>CM060400.1:153963599-155279633 GCA_030545235.1 Helianthus tuberosus
ACGACTTCCCCACACGTATCTCCTTCTTTTCTTTGGTTTTGGTTTTGCCAGTGGTTTGGATTGAAATTCCATGGGTTCTTCTTTGTCAGCGAAGTAACCAGTGAATTCTTCGGAAACTTCTATCTTAACGGGATAGAGGTTAAGATTTTCTAAAGCTTCGGATATCTCATTCATGCTGTTTAGCATATATGCAAAATACATATCAAATGTTAAAATAAAATAACAAAATTTTATAGATAACCTTTAAATATTATTGTATACCATACATAAGACAACTGACAAATAAAATATACTAAAATTTACTGTGAACTTATTTATTTACCGAAATAGGTTTCTAGATTGTAAATACATAAAGGTGCTAAAACTTGAGTTTAAAATATTTAGAAATTTGCATTTTCTGCTACTGTGGCTAGCATATACAAATCTGCCCATTTCTCATCTAATTTGTCCTCCCAGGGTGTTTTACTGGTTAATTTCTGGGTTTCCTGTTTAACTTTCTTCTCTCGGATTTTCTTTAGTTTCTCCTTACTTTTCCAAATAATCAAATTTCTTTTATCCGGAGAAAGTGGTTCTTCATAATTTGCCTTTCGCACAAATATTCATTCTTCAGGAATTACATAAGGTTTTGTTTGGGATGAACTTCCTTTCTCGTTGGATGACCTATCTAGTTTAAGATAGATGTTTGAAAGCTTTTGTTTACCCATACTGTAACTAACAAATAATCAGTTAATAAAACACATAATCACATAATTGGCAATCAGTAAAATTAAGTATTTCTAAATACTTAATAGGCTTAGATCAGTGGCTCTGATACCACATTATTTCTGTCACGGCCCCCGACCCGGTTTTACCCGTTTCAGGAGCCGCAGGACAGAAATCCCGTGGTATTTAATTAAGTGAGTTTAACAGCGGAAGTTTCTTCAGGATCATTTTTAAAAACTGAAATATTTCCTGATTATTTTATTTCACAATTCGGGATAAAACCCGGTAATTTACAATCTTGAGATTTCACGAAGAAATCTCTTATTTTACAAAACATGTTTCTTTATTTTATACTGAGCCACTTCCTTAAGCTGATAGTGCTTCGCGGCACTTTTCCTGGATCACAACAGATCACCTGAAACATGTTTGAAAAAGGTTTTGTCAGCGGGAAATACTGAGTGAATCATTCATTTTGCTAAAATGACTCTTTTGTTATAATTCACAGTATTAAGAGAGATTACAATGTTTCCAGATATCAAACCAACTACCCACAGTATTTGTCACTCGACCCATTGGCCCTTCCGTCCAATGGTGTCTGTGACTATGGTCATATCACCCATTGGCTAACTCGTTGTCCAATGGTGAAGATTATCAAGTAATGTATACAAAACCCCACATACCGGCTGTAATATGGTGATTACATAAACTTAATCACTGTAATTATAACTTTTGAAAGTAAACATGATTTCAAAAGTAATTTGATAAAAAGAGAATGACTCACCTTGCAAATTTGAGCAGAGCCTAACCTACTGATTAGCCTTTTTATCCTAAATTACACAATATGGTTAGTAAATTAATACGGTATTTACGATAACTCACGAGATCAATCTTTACAACGAATGACAAAGTGCGATACTTAAACATCCATCGGATTCACAACGAATGACAAAGTGTAATCACTTAAACATCCATCGGATTCACAACGAATGACAAAGTATAAACCCTAATGTGGGCAGCACTTAAACATCCATTGAGTATATTGATCGATCGGAAAATGAATCGTAGCAGCGATCGAATTAATACCCGGTATTTGAGCAGCACTATACTACTATTTGAAGTATTTTCGACTTTAGAGGGCTTAGAATTCATTTTTACGAATTGATTTCGACACTAACAGACTGTGCAAGTGAAGGGCTATTTATAGCTGATTTTTAAGTCTGACGCGGCCCGCTTTAGTTTTTAGCTTAACCGGACGCGGGCCGCCTTGCCGCCCAGTCTACGACTAGCTTTGACTAGTCACGCGTAGGCTAGCCAGGTGGACGACACGTGGCACTGTCGCGCTTATCCGGTCAACTTAAGGTTGACGCGGCCCGCTTTAGACTTACCTTGTCTTTCACGCGGGCCGCCTGAGACCCTAAAATTTTATTTTTCTTGATTTTTAATAAGGGTTAGGGTTTCAGGGGTCCGGGTTTTCACTTACGGGTATTTTTAGGATAAAATTTTGGACAGTCCTTACATTCTCCCTACCTTATTTAAAATCTCGTCCTCGAGATTTATTGGAATAAGTGAGGATACTTTCGCTTCATTTCTGATTCCAGCTCCCAAGTGTATTCGGGTCCTCTTCTGGAATTCCACTTGACTTTTACTAGCACCAATCTTTTATGTTTTAGAAACTTGATTTTTCGGTCTTCAATTTGAAGTGTTTTTTCAACAAATTTCAATTTCTCATTTACCTCTATGTCTGGTAGAGATATTACCAGAGATTCATCTGATAAACATTTCTTGAGATTGGATACATGAAATACATTATGTACTCCAGCTAGTTCTTCTGGTAGTTGTAATCGATAAGCAACTGGTCCTATACGTTGGATTACCGGAAATGGTCCTACGTATCTGGGACTTAGTTTTCCTTTCTTACCGAATCTAACAACTCCTTTCCAAGGAGAAACTTTCAATAGTACTATGTCTCCAATTTGGAATTCTAACGGCTTGCATCTATTATCTGCATAACTCTTCTGACGATCTCGAGCCGTTTTTAATCTTTCCTTGATTTGAGTAAGCTTGTCAGTCGTCTCTTGCACAATCTCTGGACCTGATAATTGATTTTCTCCTATTTCTGCCCAGCAAACTTGAGTTCTACACTTTCTTCCATACAGTGCCTCAAATGGAGCAGTTTCAATGCTCGAATGATAACTATTGTTATAGGAGAATTCAATTAATGGTAAGTGATTGTCCCAATTTCCACCAAAATCTATTACACATGCTCGGAGCATGTCTTCTAGAGTTTGGATCGTCCTTTCACTTTGTCCGTCTGTTTGGGGATGATATGCCATACTCAGATTTAGTCGAGTTCCCATAGCTTGCTGGAAACTTTTCCAGAAATGAGAAGTAAAACGACTATCCCTATCCGAAACAATGGAGAGTGGAACTCCATGTAAGGATACAACTTCAGCTACATACAATTTTGCCAACCTTTCCATACTAAAGGTTTCTTTCATAGGTAGAAAGTGAGCAGATTTGGTTAATCGATCCACAATTACCCAAATCGCATCATTACCTTTTCTGGTTTTGGGTAACTTAGTAACAAAATCCATTGTTATGAGTTCCCATTTCCATACTGGCATTTCTAATTGTTGTAGTAGACCTGAGGGTTTCTGATGTTCTGCCTTAACTTGTGAACAAGTAAGACATTTAGAAACATAGCGCGCTATATCCTTTTTCATTCCTATCCACCAGAAGTTCTTCCTTAAATCTTGGTACATCTTATTGTTTCCTGGGTGCACAGTATACCTAGATTTATGGCCTTCTTCTAAAATCTTTTGGAGAGTCCTTACATAAACAAATTGTAAGAATCAAATGACGCATAGTCTCCGGTGCAGACGGTTTCAGTCTAACTATCTACATAGGTTGGAAGTGTCGAAAGATTTACAAAGAAGCGATTTACAGGTTGGAGTGTCGGGCCTCTCGGAGAATTTCAGCGACTCGGTGTGGGGTGAGGGTGTGATGCGTGTGTCACACACCAACCGATGGCGGAAACATCGGGATGATACAAACAAATTGCCCAAAACATCATAACACTATGTGACAATATAAATTAAATTCAAATTTCATTTCAATACTAAATTGTCATACAAAAATTCAAATAAAAAAACAACATTGTTCATAACATAACATCAAAATGATAAAATAAATCTAGGTGAGTTTCTAAGTCCAACTAATCTTGTTTCTTCTCATAATATCATCGCGTCCATCAACCTGCAACATGTATTAAAATATATCAACAAAAGTTGGCGAGTATACAAGTTTTGTTATAGCGTAATATAGAATAAAATGTGTTAAAGTCTCATATCCAACATGAAGAACATAGATACAAATTACGAGCATGCTGAAACGGTGTACTATATATTCAAACCCAAGAATACAATGCGTTAATTTTGCCTATCCCAAAGAATAACGGGAGGCTGTCAAACCTCAACCGATGGCGGAAACATCGGGGTGCGGCACTGAGCAAACCAGATCGTCTAAGAGATTCCATAACAACTACAATTACCAATTATTTAAGCATCACATCCCATACCATGACATAATAAGTAACACAGTTATTACAGACAAGTAGTCTCAAAGACAAATAAAAGCTGTTCCGACAACTCATAAAATATTTGATTGTTTCTAGACTCTTCCTAACTTGATTCCACATAGCAAGCATCCTAGCATTTCAAACACCTGTCACATACGTTAAAATAGAGGTCAATACACATAGTGTAAAGGTGAGCATACAAGTTTGAATAGTATAATAGTAGCAAAAGCGATTTACGCATAACCAGCATGAAACACGTAATAATGCGAAGCTAGTAAGTTATCGACAATGAAATATACACAGACGTGACTGCGAGTTGAAGAGTGCGCAACACATATCACCACCGTGACACGTGAAAAAATACCCTTAGCAACCCCCGTCCACGACAGGTGCTGAGTCCAAACTATAGTACAATTGTTGCTAAGGTGTCAGGCAACAATCACTGTGTAAACATAACATACAAGCATTCATCGAGTAACACGTATAACATGCGAGAGTGGTTAGCGTATAAAATGTGTTTGCGTTGTGTGATTGATGTGATTTAGTATAAGTAACGTATGTAACACCCAAAAGTGCTTAAAGCAAAAAGGGATCGAATATACTCACAGATCGTGTTTAGTACTTAAACACTCTCTTGGATTGAAGGGAGCGCTGAGAGATTAGCCCGAACAGTTAACGATAGCATAAGCGATGAACGGCGCGTTAAACGATGCAAGTGTCAACGTGACGAAGGGTCATCCGGTCGGATGGCCATTCAGTCAGATTGTCCTTCGTTTGGGATGGATGTGTTTGTGTATGATGGCTTTGAAGTTTTCGTTGTAGCATTTTAAAATCAAAGAAGTATCTCTACCTTTCAGTCGTCCGATCGAACGGTCGTTCGATCGGGTGGCGATCCATCCGGCGAGGCATTTCTCAGTAAATACTAAAGTGTTGGAGACTATTTGTCATCCGATCGGATGACAATCCGTTCGACAGTCTGATTGCTAGAAACTTGAAATATTTTGCTAAGTTTTGAAAAGTTTGCGGTTCGATTGAGACGGTATGACACGCGTTAAACAACGAGAACTCCATCAAGTCCGAGTCACCCGATCGAAGTGGGAATCATCCCAGCCCGATTAGTTGACTGTTCGTGACGGTTGTTCATGGTTAACCCGGAATCACTTGCCTCTTTGGTAAGAATCAGATCTCAGACCGACACTTTACTAGAAACGAGTAGAAGGCCTGAATGAGTCCCGATTCTATAAGTTTGAGTGCATTGAGTGTAAAAGAGTTGAAAGAATGTTATGAAAACATCTTTCAATCTTTCAAATCTTGAAAACGTTTTGATTTAGGTGAAATCAGTTGTTCAAACATGTTGAAATCGCTTAGATCTGAGTTGTTCTTGGTGGAATGAGGCCACACTTTGAAGTTTCATGATGACATCACCCTAGAACACCTCAAATCACCCGATTTCATGGTGAAAAGTTAAGATTTGAAGGTGAAAATGATGAAGAAGTGTGTGTAGATCAAAGATGTACAAGATTTGGGTTGAAAACTTACAAGAATCGCCAGAAATCGAGAGAAAAGTGGGCTGGCGGCTCTGGTCGAACGAGAGACCTGTCACATCAATGATTGTTTATGTGACAGGGCTATTTATAGATGTCCAAAAGAGGAAAGTCAGTTTAGTGAAATGGGACGAAGTGAGGTTCGATCGGATGGCGGTGTAAGTTGGTTTTCGACGTTTCGTTTCATGCGTTGAGCGTTGCGATGCGAGTAAGCGATGCGATAGTATTATATATTAATTACACAAATATCCTAACTAACAGTCATAAACCTAAACATACCCATTCCTCGTTTTTGTGTCGTGATTGCATTGTGATAGAATTGCGATTGCGTTTGCGACTAACATCACTTCAAACAATACAAACATGCACAAGTAACACATAAAGGCACACACACGTAAAACAATATCCAGAACACATAATTCGGGTTGCGATGCAATAGCGATAAGTCGATAAGCGATAAACTGCGATTATTGCATAATAACTCCAAATAATACAACTAAGTTAATAAAATTCAAACATCAACTAACGATTCGGGAGGTACAAGTAGTAATTAAGCAAGGGATGAAAGATTCCAATTAGCAATCTTTTCTTCCTTTGACTTTGACTTTGACTTGTACTTTGACTTCCAAAATCGGGTTGTTACAACCTCCCCTACTTCAGGAAATTTCGTCCCGAAATTTAGGGTGCAGGCGTAATGAAGAGCTGTGGATACTTAGCTTTCATGTCACTTTCGAGTTCCCAAGTGAACTCGGCGCCGCGTTTGCCTTACCAGCGAACCTTCACAATGGGAATGCGTGAGCGTCGAAGTGTCTTGGTTTCCCGGTCCATGATCTCGACAGGCTTTCCACGAAGTGTAATGTTTCATCCACTTATAGATCCTCAAGTGGTACTTGCAAATCTTGCTCAGCTAGACACTTTCTGAGGTTCGAGACGTGGAAAGTCGGGTGGACGTTGCTAAGTTCCTCCGGTAGTTCGAGTCTGTAGGCCACCTTGCCAATTCTTTCCAGAATTTTAAAGGGTCCAACATATCGAGGCGCGAGCTTTCCTTTCATACCGAATCTGATCACCCCTTTCCAAGGTGATACCTTTAGGAGTACGTGGTCGCCAACGTCAAATTCAAGGGGCTTGCGGCGTCTATCGGCGTAACTTTTCTGACGACTCCAAGCTTTTAGCAGATTGTCTCGGATTTGGAGGATCTTGTCAGTCGTTTCTTGCAACAGCTCAGGACCGGTAATTTGCGCATCCCCGATCTCGTGCCATACAATAGGCGATCGACATTTTCTTCCGTATAATGCCTCAAATGGTGTCATTTGGATGCTAGAGTGATAACTATTATTGTACGAGAATTCGACTAAAGGTAAGTGCGCGTCCCATTTACCACCGAAATCTATCACACGAGCGAAGAATGTCTTCAAGGGTACGAATCGTTCGTTCAGTCTGACCATCAGTTTGGGGAAGGAAACCGGTACTTAGATTAAGAGTAGTACCGAGAGCAGATTGAAACGTTTCCCAAAGACGCGAGGTAAACCGACCATCGTGGTCAGAGATGATGTCATGAGGCGTCCCGTGTCGACATATAAGTTCGTCGGTGTAGATCCGGGCTAATCGTTCTACCTTAAAGTCTTCTCGTATTGGCAGAAAGTGAGCAGATTTAGTAAGACGATCAATGACAACCCAGATGCTGTCGTGACCTGATGGCGTGCGCGGAGGTTTCGTTATGAAGTCCATAGCTGTACTCTCCCATTTCCACATAGGGATCTCGGACTGCACGAGTAAGCCAGAGGGGCGTTGATGCTCAGCCTTGACTTTTGAACAAGTCAGGCATTTCAAAACGTAGACAGCGATATCCCTTTTCATGCCCGGCCACCAGTACTTATAGCAAAGGTCCTGGTACATCTTTTCTGCACCGGGATGAATAGAATATTTGGACTTGTAGGCTTCGTCGAGCAGAATCTGTCGTAAATTGGTGCGCTTGGGAATCCAAATTTGGTCCAGATAATGGAATATACCATTCAATTTATTCACCAGTTGCTCACCGTTGTTGATAATCCTTTCCTTCTTCAAAGCGGTAAAACAAGCATGTTGAGCATCACGGATGAGAGCTTCGAGATTGTGCTGGGCCTGAGTATTACGAATGCTATGTAGATAGCTTTGTCGACTGAGAGCATCGGCAATGACGTTTGCTTTGCCAGGGTGGTAACGAATCTCACAGTCGTAATCGTTAAGAAGTTCAACCCAGCGGCGTTGGCGCATATTCAGTTCCTTTTGGTGAAAGATGTGTTGTAGGCTCTTGTCGTTGGTTAAGACCGTACACTTGGTACCATACAGGTAGTGTCGCCAAATCTTCAACGCAAAAACAACTGCACCAAGCTCGAGATCGTGGGTTGTGTAATTCTTCTCGTGGATCTTTAGCTGTCGAGAGGCGTACGCGATAACCTTGTCTCGTTGCATGAGAACACAACCGAGACCGAGGTTTTAGGCATCGCAATAGACTACAAAGTCATCGTTTCCGTCGGGCAATGCGAGTATGGGAGCGTTGCAAAGCATAAGTTTGAGGGTTTGAAAGGCAGTCTCTTGTTCAGTTCCCCAAACAAAAGGTTTGTCCTTATGCGTGAGAGAGGTAAGCGGTACAGAGATTTTAGAGAATCCTTTGATAAATCGGAGATAGTAGCCCGCTAGTCCGAGAAAAGAACGGACTTCAGACGGGTTCCTTGGTGTAACCCAACTCTTAACTGCTTCTATCTTCACAGGATCGACATGAATACCTTGACTATTGACAATGTGACCGAGGAATTAAACCTCCTCGAGCCAGAATTCACACTTGGAGAACTTGGCATAAAGGTGGTTTCCTTGGAGCAGTTCAAGAACCAAACTGAGATGTTGCGCGTGTTCGGCCTTTGACTTGGAATAAATCAGGATATCATCGATAAACACGATGACGAAGCGGTCTAGATAGGGTTTACAGACGCGATTCATTAGATCCATGAAGACTGCGGGGCATTAGTAAAACCAAAGGGCATAACAACAAATTCATAATGGCCATAACGAGTTCGAAATGCGGTTTTGGGTATATCCTCCTCTTGAATTCATAACTGGTGGTAACCTGAACGTAGATCGATCTTAGAAAAGCATGTTGCACCTTGTAATTGATCAAACAAATCATCGATTCGAGGTAAGGGATAGCGATTCTTGATGGTAAGCTTATTCAATTCCCTATAATCGATGCACATCCGGAACGATTCGTCCTTCTTTTTGACGAAAAGGACAGGCGCGCCCCACGGAGAGGTGCTAGGGCGAATAAAGCCTTTGTTAAGCAATTCCTGGAGCTGACTCGAGAGTTCGCACATCTCAGAGGGAGCTAAACGGTAAGGTGCTCGAGCGACAGGATTTGCTCCAGGAATGAGGTCGATTCGAAAATCGATATCACGAGATGGCGGTAATCCAGGTAAATCTTCAGGAAGTACAGTAGGAAAATCACGAACCACAGGTACTTCTCCCATTGTCTTTCCTTTCTTTTCCTTCTCCGCTACTACGATGTGTGCCAAGAAAGCTTGGTATTCCTTGCGGAGATACTTTCTAGCTTGGACACACAACATGAGTTGTAACTTCTTTGAGGCAAGTTCGCCATATACATACAATTGATCACCGTTAGCGAGCGAAAAACGAATCATCTTATCGAAACAAACAACTTCAGCACGATTTTCGCGAAGAAAATCCATGCCTACTATGACGTCAAAACTACCGAGCTGCATCGGAATAAGGTCGATTGGGAAGACGTGATTGTTGAGTTCAAGCGTACAATCACGGAGAACAGAGCGAACAGTAATGTTCCTTCCAGTGGCAACTTCAACATCGAACGTCGTAGGGAGGTGGGCGCGCTTACGATTTAGGAGCTTTTCGAATTCAAACGATACAAAACAGTTATTGGCTCCAGTATCAAATAAACACGAAGCATATATACCATTGACAAGGAATGCAACATTAACCACGTTGTTGTCTGCTTGAGCCCGGCGGGCGTTGATGTTGAAAGCATGTCCGCGGGCTGCTGGCTGCTGCGGTTGCTGAGGCTGCTGCTGTTGATCTTGTTGCGGCTGCTGCTGTGGCTCTTGCTTCACCACTCGGTTGGGGCACATGTTTGCAAAGTGGTTGGGATCACCACATGCATAGCAGGCTCTTGCATTGGCAGCGGGGGCAGGAGCTGCTTGTTGACCCTATGGAGTAGGAAGAGGAGCTGGCAGAGCAGGTGCTTGACCTTGAGTTTGAGCTTGGCGGGGACTGGTACGACAGTTAGCAGTGAAGTGGCCGTACAAGTTGCAGTGAACACAAAACCGTCATGCGATTCCCACCGGGTGATGATAGGTACAAGTAGGGCAGAGCGGGTGTGGACCAGTATATGCACGCTTGGCTAGCAGTGCATTGGTAATCGGGGCCGCTACTTGGCGTTTCTGGGGTTGCGGTTGAGCAGGTGCGGCGTTTAGCAGTGCGGCGGTGACTGCACAGTTCTTGTTGTTGTTGTTGGTGTTCTTGCGCTTGCGACGTGTAGTCTTTGAAGATTACGGAGTGGCGGTTTCAGCGGTGGGTGCAGCGGTAACTTGGTGAAGACTCTTGGTGGTTCTATCGAAATAACAGCCCTAACTCGCTTATTGTTGATCTCGGCGGCGAGTAGGTAGGTTTCCTCAATAGTTGTCGTTTTGGCGGCCTGCACAAAGTCTGCAACACAATCCGACAGAGCACGGATGTACTTCTTGATGGTAATATCAAGGGTAGTAACTTGGCCTGGGCAAATGAGACTCAGCTGCTTAAAGCGAGCAGTTAAACCAGCGTTGTCGCCACCCTCTTGCTTGATGTGCTAGAACTCGTATTCCAGCTTTTGGAGTTCGTGGGGAGGGCAAAACTCTTTCATCATGATGTCCTTCAACTCATCCCACGTAAGCCCGTAGGCTGTGTCATTCCCCCGCTTGTTTCTCTCGGCAGTCCACCAATCCAGAGCCCTGGATTGAAAGACTCTAGTGGCGTTAACAGTGCAAAGGTTTTCCGGACAGCCACTCTGGCGCAGGGTGACTTCGATTGAATCAAACCATTGAAACATGGCCATAGCCCATCTTCTCTGGTGAATTCTTTCGGGCCGCAGGCTTTTAACTGCTTGAAGCTAAAAGAAGCCCTTGGAGAGTCAGTCCTAGATTTCTCTGAGGACTTGCTAGCGTTTTCATTCAACTCGCTGACAATTTGCGGAATTACTTTAGCGATTTGACTTGCGACGAGAGAAGCGATTCACTTGTCAGCGTGTTTGCGTCTAGCAGCACGGGAGTGGTGCGATCCAAATGAAGACATTGTCTGCAACAGACATCACCATGGGATTCAAACACAATTTTCGATCAAATTGAGTATAGCCTATTATCTCTCCCAAAGCTACTTATATACGTATAAAGCTCAGGAACACGTAAACACGAAATCAAGTGGGCACATAATACACAGAGGCACGTAAGCACATAAGCACATAATCCACATAACCTACTATATTTTGCACGTATTCACCTACATATATTGCACGGATTCACCTATCTTTCACAGCGACGTACGCGATCGAGTGTTGCGAGTGCGAGAAGCGATCAGTGGTTGCAAGTAACTTAAGCGATTTGTTATCGTTTTGAGATAGTTGTGCAGTGCAAGTTGTGTACGTTGATCAAAGCGAACCGTGAAAAGCGAATAAATTACCAAAATCGAAACACATAAACACATAAAACCACATAAAACACATAAAATCGATAATTCACAGAGTCGGCGGTTGCGAATCCAGAATCGAAACATAAAATCGAAAGGAGATTGTCTCAGCTGGTAGACATTGACTACCCAAAGTGATCCGACTATTCACAAGGACCTTAAGTGTACGCCTTGGCCTCCTGGACTATGCTCTTGCCTCGAATCGGGCGATCGGCACGCATCGTTCCAGTTACAGTGCGACTCCAGTCCTTGGAGTCCGTCGAGATTTTGGTGAGAGTTTGGTAAAACCACAATAGTGTGTGGAACGAGTTATCAAGGTTCTGGTTTCACCCCTAACTTAACAGCTGTGTTCCTGTTTGTTGTGATAAGATCACGAGATAGAGGGAGAAAACTTGTGTTGAAGTATGGATTTCACTCCCGGTTCAACGCAAGTTCTTGTGTTCGTGGTAAAACCTCGCGTCGAGCAAACGATCTAGTCGAGAGTTTGCGGTTTTCACACCTAATCTCGGCCAAATCGCTTTGCTTATGCGAGAAATTTGAAAATAGTGTGAGTTGCCAGCCTTAGGAAAGGCTGACCTTGCCCGAATCGGTATTATGCGATGTGACACCTATGCTATTTTTAAGCGGTTTTCGTTTAATATACGAAAATGAACGTGTAATTAGTATTTCATATACCTTGAAAAAAATACTAGTTAATTGAAACTTTTACAAATTAAAAGTTTACAACATAATGTAATTAATTTCGTCAATTAAAAATAACAACGAAACGGTGTGCGGAAGCTTGCATCATGATCGTGTTCGGTTCCTTGATGAGCTTGATCGTCTTCTGGTATCCATGGATATACCTACATTTCATGAACCATGAAATAAATTAGTCATTCGCAGTTTATAAGTGCTTAAATCAAGTCCGGATATTAAAACGAACAAGAAAAACAAATTTAGCAGCTTTTTGGGTCTCTCGCGGGGCCCGACCGAGAGCTCCTTAACTTACGCGGGCCGCGACCACCCGTTGCGTGTCGCGACAGGAATACACTCCTCCGTCACGTGGCGCGGGGGAGACGTTTTTCCAGCAGGAATGTTGCTGAAACCTGCAGATTTACCCAGCTATGACTTTAGTCAAAAGACGAACTTTAAAGTGCCATAACTTTCATTCTATTTATCCGTTTTACGTGATTCTTTTTCCTACGCGTTCGAATTTTAATTCTCCATCTCATGGAGTCAATACCTGATATTAAACTACTTCAAAAATTCAGATTTCAAGTTCTCGGCTTGAAATCCCTTTTTAACACTTTTGACCCATTTATGTTTTAATCAAACACGCTTGTTAATTACCATTAAAATGTCATGCAAATCACATTATATCAGTTTACCAATATTCAAGGTTCAAATTACGAATTCTTATGCAAATCTTACCCCGTTTTGCATATCCACTTATTTTGACCCGTTACGGGTATTTAACATTTTCGAGCTTAAATCCTGCTTCATTTTAGTTTATTTCTAAACAACTCTTAAAGGTTGTTTGCCCTATTTACCCCTCATGGGCCTTTTGGTCAATTATTATTATTATATTTTTTTTAAGTCCTTCATTTTTACGACGAAGGACTTTCGCTAATATTAGACCAAAATATCACTTTTAGCTATAATTCTAAACATGCGTACCTGGCTCGGGTCAAAGGATTGACCCATTTTAATACCTCATCATATAAGTTGTTAGTCAATAACAACGGCGTCTCACGCGCTATTCGTTCCTGTCAGCATAAAACTCGACAACAACATTAATCACTAATGTCAATCGGTGATTTCATCCCCTTTTGACCCGTTTAATCATTTGACCATTTATTCATCGTAAGATGGTATTCATTTACCATCCCATTCATGTACCCATTCCGGTTTATGCCGTGTTACCATATTACTAAAAAAAAATGATTTCTTTCTCTTTTTGGCTTATCATGTTTTACGCCGTAGAGCGTCTTTTTAGAAAACAATTATTGGACCGTTAGCCCGTGGCCAATTACCGTACTAACCCCTTTTTTTTTTTACTCGTTATGGTTTATCCCATAATATGTCTTTTCTCAACCTCTTGTTTATTCGGTCTATTCAAGACCGAATTACCGTTTTACCCCCTTTTCACTTATTCCGACCCGCATTATTTCGCGTCGGATCACCATAATTAATTTACGGTTTTATCATAATCATAACAAATTCAACGAGTAAATGATCTAATAGAAAAGTGTAAGCTTTACTTACTTCGTTTTCCTAGCCTTGCTCTTTTCCCACGTACTCGATTCGTTTGACCCGCTTCTTTCCCAAGCCTCCACCTAGCTTGTGAAGTGTTAATCTATCATTATAATTCGCATTAGATTAGCCATTATCACATACGACTATTCCATCTTACGAATTTTTATGTCGAAACCACTATTCGACTTCATCATTGGATAATTTGGCTTTTAAAAGTCAATTACCCTTAATCGTATGAAATGCATATTTGCGTTCAATATCTCATTTAGGCGATCTCATTAATTATTAAAGACACTTCATTCACTAGACGACATTTACGGGTTTTCTTCTCTAAATGAAACCCCTTTTTATCATGTTATTAGGCATTCCTACGGATGCCTAATGAAATCAAGTTCTACCTACAACCGAGTAGACGCGCGATTTCACTTAGGCATTTTAACAAACACCTAGTAGGCATAATTTTTTTACACATTTATAAACTAGGTCATAACTAGTTATTTCTACCCAGTTTCACACTTTTTCCCAATTTTTTTTTGTGTCTATTCAACATTTAAATGCCAAATCTGACTTCAGGGAGTTCTATTAACACAATTTAACCATTATGATTCTAGGGTTCATCATGTTTCTACAAAACCCATTTAGCACATAATCGGGTAATCATGAATTCACTATTATGAACATCAATTCAACAAGTAAATGACTAGGGTTTACTCCTAGACATAGAATTATTCCTAATTTCACCCAAACTTTGATCATGCAAGCTAAAATTTCGTTTATGATAATTCACCATGAATTCGAAACATCACCAAAAGATGGAATTCGACATAACTTGTGATTCTCTAACCCGAGTGATCACTAATCTTAGCTTGGTTTTCGATTTGGGACTGATTTGTCCTTCCAATTTCTTGATTTTTGGCTAGATAAGGTTTGAGCAAAGAGCCCCTGTTCGCCCCTTGTGTTGTCTGCGACCAAAACACACACCCAGTGTGTGTGTTTTGGTTTTTTTGGTTTTAATTAATAAAAACTATTTTCTCTTTTACCCCTTTTAGTCCCTCAAGTTTCTAGAGTTAACAAAAGGATTATTAACTAAGTTTTCTTTATTGTTTTTAAGGCACATATTTAACTAGGTTGATATTCCTAGTTACTTTGTGGGTTCGGGGAAGTCATAACCCGTTTTATTTTTAAATCCCGTTAACTCGGATATTTTTATATACTTCGTTTTCTCAAAGTATTCATCCTCTTTCCAATTAATATTAGGTTTATTTAATTAAATTCCTAATATTTACCGGGTTAGTTTTTTTTTACCATTAATGGTATTTTACCCGTCGTTACTATTAACGTGGTTTGATTACCAAACCCGTTTTTGGGGTGTTACAAGTCTACCCCCTTTAAAGAGGTTTCGTCCCCGAAACCTTATTTACATATTTCATTGGTTTAATCAAACGAACCAGGTTTCGTTTCCAACGCACCGGTTTCTTTTGGTCAAAAGTTTTCATTTACATTGACACGTATGTCTATTATATGTAAGGCCTCGTGGGCCGTTACTTTCAGCTTGATTCCTTCATCTTCAGTGATTATTTATTTTGGCGGTTAAACTTGTTAGTCACTGGTTACATTATACCCCATCACCCGGGTTTACTATATTACCGTCATCGGCCTGTTGCGTGTTTATGATTTCATATCTTGTAACTCACGTTATATTCTATGTCACTTTTGTGACCGTGATCACATCACATCATGTTTAAGTCTATTTCGACTTTTCATTTTCGAAATTATTTATTTCGAACGTATCTTTTTACACCTATCGGTGTTAAGACCTATATCCTTTAATATTAACCTTTTCCTAATTTCTCTCATAATACCTATATTTGTTAAAACGTCATTTCTTACTAAAACTAAATTTTAGTTTAACGTTTTCTCTTCACCTTGTCTTATATCCTTTTATTACTTCTAGGAATTTTAAGTCTGGGGATTTATTCCTTTCCGATATTATTTAATTCGTGGAATTAAAATTTGTTCCCACACTTAACTCAACTGACCGGTAGGTTCTTTTACTTAGCTTCGTAGGCTATTTCTTTAGATTTTTCACCTTTTTAAGGTGAGATGTTAGTGGTTCGTTTCTTTCTACTTATGACCCAAGAGTCTTCTTGGTCCCGTAGACCTTAACACTACGTTTAATCCCGTAGGTTATGATGATCCCGTAGATCATCTTTTATTCGTATTTATATTCAAATGTATACATACTTATTTAGTTTCAAGGCATCCCTTGTTATGTTTGGAATGATTTGTTTTCACTTTTTGAACTTTAGTTGGCCTTGACCGTAGTCTAAGGCTTCATTCATTTACTTCCGGACTAACCTTCCGACTTATGACTTCTGACGTTGCTTACGCGTCAGTTTGTTCTACGCTCAACGTTTTCCCCAGTTCATAATTATATTTCTTTTAAACCCATTACATAGGTTCATTAATATTTCACGCTTTTATTTATTCGATTCGCACTTACTTACATTAGCAAGCGTCATCATATATTTAATTCGTTTGACTTGTTCGTTTGGAATTTCATTGCTTATAAATGCCAAATTTCATTCTTTATTCAACCCGTTCAACTTTAAAATAGTTGAACATAATTTATCAAAATTTCTATTTACAGCCTCTTATCTTCTTTTAGTCATGACCCAAAACCCGAGTCTTTTAACTTTCCATCCGCGTTCCCGTCTCTTAGTCTACGCATGCGTTTAATTTCTCACCCATCAACCGGGTGTTTTACCGAAATCGTTATCATTACAACCCTTCTGGTATGCATTAAGACTTCGTTTCATTCATTTTTTTTATATTCTGACTTTGTCCTCAAGTTTGACGTTTTACAAAAACGACCCGTTAAGAGGCATATTTGCATTTTCCGGGTTCGAGTGTAAGTACACTCCCTCCCAATGCATGTCTTAATCGTTTTACATGTTTGCATTCTCCGGGTTCGAGTGCAAGTACACTCCCTCCCATTGCATATCTTAATCATTTTATATTAATCTTTGTCCCTTCACTCGGGCTCATTATCCTAATGTAATACGCTTCCGTCACTCGGCTGTGCGTTTACATTATTATCAAATATTTTGCTCGTTTGATTCATTTGGGTACTTTTTTAATTTGTCCCATTTACCCCGTCCTTACTACATCGGATGTAAGTATGTCCATCATAAAAAGTTCATGGTACCACGTGCTCACCACTTACTTGGCCAGAGTAAGCGATCAACACCTGGTATACATGACCTTTTTATAATTTTCACATTACACCCCATGTAAGTAATGCCTCTATTTGTTTATCTTGGAAACAATATCCCGGATAGGTTTTCTATTCGGGTTTTTTTTTTCCAAGTTTCAATCTACATATGCAACTTTCTATCTCTACGTATTTGTTGCATATTACTATATGTGTAATTAAATTTAAACTGTGCACCTGGTAATGCTTCCCCTGACAGGCTTCTCTTGCCATTAGCCTTGTTCGCGATCGCTACGCGATTTAGGTCCTTGGTGAGCATGTTCTACTTGTCATACTTTGGACTGTTCCTCCGTCAAGTCCGCAATTTGTTACACTCCCGCTATCTTCAGATGCGAGTATCCTTCAACTAAGCATTTACAAAAGTTAGTAATTTCAACATTAATAAATGCACGTATTGTAATACAAGGCTTTTTACTGCACGTGATTTCGTTAACTATACTAATCATTTTCGTTGGTGTAACGTGTATTACACGATACCCTATGTGTTGTTCACAACACTTTAATCATACTAGACCATTAACATACTTGTACTTACCGGATCTGCGATCAAGCCTCAAACCGAACACACTTTACCCTTTAACCATGAGCTCTGATTACCAACTTGTAACACCTATGCTATTATTAAGCGGTTTTCGTTTAATATACGAAAATGAACGTGTAATTAGTATTTCATATACCTTGAAAAAAAATACTGGTTAATTAAAACTTTTACAAATTAAAAGTTTACAACATAATGTAATTAATTTCGTCAATTAAAAATAACAACGAAACGGTGTGCGGAAGCTTGCATCATGATCGTGTTCGGTTCCTTGATGAGCTTGATCGTCTTCCGGTATCCATGAATATACCTACATTTCATGAACCATGAAATAAATTAGTCATTCGCAGTTTATAAGTGCTTAAATCAAGTCCGGATATTAAAACGAACAAGAAAAACAAATTTAGCAACTTTTTGGGTCTCTCGCGGGGCGCGACCGAGAGCTCCTTAACACAATTTAACCATTATGATTCTAGGGTTCATCATGTTTCTACAAAACCCATTTAGCACATAATCGGGTAATCATGAATTCACTATTATGAACATCAATTCAACAAGTAAATGACTAGGGTTTACTCCTAGACATAGAATTATTCCTAATTTCACCCAAAATTTGATCATGCAAGCTAAAATTTCGTTTATGATAATTCACCATGAATTCGAAACATCACCAAAAGATGGAATTCGACATACCTTGTGATTCTCTAACCCGAGTGATCACTAATCTTAGCTTGGTTTTCGATTTGGGACTGATTTGTCCTTCCAATTTCTTGATTTTTGGCTAGATAGGGTTTGAGCAAAGAGCCCCTGTTCGCCCCTTGTGTTGTCTGCGACCAAAACACACACCCAGTGTGTGTGTTTTGGTTTTTTTGGTTTTAATTAATAAAAACTATTTTCTCTTTTACCCCTTTTAGTCCCTCAAGTTTCTAGAGTTAACAAAAGGATTATTAACTAAGTTTTCTTTATTGTTTTTAAGGCACATATTTAACTAGGTTGATATTCCTAGTTACTTTGTGGGTTCGGGGAAGTCATAACCCGTTTTATTTTTAAATCCCGTTAACTCGGATATTTTTATATACTTCGTTTTCTCAAAGTATTCGTCCTCTTTCCAATTAATATTTGGTTTATTTAATTAAATTCCTAATATTTACCAGGTTAGTTTTTTTTTTTTTTAACCATTAACGGTATTTTACCCGTCGTTACTATTAACGTGGTTTGATTACCAAACCCGTTTTTGGGGTGTTACATGCGATGTCCACGCAAGAGTGTAGTGTACAACGAATTCGAGCGAGGATAGCAAGTAAGCTCGTGCGAAACCCCTACCGGGATTGCACAATTCGGTATGTTGGTACTTAGACTATAGACTAGGCCGTTTCTAAGACATCGACCCGGACTAGGTCGAGTCTTGCCTAACTCCCTATAGTTATGGCTCTGATACCAATCTGTCACACCCCAACCGATGGCAGAAACATCGGGGCGCGGCACTGAGCGAAACAGATCGTCCAAGAGATTCCATAACAACTACAATTACCAATTATTTAAGCATCACGTCCCATATCATGACATAATAAGTAACACAGTTATTACAGACAAGTAGTCCCAAAGACAAATAAAAGCTGTTCCGACAACTCATAAAATGTTTGTTTGTTTCTAGAGTCTTCCTAACTTGATTCCACATAGCAAGCATCCTAGCATTTCAAACACCTGTCACATACGTTAAAATAGAGGTCAATACACATAGTGTAAATGTGAGCATACAAGTTTGAATAGTACAATAGTAGCGAAAGCGATTTACGCATAACCAGCATGAAACACGTAATAATGCGAAGCTAGTAAGTTATCGACAATGAAATATGCACAGACGTGACTACGAGTTGTAGAGTGCGCAACACATATCACCACCGTGACACTTGAAGAAATACCCTTAGCAACCCCTGTCCACGACAGGTGCTGAGTCCAAACTATAGTACTGTCGTTGCTAAGGTGTCAGGCAACAATCACTGTGTAAACATAACATACAAGCATTCATCGAGTAACACGTATAACATGCGAGAGCGGTTAGCGTATAAAATGTGTTTGCGTTGTGTGATTGATGTGATTTAGTATAAGTAACGTATGTAACACCCAAAAGTGCTTAAAGCAAAAAAGGGATCGAGTATACTCACAGATCGTGTTTAGCAATTAAACACTCTCTTGGATTGAAGGGAGCGCTGAGAGATTAGCCTGAACAGTTAACGATAGCATAAGCGATGAACGGCATGTTAAACGATGCAAGTGTCAACGTGACGAAGGATCATCCGGTCGGATGACAATCCGAACGGATGGTTATCCGGTCGGATGGCCATTCGGTTGGATTGTCCTTCGTTTGGGATGGATGTGTTTGTGTATGATGGCTTTGAAGTTTTCATTGTAGCATTTTAAAATCAGAGAAGTATCTCTACCTTTCAGGTCGTCCGGTCGAACGGTCGTTCGATCGGGTGGCGATCCATCTAGCAAGGCATTTCTCAATAAATACTAAAGTGTCGGAGACTATATGTCATCCGATCGGATTATCGTTCGATCGGATGGCAATCCGATTGGACAGCAGTCCGTTCGACAGTCTGATTGCTAGAAACTTGAAATATTTTGCTAAGTTTTGAAAAGTTTGCGGTTCAATTGAGACGGTATGACACGCGTTAAACAACGAGAACTCCATCAAGTCCGAGTCACCCGATCGAAGTGGGAATCACCCCAGCCTGATTAGTTGACTGTTCATGACGGTTGTTCATGGTTAACCCAGAATCGTTGCATGTTTGGTAAGAATCAGATCTCAGGCCGACACTTTACTAGAAACGAGTAGAAGGCCTGAATGAGTCCCGATTCTATCGGTTTGAGTGCATTGAGTGTAAAAGAGTTGAAAGAATGTTATGAAAACATCTTTCAATCTTTCAAATCTTGAAAACGTTTTGATTTTGGTGAAATCAGTTGTTCAATCGTGTTGAAATCGCTTAGATCTGAGTTGTTCTTGGTGGAATGAGGCCACACTTTGAAGTTCAAGAGAACTCATGATGACATCACCCTAGAATACCTCAAATCACCCGATTTAATGGTTAAAAGTTAAGATTTGAAGGTGAAAATGATGAAGAAGTGTGTGTAGATCAAAGATGTACAATATTTGGGTTGAAAACTTACAAGAATCGCGAGAAATTGAGAGAAAAGTGGGCTGGAGGCGCTGGTCGAACGAGAGAGCTGTCACATCAATGTTTGTTGATGTGACAGGGCTATTTATAGATGTCCAAAAGAGGAAAGTCAGTGTAGTGAAGTGGGACGAAGTGAGGTTCGATCGGATGGCGGTGTAAGTTGGTTTTCGATGTTTCGTTTCATGCGTTGAGTTTTGTGATGCGATGCGAGTAAGCGATGCGATAGTATTATATATTAATTACACAAATATCCTAACTAACAGTCATAAACCTAAACATACCCATTCCTCGTTTTTGTGTCACGATTGCGTTGTGATAGAGTTACGATTGCGTTGTGATAGAGTTGCGATTGCGTTTGCGATTAACATCACTTCAAACAATACAAACATGCATAAGTAACACATAAAGGCACACACACGTAAAACAATATCCAGAACACATAATTCGGGTTGCGATGCGATATCGACGAGATAGCGATAAGTCGATAAGCGATAAACTGCGATTATTGCATAATAACTCCACATAATACAACTAAGTTAACAAAATTCAAACATCAACTAATGATACGGGAGGTACAAGTAGTAATTAAGCAAGGGATGAAAGATTCCAATTAGCAATCTTTTCCTCCTTTGATTTTGACTTTGACTTCCAAAATTGGGTTGTTACAGTTAACATGTTTAACTTAACAATACCCCAAGTTTCATGGGCGGTACGTTAATCCTATAGCGTTATAATTGTAAAGGTAGGCTAGCAAAGTTAATGAAGCATATATCGACACAAAAAGTTTACATAACATACAATTCTAACAAGCATCATATAGTTTCATGTAAAGCAAGAATAGAGATTAAAATAGTTTAAGTGTTGTGTAATTTGTATAACATACATGTTGCATCCCAAAGTGTTAAAAAGTAAACTGGGATCGAGTATACTCACGGTTTTGCAAGCTTTCCACTTGATAATCCTGCGAGAGTTGTTGGTTGATTAGAGTGGAACACCGTGTCCTTCTACACGAAGAAACATAGGTGTGTGAGTTTGGGGGTTAACGGAAGATTAAAGATTCGGAGTTTAAATGTACATGAAAGTAGTCATATGAAAAGTAATCATCTTAACACATAATGTTTTAGATGATGTAACTTAACATCATGACAAATAACCACTAGGTTATCATCAAGGGTTTGGTTACTTAAATAATACATAGGTTATTAGTCTAATATAATATAATAAGATCGCCATTTAGATCAAGCATGAGGTAGGAGGATAAATCCTCCATTTAGGAACCTCTTTTGTATCATAGAAGCCATGCATGAGATAGGAAGGACAAGTCTTCCATTTAGGTACCGGCCTCAAATCAGGAGGTCTCTATCGAATGTCCTAACTGTCGAATCCCAAAGCAAACATCTATGAGTCTAGTATCTTTGAAACTCATTGTCGGTTAGGTCATCCCTCAATAGCCGTCCTAAGGCAAATGAGACCTGTCATCTTTATTCCTGATAACTTCCATTGTGAGTCATGTCAGCTCAGTAAACATACTCGACGTCCTTATCCCCAAAAGTGTCAAGCCGAACCATTCCTATATTTGAACTTGTACATTCTGATGCATGGGGTCCATGTCCTGTTAACACTACATTGGGCTTTCAATATTTTGTTACTTTCATTGATGATTATTCTCGTGCTACATGGATTTACCTATTGAAATCCCATAGTGAAATCAACTCAATCTTTCATGAATTCCATGCATATGTCAATACTCAGTTCAAAACATCCATCCAAACCTTACGCGTTAATAATGCTAAAGAATATTTGACAACCGATTTCTCTACATGTCTCAAAACACAAGGTATAATTCACCAGAATTCTTGTGCATATACATCCCAATAGAATGGTGTTACTGAATGCAAGAACCGCCATCTGTTGGATGTTACTCGTACACTCATGATTCGGTCTCAAGTTCCTCGTTAATTTTGGGGTGATGTTGTTCTTACTACGACTTATCTGATAAATCGTATGCCATCGTCCGTTCTTCATGGTCAAACCCTGTTCTCTGTATTATTTCCTAGAGGAACTCCATTTCCTCTTGAGTATGGCTTATTGGGTTGCAAATCGGTTGATAGTCTTACGCTTCCTACGAGGAAGCTCCTTCCAGAGGATGGGAGTCTATTGAAGGATCCCAAACGATACAGACGATTGGTTGGAAAGCTTAATTATTTGACAGTTACATGGCCAGATATTTCCTTTGTCGTCTGTTTCATAAGTCAGTTCATGGCCACTCCATACATTGGACACTAGGATGTTGCACTTCTTGTGTTACGATATCTCAAGACCACACCAGGTCTAGGGATCTTGTATTTTGAAAAGGGTCATTGTCGTGTAGGTGCTTTTACAGAAGATGGAGATGCACGTAAATCTGGTTTCTCAGATGTAGACTAGGCAGGTTATCCCATTTCTTGTCGATCCACCACCGAGTATTGTGTTTTTATTGGAGGAAATCTTGTGTTGTAGAAGAGTAAGAAGCAATATACCGTATCAAGATCCAGTGCAGAATCAGAGTACATAGCTATAGCAGATGTTACATTAGGGATGATATGGGTTCGTCGTCTTCTCAAAAAACTCGGGGTTATCTCTGAAAACTTACAAGTACCGATATTCGTTTTTTACGGTTATCTCGACGTTCCTACTGGTGTCATGACGAACCAAACCGATTCCAACCAAATAACATCGGTACCGGTGGTCAAGAGAAATTTTCTCTTGTGGAGAGACCAAGGTTCAATCCTTGGGAGTTGTAAGTATTTAAGGGGAAAAATTAGTTGTTCAAAAAAAACATCGGTACCGGTATTATCTAAACCAGTACCAATATTCGCTTTTATAGTTTTCAATCCATGTAAAACACTTGTCAATATCCTCTTGGGCTTATCTCGGTTGCTATACCGAGTGTCATTGTCATACCAGTACTGTAATGAACCGAACCGATATCGATCGAATGCCCGCCAAAACGTAGGGAATCCCACTAGTTGTTGTTCTTGTTATTATTATTATTATATATATTGTTAGTGAAGGAACATGAATAGACTTTATTTTTAGAGTAAATTGCCATTTTAGTCCCTGTGGTTTGACCAAAATTACCACTTTAGTCCAAATAGTTTTTTTCTTGCCATTTTAGTCCAAATAGTTTTATTTTCTGCTATTTTAATCCCTGAATTTTGTCATTTTTTGCCATTTTCATCCAACTCACTAACTCCATTCAAAAATTTTAGTTAACTTAGATGAATTTTGGTCAAACCACATTTTTCTTTCTTTTTTGCAGGTGCGATGATATGGGGATGGTGTTGTGCCGTTTTACAGTGAAGATGATTGCGGTAGTTGTTGGTTTTACGATGATGGCGGCGGTGTTGGTTGATGACATGGGTGGCGGAAAAATGGCCGGTGGTGGTAGAAATGGTGGGTGGTGATGGTGATGGGGTGGGTGGGTGGTGACGATGCAGGTAGGTGGTGGCGATGATAGAAGGTTGTGATGGGGTAGGTGGTGGGAGGTGGTGGTGGTGGTTGATGAAAATGGCAAAAAATGACAAAAGTGAGGGACTAAAATGGCTGAAAACAAACTATTTGTAGTAAAATGGCAAGAAAAAAACTATTTGGAAAGTGACAATTTTAGTCAAATCTCAAAGACTAAAATGACAATTTACTCTTATTATTTATAATAATAATAATAATATATAGCATTTTATTATTATTTTTTCACTATATTATAATAATTTATTATTATATTTACTTTTAATAAAATATTTTTATTTTTTTCCTTTTTAAAATCAAATATTTTCTTTACCATTTTTTAATAATTCTTTTTTTTTTCTTTTATTAGAACATATATATTAATTTATCAAATAATTTGACACTTCTTTAATAATTTACGTTTATAATTTTTTTCTAAAACTTAAGTATGTAGTGGTGCTTGATTTTTTTTCTCGACATTCCGCTATAAGTTTTGTTAAAAACGAAGTTATACTCAAAATAAAGTATTTATTTTATATCATAAAACGGTACGGTAATAAACTAAACTGTTCTAACATTTGGTTTTTTAAACAACATGCTTTATTTTCAAATCACGTTTGTTTTACATTATCATTTACTCGGTTTCACCGCAACGCACGGAGTTATTATTATTACCTAATCTATACATTTCCTATGGAAGAAAAAGATAAATACAAAAAACACTTTTACAGGTCACATAGTCATAGATACAAGCTTGGTACCATATCGCTATCGAACCGAAACAGTACTGAATAAAACAAAATTGAAAATGAGCAAAAACACATATCGAATATCTGGTTAGATACCGGTACCGAGCTTGGGTACTTCAACATTTTGGTTCCACTTTGGAGTTTTTCTTGTTTTACCTAAAAAATTCAAAACGTCGCTAAATTGTATCAAACATGCATCAAACATGCACATTCCTAATCATAAACCTGGAATATCAAAACATTCAAAATGTCCCAAAAATTGTGTCAAATACATTGGTAATCATGTGTCGAACTGCGGTTCGGAAAGGGATGAGCTTCTAATCGTTAAGTGTTACTTCATAACTGGTTATATAATAAAAAAAATAGATGAGTAAAGTTATCCTATAAAGTCTCCTAAATCTAGGGAGAGTACAAAAACACAATGGATCGCAAAATAACCAAGGTTGGAGTACTCGCTAGTCGCTAGTCGACCGGTGAGGTGGGGACTAGCGACTACTCGTGATTAATCGGATCAGATTTTTTATATGTAAATTTTAGTTTTATGTATACATATACACATTTTTATTGGTAAATATTTTAAGTAGCTAGGTTTTAACTCTTACTCACCTCATTTTTTAAGTATACAAGATTAATTTTTGGAATTCACGTGGTTTGGTTGGAAATTTAGAGGTATTGGCCGGAATATACAGGTTTTTTTTTGCCGGAATATACAGGTTTTGACGGAATCTGGCCGGAATCGCCGATTTTTTGCTGGTCGACTAGGTCCGACTAGACCCGACTAGGTCCACTTAGGCCCGACTAGCGATTAATGGACTTATTAACGAAAAATTACTCAGTTACTGGCCGACTAGTCGCCGCCTAGTCGCGATTTTTACAACACTGAAAATAACACGATACCGATGAAAAAAACACAATGAATCGCAAAAAGACACAGTGATGCAAATAAAAAATATGTAATAGCAGATAGATGTTAGTGCATACGTCTGTCGACTTCGTCTTGTATCGAGTCTAGTATTAGAATTGTTAGATCAGGGCGTGTTGTACTAGAAAATAGGAGATTTTAGGGTATGTTTAAGCTGATTTTGCTTGAATGGCTTATTTCGCTTGAAATGTCAAATGTCACTTTCAAGCGAAATCAAGTTTGCTGATTTCGCTTGAATTGACACCTGGACACTTTCAAGCGAAATCAGGACATCTATATATACCTTCTGAGCGAAATCATTTGTAACCTATCATCATTCCGGTACCGAAGTGCTGCCGAAGCGTCGTTTGATCTGTAAAAAGATTTTTATCAATATACAAGACGTTTAATAGTGAAACAAGCTGTTTTCCACGTCTGTTTCTTAGTTTCCGCCTCTGAAACAGACTAGAGCTCTTCCGATTGACTCGTTTGGGTCACAACTCGATCCTACAAGTGGTATCAGAGCTCAGGAAGAAGAGTTCTTGTCAAAACAGCTGTTTTTTCTGACTTCTACACCTTCTTTTCTAAATTGAACTATTTTTCACGGTCAAAAAGTTTTGAATTTCACATATTGTGGTCGAAAATGTGTTTTAAGTAATCCTTGAAAGAATTGGACATTAATTCGGCTTAAAACTGGTAAAAATACGTTATTTCGCTTGAAAACAGATCGCAAAAATGACGTTAGCAGCATTTCAAGCGAAATCAGAAGGTTGATTTCGCTTGAAAACGTGGTTTCGCTTGAACATTAGATCTTTTTTCGCTCGAATTCGTGGTTTCACTTGGAAAGTCACTTGATTTCGCTTGGATATACCTTATTTCGCTTCTAGGGGTGATTTCGCTTGAGTTGTTTTTAGTTCATTTTTGATTTCGCTTCAAGGTGGGATTTCGCTTGAGTTGTTTTAAGCGAAATTAGTTGCTTTTGCTTCAGGATCTTATTTCGCTTCAGGGTATTTCGCTTGAGTGTGATATTTCGCTTGTACTTGAGTTTTTGTGGAATTTTCCGAAACATGGACGAGGAATTCTACAATGCGTTTGCGACACCAGTTGCACCTGTTACTGCTACTGAAACTTTATATAGTGAGAATGAAACAGGAACTCATCAGAAACCGCCAAAACTGATGTACATTGAAGATTTCAAAGGGTGGCAGAATCGATTTGAGAACTGGGTGCAAGTTTACAAGTTTGATGCATGGTGTGCTTTAGAGAAAGATTACGAGAAACCGAAAAACGAATGTGGGCTTGAAAAGGGTTTTAGTGATTTTACAGAGATTGATAAATTGAAGTATACAAGTGAGAAATTGATGATTAGTATTCTTCAACAGGCAATTAAAGAAGATATCTTTGTTTTACTTCAGCATGAGGTTACTGCTAGATCGATTTGGAATGCATTGCTTCAAAAGTTCAAAGGAAGTGCAGACATGATTAAAAACAGAAAGGCGTTGCTAAAGAAATCTTTTGATATGTTTGTAGCTTTTGATCATGAAACAACGAAACAGACCATTGACAGATATTGTCATCTTGTTTTGGAAATAGGGAGATTGGATAAAGAAAGATGATGAGGAATGGGTTGATAAACTTGTTGATGCATTACCGCAGCAAAAGTGGGGAACTTATTTGATGATTGTGAAACACATGAGGAAGTCTGAGAATATGAATCTGGCACAGTTTATTCAGAAAATTGAAGAGCATGAGTTGGATATCCAAAAGACGGCTATCATGACAAATCCAAATGCTAAACAGGATGTCAGTCTGTATTATCGAGGAAACAAATTTGAGGCTACCCCCAGCTCTAGTCCAAAGATCCAAACTGGTTTTAGTGCTGATAGCTCATCTGGAACAAAGAGTAGTAATGTGACACAAAGCGGTGGATCTTCATCTTCATATTCAAGCTTTGATCCAAATTTTACAACACCAAGTCCTCAACACCAGAATTCAACAAATCTTCAATGCAACGTTACTTTGAACATTCAAAATGGTCAGAATTTGTCTCCAGAAATAGCCAAGCAACACATGGCATCACTTGTTGCTATGTTGGAATCTTATGAAGGTTTGATTGCTGGCAAAATTGGAAATCCAATGCTTACAAAAGAAGATTATGACCAAATTGATGCAGAGGAACTTGAATTGATGGATGTGAAATGGTGTATGGCTAGTGCTGTTAGACGTGCAGAAAAATTTCAACAAATCACAGGAAGAGATGAGTTTCGGGGATTGGCTAATTCTCCATTAGGATTTGACAAATCAAAAGTAACCTGTTTTCGTTGCAAAGGAAAGGGACACTTTAAACGAGAGTGTAAAAACCAAGAAGCAACTGAGATTCAAGAAAAGAACAATTATTATCAGAAATCAATTTTCCATCAGATTGCTCAACAACCACAAAATGCACCTGCTCGTGTTATTGAAGATGGAAAGAAGAAAGCTTTACTTATCCATCAAGATGATGAAAAAGTTGCAGAGGGATTTAGTTGGGACAAATACATACCTGGTTCAGCTCTTGTTGCTAGAATTCTGGGTGAAGATGAGACTAGTGAGAAAAGAATCCTGATTTTTCCAGATCTTGGAAGTGATGTGGATACCGATGATGAGGAAGAACATCTCAACAAAGCTAGAAAAGGAATAGATCCTACTAGTTTTAATTTGTTTTTTGCAGATAAAATGGAGATGCTGTTTCAGAAGAAGATTGCCAGATTGAAGAAAGAACTGGAAGCAGTAAGAATGCTAGCTGATGAAAAGACAAATACAGAAGCTGGAGAAGCAAATGTTGAATCAGCAATTGAGAAAGTGGTAGAAAAAATCATTGAAGTGGAGAAAGTGGTGGAGAAAATTGTTGAAATAGAAAAAAATGTTGAAGTTAAGAAACTCGTTGGAGTTGAGAAGACTGTTGAGGTTGAAAAGATAGTTGAAAAAATGGTTGAAGTTGAAAAACCATGTTTGAAGTGTTTAAAGTCTTGTACACAATGTGAGGAGAAAGATAAGAAGATTGCTGATTTGGAGAAGATTAAAGAAGATTTGCTGTCCGATGTGAAGTATGTGAAGGAATCGTATGATGTGCTGAACAAAACAGTTGATAGTTTGAAAAGAACAAATTCAGAAATGGAAATTGCTATGACAAAAATGAACGCAACATTAATGACAAAACAGAGTGTCATAAATGAGTATATTGAAGACTGTGCTAAGCTGAAACAAGAAGTGGAACTCGAGAAGATTGAGAGTGAAAGGATTAAACGATTGTTGTTGAGTTATACAACATGTGATTACTTGATTGATCATGTTTATCCTACTGTTGCAGGTCTTGAAGCATTCATGGAGAAAAAGACTGAAGATACTGATACTGGTAAGAAACAAAGTGTCAAGTATAACAGATGTCCACCCCCGATTCATGAAAGTTATTCTCCCAGGAATCCTAACGAGGAGCGTCTAAATAAGGCAGTCAACATCAAGTTAAAGTCTGAAATCATTGATGAATTACCAGACAATATTGATGTTACATTCACAGCGTCTGACACTGATCATGAGTCTGAGTTATTAAAGAAAGTGGTCGATCAGGTGTTAGATATGGATGAAGAGTCAAAACTGGAGTCTAAATCTGAAAGTTCGAGTTCATCAGAAAAGAGTCCGAGTTCACTGATTAAAAGGGTTTACAATAAAGAATTCCTGTTATCAAAATCTAATTTGAATGACGGATCAATCAAAGTGGCTTATACCTTGAATGATTCAGACTAATTATATTCTGATGAGGAATTTCCAATAAGAAGTGTAAAAATTGAAATGATCAAACAGGTTTTCAAATTAACAGAAATTAAGATTTCTGAAATAAAAGATTTAAATCTTCAGGAAAAACCTAAAAAGTACACTTCAAGAGTTCAACAGAGATTGAACAAGAAAAAGGGTTACAGTTCTGGTTCAGGTTATCGAAATAAACCAAACCACAACGGTAATTTCAAAAAACAAGGTCTTGGTTTTATAACCCCAGAAAATTATAAAAATGAGAAAAATTATAAATCAAAAACAACATTTGTTGCAGGTGGAAGTTGTGAAGATGAGCAGAAGAAACCATTCTGGAAACAGTCGAATCAAGAGTTTCTTGCTGAAGTTAAGAGGAATGTGAAGAAATTTGCTCAAAGAGTTGACAAAAGAACTTGTTTTAAATGCCAAAAAGCTGGACACATTGCTTGGAACTGCCAAGAGTCCACTTATTCAAAACAGGGAGTGTATTCTAACTCTGAAATAAGAAGGAAATGTGTTGATAAATCAACTGTGGAAGTTGGTGAAACTTCAAAAAGGTTTTACAAAAGACAAGTTGATTTGAACAAATAAAGATGGGTTGTTAAAAGTTCAGATAGTAGTTCTGACAATGAATCTGATTCCATAAAATCAGAGGAGTCATTTGTTGAGAAAAAGGTTGAGAATTCCGTTCCAGAGGTGAACGATGAAAAATTTCCCAAGTTGTCAAAGGAAAATTTGAAGTTGAAGGTTGGTAAAACTGAGATTTCAGGTCAATTCTTTGCTGGTAACAAAGAATTTGATGCTGAAAAGGCGTTTAATGGAAAAGTTAAACATATTTTCGGGAAAATGGTTGATGGGAAGGTTAAAAATGCAAAAGAATTTTATAAATCAAAATGTTGGTGGGACAGGTGTGTGCCAGAATCTCCCAAGGCTGGTCAGGCTTGAGGGAAAGTTTTTCCTAAATGAAAATCCGGACTTGCCGGAGCTCCCAGGTTGGTAAGCGCGGAGCAGGAATCGGCATCATTCTTGAAATGTTTGGTTGGTAAATCTACAGGTGATATCTTTAAATTGTTATATTTTGATGTACAAGTGGTTTTGGTTGATGAGTGAACCTACATGTGATTGAGAAGGTTTTCACTTTCAAATGATTAATCAAGGTCATTAGGTTGAACTTGATTTGATCATTCTTACAGGTTTTTGAGAAGACAATGTGACGAATGAATCCCCAATTTTACAAGTGGTAAAATCAACGAAACTTATTTTCCGGAAAAACCATTTGATTAAAACAAACTTAAGTGTTTTGAAATCACATTGGGAAAATAGTTTGTTGTGAGGGGGAGTTCTGATTGTTTATGCCAAGTGGATGGCGAATTAAAGTGATTTGATATCAGTTGTCACTTTACTTGTACAGTTTGTTTTTAAATTTACTTAAATGCTTTTGCATTTTAGGGGGAGTAAGAAATTTTCAGAAAATCCAAAAACATTAGAAAATTTGAAAAGGTCAAAAACATGATAAAAACTAAAATGAGTTTTGTTGTGAAAAAGAGGAAATGATAGTACATCAGTGGACGATCACAGCATGCTAAAGAAATGGAATGTAAAAAATGTGATAAACAGTCTCACTGATGATGTGCCAGTAGGTTTTTGCACATTTAGTAGATTGTGACGAGATATAAACCTAAATTTCAAACTTGCTTAATTCGTGGGTAACATCTCTCGGATGTATGGGTAACCCCCGAAATCTTGTTTGAAGGACCCCTCTTTCTGAGATACTAGGTCTTTATGCTTAGTGATATCTGGGGTATTATCCCGGGACTTCTGATAATGCGGAAGCAATGGCCTAGTCCCCGGAGAATACTTTACGCTTGCTTGAAATATAGCCTACCCTCAGCATAAAAAATGATGAAACATTGCAAAATGCTAATCATGTGCTGTTGAAACAAAAGATCCTCTAAAGGGGACCCACCAAAAGTCGAAGCCGTCATCTCTCTGCTGAACGGAAGTTCTGACCTGAGCTCTCACGGCCTTCGCAATTTAACCCCTTACAGATATCATCTAGGTATACTCACCTGTAAGACTGAATATTGGGATCTGGATACGGGAGTATATTCTGAGGTGGGACACGCGATTAAGTTTAAGTCTCTAAAACATTAATCTCGTATCTCGAAACAGTTGAACTTTGTGTGAAAATTTAAGTGGATCTGTATACTCACATTCTAAGTGAATTGTATAGAACTTAAAATGTTTAAAGCTTAACGGTGTTGGTGATTTGTCTCAAAAACTGATATGATCCTCTTACACAAACTCATAAAAATATTGTTTGTAAATATTTCTTTACTGCATTTCAAAAATTCAAAAAGTTTTTCGGTGTGTTTTAGCATAAATTTTTGAAAATACAAAAAGATTTTAGACAACTGATGTTAGAAAGCTGATTTTCAAAATTCCAAGTGCTAAACATGACGAACATGTTTGGAAAGTTTGTTTGAAGATGTTTTGAAAAGAAAATGATATACATACAAGTGGTTCATCAGTGACTTACATGATAAATCTTTTTGTTCAGATTGTGTCTATAAGTGGTTAGCAGAGTATAAATTTGAGAAATTTATTGTTGGGTAGAGTTTCGTGCAGGATAGAGCCAGGAATCGATTCTGAACCTGTGGAAAAATAGGCCAGATTACAATTCTGGAGCTGCTGCTACTGATGAAATTAAGGAATCAAAAGATCTGATCAAGAGAATTAAAAGACTACGATCCCAGCACAAATTGAGGGGAGTCTGTTAGAGAAAGAGAGTCTGAAATTGATAGAGCTAGGAGTTTGATCCTGAAGAAAGAATTTGGAGTGAAGCAAGAGCCAGATAAAAGATTCTGGAAGCCCGAAGACAGATAAAGACTGAAGACGTTGAAGACTCGACACTTAAGACTCGTCAACATCCGAGGGGGAGTCTGTTAGTGTATACGTCTGTCGACTTCGTCTTGTATCGATTCTAGTATTAGAATTGTTAGATCAGGGCGCGTTGTACGAGAAAATAGGAGATTTAAGGGTATGTTTAAGCTGATTTTGCTTGAATGGCTTATTTCGCTTGAAATGTCAAATGTCACTTTCAAGCGAAATCAAGTTTGCTGATTTCGCTTGAATTGACACCTGGACACTTTCAAGCGAAATCAGGACATCTATATATACCTTCTGAGCGAAATCATTTGTAACCTATCATCATTCCGGTACCGAAGTGCTGCCGAAGCGTCGTTTGATCTGTAAAAAGATTTTTATCAATATACAAGACGTTTAATAGTGAAACAAGCTGTTTTCCACGTCTGTTTCTTAGTTTCCGCCTCTGAAACAGACTAGAGCTCTTCTGATTGACTCGTTTGGGTCACAACTCGATCCTACAATAGATGTAAACAAAAATTCTAAAATCTACAAGGTAAAGATCCAAAAGCGAAAATCTAAAATATAAGATAGTACAATTCAACGAGACGGTTCCAATGCCGCTAGAATGAACTCAATCGGAGTTTGTTAATTTATATCCTTCTTACGACTTCCTATTTTTAGAAGACTATGTATTTGAATATTCAAAATGTCCCAAAAATTGTGTCAAATACATTGGTAATCATGTGTCGAAGTGCGGATCGGAAAGGGATGAGCTTCTAATCATTAAGTGTTACTTCATAATTAGTTATATAATCAAAGAAATAGATGAAGAAAGTTATCTTACAAAGGTTATGTTTGGCATGGAGCTTTTAGAAGCTTCTAGCTTTAACCTTTTAAGAAAAAGCTACTACTTAATAAAAAGTTTTGTTTGGTTGAAGAAACTTGAAGCTTTTAGGTTAGAAGCTTGAAACTTTTGGTTGAACGCTTCTACTAGTAGCGTTTAGAAGGAGCTACAAGCTTTTAGGGAAAATGACTATTTTAACCTCTAAAGATAATGAATTTTTTAATGCAAAAACTTTTTAAATTTTTAGTTATGTTCATTTTGATCATTTTATACATTTTATTAAAAGCTCCAGTTACTCTGCCAAACATCAAATATATCTAAAAAGCTACAGCTACTAGCTATCACCTACAACTACCAGCTTCCAGCCACCAGCTACGTTTGCAAAACATACCCAAAGTCTCCTAAATCAAGGAAGTGTACAAAGACATAATGGATCGCAAAGTAACACAATGCTGAGAAATATAACGCAATACCGAGGAAAAAAAGACACAGTAAATCGAAAAAAAAGACACAATGACGCAAATAAAACAAATAAAAAGAAAAAATGAAATAAAAGGCACAATGTCAAATAAAAGACAAAATTATCTAAACAAAAATTATAAAATTTACAAGATAAAAATCCAAAAGCGAAAACCTAAAATCTAAGATAGTGGAGTTCAACGAGACGGTTTCAATGCCGCTAGAATGAGCTCAATCGGATTTCGTTTAATACTTTTCTTACGACTTCTTATTTTTAGGAGACTGTGTATTTAAAACTTTCCCGTTATTTGATTTAGTTAGAATATAAGTTGTGTTCTAATTATACTGTGATGATCGTATTTTATATATAAATTATTTAAGAGATTTAAAGAAAAATATTACAAGTCGAAGTTCTATTTTCAACAAGACAATACAACTTTTCTATTGTTTAGAGGTATTCAATTTCTAATTTCAATAATATTTAGGTTTTAATTTATGTTTAATATGTCATCTGTTTCTTTTTAAGAAAAAATAAAGTTGGATACCCATAGACCATTTAGCACGCCCTGCTTTCTCATGTGTTAGACCGTGGGGTATGGTAGGGCAGGGGTTTGGGTATAGGTTGACACGTGGATATGGGGCACTCAATACACAAACCGAAGTTTCATAGGGGTATGGTGGGCGTGGCTGGGCTGGCGTGGCCAAGCCACATCATTTTTTTTTAAATTTAAAATGACCCCCTATGCCCTAGCCAACAAGCCAATAAGAGCCGGCCACATAGGATCGCTAGCATGCCCCACGCCCGGCCTTAAACTCCCGCCCAAGGGGCCACGCCCAAACCCAAGCCCACCCGGGGTGGTGACTTGGGCGTTTCTCTCCAACCCACGCCCAAACCCCCGCCCCATACCCCATAGTCTTAAGTTGAGTTGGATTCGTGACCACGTCCACGCATGAAACATCATGTCAGGCATGCTGGTCCAGGACATGGCTTTGCTCAAAGGGGTGACTCCCTTTCCAATAGCTATGTGAAACAATGGAGGGGTCGATTCACGACTAAAATGGAGTGTGAAACCATTTTCTTTATATTGTGATGGGGTGTGAAAAATGACGTGGAAGTGAGATGACAATTTTCTACACGTTAAAAAGTGATTACATGCTAATCGGTAATTTTAAATACACTTTATTAGATAATAATTATAACAAAAAATACAAAATATATAAGTTTAATCAGTTTTTATATTTTTGTGAGTGAAGAAAGAAATACATCAAAGTGATGCTATTATATCAAATTTTAAATGGTTAAATCTTGTGCCATGTTTAACATTTATAATTTTTTTTTTGGGGGGGGGGGGGGGGGGGGGGGATATTGCACGGTCCTCCCAACCGCTGGAGTGATCTCACTCCACAAGCTAGCTTAGCCCCATAGCTGTCTGGCGGTTACTATCCAACCGGAAGCAAAAGCCTGGAGGGTGTGCCTGCCAGGATTCGAACCCGGGTCCTCTGGGAAAAGGTGGGTGAGGCTGGCCACTAGGACACCCCAAGTGGTTAAGCATTATAAATTTTGAATTAAATGTCATTTTAGTCCCTGTGGTTTGAGTCATTTTGGCAGTTTAGTCCAAATGTTTCATTTTTAACATCTGGATACAAAAAGGTTTCATCGTTGCCATTTTGGTCCAACTGACTTAACTCCATCCATATGTGTTAAGTCTGTCAAGGGCATTTTAGTCATTTCATAAATATATAAATAATCCTGCCCTACCCCACCCCAACACACCTCTCTCTCTCTCTCTCTCTATCTCTCTCTCTCTATACACCTGCAACAACTACAACCACAAACATGCGCATCTGGATTCGGTCGACCCAAGTTGACGCCTACCCGTTGATGCGTGTGAAGTGTCATTAGTTTTTAATGTATATGTTAAGCCCTTTCTAACACTTTTTAGCCAAGTTTTAAATTTATAAAACACGATATTTACTAACACTAAACACACATATGGGCAAGTGCACCCATCGTGAGCGTAGTATAGTGTTGGTAAGATACCGAGGTCGTCCAAGGACACAAGAGCTTTTAGTACCGGTTTATCCTCAACATCTAATCAAATCAAAAAGTTTAGAAAATTGTTTTAAACTAAGAAAAATAAAAACTAACTAAAATGCTGAAAATAAAAATAAAAGTAAAATAGATAGACAAGATGAATCACTTGGTTCCGACTCGTGTTTAGTGTAACCTTTGATTATTTCCGCACTTTTGCACTATTTAAAGAGATTATCTTAGTTATTGTAGTAGGCCCCTCTTTTGAAGGTGACGTTACCCTCAACCCAGTAGTTTGAGTCAGCAATGATACAATCCTAAAGGGTCGGATTATTGAAAGATAATTAATTAAGTTATTAATGCAAATTATGGTAGGCCCCTCTTTTGAAGGTGACGTTACCCTCGGCTAAGTAGTCTGAGTCAGCAAGGATACAGTCCTAAGTAGCCGGGTTAAAATATTAATAGTAGTTTAACTTATGAGGGGATCAAAGAGTTTGGACCCCCGCCATCCAATACCGTTAAGTATTGAAGGAGGTCCTACTAAATTTGACCCAGGTCCCTTGCAGGATCTCTAAACACTGAACAACGGCAAGACTCTTACCAAACCATTCCCTTAACCCCCGACCAGGTAGCCAACATACCTCCATATAGACCGTGGAGATATGAATGGTGAAAATCTTTTATTTTATATAGACAGTAAAATAATGCCAAGACACCACGGACAAACGATAAGGAAGAATCACCTTCAACATAAGAAACTAGTTATTAAAGTCATTAATACATAACCAATTAAAAAGTGCGAAAAGATTAAAAATAAAAAGTATTACACTAGACACTTTGTCTTCACCAAGTGATGTAAGAGACTTAGGCAAACATGGCCTTGATTGTCAAGAACTCTTACGATCAATCTTGGATCCCGAGATGACTCACACACTCTATGATGGACAATGGATGATGGTGGTGGATGATGGTGTTATGGTGGTGGTGGGTGGTGGGTGAAGTGTGAGAGAGGTGGTGTACCAAGGGATGGTTTGAGCTTGAGCCAAGCACTCCTATTTATAGGCTGAACAGAAGCTCGGGCACGGCCCCGTGTCCACATCCTTCTCTTTCTTCATTTATTGCAGCTTGTCTGTATTAGTTGACCACGCCCCCGTGTCCGCTGCGCACGATCCCGTGTGCAGAAGCATATCTGTACTATGAAGATTTGCCTGGATTCTGCGAATCTTATAGTTGACCACGGCCCCGTGCCCGCTGAGCACGGCCCCGTGGTGGGCAATGGAAGCTTCTACCACTTTGTCTTTTCTGCTGACACTTGGGCACGCCCCCGTGCTCACTGAGCACGGGGCTTGTTCAGTCTTCTGTCTTCTTGTTTTGCTTGGGAAGATGCTGTCGTGGGGTCGGGCATGTCACGTTTGTTCCTTTTCTTGTATTTATGTTAGATTTTGCTGTCTTTTTGCTTCTTTTGTTAATTTGAGCTCATTTAATCATGAAACTAAAAAAGGGTTGGTTTTATGCCACAATTGATGTAATTTATATGTTGCATTTTGCACACATCAAATACCCCCACACTTGAATCTTTGCTTGTCCTCAAGCAAAACTCTTTATAATGTGGCTTTACACTCCCAAATGGAATAGGTAGAAGAGAAAGTTTTTGGGCTTGTCATAGAGTGTCGGGATTTCCAAGATTCTTTATTAAGTTTTATTTTTATTTATTTACGATCCTATTCGTCATGATTTAATTAAAACTTTTCATAAGATAAATTACTTATTAGGGCATAACATGCTTATTTAAAATTCTATTTATATACAAGTTCACATACCTCACTAATCACTCGGCCGAAGATGTATTTTAGTGAATCACTCGAGAGCGGCATGGAACTTACTCCTACCATAGGCTTGCCAAGCAATCAATCCTCCTCCTTTTTAACTATATACCTTTGTAAATATCAAGAGGACTTTTGGGTGAAGGGTTAGGCTTGGGTTAAAGGTAGGTGGTTGGGTTAGTGGTTAGTGGTTAGTAGAAAGGGCGAAAAACGTAACAAGCGTCGGTTTTCATAAGACTTTTTATTTTTGCAACTTTTATTTTGATGAAGCTATTATTCAAACAAAGTTATTTTTGATAAACTTGTTTGTTTATTTTCTTTTTTCTTCATTATCAACATTTTTTTTTTGAAAAGTCATACGAAAAACCGAGCTAGTTACTAAAACAAATGGTTAAAAATGAAAAAGGTTTTGGTGGGTGAAAGGGTGTTTGGTTTTGGGTTATGAAATGAAAAGGTTTAGGCTCAAAGAGGCTAACTAGGGGGATTTTGGGTAGGTGGTAAAAAAAATGGTGTAGAATTAAAAAGGGTTAGTCCTAATGCCTCCATCATTTACTTACTCGGGTTTAAGTTGGTAAGGACCGGGAATGTATCGTCGTGGCAAGTTCTAGAGTCGTAAGAAACAAGCGGCTATTCACACAAGAAACGAAAAATGAGCATTTAATTTAAAGATATGTATTTGAATGCTCAATAAAGGCTCAAAACTCACTTTTGTGGGAATGGGTTTTTATGTGATCAAGTATATATAATCAAATTTTAATTAAGTTTGCCATGCCTTTTCATAATTTTCTTATGTTGGTTCTTTTTATCACGACGCTATCGGTTGTAAATTTGTAAAAATATAACCTTTTTAGAATTTTGAAATTCCCAAATTAAACCTAGACAAGTAAAAAAAATGAAAATTTTTTGAAAAAAATTTGGGGTGATTAGCGGTTCCAATAGAGTTTTGTGTAAGGCTTGTATTTAGGACTTGCAAGATTCAAGGTTTTAGCATCCCCCCACACTTAAATTACACATTGTCCACAATGTGTCCCAAAAATAAGTTTTTAGGTTGATTGAATGTGTAAAAAGGTGTGAAAAAGCAAAAATTTGTGTTACTGGACGCTGGACACGGCCCCGTGTTGTCCGGGCACGGCCCCGTGTTCAAGTGCCAGTAACAAAAATTAAACAAAAGAAACAGAGGTCTGGACACGGGGGCGTGTTGGGTGAACACGGCCCGAGTCCAGTTTACCTGAACTGGGTCATTTCTGCAGACTGTGCAGCACGGGGCCGTGTTGGGCGGACACGGCCCGTGCCGAACTTACTGTAACGAAGAAATTTTGTCGGATGGTCCTGTTTTCCTGCATGGGGTGCTGGTTCAAGTTTCCCTTGTATCCTTTGCCATCTCAAGTGTGTTTTATTCCTGAAAATTAAAACTAACTAGAAAACATAAAAATTAATCTAAACTAAAGTAAGGATAGTTCCGCGGAATGCCTCCGTGGTGCGCCACGTTTATAAGGGTCATTGGCTAGACCCACCTTATCGGGTGGTTCTGGCTCATCTTCAATTAGGGGGTCATTATTTCCGAATGGATATTTCATTGACCGCTCAAGATTGACACTTATTTTAAATGCCCCTAATTGAATAGGTAGATTGTTGAACTTTCGGTTTTTCAAAGCTTCGTGAGTTTTAACAAAGGGTCGTCCCAACACTAGAGGAGCGTCATCGAGGATGACAAAGTCGGTTGGGATTACCATTTGATTTGTTTGAACCAAGAAATCCTCAACTACACCGATTGATTTTATTATTCTCCGATTAGATAGAAAAATGGGTATTTGAAGTGGAGAAAAATCACTAATACTTAATTTTTCGAAAATGTAGTTAGGCATTATGTTAACACAAAGATCTTTATCAATCGTGACATTACTAATAAATGAATTTTGAAAGAAACATGGAACCGGTGTAATGTTAATTTCAAATGGGTCTTCTTTTATTAGCGAGGTTTAATCATTAGTTAACTTAACACTTACTGTTTCGTTAATTTTAGTGTTAGTGTTTAATTCTTTTAAAAACTTAGCATGAGTTGGAACTAAACAATGATTTTCAAAAGAAGGTGACAAGAGATTAATTTCTTCAAAATTAGACTCTTCTTGAATTTTAACGTTATCGGACTCACTTTTTTCGTTGTTTAACTCATGTGTCGGTTTTTCACTTGTTTGTTCTTCCATTTTCACACTTTCAGTTATCTCTTCTTTATTTAATTCTTCTCTTGCGCGGGACTCCTTTTCCCTTGCGCGAGATTCTTTTATATAGCGATCGATAACTCTAAGGTGTTCTAATATCCTATCGGTCACTTCGGTTATAGAAAAAGGATCGGGATTTTCAAAGCTTGAATCCGGTTGTTCAATCCTTTGTTCCTCATAATACCCATATGAAGTAGATGGTTCACACCATTGTTCTTCATTGTAAGCATATGATGGATAAGGGTCGTAATTTTGTTCTTCATAATACTCATATGAGGTGGGTTGTTCACGCCATGGTTCCTCATAGTAAGCATATCAAGGTGATGGCTCATATCTTGGTTCCTAAAAGTATGAGTAAGAGGGCTCATACCTTGGTTCATCAAAATATGAGTATGAGGGAGGAGGTTCATACCTTTGGTCTTCATAGGATGTGTATGAAGTTGATGGCTCGTACCTGGACTCCTCATAGGAGGTGTATGAAGTGGATGGTTGATATAAGTTACAATATTGAACCGAGTGCGGGTCACCACAATTAGTGCAATAGTTATTAATATAATCATCCTCCTCATAGGTGTAGTTGTAACCTCCTGAGTATTGATCCATAAGAATCACTCAGCAGACCACAACCAAGTCTCGAGATCAGAAAACAAAAATAAAAACGGAAACAGAGGCTGGACACAGCCTTGTGTTCAGTGGACACGGCCCCGTGTACAGAATCTGTATCTGGGCGTTTTAATTAAATTTACTGATTTCGTTGAGCACGGGGCGTGTTCAGTGAGCACGGCCCGTGTTCAAGCTACTGTTACTGGGTGTTTTATGAAAAATGTGCAGCACGGCCCCGTGTTCAGTGAGCACGGCCCGTGTTCAGGTTACTGTAAATGAAAAATTAAACTAAAATGCAGAAAAATGTGCGCGCGTTTTAAAAAAAAGGTTTTGAAAAACTTATTAGGCCGTCGATTTTAAGCTTTCTTGTTGGTGCATCCGTTTGTCGACTACGTCTTATATCGAGTCTTGTAGTGTATAGGTTAGAACAGGGCACGAAATCCAAGAAACATGTGTTAGTTAGTGATTTCGCTCATGTGTCTAGCTAGGGTTTCGCTCTTGTGTCAATTAGATGGTTTCGCTTATGTGTCAGATGAAGGTTTCGCTTTTATGGACATGTATGTATGAGCGAAACCTGATCACCTATAAATAGGTTGTATGAGCGAAATCAAGAGCATAGTTGTAGGTGTTCTCTTCCGGTGAGCCACGAAGTGCTGCCGAAGTGTTGTCAGGACTTGTAATCGTTATCAAGATCAATACAACAACAGTTTAAAGTGAATTCTGCTGAAATCGTACCAAAGCATTAGTTTCCGCCTCTTGTTTTGGATAGGAATTCTTCTGATCGACTCAAACAGGGCCGAATACGATCCTACAAGTGGTATCAGAGCTAAGGAGGAAGAGTTCTTGCCATTCCAGCTTCATTTATTCTGTTTTTCTACACTTTCTTCAAAATTTCAAAATCTTTCACAGTAAAACCAGCTCAAATTCACACACAGCACTCGTAATCATGCATTAATAAACCCTTGAAAGTTTCAAAGCTAAAATCGACCTAAATCTTAGAATTTTTGAGGTTTCGCTCTTAGTGACTCGTGAAAATGATGTCATCAGCTGATTTCGCTCATAGTTCACACTTGATTTCGCTCATACAGTCATCTTTCGTCTGATTTCGCTCTAAGGGTTCAAGGTTTGATTTCGCTCAAAAGGAACTAGGTGATTTTGCTTAGAAGACCAAGTGTTGATTTCGCTCTTGTGAACCAGTTAATCTGATTTCGCTTTTGTGAACAATTCAAGAGTGATTTCGCTCATAAGACACAGTGTGGTTTCGCTTTTGTGACACTTAGGATTTCTCTTATTGTGACATTTGGGATTTCGCTCCAAGGTCAAGTTTGCCTAAACTTGGAAATTTGTGAACTTGTGAACTTTGAACAACGGACAACGAATTCTATAACGCCTTTGCTAGTCCGATTACAATCACTCAGAATACTTTGATTGAGAACGAAACCGGAACGTCTCAGAAACCACCTAAACTCATGGATATTGATGATTACAATGGTTGGTCCGAACGGTTTGGAAATTGGGTTGAGGCGTATCATTTGGATGCTTGGGAACACACTGAAGAACCATATGTTAGGCCCACAAGGAATAATGCTCAGTTAACAATTAGAGAAATGAGTACTGAGGATAAAAAGAAATATAGGGATGAGAAACTGATGGTGAGTCTTCTTCAGCAAGCGATAAAAGAAGACATTTTGATACTGCTTCAACATGATGGAACTGCTTATTCAATTTGGACAGAATTGGAAGCAAAATTTGTTGGAAGTGATGATATGCTCAAAAATAAAATGTCTCTCATGAAGAAAGAGTTTGATCTGTTTCGGGGATTAAAATCTGAAAACACCAAGCAAATTATAGAAATATATTGTAACTTGGTGAGAAATATGTTGAAACTTGGTATTAAAAAGGATACTGATGAATTGATTGAAAAATTTGCAGATGCACTACCTCATGAAACTTGGGGAACGTTTCTGATGATGCTGAGATCCAACATAAAAGATTATAAAAATTTGACACTGGGAGACTTCATCAAACACCTGGAAGCTCAAGAGATGGAACAAAGGAAGATTGCCAGGATGAAGAACTACGATGGAGAACAGGATATCAGCTTGTATTACAAAGGTGGTGTCAACGAAAAGTCAAATTTTTCTCCAAAAGTCGAAACTGCTTACAGTGCGAAAGATTCTTCTGAAAAGAAATCATCCCAGGGATCAAGCAGCACTAGATTTTCATCATTCGATCCAAACATTTCTGCAACTAAGAATGGAAGAAAACTTCAGTGCAATATTGTTCTAAGTCTTGAAAATGATCAAGATTATACTGAAGAGGTTGCTAAAAATCAAATGTCTTTGTTGGGAATGATTTTAGAATCATATAGTAGTTTTGTGGCCGGAAAGATCGGTAATCCAATGCTCATGAAAGAGGATTACGATCAAATAGATGCTGAGGAAATGGAATTGATGGACATTAAATGGTGCATGGCTAGTGTGTTGAGACAAGCTGAGAAGTTTAAACAAATTACGGGAAGAGATGATTTCCGTGATGCAAATGTTTCAACTTTAGGCTTTGATAAATCTAAAGTTACATGTTTTCGTTGCAGGGAAAAGGGGCATTTCAAGAGGGAGTGCAAAAATCGTGAAGCTAGTGGAGCCCAAAATCCTTTTGGAAACAACGATTATCACAAAAAGGCGATTTATCATCAAGTCACACCACCAGCACCACATCAAGCACAAACTGCACATGGTAGATTGGAAATCAAAGATTCAAAGAGAGCTTGTCTGGGAAAGGATGGTGGATTTAGTTGGGATAATTACATTCCAACAAATAGCAAAGTGTGTCTGGCAGATCAAGACGATGAAAAGTTACCTGAAGGTTTCAGTTGGGATAATTTTTGCCCAGATCAAGAATTCATGACCAAAGAGATGTCCAAAGACACGTCGAATGTTAAAGCTTTCATTGCAAATGCCTACGATTTGAAATGTGCCGAAAAGTGCAGAAAAGTAATGGAAGCTGCTGAAGCAAGACGAAGAAAGCTTGAAGAAGAGGAAGAAGAGGAAGAGAGATTAAAAGCTGAAACTGAAGCTGAGAAAAAGAGAAGAGCTGAATTTTTACGATCAAACAGAACAGTCAAGGATGTTCCTGAATTTGAAGTCAAAGTTGATGCAGAACCTATCAAAGTTCCTGAAAAGTGCATGAATTGTGATTTTTTAATCAAACAGAACAATGAGTTGCTGCACAACATAAACAGATTGAAAGAATCCTATGATACAATGAACAGAGAAATCAACAAGTATACTGATTCAAACGGTGAACAAGCTGTGGCAATGAATACGCTGAAGAGAGCTTACATAGGACAGCTTGATAATGTAAATTTTCACATAAAGAAGTGTGCTGAGCTTGAATTAAAGCTGGAAACACAAAGAATCGAAACTGAAAGAGTCAACAAGTTATTAGAAAGTTACTCATGTTCTACTTTTGTTGTTGACAGGATTTATCCGGTTGTGGAGAATTTGAAGACTTTTGAAGAAGTAAAGACTTCAGAAGAAGAGAAATCTGTGATAGAAGACGAAGATAAAGTGAAGATTTCTGGTAAGAAACCAAGTGTGGTCTACAATAGATGTCCGCCCCCGGTCGAAAATGGATATTTGTCTCGAAATCCAAATTTCGAAAGAGTCGAAAAGGCAATTAACTTACAGTGGGAGTCTGTGTCGTCAGATAACTTACCAGAAAATATTGATGTTACGTTCACATCGTCTGACACTGATCATGAGTCCGAGTTGATTAAACGTGTGGTCGATCAGGTGTTAGATAAAGATGACATAGAGGAGTCAAAGCCGGAGTCCAAATCCGAGTAAAAGTCTGGGTCCGATAAGTCAAAGTCAACAATCAAAAAGGACAAACTGGTTTATGATAAGAAATTTTTGCTATCAAAATCTAATTTGAATGATGAACCGGTCAAAGTAGCATATACTTTGAAAGATTCTGACAAATTATATTCTGATGAGATTTTTCCAATAAGAGGTGTTAAAACTGAAATGATTAAAAAGGTTTTCAAACTAACAGAAATTAACATTTCTGAAATAAAAGATATTAATCTTTCTGAAAATTCAAGACCTTACACCTCAAGAGTGCAACAAAGATTAAACAAGAAAAAGAGTTACAATTCTGGTTCTGGTATTCATAAAAAACCAAACCATAACTGTAATTTCAAAAAGAAAGGATTAGGATTTAATCAACCAAAAAATTATAAAAATGAAAAATTTTCTAAACCAAAAACTGTGTTTGTTTCAGGAAAATCTTTAGATGATGAGAAAGAGCAAGCATTCAGAAAGCAGACAAATCAAGAATTCCTTGCAAAGAAGCAAGATGAGATGAAGAAAAGTGTTATTCAGAAGACTATAGAGACGAGAACCTGTTTTCAGTGCAAAACTGCTGGTCATATTGCTAGGAATTGTCCGAAAACATTCAAACCAAAACAGGAAGTCTCTGGTAAAAAGAAAGAAAAAGTTGTTGAGAAAACTGAACTAACAACCAAAACATTTACAGGCTTTGAAAATTCAACTTTTGAGGTTGGAGAATGTTTAAAGAATGTGGTAAAAAGAAAAGAAAATCTGAAAAATCAAAAATGGGTTGTTAAGGGTTCAGGAAACAGTTCTGGTGATGAATCTGATTCCACAAAATCAGGGAAGCCACGTGTTGAAGAAAGATTTGAAAAATCAGTTCCAAAAGTGGATGATGTGAATTTTCCACCTCTGCGGGCTGAAAATTTTAAGAAGAAAGTTGGAAACGTTGAAATTTCAAATCAATTTTATTCTGACAAGAAAAAATTTGATGTTGATAAGGCTTTCAACGAAACTGTGAAACACATTTTTGGAAAAATGGTCGATGGTAAGGCCAAAGGAGTGAAAGAATTTTATGCTTCGAAAAGAAATGTTCACAGGTCGGTTGAAAGTAAAAATGAAGAAGAGGTTGTTACACCCAAGGAAGGTCAGGCTTGGGTGGATATATTTTTCAAACAGTAAAAACCTGACTTGCTGGAGATCCCAAGTTTGTAATCGTGGATCAGGAATCGGCATTTTTCTTATGTTGTTTGTTTAAAAATTGAAAATTTTTGGCAATTCATACTGCAGGAATAGCCGGAACTCCCAGGTTGGTAAGCGAGGAGTAGGAATCGGCACTTTGAGAATTCAACCAATAGATGATGTTTGGTTGAAAATGCTTGATTGGATTGATCTTACAAGTGGTAAATCAGGGACATTAAGTTGTATCTGATTTCCTACAAGTGGTTAAAAAACAATGTGATGAACCAAACCCCTAACCTACAAATGGTTTTACAAAATCAACAAAACTTATTTTCCGGAAAAACCATTTGATTAAAACAAACTTAAGTGTTTTGAAATCAATGGGAAAATAGTTTGTTGTGAGGGGGAGTTCTAATTGTTTATGCCAAGTGGATGGAGAATTGAGGCAATTCGATATCAGTTGTCACGTTACTTGTACAGTTTGATTTCAAATTTCCTTTAAATGTGTTTGCATTTTAGGGGGAGTATATTTTTCAGAAAATCCAAAAACATTAGAAAATTTGAAAAAGCCAAAAACATGATAAAATGAAAAATGAGTTTTTGTTGCATAAAAGAGGAAATGATAGTACATCAGTGGACTGTCACAACACGCTAAAGAAATGGAAAGTCAAATGTGATAAACGGTCTCACTAAAGATGTGACGGTAGGCTCAGCTAGATTAGTAGATTTGCGATAACGATACAAACTTAAATGAAAAAGCCTAGTTCTAGTGGGAAACATGGTCGAAAGCATAGTACTTAGTTTTGTCCTTCTTGACTGTGTACCTACTCAGTAATCGCTGATTGTCGAAAGACATAAAACTGGTTAAGTTTGTGAACTTTCACAACTTTGCTGAAAAGTCGCTGTGATTGTGCATTTCATTTTGCAAAGACTTAAACTTGTTTTATTTCTTTATTTTGTTTAAGCATCGGACATCCTCTGCGTATACATGAGTATCGACCTGGATGTTGTTGCCTAAACGTTCTGCTTTATTTTCTTTGGTGTTTCGTTTAAGCTGTGGACCTCCTCTGCGTATACGGGAGTATCGACCTGGTGGTTAAAGCCTAAACACTTTCAACTTGTTTTATTTTTCTTATTTTGTTTAAACATTGGACTTTCTCTGCGTATACGGAAGTATCGACCTGATTGTTAATGTTTAAACATTCTGCTTTGTTTTCGCACAAATCACAGTTGATAAAAGTTTAAAGGCATTACTTGGGTCAGTGTATTGCATGATGAGGGGATATGCTGAGATCATGGGGTCCATAAGAACTTAGTGCAAAATTAATATACCTTAACGTATCGGTAAGCATTTCGAAAGTTTTTAGATTGAGTTTAAGTGGATAACAATATCGTCAATCTAGGTGAATCATTTAGAGCTTAAAATGTTTAAAGCTTAACGGTGTTGGTGTTTGGTCTCAAAAACTGATACGATCCTCTTGCACGAACTCACAAAAATATTGTTTGTAAATATTTCATTTTCTGCATTTCTGTTTCAGTCAAAAATTCAAAAAGATTTTAAGAGTGTTTTAGCATAAATTTTGAAAAATCCAAAAAGATTTTCGACAACTGATTTTGAAGAGCTGATTTTCAAAATTCCAAGTGCTAAACTTGATGAATAAGTTTGGGAGAGAGTGTGAAAATGTTTTGTATCTACAAGTGGTTTTCAAAGAACAAATGTTTATAGAATGTCTGACATAGTTTCTAAATTGTTAAAAGATTTAATCTTTAAAAAAGAAACTTATGTGTTGGGTAGAGATTTTTCAGGTAAATTCGTGCCAGGTGACGATCCTGTGCTGAAAGAGAGTCAGGTAACGATCTTAAAATGAAGCTGTGAATTCCAGACTACGATCCCAGCAGATTGAGAGGGGGAGTCTGAAGACACCATGATATTCAACATTTGAGAGAGAGGAGTTTGTTGAAGATAAAGATAGAGAAGGAGGATTCTTGCAATGACAAATACTTTAGAGGAAGATCGAAGACTGATAAAGATTGTAGGTTGACAATCGAAGACTCGACACTGAAGACTCCGTCAACATCCGAGGGGGAGTTTGTTGGTGCATCCGTTTGTCGACTACGTCTTATATCGAGTCTTGTAGTGTATAGGTTAGAACAGGGCATGAAATCCAAGAAACATGTGTTAGTTAGTGATTTCGCTCATGTGTCAAGCTAGGGTTTTGCTCTTGTGTCAATTAGATGGTTTCGCTTATGTGTCAGATGAAGGTTTCGCTTTTATGGACATGTATGTATGAGCGAAACCTGATCACCTATAAATAGGTTGTATGAGCGAAATCAAGAGCATAGTTGTAGGTGTTCTCTTCCGGTGAGCCACGAAGTGCTGCCGAAGTGTTGTCAGGACTTGTAATCGTTATCAAGATCAATACAACAACAGTTTAAAGTGAATTCTGCGGAAATCGCACCAAAGCATTAGTTTCCGCCTCTTGTTTTGGATAGGAATTCTTCTGATCGACTCAAACAGGGCCAAATACAATCCTACATTTCTTAAAATCCTTGTGTCCCCGGCAACGGCGCCAAAAACTTGATGCGTGTGAAGTCTCGTTAGTTTTTAATGTATATGTTAAGCCCTTTCTAACACTTTTTGGCCAAGTTTTAAATTTATAAAACACGATATTTACTAACACTAAACACACATATGGGCAAGTGCACCCATCGTGAGCGTAGTATAGTGTTGGTAAGATACCGAGGTCGTCCAAGGACACAAGAGCTTTTAGTACAGGTTTATCCTCAACGTCTAATCAAATCAAAAAGTTTAGAAAATTGTTTTAAACTAAGAAAAATAAAAACTAACTAAAATGCTGAAAATAAAAATAAAAGTAAAACAGATAGACAAGATGAATCACTTGGTTCCGACTCGTGTTTAGTGTAACCTTTGATTATTTCCGCACTTTTGCACTATTTTAAGAGATTATCTTAGTTATTGTAGTAGGCCCCTCTTTTGATGGTGACGTTACCCTCAACCCAGTAGTTTGAGTCAGCAAGGATACAATCCTAAAGGGTCGGATTATTGAAAGATAATTAATTAAGTTATTAATGCAAATTATGGTAGGCCCCTCTTTTGAAGGTGACGTTACCCTCGGCTAAGTAGTCTGAGTCAGCAAGGATACAGTCCTAAGTAGCTGGGTTATAGTATTAATAGTAGTTTAACTTATGAGGGGATCAAAGAGTTTGGACCCCCGCCATCCAATACCATTAAGTATTGAAGGAGGTCCTACTAAATTTGACCCAGGTCCCTTGCAGGATCTCAAAACGCTGAACAACGGCAAGACTCTTACCAAACCGTTCCCTTAACTTCCGACCAGGTAGCCAACATACCTCCATATAGACCGTGGAGATATGAATGGTGAAAATCTTTTATTTTATATAGACAGTAAAATAATGCCAAGACACCACAGACAAAAGATAAGGAAGAATCACCTTCAACATAAGAAACTAGTTATTAAAGTCATTAATACATAACCAATTAAAAAGTGCGAAAAGATTAAAAATAAAAAGTATTACACTAGACACTTTGTCTTCACCAAGTGATGTAAGAGACTTAGGCAAACATGGCCTTGATTGTCAAGAACTCTTACGATCAATCTTGGATCCCGAGACGACTCACACACTCTATGATGGACAATGGATGATGGTGGTGGATGATGGTGTTATGGTGGTGGTGGGTGGTGGGTGAAGTGTGAGAGAGGTGGTGTGCCAAGGGATGGTTTGAGCTTGAGCCAAGCACTCCTATTTATAGGCTGAACAGAAGCTCGGGCACGGCCCCGTGTCCAGTGGGCAGGGCCCCGTGTCCACATCCTTCTCTTTCGTCATTTATTGCAGCTTGTCTGTATTAGTTGACCACGCCCCCGTGTCCGCTGAGCACGACCCCGTGTGCAGAAGCATATCTGTACTATGAAGATTTGCCTGGATTCTGCGAATCTTATAGTTGACCACGGCCCCGTGCCCGCTGAGCACGGCCCCGTGGTGGGCAATGGAAGCTTCTACCACTTTATCTTTTCTGCTGACACTTGGACACACCCCCGTGCTCACTGAGCACGGGGCGTGTTCAGTCTTCTGTCTTCTTGTTTTGCTTGGGAAGATGCTTTCGTGGGGTCGGGCATGTCACGTTTGTTCCTTTTCTTGTATTTATGTTAGATTTTGCTGTCTTTTTGCTTCTTTTGTTAATTTAAGCTCATTTAATCCTGAAAATACAAAAGGAAGACAAAAGCACACTTTTTCCAACATTAGTACTAAAAAGGGTTAGTTTTATGTCAACGGTGAAAGATCTGGTTCTTCAATCTCCGACGACAGGAAACCTGTAACGCCCACGATTCTTGGGGAGTTCCCACAGTGGCCGGCGGTGGATCTGGTTCTGTCGGCGAAGATCTGGTCAGGTATCGGTAGTGCAGAGAGAGAGAGGATCTGGTCGGGTTCTGTCGGCGAGGATCTGGTCGGGATCTGGTCTGATTCTGTCGGCGAGGATCTGGCCGGAGGTGGATCTGATTCTCGGGGAGTTCCCATAGTGGCATCGGATGGTGTTGAAGCGGTGCTGAGGTAGTACTGGTGATGGTTGTGGTGGTGAGGCGGTGGTGGTGATGGTGGTAGTGGTGGTGGCAGTGGTGTTGATGGTGTTAGTGGTGGTGGCAGTGGCTATAGTGAAGATGGATGGTGAATGTGTTACAGGTGTGTGTATAATATATCTGAGGGAAAATGAGATTGTATATCTATATACATATATATAAAGATATTAATGAAATAAAAGGTTTATTTAAAATAGTTTGGGAAATGACAAAAATGCCCCTTGACTAACTGAGGAGCATGGATAGAGTTTAGTCAGTTGGACCAAAATGGCAACAATGAAACCTTTTTAGATCCAGATGTTAAAAATGAAACATTTGGACTAAACTGCCAAAATGGCCCAAACCAAAGAGACTAAAATGGCATTTAACTCATAAATTTTATAATAACCTAAGTGAAATTAATTAAAATTGTTTTGAGCGTTAATTAAAAGTTTCAAATAAAGAAAAGGAAAAATTACAAGTTTTGTCCTTCATCTTAATACCACTTATCAGGTGGTGTCCTTTTTAACGAATTTTGATAAGTTTTGCCCTTTACAAGGAATTTTGTTGCACGTTTTGTACTTTAGGCTTAACCCAGTTAGATTTTCTTGTTAAATCTTGTCACCCAAGGGTATTTTTAGTCTTTTCAGTCATTTATTTAATATTATTTAAAAGAATAAAACAAAATATTTTAGGGTTGACTCTTGAAATAAATGGGTAAAAAACTAAAATACCCTTGGGTGACAAGATTTAACAAGAAAATCTAACAATGTTAGGCCTAAAGGACAAAACGTGCAACAAAATTTCTTATAAAGGGCAAAACTTGTCAAAATTCGTTAAAAAGGACACCGCCTGATAAGTGCTATTAAGATAAAGGACAAAACTTGTAATTTAAATAGTACATGTTTTCGTTGATGAGCATTTCATGGATTGATTTCATTAGCTAATTAATGGCTTAAAGTTGCACTTGGACCTTATTGAGTAAAATGCACGGATAGTCCCTGTGGTTTTGTAAAATAACACCTGTAGTCCCCAACTTTTGGAAATTACACTGGTGCTCCCTGTGGTTTAACAGTTTGTTACTCGGATAGTCCCTGGAGTGGATGTCCGTTAGTTTTCTCCGTTAAATCTATGTAAAATGACAATATTACCCCTTGCTTTTATTAAAATATAAGAAAAAACTAAATAATCATTTAAAATACCAATTAGACCCCATAATTAATTATTAATTATTAAATAAAATATATAACATCTTCAAGAACATGAAGAGCTTGATTGAAGATCTGGGTCTGATTTCATTTAGGATGAACATGAACATTCATTATCAACATTATCTTCCAAAATTTCATCATCATCATCAACTTCAAAAAAATCATCATCAACTTCAAAAACAAACAACATAAACTCTGGACACATCTTAATCACCTATTTTCATCTTCCAAGACATGAACAAACTGAAACCTAAACGCATAAATTCAAGAACACTCAAACCCCTTTACCTCCGATCAATCTAAAACCCAAAACCTAAACCCACATATTTAAGAACAAGAACACGATCCAACTGTAGGAACCATACCCGACTCAGTCTTCATCACTTCATCACCGGTCCGTCGTCACCCACCCTGGAACCACAACTCGACAAACAATCGCTTGTTCATCGCAGATCCAGATCTACCAGAGAGACCGAATAGATTGTTGCCTGTTAGCTTCCGGTCGACCCTGAAGACGAGATCGGCATCGGAGATCGAAGTTTTGTAACCCACAACAGCCAAGAACAAGGACACTTCGAACACATAATCTGGATCTTAAATAAAGTGAGTGAGAGAGAGAGTTTCTTCATTTATGATTATGGGTTTTAATTTTTGAAGCAAAGAAAAGCATGAATCTGGATCTTTTAAATAAAGTGAGTGAGAAAGAGAGGTTTCTTCATTTATGATTCTGGGTTTTGAATTTTGAAGCAAAGAAAAACATGACAATTTTTCTTGAGCAAAGAGAGAGAGAGAGAGATAAAAGAGTAGATCTGTACATAGATGGGAGAGATGAATAATTGATAAGGGCATGTTTGTCATTTTACATAGATTTAACAGAGAAAACTAACGAACATCCACTTTAGGGACTATCCGAGTAACAAACTGTCAAACCATAGGGAGCACCGGTGTAATTTCCAAAAGTTGGGGACTATAGGTGTTATTTTACAAAACCACAGGGACTATCCGTGCATTTTACTCGACCTTATTGCTTGGAACAATAAGAAAAGAAAACAACAGCAACAACAACTCACGAAAAAAAGAATGGCCCAGCAAATTAAATGGGCTGGATTATGGACTTGTTGGTTTGGATGTAATTAAAGAAATCAATATATTAGGCCAAACGATGAAGTGGTGTAGGGCTTGAAGAAATCAAATCCAAATTCAGTTTTAAATTAATTTAGTTATTTTTATTTAAATAATCAAACGAAACGTGTAATACTAAGACCCTTGAGTGTGGGTTCGGGAGAGAGCAAGGGCCTAGCTTTGACAAACCAAAATCGGATACCTGACGGGGAACACCGTCCCCCTCCCTCGCTCTCTCTTCGGTACCATTGGGAGTTCTTCCCTGTTCTCCCGATCTATACTAATGTGTATTTTATAGTTTCTATTTGTTTCTTTTATTACTCTGTTTATTTTTGTTGGGGTAAATTACTTTTTGAGTCCCTTTGTTTTATAGGTTTTAACTAGTTGAGTCTAAAAGCAAAAACTTTAACGACCTGAGTCCCCATAAGCATTTTCTTTAACCATTTGAGTCCAAATTTCTAACACTGCTAGAATTTTTTAGTTAAGTATTGTTAAATGACCAAAATACCCTTATAGTTAAAAAAAATAAAATAATAAATGCCTCTGTATTAATAAAAAAAAAAAACCCTCCACCTACATTGCACCACCACATCACACCTTCACCTTCAGATCTACATCAATCCCTCTTTTTTCCCACACTAACACAAATCTCCAATTATCACTATTATTATGTATCCTCAATTTCAACATCTATCATAAAACTAACAAATTGCAGTTCATCCAAATCTAAATGGGGGCATCTGAATCCATACAAGTAGAAGAAGACGATGATGATGAAACCGAACAACTAGAAACACTTGATTATACCTGAAACTGAAAAAAATCAGCCCGTGTCCTCCCTCTGGCAAGCCACCCCGACACCTACTGCACAATCCGACCTAAACCAATCCTCTGTCAACCCCGTCGTATCCTCACCAACCTGCCGCACACTTGCCTGCAACCTCTGGTACACTTTATCTGTCCTTCCCGAATCAAATCTAACCCGTAACAACATCGCGAAATCCCACACCCTCCTTCATTCTTTTCACCAAATTGAAAGCCAATTCAGGGTCTTCTTTCGCTGCCGACGTCAATCACGGTGTGGGACCCTTGCAACGTGTTGTCTACGGTGGTGGTGATAGTGGTGGGGATGGTGGCGGTGGTGAGGATGATGGTGGTGTGGTGGGGATAATGGTGCGGTGGTGAGGATGATGGTGGTGTGGTGGGGATAATGGTAGTGCAGTGGTAGGGCTGGTGGTGGAGGATGGTGGTGATAGATGTATATAGAATGGGGGTGATTAAAAGGATACAGGAGATGATGGGTTTTTATCATGGTTGTAAAACAAGGTCTCCAAGGCTGAGTGCTCTCCGAGTAGTCGCTACAAGGTAAGCTGCCGAGGAAACTTTCTTCAACTCCGCCTAATTACTCGGAATCAATCAAACGTGGTCAGCATCGGCCAAAATCGGATCTAGTAGGTCAATTCGAGCCGAGTTTGACTTAAAATAAAATAAAATATAATTTCTATGCCTATAATATTAACGACTGAATATCATCTTCACGTATTTTGTTATAAATATTAGTAAATTTATGTTATTTTACACATATTTAATTTCCAAAAACTAATTTTTCTTTATAATTTAACATGTCCGGGTACTTCCTGTGTACTCTCTGCCTACGCCGAGTACTCTCAACTCCCCTATCGACCGACTAGGGAGCGCCTGGCGACTTTTGCAGCCATGGTTTTTATAGAGAAGATGTGGAGGGTATTTTGGTCATTTAAAAATATTTAACCAAAAAATTCTAACAATGTTAGAATTTTGGACTCAAATGGTTAAAGAAAATGCTTATGGGGATTCAGATCATTAAACTTTTTGCTTTTGGACTCAACTAGTTAAAACCAATAAAACACAAGGACTCGAAAAGTAATTTACCCTTTTTGTTGTGTTGCAGGTTGAAGAAGGTCAAATGGTGAAGGAGGAGGTCAAATGGTCAATGTTATTTTATAACTTTTCAAACCTCAATTTTCCTTTAGTTTTAAATAACACCTTTAGAATTTGGTTTTAATTTGAAATGACCTCCTAAATGTGTTTAGTTTTAAATAATACATCTTAAAATTTGGTTTTAATTTTAAAAACACCCCTCAAATTTGTTTTAGTTTTAAAGAATACATCTTAGGTCATTTCGCACCCACCTAACATCAAAAACTAACCCTCATCCGCGCCAGGGAATATCCGGGAACGAAATTGCAAAAGTTGGGGACTATAGCTGTAATTTTAGAAAGTTAGGAACTAAAGGTGAAAAAAGATCAAAACACAAGGACTATCGGGGCATTTTTTTCATATAGTTATATATGTTAATGTTTTAAAGTTTAATTTAAATTAAAAATATATTTAGTTATTTTTAGTTTAACAAATTAAAGGAGTAAAAAATGTTATTTATAAATAAAATACATTAAATAAAAAAATAGAGTAAACTTCCGTTTTGCTCCCTGTAGTTTAGTTACTTTAACAGTTTTGCTCCAATCCTTTAAAAACAACCATTTTACTCCCTGATCTATGAAATCTTTCATGATTTTACTCCCCGCCCTAAACGTTATCCATTTTAAACATTAAAGTCTGTCACGTGCAAAACACCTGATGGGCAATTATGTCTTTTCCCAACCCATATTAATGAATTACCTTTTAAAACCCTAACATTAAAAATAGATGACGTTTAGGGGCGGGGAGTAAAATCATTAAGAACTTCATAGATCAGAGAGTAAATGGTTATTTTTAAAGGATTGAGGCAAAACTGTTAAAGTGGCCAAACCACAGGGAGCAAAACGAAAGTTTACTATAAAAAATATAAAAAAATGAAAGGGGGAAAAGGGAACCACACCCCACTCTTGGAGGAAATTGATGAGGTGAAAGGGAGGGTGATGTGATGTCTATGTAGACTTCGGGAAAAAAGGAACCACACCCCAAAGTCTTAACTACGTGCTCATTGTGGATTCGATACCTTACTTACCCTAACTATATAGGTTATTTAGCTTTTTGCATGACCCCAACGACAGGTCATCACGTGCCTGATAGCCTTAGTTATATTATCAATCTCATCAATGTTATTACCAAAAAAGAACTTTACAAATTCCCTAACATAAACTAGTTTAATACCCGTCTGATGGACTGGGTTACCTTGATTTATTATATACTAACAACGTGAATAAATCTCTGAACACAAATATTTACTTATTGCATTTTAATATTATAACACAATCTGAGGCTTCTAGAAAAACTAAATGCATGTGAGATTAGCATGGGTTAGAGCCCAAGCAACTACGCATAATCCAAAATAGTAACATTAAGCGCAAAGTTTTGAAGAAATGGCAGAATTTTATTGACTAATTCAACTCAAGCCTAAAAATTACTTTTAGTTGGTAACAAACAAATTTCCAAATACATATTACATAAGCTCCTTTTATTCTTTAACTACGACTTCCAAATACATATTACATAAGCTCATTTTATTCATTAACTACGACTTTTATACCCTTTAAATCCTAAAGCTTACTATATAACAAAAGATTAATTGGGATTTTTATATTTTAATAAAATACAACTTATTCTCTTATTTATCTTAAACGGTTCAATTCGTTAATATTCTTATTTATCTCATCGAATCGACTACCTATTGTCATTTGTCTGGTCATTAATTAGTGTCGTGTTTGGATTATTAACTGAAATAGGTTAGTTTTGAATAATTCATTTAAGAGGAGTTTTACACAGGCTGTTAAAAAAAAAAACCACAAAATCATATTTTCTTATTTACCTTAAATGGACAACTTACTTTTTTTCCTTTTTCTTTGTTTTGTTTTATCTTACGAACCTAAATTTAAAACTTGTGCATCAAATTTGATGCATCATGTTACATTTGATACACGTTACAAGGTTACACTAATGTTTTAAATTTTATTATAGCAATGCTTTGTTTTATCTCATTCACCGAACCAAAGAGCCGCACCAGAATTGATACTCCCTGGCACCTAGAATTCTAGAAATAGATAAAATTAATTACCTTTAGAAAACGCATTAAGCTGAAATGAACTGCTATTTTACTCTTAGTTAAACTACTCTATCAACAATAATTTAAAAAAGAAAAACTTTAAAATAATGCATGATTAACTTGACGAACATCAGACATAATGTAAAACGATCATTAAAATATGTTGGAAAGGCTGAATACGATCAGTAACGGTTTTCCAAAACAATGGAACCAAATTAAAGCTCACAAAAATGAACCCAGTCTACTAAAAACAACTAAAATGGATTCTCGTTCAAACTAAAAAGAAAAACTAACATGATTTTACGCCTTGGCTGTAGTTCTCTAGGCTTTGACACTCGCGATGTGGAAAATCAAGTCGATAACTCGAGAGCTACAAAACATAAGTTATGAAACAAAGGTTAATACGAGTACCCACTTTGACTTGTAAATAAGAGCTTAGAGTAAAACCTAAAAAGTGTAGTTTAACAGGTCATCCCGACTCATTATATACAAAAATAGCAAGTTTCAAAGTCAGTCAGTACCACGAATAAAAACCAAAAAGTGTATAGCAGGCCAATCCGACCGTTACAAATAGCTTACCAACAACCGTAATCCATATGATATAAGTCTCTTGATAAATTACCTATATCCCCCACTCATTGCCACACCAAGAGATGGTTTTCAGGAAGTTGTCATTTAAAGAAATCCCGGCCTTGGATAGACCTGCTGTCACCAACAAAGTTAGTTGATATAAGATCTTCATCGACATATTTCTCATGTCGACCGACTCTTCAGTACCTTCTGAGCAAGTCAACATTATATCAACATCATTTTCCACACACTATTTGATTGATCTTAAAAAATTAAGTATATCATTTATTCTTGAATCTTTTTTTTTTCACAAAATAAACTATACTTATCATTAAAACCAAAAAACCCATGCTAGGCTAGTTTTATACGCTAAGAACACATAAAAATGATGCTTCTTTTCATAACAGTTTCGACTAATCTTATGGTTTTTGCGCATGCCTTTCTATACCTTTTACTCCCACCCTATTTTCAAAAGTGTATTAACTTGCATATGAGAAAAAATGGGTGTTTATTTATTCGCTGAATTATCTGTAGAGATTTATGCGCTATGTAGGGAACAAAGTTGGTTACTTCACCTGGAGACTGCCTAGTGCCTGTTGGGATCTCTCTTTGAATTCGGCATCGCCATCAAACCTGGGTTTAGAGGCCCTAAAGAAGGCCTATTAAAGTACCAACTTAATAAGAATAAAATCAGTTGTTAAGCAAACAAATTGGTAACCTGAGTTGTTTCTTTTAATTAGGTATATAACTAATTAGTAAAAAGAGAAAAAATCATAAAACGGAAACCTGAGTTGTTTCTTTTAATTGTTTTGTAAATGATCAATTAAAAGTGTGTAGTTGAAGCGATAATTTAACAGTGTAAGAAGCCATCACATAAAAACCATATAGGAATGGAACTTCAAAAGTGGTGTACTTTCTTAGAAAACTATGTATGCTACCCAATGTTTTCATAACCGGACCGGAGGTCGACCCGGTCGCCTTACGGGGTCAAAGGTCAGACCGGTCCGACCGGATTTAAGACCCGGATTACGTCATATATTATATAAAAATATATATAAAATATATGTTATGTACGTAGTTTAAAAAATGAATTTATAAAGAGTAAGCTCAAAATAAAATTAAAATAATTAATAAACTATTAAAAAATAAGTTGGTAGAATAATAATATATAACTTAATAAAATTAAATTGATGTTGTAAATGTAAATAAGAAATAAAATAGGAAATAAGGATAGGTGATGAGCTGTCCTACATGGTTGTAGACTTGCAGCCCACTTTCCTGACATCAAAAAAAGGAAAAAAAAAACAAACAATAAAAAATTAACTTTTGGTTTAAAAGAAGAAAGTCGTCGTCTTCTTCTAGGTCTCTGCAACTCCAACTTGAAGCTCTCATCTGCCCCTGTATAAAATGACCGGCCTGACCTATTTGCTGTGAACCGCCGGCCCGACCACCGACCCTTTGTTGAAACGGCTCGAAACTAGGAACTGGTCCGCTACACCCTCCGGATCCCGGCCGGACCGGTCCGACCGGCCGGCCCGGTCCGTGTTTAAAAACATTGATGCTACCTAAAGTTCTTCAATATCATCATCATTAACTTGGCCGTTTGGGAACTTTTCAAGTAGGTACTCGATCAACATTCCAGGCTGCAAAAAAAAGTAACACAACAAATATGCGTAATACCACATGCTTATTAGTTCCCACACTTGGTACCTCCTGTAATGGGAAATGATCGAATTTCATGTGTTTCGGCACATTTACTCATGAATGGGTAGATGAAGCTCATTTTTGTTCTAACGGGTCAAATGGTTAAACCTAGAAAAAAAACAGCAGTTTGACTGTAGCCCAAGTTGTATTTTTAATGCATAAAATTCTCTAAATCATTTTTGTTCAAAGAGGAATATTATTATTCATATAATATCATATTTGACAATTTACCCTTTTATAACAAAATTTGGATAAGAGGTGTTTTGGGTCAACCCAACCCAACTGAAAATTATATGTTTTGATCTACACCCATTTTGACCCATTACACCAACCTGCCTGGCTGGCCCAATTCCCACCTCTAAATTAATGCCATAAAAAGATTGTAAGACACTATGTGAAACCTGGTGCCTGAAACACATCCGATTATCACAAGATCAAAGATTTGTCACAAATAATCACATACGTATGAATAATATTCCAGGCTTTGAATCTGAAGGATTTGTTGGGCCCCACGGTAGCTCACACGATTTGGTGCCAATATACTATTGAATTTAACTATCCCTATAGAACAGAAAACAAAGTTAAAATTATACATAATGTGTAACGATATAGAATATATGAGCTGAATCATGATTATGATATTAAATAATTGACCAGTTTGAATAGCTAGCGAATTTCCATAAAAAATCTCCATTGAAGGTGCCATTAAGTTAAGCTGAACCGAATAAACCACTGCACGAACCAACTGTAACAAAAAAGATGACATGATATCTGTGTAAATAAATTTCAGTTCCCAAATCCTATCAAATTCTTATTTATCATATTGGAAATGTGACAAATTCAGAATATTCCTTTCTTCTTAGATGATGCAAAATCCACAAAAAGTCTTGAACACATATGACCTAAATCTAGCTTCTTACTATACTGTATTCAACTATGCACATAAATAATACAGAAAGGCAGAATTACAACTCAAAATATTAAGTATGTATTAGTATTTGATGTGTGTAAAATGCAACATATAAATTACATCAAATGAGGCATAAAACTAACCCTTTTTAGTACTAATGTTGGAAAAAGTGTGTTTTTGTCTTCCTTTTGTATTTTCAGGATTAAATGAGCTCAAATGAACAAAAGAAGCAAAAAGACAGCTAAATCTAACAAAAATACAAGAAAATGAATAAACGTGGCATGCCCGACCCCTCGACAACATCTTCCCAAGCAAAAACAAGAGAACAGAAGGCTGAACACTCCCCGTGCTCATTGAGCACGGGGGCGTGCCCAAGTGTCTGCAGAAAAGACAAAGCTGTAGAAGCTTCTATCACCCACCACGGGGGCGTGCCCAGCGGACACGGGGCCGTGTTTAACTCTAAGATTCGCAGAATCTGAGGAAATCTTGATAATACAGATACGCTTTTGCACACAGGGTCGTGCCCAGCGGACATGGGGGCGTGGTCAACTAATGCAGACAAACTGCAATTAATGAAGAAAGAGAAGATGGGTGGACACGGGGCCGTGCCTAATGGACACGGGGCCGTGCCCGAGCTTCTGTTCAGGCTATAAATACGGGTGCTTGGCTCATTTGCAAGCCATCCCTTGGCAAACCACCTCTCTCACACTACACCCACCCTCCACCACTATCACAACCCACATCCACCACCATCATCCATCATAGAGTGTGTATAGTAGTCTCGGGATCCAAGATTGATCGTAAGAATTCTTGACAATCAAATGCCATGTTTGCCTAAGTCTCTTACAGCACTTGGTGAAGACAAGTGTCTAGTGTAATACTTTTTATTTTTAATCTTTTCGCACTTTTTATTTGGTTATGTGTTAATGACTTTAATAACTAGTTTCTTATGTTGAAGGTGAGTCTTCCTTATCGTTTGTCCTTGGTGTCTTGGCATTATTTTACAGTCTATATAAAATGAAAGATTTTCACCATTCATATCTCCACGGTCTATATGGAGGTATGTTGGCTACTTGGGTTCGGGGGTTAAGGGAACGGTTTGGTAAGAGTCTTGCCTTGTTTAGTGTATAGATCCTGCAAGGACCTGGGTCAACTTTAGTAGGATCTCCTTCAATACCCACTGGTATTGGATGGCGGGGGTCCGAACTCCTTGATCCCCTCATATGTAAACTACTATTAATACTTTAACCCGGCTACTTAGGACTGTATCCATGCTGACTCAGACTACTTAGTCGAGGGTAACGTCACCTCCAGAAGAGGGGCCTACCACAATATGCATTAATAACTTAATTAATTATCTTTCAATAATCCAACCCTTTAGGATTGTATCCTTGCTGACTCAAACTACTGGGTTGAGGGTAACGTCACCTTCAAAAGAAGGGCCTACTACAATAACCAAGATAATCTCTTAAAAAGTGCAAAAGTGCGGAAATAATCAAAGGTTACACTAAACACGAGTCGGATCCAAGTGATTCATCTTGTCTATCTGTTTTTATTTTTATTTTATTTTTCAACATTTTAGTTAGTTTTATTTTTCTAAGTTAAAAACATTTTTCTAAACTTTTGATTTGATTAGACGTTGATGATAAACCGGTATTAAAAGCTCTTGTGTCCTTGGACGACCTCGGTATCTTACCAACGCTATACTACGATGACAATGGGTGCACTTGCCCATATGTGTGTTTAGTGTTAGTAAATATCATGTTTTATAAATTTAAAACTTGGCTAAAAAGTGTTAAAGGGCTTAAAATATACATTAAAACTATACGACACTTCACGCGCATCAAGTTTTTGGCGCCGTTGCCGGGGACACAAGGATTTTAAGAAAGTTAAGAATCAGCGGCCTAATCGTTTTTTCTTATTTTTCTATTTTTTTAGGATTTTTTTTAGATTTTCAGCATCTGCAGAACTCAGCACGGGGCGTGCCCGCTGAACACGCCCCCGTGCCCAATCTTTGGTACTGGCAATCTTGTTTTAAGTCAGACAGTAAGCTGAACACGGGGCCGTGCCCAGTCAACATGCCCCGTGCCCAAGTTTCAGTTACTGAAAACAGAACCGTAAGATCCCGACGGTTGGTAACTTCTGACACAAACATGAGTGATACTGATATTTTTTTACTTTCGGCGCTCTTGTTGAACGTGGTGTCAAATATGTGGTGGCCCTCATAAAGATTTAGAATGTTATTTTCTAAATTATAAGCCCCATTATATAGACCCATTATTTTCCTATAGCCTTAAGAGGGGCAAAAGTAAAAATAATCCCTATCTCTCCATCGAATGCTCTCAACTGGACCTTCTAGGAGAAATGCTTCTTGATGAACTATTTCAATTGGAAAATATAATTCTTAATTGGGTGAAAGAACTTAAGATGGATATTAATAATTCATCTCAAGACCGATACCCAAGAAGAATTGTTGGGATCACATTCGAATAAAAACAACTTCGTCGTTCCAGAAATCACCTCTAACTCTAGCGAGGATTTGAGCGATAGTCGTCCCTGTGTCGATTGTGCCGTGAAGAACTCTCCATCGACTTCGTTCGGTGCATACATAGACCTGAGCGATTCGGCATACACCTTCTTTAAAGAGAGCCCGGGAAAGGGTTGGACTTGTCCACCTACATTTAGCATAGGAATCACCCTCACCGACAACCTCTTGCGTTCTCGTCTTAGTCTAGAGCAATTAAGGTATCTCAGGCACTTTGGGGTTGTTCCAACCAGTAAGGAACCACCCGATCTGGATGAATTCCTTATAGATAGAAGAAACTTCATAAACAGCCTCTAGACACGGGGTCGTGTCCAGGTCAGCAAGCCCCCGTGTCCACCCAAAGATTCCCGTCTGATTTCGTGTCAGAATACGGACAAAATGTGTCAGGATATTGCCTGCACACGGGGCCGTGTCCAGCCGACACGGGGCCGTGTGCAGCGTGCTGTCATTTTCTATAAATACAGCAAGATTCCTGCACATATGGACCACTGTAACACCTCGTAAAAATCATGTCTAATAAAATAAAGACACGTGTCATGGAAGGTAAACGTGTCATAAACCCGGATCAAGTTAAAAGATGTATGGTAGGATTTAAAAGGTCGACATGTTTATTAATACCTCTGAGCAACCTAATAATAAATCCCAAACCTTAATCTGTTTTATAAACATCTGATATATACTCAAATCCGGTTATTTCTGATAATGCATAATTCAAATGTGCAAAGGATGGGATTCTATGTGCATTTACGACAAAACTTCATTTAAAAGCCTTCTTAAATAAGTCCAAGAACTCTTAAGTGCATGGCAACACATGCAAGGACATGCAAGGCCTGACTATATGGTCCCTCTACTGAAAAGAATACATAAGATTCGAAGTTATCAAAGTTTGCATGGTCAAGCCCGAAAGATTACAAGTTTTTGTCTTCTGACCATCGGTTACGGACCGTATGAGCTTAGGCTTACGGTCCGCAAGGAGCATAGCTGGGCGATGCAGTTCAAGGTCGGTTACGGACCGCATCAGTTTAAGCTTACGGTCCGTAAGAGGTGCATACAGACCGCAAGGGATTTCGCTTACGGTCCGTAAGGCCGTCGCTGGCAGCAGAAATGGACAGTTGCCTGTTACAGCAGGTTGCACCGCCTTACTTGCATGGTTTTCGAAATACAGGAGTTTGGCCAGTGGTTTTACATGCATAGGGACACATGGGACCATCTGAGATCATTGGTAGACTTGGTTGTAATGATCTCATGCAATCTGAAGTCCTATATAATGAAGTTCTTGTTGCAACATTTGGAGTTGCCACTTCAAAATCATTTCAAGCTTTTCTCTGGAGCTATCTGGACTTCAAGCAGACTACCATCATCTCTTAAATCGTGCTTAGGACCTTTGTAAGTGTCCTTAACCTCCTAATTTCAGTTTTAATTAGCTTAATGACCAAAAGTCAAACTTATCGCAATTAAGGTTTGACTTCGTGATTGATCACTAATGGTCCAGTCATTAGTTAAATTAAAAGTAGTTATAAGTTGGTAATTATGTAGGTAATAAACCTCTAAGAGGGCACCTACTGATTACCACCCTAACTTGGTCAAATGTCGGGTCAAACCTAATCTTAAAAAGTCAACAGAAAGCTAATTTTCAAATAAACACATAATTAGCAATGTAGAAGCCATGCAACCTGTTTTATCACTCATATGACTTGGTAATTAATATAAGAACATGTCTAAACATGTTCAACCCAACAATTTTCAGTTTAGGCTCGGTTCGGAACCGAAAGTCGCAAAAGTAGACTTTTGCTTTGACTTTCAGTTCTGACCCGATTTAGCTTAGTTTAGACATGTCTTAAAGTTCCTTTAGGACCATGTTACATGTTAGTATAACCCTCTGAGGTTATACAACTTGGTTCCTAATTAATCCAATTCATATGCATGTTTCCGTTATATGCTTAAATATTGACCATTATGCCCTTTTGACCTTAAAACAAGATTTTTGAAAATGTGAGAGGACAATAATCTTTGTTACTGATTTATAAACTTGTCCTAAAAATTTGACATCAGTTTGAGGTCTAGATTAAGAGTTATGCTCAATAGCGTAATTAGAAAGTTTTTTATTAATTAAACGGCGTAATTAGCATAAAGCCTATCTAAACCCAATTTTTGACACCAAACCTTTTACCCACTGATGTAATATAATATTTTGGGATTTTTGAAGATTTTTATTTATTTTTAAACTGATCATGGCATAGGGTTCATGCCTTGATTCGGTAATTGTCGGTTTTGCCCTTTTGGCCTATAAAATGAGTTTTACATAATGTTTTGACACCAAACTTTTTGCTACTGATTTTATATGATAAATAAAATATTTTGAACTTAATAAACTGATTAAAAACTCGGATTTCCTATTATAACCCGAAAATCGCTTTAAACCGACTTTTACGCGTTTTAAACGCATAGTATGAGTTAAAACTATTTTTATCATATAAAACTAAATACCTACTGATTTTTTTAGTAAATTTTTATACTTTAACAGTAAACAAAAGTTTTTAACTCAGATTTCTAATTTTAACCCTTAAGGCCTATGTGAAATTACCAAAATGCCCCTTCGGTGCATAGTTTGGTTATATAAGGTAAATTTCACATAAATGTAATACCCTACTGATATAAATCATTAAATTCAATATTTTTACTGATTAATTCAGACCTGAACCTCAGATTTATATTTAATCTCTTTTACAACATTTAAAATGACCAAAATACCCCTACGGGGCTTAATTTGAGTTTAAATCCGTTTTGGGCATAACGGAAGATATCCTGCTGATATCATAACATATTTTGAGCATATTAACTTAGGAAACCTGTTCATGACTCTTTTGTTTACCCGTTACTATCACGTTCGGTACGGTTTATGTAACTAGTTTGCATAAATTGGCCGAAATGGGTAAAACCTTGTCATTTTTATCTCAAAATCTAGAATGTGTTTGGTTCACCCATATTATACAAGTCCTCAAACTTGTCGGGCCTAAAACACATTCTAATCCGGTCTTCGCTTAATCTTGCGTTTGAACCGTAACCCTTTCCTTAAAATTAACCGGTCTAAGTTTAAACTTAAGTAAGACCCGTTAGGAATCTAATAGGTTAATTAAAATCTTCGTTCCAGATTTAGGAGCCCAGTAAAAGCTATCTGCACTTGCTGATTGAATACGGTTAAGATAAATTTGAATATTTGCTCAGGTAAATACTTTTAACTTATTTTCCCTTATACGGGCTTGGGGTACGGTATATAAGATACCGCTTGGTCGGGCATTAAATTGTTAATCATATGAAGGTTAATTTATTGAGATGACCCGTTTAATCTGTTATGTTTGTTTAAAGCCTTTGAGGGGTTAATGACCATGTCTCGGATATCCTTGGTATCATTCAATGAAATGGCCACGACCTAAGCACGGGGTGTAGGCATACACCTGCCGGTGCATATATATAAAAAGATATAACCTCCGTTTGAGAATAACTCGCCGAGGGACTATATCATGTGGTGTGTCTATTAATCTTTAACCCGGTGTTCAGCCCGGGCTACTGAACGTATAATAAACATGTAATTCTTTAACAAGTTTATGTTTAAATAATTATCCCAAGTTATAAAAGATATTTTGTGCCTTGTGCATTCAAATCACTTTCTTAAATATTTTCAAAATGAGTCGGTTAATTGTATTTACCAGTGAAAACTGACGTATTTTCCAAAAAGGTTAAGTGCAGGTACTAATCGGAATAGGCTGGCTACTCCTAGCATCAATAAAGAGTCTTGCAAGCTTAGATGCCTATAAATCTGTTGAACAATGTTTCTTTTATCTTTGATCCGCCTATGGATCCTTTACAACCGTTTTTTGTAATAAATGATATTACTTTCATTTGGTTAGCAATGATTTTATCTTTCGACTTCCGCTGTGTATATAAACTGTGATAAATTGTCTATGATGATATCAACTACGCCACGATACTCCCCACTGGGCCCACCGGTAATACGTTGAAATATCGGGGTGTGACAACCACTCCAAAGACAAAGATCTGGTGGATCTTCACACACACCATCCTAGGTATATTCTAAAGAAGGTTCCCAACAACCATCTTGTCTTTTCCACTTTTATCCATTACCTTCTTCTTCAATTTCCCCTTAACACCTCCATTAGAGCTTGAAATCTCCATGATTCCAAGCCTTATTGAGATGTTTGTTAGATTTTTATTCAAGAAATCTTGTTAAAAATAAGTTCTGCAACAATGTTTTAAGTTGTTTCTGCTTAAAAACGTTTTAAAATCACGAAAACAAATTAAAACTCCAAGATTCCTTGTTCCAAAAATCTACAGACATCTGAACACGGGGCCGTGCTCATTGAACACGGGGTCGTGTCCGAGGTACTGTTTCCGTAAAATTGAATTCTTTTCGGTATGTTTTCTCAGAATGGCGAGTAGAACTAGCGGAACATCTTCATCGCACTCCAGGAACAAGCGACAAGAAAGAAGGTCATCAACGGTTGAAGATTCTCTTGTAAACTACGTTTACGCTTTAAGAGAAGCCATTGATGAGATGACGGGAGTGGAAGAAGCATTGGTCGATCGTATCAATCATTTGACGGTGGGACTAGAGTGATGTCTTCGAGAGGTCAACCTTTTGCACCAAAGGTTGAACATTCTCGCTTCTCCTCCTTTGGTTCCAATCATTACCCAAAGGGCATGGAATGTGGTTCCCGAAATCATCATACCGGCCGAATGGTACGCCATACATTCGGAACCCTCTCGAGACGTACTACAAGGGGTTCCGGTTGGTGTCACTCCCCCTCCGCAAGATGTTGAAGAAAACGATCCCACCTTCTTCCTCCCACGAGAAATAGAAGAATGGCTTTAATAACATCTAGGGAATACCCCTCGGTCCAAGGTTCTACAAATCTTTTAAATACCGGGAAGCTATTTCCGGAAATTTTGATAAAAGTAGAACTCTTTAGGATGATTTTATGTACCATTTGACCCATCTATCTTAGGACCTTCAGCTTTTTATTTTTCTGCCTCGTCTTTAAATTCTCTAGGACCTTATGTAATGTGCTAGTTTGAATGAATGATGGTTTTAATTAATTTGGTGTTTGGATGATGTTGTAATGGATAAAACACACTCGGGATGGTGAAGGATACCAAGGGAAACTTGCACCAACACCCCATGCACAAAAACAGAGTCTCCCGCAGATTTTTCTGCATTACAGCAAGTTCAGCACGGGGCCGTGCTCACCCAACACGGCCCGTGCTCAACCATCTGCAGAAATTGCCCAGTTCAGGTATCTGGACACGGGGCGTACTCATTGAACACGCCCCCGTGTCCAGCCTTCTGTTTCTTTATTTTATTTTCTGTTACTGGCAATCTGAACACGGGGCCGTGCCCGGACACCACGGGGCCGTGTCCTGACGCCCAGTAACATAAAATTTTGCTTTTTCACATCTTTTTACACGTCCAATCAACCTAAAAACTTATTTTTGGGACACATTGAGAACAATGTGTAATTTAAGTGTGAGGGGGGGGGGGATGCTAAAACCTTGAATTTTGCAAGTCCTAATTACAAGCCTTACACAAAACTCTATTGGAACTGCTAAACACCCCAAATTTTTTCAAATTTTTTTCTTTTTTTTTTACTTGTCTAGGTTTAAGTTGGGAATTTCAAAGTTCTAAAAAGGTGATATTTTTACAAATTTACAACCGATAGCGTCGTGATAAAAAGAACCAACATAAGAAAATTATGAAACGGCATGACAAACCTAGTTAAAATTTGATTATATATACTTGATCACATAAAAACCCATTCCCACAAAAAGTGAGTTTTGAGCCTTTATTGAACATACAAATACACATCTTTAAACTAAATGCTCATTTTTCGTTTCTTGTGTGAATAGCCGCTTGGTTCTTACAACTCTAGAACTTGCCACGACAATGCATTCCCGGTCCTTACCAACTTAAACCCGAGTAAGTAAATGATGGAGGCATTAGGACTAACCCTTTTTATTTCAACACCATTATTTTTTTTTTACCACCTACCAAAATCCCCCTAGTTAACCCCTTTAAGCCTAAACCTTTTCATTTCTTAACCCAAAACAAACACCCTTTTTACCCACCAAACCCTTTTTCATTTTAACCCTTTTTTTTTTAGTAACAAAGCTCGATTTTGTGTGACTTTCTTATGTTGAAAAAAAAACCATTGATAAAGAAGAAAAGAAAAATGAAGTTAGCAATAAACTAACCCAACCACCTACCTTTAACCCAAGCCTAACCCTTCACCCCAAAAGTCCTCTTTATATTTACAAAGGTATATAGTTAAAAAGGAGGAGGATTGATTGCTTGGCAAGCTTATGGTAGAAATAAGTTCCATGCCGCTCTCGAGTGTTTCACAAAAATACATCTTCGGCCGAGTGTTGAGTGATCCCCCGTGAGGTATGTGAACTTGTATATAAGTGAAATTTTAAAAAGGCATGTTATGCCGTAATAAGTAATTTATCTTATGTAATGTTTTAAATAAATCATGACGAATAGGATTGTAAATAAATAAAAATAAAACTTAATAAAGAATCTTGGAAATCCCGACACTCTATGACAAGCCCAAAACCTTCTCTTCTACCCATTCCATTTGGGAGTGTTAAGCCAGATTATAAAGAGTTTTGCTTGAGGACAAGCAAAGATTCAAGTGTGGGGGTATTTGATGTGTGCAAAATGCAACGTATAAATTACATCAAATGAGGCATAATACTAACCCTTTTTTAGTACTAATGTTGGAAAAAGTGTGTTTTTGTCTTCCTTTTGTATTTTCAGGATTAAATGAGCTCAAATGAACAAAAGAAGCAAAAAGGCAGCTAAATCTAACAAAAAAATACAAGAAAAGGAATAAACGTGGCATGCCCGACCCCTCGACAGCATCTTCCGAAGCAAAAACAAGAGAACAGAAGGCTGAACACGCCCCGTACTCAGTGAGCACGGGGGCGTGCCCAAGTGTCTGCAGAAAAGACAAAGCTGTAGAAGCTTCTATCACCCACCACGGGGGCATGCCCAACGGACACGGGGCCGTGGTCAACTCTAAGATTCGCAGAATCTGAGGAAATCTTGATAGTACAGATACGCTTCTGCACACGGGGTCGTGCCCAGCGGACACGGGGGCGTGGTCAACTAATGCAGATAAACTGCAATTAATGAAGAAAGAGAAGATGGGTGGACACGGGGCCGTGCCCGAGCTTCTGTTCAGGCTATAAATAGGGGTGCTTGGCTCATTTGCAAACCATCCCTTGGCAAACCACCTCTCTTACACTACACCCACCCTCCACCACCATCACAACCCACATCCACCACCATCATCCATCATCCATCATAGAGTGTGTGTAGTAGTATCGGGATCCAAGATTGATCGTAGGAGTTCTTGACAATCAAAGGCCATGTTTGCCTAAGTCTCTTACATCACTTGGTGAAGACAAGTGTCTAGTGTAATACTTTTTATTTTTAATATTTTCGCACTTTTTATTTGGTTATGTATTAATGACTTTAATAACTAGTTTCTTATGTTGAAGGTGAGTCTTCCTTATCGTTTGTCTGTGGTGTCTTGGCATTATTTTACTGTCTATATAAAATAAAAGATTTTCACCATTCGTATCTCCACGGTCTATATGGAGGTATGTTGGCTACCTGGGTTCGGGGGTTAAGGGAACGGTTTAGTAAGAGTCTTGCCTTGTTCAGTGTATAGATCCTGCAAGGACCTGGGTCAACTTTAGTTGGATCTCCTTCAATACCCACTGGTATTGGATGGCGGGGGTCCGAACTCCTTGATCCCCTCATATGTAAACTACTATTAATAATTTAACCCGGCTACTTAGGACTGTATCCCTGCTGACTCAGACTACTTAGCCGAGGGTAACGTCACCTCCAGAAGAGGGGCCTACCACAATATGCATTAATAACTTAATTAATTATCTTTCAATAATCCAACCCTTTAGGATTGTATCCTTGCTGACTCAAACTACTGGGTTGAGGGTAACGTCACCTTCAGAAGAGGGGCCTACTACAATAACTAAGATAATCTCTTAAAAAGTGCAAAAGTGCGGAAATAATGAAAGGCTACACTAAACACGAGTCGGATCCAAGTGATTCATCTTGTCTATCTGTTTTTATTTTTATTTTATTTTTCAGCATTTTAGTTAGTTTTATTTTTCTAAGTTAAAAACCTTTTTTCTAAACTTTTGATTTGATTAGACGTTGAGGATAAACCGGTATTAAAAGCTCTTGTGTCCTTGGACGACCTCGGTATCTTACCAACGCTATACTACGCTCACGATAGGTGCACTTGCCCATATGTGTGTTTAGTGTTAGTAAATATCGTGTTTTATAAATTTAAAACTTGGCTAAAAAGTGTTAAAGGGCTTAAAATATACATTAAAACTATACGGCACTTCACACGCATCAGTATCTAAAACATAAAATGAAGAATTAGAATATTATACAATAAGAATTGAGGAAACAGTAAACTAATACATGGAGTGACAAGAAATAAAATGACCTGCAAAATGGTCACAACACCTTCCTCATATCACCATTGCTACGGTGTACAAGAGCTGCTAACCCGTCTTCACATCAACCCATCATTAATACTTAGGGCTTCTTCTATACCTATTTCAAGATTTTCATCATAATCATCAATGCATGACCCAATTTCAACTTCATATGAAATATGAAGGATATTTGATGAGATATACATGCATGGAAGTGGAGATTGGGGGACGAATCATAACTGCTTGCTTGCTCGGAGACGACGTGGGAGAATCAAATAGGGAAAACAAATTACTGTGAAGTACCTTGCCAAATTGAGATGGAGGAGGATAAGCAACAACAATGGCGTCTGGAAGCAATAACGATCGTTGTACAAACACTCATGAACCCTAATTTTTCCAATTTGGGTGTAAATCACATTTGTGATTCTCTGTCTTCAAAATTGGAAAAGGAACATGAAGGAATGATTCAGAAGAAGTTGAAGAGTTTATAAAGGATAACTGCAAAGATGAATGTTTTAAGAGACATACTTGTGTCTACAAATGGGGGACTGAACAACTAGTGGATGAGGCTTGACGGAGAATATCTTTAAGTCGGGAATTTAGGGTTTTCAATGTGTGAGAAAACCCGTGCACAATTTGATCCATTTTCTGTTCAATCACTGATCGAATGCTTCCTCAACTCTGTTTCAATTGTAGGTGCGAATTTTCGGATGTAGGCATCTACATTTTATAAGACCAGTTCGCAACTGAATTGAACCCACGACCCAGTTTTGTAGGAGCGTGATTTTACAATTTTGTAGGAAACGTGAATACTCGAGAACATGGGTCGAAAAAGGTGAAGCTAACCACCTGCTAAGGAAACCGTAAAAAACCGCCCCGAACTGCCATCATAGCGGTTATTTTTGGGAGTTTAAACGGCTGAGATTTCATCGCAGCATGATCCGACGGTGGATATCGATTTAGTAAGTGGTTAGACTTTATGGGAACAATATATATATATATATATATATATATATATATATATATATATATATAATTCGGTACTGAAATGGAGGATGCTGAAAACAGGCACCGATGTTGGTTGTATTGAAACCAAAAACCTTAAAAAATAAATACTTGTATTAATACTGATGTTGCCGATCAGTATCAATTTGATACGATACCGGTACTCCAAAAAAAATGTTCGTCGCTATCCCTATCCCTATCTCTATCCCTTACCACTTGGGTATATGTAATGAATAACCCCAAACCAAATCTTTCAAGTAATTTAGGTTGATGTTCCTTCATTGATCTGATTTGATTGGTTTTCAATCAAATTGTTTGATTCTGTGGTATTTGGTTTTATTAACTATTCTATTATTTAACTACCTCAAAATATAAATTATTGACTAATAAATGGATTTTTCTTTACGTGCATTGCAATTGAAAGGGATGTAAAGTATCTCCCGCTTTTAAAATCTGACTAGACCCGTCAGTCTGGTTATTGAAAACCGAAGACTTGAAGTCATCGGTTTATTATATAAAATGAACCGGCTGGTTATGTAATAGATAAAGAAGCTAAAGCCCTGAGATGATTGATGAACTGTTGTCATTCTTTTCTTTTCTTTTATTTTAATTAAAGTTTGATTAAAAATCTTAAGTGGCAATATTTAATATCTAGTATGCATGTCAATTTCCATAGTACAACTTATAACAAAACCACACTTGAAGCTAGTGGCAAAGCTTGAGATTTCCGACTCTGGGGTCGAAAACTTATATATCCAAAAATTTCTATAAGACTTGGGGGTCGAAAACGTTTATACCCAAAAATTTCTATACGAAAACTACATACTCTCCACTACTGAGCGAAAAGTTCGGGGGGTCGGCCGCCACCTCCCGCCCTATAGAAGCTGCGCCAATGAAGCAATCAGACAATCTGAACACTGCTCCTGTGATATATAAAGACACCATTGGTATATACTTTTAACTAATTATTCAAGCATTCATACTACTCTTCAACCACCATGTTAACCTTCAGTGTAGCCTTCTTCTCTATGCTCCTCCTCATCTTCGCCTCCTCCACCACCACTGCACAACCATACAACGCCACCGATCGCTTCTTCCTCGCCTGCGGTTCACCCACCACCACCACTACTGACCGCAGATGGGACGGTGATCAGAATTCCAAACTCGTCCCTTCCAACACCACCACCACCTCCTTTTCAGCCACCCCCTTACATCTGGATCCTTCAGTACCCTCAACCCCTTATTCTCATGCTAGAATTTTTAACACTTCTTCATTCACTTACACGTTTCCGGTCTCCCAAGGCCCCAAATTCCTCCGCCTATATTTCTATCCTGCCACTTACTCCAACCTCAAACCAGAACAATCTTTCTTCTCAGTCTCATCCAATGGATTCTCTTTGTTAAGCAACTTCAGTGCTTTCCTAACCGCCTCCTATCTGGAAAAGACCAGCTTTATCAAAGAATTCATGATCTATGTAACAGATACACAAAGCCTAAGTGTTACCTTTACACCCTCACTCAACTCATATGCCTTCATCAATGGTATAGAAATCGTTTCAATGCCAGAAACTCTGTACTTTAGCGTTGGTGGCTTGAAATACGTCGGTCAAGCTACAGGACCTGTAACTGACAGCAGCATGGCGCTTGAGAATATTTACAGGTTAAACGTGGGTGGGGGATATATATCGGGTACTACTGATACTGGTATGTACCGGTCATGGGAACCAGATACTAAATACATAAATGGAACATCAATTGGGTTGACACCTAGTTATGATGCAAAGGAGCAGATTATGTATACCAACAAGACACCAAGTTATACTGCACCTGAGCAAGTTTATCGAACCCAAAGGAGTATGGGCAAACAGTCTGACAAGTACAATCTGACTTGGATACTTCGCGTTGATTCTGGGTTTTATTACATGCTCAGGCTCCACTTTTGTAACATTATACCTCAATACACAAAAGAAGGTCAGGTGATTTTCAAGATCTTTATTAATAATCAAATTGCTGACGAGGAAATTGATCTATTCCAGTTAACCCAAGGTAGTGGTTATCCTGTAATCAAAGATTACATTGTGTTTGTCACTGACCCGGATCGCAGCAGAGGCAAGCAAGATTTGTGGGTCGCGATGCATCCCAATTCTGGACTATATCTTGATGCTTATTTGAACGGGTTGGAAGCCTTCAAGCTAAGTACAGATAGGAGTCTTGTTAGCCCGAACCCGGAACTTATCTCTACAACCCCACCACCCGGGCCAATTAATAGGAACAAGAAGAAACCTCCATATGCCGCGATAATTGGAGGTGTTGGAGGAGCGTTAGTCTTGTTGTCTATCTTAGTTCTCATAGTTTTCCAGAAACGAAGGCGATCCAAACGCAATGATGCCACCGACAACAAGTCATCATACGGCCCAGCGTATAGTGAATCAAAGTCTTCATATTCAACACTGCCTTCAGATCGATGCCGTCGCTTCTCACTTACAGAAGTGAGAGCAGCTACGAAGGACTTTAATGATGAATTTGTCATTGGCATTGGAGGGTTTGGCAAGGTGTACAAAGGATATATAGACAACGTTGCAACCTCTGTTGCAATCAAACGGCTCAATGAATCATCCAACCAAGGAGTTCAAGAATTCCATGCGGAAATAGGGTTCCTGTCTAAACTACGCCATGTCCAATTAGTGTCCCTGATAGGATACTGTAACGATGAGGGAGAGATGATACTGGTTTATGATTACATGGCTAACGGGACTCTACGGGACCATCTGTACAACACAAACAAGCCTCCTCTGCCATGGAAAATACGTCTCGAGATTTGCATCGGTGCAGCAAAAGGGCTGAATTATCTCCACACGTGTTCAAAACGTTTAATAATTCATCGGGATGTCAAGTCCACAAATATCTTACTGGATGAAAAGTGGGTTGCTAAGGTATCTGATTTTGGTCTGTCAAAGCTAGGCCCTAGAGACCAGCACGTTAGCACGGTCGTGAAGGGTAGTTTCGGGTATCTGGATCCCCAATATTACCGAAGCCGAAAACTCACGGAGAAATCTGATGTGTACTCATTTGGAGTTGTTTTGGTTGAAGTGTTGTGTGCAAGACCTGTTATTAATCCCAAGCTGCCCAGAGAAGAAGTGAATTTGGCAGAGTGGGGAAAATCTTGTTACCAGAAGGGGACCCTGAACAAAATAATAGATCCAAATGTAAGCAGTGTGATTGCACCAGAGTGTTTAAAGAAGTTTGGAGAGGTGGCAGTTAGTTGCTTGAAAGATGAAAGAAATGAAAGGCCATCAATGGAAGAAGTAGTTTGGGGACTAGAGTTTGCATTGGAGCTACAAAAAGCTGCTGATAAAACGGTTGGTGAAGCCGTGTCTGAAAATCAAGAAGTTTTATTTCCGACGCATGGAGATACAACAACAGACGATGATGTGTTCACAGGATCAAGCACGACAAGAAATGGCACGTCATCATTTAGTAACACCGAAGAAGGGTTCAAAACGGAAACAGTTTTCTCTGAGATTCAGAAGCCCGCTGGAAGATGATATGGAAGCTGGGATTTTAGAGCCAAATCAACAAGTCTTTATCATATAAATTTTAATTTTGAGTATTTGATGATTAATTTTAGAAGAACAGTATGTAATTTGCATTAATCGTTTTCTTTACATATTGATGTATAATAGCATCATGTAATGAATAGACTTCATACAATCTGTAACGAAGTCAACAAGTCAAAGTTGGTATGATAAAGATGAATTATTAAAGTGATAAAGGTATGAACATCAAGATAAAGATAAAGTGATAAAGGTAGTTAAAATCGTGTGTGAAAGTAAAGTTACATATATAAAGGTATTTGCAGATAAGAGTTTAAATGATTTGGCTTTTAAACCATTATAATTAAGTGAATCTGTTATTATCCATCGTGATTCACGACCAACACTTAGGCCATGTGTTATGGTTGCGGGACAGTGGCCAATTATTGATTAATCCTTTTGCACTATTGGCTTGTAGAAAATTTTAGAAGACTTTTCATGTCAATCAGCCTATCCTTTTAGTTTTAACAAATAACTTATTTTTTGAGCATGTATATATAAACTTAGTACATGTACTTATTACCTTCTCTATAGTTATATGTTGATATGTATTTGGCAGGTGCTTAGTGAACAAATAACTTATTTTTTGAGCATGTATATTGGATATGGAAGCTATCACTCTTTATTATGTGGATGTTTATGCAATTTGGTGGTCCTGATACAATTACTTAATTAAGTAATCGTTTTAATTTAGTTTGGTATATGAGGTCTGAATATGATATGTAAGTTATTAATCATATTTTCATTTGTTATAGTCATTAAAGTAGTAAATTATATAAACATCAAAGTAAAAATTGCATATTTGTCCCAACGGGTATTTTTATGAAATTAACGGGTATACCCGATACCCGCGGGTATGCCCGATACCCGGAGGGTAATTACACGACAAATACCAGACGGGTAACGGGCCGGGTATGGGACAAAGAATTACAACCGGGTACGGGCCTGGGATTACTAGTACCCGACCCAACCCCGGCCCATTGCCATTCCTACATTTAACAAACTAAATATTATAATTTTCTTCGGAAGTTATATGTAAACATGGAAAATATTTTCTTTTATCAGTTAAAAGTTTAGAAACATGTATTGAAAACTTATATTTTAACCATTCCTACATTTAACAAACTAAATATTATAATTTTCGTCGGAAGTTATATGTAAACATGGAAAATATTTTCTTTTATAAGTTAAAAGTTTAGAAACATGTATTGAAAACTTATATTTTAATAAAATATATCAGTTATCCTTATCATCAAAATATAAAAACAATTAAAACTACCAATTAAATAAAATCTTTATCTTTATAAATATTTAAAACGCTAATATATTTTTTAGATTTTAATAATTAATATATCTATACTATATAATAAAAGAAACCACTTTAGGGACACTTGTCATTCTCTCATTCAATTCATTAAAATTAATAATAATAATAATAATAATAATAATAATAATAATAATAATAATTAATCTAATCTAATACATATTCTTATTATTAATAATATTTAATCAAATCTAAAATCTAATCAAATACAAATTCTTATTATTAATAATATTTAATCAAATCTAATAAGCATAAAATTGACATTTACGTTATTAATAAGCATAAAATATATGAGCTATTTTTTTTCATAAACTTTACTAATATGCATAGTTTAACTTTTTGTATATAATAATAATAATAATAATAATAATAATAATAATAATAATAATAATAATTAATATAATCTAATACATATTCTTATTATTAATAATATTTAATCAAATCTAAAATATAATCTAACACAAATTCTTATTATTAATAATATTTAATCAAATCTAATAAGCATAAAATTGACAATTACGTTATTAATAAGCATAAAATATATGAGCTATTTTTTTCATAAACTTTACTAATATGCATAGTTTAACTTTTTGTTTTTGTTCTTTAGCATAACCATAGGTGTTATTTCAAGGTTAACAGAAATAAACCCGTAAAGAAGGTTTTAATAGCGTATTACGAGCAAGTAAATGTCGGTATTAGAAACGTTGACTTTCTACTCAACGGGTCTCGATTTGATACCAATCTAACCCTTAATCAGGTAGTTTAATAAATGGTTGGGTTTTGATGTCAGCGAGTTTAATAAATGTTTGGAATTCTTGATGAACAATTTATTATATTGAGTGCTTATTATAATCATGAGTGGATAGAACCTACTATATGCATGTCATTTATTTTGCTGCCAATGTGGGAGTCGTTGCGAAAGGTAGTGAGGAAGCGGAAGCTGTCCAACTCGCTTAGATAATGTAGGACCCGAATGGCCGGTGTTGCCAGCTAGGATGATTGAACCAATTGTAGGGAAACTGATGTAGTTATTGGATCATCATACTACTTCAAAGCTCAAGGGATTTTCTCAATTTTCCACATAAAGTATTCGAAACAGAAATATATCAAGTTTGGTTCCCACTCTCTAGCTTCGTTTATTCGGTATACGTCAAGTTGATCTCCTTGAATAATAAATCCCGTTGACTTGCAGCGGTGGACCAAAAGTAGAAAAAAAGCGTAGAGAAACAAATTTTATAACACCAAGTGGGTCACGTGACGTAAAATGTAGATGAACTCGAACTTTTACCTACACGTATTAGAAATTCGAGGGGGGGTCAAAGAGATATTGTATCAAATTTTTAAAAAGCATTTGCCAAAAGTAACAACTTTGAAACTAATTGTTAGCTGCCTGTGTAAACATGTGTCAATAGAAAATTTGTGTTCAATTTATAAAATAATAATTCGTATAGGAGATAAAATAATATTTTGAAATATTTATTAGATTTCAAAATTATTTATTCTGAAATTAACAAAAGACGTACACTAAATATAAATTAATATAATGTAAATGATTTATTTATTTTATTAAACTAAAGTAGTTAAGGGTAGAACCTATTTCAAAAATGTTTATAAGGGGTAAACAAAAACATTAATCACTGTTTATTGGTTCTATACTTTTATTTTCGTGTTCAACTCTCAACTCAAATACGGTATTCACTATGTTTACGTGACATTTATAAGAACCATCACCGCAATCACCCCATCCATCATTTATCAAGTATATCCGTCATTTTTTTTAAAGATATAATTTTTTTATTAGATTCATTCAACCCGTGTAATAAACGAGGTTTTATAAAGATGTAATATTTTTATTATTTACTATACAAAATTACATTTATGCAACTCGTGTAATACACCGAGTTTTTAAAAATATAATTTTTTTTATTATGTGGTATATAAAATTAGATTTATTCAATCCGTATAATACACATCGTATATAAAAATATAACAAGATATAACTTTTTATTGATTGGTATATAAAATTACATGTGCTCAATTCATACAATACATGATGTTCTTTCATTATTAATATATAAAATTAAATATACTCAACCTGTACAATACACGGAGTTCTTAAAGATATAACTTTTTATTATTTAATATATGAAATTACATTTATTCAACCCATGTAATAAACGAGATTTTTAAAGATATATTACTTTATTATTTGGTATATAAAATTACATTTATTCAACCCGTGTATTACACGGGGTTCTAACCTAGTGATTATAATAAATAATCTATCTACTATAATAAAAGAAACCACTTTAGGGACACTTGTCATTATATTAGGTTATCTCTTACAGATAATTATTATTTTAGTTTAATCTTTTCTAATTAATTATAGATAATCATCCTACTAAATATTATTTAGTTTAATATCATATATTATAGATAACCCTCCTACTAAATTATCGACTGAAACAACCGATGATGTGAACATCTATATCTATATGTATACTATATAATTAAAGAAACCAATATGTGACACGTGTCATTCATTGAAGGAACCTATTTTTGGGGTTTTCCGCCTTTCTTTTATATTTATTATTTAGTATATAAATTAGATTTTTTACTATTATTAGTATTTTTATTATTTATCAAATATATTGATTACTTAAAATTTATATATAAGACTTTATCCAAAATTATATTTATTTAATACACCATTAATCCAAAATTATATTTATTTAATATACTATTAATCTAAAATTACATTTATTTAACTCGTGTAATACATAGAGTTTTTAAAGATTTAACCTTTTTATTATTTGGTATATAAATTACAATACACACGAGGTTATTAAAAATATAATATTTTTTTTATTATTTAATAAATACTACATTTATTGAACCCGTGTAATAAATGAGGTTTTTAAAGACATATTGTTTTATCATTTAGTATGTAAAATTACATTTTTTTCCACCCGTGTAATACACGGGGTAATAATCTAATTTATTATTTTATATATTACACGGGTCGAATAAATGAATTTTATATACTAAATAATAAAACAATATATCTTTACAAACCTCTTTTATTGCACGGGTTGAATAAATATAATTTTATATATTAAATAATAAAAAAGTTAAATTTATAAGAACCACATTGTACGGGTTGAATAAATATAATTTTATATACCAAATAAAAAAGTTATATCTTTAAAACCACTTGTATTACACGAGTTGAATAAATGTAATATTGTTTACCAAATAATAAAATAATACATCTCTAAGAAACTTCATTTATTACACGGATTGAATAAATGTAATTTTATATACCAAATAATAAAAAAGTTACATCTTTAAAAATATGTGTATTACGCGGGTTGAATAAATGTAATTTCCTATACTATATAATAAAGTAGGATGGTATTCAAAATTTAAAATAGAAGAATGGTATTCAAAAATTTAAAGTAGGATCAAATTTAATATTAGCTCATTATTCATTTATTTATTTAATTAATATAAGATAAGTTTGGAAGTGAGGCGATAAAATCATAAAATGAATGCTTACAATGAATGACAGGTGTCACACATTAATGTTTTATTAAATAGTATAGTATAAATATATATTTATATTGATATAAATAGATTATTATATTGTAGTAAAATTTGTTAACAAAGTCTCAATAAATTTAACTTTTTATTTATAACTTGTAATTGTAACGAAGTCTCAATAAATTTAACCATTTATTTAAAACTTGTAAATGTAGAAATGATAAATAATATTAGTTAATTTTATTTTAAGTTTGAGTTAAATGCTTGGTTGGTCCCTGTGGTTTTCAAAAATTTCACACTTGGTCCTAGTGGTTTACTAATTACGCTCGTGGTCCTAAAACTTGTCAAAAGTGCACTCTCTTGGTCCCCAGCCCTAACCTTTGTTAATTTTCTCAGTTAACTATATGTGAAATGACTATATTACCCTTGAACAATTAAAAGAAATAAAAACCAATAAAAATGATTCATCTTCTTCAACCTCCATACCCTGTTCTTCCCCCTCTCTTTAAAACCCACCAGCCACCATATCCACCTTCAATACATCTACAGTGGACATTGTTTGGTTGGAATGAGCATCAATCGGATGACCATGGTGAGTAACTCCATTAACCTCATCTGTAGACGGCAAATCAACAGGAAGTAAGTTCTGAGTATTGTTCTGATTGTGCAAGGATTGATTAAGAGGAGTTGTAGCCCGCTGTACTACGATGACGGCTGCCCATTTTCGGCCCTGATTCTATCCAATTCTTCAACCCCTGAACCAGTTACATACTTTTTCTTTTTCCGAATTGATTTTTGGGGACGAGAATCACAGCTACCATGGGTAGGGTTTGAATATGGAGCAGCCGCACACCAATCAGCAGCATTTGGGTTCAGATTAGGGTTGGAATCTCTACAATTTTGGGAGGACCGAACGATTTCTGGGTGATTTGGGGGATTTGCAACCAGACGATTCTCATACGAAGGGGTGGAGGCTGGTGTTTAAGGACGTTGTTTTGCTCTCCATACACAACCGTAGCAACTGGGGTATAGATAGAACAATCAGGAGGTTTATCTGGTGGTAAAGGAGGGATTGAAGGTGAGATTAGCCCACCAGTAGAAGAGATTTCAGTCATGGTGGTGGTGATGGATTGAAGGTGGAGATGGTGGCTGGTGGGTTTTAAAGAGAGGGGGAAGAACAGGGGATGGAGGTTGGAGAAGATGAGTCCTTTTTATTGGTTTTTTATTTCTTTTAATTGTTCATCTATATCTATCTATACTATATAATAAAAAAAAAAACCATTTTGAGGACATTTGTCTATGTCTTATGGATAATTATAATTTTAGTTTAATCTCTTCTAAATAATCATCCTACTAAATATTATTTAGTTTAGAATCTTTAAAAAACGCATGTATAGTCAGGTTGAAAAATCAACCAAATAATAAAAAAAATTATATCCTTAAAAAAAAATCAACCAATCAACCGATTCAGTGAAGAGAGGGAAAGGGGGGGGGGGGAGAGAGGGTGTGTGGTGGGTTCCATTTCTTATCAACCAATCACACTTTTTTTTAAATAGTTAACCTAAACCTCATTATGTAAACCACCGCCAACGTTTTTTAGTATTAGGTAAACAATTGACGTGGCACTGTTTAATTGGGTGACTTGGGAGTTTACCTATTCCAAGTGTTTAACCACTCCCTTCACCCTAAGTTTTAGCAACCACTATGATTTATACCAAAAAAGCTACTGATATTTCCGAGACCCACAAGGAAAGCTATCAAGCATTATGCCACCGTTCACATTCACTTTGCCACTCTTTTCTTTGCTCCTCCACTTCTCCACCACCACTACTGAACCACCATACAACGCCACTGACTATTACCTCTTTGACTGTGGTTCCTCCTCCACCACCACCACCAATTCAGACCGGATATGGGAGAGTGATGAACGTTCCACTGTTGTACCCTCTACCATCTCCACCACCTCATACTCATCCCCCTTCGCCGAGAACCTTCAGTCCCCCAAACGCCTTACGCCACTGCCCGACTAAGTAGGTCCACAGCCTCTGGCTCCAGAAAACCAAAAGTATCAAAAGCAATTGGGATAAACACGTGTTGGTTGTCAAAGCACGCTTTCTCGTGTTAGGTCACTTTACCCGAAGCAGCATTTAAAGCAGCCTAACCCACCGTGAAAGCACTACCCCTAAGCCCACAACTGGGGAAACCCTTGTTAGATCCACACATGCATGTTTTCCTCCTACCCATCCAAAGACCAAAATGTCAGCTAGTCGAAGGGTAGATCTCCCTTCCAACGGGTAAGTTAAGAAATTAACTGGTGTCTCTTTCATACCAGAAATACCAGCGCGCCTGAATATGTCAAAAAAGGACATCCCTGACCAAATCATGTCGATATTTTAACTCCGGGAGCTCTCCACAATGAACTGCATGCTCCCCAAAAAAATCTAAACACGCCTTATGACAAACAGGGCATACTTCATCAAATGGGAATAAAGGAATCATGAGTCGATACTTAAGGATAGTACGGTACTCCACTAACGACATATGCTGGACTAACCCATATATAGGTATAGCAAGAAAAAAAAACACATACTAAAAAACGTGTGGGATTGATACTAGTACCAGACTTTGGTACTTCAACATTTTGGTACCACTTTGGAGTTTTTCTTGTTTTACCTAAAAAATGAAAAATGTCTCAAAAGTGTATCAAACGTGCACATTCGTAATCATAAACCTAGAATACCAAAAACATTCAAAATGTCCCAAAAAAATGTGTCAAATACATTGGTAATCATGTGTCGAACTCCACATTCCTTACCGGCCTTTTATCTTTCAATCAGATTACTAAGCGAACTAATTGTTATGTTACCTATTATCCTACTCTTTGTACCTTTAATGAACTAGGTACTAATCGAGTAATTGGTACCGGCCTCAAATCAGGAGGTCTCTATCGAATGTCCTCGTTGTCGCGTCCCAAAGCAAACATTTGTAAGTCTAGTATCTTTGAAACTCATTTTCGTTTAGGTCATCCCTCAATAGCCGTCCTAAGGCAAATGAGACCTGGCATCTCTATTCCCGGTAACTTCCATTGTGAGTCATGTCAGCTCAGTAAACATACTCGACGTCCTTATCCCCCAAAAGTGTCAAACCGAACCATTCCCATATTTGAACGTGTACAATCTGATGTATGGGGTCCATGTCTTGTTAAGACTACATTGGGCTTTCAATATTTTGTTACTTTCATTGATGATTATTCTCGTGCTACATGAATTTACCTATTGAAATCCCATAGTGAAATCAACTCAATCTTTCGTGAATTCCATGCGTATGTCAAGACCCAGTTTAAAACATCCATTCAAACCTGACGCGCTAATAATGCTAATAATATTTGCCCTCCGATTTCTCTACATATCTCAAAACACAGGGTATAATTCACGAGACTTCTTGTGCATATACATCCGAATAGAATGGTGTTGCTGAACGCGAGAACCACTAGCTGTTAGATGTTATTCGTATACTCATGATTCGGTCTCATGTTCCTCGTCAATTTTGGGGTGATGTTGTTCTTACTGCGGCTTATCTGATAATTTGTATGCCATCGTCCGTTCTTCATGGTCAAACCTCGTTCTCTGTATTATTTCCTAGAGGAACTTTGTTTCCTCTTGAGTGTGTCTTATTAGGTTCCAAACCGGTTGATAGTCCTACGCTTCCTACGAGGAAGCTCCTTCTAGAGGATGAGAGTCCATTGAAGGATCCCAAACAATACAGACGATTGGTTGGAAAGCTTAATTATTTGACAGTTACATGGCCAGATATTTCCTTTGTCATCAGTGTCATAAGTCAGTTCATGGCCACTCCATACATTTGACACTGGGATGCTGCACTTCATGTCTTACGATATCTCAAGACCACACCAGGTCTAAGGATCTTGTTTTCTGACAAGGGTCATTGTCGTGCAGGTGCTTTTACAGAAGATGGAGATGGACATATATCTAGATTCTCAGATGTAGACTCGGTAGGTTATCCCATTTCTTGTCGATCCACCACCGGGTATTGTGTTTTTGTTGGAGGAAATCTTGTGTCGTGGAAGAGTAAGAAGCAACATACCGTATCCAAATCAAGTGCCGAATCAGAGTATAGAGCTAAGAAGATGTTACATTACGGATGATATTGGTTCGTCGTCTTCTCAAGGAACTCGGGGTTATCTCTGAAAACTCACAAGTACCGGTATTCGTTTTTTTACGATTATCTCGACGCTTCTACCGGTGTCACGACGAACCAAAATGATTCCAACCAAATAACATCGGTACCGGTATCGGTATTATCTAAACCAGTACCAGTATTCGTTTTTATAGTTTTCAATCCATTAAGAACACTTGTCAATATCATCTTGGGCTTATCTCGGTTGCTATACCGAGTGTTAGTGTCATACCAGTATTATCGATCGAATGCCCGCCACAACGAAGGGAATCCCACTAGTTGTTGTTATTATTATCATTATATATATATATATATCTATATACTATATTAATAAGCATATCCAAAGGACTTCTTAAGGTCATAAAAATTCCCTTAAAACACCCCTAAAGCATGATGTACAAGTCTTTTAAGCACCATAAAACATCACTTTCCACTTATACCCTTTTACTCAAATAAACACGGATTGAGATCTATGCCGTCCATTTTCAAAGAAGTACACCACACGTGTCACACCCTGGCTTTGCGAAAGCGTGGTTATTTTGGTGTGACTTCTTAATACCATAGCTTAACCATAACAAGCTATATGAAATAAAAACCATGCAAGATCATCCATTAAAATAAGTTTGAAGAGTAAAGAACCACAACATTGTCTTAACGAACATCACATCCTAACAAACATAAACAGTGTTCAAAAGACACAACACCAACAAGAAAATAAACACAGCTTAAGAACTGTGACTCGTCCAGGAAAAAGTCACATCCCTTAAACTCGGATGAGCTCGAAACTAATGCAGCGGGAAAACGTTTCATACCGCGCCAGATCCTTTAATTCCCTGAAATACATGTAAGTTGAAAAATCAACAATAATGTTGAGCGAGTTCATGTGTAAGTGAGTAAATAAACCTTTGTATGTATAAAAACCCTGGTATGTAGCAAATAAGGAAAAAGAGATCACCAATGGTTTGCAAGGCCATTGATATGTGTGAAGTGCAAGTAGGAAGACTCAAACCTAGCAGATTTCGCGTTGGGCACAAAGTCACCCCGAGGTCCGTACTGTTGGACCTGGAGTTGGGCTCGCTACACCCAGATAGATCTACCGCTTACGTCCCTCAATCCTACAATGAGGATTAATGGCCTCCAGTTCCCGCCTACCCACTCACATGATCTAAGTAGTAACCCTCCTTACGCTAACCATACCATGTAAAAAGTATTCGTAATCATAGTAACATGTATTTCACCCCCGCAGTTTAGAAAACTGAAAACAGTTAAGAGAAAAGGGGGACATGAATTCACAGTGGTGCGTCTCTACCAAGTATATCTCCTGATCAAGCAGCTGTGCGACGACCTACACGTACTAAATCTATTAGACGGACGGCCGTGCCTTAGCTTAAGGTTTAAGTTTTTGGGAAATAGTTAGACAACAATTTCGTGTTTATATTTTTGTAAATACTTGGTAATTATTTTCCTTCCCAAGGATGGGGGATTTAATACATGTGTGTTTCTGTATGGACGGAATATATTATTAAGTCTCGCTTAAAATATATTTCATTTCTAACTCCAAAATATAAATATTTTTCTCAAAAATATTATATCTAATTACATAAAATTTTCCCAACATAATATCCTTGTCAAAATACGCGTCCATTAATATTTTTCAGAAAATACGTAAGTTACGGATAAAGATCGGGTGGTAATAATTATACCGTTGTAACTTATTATTTATTATGAAGGTGTTTGTATTATTTTGGAATCGTTATCATTCGGTAATATTATTTTTACCCTAAAAATAATATTTGTATAGTTCACAAAATAATCATAGAAATTCACAAGTGTTGTTACGAAAAACATATATTCTAAATATATATAATTCAGGTTTTATTTTGTGAAAATCCCACCTCCGATATTTTGTAAATAAAGTCGTGGCGAAATCTATAATTCGAAAATAAGTCTAAAATGTATTTCTAACACTTGTGGTGAAAATATTTCTAAGTGTTAGGTTTTTGGAAAAATTTCGCCAGAGTTTCCCCTGTAACTGGAGGTGGCCACGCTTTCAAGCGTATCATTTTCTTTTAAAATCCAAATCAACAATTTCCTCAATCAACAACAAACAATATTCCAACATTAAACTAGTTCAAAAATATCACGAACACATGAACTTGTGGGTTGTGTAAAAGTGTGTAGTAACTTCCCATTATTTTTAATAGATCTTTCTACTTTTATAAATGGAATTGGTTTCTCGAAAATCTTATTTTTACAGAAAATGCATTTGTACATCTTCTAGTAAAAATTACAAAAACAATTCTTTGTTGAAGCCTTTCGTTACACAAGTGTCTACACACTTGTGTGTTCATAAAAAAAAACACCTTTGTTTAGGAAAGATCCGGCTTAAAAGTATGATTTCATTTTACACTTGGTCCTTCGAAAATACCCCTTGTAGATCTTTAGATCTACTAGTTTAGAACTCTATTTCATAAGAAAAATCGTTTTTACACCAGTTCATGGTTATGTTGGAAAGGGTTCGTCATCTAGAAACTTTACAACTAAACATAAGGCTAGTTCATGTTTCATGATCTAGCGGGTTGATGACGATCCATTTCCATACTAGCAATCAACAATAAATAACCATAATAAAACTAGTTTTATAAGTTTTACACTATTATTTATTTATTAACCACCAAGTTTATATTATTTAGTAGACTTTTAGATTAGACTTTTAGTGTTTATGATTTTTAACCGACAAACTTCATATTAACCACTTTAGATAAGATCAAAAAGGCATTTAGAGTCACTTACTACTAGCTCGAGGCTAGGGAAGAAACTAGTCGAAAAATAGGTGGTTAATAGCGTTGTAGTGAGGTCCTTACGATTCCGTATGCACCGAGCCTCTTCGTATAAACTCTAACACACTTGTTTGTAGTTGGATTTATAATATCAAAATTGCAAAGTAGGTGGATGTGTGGCATGGCTCTCGGCAGTAGGCAAAGAAAAGGGAAAAGAAATGCAATTTTCTTTGTTGGTGAATTGTGAATGTAATGTGGACCAATGCTCTTAATTATAATAACCATTCATCCTAATTAACCCAAGGATAATATGTAGTCTAGATATAAAACATGTATGAATATAATAATCATAAAGTGTGAGGGTATGTCCCCTCATGGGACCGAACTCGTTCAAAAGGGGGGGGGGGGTTTGGTTTGGGTTTAACTAATTAGTTAGGGGTATTAGTTAATTAAATTAGGAGGTGAATTTATTTACTAGTGTGTAGTAAATTGTAACGGGGGTTAGGGTATTCAAGGACCCTAACTGGCTCAGAAAAAGAAAAAAAAAAAAAACAATGTCAATGACAATATTTTTATGTCTCGGGTTAAGTCCGGTTGTTTGGTTGGATACTAGTCCGTTAAAGTGCTAAATAATTATTTAAAGTGTCATTATTTCTTTTAGTGACACAATTTATTCCCGACACTTTGGAAAGTGTCTAGTAATATTTTTCCAACTTTTTGCACTTTACTAGTTTAGGTAAATGCTGAACTTTTATTTAAAGTGCAGAATTTTGTACTCAAAGTACGTTTTAGGCACATTCGGTCACTATAATTATCACCTAGGGACGCAGTTTTACAATCCTTATATCCCTACACTCACCACTAGTGTAGCAAACTATCTCAGGCTCTTACAGGCCTTAGAGGCAGTACCTTCCTGGTGCTAGTTATGACAGCACGTTTAATAGGTTATCCGTTCATTGTGCTACTGTGCTTTTGGTGCATCAAGGTTGTCACAAAGGTGCTGTAAGCAAAACATGGAGTGACAGCAAGTAAAGTATGATGCAAGTAAGTACATGTATCAGCATTCAAGTAGCAGTTTATCCACAAGTGCAAGTAAGCACAGTAATTAAGCAGTAATTAATCATTAATCAAGTCGTACGGAAACCTGGTTTGGTGAGGGTTGTCACATTCTCCCCCCGTTAAAGAAATTTCGTCCCGAAATTTAAGTTCTGCTACTAGATGCAGGGTTCTTTGGAAATAAATGGGGGTACTTCTCCTTCATTCGATCCTCACGTTCCCACGTGAATTCAGGCCCATGTCTTGCATTCCAACGAACTTTGACGAGTTTGACACTGCTCCTGCGAGTTTTGTTAACTTTCCAATCCGTGACCTCAACAGGTTCTTCAGTGAAGTGGAGCGTGTCGTTGATATGAACTTCGTCAGCAGGAATGATCACTGTATCCTGTGTTGGACTCTTTCTCAAATTTGATACATGGAATGTATCGTGAACACCATGGAGTTCAGCAGGTAGGTCCAGCTTGTAGGCTACAAGCCCAATCCTTTGCAGGATTCTGAAAGGGCCAATGTAACGCGGATTCAACTTCCCACGCTTTCTGAAGCGTGCCACACCCTTCCAGGGTGAAACTTTCAATAAAACCATGTCTCCAACTTGGAATTCCAAATGTTTCCGGTTTGGATCTGCATAGGCTTTCTGTCTGTCGCGAGCTGCTTCGATGCGTTTTCGAATCTGCGCAATCTTGTCTGTCGTCTCTTGGACGATTTCAGGACCAACAAGCTGCCTATCACCTGCGTCAGCCCAGCATAGAGGTGATCGACACTTGCGTCCGTAAAGAGCTTCAAATGGCGCGGCTCCAATACTGGTGTGGTAGCTGTTGTTGTATGAAAATTCGACCAATGGTAAATGCTTATCCCAGCTACCACCCAAATCCATAACACATGCTCTCAGCATATCTTCTAAGGTCTGAATAGTCCGCTCGCTTTGACCGTCGGTCTGAGGATGAAATGCAGTGCTCAGATTTAATTGTGAGCCAAAAGCTTCTTAGAAGGATTGCCAAATCCTTGATATGAAACGTCCGTCTCTATCAGAGATGATCGAGAGAGGCACTCCATGACGTGCGACGATCTCTCGCATGTATATTTCTGCCAGTTTGCTGGTGTTATCCTTCTCCTTGATTGGCAGAAAGTGTGCGGACTTTGTTAGGCGGTCAACTATCACCCAAATAGTGTCATGACCTCTTGGCGTTCTTGGCAACTTTGTAATAAAATCCATGGAGATTTGTTCCCATTTCCACTTGGGAATCTCAGGTTGTTGCAGAAGTCCTGAAGGCTTCTGGTATTCCGCTTTCACCTTAGCGCACGTTAGGCACTTGCTCACATAAACAGCAACATCACCCTTCATCCTAGGCCACCAATAGTAATCCTTGAGATCTTGGTACATCTTATCCGCTCCTGGATGGATAGAGTACCGCGATTTGTGAGCTTCATCAAAAACAACTTTCCTTAAACCACCAAACAGAGGAACCCAAATCCTTTTCTCAAAACATAACGTTCCTTCCTCGTTTGGCACCAATGGCTTCTCCATCCCACGGAGATATTCTTCTTCAAGATTTCTTTCCTTAAGAGCTTCTTTCTGCGCGGCACGAATGCGCAAGGAAAGATCCGTTTGGATAATCATTTCTAAAGCCCTAACCCTTATGGGCTTGATCCTCTCTTTTCGACTTAGGGCGTCGGCAACCACATTCGCCTTCCCTGGATGATACTTTATCTCGCAATCGTAATCATTTAACAACTCAACCCATCGTCTTTGTCTCATATTCAACTCCTTCTGGTCGAATATGTGTTGTAGGCTCTTATGATCTGTAAAAATTGTACATTTCGTACCATATAGGTAGTGTCTCCAGATCTTTAAAGCAAATATCACTGCGCCTAGCTCCAAATCGTGCGTGGTAAAATTCTTCTCATGTACCTTCAACTGACGTGATGCGTAAGCAATAACCTTCTGGCGTTGCATCAACACGCAACCCAATCCTTGACGCGAGGCGTCACAGTATACCACGAAATCGTCAGTACCTTCCGGTAGTGCTAAGATTGGCGCATTGCAGAGCTTATCCTTCAACAGCTGAAATGCTTCTTCCTGTTTGATTCCCCAATCAAACTTCTTATCTTTCTGGGTGAGGAGCGTCAATGGTTGAGCGATCTTCGAAAAATCCTCAATGAACCTTCAATAATAGCCAGCCAAACCCCAGAATTGTCGAATCTCGGTTGGCGTCTTTGGCGTTTCCCAACTCTTGATCGCTTCGATCTTGGTTGGATCCACATGGATTCCATCTCCATTTACCATATGTCCAAGAAATTGGACTTCACGTAGCCAAAATTCGCATTTAGAGAATTTGGCGTACAGCTGTTCTTTCTTCAGCAGCTCCAAAATAGCTCTTAGATGCTGTTCGTGCTCAGCCTTTGTCCTTGAATAAATCAAGATGTCGTCGATAAACACAATTACGAACTTGTCCAAGTACGGCTTGCAAACTCTATTCATCAAATCCATAAAGACTGCAGGTGCGTTTGTCAACCCAAACGGCATAACAAGGAACTCGTAGTGTCCGTAACGAGTTCTGAAGGCTGTCTTCGGGATACTTTCCTCTTGTATCCTTAACTGATGGTATCCAGATCGCAAATCGATCTTTGAGTAAAAACTTGAACCTTGAAGTTGATCAAACAGATCATCGATTCTTGGCAGAGGATATCTATTCTTGATCGTCAGCTTGTTCAGCTCCCGGTAGTCGATGCACATTCGAAAAACTACCGTCCTTCTTCTTGACAAACAGGACCGGAGCTCCCCAAGGCGAGAAGCTTGGTCGGATAAATCCCTTGTCTAACAACTCTTGAAGTTGTGTCGACAATTCTTGCATCTCGGACGGGGCAAGTCTATAAGGTGCCTTAGCCACTGGCGTGGCGCCTGGGACTAAATCGATGTGAAACTCCACTTGCCTCTGAGGTGGCAGTCCAGGAAAGTCCTCCGGGAAGACTTCCGGATACTCCCTCACGACAGGGATGTCTTCGATCTTCGGTTCTGCAGCTTTCTTGTCTACAATGTGTGCTAGGAAGGCAGCACACCCTTTTTGCAAACACTTTCGCGCTTTGAGGCAGCTGATAATTCTTAACGGCGTATCGCGCTTTTTGCCATGTACCACAATTGTTTCGCCATCTTTGGTCGGGATACGAACGACCTTTTCATGACAAACAATTTCTGCCTTGTTGCTTGATAACCAATCCATCCCTACTACCACGTCAAAGCTCCCCAGCTGGACTGGTAGTAGATCCAAAGTAAACTCACGTTCTCCCAACTCGATTGCACAACCTCTGATCACTTCATTGGCTTCTTCTAACTTCCCATTAGCCAATTCGATTGAGTAGGGAATATCTAACTTACTAGTGGCTAACCCAAGCGTATTCTTAAATTCTAACGAGACGAAGCTATATTCGGCACCAGTATCAAATAAAACGGATGCATAGCGTTGGTTAACAGGGAACGTACCAGTAACGACATTGGGATCCTGGCGCGCTTCCCTCGCTTCGATATTGAACACTCTTCCACGGGCTTGGTTCAACTCTGGGCAGTTCCTCTTAAAGTGCCCGATATCACCACAGTTAAAGCATCCAGGTCTTTGCCCGTTTCCACCTCCATTTCCAGCTTGGTTATTCCTTTGGTTATGATTCACAGCGCCCGCTTGATTCACATTGTTGCCTCGATTCCCATTACCTCCATTGTTTCCTTGTGGGCGGTTTCCAATTCCACCCCGGTTATTGTTTCTGTTTCCAAATCCTCCTTGGCCTCCCTGGCCAGCAGTGGCCCAACAAGAATCCTTCAAGTGGCCAGGTTTCCCACACGCTTCACATACCTTCAAACCACATCGGCTAGAATGGTGACGCTGGCAGGTGTTGCACTTGGGCTGGGTGCCCATATATCCCTTTCCTTTCTTCCCACCACCAGCTGTAACCTGAGCTGGCGCGTTTGGTTCTCCTTTCTTAACAACACCACTAGTGCCTTGTTTGAAGTTCGGGAACTTTCGTTTGTTACCTCCGGATGACTCGACGTGAGTCTCTTTCTTCTTTGTCTCGATCTCCACGAACTTGTTCAGGCGGGTAGCCTCCTCAGTGAGAGCCACGCTCAAATCGATTGCCTCAGTAATTTTTGCAGGCTTGGAGGAGGTCACCATGCTTATGATCTGAGGAGCTAATCCCCAAATGAAGCGTTCAATCCTCTTGAATTCTGGAGTGACCATATAGGGTACCACATGCGACGGGTCGTGAAACCTCTGAACATATTCCGCGATCTTCGGACCTTCCATCTTCAAATGCCAGAACTCAGTTTCCAATCTTTGGATTTCAGCGCGAGAACAATACTTTTTGCGCATTAGTTCCTTCAGTTCGGTCCATGTTAGTGCGTAGGCAGCAGCTTCACCAAGTGTCTGCACTTGCAAATTCCACCAAGATAGGGCTCCATCCAAAAATAGCCCAGAAATGTAGGTGACTTGCTGGTCTGGTGCACATTTGCTCATGCGGAGAACAAATTCAGTCTTTTCGGCCCAACGAACAAAAGCGACAGCACCTCCGGTGCCATCAAAGTTGACAGGTTTGCAGTCTAGAAACTGCTTGTAGGTGCACCCTGCACATATGTTACAACACATGAATGGCATTAGCATCCTTGCTAGAGATATCCAATTAGATCATGGTATGTCTTAATGACTTAGTATTACCATGAGGTGGATTGTTGTTGCCATTGTTGTTTGAGCTGCTTCCGCTGGGTCCTCCTTGCGAGGCGGCGTATTGCGCGATGGCAGCAGCGATGACTTGTTGGAGTTCTTCCTCATTGGTAGGCATCGGCGTTTGACGTCTCAGCGGCATCTTCTAAAAGATGGTTCACGTAGGTCAGGTCATATGTAAGTAAAGTGTACGCATGTATTATCAACACATAACATCTCATGTTATAAATAAATCACCCATATCGATAGCCTCTGTAATGGTTGAGGGCTTCGAGGTAGTAACCATGCCCCTGATCCGGGGTGCAAGTCCCCAAATGAATCGTTCAATCCTTTGAACTCCGGTTTGACTAAGTAGGGGACGACCCTAGACAAGTCGTGAGATTGCCGGACGTATTCAGGAATCTCTGGTCCGTCCATTTTCAATTCCAGAACTCCACCTCAAGCTTCTGGATTCCAGCCCTAGAATTGTATTTCTTCTCCATCATTCCTTTGAGCTCGTCCCAGCTCAGTGCATAAGCAGCATCTGTGCCAAGGGTCTGAACCTGAAGGTTCCATCATGAGAGTGTGTCATCTAGAAATAACCCCGAGGTATAGGTAACACTCTGTTGGGGCGAACCGTTACTCATTCTTAGGATGGAGTCAATCTTTTCGGACCAACTAACAAATGCAACGGCGCCTCCTGTTCCGTCAAAGTTCAAAGGCTTGCAGTTCAGGAACTGCTTATAGGTGCAGCCAGTTAGAGGGTTATTTCCAGTAATGGCATCGCTGTGCTTAGAGCGGAGGGCTTCATGTCGTGCATTTGCCTGTGAGATGCGTTCTTGCAGCTCGGCTTCTGTCCTTGGCAGTGTACTGGTGTCTGTGACACGTCTGGGTGGCATTCTCTTCTGTCGAAGTGGTATGAAGCGGGCTAGACAACATTTCAATTGTCTATGAGATACACAGCACCATAAGCCATCATGTAATCCCCCAATTTTACATGTAAATATACTCAATGTATGAGTGGGGAAATAAATTTCTGAGCCTTCACATAGGCTTGCCAAATTGGCTTATTGCTTGTAATAGAATGAACTCGAGGCTACACCACCTTGGTCATTCGTGTTTTAGTTATTTCCTACTACATCGGTTTTCATTAGCTTGACCCGCAGAGTCCACCAGGATTTCTGTGCACTACAAGTCGTTATTACGTGGGCCCCCGTAATAATAAATTGTCTTGCACAGTTACCCCAATTTTCTCTCGTCCAAGCAGATGATCAATCAAGGAGCAACAACAGGTGCATTGGCATGAACAGGGTCATGCTCCAATGCGGGGTCAGGAGCAACGCCTGGCTCAGGGGCCACAGCCGGCTCCGGATCAACAAACTCCATCTCAAAATCAGCTGGATAAACAAACATAGGGTCGACAGGGGCTACAGGATCCTCCAAGGGCTGGTCTAAGTGTATGAACTCAATGTCATGGTCTGGATCAAAACCAGGTGGAAAAACATAATCGTCCTCAATATCGCGATCAAACTCAAAGCTGTGTGCGGGAACTGGTGCAGCTGATGACGCCATATCAGGGTTGGCGTCGTGTGAGAGGTGCTGCACTCCCTGTATACGCAAAGATGCGGACACCACAGGCTCAAATGAGTCTGGGACAGGTGAATGGGCATGAGCCTCCTCTGCAGGAGCGTCAGCAAGCAGTAGGCTATCACCAGCAACAATAGGGCCTCGCCCTCAAGTGGGTTCTCCTCTAATAGTTCGACATCGTCGTCAGAGACAACGTCGGGGGGCATATCAACAACGGGATAAGCGACAAGGACACAGGAGCAGGGATCACCGCGAGTGGCAACTCCCCAACAAGATGGCCATCAGCAGGCTCTGCTACGACATCAGGCAGCGCAAAAAGCTGAAAGTCGTCATCGTCTGTGCTGGTAGTATCGGAAATGTACGCCTCGTGCTTCGATGTAACTATGTCGTCTGATACTATGGCCATGGGATCTGTAGTGTCCGACTCTCCAGTATCTGATGAAGGCATGACATTTTGTAATACAAACACACATATGCATAAATAATCAATCATATAGTCAGATAAGCACATTAGTCACCAAGTAAGAAATCAAATAATTCTCCTAGTCCCACTAGCCTCCCAGTCTCCTAGACTGATACTCCTAGTCTCACTAGCCAAACTCTCCCAGCCTCTTAGACTGCTCTTCCTAGTCTCACTAGCCAAACTCTCCCAGCCTCTCAGACTGCTTTTCCTAGTCTCACTAGCCAAACTCTCCCAGCCTCTTAGACTGCTCTTCCTAGTCTCACTAGCCATCTTCCTCGATCTCTTAGATCGAGCCTCGGCCTCCAAGACCGAGCCTCAGCCTCCAAGACTGAGCCTATAAATAATAAATAAAATGTGCTCAACATTTGTTTGTAAAAACGTTTTGGATCTGGACTTAAGTGGTATGCAGTAAAAATGTTTTCGTGAGAGCCCTAGTGATCATAGTCTAGACTCGAGATGGAATCCTAGTTCGCTATGATCAGAGCTCTGATACCAAGCTGTCACACCCTGGCTTTGCGGAAGCGTGGTTATTTTGGTGTGACTTCTTAATACCATAGCTTAACCATAACAAGCTATATGAAATAAAAACCATGCAAGATCATCCATTAAAATAAGTTTGAAGAGTAAAGAACCACAACATTGTCTTAACGGACATCACATCCTAACAAACATAAACAGTGTTCAAAAGACACAACACCAACAAGAAAATAAACACAGCTTAAGAACTGTGACTCGTCCAGGAAAAAGTCACATCCCTTAAACTCGGATGAGCTCGAAACTAATGCAGCGGGAAAACGTTTCATACCGCGCCAGATCCTTTAATTCCCTGAAATACATGTAAGTTGAAAAATCAACAATAATGTTGAGCGAGTTCATGTGTAAGTGAGTAAATAAACCTTTTATGTATAAAAACCCTGGTATGTAGCAAATAAGGAAAAAGAGATCACCAATGGTTTGCAAGGCCATTGATATGTGTGAAGTGCAAGTAGGAAGACTCAAACCTAGTAGATTTCGCGTTGGGCACAAAGTCACCCCGAGGTCCGTACTGTTGGACTTGGAGTTGGGCTCGCTACACCCAGATAGATCTACCGCTTACGTCCCTCGGTCCTACAATGAGGATTAATGGCCTCCAGTTCCCGCCTACCCACTCACATGATCTAAGTAGTAACCCTCCTTACGCTAACCATACCATGTAAAAAGTATTCGTAATCATAGTAACATGTATTTCACCCCCGCAGTTTAGAAAACTGAAAACAGTTAAGAGAAAAGGGGGACATGAACTCACAGTGGTGCGTCTCTACCAAGTATATCTCCTGATCAAGCAGCTGTGCGACGACCTACACGTACTAAATCTATTAGACGGACGGCCGTGCCTTAGCTTAAGGTTTAAGTTTTTGGGAAATAGTTAGACAACTATTTCGTGTTTATATTTTTGTAAATACTTGGTAATTATTTTCCTTCCCAATGATGGGGGATTTAATACATGTGCGTTTCTGTATGGACGGAATATATTATTAAGTCTCGCTTAAAATATATTTCATTTCTAACTCCAAAATATAAATATTTTTCTCAAAAATATTATATCTAATTACATAAAATTTTCCCAAAATAATATCCTTGTCAAAATACGCGTCCATTAATATTTTCAGAAAATACGTAAGTTACGGATAAAGATCGGGTGGTAATAATTATACCGTTGTAACTTATTATTTATTATGAAGGTGTTTGTATTATTTTGGAATCGTTATCATTCGGTAATATTATTTTTACCCTAAAAATAATATTTGTATAGTTCACAAAATAATCATAGAAATTCACAAGTGTTGTTACGAAAAACATATATTCTAAATATATATAATTCAGGTTTTATTTTGTGAAAATCCCACCTCCGATATTTTGTAAATAAAGTCGTGGCGAAATCTATAATTCGAAAATAAGTCTAAAATGTATTTCTAACACTTGTGGTGAAAATATTTCTAAGTGTTAGGTTTTTGGAAAAATTTCGCCAGAGTTTCCCCTGTAACTGGAGGTGGCCACGCTTTCAAGCGTATCATTTTCTTTTAAAATCCAAATCAACAATTTCCTCAATCAACAACAAACAATATTCCAACATTAAACTAGTTCAAAAATATCACGAACACATGAACTTGTGGGTTGTGTAAAAGTGTGTAGTAACTTCCCATTATTTTTAATAGATCTTTCTACTTTTATAAATGGAATTGGTTTCTCGAAAATCTTATTTTTACAGAAAATGCATTTGTACATCTTCTAGTAAAAATTACAAAAACAATTCTTTGTTGAAGCCTTTCGTTACACAAGTGTCTACACACTTGTGTGTTCATAAAAAAAACACCTTTGTTTAGGAAAGATCCGGCTTAAAAGTATGATTTCATTTTACACTTGGTACTTCGAAAATACCCCTTGTAGATCTTTAGATCTACTAGTTTAGAACTCTATTTCATAAGAAAAATCGTTTTTACACCAGTTCATGGTTATGTTGGAAAGGGTTCGTCATCTAGAAACTTTACAACTAAACATAAGGCTAGTTCATGTTTCATGATCTAGCGGGTTGATGACGATCCATTTCCATACTAGCAATCAACAACAATAAATAACCATAATAAAACTAGTTTTATAAGTTTTACACTATTATTTATTTATTAACCACCAAGTTTATATTATTTAGTAGACTTTTAGATTAGACTTTTAGTGTTTATGATTTTTAACCGACAAACTTCATATTAACCACTTTAGATAAGATCAAAAAGGCATTTAGAGTCACTTACTACTAGCTCGAGGCTAGGGAAGAAACTAGTCGAAAAATAGGTGGTTAATAGCGTTGTAGTGAGGTCCTTGCGATTCCGTATGCACCGAGCCTCTTCGTATAAACTCTAACACACTTGTTTGTAGTTGGATTTATAATATCAAAATTGCAAAGTAGGTGGATGTGTGGCATGGCTCTCGGCAGTAGGCAAAGAAAAGGGAAAAGAAATGCAATTTTCTTTGTTGGTGAATTGTGAATGTAATGTGGACCAATGCTCTTAATTATAATAACCATTCATCCTAATTAACCCAAGGATAATATGTAGTCTAGATATAAAACATGTATGAATATAATAATCATAAAGTGTGAGGGTATGTCCCCTCATGGGACCGAACTCGTTCAAAAGGGGGGGGGGGGGGGTTTGGTTTGGGTTTAACTAATTAGTTAGGGGTATTAGTTAGTTAAATTAGGAGGTGAATTTATTTACTAGTGTGTAGTAAATAGTAATGGGGGTTAGGGTATTCGGGGATCCTAACTGGCTCAGAAAAAGAAAAAAAAAAAAAAAACAATGTCAATGACAATATTTTTATGTCTCGGGTTAAGTCCGGTTGTTTGGTTGGATACTAGTCCGTTAAAGTGCTAAATAATTATTTAAAGTGTCATTATTTCTTTTAGTGACACAATTTATTCCCGACACTTTGGAAAGTGTCTAGTAATATTTTTCCAACTTTTTGCACTTTACTAGTTTAGGTAAATGTTGAATTTTTATTTAAAGTGCAGAATTTTGTACTCAAAGTACGTTTTAGGCACATTCGGTCACTATAATTATCACCTAGGGACGCAGTTTTACAATCCTTATATCCCTACACTCACCACTAGTGTAGCAAACTATCTCAGGCTCTTACAGGCCTTAGAGGCAGTACCTGCCTGGTGCTAGTTATGACAGCACGTTTAATAGGTTATCCGTTCATTGTGCTACTGTGCTTTTGGTGCATCAAGGTTGTCACAAAGGTGCTGTAAGCAAAACATGGAGTGACAGCAAGTAAAGTATGATGCAAGTAAGTACATGTATCAGCATTCAAGTAGCAGTTTATCCACAAGTTCAAGTAAGCACAGTAATTAAGCAGTAATTAATCATTAATCAAGTCGTACGGAAACCTGGTTTGGTGAGGGTTGTCACAACACGGATTGGGATCTGCACCGTCCATTCAATTTTCAACTCCCGCACATACCCAATTCCCCATACATCCCTGTATTCTTTTCATTTTTCATTTGCAGAGGATAGAAAGAACAAGAGAAGAGAGAATGTTAGAGAGAGGGAGAAAGAAAGAGGTATACAGGTGAAGATCGGAAGTAGCGTTGTGCTCAGGTATGTGTAATTTTCATCCTAATATCCTTATCACCAGATCTCTAGGTTTTTCTTCACCTTCTTTTTTGGTTATACCAGGTTTATTCTTCCGTCTTAGCTCGCTTTCTCCACAGTGATGGTTGCTGAAGACGAAGCAGCGGCGATTAAGGTGGTTTTCGTGGTGGTTCACCGTGGTTGTTGACCACTTGACCTTCCCAGCGACTGAGGTTGTCGGCGACGACCTAGGGTTCATAATATGTAAGGTTTCTTACCCAGATCTACTTTCCAACCAGTTCAGATAGAAGTTTGGGTATTTGAAATATGTGTGATCTTAATTTTCTGATTTTAGGTTTAGGATTCAATTACTTTCTTGACGTTTTTCTGTTTTAGAGTAATCAATGTCAGCTTGAAAATTTGCAGCTAGAAAATTTTCTTTTGGATGCTTATGGAAACCTAAAAGTTTCAGATTTTGGATTGAGTATTCTTTCTCGACATGTTAGGGTAAGTAAAAGATGTTAACTTTTAATTGTTATTTGTGTTGAATCTTATATTGAATTCTAAATGAGAGAGAGAAAGAGAGGGAGAGAGGGAGTGAGTCAGAGAGAAAGAGGGAGGGAGATTAGTTTGCTTGGTTGTTTTATTTGATAGCATAAACCAGTTGTTGACTTAACCGGGTAATGCATATTTTGTAGGTTATGATGGGACTGCAATCGATTGGGATGATTTGGCTCATGTAAGAACTTGTTTCATGATGTTTTATTTTATATAAGACTGCCGTTGTGTTTTTTTTTTTTTTTTTTTGTCCGTTGTCGGCATTTGTTGTAGGGTGCTTATGGTTACGGGTATGCACCATATGGTGAGGTTGTGGTAGCTGGCGAAGATGGTGGTGTTGTTTTTTGACAGTTGAGCAGCGGAACGATGAGTAGCGACCACAAGAACTCTCCAACATCACATGCAACTAAATAAGCGGCGGCGGTTTAATGGTTAGATCGGAAGGCGGTTGGAGTTTCAGATGCGATCCTGGTCAAATAAGGGTTCCGGTGAAATTCCGGCAACCCTGAGGTAAGATCTAACACCTTAGGTCATTTGTCTAATAGCATATCCTAACTCCGTCAATGGTCGATTTCTTGTTTTTATTTGACCTCAGATGGGTTTAGGCCATCTAGGGTTACTCTGACAGCGGTGGTGACCAGTTCTGGCGACGTCTTCGGCAGCACCCTCGGTGACAATGGTGGCTATTGTCACCATTATTGAATTTCTAAAATCAAGACTGTTGTGTTTGGTCTTTGTATAATTCACATAATTGGTAATTAGTAACTTTTTTTATATTTATTTCATGGACACCTGTTGCCATTCAGTATGGAATGGAACTGGAGCGATCTGATGTTTTTTTAGCCAAGACTCTGTCAACCTCGGTGACCTGGTTGTAAAAGGGCGGGTAAAGATCGAAACATTCTGGTTTTTGAGTGAAATGTTTTCATTGATTTCTTATTGGTTATGCGTTTTTATGCAGGATTTTATAGAGGCAACCGGAGAGAGCTTAGCATCACTTTCTTGGCAGCCAAGTTAGATTGTATACTTGATCTTGGCAACCGGAGAGAGCTTAGCATCACTCTCTTGGCAACCGGAGAGAGCTTAGCATCACTCTCTTGGCAACCGGAGAGAGCTTAGCATCACTTTATAGAGGCATGGGGGACACACCATTCCAAAGCGATGTTTTTGGTGTATCCTCAGGGAATTCGAATGATCGTCCATACAGCAAACTTAATCTATGTCGATTGGAATAACAAAAGCCAGGGTTTGTGGATGCAAGATTTCCTGTGGAAACACGGCGGTTCAGATAAAGGAAGTGGATTTGAATCTGATCTTATTGATTATCTTAGTGCACTAAAGGTACTATACTACTGCATCTCGACTATTGTAGATTATTTATTTTAAATTACGTAACTAACTTTATAATAACTGCAGTGGCCTGAGTTTTTTGTTCAATTCCCTGAACGAGGCAACTTCAGCCTCAATTCATCTTTTTTCTAAGAAATTTGATTACAGCAAAGTAACGGTCACCTTTGTTTCATATTTCTGTAAAGAAAGTTTGATGTTTGTTAGTGTTACTTAAATTAGTTTATTAAAACTGGGTAAATACAAATTTCAGGAAAGGTTAATAGCTTCTGTACCCGGATATCATTCAGGTTCAAATATAAAGAAATGGGGACACATGAAGATCCGTTCAGTTCTACAGGATTGTGTTTTTGATAAAGAATTCCGAAACGCACCACTTATATATCAGGTATGGAGCACATATTAAGGAAACTGGGTTTTTTTACCCTTTTCGTAATTTTACCATTCGTATACATTTTGATGCATTATGTACAAGAAAGCCAAGCTATTTTAGAGGGGGTAAACTTGCACATTATCCAAAGATTTAAGACACTTTAGGGGTATAATTGGAATTCTATATTTTAAAGCTTGCTTCTTCATGGAATTCTAGATTTTAAAGCTTGCTTCTTCATTTATCGTCCATCCATCATTGAGATTAAATGTGGAAATTGAATGCTTTAATTGCTATCAGTTACACAATGAACTCAATTGTTCATCATTCAATGGGATTATAAAAAATGGTCCTTGAAAATGGAACACAACAGCCTCTGAATAACGCAGGACGAGGAAGAAGATGACGACACTGCTCGAAATATATTTGATATTGAACCCACGTCTCCATCTCCAGCCTTTTAATCTTACACCCATACACACACAATGGCAGGGGAGGCGATGGCGACGGAGATGGGTTTTAAAAGTGGTGGTTGAATACGATCCAACAGCAGCGAATAGGGTTCCATAAGTGGTCAGCGGCAACCGAGCTTCCAAGGCTACGGTGGTTATTGGTGGTCGTCAAAGGCCGGTGGCGGTGTGTTTTTCATCAAAATCGACCAGGGTTCCGGCCGCCGGTCAATTTTCCGGCGAAGCCTCAGCCATGGTCGCCTATATTGCCGGAATTATTAGTTTCCGTCTGCAAATCTATATTCTAAACTTTGGGGTACTATGGAAGCAACAAAAGAGAGGGGGTTAAGAGTTTCTAAAATCTGTATGGTTTCAAAAATTGTGTAGAACATCTTCATCTTCTAGACAACACTCGATTTTATGGTGTTTTGGATGCTTATTGTTTTGCAAAGGTAAGTGAAAATACCTTATATAATTCCTTAAAAAGTCCAACATGCTGATTATATGATCTTGGTATATGCATATATGTAAAAGCCAAAATTTTAGTGTATTGTATTGCTAACTAATATGATTATGAATTACTTGCTGGTGATATAGTGAATACAACATGTAATTACTCACCAAATATAAGAGTAATTAAAATGTTAGGGTTTTTAGACATATTTGAGGGGTTATTCAGAATGTGGATTACATATGTAAATAAATTCTTGCTGCTAATCAGAAGAATGATCCCGTCTCGACACTTGCTGACTCATAAAAAAACCGAGAGCGTAATCTGCAATGCTGATAATCAGAAGAATATTTCTGAGCAATACTATGTGAAAGTTGAGAATAAAAAATAAAACCGGCAAAAGAAATAGTTTGCTTATTTCTAAATTTTGATTGGGTGTTCTTGTAGATGGAGGCCCAAAAAATGAATCTTTAGCGTCAAATATTTAGTGCAGATTTTAGTATTTATGTGTAATGCTAAGATGTTGAAGTAGAGTATTCAACTAAGTTAACCTTTACAATCTGCACTTCCCATTAATCTTTTGAACCTCTGTGTGATTTCCTATCGCCCAAAAGTGGGCTTTGTGTTTGACCAAATGTTTTGTTCAGTTGTAGCAACTCACATAGGGATAAGATACATGTCAACTATTATTAGATGATACAGATAGCACTAATTATTATTTATTTATTTGGATTTGGTAAATCTTACAAGAAAATGCAAATACAAGAAACTTTCGATATCTATTATTAACAACTACGGTATCAAAATTATTATGTTGTTCATAATGTATAAAGACCAAAAATCACTCAGATCAAGTGCCGAGCCTAGAGTATCCATTGACCCTACAACCAACTTAATTTTCTATTAACAAGGTATACAATCTTATCATCTTTTGGTAGTTTGATCTGTTGACCTTCCAATTGTCCTTAGTAAGCTATTTGTAAAATATTTTATTTTATTATGTCAAATCCCATTTACCTACTAAAACACGATAAAACCGGTGCGGTACCTCTGGTTTCAACTTACGTAATAGATCCAACATTGTCAAACTTCTAAAACAAACACACTTAAAAACTCCAATATATAAATTGAGCATGTAGCTAGAGGAATTCGCATGACAGGGCATGGATCTCTATGACAGTGCTTGAACAAATGTTTTTCTTGTTTGTCGTGTTCATGGAGATCTTATGGTTGATTCTTCATCTGTGAAACAAACAGGGTGTTCTTGGTATAAAGGTTAAGATCATGCTTGACTGGGACCCAACTGGAAAGCTTGGACCCAAGACACCTTTACCTGATAATGTTGTTATTCATATGCCAAAGGATGATGTTGTGGCACTCCCACCAAAAGAGGTGAAGGAATATAGACCACCCCTTGTGATGGGTGACGAGCCGTTGCCTATGTCCATGCCAGTACCAGTCTAAATCCTGTGACGAAAGCAAGATTAGATACTCAAGACTTTATGTTATAAAATGAGTTTTTGTTGCGTTTTTATTATGAATTGGACTCTTTTGTTCTCATGATGCTCTGTTGCTGTAATCTTTATTTTTACAAGTAGTTTAATGAAAGTATGTTATCTTTTGAGTTTCAAGTGATATTGTTGGTATTAAGATTACTGGCTACGCGTGTTGATCTGCATTAAGGTTTTAATCTTTCATAGGTTTTAAGATTTTCAACGCTAACATGTATTGTGAAAATTGAAAACAAGGTCTGCCAATCTTCTAGAGGGTGTTAAAAAGTTGACACAAAGATGATTGGCTTCTGATATGAGCGACGCCCATGCAATCATGTCCTCGACGGATTGGCAGCTTCATGTGCAACTTGCATTTAAATCTCCGATTGTTAACAAATTGCCACCGCGTATCGCATTTGGTTTCGTTAATCCTTAATGCTTGAACTGATACATCCATTACAAAGAACCCGCAAAAAATGCACACCATGCAAACCGGGCCATGGCAAATGTTGTGCCGGGGTTTGTTCTATGAGCACCTAGATAGGCGACCATGGACACATTGACAAAACCTACCGAGGCTCGAAACAAAAGCATCAATTCCTGCAGAGCAGTCTTTTCAAGTCACTAACCAAACCATACATCCTGAAGTTATTATAATTTTTAAGTCACTAGCCAAACCATACATGGTCTAACCTGAAGTTATTAATTTGCTGTACCAAATGTACTTAAATAGTATATAGTTGCTAAGCAACTAAAGGTTATTGGTTTACATGTTTCCAAATTCCACTTACCATTGTTTTCGTAGTTATCTAAAATCTGTTACGAGCAACAAATATTGGTTTATGGTAAAAATATGAAATGAAAAGTTTAGGCTTATGTTAACATTTGATGCTTATGTAGGAAGAGAAATGGCTGTTATAAGATGCCATAGTTTTGTAATATATAGATGGTGTTCCAAAATTAGTAACATAATAATAACATGCTCAACTCAAAAGCAATCTAAAGTCATTTAAAAAAAATTCTAGACCTTGCACGTTCAAAAAAAAAAAAAAAAAACAAAGTCAACAAAAAACACCACATTCAAAATTAATCTTCCAAAACTAAAGTGTTTTGGGATTCCAAGTCCTGTTTCCGATGCGGGATTTAGACGGTTGCTGGCATAGCCATTGGCAAAGGCTCATCTCCCATCACGAGAGGCAGAAACTATACACTTCTCGCTTTTGGTTATATTTTTTTAGAAACATTGGTATTGCTTTACGTCTTTCTCTCCATTTTCGCTTTTAGATTTGATTTTCTTAATCCAAGTGTGAAGGAAGAGTTAAGTACTAGCTATGACACCTAGGAGCCAATTGATGGTTTGAGGTAAACTTTGTGTTTGACACCTAGGAGCCAATTAATGGTTTGAGGTTAACTTTGTGTATGAAACACGTCACGCAACGTGCGTCTATCAAACATATGTGTACCCGCGGCAATGCGCGGGCACTCCCACTAGTTATATTATTAATATGAATGAATCTTGCTTTATGTCTATATAATTAAGTTATTTATGTATGGGATATAATTCGGTATTTTGTTTTCAATATATACTTTATCTTCAACTTAATTACTTTATACTTTTAATTATGGGATAGGAACTCGCTATCAAGCTAAGCAACGTATTTATTTATTGTATACAAAATTAAATCAGTATATTATTTTAAAGGTCTTTGCTTAGATAAACGTGGAGTTGTATTCTCATACATATATTAGTTTCTATCATATGTTTAGATAAAAGATGTAATTTTAGAAAATTGTCACATTTCATAGGGAACACTTAGTCATCAAGGTTTCACCATATTCTTTTCTTACGATATTATAGAATATATAATTATGAAAAGAAATAGAACAATCAGACCTAAAGAATTGTACGTTGGAGTTATAATATTTGCTTTTTATGGTTCTCTGATTCATTAAAGAACAATTCTATTCATGGTAGTTTGATATGCATAAAAGGAATTAATTGAGATTTTAGTATGAAATCTATATGCATGCATATATAATTGCAATCTATGATTCATGATGCCTTTCATTTTAACATTATATTGAAAAACATATATGACGCTGCTTGCTGCCTAATGATGTCTAATGATTTTCATTTGGAGATTATCATTTATATAGATATTATTGAATAAGGCTAATAAAGACCAAAGTTGTGTATTATTGTCATTCCGATGAAAGTTTATAAGCATGCTTAAAAGACCCGTTTATTTGAAATAAATTGAAGTAAAGACATGACATATGAAGTGTGGGTCTCACGTAAGCCCATTATAAATTTATGGAAGCTCGTAAGATTTTCGATCGACAAATTTTGTTGTCTCAGTCATATAACTACTTCTTGATTTACATCATCTAATGAGATATATAAGAAGGATGAAAAAAAAAATTCCACTTGTCAAACCTCAAATGCGCTCTAGATATATAAGGTTTGAAACAGTCACCATGAAAGTTTTGTGACTCTAATCCATTCCTTGAAGTGAATGTGATGATATACTGATTAGTATAATAGTCGTGATTATGTACATAGTGAAGAAATTGTAATGATGCAACCATGAAAGTTATAATCCATTCCCTGAAGAGAATGTGATGAAGAAAATATCAATTTAAAGGTCATGATCATGTACATAAAAAAAAGTTTAAGGATGCCCATGTTGATAATGAGATTAAGCATGCTAATAATGAAATTGATAGCAAGAAGTAGCGCACTGTGAGATTGAATATACGAGAATAAATGAAATGGGAAAAGATATAAAACATAATAATGCATTATCCTCTCGTATTTAGTATCGTGTATTAAACAAACATGAGTGCAAGTAAAGTATATATGATCATAATTATTTAATGATTGGCATGACCGACCAGACCATACCGAGTCATTAATGATGATGTGAAAAGTATTGAAGAACCAGAAGATTCGTCTTGATAATTATACATGTCATATTTGCTTTCAAGAGAAGTTAGGTATCGATCAACAAAAGTCGGGTGTGAATCCCCAAATATTCTGGAAATGATAATGGAAATAATTATACAAACATGATACCATTTAGTGTTTTAAAATCGATGCATCGTCTAAATGGTTATCAAATCCACAACCTGAAGCTTGTGTGATTGTGGCTTAGCTAATGTGATAGCAAGCATATTAATCCAGATTACTATTGGTTACAAAGCCAATGATCATGAGAGGAGCAAAAGTTCATTTAGGTACATGTAATTTTATATATAGTACCATCAATTCACATCAAACCAATATGTTATAGTTCTCCCCATACAGTTGGTTTTTTTGGTCAGAAACCAAAGATGTCTCATCAAAGATTTTGGTTGTGCGACATATATTAAAACTCATCCACCACACCGCACAAAGACAGGACTTCTAAAAAGTTTGAGAATATGTTGGGTATAAATAATCGTCTATGATTAAATACTTAAAGCCATTAGTAAGAAATTTGTTTTTGGCTCACTGGTTTTCACTTTAGTGAATGAATGTTCCCAACATTAGGGGGAGATAACAAGCAATTGGAAAAGGAAAAGTGAAATGAATTATCATGTCATCTTGATCCTCAGACTATAAACTATGAACTAGAAGTTTAAATTATAATTCATTTACCAATATTAAAGAACAAATTACCAGAAAAGTTCACTGACCTAAATAGAGTGACTAAGTAAGTCACATAATCAACTGCTTATGCTCCAGTCATATTTGTATCCCAAGAGGACAACCACATATTTTGTAATGAGTCTATTGTACGCCTGAAGCATGGTAGACTAGTCGATTCCAATAATAAAATTTCTCAAAAATTGGAGCAAGTAATTAAGATGGTCAAGTCGAGGTTATAGTAATAAGATCTCCTGAAGAGACAATAGACATGATGGTTCAAGAAGAACCTCAGGTACCTGAAAATAAAGAGATCTCGATAAGTTGTATCATGTCTAAGATATGTATGGAATCGAAATAAAAATCGACGTCGTTATACTTTTGTATATAATGTAGCGCTTAAAATGATTAAATGATGAGGATCAAGATTTAAGATCTGCCTATAAATGAATATTAAAAATGATTGGCCAAAATAGAAAGACGCAAATAAGGTAGAGTTTAGTTCTCTAATGAAATGGAAAGTTTCTGAACCAACAGTCCATACAACTGAAGTTGTAAAATATGATGGATACAAGTGTGTCTTTTATGTAAATCATGTGAAAATCAAATTAAGTGATATAAGTCAAAATTGGTGGCACAAGAATTTTCACAAAGACCTATGATTGATTATGAGGAAACGTATTCTCCAGTGATGGATGCATTGACTTTTCAATATTTTATTAGTCTGGTAATATAGAGAGAGAATTTATGCGCGTCTATGAATGTTATGTATCACTTGAAACTAAAAGTGTACATGAAGGTCCCTAAAGGATTTGAATAATCAAAATCATGTAAGTTCATTTCTGGAGAACAATATGATCGTTGTATATAGATTCATTTTTGTTTACGATTGAACTCCTAATGAGTTTTCTAAAGCAATTGAGTTCCCTAAAGGTAAATCAAAACATCTTAATGATGTAATTCTTGTGCACCAATAAACATACATAGAAACTTCTACCCAGTGATTGTGATATCTCAATACATAGTGTACACACATGGTACAATATGGATTTTGAAGATAAAAGCAAGTGTTCATGACATTTTTGCATATGATATAGATATCTATGTGTTATATAGATAAGTTTATGTAGCAAAACTCATGAAGAGTGAATGCACATGCATATTTGGATAAGATGGAAAGAATTCCCTCATGGATTGATAATGCTAGAAGCATTAATGATGTCAAAACCTCAAGAACGTACTATATCAAGTTCATAGAATATGTATGGACTAAAATAGTTAGATCGAGTGTTATACAACTCGAGATATTTGCATAAATAGAGATATAAGTTTGAGTAAATTAGCCATGTTTTATCGACGTTCTACTTTTAAAAGTTCACTATAATCGCAGTTTACAGTGATGATGTCTAGGCATCATCGAGAGAAATTGTCAAACTTTTAGAGGGATAATTTTTGAATGACCTTGGCACGATCTAACTATTACTCGAACTGCAGTTCGAGTATATATGTAATTATATTTTACCAATCCCCCAAGTACATCTAGAAGATGATGTTTGGATATTTTAGTATGGGCATAGTTGAACCTTAATGTATGTTAAAGGTTGTTAAGTCATTTGTTATAAGAAATGCCTATTATCATCTCCTATCAAAGTAGAGATTCTCATTCTAGAAGTACCATCGTTAAATGCATAAGTGCATTAATATGTTTTGCTAGCTATGTATGGTTATAATATCTTTCACTTGAGCTTATTGTTATAACCTTTGTCAAGCGAAGAGACATTGGAATGAGTTCAAAGAAACATTTCAGGTATAAACGATATTTGATTATATTTTACTAACTCATCAAAACAAGTTTGGTTAGTCTTGTAGATGTAGGAATATAACGAAACACTGTCGTGGACATATGATAATTTTTGGAAAAGACACCTAAAGTCTCGTTAGAAGATTATACAATATTGCTCAACATAAAAGATTGCACATTAAGGGATCAAGCGACAAATCATTCGCTACAAAGACTTTATTGGACTTTCAAGGGAGATGGACACACGTCACTTAAAGAATACGTGTTAAAATGAGGAGGAGACTTATTCAAGTTGCACTCTTTTTCCCTTGACTAAGTTTTGTCCCACTGGGTTTTAACATACCTTATCCAAAAGTATCAGGGGGAGAAAATGCGCGCTGCACTCTTTTTCCCTTAGCTGAGGTTTTGTCCCACTGTGTTTTCCTAGCAAGGTTTTTAACAAGGCAGCATCATCAAGTGTATAATACATTGTTTTCTTTTATCACGTGGATAGTCAAGGGGGAGTGTTATAAATAAGTTATATTATGGTGACTATCCACATTCTAACTCCCGTCTCTTCATGTCGTTTGTATTAATGTAAGAACACTATATATAGAGGTTTTTTGTATTGCATGTTCACATCTCAATGAATAATAATTCTTTATTCTATCTTTCTCTCTGTGTTCCTTTGATTATGTTCATATACTAGTCGCTAGTAGATCGTTGTTTTACAACACTTAAATATATAATTAGAAGACAACTTATATTCCAACTAACGGAAATATAAAGTTTATTTTGGCTAGGAAGGATATGAAGCAATATGATTATGACATTGGCAAAATTTAAAATAAATATAAAGGGTATTTTAGTCAATTTCATCCAATCTTCTCCCTTCTTCTCTCTATAACTTCAAAACCCACCATTTTCAAAACCCACAATCTTCAACTTTTTCTTCACTTTCTATCTCAATAATCACTACATTATTGTGCGATTTTCATCAGCAATCAATGATTCAAACTCCCAATCAACGTGTACTTCAACTTTTTTGAAGAAACCCAGCTTAATTTCATACAATATCTCATTTTTCCCGTGATTTTGAAGCGAATCACTTGATTCGTTCGATTCGATCGCTGATAAGTGTTTCTAAAATTTCGTCAATCGTTGAAGAAATCTGAAGAAATCGGCTTCGATCAATGTAAGAAATTTTTGGATTGCATTTTTACGATCTGGGTTTTTGAATTGAGTCATTTCGTTTTACAAATTAATGAAAAAACACCGTTTTTTTTGTATTTTTAGTTATTGGGTTTTAGAAACAACACATTTTATTGTGTTTTTAGTTCATTGCGTTTTAAGTAAGATACATTTTATGTGTTTTTAATCCATTGCGTTTTAAAAAAAAAACACTTTCTTTTGTGTTTTTATCTATTGCGTTTTAGAAAAAATACATTTTTTTGTGTTTTTTTTTGTCTATTGCGTTTTAGAAAATCACATTTTGAAGTGTTTTTAGTCCATTACGTTTTAGGTAAAACACATTTTTATGTGTTTTCAGTCCATTGCGTTTTAGAAAGAACAATTTCTTGTGTTTTTAGGCCAAAATTAAATTAATAATCAAATTACCATCATGCCCTTTTGAATAAAAAAACTAAAAGCCACATGTCACCTCCCTATTGCTTCCTAGACTTTCTAGGAAACTTAGGCTTTCTAGCCAACTCCCACACTATACATATACATATACATATATATATACTAGTCGTTTACCCGCGCGATGCGGCGGGAAACATATCACTTAGGTTGGTGAGTTTAGGGCTATGTACGGGACAGTTCAGTTTTGAGCCATAACCAAAACCAAATTCGCGATGCAACGCAAAACACAATACTTGTTAGTAATTCTAAGGGTGTGCATGAGAAGGTTCAGTCGGGTCATAACTAAAATCTAAATTTTTTTTGCCTTAAAGAATTGGTCAGATAGGCTACATGTCATATATTTTTATTAGGGGTGTGAAGTTCGGGCCAGTTTCAGGTTGAACTCATTTAACACCCACTAATTTTTATGCACATAGCTTTTATTCAAAAATAATGTTAATGTAAGGATAATTTTATCATAATCAAATTTCACAATAATAATCAAATTTCATGGTAATATCTATTTAATCCTAAGGGGGATGGGTCAACCTGACACGTACCAAAACTAACATGTTTCAACCCAAACCTATTTTGACCACCTATACTTTTATGTCCCATCATAATCTAGAGCACGAAGATAACATAGTAGAATAGCTTTACAGAGAGTAGAGCGACTATAGTTCATGTGTCCCAATATCGAGTGACACTTTTACATCATATGTATTTCTAATCCATAAATAGCTTACAAAATTCATTCTTATCATTTCAAAATAATCAAAACCTAAAACTTAAGTAGCACGATACAACAAATCGGATGCTTGAGTAGTCGTCACTCTTTTCCTAGGTTATTTGTTTGATAAACATTTAACAAAATACTTTGGACTCAAAAGGATAACGTAGGCCACGATACTTCATTAAAACTTGAATGGACTTTTAAAACAGCCCGGAAAATCTAAGACTTAGTTCAGGCCCAAAAGGGCCTGGTCCCACAAAAAAGAATATATGTTATAAAACCAATACTCGATTCATCAGCCACCGTACTGTATGAAGCGTATACAATGTAAATTGCTTGGCTCGGCTACTTTTTGAAGCAAAAAAGTTCAATCTCATTGATGCTTGCATCATACCCCTTGTAGAGCAAATAACATGCTCAAAAGTGAACAAGAGTGGGGATTCTCAATTCTAAAATATGCTATAGTCCACCCTTTAGCAATATTCCCTACACACAAATCAGATTTCTCAAACCTCGAACAGACATACATGTTGAAACGGGTCATGATAAGATAGAAAATCCTAAGTTGTTTTTTACAAGTCATATATCTAATTTGGTACCTTCTAGTAAACCAATTGGCTCTTCAACCACTAACTTTGGTTATCTTCCTCTCTTTCTTTTCTGATGGCTCCTGTCGTCCTCTGCCTCACGGGTTTGCTGATAACGACAATGATAAGACAAGGTTTTCTGAATTAGTTGAGTCACAATTCAGAGTGCTGAAACAACTGCTAATTACTGTTATGTTTATTGTGTTTTCCACGGCAGGAGGTGAATCTTGATGAATATCATCATAGTCGCTTGTTTCCAAAACAGGAACAATCGCTTTTGTGTTTCCCTTGCCACCTATACCATAAATAATCCACAAAACATTATATCATGTCCATCCCCAATTTCGTTTAAACAAAACAATTTCAAATGATGAGTAAAATCAAATAAAATTTAGCTCAAACTGAAAATAAGATGCATCTTCCTCATAAACCAGTGAAGCGGGATGATATATGTATAGCAAATTCCACTTGAAAATTATAAAAAATAAGTTGCTGGTAATGAGCTATCAAAAATTATCTAAACTAAAAAATCAAGATCAACTTAACAAAGCCTAACTGAAAGGCATCAATTTGTTAATCATGATTATCACTGGAAGTAATCGATTGAACTTTAAAGAACAAAATTGTGTGAACAAATCAATAGAAATCAGAGTATGATACTTGAATGATTGGATACCTGAACAAAAGGAGAGAACAAAAAATTGGCTTCCGATCTTCCGATTGTTGTCTACGAACCAAAATTCATTATAATTTAAATTAACAAAACCCAAATCATGTTTCGATCAATTTCATCAAAAATCCATCTGAAAGAAAGATCACTTACATGTATTATTCAGGGTTTCGATCAACTTCATCAAAAAAAACCCATCTGGGTATTTCCATCTAAATCTTCAAATTCAGTTCTGAATCGTTGACGGTCTCGATTTTGCTTGACTACTATGCGATGGATTTTTCATCCTTGAGGATCACCCATTCGGCGTTGCCCTCCCCTTTGAGCCCAACCTCTTCCTCCTTGATTTTGTCCACCTGCCCAGTACAAACCTGAAAAAGCAAGTTGTTCAAAAAGATTCTTATTTAGTTTTCAAATTCTATTGATGTAGTCATTTAGCACAAAAACAAACTACAAAGGCGCAAAATATGACTCGAAGCAAAGTTAAAACATCTACATTAAAGAAAATATATTGAAAAATCTTACGATCTTCCCAGATCTTACCTTACGATCTTATTCTCATGATAACATCAGCAAAACATTGAATGACAAACATGATACAAACACTATAAACAATATCCCAAGTTATCAGCAACCTGCATAATGACCAAATCTCTGTTGATGAGTGGGAGTACACCACCGACTTATGTTAAAACAACCATTAATTGAAAGAAATCTGAATTATATGCAAATACAAAATGTATACCAACTGAATCAAGTTAACCTTTTTTAACCCAATAATAATCTGTAGAAATAAGTGGTAAACCCCATATCTCATCTCTCCTAACTAATCCAAAGAGTCAAATACAACCAAAAGCAATAAATTTACATGTGAGCGGAGGGAAAAACGCTACAACCTCACTCCGTCAACTGTAATAACTGAAGAGAAGTCGTAGGCGGAGTTCAAATCCACCAAGTTGGTCATAGGCAAGTAAATAATGAGTTAAGATATGAGAACTTACTCAATAGCATTCCAACAACTGGTTCATTAAAAGCGATTTCAAATGATTCTAAAACCAAACAGATATTAGTGTATTCAACTATTTTTTATGAACATCAAATAATCAAGCCTGACTTCTCTAAAATTTGCAAACATGAACATGAAAATAGAATTACCAATCAATTCAAAGGCGAAAAGCTTACCTGTGAAAAGACTTAATCAAAAGAAAATAAAGCCATACAAGCAAGTGTAACTAACGGGTCGGGTTCAAGTTGAAATCTGCAAGAATCTAACAACATGCAACTCAGATTAATCTAAATTATGCATATTCGGTTTAGTCTTAAACTCTTAATTTTAGGGTGAATTCAGTCTGAGTAAACCCAAAATGTGAAACATTTAAGCCTAAAAGTATACATATTCAGTCTTGAACGGACCTAACCCGAAAAGACCAAGACCGAGCCAGTTACCTACCATATATTGGTTTGATCTTCGGTTTTAAGCAGCTAGATATGTAATGATTTGGTTTCTTCATATCACAGAGCATTGTTATCGGTCTCTTTTGCACCTGTTCCTTTACCATTGACTGCAACAAGCTCTGTATCAAATTAAAGTGTGGTCTCGCCTGTTTAAAAAAGGTCATTAGTACATGTACAATTGTACAAGTTCATAACCGCCATGGTATTGAATGTTTCATAGTATTTTCATAACACGAACTAGAAAAGCACAAAAGAGAAGCAAAAGATTACCTGGAATAGTAGGCGGTGAACCCTAGATCTTCAACTTACGCATCTCCACAACACACGTTCCCAGTAGTCCATGGCCCATCCTAAAACATTTAAATTCATCAAACCACAATTATAAATAGATAAATCTTAAGATTATGGTTGACAACCAGCTTGTCATTAATTTAATCCAGGTTGGAGTCTGCAGGAAGCTAAAATCCTAACCAATTACCATCTAAATTAAAGCTTGACATAAACACGGGTGATTATACCAACCAATATGTTATCTCCTAGGTAGTGTTTGTTATGCAGGAATGAGAGGCGGAATGGAATGGTTCATTACGAGGGAATGAAGAAAAAGGTGTTTGGTTGGTCAAGGGAATGGAATCACCCATTCCATAAGGCATTCCATTCCCTCAAAATCATTCCATCCACTCCCCCATCTTTTTTTTTCATTCCATCCTCCCTTGCACCCTTCATTAACAACACAACCCATCACCTTCGCCACCACTCACTACCACTACCACCACCGCCGCCGCCACCGCCGCCGCCACCAACAACCACCACCGCCGTCACCAACCGTCGCCGCCAACAACCACCGTCGTCGCCAACGCCACTCGCCGCCAACCACCGTCGTTGCCAACCACTGTCGTCGCCAACGCCACCGTCGCCGCCACCACCAACCACTGCCGCTACAAACCACCATCGAAGGTCGCCGCCGCCACCCCCGTCACCCCCACCCATCATCGTCGCCACCACCACCGATCGCTGCCACCGCCTACAATCACTATCACCGACCACCACCACTCATCGCTGATTTTATTCCTTAATTTTCTTGCCTACCAAACAATATATGATAATAATTCATTCCATTCTCACATGGTAACCAAACGAGACATGGAATGGTAATGATCCATTGCATTCCCTTGTCCATTCCATTACCTCGTCCATTCCATTCTATCGTCCATTCCATTAGCCCATACCAAACGGACCCCTATAGATTTGAGCTATATTCATAACCCACCTCTTATCAGTAATGCATCGGCATACCAATTAGATAAATTCAGAAATGGAAATGAGTTGAATATTTTGAAACCCTAGAAAAGTACGAACCTACAAAATCCAAAATTAGCTAACAACAAACGCAAATTATAACAAAATTTATACACTCACACACAAAATTACATTCTAGATTCAATAAATCAGCAAAGAACCGTGTGCATTGAAGAATTTATGAAGAATGAAAGAGGGAAATACTCACCGAAGAACTCATCATCATCAACGGACTACTCTCTGGCATCGATGCTGCCTGGGTTTGTGACAGAACCCAAGCAACCCAAAACTGCTCACATCTGGTATTTGACCCTGTGTACTTTCACCATTAGCATCAAAACTGAAAATAGAAGGCATGAAAAAAGGGGGTTAATTATATTTATAAAATTAGGGAAAGAACTCAAAAACATAGAAAAACCTAGAAATTTTGTGTTTATGTATAAGCAAGGATGACAGATCCACTTACAAAACCCTAGATTGCCTGAAATCAAGAATGAAGTCATGAATCCGAACCAAAACCTCATCAATTTTGACATCAATTTAGTAGCACCACCATCATACCACATCTATCATAGCCGCCACTGGATCTATACAATTGTTGCTCAACTTTTTGGAACCAAGAGAGTTTACAAGAATAAGAATGTTGGTAGATCTAGTGTGGATGATACCGAGAAAGAGGTGAGAGAAGGTAGGACATATGGTTATTCAAATTTCAAAAATATTTGTCCTTACTTTAATTGCCGTTGCTTCAAAATCCCGCCCATGAGACAACTTTTCAACACATCCATGCTTAAATGTTTGTACAATGGGCTTCAAATGGTTGTACAATGGCAAATGACCATTCTTGCCCTTCCTATATGCTTATTAAAGTAGTATAGATATAGATATATATACTAGTCGTTTACCCGCGCGATGCGGCGGGAAACATATCACTTAGGTTGGTGAGTTTAGGGCTATGTACGGGGATGTAGTTTCCGATGTGGCGTGCGACGATGATGGTGGCAGTGTAGCAGAATGTGAGGGTCAGTTGCGGCCTTCTTCAGCGGCGGAGAATCAGCGGTGTGGGGCGATTGGTGATTTCGTGATGGCGTTTGGTGGTTATTGTGCGATGGCCGGTTACCGGCTTCAGGAGAAAACAAAAAAAAATTGTGTGATTCTAGTTATGTTATGAGGGGTTTTTAAGATGTGGGTAAACACACTAATTACCTTAACCGTTTTGACACATTACCCATTCTACCTGAACCATCCATTATGCCACATTTTCTAAAGGTTCGATAACTTCTTTGAAAACCTTGTCTTGCCCCTCAACAACTTCCTGGCCAGAAAAAAAAAACAAAAAAAAAACATTTTGTTCCCACTGTTCATGAAAATTGCCATCGTCGTTGTCATCAAGAATCAACTTTACATCTAATCCATCATTGCACTTCTTTTGAAGAGTGCCTTCAGATCGCCTTCCACGTATGATATGTCCAATGTACATACTGAAATGTACGTCCACAGAAAAACAATTAATAAACGCACAGCTTTGAAGGAACATTTGTTTTTATAATAGTCTATGTAAGTTGAAAAAAACAAGTATGCTTAAGAGTTACTGACAAAGATGTAGCAAATTGGTAAGTGAAAGTTTATGTCTGCCATTATAGTATGATTATATACATCATATAAAATAAAAATAATATAAATATTGTTATTGCAGGGTATGCCCTGTATAAAACATTTGTATGATAGCGCAGACTCTGTTAACAATTGTCAATTCGCCATTACACATTGGTTGTGTTACAGTTGGTTGACAATTTGTCTTATATAATCACATTGACTATCTATATTGATCACTTTTAGCTAAACCAATAAACATTTAATTAACAAAACTAAATAGTAGACATCCTGGACTTTGAACTCGTATGCATAAATTTCCTCGGGTTATTTTCTCTGTCTTTGCTATAAAATCCAATAATTCATCAACGAAGGTCCTTCCTTTTACAGATTTCTATCTCCAAGTCATGTAATAATGTGATCTTTTGAACTCCAACAAAACAATGTATAAAAGAGTTGACCTGCAAAATCAAAATCAGTTGATCATTTCAACATAATCATATCTTATAAAAACTGACATCATTGATTGATAACGTGATTATTTAACCAATTTCAAAACACTAATAATGGGTCAAATATAAGTTATAACCAGTGTTATTAAAACCGGTCGGACCAATAACCAGGCATGGAACTAGTCCGGTTAAGCCCCTTTAGCCATCCGCATTTGAAGCAGCCGGTAGTTTTTTTATATTATTCTCTATCAAAACCTCATTTTGTTATTAATTTTTTCATCTTCATTAAAATGACAAAGTAACAAATTACAAACAAATGGGCAACAAGCTGCGCCACAACCCCCTTTTGAATTGCAAAACCAATCCTACTAAAGACGAAACGACCCATAAAGGTTGAGAAATTTCTATTCATAACCCGTTGTACTCTGTTTAGGAATTCCACGGCCTATGGGGATAGTGAACCAAATGTATCATAACTTACTAAAATTGCAATTCAACACAAAAAAACTGATGCATTTTCATATATTATTTATATGTATTTTTTATAGAATGGCTCACTAAACAAACCTACTCATGTTAACCTCCTATACCAGCACCTCAATCCCTTCACCTCTTGGACAGAGAGGAGGCATGTATATAGTTTTAAGTTTTATATTAATTCTAACGACCACAGAACCAGTAAAACTGCCGGTTTGTTGTCAGTCCAGTTCGAAAACATTTAGCAAATCTGAACCCTCCACCTCGTGGATAAAGAAAAGCAGAGGTGGATAAAGAAAAGCGTGTATATTGTTTTAAGTTTTATATTATTTCCGGCTTTTAAATCCACTTCGACCAGCTAACCACTAAGACGAGCAGTTGGTTATCCGATCTGGTTCTAAAAACATTGGTTATAACCATTACACTATTAACTTAAAATAAATTTAATATAAATCACATTTTGTCAATTTGCAAATATAAAAACCTTTATTCTAAAAAAAGAAAAGAAAATTGATGAATGATGATAAACTTTACTTTACTTTACCTTTGCTTGAGTGAGCATGAGACCACTAAGTGAGGGAACATTCTGCATATGAAGCCCCATCGATTCGAATGAAGCAGCGTTCAGCGTCACCAACGCCGATTCCGAGACTCTCCAAGCAGATACACTTTCTCCGGCAGCCAGAAGATCGGAGTGAGCTTTCACTACCGCACAGTCCATAGCATCCACCTGACATGAGAAAGAAAAGGAGAGCACGCTAGATGAACCAGAGATAGGTTCGAGTCGAATATGGCACCAGCTCAACGACTCAAAAGACCACCTACACTCATGTACTCTGGGATCCTTGGTACTTCTGCTCAACTCAGGCCCATTAAGACATTCAACTTGTCCACTAAAATAAAACATAGAAATGTTCCTCTTTTAACTTTTTTTTTCAGTTGAAAACCTGACTTAACATCTCGACATGTATTAAGTTATTAACAATGGCCGATTTGAACCACAACCAGTTTTAATGGATCACAATTAAATGTTTTCAAAACAAAACTTAAATCCAATGTGAATAGTATTCAGCAAACCAGAGTTTTCTGCAAATGAAATCGAAATAACAAACCTAAGCAGTGAGCATACTGGAACAACCAGCTGCCTTTGTCTTCTTCTCAGCACTCTTTGATGTCAGTTTCGCCTTAATAACAATCGCCTATGATGCAGAAACAGTACCCATCCCCAACACCTTAAAGTAACCTAACCATGTGACGTCAATAACGGGAACCTTATTAGTAGACGACTTCTCCTTCACGTCTGGTAGTACCATCGACCAGAATTTGTTACGGAGATTGTGGAAGTACCGCATACTGACTTCATCTTTAAGATGCTCTAAACATAGGCGCACCACGTGGCGTACTTGAACCTGTGGATTCGATGCGACCAACAGTAGTCTGAATCACAGCCACTTTTTGCAGCGCTGGGCTTGTAAAAACTATCTGCAGAAACGTTGTATTTCTGATCAGTAATTGAGTATTTTGGTTGACTCGGTTGGACAATCAAATGAATCCAAATCAAACAAATTCACGACGACATGGCGAACTGAGGTATACCGGTTCCTAAGATATACCAGTAATCAGTGGCGAAGCTTCGCCCCCCCCCCCATTTTTCCGAAACCGGGGGGGTGGAAACGTATATACCTAAAAAATTTCTATAGGAAAGTACTATTCATAACACTACGCGTCGAAAAGTTCGAGGGGTCGGGCGCCCCCTCGGACGTAGCCTAAGCTGCTCCCCTGCCAGTAATCCATATCTGCTTAGAGTGCCCAGCTCAACCGGAACAAATGTATCCTTTTGTTCTTGCTAAAAGAATATTACATCAAAATTATTAAAATATCAGTAAATATTACAACAAACAAACAGCATTAAGATTTAAGACATTAATGTGAGATTACAGGGGTCAACGGCTGCAACGTCATTTGGGCATACACCTCATCCGTTTCAACATCCGCCTGAAATTACATAATCGAGCAATCTTTCTTATTAGTTTGTATTTTACACTTTTCACTATATACATATACATATACACATATGTATTACATTTGATCCGTAATAGATAAAACATAACCCAAATAGACCCATTCATAAGTAAACGTATCAAAATATTTTCAAGGACCATTTTTTATAATCCCATTGAATGATGAACAATTGAGTTCATTGTGTAACTGATAGCAATTAAAGCATTCAATTTCCACATTTAATCTCAATGATGGATGGACGATAAATGAAGAAGCAAGCTTTAAAATCTAGAATTCCATGAAGAAGCAAGCTTTAAAATCTAGAATTCCAATTATACCCCTAAAGTGTCTTAAATCTTTGGATAATGTGCAAGTTTACCCCCTCTAAAATAGCTTGGCTTTCTTGTACATAATGCATCAAAATGTATACGAATGGTAAAATTACGAAAAGGGTAAAAAAAAACCCAGTTTCCGAAACGCACCACTTATGTAAAGGTATGCATATAATTATAAGTTTATCATCAATATGCAAACTATTTCCTTCTTTGACAATTCTTATTTGCACATTTTTTTACTTCAACAACCTGTAGCATTGTCTACACATACTTGATCTGGTACACATACTACATAATTAATAAGTACAATTATTAAAACATTATAAATGAGTCAACATCATTACAAAATAAAACTACATTACCTATGAATTATTAAGTTGTTATGAATGCATCATAATGTGGTGAATGAATGCATCATAATGTGGTGACTCTCCACATATGTAACCTCCATATATTTATTACCTTTGTATCAATGTTAAGCTTCTATAAATAGAGGTTTCATGTAATTGGTATTATATACATGAATAAGAATGAGTTCTCCTATTCTCTTTCTCTCTTCCTTTCTATAATACTTGTTCTTTATGTTTATAGTTATACGTTGGTTGCTAGTATGTCGTTGTTTCACAACACGTTATCAGCACGAGACTCTAAACACGGAATTTTGGTAATTCACATCCAGGTCAGCATCAAAAATCAAAGTTCTCAAAAGATTATTAGTCGGCGTGACTATCCTACAAGTAAGTTTTATTTTGATTCATGAGATTTATTAATTATTAATCTTGTATTACTTATCCGTATTAAATCTTTGGATGATTAATTTATATTTTCAATTTCAAGCATCCAAAAGCCATCATACATATTACCATAAAAATATTGAAAAGAAATTTTTGAATATCATAAAACAAATCTTTTGGATCAATATTGAAGATTTCAATCATTGAGATGTTATTTAATTACTTTGAACAAATCAAAACGATGCTAACAAAAAAAATGGTTTCTATAAAATTTTTGGTTGATATATTTAGTATTCTAATCAGAAAGAATTTGATACAACCTTATAAAATAAATGTAGATGTTGATCCAATATTAAAAAAAATAGGATTCGTATAATGTGGACTAGATTTTTTTTATGTAAATTTCAGTAATTAATTTTTAAGGTGTCGGTAATTAGTAATTTTTGCATGATCTCTAAATTTTAAATAAATATACTTGGGTTGTCTTCTATCCCAATAAATATGAGTATTATTAACATTGATCTCGTCACATGATCGCTATCGATAAACTAAAGTGTTTACAATCTAGTGATGCTCATCTGCATATTCCTTAAGCCACCATGATCATATATATATGCTTCTTTATTAACCCTGTTAAGTTGTAAATAAAATTGTTGAATTAGTTTGATTTGAGGATGTTAAATATTAACCCTGTTAAGTTGTAAGTAAAACTGTTGAATTATTTTGATTTGAGGAAGTTAATTTGCAATTTAGAGAATATTATATGTGCTTTTAGAACTCATGAAAAACAATTAAATTCAATATCACAAAGTATGAAACTCAATATTTATGGACTAAACAGTGCAATTGTATTAGGTATATCTGCTTGTATTGGTGGTAAGATATAAATGATGTATGTACTAGATTTCATTTTCTATAGTTTGTAATTTAAATAGATTTAGTTCTGTGGTACTAATCCATTCCCTGATGCGAATGCGATGATATAATGATCAATTCAAAGGTTATGATCATATACATAACTAAGAAAATTGTAATGATGCCACCATGAATGTTGTATGGGAGTATAGCAAATATGGCCAGAAGACTATATTAGAAGTTACTAGAAATGATACTAATTTTCCACAATATTCCATTAAATCAAATATGGTGAGTAACCAGAAGTTACTAGAATATTTATACATTCACCACATGGCATGACCAAATAGGTCATCAAGATAGCATCATGATATGCTAAACAATCAAAATGCTAATCGGCACCTTAGCACCTCTAAGTAATCTAAAAACATTGTTCCCAAAATGTCTTATCATATGTCTAGTTAGTTTTTTTTTTTTTTGTGACAAATAAATTTTTATGCCATTCCAAACAATAAACTCCTACAAACAATCCCTCTTATATGGGACCATTGAAATGTACAGTTGTGTGGATTGTGGCATTCATACATGGTTACATGTGAGTTTTTAGCTACCAGTATGTAGCATATGCCCAACAATATGGAACATTGTTTTTTTTTTTTTTTTTGACATGGTTTAACACTGTTCTTTGACAACCCAATTGTAGGGACCATTGTTGGGCACAATGTGAAATATAGTGAGAGGCATACGTAGTTGAGACGGAATTCGTCGATTGATTATATCAATTCAAAATCAACTGCTTATCACAAATACTCCCCATTACAACTGGTCTCCTGAAGAGAACCAAGTTTCCATTTTTTTATATATTTTGTTGTGCATCCTATGTACCAATAGCACCACCATAACATATAAAATGGGATATGTACATCGTATTCCCAGTCTTAGGGGGAGACAAGAAAATGAAAGACTGGTAACATAAAAAAAATGCATCATATTATATATCGACCCCTGAAGTGGTCAATCTGAAGTCCAAAAGAAAGAGCGTGTATTTGCAAATAATAACAAATGAAATACAAGATGCATTCACTAACACAAATAATACAAGATGCATTCACATATACCAACTTAAACTTATCTGCTCGAATGAAGTACTCACAAAATGATTATCATATTAATAAATTGTGAGAGATAAATTGGTTTCAAAAAGATAAAACCCACAAACACAAAAGAGCAGAGAAACGCAGTTGGTGTAACCCCAAAAGTGGTGGCACATAAAACACCATAAGTGGTTGCATACAAAACCCCAGAAGTGGTTGCATACTAAACCTTAAAGAAGGTTGTTGTCAAAACCCCAAAAGAGGCTAATGGAGTTCTAAAAGAAACTCTAGTACCAAACAAATATGAGATCGCGATGAATTATGTACAAAATAAGTACAATATGGAACCGTAATGAAACACGTGTAAAATGATATATTTGATTATGCTATAGCAATAGATGTAATCGATGAAAAAAAAAGATTACGTATATAGAAAGTGTGCAAGAGTGTACGCACACAAATAGCCAAAATGGCTACATGACTTAAGGTTGAACTAAATTTGCTCGACAAACTAAACGTTTTCGAACCAGCAGTTCGAACACCCATAGACGTCAAACCAGTAGGTTATAAATGGGTGTCTTTAAATAAAAGGAAACGTAAATAATGAGTTTTTGAGATGTAAGGCACGCGTTTTAACATAAAGATTTTTCCCAAATCCCAGCAGTTGATTACGAGGAAACGTATACCCCTGTAGTGGATGCGATAATCTTTAGATGTTTAAGCGGCTTCGCAATCTCAGAATGACTTCAGATAAAACAACTTATGGATGTCATCACCGTATACATGTATGAGATAATTGCAAATGACATCTGTATGAAAACCCCCTGAAGGATTAAAAATGCTCAAAGCATTATGAAACAATAACCCCATAGGTGTTATATATATATATGAATCTTAAAGGAAACTACTCGTATGTGGTACAGTCGACTATACTCTGAAAAGAGAGGTATAATTTTGATAAAATGAGCTACATCTATTTAAACAAGATTTCACTCTTACAGTGATAATGTAAACATCATCGAGAGGGAACTCTCAAACTAAAGAGGAAAATTTTGAATGACCTTTACAAAGTGTAGTTATTCTCGACCTGTAGTTCGAGTATATATGTACTATTTTTGTTCATCAATCTGACTACATCTAGAAGATGTTATATAGAAAAAGCTCATTCATTGAGTACATGAACGATTGTCTGATCGCTTGACATAGAAAAAATATTCTTATCAACCCAAGAAAGGGATGTTGAACTACTCAGTCAAAAAGTACCATGGCTAAAGTGCAATTGTGCATTAACTTAACTTTCTAGCTATGCATGATAATATATATTTTTTATTTGAATTTATCAACATAATATAGCACATGTCCAATGAGGAGACATTTGAATGGTAAAGCAGATATGTCGATACCCTAAAGGTAAGAATGATATGTGTCTATATTTTACTAACCCATGAAAGCTAGTTCTGTTAGTCTTGTAGATATAAAGAATGTAACACAAATAGTCTTGGATCTTATGGTATTTGTTCGCAAGTGGAAACACTAGAAGTCTCACAAGAAGATTTTACAATATTACTCAATATAAAGGATTACACTTCAAGGCATCAAACGACAAATCATTCTACAAAAGTTTTGAGCAACTTTCGAGGATGATGGAACTTAAATGATACATATTATAATGAGGGAGAGATTTATTCAAGTTGCACTCTTTTTTTTCCCTTAACTAAGTTTTATCCCAATGGGTTTTCTTAGTAAGGTTTTTAATGAGGCAACACACCTGATCCAAAAGTATCAGGGGGAAATACGCGCTGCACTCTTTTTTCCTTAGCTATGGTTTTATCCCACTGGGTTTTCCTAGCAATGTTTTTAACGAGGCAGCATCACCTAGCATATTAAAAGAACAGTAGACTATTATATTTCAACATGTGGATAGTCAAGTGGGAGTGTTATGAATGCATCATAATGTGGTGAATGAATGCATCATAATGTGGTGACTCTCCACATATGTAACCTCCATATATTTATTACCTTTGTATTAATGTTAAGCCTCTATAAATAGAGGTTTCATGTAATTGGTATTATATACATGAATAAGAATGAGTTCTCCTATTCTCTTTCTCTCTTCCTTTCTATAATACTTGTTCTTTATGTTTATAGTTATACGTTGGTTGCTAGTATGTCGTTGTTTCACAACATAAGTATCATTTTGATTATTATCACATTTTCCAAGCATTTTCAACAAACTGTTACTCACAAAGTCTTCTAATCATTGCATCACAACCAAATTCTAGCAAATATTTTTATGATCACAAATTGTCATATAATACAAAACATAGTTCACCATCATTAACAATTTAATTTCATCACCTCATTATACAAAACATATAATACATTATTTTATAGCCGTTAAAACACAGTTTAACACTTTCATCAGAATATTATTATATATATAACAAAATTCAGTTATGCACTTGTCAATTATTTTGGCATTATTTAATTTTTAAGAAAGAGTACCAAGAAATGACAACATTTTTTTTTAATCGAAATTTCTAAAATTCACTCATAACCAACTTAACACAACTAATACTTTAGAGCAATCATACTTAAGAATAAGAATGTGTACAATCGTTTCATACTTTAATCGAAAAATAAACAACATACGCACACACAATCAGATAAATATCGTAATATTAATCGACTATACAAAGATTAGTAATTAACCTACATTTTCAGCATATACCTAAACAATGAATATCATACATCACTATATAAATCAATTGGTCGGTCGACTCATATGAAGCAGTTTCTATATTCTAAATCTCAATCTATCCAAAATTGTATGAATTATAATATGGATTCTTTTGAAGTTGATAACAATAACAAGTTAATGACATACCTCATGATAATGTGATCCATCATCAAAACCAGAGAGAAAGATAACGTGTTGGTAAAACAACGATCTACTAACGACTAGTATATGAACATAATCAAAGGAACACAGAGAGAAAGATAGAATAAAGAATTATTATTCATTGAGATGTGAACATGCAATACAAAGAACCTCTATATATAGTGTTCTTACATTAATACAAAGGACAAGAAGAGACGGGAGTTAGAATGTGGATAGTCACCATAATATAAATTATTTATAACATTAAGAGATTTAAAGAAAAATATTACAAGTCGAAGTTCTATTTACAACCGGACAATACAACTTTTCTATTATTTAAAGGTACAGTAGAAACTCTATAAAATAATACACTTGGGACCACCAAAATTTATTAATTAAAAGAGTTATTAATTAATCGATAAATTAATAATTATTAATTTATATATTAATTAATATTTTATTAATTTATAGTAGAATACTTAGTTTACAAACACCTTTCAAGTTTCCACTTAATTATTATATACAATGCATGTATATCAAATGAACGGCCCAATTTGAAAGAAACCTTCAATCTCCCACCTTATTATGCTTCTTGTGTTCAATGTATCACTTTATGGACATTAAAGTTATGCTTCTTGCACAGTTGTTGACTGATGAAGAAATTATTGAAAGCGTTATTGGAATTAACAAAGATGATATCGATGAAGAAGATGATGAAAGTTCTACAATGGAGCCCCCTTCGCGAAACGAAGCTATTAAAGCGGCAATCACATTGAACAATTTCTTGTTGAGCTATGAGAAAACAACACCAGAAGTTCTTACCATGCTAAGGAAAATTAGAGACGAGATTCAAGGGGAAATTGATTTCAACAAAAAACAAAAGACAATTGAGTCATTTTTCAAGAAACCTTCATAAATCATTCATGTAATATGCTATATATAAGGAATTATTAATTTATATTTTATATGGGGTCTAAAGAAATTATCAAAAATGTATTATCTTATAATTTTAGCGAATTATTAATTTAGCACCCTATCCCCGAGTCGGGACCGGCAAAAAATATTATCTTAGAGAGTTTATTAAATAATCGAGTATTAATTTATCGAGTTTCTACTGTATTCAATTTCTAATTTCAATAATATTTAGGTTTTAATTCATCTCTTTATTTTTAAGAAAAAATAAAGTTGGATACCCATAGACCATTTAGCACGCCCTACTTTCTCATGTGTTAAGTTGAGTTGGATCCGTGACCACGCATAGAACACCATGTCGGGCATGCTGGTCCACGACATGGCTTTGCTCATAGGGGCAACTCCCTTTCCAATAGCCATGTGAAACAATGGAGGGGTCGATTCACGACTAAAATGGAGTGTGAAACCGTTTTATTTATATTGTGATGGGGTATGAAAAATGACGTGGAACTGAGATGACTTCTACACATTAAAAAGTGATTACGTGCTAATCTATAATTTTAGGTATACTTTATTATATAATAAATATAATAAAAAGGCATCAATAAGGATACAAAACAAAATATATTAGTTTAATCGGTTTTTATATTTTTGTGACTGAAGAAAGAAATACATCAAAGCGATGCTATTATAACAATTTTAAATGGTTAAATCTTGTGCCATGTTTAAGCATTATAAATTACTAGCTACTATATACTCATAACATTTGAAGTAGGATGTTAGCTACATTGCTGTCGCCGTGTCAGTTTATAACTGGTGCACAACTAATATAGCATAAGGTACAACGTGGGAATGCACAACATAATATGATATGTACACGGCAGACAACTAAGGTAGCACAATAAGATGAGTTTACAAGGTAAAACATGGGAAAGAGAAAGCTGTAGAGACGAATTGTGTTGCTACCGGAAAGCTTGTAATATGATTCAGTTTCCGGTGTATGATTCTATCCGGCTTCACCACCACCGGAAACTGAATCTGAGACGCCTACGTGAAACCGGATCTGCAATCGCTTCATATACATCTTGCTACCCCGTCAGAAACGGCAGTAATCGCCGGAATACCTTAACCGGAAAATAGATACATCATTGCATGTCGTCTAAATCTCCGCCCCGCTCTTCGGTTCTCATAAAAGCACCACAATCGGCTGTGAAGATGACTCCCTCTTCATTTCCCCTACCTCAGATTTCAGATCTGAAACCAAGAAACGTTGGTGACGAACACCAAAATGGTGATCGTGGCTGGAGTGTAGCCGCGTGGAACGATTTTCGTTAACGCCGGTAAATTTCCCACTGTACACGGAACATTTTTGATGAGCTGATTGCAACTAAGATCAAGAGTTTGAAGTCCAATAAACTCACCTAACATGGTCGCTATTTTACCGGATATAAAGTTCCGACTTAGACCACCGGTGGTGTGGTCGTTATTTTTGAAAAAAAATTGTATTGGCGTGATTAAGAAAACGCCTAAAATGGATTGTAGAAGGGTTGACTGGGTTTGACTGGCCAATGAGAAACTAGTTTGCTTTTTTTTTTTTGTTTAATGATTGGAAGGAGCATTATTCCCACTACCCCACTTTTGCAATAACGTCCCATGCTGACTGGACTGTCACGTGTCGAATAATGCCCCATGATGAGGGCATTATTTGGCTAAACCACTACACATGGTCTTATGGATAAAAACCCAAGGCTTTTCAGCTTCGATAATGTCGTTGAAATGGTAATGGGGATTTGGAACGTAACTCTGTGGGTTTTTTAGACGAATGGGTATGGGCTGCGTCTTAGGCCTGTCCCCACCCATTAGGACCGTCCAACACCACCCCCTATGGGGCCGTCGCGGCAAAGACGTCGGATTTCCGACGGTGAAGACGGTGCAAAGTTGGTGGGCCCCCATTGACTTCTCTCTCATACTTTATATATATATATATTAATATATTATTAATGGTAGGGTAGTCTTGGCTAGTCCCCATACCCTTGGGTAGTCCCCAAAGAGACTATCCTCCTCCCGTGATTACGTGGCGCCTACGTGGCGGGTAGTCCTTTGGAGACTATCATCCCCATACCCAATAGCTTAGAAAATAATTTCAAAAGATGACAAAAAGTCAAATCTATGATAGACCTTTGAAAAGGGCAATTTGTTTAAACATTGTTGTTGCTGCTCAAATGATTGTGGGCCGTTAGGTTTAATTAGGCCAGATTTAATAGAGATCAATTATGGGTTGTGGATGACTTTGGACTGAAATTGTAAAAACGACCCAGTCTATCTTTGATTAAACGGGTTATAGAATATGTGCTATGTGTGTTTAATAAGTGGGTTAGTAGAATTCCCGGTTGGTAAATAATTGTGTGTACATTTTCCGTTTCAATTTTGTTAAAATTCGGTTTGCCCCGCTGCGAAGCGCGGGAGAAACCTACTAGTTTTATAATAACCCAAGTGAAATTAGTTAAAATAGTTTTGAGCGTTAATATAAATTAAAATTAAAAGTTTCAAATAAAGAAAAATAGTACATGTTTTCGTTGCTGAGCACTTCATGGATTGATTTCATTAGCTAATTAATGGCTTAAAGTTGCACTTTGACCTTATTGCTTGGAACAATAAGAAAAGAAAACAACAGCAACAACACCTCACGAAAGAAAGAAAAAAAGAATGGCCCAGCAAATTAAATGGGCTGGATTATTGACTTGTTGGTTTCGATGTAATTAAAGAAATCAATATATTGGGCTAAACGATGAAGTGGTGTAGGGCTTGAAGAAATCAAATCCAAATTCAGTTTTAAATTAATTTAGTTATTTTTATTTATATAATCAAACAAAACGTGTAATACTAAGACGTTGGATTTGGGAGAGAGCAAGGGGAGCCGACGTGGAGGGCTTCCCTGACGGGGAACACCGCCCCCTCCCCCGCTCTCTCTTCGGTGCCCTCGGGAGTTCTTCTCCGTTCTCCCGATCTATATTTAAGTGTATTTTATAGTTTTTTATTTGTTTCTTTTATTACTCTGATTAATTTTGTTGTGTTGCAGGTTGAAGAAGGAGGTCAAATGGTGGAGGAGGTTAAATGGTCAATGTCATTTTATAACTTTTCAAACCCTCAAGTTTCCTTTAGTTTTAAATAACACCCTTTGAATTTGGTTTTAATTTTAAATGACTTTTAGTTTTAAATAATACACCTTAAAATTTGGTTTTAATTTTAAAAACACCCCTCAAATTTGTTTTAGTTTTAAAGAATACACCTTAGAATTTAGTTATATATGTGAATGTTTTAAAGTTTACTTTAAATTAAAAATATGTAGTTATTTTTTGTTTAACAAATTAAAGGAGTAAAAAAAATGTTATTTATAAATAAAATGCATAAAATAAAAAATATATAAAATGAAAGGGGAAGAGGGAACCACACCCCACTCTTGGGGGAAATTGATGAGGTGGAAGGGAGGGTGATGTGGCGTATATGTAGACTTGGGGGAAAAGGGAACTGTCACGACCCCCGACCCGTACCCCGGTTTGGGCGCCGCGAGGCAGACAGTAGTGGTAAGATGTTTATTATTTGGCAGCGGAACATCAACAGGACCGGGTGTCAGGAAAATTTGGATCAGAGTTTTTAAAACACCAAATTTTCATTTCATAAACTATGGGGTAAACCCCGTATTTACAGAAAGGAATTTCTCTTGGAAATCCTTTGTTTACAGAAAACATGTTTATTTCATGTTTACATAGCCACTTATTTAAGCTGAAGTGCTTCACGGCACTTTTTCCTTTCTTCACAGTAAATCATCTGAAACGTGTTTTAAAAACATTTGGTCATTGAAAAATACTTGTGAGTTCATTTAGTTGTTTTACACAAGACACATTGTTATAATTTACAGCATTAAGGGTTTTTACATTTGTTTATATCTATCAATTTTTCCAAATCGGTATTTGTCACTCGACCGGAACTGTGACTATGGTCATATCACACATTGGCTAACCTGTTGTCCAATAGTGAAGCTTATCAAGTAATGTATACAAAACCCCACATACCGGCAGTAATTACAGAATACAAAAACTTAATCACTTTAATTACAACTTGGAAATAAATTGGGTTTTGAAAGCATTTGATAAAAATATAATGACTCACATTGTAGGTTTAAGTTGATAGATCTTGCCTACTGGTTTAAAGCTTGGTATACCTAATTAAATAAACAATGCACTCGTATTAGTGTATTAACTCAATTCAGCTTTAACGATAATCACGAGATCAAAACCCACAATGAATGACAAAGTATAGCCGGGTACCGGAAGCTCTTAAACATCTGTTGGATCGGTTTCAATCGATCGGACAAAGTACCGTAGTAGTGATTAGAGTTATTACCCTGATAACGGGCAGAGTTCTGGTTCTCCGGGTATTTTTGGGGGTATAATATCTGAGCACAATGTTGAGAGAAAAGAAAAGAATTGAACGATTGAAACTGCAGCACAAATGCTAAATTTATAGGTGATCTGACAGTCTTTCGCTCCCCGCGATAACCTAGGGCTATCCTGTCGCGAGCCGCGATAGTCTCTAGCTAGAGCATAGGTGGCCTTAGTCACTGCTGTAAGGTTGACACGTGTCAAGACACGTGTTTCAGGCGGTTATGGGATCTTCGCGACCCGTGATAGGTTTGTACAAGGCTGTTGCGCCCCGCGACAACCACAAAATTAAAAGTTTTATTTATTCTTCAAGCAGATTTAGTCGTACGTGCGTTGGGTTATGATTACGGATTGTTGTGGGGCTTATTTAATGGTTGTTACAGGAACCACACCCCAAAGTCTAACTACATGCTCATTGTGGATTCGATACCCTATTTACCCTAGCTATATAGGTTATTTGGCTTTTTGCATGACCCCAACGATAGGTCATCACGTGCCTGATAGCCCTAGTTATATTATCAATCTCATCAATGCTATTACCAAAAAAGAACTCTACAAATTCCCTAACATAAATTCAGTACTGAAATTAAGAATGCTGAAAAAAGGTACCGATGTTGGTTGTATTGAAACCGAAAACCTTAAAAATAAATACATGTACTAATACTGATGTTGCTCAATCGGTATCAGTTTGATACGATATTGGTACTCAGTAAAAAATGTTCGTCCCTATCCCTATCGCTATCCCATACCACTTGGTTATATATAATGAATAACCCAAAACCAAACAACTAATTTAGGTTGATGTTCCTTCATTGATCTGATTTGATTGGTTTTCAATCAAATTGTTTGATTCTGTGGTATTTGGTTTTATTAGCTAGGGTCAGGATATAATAGAAAATTTTTTTGGCTAGAAGGTTAGGAAGTAATCTTGATTATCAATTGATTTAATCAAGGGCTAAGATTAAATGAGTAAAATTGAAGAAAAAAAAGGAGATGTGTGGGTTTGTGTAGAGGCATTCTAGTCAATCTAGGGCAATAGTTTCTCTCTCATCCAATTCCCCCAATTTTTAAACGTTAATAACTCTTTTATACGATATTATTATTATTTTTTTTATAAAAATTGCACAAAAAACTAGTGTTTTTTTATCTTTAAAACAAGTGTACTATTGATATATTTTCAAAGTTTTTTTTCGAAAACCAAGTTGCGTGAAACGTAATGGACAAAAAGCGTAAAAAATGACTTTTTTCTAAAACGCAATTGACAAAAAATACAAAGAAATGTCTTATTTCTAAAACGCAATGGCAAAAAAACACAAAGAAATGTCTTATTTCTAAAACGCAATGGCCTAAAAACACAAAAAAAATGTTCTTTATAAAACGCAATGGACTAAAAACACTTTAAAATGTGTTTTTCTAAAACGCAATGGACCAAAAAACACATAAAAATATTTTTTTTTCTAAAACGCAATAGCCTAAAATTACAAAGGAAAATGTTTTTTTCTAAAACGCAATGGACTGAAAATACATAAAAATGTGTTTTACCTAAAACACAATGGACTAAAAACACTTCAAAATGTGTTTTTCGAAAACGCAATGGACCAAAAAGCACATAAAAATGTCTTTTTTTCTAAAATGCAATGACCTAAAACACAAAAGAAAGTGTTCTTTCTAAAACGCAATGGACTAAAAACACACAAAAATATGTTTTACCTAAAACGCAATAGACTAAAAACACTTCAAAATGTGTTTTTCTAAAATGCATTGGACTAAAAAACACATAAAATGTGTTTTCCTAAAACGCAATAGATAAAAACACAAAAGAATGTGTTTTTTTTTTTCTAAAACGCAATTAACTAAAAACAAATAAAATATGTTTTACCTAATGGTGCGAAGAATGTGATTATTAAAATAGAAAGTGAAGAAAATGTTAAAGATTGTGAGTTTTGAAGTTACAGAGAGAAGAATGAATAAGATTAGATGAAATTGACTAAAATACATTTTCTCTTTATTTTAAATTTTGCCACATGTCATAATCATATATTGCTTCATATTTTTTCTAGAGAAAATAAACTTTATATTTGATTATCACCCTTATTAACTATTCTATTATTTAACTACCTCAAAATATAAATTATTGACTAATAAATGAATTTTTCTTTACGTGCAATGCATTGCGACTGAAAGCGATGTAAAGTATCTCCCGCTTTTAAAATAGGACTAGACCCGTCAGTCTGGTTATTGAAAACCGAAGACTTGAAGTCATCGGTTTATTATATCAAAAGAACCGGCTGGTTCTAAAGCCCTGAGATGATTGATGAACTGTTGTCATTCTTTTCTTTATTTTATTAAAGTTTGATAAAAAATCTAAAGTAGCAATATTTAATATCTAGTATGCATGTCAATTTCCATAGTACAACTTATAACAAAACCACACTTGAAGCAATCAGACAATCTGAAGTCTGAACACTGCTGCTCCTGTGATATATAAAGACACCATTGGTATATACTTTTCTCTAATTATTCTAGCATTCATACTACTCTTCAACCACCATGTTAACCTTCTTTTCTGTGCTCCTCCTCTTCACCTCCATCACCACCACCACCACTGCACAACCATACAACGCCACCGATCGCTTCTTCCTCGCCTGCGGTTCATCCTCGACCACTTCTGACCCGAGATGGAATAGTGATCAGAATTCCAAATTCGTGCCTTCCAACATCATCACCACTTCGTTTCCGTCCACTCCCTTTCCAACCAGATCATTCAAACTCCCTTATACCTCTGCCCGAATTTTTAACGCTTCTTCTTCGTTCACTTACACATTTCCAGTGTCCCAAGGACCCAAATTCCTCCGCCTGCATTTCTATCCTGCCACCTACTCCAACCTCAAATCGGAACGGTTTTTCTTTTCGGTATCGTCCAATGGATTCTCTCTGTTAACCAACTTTAGTGCTTTCCTAGCCGCCTCCTATTTGAACAGGAAAAGCTTTGTTAAAGAATTCATCATCAAAGAATTCATCATCAATGTAATCGATACACAAATCCTAAACGTTACCTTTACACCCTCACCCAACTCATATGCCTTCATCAATGGTATTGAAATTGTTTCAATGCCGGAAACTCTGTACTCTAGCAGTGGTGGCTTGAAATACATCGGTGGAGATACAGGACCTGTAATTGACAGCAAAGTGGCGCTTGAAAATATTTACAGGCTAAACATGGGTGGGGGACATATATCAGGTACTGAAGATACTGGCATGAACCGGTCATGGGAACAAGATAATAGGTATATATACGGGTCAGCAATCGGGTGGACACCTGTCTATGCTCAGTTGAAGCCGATTACGTATACCTTGGAGACACCAAATTATACTGCGCCTGAGCTAGTTTATCGAACCCAAAGAAGTATGGGCAATCAGTCTAACAAGTACAATCTGACTTGGATACTTCCCGTTGATTCTGGGTTTTATTACATGCTCAGGCTCCACTTTTGCAACATTATACCTCAATACACAGAACCAGGTCAGGTGATTTTCAAAATTTTCATTAATAATCAAACCGCTGACGATGAAATTGATCTGTTCCAATTAACACAAGGTAGCGGTTATCCCGTAACCAAGGATTACATTGTCTATGTCAATGACCCGGATGGCAGCAAAGGCAAGCAAGATTTGTGGGTCGCGATGCATCCTAATCGTGCTTCTAAACTACATCTTGATGCTTATTTGAACGGGTTGGAAGCCTTCAAGCTAAGTACAAAAAGGAGTCTTGTTAGCCCGAACCCGGAACTTATCTCTACAACCCCACCACCCGGGCCAATTAATAGGAACAAGAAGAAACCTCCATATGCCGCGATAATTGGAGGTGTTGGAGGAGCGTTAGTCTTGTTGTCTATCTTAGTTCTCATAGTTTTCCAGAAACGAAGGCGATCCAAACGCAATGATGCCACCGACAACAAGTCATCATATTCAACACTGCCTTCAGATCGATGCCATCGCTTCTCACTTACAGAAGTGAGAGCAGCTACGAATGACTTTAATGACGATTTTGTCATTGGCATTGGAGGGTTTGGCAAGGTGTACAAAGGGCATATAGACAACGCTGTTGCAATCAAACGGCTCAATGAATCATCCAACCAAGGAGTTCAAGAATTCCATGCGGAAATAGGGTTCCTCTCTAAACTACGCCATGTCCAGTTAGTGTCCCTGATTGGATACTGTGACGAAGGGGGAGAGATGATACTGGTCTATGAGTACATGGCTAACGGGACTCTACGTGACCATCTGTACAAGACAAACAACCCTCCTCTGTCATGGAAAAGGCGTCTCCAGATTTGCATCGGTGCAGCAAAAGGGCTGAATTATCTCCACACGTGTTCCAAACGTTTAATAATTCATCGGGATGTCAAGTCCACAAATATCTTACTCGATGAAAAGTGGGTTGCTAAGGTATCTGATTTTGGTTTGTCAAAGCTAGGCCCTAGAGACCAATCACAAAAACATGTTAGCACGGTGGTGAAGGGTAGTTACGGGTATCTGGATCCCCAATATTACCGAAGCCAACAACTCACGGAGAAATCTGATGTGTACTCATTTGGAGTTGTGTTGCTTGAAGTGTTGTCACTACTACAAAAGTAAGCATTAGACGGTGTTCAATATTTGTTTTAGACGGGGTTTATGTAATAACCCCGTCTTAAAATCAATAACTATATAAAATATTCAAAAAAAAATCAAAATAACCCCGTCTTATACTCAAACCGCGTCTTATACAAATTTAAGAACCTTTAGACGGTGTTATCACCAAACCCCGTCTTATATGTCAATAAAAAAAACCCTTGGCGGGCTTTGTGCCCCCCCCCCCCCCCCCCCCACACACACCACTTGACCTCTCTTTTCCCAATCAAAATTTTAACATTCTCCCTAAACCTAATTTATCCCTCATTCTCTTCACATACACAAATTCTAGAGATTCTTCTTCAAATCAACTCATCTGTATGTAAATTGAACTTCAATGTAGCGGTGCAAGTGACGGTGAAGGCCACAATGCATCATCGGTGGCGTCTCGGAGGATTCCGCCGGCGTCTTCTATGCTGTGGGTCCGCACCCTCTGCCTACATCAGATCTGGTGCCGGTCTCGTCTATGAACCTGTCATGGGTATGGTTAGTCGTTCCCCCCTAAAACTTCATCATTTATTTAGTATGCATTCCAGATTTAGTATGCATTTTGTAAGAAGTTGTGTTGTTCGGTTTGTATTGAGTTGGTAATAATATAAATTGATGAATGTATTGGGTCTAGGGTTGTTGTTCAGCATATTAGTGATGAGTTTGTATGATTAATGTTAATTGTAGTGATATTTAGGTGTGAGATTGGAGAATATGTTATTGTTAATAGTAATAGGACATTGTTACCTGGAGTGTAGCATGCCTGGTAGTGCTGGTTAGATTAACTTAATACACCCATATTTAACTAGTTCTATACCCGTCCGGTGGACGGGCATATTAATGATATAATGACATGTTTTTTCTTTGCATTCTAAGAAAACCCAAAGTGGGTTCCGTTTGGGTAAATTTAGTTCTACACCTGTCCGGTGGACTGAACCTTGTTAATCAAACGAACTCGTTTTATACACGTCCGGTGGACAAGTATTTACTGTCAAAATAACATAAGTATTTTTTTTTCTTTGTATTCTAAACAAAAAAATAATATTAAGTGCATAATGATTCTAAACAAAAACATCATGTTAAATGCTAGTTAGATTATCAAACTTAAATTACCAAAAATTAGTTCATCGATCATTAAAAAGGAACAATAGTAAAGGCAAAAATTATCTCATTTTTTTTTTGAAAAGGCAAGGCTAACCATTAACCAACCAGCAAGTAGCTGGCACCGAATAACAGCAACAAAATCACATCATGAGCATGGTTTTACAAACCTTCTAGACATAAACCTAAGTTTGAGACTTGCCCAATACAATCCCTGAACTAAAATTCATCCTGTCTTCCCATTGTGTACTTTAGCACCCCCGAACTGAAAGCACGTACACGAATCGAATATGAATGGCAGATACACTAGCACCCAATTTTTTTCATATTACACCCAGATTTCTAACTCGATTGCTCCCCTTTTGGACTCACATCAAGACTCACACTGGGTGCTAGTGCCTCGTGCCCTTTCCGCCATCATATATCACGAATACTCACACACACCAAAGTGTAATGAACCCAACACCCCCACCCGTGAAGCTGATATACATAACAATCTCTGATCGGTTATCACCTTTTGATTTCTTAAAACGTTGTTCCAACTGCTCTGTTCTTCTAATTGCAGGTCCTTTTTTTTTCTTCTCGACAGAACAATCTCTTATACATAATCAAGTTTGATTCCTCATCAGCCATTAAGGTTGATAATACCTAATAAAAGCATAAGGATATATAAGAAATTCTGCCTAAGAAATTTTGACCTAATAAAATCATAAAGATATATAAGAAAGTCTACCTAAGAAATTTTGCCTATGTCCCCAAATATACCATAACAGAGAATAAGAGTTAAAAAAAATATGTTAGTACATTTGGTTGTTTTCAATATGACAATTTTGATTCATTAACCTATCAACAGGTAGATCGGGTTATTTATTATTTTTTTAAAATATTAGCTAATGATGGAACAGGTCAAACGGGTGAAAGTAGCAATTGATCGACCCATAGCATATATCTCTAATACTAAATCCTAAATTATTTCATTCAAAGATTAATATTATTATTGTAATGATATTTTTTTGTAATCATTTATGCCCTAAATATTTTTATTACCAACTAAAAAAATGAAAAAAAAAAGATACCGTTACCCAACCTTTTTCGGCCTGTACAAAAAATGACCCACCAAGCCTGCCCATTGTGCCACCTTTAACATGTGAGATGAATAGCTTGTAAGAAAGTGCAAAAAGTTATAATACATACCAATAAAGAACCTACTAGCGAACAAACTCCACTGTAGCAAATTATGTGTGTTTGACAATAGGTTGGTATACAGTGAAATACAATTACAAAAGTTCATCAAACATGGTTTTGAAATCTGATTTGATTAGCAACATTCAAACATTTATCTAAATGAAAAAGTTACCTTTGTAGTCCTCAATATTGAAGATGCCAGTAAATTCACAATTTTGAGCCTACAAACATGAGAACTAATCAGAGCCTAGGATAATCAAGTGTATGAATTATTGGAATATGTAAAATAATAATTAAACCCCAACTCTCTGGAATCATGCTTTATATATATACTAAATTGATTTTGAGATGTAGAGAGATGATTAATGGCTAATTGATATCAGAGAGATGATTAATGGCTAATTGATATCACTGAACTCAAAAATTAGAACCCTAAAGATGCAAATCAATACAAATTTGACAATAAAAACTCGTTGATTTAGGGTAATCCACAATATGATGAATACACAAGTGAAACACAATATGGGAATGTGGTTAGTGTTTTGAAAGCATTGTATGCAGTGGAGTTAAAGCATAATGGGGTTGGCACTAGGGGTTGTACCGATTGGCATCGCGGGGTTTATTCACATCCTTTGAAAAGGATTTTTCAAGTACCTGGTGTGGGAAATGTTGTATAACAAACAGGTTACTTATCATTAATCTAACAAATATATTTTTATTGATTTTGTTGCTGCATGATTTGCTCACCTAATAAAAATATTGTTGTTATTCAGCCTGGTGATGCAGCCAATCCCATTGAGATAAATGTTATTGATAGGCAGGTACATACCATTCTTCTTCAATTATTGCTTACTCACATTCGAATTTAATTTTTTTAAAACTCAGAAGGTTTAGTTGATTATATACTTGTTTTTAGATGTATATAACTTTATTGACGATGTTGTTACGGATTTTTTTTATCTTTGCCTTTAGTTTTAGTCTATAATATTTGTAATAACTCTTTCTATTTATTTTTATTTTAGATGTGGCACGACACGAGAGAGGCTACGGATAATGATATAGATGTTTTGTTGATGACGTTGATGCCGAAGTCTTTTAGCGAGTTAGGTATTTCGTTAGTTTAGCTTTATATGTAGTTTATTTATACAATTTGACGTAGTTTGTTATGTATTCAACAAATGATTGTAATTTGACGGGTTTATTTCCGAATTGAATGTGTATTGGTTTGGTTTGATTTGATTTGATTTGAAAAATGTTCCATTGGTGTAGCTTGATGTGTATTTCTGGAAATGATTTTCTTTTTTACTGCAAATGTTTTTTTTTTTCAGCAAATGTTTATAAGAAGGTATTAAAAAATATTTGTTTTAATAAATATTTGAAAATGTTTTATATTAAAAGACGGTGTTCATCAAGTTTAAGACGGTGTTCAAAATATTTGTTTTAATAAATATTTGAAAAATGGTTTTATATTAAAAGACGGTGTTCATCAAGTTTAAAAAACCCATATCACCCCGTCTAAAGCTCCATTTTGTAGTAGTGTGTGTGCAAGACCTGTTATCAATCCCAAGCTGCCCAAAGAAGAAGTGAATTTGGCAGAGTGGGGAAAATCTTGTTACCAGAAGGGGATCCTGGACAAAATAATGGATCCAAATGTAAGCAGTGTGATTGCACCAGAGTGTTTAAAGAAGTTTGGAGAGGTGGCAGTTAGTTGCTTGAAAGATGAAAGAAATGAAAGGCCAGCAATGGAAGAAGTAGTTTGGGGACTAGAGTTTGCATTGGAGCTACAAGAAGCTGCTGATAAAACGGTTGGTGAAGCCGTGTCTGAAAACAAAGAACTTCTCTTTCCGACGCAAGAATATACAACAACAGACGATGATGTGTTCACAGGATCAAGCACCATAAGAAATGGCATGTCATCGTTTAGTAACACCAAAGAAGAGTTCAAGTCAGAAACAGTTTTCTCTGAGATTCAGAAGCCCGCTGGAAGATGATGTGGAAGCTGGGATTTTAGAGCCAAATCAACAAGTCTTTATCATATAAATTTTAATTTTGAGAATTTGATGATTAATTTTAGAAGAGTAGTATGTAATTTGCATTAATCGTTTCCTTTACATATTGATGTATAATAGCATCATGTAATGAATAGACTTCATACAATCTGTAACGAAAGTCAACAAGTCAAAGTTGGTATGATAAAGATGAATTATTAAAGTGATAAATGTATAAACATAAAGATAAAGATAAAGTGATAAAGGTAGTTAAAATCGTGTGTGAAAGTAAAGTTACATATATATATATATATATATATATATAGGGGACTGCTAGAATGAGAACCACCCCGAGTTATGAGAACCGCGAGAACCGCGACATCCGGGCCGCCGTTTACCACGATTTTTTTTTACAACTAGATGTGTATATTTTAAAAACATTTGTAAAAAAAAAATTAAGTCCATTAGTTTAAAACTAGATGTGTATAGTTAAGATCAAATTAGATAACTAAGTTTGAATTTGAAGTAAATAGATAAATATAAAAGTAATAATTAATTGAGTTAATTACTGTTTTCGTCCCTGTGTTTTGTCAAAAATCACTATTTCAGTCCATTAGTTTAAAACTTGCAATTTCAGTCCATGTGGTTTCACTTTCGTAACCATTTATGTCCCTGTGATTTCAATTTCGTAACAATTTCAATCCATTATTCTGTTAAGTACAGAGACTGAAATGGTTACGAGGTGGACTGAAATAGTTACGAAAGTGAAACCATAGGGACTGAAATCGTAATTTTTAAACAAATTGACAGAAATAGTGATTTTTGACAAACCATAGGGACGAAAACAGTAATTAACTCTAATTAATTCAAATAAATAATATTATAAATGAGAAGAAGATTAAACTAAATAATAATTATTTATAAGTTATTAAACTAAATAATATTTAATACGATGGTTATCTATAATTAATTAGAAAATATTAAACTAAAATAATAATTATCTATAAGAGATGGCCTAATATGATGATAAGTGTCCCCAAAGTTGTTTCTTTTATTATATAGTATAGATTTGCAGATAAGAGTTTGAATGATTTGGCTTTTAAACCATTATAATTAAGTGAATCTGTTATTATCCATCGTGATTCACGACCAACACTTAGGGCATGTGTTATGGGTGCGGGATAGTGGCCAACTATTGATTAATCCTTTTGCTCTATTGGCTAGTAGAAAATGATTAATCCTTTTGCTCTATTGGCTAGTAGAAAATTTTAGAAGACTTTTCATGTCAATCAACCTATCCTTTTAGTTTTAACTTATAAGGGTACACGGAGTGGGGGCGGTAAACCCATTCGGTACCGACCCCCCTCCACTGCCAACCAACTTTACCGATCAAGTTTAACGAAATGGAGGGTGTTTTCGGTGACTGCTTACCGATTCGGTGAAGGGAGGGAAAGGGGGGGAGAGAGAGGGTGTGTGGTGGGGTCCATTTCTTATCAACCAATCACACATTTTTTTAAATAGTTTACCTAAACCCCATTATGTAAACCACCGCCAACGTTTTTTAGTATTAGGTAAACAATTGACGTGGCACTGTTTAATTGGGTGACTTGGGAGTTTACCTATTCCAAGTGTTTAACCACTCCCTTCACCCTAAGGTTTAGCAACCACTATGATTTATACCAAAAAAGCTACTGATATTTCCGAGACCCACAAGGAAAGCTATCAAGCATTATGCCACTGTTCACATTCACTTTGCCACTCTTTTCTTTGCTCCTCCACTTCTCCACCAGCACCACCACTACTGAACCACCATACAACGCTACTGAAGATTACCTCTTTGACTGTGGTTCCTCCTCCACCACCACCAATTCGGACCGGATATGGGAGAGTGATGAACGTTCCACTGTTGTACCCTCTACCATCCCCACCACCTCATACTCATCCCCCTTCGCCGAGAACCTTCAGTCCCCCAAACGCCTTACGCCACTGCCCGACTAAGTAGGTCCACAGCCTCTGGCGCCAGAAACCAAAAGTATCAAAAGCAATTGGGATAAACACGTGTTGGTTGTCAAAGCACGCTTTCTCGTGTTTGGTCACTTTACCTGAAGCAGCCTTTAAAGCAGCCTAACCCATCGTGAAAGCACTACCCCTAAGCCCACAACCGGGGAAACCCTTGTTAGATCCACACAGGCATGTTTTCCTCCTACCCATCCAAAGACCAGAATGTCGGCTAGTCGAAGGGTAGATCTCCCTTCCAACGGGTTAGTTAAGAAATTAACTGGTGTCTCTTTCATAACAGAAATACCAGCGTGTAACACCTCGAAAATTCACATCCTATAACGGGTTGACACGTGGCATAGGTTTGAACGTGTGAAAGAATATTATAGAAGGATTAAAGTTGACAATCATGGAAAGTATGTGAATATACGAGTTCTAAATGTCAACAGTGAATAAATATATTGTACATTAACCCTACATGATGCTCATACCTTCAAACGGATAAATCATGGATCATACGAAGCTAAATATGAAAGAAAGTGAGATATTACAAACTACAGGGGTTAAATGTGTCAACATGTTTAAAGTATACCTCTGAGTGACCTTTTAGCAAACCCGAAGCTTTGTAACGGTAAATTATGCTCACTAGAATATATGATAGAAATTTCATAAAGTTTCGTTATCGTATGAGAAAGTTATGATAAAATTCGTATTCGAGGGGTTAAAAGCGTAAGCGTTGAAATTCACGACTTTTCGGGTGATTAAAAGTTAGCCAAGGACTTAACAAAGATGGTATAAGTCTCGAAGCCCTTAGAATTAAATTTAGAGGGCTCATTGTGCAAAACAAGAGGTGAAAACGACCTTTAGGAGGACCAGGGGCTGAAATGCAATTAATGGAAAATAGTTTGGCAGGTCATCACATGCTCGCGTAGCGCGAGCATTAGCTCCATATGCCGTCGCGCTACGCGACGGCCTTACTAGATCAGAAAAATGCACAGGTGTCTGTGCAGCCCTTGTAACCGACTTACTTTGCCATTTTTGCATACCATGGGCTTCCTATACTGGTTTTTAGACACTAGAGGGCACTTGTAAGCATCCATGATCATTAGTAGACTTGTTTGTCAACAATCTATGAGATTACAAGCACTATATAAAGACCCACAATGTGCAACTTTGATCATTCATTCCATACTTCATCTCTGAGCATTTCTGGAACTCAAGACCATCTTCTAAGCTTCCCTAATCGTGCATTAGACACTTGTAAGTATCCACAACCTTTCTTATTTAAGTCTTGCTTAGTTTATAGCCTTAAAGTCAAACCGTCGTAATTAACGGTTGACTTATTGATTAATCGCTAATGGCCCAGCTATTTGTCAAACTTGAGGTAGTTATAAGTTGGTAATTATGTGGGCATTAAACACTTAAAAGGGCACCCACTGATTCCCATCCTAACTAGGTCATTTATCGAGTCAAAGATAATTAGAAAAAGTCAACAGAAATGTAATCTTCGTTTTAACGCATAATCAACAATGTAAAAGGTGTGTAACCTATTTTATCATTCATATAACATGGTAATAAGTATAAGAACTAGTCTAAGCTTGTTTGATTCGACAATTTTCTGTTTAGACTCGGTTCGGAACCGAAAGGCGCGAAACTTTGACTTTTGCTTTGACTTCAGTTCTGACCCGATTTAGTATGAGTTAGGAATGCCTTAGAGCTTCATTATGACCGGGTTACATGATGGTATAAACCTCTGTACTTGGTTCGTTGTTCGTCCGATTCGTTTACACGTTTCCGTTAATTGCTCAAAGTTGACCATAACGCCCTTTCGACCATAAAACGATATTTTTGATAATGTGAGAGGACAAGAACCTTGTCTACTGATTTATAAACATGCCCTCAAAATTTGGCATCGATTCGAGGTCTAGATTAGGAGTTATGCGCAATAGCGTAATTAGAAAGCTTTTTGTTAATTAAACGACGCAATTAGCGCATAGCCTATCTAAACCCGATTTTTGACACCGAACCTATTACCCACTGATGTTATATAATATTTTAGGATTTTTGAAGATTTTTAATTATTTTTAAACTGATCATAAGCTAGGATTATCGCCTTGATCCGGTAAATACCGATTTTGCCCTTTTAGGCCATAAAATGAGTTTTACAAATCCTTTTTATACAAATCCAATTGCTACTGATTTTATTTAATAAATGGAGTAATTTGAGCCTTATAAACTGATTAGAAACTCAGAATTCCCATTTAACCCGAAAATCGCTTTAAACCGACATTTACGCGTATTAAACGCGTAGTATGCGTTAAAACTATTTTAAACACCTAAGACTAAATACCTACTGATGTAACTTGTTAAAATAAGTTATAATACTGATTTACTCAGACCCGGATCACAGGAGTTTAATTAATCCCTTTTATAATCTTCAAAATGACCAAAATACCCCTACGGGGCTTAATAGGAGATTAAACTCGTTTTGGGCATAATGGAAGGTATCCTACTGATATCACAACATATTCAAGGCATATTAACTTAGGAAACCTGTAAATGACTCTTACGGATACCCGTTACGCCTCTTGCGCGTTCGGTTCAGTTTATGTAACTAGTTTACATAAATTAGCCGAAACGGGTCAAACCTTATCGGTTTTATCTCAAAATCCAGAATGTGTATAATATACCCATATTAAGCAAGTCTTCAAACTTGTCGGGTCTAAATCACATTCTATCCCGGTCTTCGCTTAATAGTGCGTACGAACCGTATCTTTAAAACTAGCCGGTCTAAGCTTAAGCTTAATTAAAGACCCGTTAGTATTCTAATTGGTTATTTATACCATCATTCCAGACTAGAGCCTTCCGGTAAATCGTACCTACGCTTACTTAAGTGAATACGGCTGAGTTATTATAATTCTTGCTATTTAAGACAGGAGCTAGCTCAGGTAAATACTCTTAACTTATTTTCCCTATTACGGGCTTGGGATACGGTAATATAAATACCGCATGGTCAGGTATGGGATTCAAAGACCTATGAGTCGGGAAATCCAAATAACCTGTTTTAATTCGTGTTGCTTGACTGAAACATTGGGGGTTAATGCGACCGTGTCCTGGATATCCTTGACTCATTAAATGCAATGGCCACGACCTAAGCACGGGGTGTAGGCATACACCTGACAGATGCCATATGTTTATTAATTAATTATACCCAATATGGGATTCCCAATAAGGGAATAGTGGTGTGTCGGTTAATCTTGAACCGGCATAGAACCGGGCCCCGTATGTAGAGCAAGTTATGTAAAACTGATAACATGAGATATAGTTTGTCCCAAGTATAAAAGATTAATTTTGCCTTGTGCATTTTAATCAAAGTGTCAAAATATTTTGTGCCTGGTGCATCTAAATCAATTTTCATAAACATTTTCAAATGAGTCGGTTGAGTGTATTTACCAGTGAAAACTGACGTATTTTCCAAAGTCTAAGTGACAGGTACAAGTACATAATAGGCTGGAAGCTGCTCAGGACTTGTTAGTTGAGGACTTTGCAACTCCTTCATAAAAGCCATTTGTCTGATAACTTCTTTTGTTGTTTTCGATCCGCCTGTGGATCTTTTACTTTCCGCTGTAATACTGGATATTACTTTATATTCGGATTGTAATATATTTATCTTTTACTTTCCGCTGTAATACTGGATATTACTTTATATTCGGATTGTAATATATTTATCTTTTGCTTCCGCTGTGCATTTATATATTGTGTTGTTTGTCTATGATGATATCAACTACGTCACGATACTCCCCTCACCGGGCCCACCGGTAATACGTGGATATATCGGGGTGTGACAGGTTGGTATCAGAGCCAAATTGAGTGAATTAAACACTAGCCTTTTGTGTTTAATCTCAATGACACATTAGCACATTCCTTGACCTTCTGAGTCTAGACTTAACATAGGAATAATCTCAATCCTAATCTGGGAAAAATTTTGCTTCCAATTTTTATATATTGGATACGTCGCCAAGCGAAGAAGCTGTAATAGGAATTCTCCACATCCGGAGCCTTGAAAAGCTGAGCTTCGTACCGCGGCCAGGGTGAAACGTGCAACCAAGGAGAAAGCATTCAGAAATAAAATGAAGAAGAAACTCCTTTTGCTGAAGATCGTTTCCTTAATAGTCCTTATAAGGACATATTTATCTTTCAGTTCCTTCGAGGACAACATTATTCCTTTCAAAGTCCCTTTTAGGGCAAACCTGTTTTTTTTTAATTTTATAGTGGAATGACTGAATTTTCATCCTAAACATGAAATATAAAATAAATGAAAAATAACATTCCTTTTATAAGATCTACCATTATAATAAAATGGCAAAGTCTAAAAAGAGACAAGACCTAGCCACGTGTCATTTTAAGACCAGGCCAAGGTGGTAGTTCCATAATTAGATTCAGATCCATATTAACATCTCAAATTAGGATTGATCTGCGTTAAATATTAAAAAGAATCTTAAAGGTAAAACCTAGCCTAAATGTCACTGCAGACAAGGCCAAGATGGTAGAACCTATTCAAGAGATTCAAACCCTTGTTAACATCTGTAATATGTTAACATTCCTGGCAGACGTGGTTTGATAAAATCGTATGAGTCATCCTTAAATAAGATTACTCCAATTTCCCTGATTTATATAATCATCCCTTAAGGATGAAGTGCCTACGGGCTATAATTAACGTCCTCTGAGACTAAAGACAGTGGTAGCCTACAACTCCCTGTCAAGAAAAAGTAATGAACTTTGATTCAAACCTTAATGCCTCGATTCTCTGAAATCATGGCTTATATCATCCTATAAGATGATCATATTATAAACATCCCTTAGAAGGGAAGTGCCTACGGGCTATACTTAATGTCCTCTGAGACTAAGGACAGTGGTAGCCTACAACTCCCTGTCAAGAAAAGGTAATGAACTTTGATTCAAACCTTAATGCCTCGATTCTCTGAAATCATGGCTTATAAATTAAACTTGTCTACGCGACTAGGCCATTTGTGCTATTATTAACTTGTAAATTAGGATTTATGATAAGAATCCTGAATGAAATAAATATCCTTCCTTCCCTGCCAGTATACATATTAAAAAGAATCTTAAAGGTACGACCTAGCCTATATGTCATTCCAGACGAGGCCAAGATGGTAGAACCTATTCAAAGGATTCAAATCCTTGTAACATTATAAATATGTTAACACTCCTGGCAACAGTGATGCGATAAAATCGCATTTGTCATCTTTATATTAGGAAATTTTTCCAAACCCCTTATTTTAGCGTAAATGATGAAGGGGAATCATGGCTAATAAACGTTGAACTTGATGAACACATCAAAACATCCAAGGGGATGTATACCTACGGGCAAAGATGTATACATGAAAAGATAGTTTTATTTCATAACTTCTTGGCAAGACAATGAATTATGAAATTTTCCGATACAAAGGAATCATTGATTATGTTTTAAAATTTCCCTAGTGACAAGGCCTCTGTGCCATCGAAAAGTCCTTGGGACAAGCCCTGATGCTATATAAAATGTCGGTACGACATTGACAGTCGTGACTTATGTCCCCTGTCTAATAAATATGAAGGATTTTATTCCGTTTAAACGCCAAAGATGGTTTATCTAAAAACCTAGGCCAAGCATAATCAAATAAATTTAATACTATCTATTGGTCTATATGATTGAGCTACACCATGGCTATTTAATCGTCAAGTTCGACAATTCGCTATATAATTAAACAAATTATTACTACTTGGTTAGTAGCCTTCAAAGCTTCACCACGGCTGACTCCTCTGAAGCTCACAATCATCTAGTTAGTCAGAATGATGTCCATTGACTAGCCTTTGTAGCAAAATAAATTATCTTCCAAAAAGATGACGGCTGTAGTCTCTGACTCTCTGTCCAAAGGTGATGAACTATGTTCGAACCTTAAGATCTCTGATCCAATAAGATTGCGGCTTATATATTAATGCCTTAAGTGCCATATCTTATATGTCCTTTGTGACAAGGCCTTCGTGCCTATGATTATTAACGTCCTTCGTGGCAAGCCTTCCAACTATCTAAAGATTGTCGTTATGACAAGGATAGTTGTGACCTTGTGATCCCCTGTCAAAAGGTAATGGACTCGGTCCAAACCATAAACACAATCGATGGTCCTTTTTGACCTAGGCTAAATAAAATTGACATACTTTCTAGTAGCATACTATAAGGAAGTTATAAACCTAACAACCATTATGGTTTAATAATACCATGGCTTATAAATCATCCATTACGATGATTCCATATTAGTTTGTATCTAAGCATATGTTATTTTTGGTGTTTAGTACCAAAGCTCCAGAACGGGGGTTTCCGACGAAGCACACAGCGGTACTGCGGCTAAAAACAAGGATGCAAATATAAATATAAATGTTAATGGCACTGCTCTTCAGGCCTTGATTAGCGCAGCAATTAGTGAAGTTGTGGATAAGATCCTTGAGAACAAAAAGGAACCGAGTGACACTCACTCAAAGGTCCATACGGAAACACATGCATCAGCTCGTAAGGAGAGTTCCGTTCACTCTTCAGATGAAAAGAGCGAACCTCAGAAGTTAGTACTCTATGATAAGCCCCGTTCAACTGAAGGCGGGTGCACCTACAAATATTTCGTCTCATGCAAACCCAGAGATTTCAATGGCGAAGAAGGAGAAATTGATGCTATGGAATGGCTTGAGGAAATGGAAACTGTTGTGGACATCAGCGATTGTGCTGATAAGGACGTAGTAAAATTTGTTTCACAATCTTTCAAGGGAGAGGCTCTGGTATGGTGGAGGGCCATGATGCAGTCCACGGGGAAAATTCCCCTATACAATATGGGATGGTCCAAGTTTGTGGACCTTATCAAAGAGAACTACTATCCACAACACGAAGTGGAAAAGGTGGAGACAGATTTTCTGACTCTCACAATGAAGAACCTAAATTGTCAGCAATATGTTACCGACTTCAACTCCCTATCTAGATTGGTACCCTATTTAATTACCCCTGAACCAAAACGCATTGCGCGTTTCATCCGTGGTTTGGCACCCGAAATAAAAGGGAATGTTAAGGCTTCAAGGCCAATCACCTTCAGATCAGCTGTAGATCTATCCCTGTCTCTCACTCTAGATATAGTGAGACAAAAGTCAATCAAGAATGAAACTAATGAGAAAAGACAAAGGGAGGAGGATAACTCCCAAAATCCTAAGAAGAGTAAATCCGAGTTCAACAATAACCAACAGGATTCCAACAAAAAGCCTACATGCAAAACCTGCAAAAGAAGACACTGGGGACAGTGTCGATCAAACCAAAAGATAAAGCAATGTGGCATCTGTAAGAGAACTGGCCACCGGTCCCACGAATGTAGGGAAATAAAGAATGCAAACTGTTTCAGCTGTGGCGAAAAGGGCCACATCAGTACTAATTGCCCTAAGGCTGCCAAGGAAGGAGCAGTTAAGACTGGGAAGGATAAGAAAGGAAATGCCTGAACTACCGGTTGAATGCCAGAGACAGTGCATATCAATAACAGCATTAGGTACATCCTTACCATTTAGCATTGATAGTGTCTGCTAAGTATCTTACGTTAATGCAAGAGATAATAAACCTTTAGTAAACCATAAGCTTAGCAAATCTTTGATTACATTCATAAGAACTACAGATATTAAAAATAAGGTATAACTTACCAATGGAATCTATAATGACCATCTCTCCCATCGTCAAAGATAATCCTTCCATAAGAATCTGGAGTACTCTTCCCCAAAAAAGAGTACGACAATATATATATTACTTCATTTTATTTTATTATTTTCTCATTGTTTTCTATCGCTTGCGAATGCCAAACTATGTTTGATAAAAGTGCCATATGAGGAGTGGCGTGTCCTAGTGTGTCCCATAGATTGCTTCCATGCCTGATCAGTATGGAGGTTTAATTCATGGAACCCCTGAGATATCCCAATGGTCATATTGTACTAAAGTCGACTAGTAGTACTCAAAGAAGATATCCAATATAAAAATGTCCTTATAAGTATCCCTACTTAGGGCATCCTTGCATTTGTAAAAAGAATGTGTCATTTATCTGACACCGACATCGATAGATGAACCAAAGCCTGAGAATACGGACGTCTCTGACATCTCTTTGTGTCATAATTATCTTCTTTATAAGAATTACCATGTTTACCTCCTGAGAGGCAAGAGGATGTTAGGACAAACATCCCGTTTAGGGCTGCAGTTATTGTAAAAGCCTTATATCCGTTAGTACCAATGGACTAGGAAGAACTAAGAGCCAAATCGATAAGTTTTTAGAAAAGGTTTCATAAAGCCAAAATTCAAAGTTCTAGGAACTCTGATTTGTAGTAAATAAGAAAGACGGTTCATCTTGCTTATGCATGATTACCGCAACCCTAATTAGACAACGATTAAGAATTTCCATCAGCTACCCAGGATCGTCGATCTGTTCGACTAACGACAAGGATTAGCTATTCCTTAAGATTAGTTTTGAGCAATGGTTGGAATAACCATCTCACCTTAAGATAAGCTTTTCTATAATAGTTGTCATATAAGTATCAAGGTGGCTCCTTTTGAGACCTTGTAAAGATGAAATATCAAGACATCCGTTGGATGGACGAGACTTTGGGAAGTCCACTTATCAGGATCTGAACGTTGCATGGAAACAACGAATAAGATCATACAAATCCATAATTATCTGTAAGTTGCCAATATTCGGCAGAAAATCAAGAATTAATGAAAGTAGCAACCCTCCTAAATTCTTGTTAAGGAATAAGGTTCCACAAAAGATATCACCTAGGAAGGGTGTGCCAAATTGTTAAATTATCAGACTAGTTAAGCTCTGAATATATAGAATCATTCGAAGGAAATCGAATGTATCAAGATCAAGTAGCTTATAAGCAAAAACCTATTTAAGGAGCTTGACGGAGCTCGCAATACATTGCACACTAGTGACTGAAGGATGTACTTCGCCAATAAGTCAAGAAGCACTATCACATAATGATATGCAGATTTATGATGTGAGGAGCATCCTGTATCGATTGAGGATCGACAGGTTAAGAAGCCCCAAAAGGATACATATACCTAATATAGGGGTCACCTTGGGAGTTTGGGAAGACTCCAGATATGTTATAGAAGTTAAGTCCATTATGCGACAAAAAGTACTTCAAGCATTTTAGCAAATCTCGAGGTCAAGATTTCTTTTAAGGGGGTGAGGATGTAACACATCGAAAATTCACGTCCTATAACGGGTTGACACGTGGCATAGGTTTGAACGTGTGAAAGAATATTATAGAAGGATTAAAGTTGACAATCATGGAAAGTATGTGAATAAACGAGTTCTAAATGTCAACAGTGAATAAATATCTTGTACATTTACCCAACATGATGCTCATACCTTCAAACGGATAAATCATGGATCATACGAAGCTAAATATGAAAGAAAGTGAGATATTACAAACTACAGGGGTTAAATGTGTCAACATGTTTAAAGTATACCTCTGAGTGACCTTTTAGCAAACCCGAAGCTTTGTAACGGTAAATTATGCTCACTAGAATACATGATAGAAATTTCATAAAGTTTCGTTATCGTATGAGAAAGTTATGATAAAATTCGTATTCGAGGGGTTAAAAGCGTAAGCGTTGAAATTCACGACTTTTCGGGTGATTAAAAGTTAGCCAAGGACTTAACAAAGATGGTATAAGTCTTGAAGCCCTTAGAATTAAATTTAGAGGGCTCATTGTGCAAAACAAGAGGTGAAAACGACCTTTAGGGGGACCAGGGGCTGAAATGCAATTAATGGAAAATAGTTTGGCAGGTCATCACATGCTCGCGTAGCGCGAGCATTAGCTCCATATGCCGTCGCGCAACGCGACGGCCTTACCAGATCAGAAAAATGCACAGGTGTCTGTGCAGCCCTTGTAACCGACTTACTTTGCCATTTTTGCATACCATGGGCTTCCTATACTGGTTTTTAGACACTAGAGGGCACTTGTAAGCATCCATGATCATTAGTAGACTTGTTTGTCAACAATCTATAAGATTACAAGCACTATATAAAGACCCACAATGTGCAACTTTGATCATTCATTCCATACTTCATCTCTGAGCATTTCTGGAACTCAAGACCATCTTCTAAGCTTCCCTAATCGTGCATTAGACACTTGTAAGTATCCACAACCTTTCTTATTTAAGTCTTGCTTAGTTTATAGCCTTAAAGTCAAACCGTCGTAATTAACGGTTGACTTATTGATTAATCGCTAATGGCCCAGCAATTTGTCAAACTTGAGGTAGTTATAAGTTGGTAATTATGTGGGCATTAAACCCTTAAAAGGGCACCCACTGATTCCCATCCTAACTAGGTCATTTATCGAGTCAAAGATAATTAGAAAAAGTCAATAGATATGTAATCTTCGTTTTAACGCATAATCAACAATGTAAAAGGTGTGTAACCTATTTTATCATTCATATAACATGGTAATAAGTATAAGAACTAGTCTAAGCTTGTTTGATTCGACAATTTTCTGTTTAGACTCGGTTCGGAACCGAAAGGCGCGAAACTTTGACTTTTTCTTTGACTTCAGTTCTGACCCGATTTAGTATGAGTTAGGAATGCCTTAGAGCTTCATTATGACCGGGTTACATGATGGTATAAACCTCTGTACTTGGTTCGTTGTTCGTCCGATTCGTTTACACGTTTCCGTTAATTGCTCAAAGTTGACCATAACGCCCTTTCGACCATAAAACGAGATTTTTGATAATGTGAGTGGACAAGAACCTTGTCTACTAATTTATAAACATGCCCTCAAAATTTGGCATCGATTCGAGGTCTAGATTAGGAGTTATGCGCAATAGCGTAATTAGAAAGCTTTTTGTTAATTAAACGACGCAATTAGCGCATAGCCTATCTAAACCCGATTTTTGACACCGAACCTATTACCCACTGATGTTATATAATATTTTAGGATTTTTGAAGATTTTTAATTATTTTTAAACTGATCATAAGCTAGGATTATCGCCTTGATCCGGTAAATACCGATTATGCCCTTTTAGGCCATAAAATGAGTTTTGCAAATCCTTTTGATACAAATCCAATTGCTACTGATTTTATTTAATAAATGGAGTAATTTGAGCCTTATAAACTGATTAGAAACTCAGAATTCCCATTTAAACCCGAAAATCGCTTTAAACCGACATTTACGCGTATTAAACGCGTAGTATGCGTTAAAACTATTTTAAACACCTAAGACTAAATACCTACTGATGTAACTTGTTAAAATAAGTTATATTACTGATTTACTCAGACCCGGATCACAGGAGTTTAATTAATCCCTTTTATAATCTTCAAAATGACCAAAATACCCCTACGGGGCTTAATAGGAGATTAAACTCGTTTTGGGCATAATGGAAGGTATCCTACTGATATCACAACATATTCAAGGCATATTAACTTAGGAAACCTGTAAATGACTCTTACGGATACCTGTTACGCCTCTTGCGCGTTCGGTTCAGTTTATGTAACTAGTTTACATAAATTAGCCGAAACGGGTCAAACCTTATCGGTTTTATCTCAAAATCCAGAATGTGTATAATATACCCATATTAAGCAAGTCTTCAAACTTGTTGGGTCTAAATCACATTCTATCCCGGTCTTCGCTTAATAGTGCGTACGAACCGTATCTTTAAAACTAGCCGGTCTAAGCTTAAGCTTAATTAAAGACCCGTTAGTATTCTAATTGGTTATTTATACCATCATTCCAGACTAGAGCCTTCCGGTAAATCGTACCTACGCTTACTTAAGTGAATACGGCTGAGTTATTATAATTCTTGCTATTTAAGACAGGAGCTAGCTCAGGTAAATACTCTTAACTTATTTTCCCTATTACGGGCTTGGGATACGGTAATATAAATACCGCATGGTCAGGTATGGGATTCAAAGACCTATGAGTCGGGAAATCCAAATAACCTGTTTTAATTCGTGTTGCTTGACTGAAACATTGGGGGTTACTTTATATTCGGATTGTAATATATTTATCTTTTACTTTCCGCTGTAATACTGGATATTACTTTATATTCGGATTGTAATATATTTATCTTTTGCTTCCGCTGTGCATTTATATATTGTGTTGTTTGACTATGATGATATCAACTACGTCACGATACTCCCCTTACCGGGCCCACCGGTAATATGTGGATATATCGGGGTGTGACACAGTGCGCCTGAATATGTCAAAAAAGGACATCCCTAACCAAATCATGTCGGTATTTTTACTCCGGGAGCTCTCCATAATGAACTACATGCTCCCCAAAAAAATCTAAACACGCGTTATGACAAACAGGGCATACTTCATCAAATGGGACTAAAGGAATCACGAGTCGATACTTAAGGATAGTACGATACTCCACCAACGACATATGCTGGCCTAACCCATATATAGGTATAGCAAGAAAAAAACACATACTAAAAAACGTATGGGATTGATACTAGTACCAGTCTTTGGTACTTCAACATTTTGGTACCACTTTGGAGTTTTTCTTGTTTTACCTAAAAAATGAAAAATGTATCAAAAGTGTATCAAACGTGCACATTCGTAATCATAAACCTAGAATACTAAAAACATTCAAAATGTCCCAAAAAAATGTGTCAAATACATTGGTAATCATGTGTCGAACTGCACATTCCTTGCCGGCCTTTTATCTTTCAATCAGATTACTAAGCGAACTAATTGTTATGTTACCTATTATCCTACTCTTTGTACCTTTAATGAACTAGGTACTAACCGAGTAATTGGTACCGGCCTCAAATCAGGAGGTCTCTATCGAATGTCCTTATTGTCGCATCCCAAAGCAAACATCTGTAAGTCTAGTATCTTTGAAACTCATTTTCGTTTAGGTCATCCCTCAATAGCCGTCCTAAGGCAAATGAGACCTGGAATCTCTATTCCCGGTAACTTCCATTGTGAGTCATGTCAGCTCAGTAAACATACTCGACGTCCTTATCCCCCAAAAGTGTCAAGCCGAACCATTCCCATATTTGAACGTGTACAATCTGATGTATGGGGTCCATGTCTTGTTAAGACTACATTGGGCTTTCAATATTTTGTTACTTTCATTGATGATTATTCTCGTGCTACATGGATTTACCTATTGAAATCCCATAGTGAAATCAACTCAATCTTTCGTGAATTCTATGCGTATGTCAAGACCCAGTTTAAAACATCCATTCAAACCTGACGAATGCTAATAATATTTGCCCTCCGATTTCTCTACATATCTCAAAACACAAGGTATAATTCACGAGACTTCTTGTGCATATACATCCGAATAGAATGGTGTTCCTGAATGCGAGAACCACTAGCTGTTGGATGTTATTCGCATACTCATGATTCGGTCTCATGTTCCTCGTCAATTTTGGGGTGATGTTGTTCTTACTGCGGCTTATGTGATAATTTGTATGCCATCGTCCGTTCTTCATGGTCAAACCTCGTTCTCTGTATTATTTCCTAGAGGAACTTCGTTTCCTCTTGAGTGTGTCTTATTAGGTTGCAAACCGGTTGATAGTCCTACGCTTCCTACGATGAAGCTCCTTCTAGAGGATGAGAGTCCATTGAAGGATCCCAAACAATACAGACGATTGGTTAGAAAGCTTAATTATTTGACAGTTACATGGCCAGATATTTCCTTTGTCATTAGTGTCATAAGTCAGTTCATGGCCACTCCATACATTTGACACTGGGATGTTGCACTTCATGTCTTACGATATCTCAAGACCACACCAGGTCTAAGGATCTTGTTTTCTGACAAGGGTCATTGTCGTGCAGGTGCTTTTACAGAAGATGGAGATGGACGTATATCTGGATTCTCAGATGTAGACTCGGCAGGTTATCCCATTTCTTGTCGATCCACCACCGGGTATTGTGTTTTTTGTTAGAGGAAATCTTGTGTCGTGGAAGAGTAAGAAGCAACATACCGTATCCAAATCAAGTGCCAAATCAGAGTATAGAGCTAAGCAGATGTTACATTACGGATGATATGGGTTCGTCATCTTCTCAAAGAACTCGGGGTTATCTCTGAAAACTCACAAGTACCGGTATTCGTTTTTTTACGATTATCTCGACGCTTCTACCGGTGTCACGACGAACCAAACTGATTCCAACCAAATAACATCGGTACCGGTATCGGTATTATTTAAACCAGTACCAGTATTCGCTTTTATAGTTTTCAATCCATGAAAAACACTTGTCAATATCCTCTTGGGCTTATCTCGGTTGCTATACCGAGTGTTAGTGTCATACCAGTATTATCGATCAAATGCCCGCCACAACGTAGGGAATCCCACTAGTTGTTGTTGCTATTATTATCATTATATATATATATATGTATGTATGTATATATGTATATGTATATGTATATGTATAGAGTGGGAGTTGGCTAGAAAGCCTAAGTTTCCTAGAAAATCTAGGAAGCAATAGGGAGGTGACATGTGGCTTTTAGTTTTTTTATTCAAAAGGGCATGATGGTAATTTGATTATTAATTTAATTTTGTAATATTATATATCATAAACTAACTATCCATATATTTATGGAAACGTATATCTATTTAACTATTTCAAATCATTACGATTTCAAAAGAGCAGTTACTTTAAATTACGAAGTTCAAATCATTAACAATTTCTTCACGTTGTGTTTTATCAGTTACTGGGTTCATCACAATGTGTTTAAGCAGTTACTGGTTTAAGTTACTGTTTCATCACAATGTGTTTTATGGTTGATTTGATTTTTGGTATTCTTGATGTTGTGTTTTATCAGTTATTGGTTTCATCACAATGTGTTTTACCAGTTACTTGTTGATATGAATTTTGGCATGCTTGATGGCGTGTTTTATCAATTACCGGTTTCATCACAATGTGTTATACCAGTTATGATTCATGAATGGCATTTCTTTTGTGTTTTATGTACTGTTTCATCACAATGTGTTTTATCAGTTACCGGTTGATGTGATTTTTGACATTCTTGATGTTATGTTTTATCAGTTACTGGTTTTATCACAATGTGTTTTATCAGTTACTGGTTCCAGTTACTGATTCATTACAATGTGTTTTATTAGTTACTGATTGATATGATTTTGGCCTTCTTGATGTTGTGTTTTATCAGTTACTGGTTCACGTTGTGTTTTATCAGTTGGCATTCTTGATGTTGTGTTTTAGCAATCAGTCACTAGTTCGTCACATTGTGTTTTATCGCTAAAACACACTACTGTGAACACATCTAGATATGATTTATCGTTATTTTTTGTCTGAGTTGGTGTTTTCAAATGTGAGGGATTAGAGAGAGAGAAAGAATGCGACATTTTTTTGAGGTGGTTTTATGATTGGTAGTTATTTCCTTATTTAAAACAATTTAAATGACACATTTACCCCCAATCAATTAAATTAGCCTATTTTAAAGACACGTATATTACCAAAATGCCACCAAAATGATCTCAACCATTAAACACACTCATCTGATAGCCCAGATCGCTTCCTACACTTTCTAGGAAAAACACACTTTCCGCAAAATCCCCACTCTGTATGTGTGTGTGTGTATCTATATATATATATTGTTAGTGAAGTAACTTGAATAGTAACTTTATTTTTATAATAATAATAATATATAGCTTTTTATTATTATTTTTCACTATATTATAATAGTTTATTATTATATTTACTTTTAACAAAATATCTTTATTTTTTTTCCTTTTTTTAAACCATATATTTCCTTTACCATTTTTTAATAATTCTTTTTTCTTTTTTTTAGAACATATATTAATTTATCAAATAATTTGATACTTCTTTAAAAATTTACGTTTATAATTTTTTTCTAAAAACTTAAGTACGTAGTTGTGTTTGATTTTTTGTAATCGACATTCCGTTATAAGTTTTGTTAAATACGAAGTTGTACTCAAAATAAAGTATTTATTTTGTATCATAAAACGGTACGGTAATAAACAAAACCGTTCTAATGGTTTGGCTTTCTAAACAATATGCTTTATTTTCAAATCATGTTTGTTTTTCATTATCATTTGCTCGGTTTCACCGCAACGTGCGACGTAAAAAAACGAGTTATTATTGTTACATAATCTATACATTTCTTAAGGAAAAAAAAGATAAATACAAAACATTAACACTTTTACAGGTCACATAGTCATAGGGACAAGCTTGGTACCATATCGCTATCGAACCGAAACAGTACCGAAAATAACAAAACTTGAAAATGAGGAAAAACACATATTGAATATCTGGTTTGATACCAATACCGGGCTTCGGTACTTCAACATTTTGGTACCACTTTGGAGTTTTCTTGTTTTACTTAAAAAATTCAGAACGTCCCAAAATTGTAACAAACATGCACATTCCTAATCATAAACGTAGAATACCAAAACATTCAAAATGTCCCAAAAATTGTGTCAAATACATTGGTAATCATGTGTCGAATTGCGGTTTGGAAAGGGATGAGCTTCTAATCGTTAAGTGTTACTTCATAACTGGTTATATAATAAAAAAAATAGGTGAGTAAAGTTACCGCACAAAGTCTCCTAAATCTAAAGAGAGTAGAAAGACACAATAGATCGCAAAATAACATAATGCCGAGAAATATAACATGATACCGATGAAAAAAACACAATGAATCGTAAAAAAGACACAGTGATGCAAATAATAAATGATGTAATAGCAGATAGATGTAAACAAAAATTCTAAAATCTACAAGGTAAAAATCCAAAAGCGAAAATCTAAAATATAAGAAAGTATAGTTCAACGAGACGGTTCCAATGCCGCTAGAATGAACTCAATCGGAGTTCGTTAATTAATACCCTTCTTACAACTTCCTATTTTTAGAAGACTATGTATTTGAACATTTAAAATGTCCCAAAAATTGTGTCAACTACATTGGTAATCATGTGTCAAAGTGCGGATCAAAAAGGGATGAGCTTCTAATCGTTAAGTGTTACTACATAATTGGTTATATAATCAAAGAAATAGATGAAGAAAGTTATTCTACAAAGTCTCCTAAATCAAGAAAGTGTATAAAGACATAATGGATCGCAAATAACACAATGCCGAGAAATATAACGTAATACCGAGGAAGAAAGACACAATGAATCGCAAAAAAGACACAATGACGCAAATAAAAAAGACACAATGACAAATAAAAAGAAAAAATGAAATAAAAGGCACAATGCCAAATAAAAGAAAAAATGATTTAAACAAAAATTCTACAAGGTAAAAATCCAAAAGCGAAAACCTAAAATCTAAGATAGTGGAGTTCAACGAGACGATTTCAATGCCGCTAGAATGAGCTCAATCAGATTTTGTTTAATAGGTTTCTTACGACTTTTTATTTTTAGGAGACTGTAAATGTAAAACTTTCTCGTTATATGATTTAGTTAGAAGGGTTAGGATATAATAGAAAGTTTTTTTTTTTACTTTTTTTTTGCTAGGAAGGCTAGAAAGTAATCTTGACCATCAATTGATTTAATCAAAGGCTAAGATTAAATGAGTGAAATTGAAGAAAAAAAAGTAGGCGCGTAGGTCTGTGTAGGGGCATTCTAGTCAATACAGAGCAATAGTTTCTCTCTCCTCCAATTATCCCCCATTTTTTGAACGTTAATAACTCTTTCATACGACATTATTTTTTTTTATAAAAATTGCACAAAAAATGAGCGTTTTTATATCTTTAAACGAGTGTACTATTGCTATATTTTTGAAATTTTTTTTCCAAAACCCAGTTGCGTAAAACGCAATGGACAAAAAGCGTAAAAAAAATGACTTTTTTTCTAAAACGCAATGGACCAAAAACACAAAGAAATGTCTTATTTCTAAAACGCAATGGCTAGAAAACACAAAGAAATATCTTATTTCTAAAACGCAATGGCCTAAAAACACAAAAGAAAATGTTCTTTCTAAAACGCAATAGACTGAAAACACATAAAAATGTGTTTTACCTAAAGCACAATGGACTAAAAACACTTCAAAATGTGTTTTTCTAAAACGCAATGGACCAAAAAACACATAAAAATGTTTTTTTTCAAAAACGCAATGGCCTAAAACCACAAAAGAAATTGTTCTTTCTAAAACGCAATGGACTGAAAACACATAAAAATATGTTTTACCTAAAACGTATTGGACTAAAAACACTTCAAAATATGATTTTCTAAAACAGAATAGACAAAAAAAACACAAAAAAATGTCTTTTTTCTAAAACGCAATAGATAAAAACACAAAAGAAAGTGTTTTTTTTTTAAAACGCAATGGATTAAAAACACATAAAATGTAACTTACTTAAAACGCAATGAACTAAAAACACAATAAAATGTGTTGTTTCTAAAACCCAATAACCGAAAATAGAAAAAAAAACCCTGTGTTTTTTCATTAATTTGTAAAACGCAATGACTCAATTCAAAAACCCAGATCGTAAAAATGCAATTCAAATTTTTTTTACATTGATCGAAGCCGATTCTTCAGATTTCTTCAACGATTGATGAAATTTGAATGTTAGAAACACTTATCAGCGATCGAATCGAACGAATCAAGTGATTCGCTTCAAAATCACGGGAAAAATGAGATAATGTATGAAATTAAACTGGGTTTCTTCAAAAAAGTTGAAGTACACGTTGATTTGGTGTTTGAATCATTGATTGCTGATGAAAATCGCACAATAATGTAGTGATTATTGAGATAGAAAGTGAAGAAAAGGTTAAAGATTGTGGGTTTTGAAAATGGTGGGTTTTGAAGTTACAGAGAGAAGAAGGGAGAAGATTGGATGAAATTGACTAAAATACCCTTTATCTTTATTTTAAATTTTGCCAATGTCATAATCATATTGCTTCATATCCTTCCTAGCCAAAATAAACTTTATATTTCCGTTAGTTAGAATATAAGTTGTCTTCTAATTATATATTTAAGAGTTGTAAAACAACGATCTACTAGCGACTAGTATATGAACATAATCAAAGGAACACAGAGAGAGATAGAATAAAGAATTATTATTCATTGAAATGTGAACATGCAATACAAAGAACCTCTATATATAGTGTTCTTACATTAATACAAATGACATGAAGAGACGGGAGTTAGAATGTGGATAGTCACCATAATATAACTTATTTATAACACTCCCCCTTGACTATCCACGTGATAAAAGAAAACAATGTATTATACGCTTGGTGATGCTGCCTTGTTAAAAACCTTGCTAGGAAAACCCAGTGGGTCAAAACCTCAGCTAAGGGAAAAATAGTGCAGCGCGCATTTTCTCCCCCTGATACTTTTGGATCAGGTATGTTGCCTCATTAAAAACTTTACTAAGAAAACCCAGTGGGACAAAACTTAGTCAAGGGAAAAAGAGTGTAACTTGAATAAGTCTCCCCCTCATTTTAACACGTATTCTTTAAGTGACGTGTGTCCATCTCCCTTGAAAGTCCAATAAAGTCTTTGTAGCGAATGATTTGTCGCTTGATCCCTTAATGTGCAATCTTTTATGTTGAGCAAAGTTATATAATCTTCTAACGAGACTTTAGGTGTCTTTTCCAAAAATTATCATATGTCCACGACAGTGTTTCGTTATATTCCTGCATCTACAAGACTAACCAAACTTGTTTTGATGAGTTAGTAAAATATAATCAAATATCATTTATACCTGAAATGTTTCTTTGAACTCATTCCATTGTCTCTTCGCTTGACAAAGGTTATGGCAATAAGCTCAAGTGAAAGATATTATAACCACACATAGCTAGCAAAACATATTAATGCACTTATGCATTTAACGATGGTACTTCTAGAATGAGAATCTCTACTTTGATAGGAGATGATAATAGGCATTTCTTATAACAAATGACTTAACAACCTTTAACATACATTAAGGTTCAACTATGCCCATACTAAAATATCCAAACATCATCTTCTAGATGTACTTGGGGGATTGGTAAAATATAATTACATATATACTCGAACTGCAGTTCGAGTAATAGTTAGATCGTGCCAAGGTCATTCAAAAATTATCCCTCTAAAAGTTCGACAATTTCTCTCGATGATGCCTAGACATCATCACTGTAATCTGCGATTAGAGTGAACTTTTAAAAGTAGAACGTCGATAAAACATAGCTAATTTAATCAAACTAATATCCCTCTTTATGCAAATATCTCGAGTTGTATAACACTCGATCTAACTATTTTAGTCCATACATATTCTATGAACTTGATATAGTACGTTCTTGAGGTTTTGACATCATTAATGCTTCTAGCATTATCAATCCATGAGGGAATTCTTTCCATCTTATCCAAATATGCATGTGCATTCACTCTTCATGAGTTTTGCTACATAAACTTACCCATATAACACATAGATATCTATATCAAATGCAAAAATGTCATGAACACTTGCTTTTATCTTCAAAATCCATATTGTACCATGTGTGTACACTATGTATTGAGATATCACAATCACTGGGTACAAGTTTCTATGTATGTTTATTGGTGCACAAGAATTACATCATTAAGATGTTTTGATTTACCTTTAGGGAACTCAATTGCTTTAGAAAACTCATTAGGAGTTCAATCGTAAACAAAAATGAATCTATATACAACGATCATATTGTTCTCCAGAAATTAACTTACATGATTTTGATCATTCAAATCCTTTAGGGACCTTCATGTACACTTTTAGTATCAAGTGATACATAACATTCATAGACGCGCATAAATTCTCTCTCTATATGACCAGACTAATAAAATATTGGAAAGTCAATGCATCCACCACAGGAGAATACGTTTACTCATAATCAATCATAGGTCTTTGTGAAAATTCTTGTGCCACCAATTTTGACTTATATCACTTAATTTGATTTTCACATGATTTACATAAAAGACACACTTGTATCCATCATATTTTACAACTTCAGTTGTATGGACTGTTGGTTCAGAAACTTTCTATTTTATTAGAGAACTAAACTCTGCCTTATTTGCGTCTTTCTATTTTGGCCAATCATTTTTAATATTCATTCATAGGCCGATCTTAAATCTTGATCCTCATCATTTAATCATTTTAAGCGCTACATTATATACAAAAGTATAACGACGTTGATTTTTATTTCGATTCCATACATATCTTAGACATGATACAACTTATCGAGATCTCTTTATTTTCAGGTAACTGAGGTTCTTCTTAACCCATCATATCTATTGTCTCTTCAGGAGATCTTATTACTATAACCTTGACTTGACCATCTTAATTACTTGCTCCAATTTTCGAGGAATTTTATTATTGGAATCGACTAGTCTACCATGCTTCAAGCGTGCAATAGACTCATTACAAAATATGTGATTGTCCTCTTGGGATACAAATATGACTGGATCATAAGCAGTTGATTATGTGACTTACTTAGTCACTCTATTTAGGTCAGTGAACTTTTCTGGTAATTTGTTCTTTAATATTGGTAAATGAATTATATTTAAACTTCTAGTTCATAGTTTATAGTCTGAGGATCAAGATGACATGATAATTCATTTCACTTTTCACTTTCCAACTGCTTGTTATCTCCCCCTAATATTGGGAACATTCATTCACTAAAGTGAAAACCAGTGAGCCATAAACAAATTTCTTACTAATGGCTTTCAGTATTTAATCATAGACGATTATTTATACCCAACATATTCTCAAACTTTTTAGAAGTCCCATCTTTGTGCGGTGTGGTGGATGAGTTTTAATATATGTCGCACAACCAAAATCTTTGATGAGACATCTTTGGTTTCTGACCAAAAAAACCAACTGTGTGGGGAGAACTATAACATAATGGTTTGATGTGAATTAATGGTACTATATATGAAATTACATGTACCTAAATGAACTTTTGCTCCTCTCATGATCATTGGCTTTGTAACCAATAGTAATTGGATTAATATGCTTGCTATCACATTATGTAACACCTCGTAAAATCACGTCCAATGATGTATTGACACGTGTAATAAACCCTAATAAAATCAAATGTTGAATTTGAGGGAATATTTTTGCGAAAAATCAAAAACTTTGATTATAGAAGGACTGGAAATGTTAACATGTTTAATATAAGCCTCTGAATAACATTACACAGTAATTATATACACAAACGAGCCACTTGTTGATCAAGAGTAGCCGTTTGCGTAATTAATTGAAAGTTTGCACGACGAAGGGTTAAAAGTGTCAACATGTTAATTCTTACCTCTGAGTGACCTTTTAACAAACCGGGAGCTTCATGATGATTGATTATAATCTTGAGAATGCCAAATATTGGCCGTCTAAGGCTTTTATGCCTTTAAGTGACGTTACGCGCAACTTTGCAAGTTTAAGGGGTTAAAAGCGTCAATATGTTTAATTATACCTCTGAATGACCTTTTTACGAACCCAAAGCATCGTGATGTTTTATAATACTCTCATGAATGCCTAATACGGATTAGATAAGGCTTCGATGCTATTAAACGATGATATGCGCAAGTTTGTGCATTAGAGGGACCAAAAGCGTCAACTTTTGAATCTACGCCTCTTGGTGACCATTTAAGTGAACGAGAGTGTAGTAATATTCAAAAACATGCTTGGAAATACCCATTATGGGCCATTAAAGGCTTGGATGTCATTAAAAGACATTTCGCGCTACTTTGTGCGATTAAAGGACTATTTACGTCAAACTGTAAAAATGTACCGATTCGTATGGTATCGAACCTTCCGGAATATGATCATAAGTTAAACATGCCCTAAATATCCTTTACATAGCTTAGAAATAGGCTTAGAGATGTTTGGTACGCAAAAATAAACTTATGTGATCTAGAGGGACTAAAAGCGTCAAAAAGTGCATAAGTTTGCATTTTCGCGCATATCTTACGTTCTGAATATATCCGGACATCCAAAAATTTATGTAACCATTAAAATATTTTGTTGTAGTGTTTGGCATGATAAAATTCCATTCGTCGCGTAATTTGGATCGTTTTTCGCGTCCGTTCGTGTTTCGTCGTAATTAACCGAATAACGTGATAGTACGACCAAACGAACCGACATCCGACATATTTTTAAGCATATTTCATATCCCTTATTCTTAGGCATCATTGTAGAGCCTTGAAAATGGCTTAACGGGCCTTAAATGTGTCAGAAATGGCATTTAACATGTACAGGGGCTGATCTGGTCAGTTTTGAAAGTCAATTTTGTTTGGAAAACATAACAGGGACTGATATGGTCGTTTATGGAACTTAAATCATCCACATATAAAACACAGGGGCTGAAACTGCACATCTGCCAAAGTATCGCTGATCTGGGCCATTGCTTGGCGGGCCGCGAAGCCCACTTGGGCCTCCTACGCGGGCCGCGAGGTCACAGTTCAGCAGCAGCAGCAGTTTTTGGCTGCTGTTTTGGGCTGATGTTTGTTCTTCTCACAATCAAAACCAGTTTATCATTCTATGGGCTGCTACCTGATTCATGAAACCATTTGACACTTGTTTTAATCTGGTTATCCCTCCCGACACTTGTCACGATCCTATGTGATCCCAAAAACTATAAATAGAAGGTGGGTTTTATTGTTCAAGCACACCTTCATTCCATTTTTCTGCATTTTCTCTCTGATTAATGAGGATCTTGAACTTCTTGAGGACCTCCTTCAGTCCATTGGACCCTTGTAAGTGTCCTTAACCTCCTAATTTCAGTTTTAATTAGTTTAATGACCAAAAGTCAAACTTATCGTAATTAAGGTTTGACTTAGTGATTAATCACTAATGGTCCAGTCATTAGTCAAATTAAAAGTAGTTATATGTTGGTAATTATGTAGGTAATAAACCCCTAAGAGGACACCTACTGATTATCACCCTAACTTGGTCAAATGTCGGGTCAAACCTAATGATAAAAAGTCAACAGAAACTAGTTTTGCAAATAAATTCATAATTAGCAATGTAGAAGCTATGGAACCTGTTTTAACACTAAAATAACTAGGTAATTAATGTAAGAACATGTCTAAACATGTTCAACCCGACAATTCTGAGTTTAGGCTCGGTTCGCAACCGAAAGTCGCAAAAGTTGACTTTTGCTTTGACTTTCAGTTCTAACCCGATTTAGATTATTTTAGAAATACCTTAGGGTTCCATTAGGACCATATCACATATTAGTATAACCCTCTGAGTTTATACAATGTGGTTCCTTTGTAATCCTAGTTCGTTGCATGTTTCCGTTATATGCCTAAAATTGACCATTATGCCCTTTTAATGTAAAAGGGAGATTTTTGGAAATGTGAGTGGACGAATATCTTTTTTACTGATTTATAAACTTGTCCTAGAAATTTGACATCAGTTTGAGGTCTAAATTAGGAGTTATGCTCAATATCGTAATTTGAAAGCTTTTTATTAATTTATCGGCGTAATTGGCATAAAGCCTATCTAAACCCAAATTTTGACACCAGACTTTTTACCCACTGATGTAATATAATATTTTGGGATTTTTGAAGATTTTTAATTATTTTTAAACTGATCATAACGTAGGGTTCTTGCTTCGATTCGGTAATTACCGATTATACCCTTTTCGCTAATAAAATGAGTTTTACATAACATTTTGATACCAAACTTTTGATACTGATTTTATATGATAAATAAAATATTTTTAACTTTATAAACTGATCAAAAACTCAGATTTCCTGTTTTAACCCGAAAATCGCTTAAAGCCGATTTTTAGGCGTTTTAAACGCATAGTATGAGCTAAAACTATTTTTGCCATATAAGACTTAATACCTACTGATGTTTTAGGTAAATTTTTATACTTTTACAGTAAACAAAAGATTTGAACTCAGATTTCCAATTTTGACCTTTAAAGCTTATGTGAAATTACCAAAATGCCCTTACGGTGCATAGTTTGGTTATAAGTGATAAATTTCACATATATGCAATACCCTACTGATATAACTTATTAAATTAAATATTTTTACTGATCATTTCAGACCTGAACCTCAGATTAATATTTAATCTCTTTTATAACCTTTAAAATGACCAAAATACCCCTACGGGGCTTAATTTGAGTTTAAATTCGTTTTGTGCATAATGGAAGGTATCCTACTGATATCACAACATATTTAAGGCATATTAACTTGTGAAACCTGTACATGACTCATTTGATTACCTGTTATGCATTTTCGCGTTCGGTACGGTTTATGTAACTAGTTCGCATAAATTGACCGAAACGGGTCAAACCTTATCATTTTTATCTCAAAATCCAGAATGTATTTAGTTTACCCATATTATACAAGTCTTCAAACTTGTCGGGTCTAAATCACATTCTAATCCGGTCTTCGCTTAATCTTGCGTTTTGAACCGTATATCTTTCCTTAAAACTAACCGGTCTAAGTTTTAACTTAAGTAAGACCCGTTAGGAATCTAATAGGTTATTAAAACCTTCGTTCCAGATTTAGGAGACCAGTAAAAGATATCCGCACTTGCTGATTGTATACGGTTGAGATAAATTTGAATAATTTGCTCAGGTAAATACTTTTAACTTATTTTCCCTTATACGGGCTTGGGGTACGGTATATAAAATACCGCTTGGTCGGGTATTGAATATTTAATCATATGGAGGTTAAATTATTGAGATAACCCGTTTGAACTGTTTTGTTTGCTTAAAGCCTTTGGGGGGTTAATGACCATGTCCCGGATATCCTTGGCATCATTCAATGAAATGGCCACGACCTAAGCACGGGGTGTAGGCATACACCTGCCAGTGCATATATAAAGAGATATAACCGCCGTTCGAGAATAACTCACCGCGGGACTATATCATGTGGTGTGTCTATTAATCTTTAACCCGGTATTCAGCCCGGGCTACTGATCGTATAACAAACATGTAATTCTTTTACAAGTTTATATGCAAATAATTATCCCAAGTTATAAAAGATTATTTGTGCCTTGTGCATCTAAATCAATTTTCTTAAATATTTTCACAATGAGTCGGTTAATTGTATTTACCAGTGAAAACTGACGTATTTTCCAAAAGGTTAAGTGCAGGTACTAAACGAAATAGGCTGGCTACTCCGGGTGAATAAATAAAGAAGTCTTGCAAGCTTTGTCACCTGAAAATCTGTTGAACAATATATTTTTAATTGATCCGCCTGTGGATCCTTTTACATTCCGTTTGTATTACTTATGATACTTTCATTCGGTTTGTAATATATTTTACTTTAGACTTCCGCTGTGCATTTAAACTGTGATTAAATTGACTATGGTGATATCAACTACATCACGATAGTCCCCACCGGGCCCACCGGTAATACGTGGAAATATCGGGGTGTGACAGGTTGGTATCAGAGCCAACGTTTGAGTGAATTAAACACTAGCCCTTAGTGTTTAATCTCAAATGACACAGTAGCACTTTCCTTAGACCTTCTGAGTCTAGACTTAACATAGGAATGCTCTCATCCCTATTAAGTAAACATTGCTTTCGATTTTATGTATTTTGAATATATCGCCAGTCACGGGAGCTGTTGATGGAAATTCTCCACATCCGAAGCCTAGAAATGCCAAGCCTTGTACCATGGCTAGGATAAGCGTGCAACCAGATGGAGGAAAGGACCTTTGTGAACCTATTCCCAAAACCAAACTTGTTTAAACCCTTATCCAGACTACGGAGTCCATACTAGAAGGTCCCTGAGGCTCCCATGTTGAAGATGATACATGTGGGTGTTATTAAACCCTATTTCTTACCTCCGAGTTTTTAAATTTCAAACTTAGACTATACTAGTCAAAACCTAATCTGTGATCCATGTTATTCCTTTAATCATTGAATCCTTGGATTCTACTTCTGCAATAGATCCTGATTTGAAATATTAATTATTCACTAAAATCTTCAGAATCGCTACTGCGTACGATAAATAAAGATGAAGAGACAATCAGAATAAAGGAAAGAAGACATTAGAAGACCCTCCTTCCATCATACTTCTTTCATTTAAGTCCCTGTTTGGGCATTTAATTATTGTAGTCTTTCGTGGACATATTAATTCATCAAAGTCCTTGTAGACTTACCTCTTTTGATAAGACTCCATAAATATATACGTCTACCTATTGAAAATCCCTTTGAGGATATTATCTTTTAATAATGGACATTATACCCTATTATATTCCTTACGCGGACACGAGATTTCGTTATAGTCCCTTAGTGGACATGATATTTCATCATAACCTTTGTAGACCTGATATTTCATTATAGTTCTTTCATGGGCAAACTGTTTTAATATAGTCCCTATACGGACATATGATATTTTTATAGTCCCTATACGGACTTATAATTTCCTTTTAAGTCCTCTATGGACAAGTATGATATTAAAAGTCCTGTTTGAGGCACTATGGTAAATTTCCTAATGATTTATTGGGAGTTTTGAAAAATTTTATATAGGTACTCATATCGTCCTTTATCAATCATTAGTATTTATTCGAACTTTATCGATCAGCTTAATAATTTCAAAAGATCTTCTTAATGGTTTACCCCTGCCAAGTGGCAAGTCAACATTAATTGGCCAGAACTTTCGGTAGTTAAGGATAATTATTCCTTCTACTATGATAGTTAAAGGAGTTACCCCTCCTATCCAAAGGCGGTGAACTATGTTCAAGCCTCCAAGTCTATATGATCAATGCGATCATGACTAAAATCATCTAAAAGATGATCATATTATATAACATCCTAGTGATGTTTTGCCTACGAGTTATAACATATTGTCCATTTGAGACATTAACATTGTGATCTTTATGATTCCTTGTCTAAGGTGGTGAGCTATGCTCAAGCCTAATAGTCTATATGATCAATGCGATCATGACTAAAATCATCTAAAAAGATGATCATATTATATAACATCCTAGTGATGTTTTGCCTACGAGCTATAACATATTGTCCTTTTGAGACATTGACATTGTGATCTTTATGATTCCTTGTCTAAGGTGGTGAGCTATGCTCAAGCCTAATAGTCTATATGATCAATGCGATCATGACTAAAATCATCTTAAAAGATGATCATATTATATAACATCCTAGTGATGTTTTGCCTATGAGCTATAACATATTGTCCATTTGAGACATTGACATTGTGATCTTTATGATTCCTTGTCTAAGGTGGTGAGCTATGCTCAAGCCTAATAGTATATATGATCAATGCGATCATGACTACTATCATCCAATACAATGATCATATTATAAACATCCATTAGTGTCGAAGTGCCTACAGGCTATACTTGTTGTCCCCTAAGACAACGACAGTTGTGGTCTATAACCCACTGTCTAAAGATATTGAGCTATGTCCAAGCATAATAGTCTATATGATCAGTGCGATCATGACTAATATCAGCTGATACGATGATCATATTATTTTATAGGATATTTGAAGTACAGGCTTAGGCCTTCCTATCTTCACAATGAGATTTTAAGAAGTACCTACCACTCGATGGTTATGGTTTATGTATAGATTTTCGGTGATTTAGATAACGAAACTAGAGTAATACCATAAACACATGGTGGATACGCCGCTGGTACTTCCTATATATAAGTGTGTTTATTGTATTACCCTTCGTGGCGTTATCCTGAATCACCGTTATGATTTATATCGCCTACGGGTTATATATTGTATTGTCCATTAGAGACATTGTCAAGTGTGACCGTTGTGGTTCATCGACAAAGGTGATGGGCAATGCCCAAGCTTTATATTCCATAAGATCGATAAGATCATGACTAATATAATCAATTGCGATAATTATATATATATATATATATACACATATATGTATACATATGTAAACATCCATTAGTGATGTCCTATGATTTGCCTATGTGCCAAAATGGATCGTCATTCAAGACGATGACAGTTGTAGTCTATGACTCCCTGTCCAACGGTGAAGAATTAGGTTCAAATCCTAAAGCCCCTGATCTACGGGCTTTTATTGCCATAGCTTATAATGTCCTTTGCGACAAGGCCTTCGTGCCATATGATTATTGTGTCCTTCATGACGGACTCATGTTTCATACTCTGAAAGCCATTGTGGCAAGCCTTCGAGCTATCTAAAATTTTCAATATGACAAAGACAGTTGTGATCCCCTGTCAAAAGGGTAATGGACTCGGTCCAAACCTTAATTGCCATTGATGGACCTTTTTGCGACCTAGGCTAAATAAAAATTGATATACATTCAAATGACATTCATTAGGAATGTTCATACCCCATTAGCCGGTAAGGTTTAAGGGTACCATGGCTAATGTATGTTGGTCGTCAGGACGATGACAAGCTATAGAAATGCAATTAAGCAATTGTTTAATTTTGGTGTTTAGTGCCAAGCTTCAATTATGGCAAACTTGAATGAGACACATAACAGTCGCAATATAGATGATGCGACAAATGCTAATGATGCAACAAAAGGTGAACCTCAAGGTTAATGGAGTTAATCTCCCAGATGTGATTAACGCAGCTGTTAGAAAGGCTATGAGAAAGGATCTAAAAAGGTTCGAAAAGCCGAATGCTACTTGCTCTAAATCATATATCCCTGCTCATGAGAAGAGTTTTGCTCACACTTCGTATGCAAAGGACAAACCAAATAAGATGACATATAGCGAGAAGTCCCGTTCCTCTAAAGGACGTACTGGAAAGCACTTTGTCCCTTGCAAGTCAAGAGACTTCAATGGCGAAAAAGGAGCCATTGATTTCGTAAAGTTGTTGGATAAAATGGAAACCATTATGGACATCAGCGATGGTGCTGAGAAAGACATGGTGAGATATGTATCACAGTCATTCAAGGGCGATGCCCTTAATTGGTGAGGACGATAATAAAGTCCACAGGAAAGATACCCTCATACAACATAGGATGGTCCAAGTTTATGGACTCATCAGAAAAACCGGTTATCGGTGACATGGGATAGAAGTGATGGAATAAGAAATATTGATTCTCACCATGAAGGATCTAGACTGTCTACAGTATGTTACAGACTTCAACTTATTATCTGAAAAGGTGTCCTATTCGGTTCATCCAAAATCTAAGCCTAATGCACTATATATTGGTGGTTTAACATCAGAAATAAGAGGGCGTATTAAGGTTTCAAAGCCTGCTTCTTATAAATCCATTATGGATCTATCTCAGCTGCTCACGTAATATAGATTAAGAAATAAACCAGTCGAAGCTGAGACTGCCCTAAAACTGTCAAAGATTTTATAGCTAAGTATAGAAGAATTAAGAATGGAGGCGCCTAAACCCTCCTGGTGAATGTTAGAGGCAATTCGTATCAATAATGACATCAGATAAATCCCTTATTGTGATCTTATTGCTAAGAGTTACGTTTGGATTCAGGTGCTACTGAGTCTCTCATAAGACCACAAGCTTAGCAAACTTTTAGAATTCTCCCATAAGAACTCCAGACATTAAGTGTAAGGTAAAACTTACCGACGAAAATCATAGGAATCATTTCTTCCATTCTTGTCGGAAATCTTCATTCATAAAATCTAGAGTACTCTTTCTCCAGACAGAGTGCGATAATATATGTTATTTTATTTTGTTACCTCATTGATTTCCATCAACTGCGAATGCCAAACTGTATTGATAAGAGCGCCATATGAGGATTGGTGTATAATAGTGTGTTCCGTAGATTGCTTCCATGTCTGATCAGTATGGAGGTTTAATGCACGAAACCACTAAGATATCCCAATGATCATATTGTACTAAAGTCAGCTACTGGTATTCAAAGAAGATATCCAGTAAAGAAATGTCTAAGTAGGTATCACTACTTAAGGCATCCATGCATTCGTAAAGAAAATGTGTCATTTATCTGACACGAGTATCAATAGATGAACTGAAACCTGAGATTTAGAATACCTCGGTAATCGCGGTGTGTTTTGGTTATCTCCTCTAAGAAACCACTCTGTTTATTTCCTGTGGGAATTGTAGCATTAAGGAAAACATCCCGCTTAGGGCTACATTATTGTAAAAGCTCCATATCGGTTAGTACCAACAATTATGGAAGGATTGAAACCCTAATCATATGAGTTTCAAGATAAAGCTGCTCGAAGCCAAATTCATAATTTTGAGAGCTCCGGTTTTATTAAATTAAGAAAGACGGTTCATTTTGCTTATGCATTAATTACCGCAACCCTATTTAGGCAACAATTAAGAATCGCCATCAGCTGCCCAGGATCGTCGATTTGTTCGACTAACTGTAAGGATTAGCTATTCCTTAAGATTGGTTTAAGCAGTAGTTGGGATAACTATCTCACCTTATATAAGTTTTTCTATAATAGTTGTTATATAAATATCAAGGCTGCTCCCTTGGAGACCTTATATAGATGGAATGTCGAACGTCCCTTTGATGGACAGAATAGTGGTAAATCCAATTATCAGGATCTGAAAGTCACCCTGGAGACGACGGATAAGACCATATAAATTATGATCGTCAGGAAACTGCCAGTAATCGGCGGAAAATCAATAATTGATGAAAGTCGCAAACCTCTTAAGTTCTTGTTAAGGAATAAGATTCAACAGGAAGTATCACCCTGGAAGGGTGTGCTGAAAAATTAATACAACGGGCTAGTTAAGCTCAGATATATAGAATCATTCGAGGAAAATCGAATATATCAAGATTGGTAACTTATAAGCTAAAACTTACCTGAGGAAGTTGATGGTAGTCACAAGGTGTTCCACACTAATAATCTAAGGATATGTCTAACCGTCAAGTCGATAGCATAATGATATGCAGATTAATGAAAACTTATGGTTTGATAAGAAACCAGAATCGATTAAGGATCGACAGGGTTAAAAGCTCCAAAAGAAAACATGTACCTGTTATAAAAGGTCAATTGGAGTGCCCTTAGAGGCCCAAGTATATTATGGAGATTAAGTCCATTATACGACAAGAAAGTACTTCCATTATTTTAGCAAATCTCGAGGTCGAGATTTCTTTTAAGGGGGTGAGGATGTAACACCTCGTAAAATCACGTCCAATGATGTATTGACACGTGTAATAAACCATAATAAACTCAAATGTTGAATTTGAGGGACTATTTTTGCAAAAAATCAAAAAATCAAAAAATTTGATTATAGAAGGACTGGAAATGTTAACATGCTTAATATAAGCCTCTGAATAACATTACACAGTAATTATATACACAAACGAGCCACTTGTTGATCAAGAGTAGCCGTTTGCGTAATTAATTGAAAGTTTGCACGACGAAGGGTTAAAAGTGTCAACATTTTAATTCTTACCTCTGAGTGACTTTTTAACAAACCGGGAGCTTCATGATGATTGATTATAATCTCGGGAATGCCAAATATTGGCCGTCTAAGGCTTTTATGCCTTTAAGTGACGTTACGCGCAACTTTGCAAGTTTAAGGGGTTAAAAGCGTCAATATGTTTAATTATACCTCTGAATGACCTTTTTACGAACCCGAAGCATCGTGATGTTTTATAATACTCTCAAGAATGCCTAATACGGATTAGATAAGGCTTCGATGCTATTAAACGATGATATGCGCAAGTTTGCGCATTAGACGGACCAAAATCTCAATTAATTCCTTTTATGCATATCAAACTACCACGAATAGAATTGTTCTTTAATGAATCAGAGAACCATAAAAAGCAAATATTATAACTCCAACGTACAATTCTTTAGGTCTGATGGTTCTATTTCTTTTCATAATTATATATTCTATAATATCGTAAGAAAAGAATATGGTGAAACCTTGATGACTAAGTGTTCCCTATGAAATGTGATAATTTTCTAAAATTACATCTTTTATCTAAACATATGATAGAAACTAATATATGTATGAGAATACAACTCCATGATTATCTAAGCAAAGACCTTTAAAATAATATACTGATTTAATTTTGTATACAATAAATAAATACGTTGCTTAGCTTGATAGCGAGTTCCTATCCCACAATTAAAAGTATAAAGTAATTAAGTTGAAGATAAAGTATATATTGAAAACAAAATACCGAATTATATCCCATACATAAATAACTTAATTATATAGACATAAAGCAAGATTCATTCATATTAATGATATAATAAAATTCAATAATTGAAACCTTTCATCGAAACTTTTCATACTAATACTACAATTAAATAAAAAAAACTAAGATAATGAATATTCATTTATATGTTGTGATAAATCCAATTTGATAAATATTAATGGTAACTTTTCATCTTCCATATTTTAGATCAAAAGACAACCACTTAAGATAACCAAAAATCGATTGCCTAGCCCCACAAGATTTCCCAATGAGAAAACTTAAAAGAAATTTGAGTGGGTTTTAAACCGATCGAACAATAAATATTCATGGTTGTAAAGAAACCCACATCATATCACTGATCAAAATAACACAATAATAAAGACAATGCAAAGTGATATAGATATGCAATTAACCTTAATCTAACTCTAGAAACACAAAAAACAATGTAAAGGTATGCATATAATTATATGTTTATCATCAATATACAAACTATTTCCTTCTTTGACAATTCTTATTTACACATTTTTTTACTTCAACAACCTGTAGCATTGTCTACACATACTTGATCTGGTACACATACTACATAATTAATAAGTACAATTATTAAAACATTATAAATGAGTCAACATCATTACAAAATAAAACTACATTACCTATGAATTATTAAGTATCATTTTGATTATTATCACATTTTCCAAGCATTTTCAACAAACTGATACTCACAAAGTCTTCTAATCATTGCATCACAACCAAATTCTAGCAAATATTTTTATGATCACAAATTGTCATATAATACAAAACATAGTTCACCATCATTAACAATTTAATTTCATCACCTCATTATACAAAACATATAATACATTATTTTATACCGTTAAAACACAGTTTAACACTTTCATCAGAATATTATTATATATATATAACAAAATTCATTTATGCACTTGTCAATTATTTTGGCATTATTTAATTTTTAAGAAAGAGTACCAAGAAATGACAACATTTTTTTTAATCGAAATTTCTAAAATTCACTCATAACCAACTTAACACAACTAATACTTTAGAGCAATCACACTTAACAATAAGAATGTGTACAATCGTTTCATACTTTAATCGAAAAATAAACAACATACGCACACACAATCAGATAAATATCGTAATATTAATCGACTAACAAAGATTAGTAATTAACCTACATTTTCAGCATATACCTAAACAATGAATATCATACACCACTATATAAATCAATTGGTCGGTCGACTCATATGAAGCAGTTTCTATATTCTAAATCTCAATCTATCCAAAATTGTATGAATTATAATATGGATTCTTTTGAAGAAGATAACAATAACAAGTTAATGACATACCTCATGATAATGTGATCCATCATCAAAACCAATTCGTGCTAAAGCAACTCGTGCTGATAACGTGTTGTAAAACAACGATCTACTAGCGACTAGTATATGAACATAATCAAAGGAACACAGAGAGAAAGATAGAATAAAGAATTATTATTCATTGAGATGTGAACATGCAATACAAAGAACCTCTATATATAGTGTTCTTACATTAATACAAAGGACAAGAAGAGACGGGAGTTAGAATGTGGATAGTCACCATAATATAACTTATTTATAACATTAAGAGATTTAAAGAAAGATATTACAAGTCGAAGTTCTATTTACAACCAGACAATACAACTTTTCTATTATTTAAAGGTATTCAATTTCTAATTTCAATTATATTTAGGTTTTAATTCATCTCTTTCTTTTTAAGAAAAAATAAAGTTGGATACCCATAGACCATTTAGCACGCCCTACTTTCTCATGTGTTAAGTTGAGTTGGATCCGTGACCACGCATAGAACACCATGTCGGGCATGCTGGTCCACGACATGGCTTTGCTCATAGGGGCAACTCCCTTTCCAATAGCCATGTGAAACAATGGAGGGGTCGATTCACGACTAAAATGGAGTGTGAAACCATTTTATTTATATTGTGATGGGGTATGAAAAATGACGTGGATCTGAGATGACTTCTACACATTAAAAAGTGATTACGTGCTAATCTATAATTTTAGGTATACTTTATTATATAATAAATATAATAAAAAGGCATCAATAAGGATACAAAACAAAATATATTAGTTTAATCGGTTTTTATATTTTTGTGACTGAAGAAAGAAATACATCAAAGCGATGCTATTATAACAATTTTAAATGGTTAAATCTTGTGCCATGTTTGAGCATTTTAAATTTTATAATAACCCAAGTGAAATTAGTTAAAATAGTTTTGAGCGTTAATATAAATTAAAATTAAAAGTTTCAAATAAAGAAAAATAGTACATGTTTTCGTTGCTGAGCACTTCATGGATTGATTTCATTAGCTAATTAATGGCTTTAAGTTGCACTTGGACCTTATTGCTTGGAACAATAAGAAAAGAAAACAACAGCAACACCACCCAACGAAAGAAAGAAAAAAAGAATGGCCCAGCAAATTAAATGGGCTGGATTATTGACTTGTTGGTTTGGATGTAATTAAAGAAATCAATATATTGAGCCAAACGATGAAGTGGTGTAGGGCTTGAAGAAATCAAATCCAAATTCAGTTTTAAATTAATTTAGTTATTTTTCTTTATATAATCAAACAAAACGTGTAATACTAAGACGTTGGATTTGGGAGAGAGCAAGGGGAGCCGACGTGGAGGGCTTCCCCGACGGGGAACACCGCCCCTCCCCCGCTCTCTCTTCGGTACCCTCGGGAGTTCTTCCCCGTTCTCCCGATCTATATTTAAGTGTATTTTATAGTTTTTTATTTGTTTCTTTTATTACTCTGATTAATTTTGTTGTGTTGCAGGTTGCAGAAGGAGGTCAAATGGTGGAGGAGGTTAAATGGTCAATGTCATTTTATAACTTTTCAAACACTCAAGTTTCCTTTAGTTTTAAATAACACCCTTTGAATTTGGTTTTAATTTAAAATGACCCCCCAAATGTGTTTTAGTTTTAAATAATACACCTTAAAATTTGGTTTTAATTTTAAAAACACCCCTCAAATTTGTTTTAGTTTTAAAGAATATACCTTAGAATTTAGTTATATATGTGAATGTTTTAAAGTTTAATTTAAATTAAAAATATGTAGTTATTTTTTGTTTAACAAATTAAAGGAGTAAAAAAATGTTATTTATAAATAAAATGCATTAAATAAAAAATATATAAAATGAAAGGGGAAGAGGGAACCACACCCCACTCTTGGGGGAAATTGATGAGGTGGAAGGGAGGGTGATGTGACGTATATGTAGACTTGGGGGGAAAGGGAACTGTCACAACCCCCGACCCGTACTAGAGGTGTACAAATCGGTTATTAAAAAACTGGTTTTTTCACCCAAAATAAAAACCGGTTTTTTTTTATAACCGGTTCCGGTTACTAACCGGTTTTTGAGGTCCAAAACAATAACCGGTATAACCGGTTGGGACCGGTTTTTCCCAAAAAAAAAAATGGCTTTTTACCGGTTTTAACCGGTTTTTTAATAACCGGTTCGGTTAATAACCGGTTTTTGAAGTCAAGAATAGTAACCGGTATAAAAACCGGCGGTTAAAAAAAACCGGTTAAAAAAAACCGGTTATAAAAAAACCAGTTTCGGTTTTTTTTCCGGTTTCGCTTCTAAAACCAATTTTTTTGTACACCTCTAACCCGTACCCCGGTTCGGGCGCCGCGAGGCAGACAGTAGTGGTAAGATGTTTATTATTTGGCAGCGGAACATCAACAGGACCGGGTGTCAGGAAAATTTTGATCAGAGTTTTTAAAACACCAAATTTTCATTTCATAAACTACGGGGTAAACCCCGTATTTACAGAAAGGAATTTCTCTTGGAAATCCTTTGTTTACAGAAAACATGTTTATTTCATATTTACATAGCCACTTATTTAAGCTGAAGTGCTTCACGACACTTTTTCCTTTCTTCACAGTAAATTATCTGAAACGTGTTTTAAAAACATTTGGTCATTGAAAAATACTTGTGAGTTCATTTAGTTGTTTTACACAAGACACATTGTTATAATTCACAGCATTAAGGGTTTTTACATTTGTTTATATCTATCAATTTTTCCAAATCGGTATTTGTCATTCGACCGGAACTGTGACTATGGTCATATCACACATTGGCTAACCCGTTGTCCAATAGTGAAGCTTATCAAGTAATGTATACAAAACCCCACATACCGGCAGTAATTACAGAATACAAAAACTTAATCACTTTAATTACAACTTGGAAATAAATTGGGTTTTGAAAGCATTTGATAAAAATATAATGACTCACATTGTAGGTTTAAGTTGATAGATCTTGCTTACTGGTTTAACGCTTGGTATACCTAATTAAATAAACAATGCACACGTATAGCCGGGTACCGGAAGCTCTTAAACATCTGTTGGATCGGTTTCAATCGATCGGACAAAGTACCGTAGTAGTGATTAGAGTTATTACCCTGATAACGGGCAGAGTTCTGGTTCTCCGGGTATTTTTGGGGGTATAATATCTGAGCACAATGTTGGGAGAAAAGAAAAGAATTGAACGATTGAAACTGCAGCACAAATGCTAAATTTATAGGTGATCTGACAGTCTTTCGCTCCCCGCGATAACTTAGGGCTATCCTGTCGCGAGCCGCGATAGTCTCTAGCTAAAGCATAGGTGGCCTTAGTCACTGCTGTAAGGTTGACACGTGGATGACACGTGTCAAGACACGTGTTTCAGGCGGTTATGGGATCTTCGCGACCCGCGATAGGTTTGTACAAGGCTGTTGCGCCCCGCGACAACCACAAAATTAAAAGTTTTATTTATTCTTCAAGCAGATTTAGTCATACGGGCGTTGGGTTATGATTACGGATTGTTGTGGGGCTTATTTAAGGGTTATTACAGGAACCACACCCCAAAGTCTAACTACATGCTCATTGTGGATTCGATACCCTACTTACCCTAGCTATATAGGTTATTTGGCTTTTTGCATGACCCCAACGATAGGTCATCACGTGCCTGATAGCCCTAGTTATATTATCAATCTCATCAATGCTATTACCAAAAAAGAACTCTACAAATTCCCTAACATAAATTCGGTACTGAAATTATGAATGCTGAAAAAAGGTACCGATGTTGGTTGTATTGAAACCGAAAACCTTAAAAATAAATACATGTACTAATACCAGTGTTGCAAAAATCGGCCTAGGCGGCCGATTAATCGGCGCCTAGGCGCTAGGCGGCCATTCACTGCCTAATTTTGAGCTAGTCGGTCAATTAATCGGCCATGGTCAAATTCGGTCAAAATCGGTCCTAGGCGGTCAAAAATCGGATTAATCGGACTATATTAATCGGTCAAAATCGGTCCTAGGCGGTCAAAATTGGTCAGAATCGGTCAAAATCGAACCATACTATCTGAAACTTGAAGTATTTATGTGAATTTTGAAGTATTATTTTTATATTATTGGGTATATATACATAATTTTGAAAAAATACATATAAAAATCCCATTCCGATTAATCCCGATTAATCCCTAGGCGGTACCTCACCGCCTGACTAGCGCCTAGCGCCTTCTACAACATTGACTAATACTGATGTTGCTCAATCGGTATCAGTTTGATACAATATTGGTACTCAGTAAAAAATGTTCGTCCCTATCCCTATCGCTATCCCATACCACTTGGTTATATATAATGAATAACCCAAAACCAAACAACTAATTTAGGTTGATGTTCCTTCATTGATCTGATTTGATTGGTTTTCAATCAAATTGTTTGATTATGTGGTATTTGGTTTTATTAGCTAGGGTCAGGATATAATAGAAAGTTTTTTTGGCTAGAAGGTTAGGAAGTAATCTTGATTATCAATTGATTTAATCAAGGGCTAAGATTAAATGAGTAAAATGGAAGAAAAAAAAGGAGATGTGTGGGTTTGTGTAGAGGCATTCTAGTCAATCTAGGGCAATAGTTTCTCTCTCCTCCAATTCCCCCAATTTTTAAACGTTAATAACTTTTTTATACGATATTAATTTTTTTTATAAAAATTGCACAAAAAAAACGAGTGTTTTTTTATCTTTAAAACAATTTTTAAACGTTAATAACTCTTTTATACGGAGTGTTTTTCGAAAACCAAGTTGCGTGAAACGTAATGGACAAAAAGCGTAAAAAATGACTTCTTTCTAAAACGCATTTGACCAAAAATACAAAGAAATGTCTTATTTCTAAAACGCAATGGCCAAAAAACACAAATAAATGTCTTATTTCTAAAACGCAATGGCCTAAAAACACAAAAAAAAAAGTGTTCTTTCTAAAACGCAATGGACTAAAAACACTTTAAAATGTGTTTTTCTAAAACGCAATGGACCAAAAAACACATAAAAATGTTTTTTTTTTTCTAAAACGCAATAGCCTAAAAACACAAAAGAAAATGTTTTTTCTAAAACGCAATGGACTGAAAATATATAAAAATGTATTTTACCTAAAACACAATGGACTAAAAACACTTCAAAATGTGTTTTTCGAAAACGCAATGGACTAAAAAGCACATAAAAATGTCATTTTTTCTAAAACGGAATGACCTAATACAAAAAAAAGTGTTCTTTCTAAAACGTAATGGACTAAAAACACATAAAAATATGTTTTACCTAAAACGCAATGGACTAAAAACACTTCAAAATGTGTTTTTCTAAAATGTATTGGACTAAAAACACATAAAAATGTGTTTTCCTAAAACACAATAGATAAAAACACAAAAGAAAGTGTTATTTCCTAAAACGCAATGGACTATAAATACATAAAATATGTTTTACCTAATATTGCGAAGAAAGTGATTATTAAAATAGAAAGTGAAGAAAATGTTAAAGATGGTGAGTTTTGAAGTTACAGAGAGAAGAATGAATAAGATTAGATGAAATTGACTAAAATACATTTTTAAATTTATTTTACATTTTGCCACATGTAATAATCATATATTGCTTCATATTTTTTCTAACAAAAATAAATTTTATATTTAATCCTCACCCTTATTAACTATTCTATTATTTAACTACCTCAAAATATAAATTATTGACTAATAAATGGATTTTTCTTCACGCGCATTGCAGCTGAAAGCGATGTAAAGTGTCTCCCGCTTTTCAAATCGGACTAGACCCGTCAGTCTGGTTATTGAAAACCGAAGACTTGAAGTCATCGGTTTATTATATCAAAAGAACCGGCTAGTTTTGTGATAGATAAAGCTAAAGCCCTGAGATGATTGATGAAGTGTTGTCATTCTTTTCTTTTATTTTAATTAAAGTTTGATTAAAAATCTAAAGTGGCAATATTTAATATCTAGTATGCATGTCAATTTCCATAGTACAACTTATCAAAACCACACTTGAAGCAATCAGACAATCTGAACACTGCTCCTGTGATATATAAAGACACTACTGGTATATACTTTTAACTAATTATTCAAGCATTCATACTACTCTTCAACCACCATGTTAACCTTCTTTTCTGTTCTCCTCCTCTTCACCTCCATCACCACCACCACCACTGCACAACCATACAACGCCACCGATCGCTTCTTCCTCGCCTGCGGTTCATCCTCGACCACTTCTGACCCGAGATGGAATAGTGATCAGAATTCCAAATTCGTGCCTTCCAACACATCACCACTTCGTTTCCTTCCACTCCCTTTCAACCAGATCCTTCAGGAATCCTCCCATATACCTCTGCCCGAATTTTTAACGCTTCTTCTTCGTTCACTTACACATTTCCAGTGTCCCAAGGACCCAAATTCCTCCGCCTGCATTTCTATCCTGCCACCTACTCCAACCTCAAACCGGAACGGTTTTTCTTTTCGGTATCGTCCAATGGATTCTCTCTGTTAACCAACTTTAGTGCTTTCCTAGCCACCTCCTATTTGAAAAGGAAGGGCGTTGTCAAAGAATTCATCATCAAAGAATTCATCATCAATGTAATCGATACACAAATCCTAAACGTTACCTTTACACCCTCACCCAACTCATATGCCTTCATCAATGGTATTGAAATTGTTTCAATGCCGGAAACTCTGTACTCTAGCAGTGGTGGCTTGAAATACATCGGTGGAGATACAGGACCTGTAATTAACAGCAAAGTGGCGCATGAAAATATTTACAGGCTAAACATGGGTGGGGGACAGATATCAGGTACTGAAGATACTGGTATGTACCGGTCATGGGAACAAGATATTAACTACATAAATGGAACATCAATTGGGTTGACACCTATTTATGATGGGCAGATTATGTATACCAACAAGACACCAAGTTATACTGCACCTGAGCTAGTTTATACAAGCCAAAGGAGTATGGGCAAACTGTCTGACACGTACAATCTGACTTGGATACTTCCCGTTGATTCTGGGTTTTATTACATGCTCAGGCTCCACTTTTGCAACATTATACCTCAATACACAAAACCAGGTCAGGTGATTTTCAAAATTTTCATTAATAATCAAACCGCTGACGATGAAATTGATCTGTTCCAATTAACACAAGGTAGCGGTTATCCTGTAACCAAGGATTACATTGTGTATGTCAATGACCCGGATGGCAGCAAAGGCAAGCAAGATTTGTGGGCCGCGATGCATCCTAGTCCCTCTACTGGCGAATATCATGATGCTTATTTGAACGGTTTGGAAACCTTCAAGTTGAGCATGAATAGTAGTCTTGCTAGCCCAAACCCAGAACTTAGTAGTGAATACCCACAGCCAAGGCCTGTGTCTCCCATAATTCCAAAGAAAACTATGTCATATGCCCCTATAATTGGAGGTGTTGGGGGAGGATTAGTCTTGTTGACTGTTTTAGTTCTTGTTTTCCTTCGATTACGAGTCAAACACTTCGGCAAGCCATTAAACTCTACTAGACCTGGTCATTCACTATTACCATCAGGTAGATGTCGTCGTTTTTCACTGAAGGAAATGAAAGTTGCTACCTGTGAATTTGATGCCAAATGTGTTATAGGCAGAGGAGGGTTTGGTACGGTGTACAAAGGGTGCATTGATGAGGGTAAAACCATTGTTGCAATCAAACGGCTCAACTCATCATCCAAACAAGGTATTCGAGAATTCAGAGCAGAAATTGGGTTTCTGTCCAAACTACGCCATGTCCAACTAGTGTCCCTGATTGGATACTGTGATAATGAGGGCGAGATGATACTGGTCTATGATTACATGCCCAACGGAACTCTACAGGAACATCTATACATGAATAACAACCCCCCTTTGTCATGGAAAAGACGTCTTCATATTTGCATTGGTGCAGCCAAAGGGTTGCAGTATCTCCACAGAGGTGCAAACCGTTTAATAATCCATCGTGATGTAAAGTCCACAAATATCTTACTAGATGAAAATTGGGTTGCTAAGTTGTCTGACTTCGGACTGTCAAAGAAAGGCCCTAAAGACCAAACACAAGACCATGTTACCACAATGGTGAAGGGTACCATCGGGTATCTGGATCCTGAATATTATCGAAGGAAACAACTCACTGAAAAATCTAATGTGTACTCCTTTGTGTTGGCCCCGGATCTTCACAATTGATATTGATTACAAGAAACAAGAACAAGAATACGATTGAAAAACTAACCAGAACTTCTATATATCTCTGAATGATTGTATATGTACAGAGATTAAAAACAATTGAAAACTACAAGCCTATTTATACTAATTGAATAGATGCGAGTGAAAGACATGTCTCTTCGCGAAACATCGCGTCTTCTTGATCTTGTGATGGTGGCGACGATTGGAACAGGTGCGTTCCATGGGATGTGTCGCTCCATCAATTTTGTAGGTTATAATCTTTGCTTTTGCCGTGTCTAGTCCTCGCACTTGTATACTATTCTATTTACAATATAAACTATCTATTAACTATTTACCGAACAACCCTCGAACTTAAGGATGTGTAGGGATTATAACTTTCATTCACCCCCCTAATCACGAACATCCTTGGTTGTTGTAGATCTTGAACACCGAACAGTTTTATCTTCTCGAATCTTCTCGTATTTAACACTTCACATGTATCTTTTTATTCACGAACCTTGCTCCTCACGAACCTTGTTTCACTCGAACTCGCTTCACACGAACTTGCTTCACACGGATATTTTGCTTCATACTTGTCTTGACCGTACTTGATTTGTATCACACGAACCTTTTCTTGTGTAGTTGTCTCAACACGAACTCCAACGGTCTTGATTAAACAACAATTCTTTCTTATGTCCTAGTCACAGGATTACTTCTTTCCTTTGCATCCACTGCACCTTTTCTGCACTCACTGCAAATTATCTTCTTGTTTAATGCATTCACTGCATCATTTTCTCTTTTCTGCATTCGCTGCATCACGGTGTTTCTTTGCATAGCACTTTGTTTCTTCATAACCCTTCTATCGCTTCACTCGACTTTTGTTTCTGAAATCGATTTGTGGCTTGTGACTTCTGAATCGATTTTTCTGAGTATCTTGAACCGAGACTGAATCGATTTGATTTTCTTCTTGCTCTGAATCGATTTAACCTGAATCGATTTTTTTTTATTCTCTGATGCGTTCTTTCTTCGTGGCTCTGGTTCTGAATCGATGTTATACTGAATCGATTTTCCTTCTCCTTAAATACCGATTCGATGCTGACTGAATCGAATTATCTGAATCAATTTTCTTCTGAATCGATTTTGATTGCCTTCGTGACTTCTGGGTTTCTGATCAATTTTTCAGAATTGATTTATATTCCTCCTTCGCACTGAAACGATTTTTACTTAATCGATTTGTTGCAACTGTCGATTTCTCTGAACCGAAGATAATAACGAACGCCCAATAAATTGAAAATCTTGAACAGAATTGAACCCTAGGCTCTTTTGGTTCATCATGGACAAAATCACACGTTTCTTTCTAAATAGCGATCATCGCTTTTCTTCGAATCACTTGATCTTAACAACACACTTCGAATTACTCAAACGATTCCTTCTTCACCGGCTTCTTCTTCCGGATCGACTCGCTCGATTTTTTCCTAAACTTTTGGCCTTCACCCGCGAATTGAACTGATCGCGTATAACTACCAAATTAAATTCTGATTCTTCCTAGCACTCCAAACGAAACAAAAATAACCCTGTTTTGTGCTCCTGTACTCGGTTTCATTCACTCACGAACCCTAGTCTAATTGCTAACTTAGAATTCTCACAACCCTTACTTTCTTGTTTCTAAAATTTCCTGGCCACCAATACGAACCACTGTACCGGTAAATTCAATTCCCTTGAATTCAACAAACTCTCAAATCTTTAACCCGCGAATCGGAGTTCAAGATCTACAACAACTTAAGGATGTTCGAGATTAGGGGGGTGAATGAAAGTTATAATCCCTACACATCCTTAAGTTTGAGGGTTGTTCGGTAAATAGTTAATAAATAGTTTATGTTAGAATTAGATAAGTTACGAGAGTGCGGGGACTAAAGATGACAAGTTGAAAGGTTGTAACCAACAACTTGAGGATACGACATATCCCTATGTCGCACCTCTTGATCTGTGACATCAGGAAACAAGAACACAGGGACGCGACTTGGACAAGAAGACACACCTCTTCAAATCGACTCCTACACCACAAGATCATCAGACGCGATGTTTCAAGAGGAGACACGTCCTTTCACTCGCATCTATTCAATTAGTATAAATAGGGCTTGTAGTTTTCAAATGTAGAACATCCCTGTACACATTCAGAATCACATGTAAAAATATTCACTTGTATATTCAAGTTCGATTCATGTCTAGAGATCAAAGATCCATTTTGGGGCCAACACTTTGGGGTCGTTTTGCTTGAAGTGTTGTGTGCAAGACCTGCTATCAATCGAAGGCTACCTGATGAAGAAGTGAATCTGGCAGAACTGGGAAAGTCTTGTTATCAAAAGGGGACCCTGCATCGGATAATTGATCCAAACCTAAGTGGTGAGATCGCCCCTAAGTGCTTAATGAAGTTTGGAGAGGTAGCATGTAGTTGCTTGAAAGAAGAAGGAATTGCGCGCCCAACTATGGACGAAGTGATTTGGGGACTAGAGTTTGCATTGCAACTGCAAGAATATGCTGAGAAAACGGGGGGAATGGTTGGCGAGGCAATGTTAGAATATCAACAGCTTCCATTCATCATGCAAGAAGAGCCAGCCACAACCGATGAACATGCATTACTGGGTTCAACTGAAATGACAATAAGACATGACACATCATCGACCGACACTTTCACCGGGATATCGCAGCCAACGGGAGGCTAATATAACTTTTGAGGCTTAGACTCCAACATCACAGAAATCCAGTCTTTCACAAAAAACAATACAAATGGAATGTGATAGATTCAAAAGAGCAGCACCTTAAGGTTATATTCTGCATTATCATTACAAGTTACCAAAACAAGCCTCAATTGTAGTATTTCTTAAGTTAAGAAGCCCCTAAAAGCATGTTCTGTTAAATTGTAATGAACTTATAATAATAAATAATTTCAAACTGTAAAACATTAGTAGTCATAATATATAAAAGAATGATGTATAAAACTTTCAAACTGTAAAACATTAGTCATAATATATAAAAGAATGATGTATATAATCCACATAAGATTCTTTTTAACGGCGTCACCGAATAAAACATTATTTTAAATTCACATAAGATTCTTTTTAACGGCGTCACCAAATAAAACATTATTTTAAGTTTACTATATAAAAGTGAATGTAAGGTCTATTATTTGTTGGGTGATTTGGTTTGGAGGCCCGATCAAGGGAGGGCAGCCAACCCTAGCCTTGGGTTGGTCTACACGGTCTTTATTTCGCAGTTAAATTAGGGTTTTAATTTAGCCGGTCTTAATTATCTCTATGTGGGTTTAGGCCTAACTTGGGGATTAAGTTTCCTAACCTTCGGTTAGTCTCTATATAATGATTGCTTTGTGCTTGTAATTCCTTGTAGCACTCATATAATAAAAGAAACCCAAGTTGCAGCACAATAATTTCTCGACGCCAAAGAACCAAAATTCTATTTTTGGTAGAATTGGATTTGTTATTAAAAAAGGGGGTTGCGGCGCATCTTGTTGCCCGTTTACCTACCTGCCGTAATTTTTCTATCATTGGTTTAGTAGTTGTAAAATTAAAACGATCATATTATTATTTCAAAAGAATTCTGATGACCAACTCGGTTTCTTTTTTCACCTCGGCCTAATTTCACATAAATGGGTTGCAACGTTGTCATCACAAGTCAACCTGGCTCGTGAGATCATCAAGTGATTTATAGACCTAATTCACCCATACTGTTGGACGCAATCCATGACCAATAGGGATGGCAATCAAACCCGAACCCGCTGGGTAAACCCGAAACCCGACACATTTGGGACGGGTTTGGGGTCGGTTAATCGGGTTTGGGATGGGTTTGGGAATAGTTTTTATTTTTTTCGCGGGTTTGGGACGGGTTTGGGATTTAGTGATAAACCCGTTTACCCGACCCAATTACCCAATAAAGTGTACCCGTTTACCCGATTGTATACCTGATATAATTTCTTTTATATTATATATATATATATATATATGATACATCCATTTTTTACACATATATGTATTCTATTCCGTATACATTGTAGTTATTTGATATATATTTTTATAATGACAATACAAAATGTAACCGGTTAGTAGTTACCCGATAAATACCCAATGGGTTTTGAGATGAGTATACCCAACGAGTAATCTTTTTCAATTAACGGGTTTACCCGATACCCGATGGGTATTTACCCGCTAGAAACCCGACGGGTTTTGGGATGGGTTTGGGACAAGCTTATCTAACCGGGTTTGGGTTTGAGATTACCTAAACCCGTCCCAAACCCGACCCATTGCCATCCCTAATGACCATTTTACCCTCTTATAACTTCGAATTTTCATATTTACCCATTAATATTGGAATGCCAATAACACTTGATAACATTTTAGCAAATTTTAAGATAAATATAAAAGTAAAAACATGAAATAATTTTTGTAATGCACTCCCATGTACATGTTTTAAATCTTCGTTGTTCGTTTATTGCTTACGCAAGGCTGCATCGAATGGATCCGGGGTAGCACAAAAACCCTGGTGCAAAACAGACATATGATGGAATGGAACGTATGTAAACTGCTACTGCAAAATCAAATTATGGGGCAAGGGGTAGACAAATGGTTGTGGCAATCGGGTACAGTTACAGAGTCATTTCGGATCTGTGATCTATGAAGGGAACTTGATTACATGCCTACCATTCCTGAAACAAGAGTACTAAAGTGGATAAGTTGGTTACCAAAAAAATAAATTGTTTTTTTTTGTGGAGAGTAGTAATAAATTGTATACCAACACGGGAAACCTCAGCCATAAGGCACGTCCCGATATCATCCATCAGATGTGTTATGTGCAGCAGGTCAGTCGAGTCGGCAGATCATCTACTCATCTCGTGGAAGTTCACTCATCAGGTTTGGGTAGTTATTTTGCAATGGATAAAAGTTCCTATGCCGAGGTACATGCTCAACGTTATTGAGACGCTTGAATACCTTGATAATCTGCAACTAACGAGTCAAATGAAAAGAGCGGGGTATCATATTGTGGCTACAGCCTACTAGTCTATTTGGCTAGCACGAAACCAGCTAATATTCGAAGGAATAGGTCCGCAACTGTCAAAAATAGTAGGCAAAATAAAGGCCCTATCTTTTTTATGGATTAACTCAAGGGTGGAATCAATTAAGCTGGACTGGAAGGAATGGGAAGAGTTCAAGGTGGCATGGTTATCTAAAGTGTAATTGAGTCTGTATCTTTTGCAGCTTGTTATCTCATTTTCATGTACTTGTTTTAATATCTTGGGCAGCTTGCTTAAGAGCTTTTAATATATCGCCGCCTTTTCCCCTAAAAAAAAAAAAACTAGGTTCCCAAAGTTAGTTATGGTGCCACATTTACTAAACCACCAACTACCATGTTGATACACATTTTGTGGACGCGACTCGGCTCGGTTCGATTTGGTTCAGTTCGACCCGTTTAGGTTCGGCTCAAGCCCGACGTCACGACATTCCTCCGTCGTGCGCCCCAGAGTTCGACACGATAAGCGCCGCGGCCTTTCCCGTCGACACATCACCATGACATCACCAAGGTGATGTCATGATGATGTCACTATGTTGACTAAACATTTGAAATCAACAAATGTGATTTACGTAAAAAGCTTGGGCCAATCATCTTTAAGACAGAATGCATGTTGGGCTTCTTCTCACATGGGCCGAACCCCACTTGCTGAATTGCATGTCGACGAAACACACTTTGTTTCGTCGACTTTGTATATGTTTCGCCGGCTACAACCGTTTCGCCGAGTCCCTATTTTGTTTCGTCATGTATTATGTGTCTGTGGGTATAAATAGACAGTCTTTAGACAGAAGAATAGAGAGACACAAGTGAGAGAACACACACACACGAGAAGATATGTGCCAAAATTTGGTCGTTATGGTTTTTGATCGGGTCCTCAGGAAAGATTCCAATGAAAAGTACGCGCCGGTAGCACGTCAGAAGCTTTTTTTAATATTCATGATCTTTTCTTCCACAAGAAGTTCAAAGTCCACAAGATGAACGTGCAGTGTACATTTCTTCGCGGTGTGATTGAAGAAAATGTGTTTGTTGATCAAACCAAACCGGGTGTGCGGATGCCTTGGCGTGGATTGAACAACCGCACACTACTTCGGAAAGAGAAAGACAAAGACCTTCGCTGGTGCAATGTGGAAGACCAGCCGGACCCAGAGGTTTATGATCTTGTTGCTGTGAAGAGATTTCTCAGTAGCTGCAAAATCGACTTTGAAATCCACACCTGGTGGATATCCAGTTTGGGAGAGCACTCAGATTCCTGGCAATGCACGAAGCAGTTGCAGGATACGGTTTTAAATTTCTAATCTCTCCTATACTTGTCGATATTTAAGCTGCTTTATAATTTGTTATCCTCTCGTACAGCACTCATTGACCTGACACGTTGATCTCGAATATCACCTCACACGTGATTGTTTCACTATGAAACTCATCGATGTTGTTAAGGTCCACACCGATGACCAACGTGCCGACCTTTTTACCAAAGCATTTGACAAATCAAGATTTGACTTTTTATTATTGGTAAACGACATTAAGGTCAAGCAAGAGTAAAACCAACATCGGAAAATCATTTTTGTAAATACCTTTGTGTTTTAAATTTATCTTAGTTTATTGATTTTAGGGGGAGTAAATCCAAATTTGAAAATCCAAAAACATCGAAAAATTTCAAAAACCCAAAAACAATAGAAAAGCAAAAATGAGTTTCCTGGCGAGCAAAAGAGAAAATGATAGTACATCAGTGGTCTGTCCAAACCTTTTTAAACTGAAAAGAAAAATGAAAAACGATAAGCAGCTCTATATAAGATGTATCGGTAGGCTCACAATCATTTTAAAGTGTGCAGGGTGATATAAATCTTAAATCGACTGAAGACCAGGTGGGAACCATTCATTGGCATATGGTCTTAGTACCGAAATTTCGTTTGATAGATTGCCGAGGTTCTGAGATATTCGGTCTTTATGCTGCTTATCATCTGGGTATCATGGTTGTATCTTTTACCGAATAATAACGGGGACGCAAGTCTAGATCTTCCATGATACCATACATACGTGTATATACTGCATACGACCTCAATAAGTGATCAACAATCACATGTCCAAACATAATAAGTGATAATATATCACATTTATCCGGGAGTCAAGTTCGTCTCTCTGCTGTACGAAAGTACTGACCTGTTCACGGACTTGCTCTTGTGCCCTCATGCATATGAAAATCAAGTTCCTCATCAATAAGTGATTCTATCACATAGGGCTTGTTTTCAAATCAAAATAAGTGAGAATCTCACATCATATACATTCAAACAGATGATAATCGGTATACTCACCGGTAAGATGAACTCTCGTACATACCTTGATACGGGAATGTGTCGTGATGTGGATGAACACCGGTCGGTAAGTATAAATCATACCTTAACGTATCCCCTCGCCATGATTACATCTGATAAGTTGAGCTTATGTGGACAACAATACCGATAATTGTTATAGGATGCTTATCTAATTGTTAACTAAAAGAACAACAAGAGCGTTTTGGCATGACCGTACACTGATATGATTCTCTTACCCTCGAAACTCACAAAAAGAATGTCTGTAAATATTTATTTAATGCTTTCAGTTTCTGCATCTTTGTATATATTTATTTACTGCTTTCTGTCTTTACATTTGAAATATTCAAAAATACCAAAAAGATTTTAGGTGTGTTTTAATATAAACTTTCTAAAAAGCCAAAAAGATTTTATTTCTATTTTATTTTCGATCGTACGATGTTGGATCTCGAGTCTTCGTTGCCTGAAACCTGAACGAAAACCAAAATGACTAAATCTTCATAAACGGTCGAAATTTGCAAGTTTTTGAAAGTTAGAGACTAAAATTGATAAATGTGTTAAACTTTCAAACTGTCGGACGGTGATTGACTGAACAATGGTCATATGTGTGTCGTTTGTTTATGTTACTATATTCCAAGCAGTTGTTCTCATTACGCGTTTAGATTTCTTGCATGTGCAGATTCTAAAGGCAAGGAGAACATGTTCGTAGACAAGCTTCGGAATGAAGACACGACGTGAAGGCACTCAAATGATGAAGATGATCGAGTTGCCGTTGGCCATCATCAACACCACAAGGATCTCAAGTTCTAAAGATCAAGTTTCACGAGCTTAATCCAAGGGGGAGCTTATGTTAAGGGGGAGTTTGTCAACACACTTCCTACATGAAACAGGGAGTTTGTTGATACACTTTCTGCTTTCAAGACGTGAAGACATTGAAGATCCTCCGACATAGAAGACATGAAAGGCGAACCTCACGAGTAGCGTCTAAGGGGGAGTTTGTTGATACACATTTTGTGGACGCGACTCGGCTCGGTTCGATTTGGTTCAGTTCGACCCGTTTAGGTTCGGCTCAAGCCCGACGTCACGACATTCCTCCGTCGTGCGCCCCAGAGTTCGACACGCGAAGCACGGAGAGCCGCAACTTATTCCCGTCGCCACATCATCATGACATCATCATGATGATGTCATGATGATGTCATAAAGTGGCTAGACTTGGCAAATATGAATTTGAAAGTTCATGTACGTGCATGTACATGATGTTTGGGCCAATCATCTTCAACCGTATGCATGTTGGGCCTAAACTTAAAGCTTGGGCCGAACCCCACTTGCTGAATTGCATGTCGACGAAACACACTTTGTTTCGTCGACTTTGTACGTGTTTCGCCGGCTACAACCGTTTCGCCGAGTCCCTATTCAGTTTCGTCGATTGTAGTGTGTCTGTGACTATATAAAGAGTTCATTGTTTCTGTCTTAAGAGGTAGAAAAACTAGAGAGAGAGAGTGTAGTGAGAGAAAGTTCCGGTGAGCTTTGTATTTGTCAAATATTGTACCGAAACTTTGTCGAAATCAATACACGTAACTGTTAATCGTTGATATCTTTACGTATTGTTCACTTTCTCGATCTCGGTTTGCATCTCCGGTTGGATTCCGCACAACCGGGTGTGTTCGATAACAAGGATTAGGCGACTAGATCCTCCTAGCCGGACCTACATACCACGAGCAGCATTTATCATCATGAGCTGGTACGATGGATGTTTCATTAATTCCCACCACATATTTAAGGATATCAGCTTGCTGGTCCGTGCTTTCTATATTTATATAATTTCTCCTGTACCAAAAAAAAACATATTTAAGGATATATAGATCAATCCATGAACAATTAGTACTTCGTATTTAATAATCAACAACAAGCAAACCATCCTAAACAAACCAACAAAACCAAAATGCTCAATGGAAGAAGCTTCACTAATACCATCTTATCACTATCATTCATCCTCATGATCACGATCATCAAAGACACTCACGGATCCACTGAGGCATGCAACTATGGTACAACTGCAGAGTACCCGGTTTTCAACGAAGAAGAGCAAGAGTTTCTGATGGATACACAAGAGCATAGGCTGGTTCTGGAGACTGCATATTTGGATGGTCTCATTTCTAATGGCGGCAATGGTAAGCGTATTACTTATAAGAGTCTAAACCGTGGTAAGCCAGTAGCTTGTGGCTCAACGGGTGGTTGCTCCGGAAAACGGGTAAATGATGTCGGTAGGAGATGCAATAAAGGCAATTATTCATGCAGATGATCCGGAGGGAGTGTTGTACAAATAATGTTAACATAGAAATTGTTGTGATCCTTAGTCTTGCTGCCACTTAATTGTTGTGATGCTTTGTCTTACAAAATACTCGTGCTTGTTGTCATTTGAAATAATCTTTTGTGGTTACGCTTATTTGTAAGTTATATTGCATATAAAGTTATACATTGTTCTTGTGTTTGAAGAGTCTGGAGATAGAGACTCTTGATCATTTTATAGAGGGGTTCAGATATATTAAATAATTAGGGGAAAGTTGTTGTACAAATAATGTTAACATAGAAATTGAAGGAAAACTCAAAAAGACAAGGTGGCATTTTTGTAATTATCAATAACTATCAAAGTTACTCTACAAATATACCTAAAAAACCTAAAAAAAACCTAACCCCCCTCCCCCCACCCCAAAAACCTAACCCCCCCCCCCCCCCTCCCCCCACCCAAGCTAAAATGCTAAAAACTAAACCCCCAAAAAACCCAAAAAAAAAAAAAAAAACACACAAATTATTTTATTTTATTTTTTTAACATTTTTTATTAAAAAATCGCTACTTTTAGTAGCAACAAAAAAAAAAATTCTAACAAAATGTAGCGATTTTTTTATAAAAAATATTTAAAAAAAAAATTGTATTTTTTAGGTATTTTTTGTTGAGTTCACATTTGTATAGTAACTTTGATAGTTGGTGGTAATTACAAAAATGCCACCTTGTCTTTTTAAGTTTTCCTTCAATTTGTATGTTTAGTATGTTAAGATTATTTGTATTTGATCTTTTCCCTAAATAATTATATTAGGGGATACATCAGTTTTGAAGTATTATTAAATAATATTGATTTGGTATAAAATACAAATATTAATTAGTTACTTCTGTGAGGAATTAATGTTGGTATGGAAAAAAATACATCTGATTAATGTGTAAAGTTCCATATTATTACATCGTTTACACAATGATTCATTCATTTACACGCTTTTAACAAACACCTCTTTTCCATTTTTATAGTCCTTTCTAGTCTTCTCTTCACTACTTGCAAATATATTTTTTACCGAAGAAAAGCAACCTTTCTGTCGTAACCCGATAACAAAAAAAAAAAGCAAAAGAAAAAAATGTAACCGGCTGATAACAAAATCTACTCGTGGTGTTTGAAGAGGGTGGAACGAGTGCTAACATTTTCTCTATCCCAGAGAGATAAAAGAGGCTACACCGAGACCCATGGCTCTAATTATAAGGTGTTGTAAGCCAGGTAATGTACCTAAAAGAATCAAACAAACAAGAAGATAGATGACACTAGCTAATAGTAACAACCAATAGCAACAATATGCGTGGTGAAAGCAATGCAAGTATAAAAGCATCGACATGCACTCCTAAAAAGTCTCTAATCCAAGACAGATCTAAGACAAAACTATAGTAAAAGGTAAGTCAAACTAAAGTAAAGGAAGAACTGAAATGTAGGAAAAAACTAGGGTCCTAAGCAATCTACAACAAAATCTATATGCTCCCCAAGAACTACATAATCTATATCCTACGTCTCTCAGAGTTCCTCAATCATGTCTTCGGAGAGGTGCAAGTGTAGCAAATCATGTCTAATCCAACAATTAGGTTATAAAGATGTTGATTGTGGTTTGCAACTCATTATTATTATTATTATTATTATTATTATTATTATTATTATTATTATTATTATTATTATTATTATTTTGTTATGTTATGTTATCAATAGAAAAAGCCATGTCAGTAACACAACCGACTACACCAGTTTTGCTGGAACCGTGGAATCGAAAGAAACAATCAAAAAAACGAGCACTTGAACAGGTAATTGCAGGGTAATGCTTCTAAGATCAGATTTATCAGTTTGGTCGTTGGGCAGTGGAATGAGCAGGTACTTACTCACCAATTTGACGCCCATTAGTCTCTGTCATCTACTTCATTAATACAACCGCATTACCCATAATACCATTATATCATATACATTAATCTAGCTAGTAGATATAATTCCTAATCACAAAACTAAGTATAAATTCATGTTTTTTTTTTCTTTGAATTCTGGGACTAAAATAAGTGCTTAATAAGATGGGAAAAAAATTCAAAAAAAAAAAAAATCTCTCCATCACTTCTTACATTAAGGGTATTTTATATATTAAGACTCTATTTGTACAATAACTTAACCCTCAATATATAAGATTTTTTTTTAATGATAACACTTGTTTCTACTCTATTACACCAACAATTCAACATTATTAACCCTTGTCCAAGATTGAACTTGATACCTCTCTTCTAAAAAGCATATCTCTACCAAGTGGGATCACCACATCGGCAAGTATACAACACTTGCATGTATTAAAAACTGGACTGCAATGACTACTATTAAAGAACTTAATTAATCATATTTCCATTGAACACAAGCTAGTTTCTAAAAGTTAGTTAATGAGCCACAATTAGGCCACCCGGGGTGGACAATTTTTTGTACGTGATAAACATTTTCCACGCGTGAAAAATCACAAAAGCCCACCGCCACCTCCTAGTTTCACGCTACCATTTGTATAACGCGTGCATTTTTTCACGCGTGATTATTTGAGTGTGGTGAGGGTAATTGTTGGTTGGGGGGAAATTGTTGGGTGTGGTGGTGAGTGATGGGCATTTCCACTTGAAGGGGTATGGTCCCAGATCTCGCGTCAGCACGACCGCGAGTGACCATTACCCTTATCAAAAACCCCCCACCAGCAGGAACTTACCTGTGTCCGTGCGGGCACGCATGAACACAGCGGTCCAATCTGTCCAGTGATGAGAAGACTTACCTTAAGTACGAAAACGAATGTTACGCATAGCGATGCGGCCTGGCACCGCATCATATGAACATTTTCGTCACGACAAGTGATCTGGACAACAGTAACAGTCACTAAGCGGCGATGCGGCATGGCACCGCATCCCGCATACATCTTTGGATAGAACAAAGAACGCAGGAACAACATCAGAGACCGCAAGCAGCGATGCGGCCTGGCACCGCATCCTGCCTACAAGGCAAGTGGGTCTGACACCACAGTGCAAGTGGCACTGGAAACAGTCGCCTATCAGCCCACATGTGTGCAACAGTCTGACACCACAGCAGGACGTGGCATCACCATCATAACCGACAGGTCTGACACACTGTGCGATGTCAGACTAGCTACTCAACTACCCTCCTTCACTCCTCGGCTATAAATACCCACCCCAAACCAGGTTTGAGGTATCACTTCTCAACTCTCTCAGTACTACTACTATGACACTTTGCTTCCCAAGCAAACTACTGATTCTCACGCCGGAGAGTGGTAACAAGGAGCACCCCCCACCCCATTCTCCTTGTTACGAGTCACGGATTGTTTCCTTGTGCAGGAAACCGACCAGCGGACGATCCAGCCAGCGATCCTCGGAAAGAAGGGATTAACCCTACTTGACGAGACCAGTGAGTTAACCCCACCCGGCTAACCATTGTTTCATCATTGGCGCCCACCGCTACTCTTAGCACTTTTTTCAACCATCTTTTTCTTTCCCAAAGATCATGGCTGATCACCTAAACAACACTACGGGGGATAACCTAAACCCCGCAAACCAGGGACCTACGGGGACAACTCCCCTAGCCCCAAATGCTGAACATATTGGCACGTCAACGCAAGGGGGCGCTTCCCTTACGTTCGGACACCATCTATCACAGTACGCTTCTGTGATACCCCCAGGCATGAACCTCCATGCCTGGTATGACCAACAACAAGCTCTGCTGGCCGCAATATACAACAGAGCTTGCGCAGAAGCGCAAGTACCTGTCGGGCCTACCCCGGCACCGCATACCCCTGCGGGTCGTGTTTTACAATACGACAGCAAGGCCCCAAATCATCCAGCCTCCCGGAGTAGGCACGAAGACCGCGGTTCCTCTTACTGCGATGTCCGCACACTTGATGAGGACGATTCCTCGTATGGGTCCCACCGCAGGGGCCCTATACATAGCCGCCTAGGCCCCCATGGCGAAACTAGGCGGCAGTCTACAGCCCACCACGGCCCCGGCATCCAGAGCCGGCTGGGACCTCAGTCCCACCATGAAGGGCACGGGCATACCGATCCGGATGACGGTACATACCGCGGGGAATCCCATGCCACCAGCAGCAGACCGGGAGGACGCAATTACGTTCCTCCCACTCACCCCCGCACTACATACCTCCGCGCTGCAAAGCGCCACCAAAGCCAACCCTACAGGCCGAAATCTGCGGCCGAAAACTCCAAGTTCGCCCCAGACATTGCCCACGCCGATGTCACCACCACAAAATTCCCATTAAACATTGGGAAATACAATTGTTCGACCGACCCAGACGATCACATGAACATCTTTGTCGGTGTCGGGTGCAACGGTAGGTGGGATGAACCCACTTGGTGTCATTTTTCCCCCAGACCCTAACAGGTCTGGCCAGGGCTTGGTTCGATTCTTTGCCAGTAGGATCACTGGCCTCATTTGAGGACTTGCAAGAAAAGTGCCTCGCACACTTTAGCCAGCAGCGACGACATGAACGTGATTCTATAGACGTCATGAACATCTGGCGCAGAGCAACGAATCGCTTGAGGCGTTCGTTGTCCGTTACAATAAAGAGTGCCTGGAGATAGGCGACGTTGCAGACCAAATGGCACGCAACCATTTCATCGTTGCCGTCAGGGACGAACAAATAGTTATGACTATCTCCGGCAAGGAAGGCTTGCCTAAGAAATGGGAAGATGTCATGGCTGCGGTCAAGACATACGCCCAGACCCAGCGGTCCCTCAAACCGCACGTCTCAAAGGCACAGCCCCAAACGGAAGGCCAGTCCTCCCACCAAGAACACAAGCGCAACAACAAGCGCAACCAGGACACATGGAATCGCAGCAGCGATCCCAAACCATATGTCCCGCGGAACAACCAGCCCGACGCAAGGGCCACAATCAACGCCCAGCGTGAAAACCAGGCATCAAAGAAAGAGTCTCGGGACCGTAGCTGGACCGAGATCAACCAGTCGCCAAGCGACGTCCTCCTCACGGACACGCAATTCCCGCGACCGGCCCAACCGATGAAGTCCAAGAAGAACCAAGATCCCGCACTCTATTGCGAGTATCACAAGGACTCGGGCCACACAACAAACAACTGCATCAGTCTCCGACTGGAGATTGAGCGAGCCCTAAAAGAGGGGAAACTGCAACACCTGTTGCCAGGCGTGCAAAAACCTACCAAGCGCATCACCCCCCACAACGAGGGCACCTCCACGGGTAAAAGGACCATGTACGTGGCCTCAACCCACATGATAAATGGAGGACGAGGAAGACCGCGCAAGGCGGCAAGAAGACCGGACAATGACTGGAAAGACGAGCAAGTGGTCTTTCCAAAAGTCCGAGGCGGTCCGCGCGACAGACGTGCCGTCGTTATCACAGGCCACCTGGCTCACTACTGCACCGAGCGATTATTCATCGACCCAGGCAGTACATCTGATATTATATACGAGCAGTGCTTCAACCAATTCGATCAAGAAGACAAAGATCGGTTGCAGCCGGTGGACTACCCGTTAGCCGGGTTTGCAGGGGAAACCGTATTCCCCCTGGGCCAGATTACTTTCCCTGTGCGCCTCACCAACGGAAGGCACACAAGAACGGAGGAGGTAAACTTCATGGTTTTACCTCACACCTCCAAATACGACGTACTTCTCGGGAGGGAGTCCCAGGGCGACTTCAACATGATAACATCCGTCCCCCACTCTGCCATCGGTTTCCCAACCGAGACGGGGATCGCTATCATATACGCCCGGAGAGAAGTTATGTCTACGGACGAGCTGCGTCCGGCCAAGGTAGCAAGGCCTAGCCCCAACACTCAACAAAAAAATGGGTTCTTAACGCAAGACACCCAGAGTAAACAGTTACGTTGGGCCACGCCTTGTCCTCTACTATCAAAGCGCACCTGAAACAGCTTCTCTTCAGGAACCAGGATATTTTTGCTTGGACACCCGCAAATATGACAGGGTACCACGTGAAATCGCGCAGCACTTCTTAAATACCATGCCAGGTATCAAGCCGGTGATCCAAGGCCAACGCCACCTTGGATCAGCAAAGAACCAGGCGATGCATGAGCAGGTCCAAGAGCTGCTCTCCGCAGGCATCCTCTGGGAAGTCAAATACCAGACTTGGTTATCAAACCCAGTCATGGTAGAAAAACCATCCGGGGGCTGGCGCATGTGCGTCGATTATAAAGATCTCAACAAAGCCTGCCCCAAAGATTGTTACGCACTTCCGGAGATCGACGAAAAGGTTGATAACCTCGCACCATTTCGGTGGAAGTGCTTCATCGATTGTTACAAAGGCTACCACCAGGTGCAGATGGCAATCAAGGACGAAGATAAAACGGCATTCCGCACTCCTACCGGGAAATACTGCTACACAAAAATGCCATTCGGGTTGCGCAACGCGAGCGCAACCTATCAAAAGTTGATGAACGACACTTTCCGCGGTCAAATCAGCAAAAGTGTCGAAATCTATATGGACGACATGGTCGTCATGAGCATGGAGGAGGACACCATGCTCAATGATATTGAAAGAACATTCCAAACTCTGCGAAGCGTCAACATGAAGCTCAACCCAGGGAAATGCTCGTTTGGAATGGAAGAAGGCAAGTTCCTTGGATTCATCGTAACCAAAGATGGATTCAAGGTGAACCCGAAAAAAGTCTAGGCGATCGAGCGCATGCCGTCGCCTTCCACGATGAAAGAAATGCAACGACTAGCTGGCAGGCTAGCCGCACTAAATAGATTCTTAGCCAACCATGCAGCTAAGTCTTACCCTTTCATCAAGACCCTGCGAAGCTGCTTAAAAAAGGAGCAATTCCAAAGGACCGCAGAAGCCGAGAAAGCGTTCCGGGAAATGAAAGAGTGTTCGATTCAACTCCTAACTCTAACCGCACCACGCAAAGATGAACCACTTATCTTGTACTTATCTGCCGCGGACAACGCGGTAGGCGCGGTACTTATAGTGGAGCGGGTAGGAGTTCAAACACCCACCTACTACATCAGCAAAATGCTTAACGACCCAGAGACGAGGTACTCCATCATGGAAAAGTTGGTATTAGCACTAGTACACGCGTTAAGACGGTTGCGACGTTACTTTGCAAACCACGCCATTACGGTGTTAACCAACTACAGGATCGGCCCGATCCTATCAAAACCCGACATCTCTAGTCGATTAGCAAAATGGGCAATTGAGCTGGGCGCACTTTCAGTGAACTATAAGCCGCGCCCCGCAATCAAAGGCCAGGTCTTGGCTAATTTCGTGGATGAGGTACCAGCAAATCGTATTCAAGAATGCGAAGAAGAGGAAAACCCTGCATCGCCACCATCCTCCGCAGAAACTTGGGCGCTATATACAGATGGTGCATCCAACGAAGATGGAGCAGGTGCAGGTTTGCGACTCGTCAGCCCTGATGGCCAAGAGCTTACCTACGCAATCCGCCTCGATTTCAAAAGCACGAATAACGAGGCAGAGTATGAGGCTCTACTGGCAGGGCTGCGTCTGGCAGTAAAACTCGACGTCCAACATTTGGAGGCACACGTCGACTCACTATTGGTTGCAGGGTAGATACGCGGCGACTATGCCGCAAAAGGGGATATCATGATCCTCTACCTCGAACAAGCCTTGCAACTGACATCAAAATTCACTTCCTTCAATATTCGCCATATCAACAGGAGTGATAATAAACCCGCGGATGCACTATCAAAACTTGCATCCACCAGCTTCCAACACCTGGCAAAACAGGTACGCATCGAAATTCTGCAAAATCCCTCAGTACCCCTGCGCCAAGTCAATGTCATCCAGTACGGTACAACATCCTGGATGACACCGATTATTGCATACTTGCAATCAGGTGTTACTCCCGAAAGCAAGGCTGAGGCACGTAAGTTGCTATACAAAGCGTATCATTACCAAATGGGAGATGGTATCTTATACCGAAAATCATACCTGGGGCCACTCCTACGATGCGTCGACCCCCAAGATGCCACATACCTTATCAGAGAAATACACGAAGGAATATGTGGCATACATGCAGGCCCACGCATGGTGGTGGCCAAAATCATGAATGCCGGGTACTACTGGCCCGGCATGCACCTGGACGCAGTCAAAATCTTGCGCAAGTGTTTCAATTTTCAGCGGCATGCTCCCAAAACCTTGCGCCCCAAGAACAACCTGATCCCCGTCACCACCGCATGGCCATTCCAGAAATGGGCAATCGATGTCGTGGGACCATTTCCAGACGCACCAGGTGCAGTGAAATTTATCATAGTGGCTGTTGATTACTTTACAAAATGGGTAGAGGCAAAACCGCTCGCCTCAACCACCGCTATGATAACAAGGAAATTCGTCTGGGAACATATCATCTGCCGTTTCGGTCTACCAATGTGCATCGTTACAGATAACGGTACCAACTTCGCTGCCGATGACTTTCAAAAATGGCTGAAGGAGCTGAACATTGAACACATATTCTCCTCAGTGGCACATCCGCAAGGGAATGGCCAAGTCGAGAGTATCAATAAAAGTTTAGTCGAAGGCATCAAAGCACGGTTGGGAACAGCCAGACGCGGCTGGGTTGATGAACTCCCAAGTATCTTATGGGCCCACAGGACAAGCCCAAAGACAAGTAACGGTGAAACACCCTTCAGCCTGGTCTATGGCACTGAAGCGGTGATCCCCGCGGAAGTAGTCCTCCCCTCACCTAGAATGTTGGCTATCAATAAGATAGACAACAATGAGGAACGCATGGTTGACTTGGACCTCCTGGAAGAAAGGCGTGAAAACGCGGCCATCAATGAGGCCAAGTACAAAACCAAACTCGAAAAGTACTACAATGCACGCGTCCGCATTTGTACCTTCAACCCGGGAGACTACGTCCTTCGTGACAATGAAGCGTCTAACGCAGAACGCCCAGGGAAACTTGCCCCCAAGTGGGAAGGACCCTACCTCATCCAAGAGGTCCTGGGTAAAGGCGCGTATAAACTGCAAACATTAGAGGGCGAAACTATCGCACGCACATGGAATGCACAACAGCTTCGACGCTGTTACATGTAAGCCATGTTTTTTATATTCATCATATAACCTATCGGGCCGCAGGCCATTTGCAAATAAATAAATAAACGATTCAATGCAATATTGTTTATTTACTTCTATTATAAACGCGTGTTCCACTCTGCGGTATCTACAAAAACAGATTGGCAAAATCTTCATTCGCGATACCTACACAGAGTGGTAACCACACGCAACTATTGTAATAGGCCAGCAATGGCAAAACATCAACTGTCTATCCGGCTGGATATGCAAATACGGTTTTCATAAAGCCTACACAATTCCTAAACCCTAACGGGATAAAAACAGGAATTGACTAATACAAGTTCAAACATGAAAGTAATGAAAACACTTGTACAACTTGAACAAAGCGGTTAAAACTTTATATTCAAAAAATTTCTACACCTACGCGGTGCACAAGGGATTTACATAAAGTTCTTAACATTTACATTGAGGAAACAAAAAGGCACGCAGGCCAGCCTAGTCTTTCTTTGTACCGCTGGAACCCGCACCATCCTTGCCCTCAACAGCAGGCTTTTCCTCGTCTTCCTCATCAGCATATAATAACCGCAAGCGGTCTACATAGTCTTTTGCGTCCAGGCATTCGTCAAGCTTCTCAAGGGCGGAAATGGACGTGTCATTATACGCCTCAAGAGCGGCGGCAAGAAGTGCTTCAGTGTCCACACCATGGAAACCAGATCTTTCATCAGTATATTTGCCCTGGGCCAAAACATTCATATGAGAAATGCAACGGTTGTAGCCAGCTTTAAATCCAGCATCCCGGGCGCGCAACCTAATCTCATTAACTCCTGCCACATTCTCAGGCGCGTCCAGGATGGACGTAACAATCTGCAAGGCACAAGCAGTAAGGTTATCAATGGCAAGCCTACAAAAAATAGCAAAGGAAATGGGTACTTACATGCCCGATACCGCGGGTACACATCCATTCACGATCCTCCTTGAGCTGGTCGAATGAAGAAGCAAGGCTATCTCTAGCCTTTGCAGCCTCTCTTGCCCGCGCTTCAGCTTCAGCAGCACGGGCAGAGACCTCCTCAATAGTTGCCACCCGACTCCGCACTTCAGCCTTTTTTACAAGGAGAACACAAGTATACAAAGATAATCAACATACTTATGGGATATATGCACAAATTCAAAAGCAAACGAGACTCATACCTGGAGGCCATTAATAGTTTTGGTTAAGTTGGTGCGGTCAGCATTTGCCCCTTCAAGAGCCTTTGCAGCTCGGGCCTCCGCCTCCTTGGCCTCTTCAAGAGCCTTGGCAAGGCGAGCTTCTGCCTCTTTGGCCTCTTTGGCATACGCATCAGCTGCGACTTTCTCCTTAACCAAAGCAGCATTCGTTGCCTTGGCGTTGGTAAGCTCCTGACGAACACGAAAGAGAGTTTCATTCTGTTTGGCCCAAGATTCTTTCCAAGTCTTGCGCTCATCAGAAAGTGTCTTGTGCTCATTAGAAAGAGATTCTTTCCAACTCTTGCGCTCATCAGAAAGCAGTTTTGCAACGGTACGAACCTGTTTAAGCTCAGCAGTGGCCGCCCATTCCTCATTCTGCTTACGCTTTTCAAAGGCAGCCTTATCTTTTTCAAGCTGCTCTGCACCCTCACGAGCAGCCTTAACCAACTCTTCAGCTTCAGCCCGCAAGCGACCATTCTCCTCCTCCTTGCGCCCCAACACCTTGTATTTTTCCATAATGGCATTTGCCATTATGGAACTCCCCACAAGCATGGAGGAGAGTTGATTAATCTGGACCTCACTTGGCAAAGAACGGGCCCGATTGACTTCAAATGGGGTGCCCAAACCACCCAAAATCTCCTTACATGAGGAAGGGTCAGCAGAAATATCATCCCCTTGCATTACAGTCCATGGGGGCGGTGATAGGTAATGGCCCGGTCTTCAGTATAGGTGCGGTAATAAAACTCCAATTCAGACTCTTCAGGCTGAATAGGAGTCCCTGTAAAACCCGCACCCCTAGAAGCGGAACCAGAAGCTTTCTCAGAAACGGGAGATTTCTTCCTCTCAGTATAAGCAAACTTCAGGTTCAGATCATCAGTGTCCTGCGGGGAGATCAGATTATCATGGGAGTCCACCGTATCATATATCTGCACCGCAGGCCCCTTCCCAGTATCCTCCGCCCGCGCAGAGGACTCAGGCACCACTTTAACCCCCGTACCCGCAGCTGTGTCATGCGGGGGAGAATGAGGAGCATCAAAAATAGAAAACCCTTCATCCTGCGGTTCTGTAAACGAAGCATAAACACTTTAAACTACAAGTACAAAGACAAAATACTTGTACAAGTTACGAATCGCTTACCAGAAACAACCACAGGTTTCACAGGTCCCACAAAAGTCGCCCGTTTGGTCTGTATCTTTGGACGCTTTTTCTCACCGGCATCCGCAGCCTTCTCCGGTTTTCTTTTTCTCTTCTCATCAGCTGGCTTGGAGCCTGCAGAGGTCCCACCTGCAGCCGCACCACCACCTGGAACACCCAAACCGTCAAGGGTGTCAGATACTACCACGTAATCGGTACATCTGCGGAAACAAGAACGAGAGATACCTGCCGCCTGTGGCACCAACGGAGGAACAACGCCAGCCTCAGGTTTTTTCTTGCCGCGACCCCGCACGGGTTTCTCCACATGCTTTTTCTCCGCATGCTTCTTAGGAGCACCCTTCAACTCAAATTTACCCAAGACTCCAAGGGTACCTGCGTTTGGATCATCAAACAAGAAAGATCAGCAAGGTGAACCTCATAAGGCAAGCAAGAAGGTTATGGATTATACCTTTGCCTTGCGGTAGGGGTGCGATCAGGGCATCGCGTTTAGGAACGCGGAAGTTGTTGACAATGGTCAAGTTAAAACCTTCACCTTCCGCACACTTAACAATATCAACCTTGCCTGTAAAGGTTGGATCAAATATCTTCCACAGCTCAGCAACCTGTGATAGTACACTTACAAATCAGTAACAAGCAAGGGGATAAAGAAACCGCATAAGAGTAAGAACACTTACCACCACTTTTTTTCCCGCACCACGGGCCTTGCATGCCTGTCAGGCCTACTCAACATCATCCGCAGCACCCACAACTGATTGTTGTCCAGCTGCGTATGCTCAATAGTCCTCAACCTCGAGAACCACTCCACAGCCTCCGCACTGGGTAGAGCAATATCCTCCACCGGGATGGTCTCATTAACATTCCGCAAGGTCATGTTAGCAACAACCGCGGCAGCCTTAATATAGAAGAATTTGAATTTCCACTTTGAAATACCCTTCGGAGGGGTCATCAGCTTGGGGCTTCCGTACCGTTGGCTGAAAGAAAAGAACCCGGTGTTCACCGTCAACTGGTAGAACCGCCAGAAATTATCAACGGTAACCGGAAAACCAAGAGCACGAAAAGTGTACTCAAAGTTTTTAATACGAATCATCCCGAAAGGACTCATCTGGGAGATATGGATTTTGTAATACTCCAAAACCTCAGCAACAAAAACAGTTAACGGTAAACGAAGGTTACCGTCAATAAAAGAATCAGCCCACATGGTGACATAACCGGTCGGAGCATCGGCACCGGTGTCACCCTCCTTGGGCAAAAACTTTGATGTGTGCTAAAGCGGTTAAATAAAAACAACTAAAAAATAAACTTTTGGACATGCTTTGGCCTAATAGGTATCGGTAATCTCATTAGGATTGTCCCCAGGTAGGCAACGGGTCCTTATAATTGGATTTGTACGAATGCCAGCCTAGACAGGAGTTCCCAACATAACGGTACTTAACCCTTCCAGTTACTACATGTTCGACACGAAAAACACATTTTTACAAATAATGTACAAAAGACAAACTTTTAAAAATAACCTTAAACTAGACACTCTAAGTTTTAAATTTATAAACTTAGACTCGATCTAAACCTAAACCACATAACCGGCAGTGTACCGATCAGTGTAGTATAGCTGATGTAAGTCCGAGTATCGAACCCAAGAGACTCTGTTGAATTACGTTAATTAATTTATATACACTAAAATGACACCACACTAACATTATTATATTTTTGTATTTTTGATTTAAAAAGGGGGTTTTACTTGAAAAGTAAATTAACTAAAAACTAATTGATAAACATGAACTAAAAACACATTAAGACAAAGGTTTGATTTTATGATAATAAAGGACTATATAGGTTGGAATCCCACTTGTTAATAACATAATTCCTACCGGGTAATTGTGTGATATGAAACCAGGATCTTTAGATATTAAACCCTAAAAGACGACGTATAGGATTCCCAATCATTCTCGGGAATGCAACTATGTGACTTTAAAGATTTATTTTGATTACTGATTTACTAGACTTCCTCACAGTTGTCTAGTGTTCTTAGTTAAGTGCTTGAAAAGACTGACTTCCTCACGGTTGTAAATATGAAGGAATTTAAGAAAACTTAATTTGGTTTAATAGACAAGTTAACGACAATTCAACTAAAACCGGGTTTCTCACAAATATCAAATAATACAACTGAACAAAGTTTGAAAACAACTGAAAACAGAATACAAAGCAAATACAAACTGAAAAACGAATATTTACCGAACCCGGAAGCTTAGAACTCGAACCGGAAGCTTCCTAGACTCCCGAGAAGCTCCAAGGTGCTCCAAAGTCGACCAAGGTGATCCAAAACCCGAAGGTGTGTGAGATGGTTTGAAAGGATTGGACTTGTGCTATTTATAGTGAAGTTTTTGGCCTCTGGACACCCCTTACGGACCGTAAGGGTCATGGCTTACGGTCTGTAAGCCCATGTTTGATGACCAGAGTTCACCTGCTCCACTCCTGGCCGCACACGCTTGCCGACAGGTCCTTACGGACCGTAAGGGTGGAGCCTTACGGTCTGTAAGGCCTTTACTTGACTACCCCACTCAAATACTCCATTCTGCACAAGAAACTTTTCTGCCGACAGGTCCTTACGGACCGTAAGGGTTGAGTCTTACGGTCCGTAAGGCATCTTCAAAAGCAAACTTCATTTTTGGATTCCTCTCGTCGAGCTACCCCAAAAGAATATATTATGGCTCCCGTAACTCAATTTCTAGCTCCGGATATGTCCAGATGAAGTTCTGACTGTTTCTGGCGCGTATTTATGTTCTTTTCTTCTTCATTCGGACTCTGTTTTATTCGCCATTTTTGCTCCCTTTACACCAGGACCTGGCAAAACACAAAATAAAATAAAACAAACTTAAAACTAAATAAAAACAAATAAAAACCATACAATAATTATACATTTCACACAGGACAAATATGTGTATTTTACTACACATCAAATATCCCCACACTTAACCTTTTGCTTGTCCCTAAGCAAAATCCTAAGCAACATGTCCCACTTAAACGCTTTACAAAAACGCAAGCCTTGAACAAATTAAAATGTGAACTACAAAATCAATAAACACAGATGTTTCCCAAGACTTACAACGTTCAAAAGGTTGACAATTCAAGATAATGAAACGAGAAACCGAGCCTACCTAATCAAACTTTCTTACCTTCAAGTAATCAATTTATGCAATATCAACACCTCTCACGAAATTCACTCATCTCTCGGTTAATATATATGTAATTTCAAGTGAACTCTTAAAAACCGAACTGTGAAGCATGACTATTATAAGCTTGTACGTCAATCAGATCTCCACCTAATTGTTATAAGTCGATACAAATCAAGAGGACTTTTATTGTGGGTAGGTAAGGGTAAAAGGTAGGTTGTTTATTTGGAAGAAAGTGGCTAACAGGAGATTTTACGATAAACCGGAAAAACACGAAGTAGGGTATTTTTTTTTATAACAAACCGAAACACAAACCAAGTGACTCTTTTAAGGTCAGATCGTCAAGACCGGTATTATCCAAGATATGGAGTAAGTCTTCCTCAATCCTGTAGTGAACATTACTTCCAACTTTAATGGATCGTTCGACATTGAGCCTAATAGCCCCCACCCTCATTAGAAGTGTGTATTCATGTTGAGATTCATTTTGACTTTTTCTACATCTTCCTGTGTGAGACCAATTTCCACATCCAATGCATTTCTCATAACGTTTTGCTCTTCTTTTCATAGCACTTTTGGATGTTCCACTAAATGGTTGTGTTTTAAACAAATGAAACAGAAAAAAGGCTCAACTTGGTTTTCTATTGGATAACATTTTTTGGGTAACAGGTTTTTTTTTTTTTTTTTTTTTTCTTTCTCAGAAAGGTGATCCTAATGCCTCTATCATACTTGTACCAACGTCTAAACCAAAGGTCTTGAAATGTATCAAAACGTACAAGCTCTAAAGTAATGCAACAAGTTGGTAAACACACATGAAACGAAAATAGTGTATTCGTAAGAAACACTTATAGGCTCAAAACTTACTGTCATGTGGAAAAATAAGGGTCGATATTGATGTTGCATAATCAATTAACTTTCCAGCTTGATTCATTATCTTAGGTATCCCGTAAAAATTTTATTTCAAGAAAAACTTGATTTAATCAACCTACTATCCCGCAACTTAAAGAAACATGTATTTTTGTTTTAGTAAGTTCGACATTTAAATCGTTTTGACTGTCGTTTTGAAAAGGTCTTTGTTTTCGATGTGCTAAAAGATCGGGACACGCACGAAAAATTTCTTTAAAATTGTTTATTTTATTGTTGTGTAAATGAAAACTCAAAAATTAAAGTAAATAAGAAATAAAAGACAAAGGACAAATTGGAAAGGACTTAGCTGGTTATATGATGTATAAGTTCAAAACTTTTGTCCAATCCAGCTCGATCGTATAGCATTTCGGTCGCGATCGGCTTTGACTCTAACTAGCACACTTGGTAAATTACTTGAAATTGGCGTACAGCTCCGAAATCACCCGAATGGAGATTGAGTACGGGTGGTGTGATTCAAACCTGCATAAACAAAAACAAGCAACAACCCAAGCAGTACTGACTCGACACAAAACAAACGACTCAAAAACACAAATTTTTACAAAACCTCCCCACACTTGAATTTAATCAGGAGGTTTTTCTTTGATCTGGACCCTATCCAACCCGTTCAATTCCACCCGGTTCTCAAAAATAGTTAAAAATTTAATGGTGGAATAATAAAATATTTTGAAAGGGGTCAGACCACCAGAATTTAAACTTACCTGGATCAAACTTGATAAAATTCATGTAATGAGGAGGATGGTTGTCTTTGCACTTTAATGTTGTCTGAAGCTTCCTATTATACCATCTTTGCATCCCCAAGTTTTGTTGATCCCAGTTCTTTTGTTTTGCCTTCTCCCGTGGTTTTGTTGATTTTTCAGTTTCACTTATAAATACTTCCACGGGCCAGCTGTGGTGTTCTTCTTCTTCCACCACTTCCTCAAGAGGATCCTCACACTTAGATTCTTTATCTGGGGTAGGTTCGATCACCTCTGTCGTTTCATCTTCAAGTAGGGCATCAAAGAATGCTATATCCCCCTCGGGGTCTAATTCTCCTACTTCTTCATAGACCGGCAAATCATCTAATTCTAACTTTAAAAACTCATCCGCCTCAGATAACACATTCTCTAAGTCCTTTTCTTCTACATTTTCAGCAAACAATATTTCCAAGGACTCTCCCAAGTCTAACTCCTCTTCATTCACTTCTTTCTTTACTATCATCTTCTGATAAGCAGCCCATTCTTCTTCGTCTATTTCATTATCAGAGTCACTTCCAAAATCATATATACCAACCTGTGGCACCGGAGGTGGGACTTCAACGTCCATTTTCGTCTCCGTGACTGGAGTGATCTCTTCATCTGACTCATCTTCATATGGTAGCTCTTTTCCCAATTCTGGAAATGTTGGGATTAATTCCCCAGTAGAAAGCATGTAACCGAGGTAGTTGCCTTCTGCATCATATGTATACCCGGTCGTCAGCTTCTCTGGTTGCAATTTCTTTCTTCTACCTCTTCTTCTGCTCCCGTCAATCTCCTATATTCAGCCAGCTGTGCATCTATCTCCTCATCACTACAAGAAAAATCAATTATGAACTTACCAGTATTCTTTTCTTGTTCACCCTGCTGAACCTGTTGTTCCTGTTGAACCGGAGGTGGGACTTCAACGTCCATTTTTGTCTCCGGCTCTACCAGTGAGTTCAATATTTTCCATATTCTGGTTGATTCAGCTTCTAATAGTTTCCTTTCTTCAAAGATTTCAGAATTTTGCTGTTGAGGTTGGTAATATGGTTCCTCATACTGATATGGTTCCTTATACTGATACGAGGAATATTCCTGTAAAAAACCTGGTTGCGGCTGCACATAGGGGTTATCATAACAATGTGTGGAGTACCTCGGGAAATATGGACAAAATATAGAAATGAGAGGTATACCACAATCGTAACACATGTTTGACACTAAAAACAAAAGAAAATAAAAATAAATAAGAAAAATTACTTAAAATTAGACTCCTACGACTCCAAAAAGAAAGACACTAGAATACTTAGACTCCTACGACTCAAACAAAAGAAAACCACTAGCACGTATGATGTCAATTAAGTCAAATAAAGTAATCAACGCAATTGCCAAAGAGTCCCCGGCAGCGGCGCCAAAAACCTTGATGTGTGCTAAAGCGGTTAAATAAAAACAACTAAAAAATAAACTTTTGGACATGCTTTGTCCTAATAGGTATCGGTACTCTCATTGGGATTGTCCCCAGGTAGGCAACGGGTCCTTATAATTGGATTTGTACGAATGTCAGCCTAGACAGGAGTTCCCAACTTAACGGTACTTAACCCTTCCAGTTACTACATGTCCGACACGAAAAACACATTTTTACAAATAATGTACAAAAGACAAACTTTTAAAAATAACCTTAAACTAGACACTCTAAGTTTTAAATTTATAAACTTAGACTCGATCTAAACCTAAACCACACAACCGGCAGTGTACCGATCAGTGTAGTATAGCTGATGTAAGTCCGAGTATCGAACCCAAGAGACTCTGTTGAATTACGTTAATTAATTTATATACACTAAAATGACACCACACTAACATTATTATATTTTTGTATTTTTGATTTAAAAAGGGGGTTTTACTTGAAAAGTAAATTAACTAAAAACTAATTGATAAACATGAACTAAAAACACATTAAGACAAAGGTTTGATTTTATGATAATAAAGGACTATATAGGTTGGAATCCCACTTGTTAATAACATAATTCCTATCGGGTAATTGTGTGATATGAAACCAGGATCTTTAGATATTAAACCCTAAAAGACGACGTATAGGATTCCCAATCATTCTCGGGAATGCAACTATGTGACTTTAAAGATTTATTTTGATTACTGATTTACTAGACTTCCTCACAGTTGTCTAGTGTTCTTAGTTAAGTGCTTGAAAAGACTGACTTCCTCACGGTTGTAAATCTGAAGGAATTTAAGAAAACTTAATTTGGTTTAATAGACAAGTTAACGACAATTCAACTAAAACCGGGTTTCTCACAAAACACAATCTTAGCAATACATTAGACTCGATCTAATAATATTTTTATACCTCACAGCGCTAAAAATAGTAGACCATTAAAACCGGATTGATTCTTGATCATTATTTCTATGGTTTATTTCACAATACCACCATATGATTATCCAAACTGCTAAGACTTGAATATCAACATTAATTCTTTTTATGAAAATACATTCACCGGAATTATGTGAAACAAATGATCAAAGTGTTAACCAAGTTAAAATATGCATATACACCAAAACATTTAACTTAAATTATTTACTTAACAAGAACAAACCATAATCACACAATACCCGGTAAAAACTACATTTTAACAAGCGTTCATCACAACCTAGATAGTTTCAAAGTTTAGCTACACATAATATCAAATAATACAACTGAACAAAGTTTGAAAACAACTGAAAACATAATACAAAGCAAATACAAACTGAAAAACGAAAATTTACCGAACCCGGAAGCTTAGAACTCGAACCGGAAGCTTCCTAGACTCCCGAGAAGCTCCAAGGTGCTCCAAAGTCGACCAAGGTGATCCAAAACCCGAAGGTTTGTGAGATGGTTTGAAAGGATCGGACTTGTGCTATTTATAGTGAAGTTTTTGGCCTCTGGACACCCCTTACGGACCGTAAGGGTCATGGCTTACGGTCCGTAAGCCCATGTTTGATGACCAGAGTTCACCTGCTCCACTCCTGGCCGCACACGCTTGCCGACAGGTCCTTACGGACCGTAAGGGTGGAGCCTTACGGTCTGTAAGGCCTTTACTTGACTACCCCACTCAACTACTCCATTCTGCACCAGAAACTTTTCTGCCGACAGGTCCATACGGACCGTAAGGGTTGAGCCTTACGGTCCGTAAGGTATCTTCAAAAGAAAACTTCATTTTTGGATTCCTCTCGTCGAGCTACCCCAAAAGCATATATTATGGCTCCCGTAACTCAATTTCTAGCTCCGGATATGTCCAGATGAAGTTCTGACTGTTTCTGGCGCGTATTTATGTTCTTTTCTTCTTCATTCGGACTCTGTTTTATTCGCCATTTTTGCTCCCTTTACACCAGGACCTGGCAAAACACAAAATAAAATAAAACAAACTTAAAACTAAATAAAAACAAATAAAAACCATACAATAATTATACATTTCACACAGGACAAATATGTGTATTTTACTACACATCAGATAAACAGCCCCAAACTCCTGGGGCATTTGTATGCTGGTCATCAGTTGGTTAAACGACACCTTCGACCACTTCAGCACCGGTAGACCCCCGCCGGGGGCACTACCACCGTCGTCTTCTTCTTCCGCCGCCACCGGCGAAGAATGTTCAGGGTTTTCACCCTCAACATTGTGTGGATTGGATGGTTCAGCCATCAAGAAACGTAATAAAGAAGATAGAAGAATGAGTTACGAGAAAACTCAGAGACTTGACCGGAATTTCAGACAACTTAATCGGAGAAGATGAAGAAAGGACTCTCTTTTCTGACCGGAGAAATTTTGAAATTTTGAACAAAGTGAGGAGAAATCAAACGGTTTCCCCTTATATACTCATCGCAATTTATGCGATGCAGGAAACCGACTCATCACGTTCAAAATGGGCCAATAATGGGACGCCACGTGTTTAGCGACGTTTCCGCTGACGGTTACCACGCGCGCGTGGCCGTCCACGCGCCTGACAAAAGAGACTTTTTCACTCCTTGCTACAATGCATTTATGACCTCGGGCAGTGCAAACGTCCTTTCAATTCAGCACATGACAGGATCCTACCAACTTTCACCAACCCACACGTGCAATCATGACGTATGCCACAGAAAGCGACAACATTATCCAAACATAAGCGGCATGCGGTTTCTCTGGTTTACCGCACCATAACCCATACCGCATGTCGTTTTTTTACATACCCCTCAAAAAAGGCAAAAATATATATCTCTACATTATATAAAGGGGTATAACCAATAACCGCACATACCCACGAGCACACGTGGAATATGCGGAGATGACACACACAAACCCGCACGGGTGTGTCAGATACTCAGAACCAGCATGGTTCTTTGGACTGCGAAAACCGCTTCTCAGAATGCGGCAAACCGCATTCCATATAACCTTCTTCAAGGTTCAAATCCCTGGTGTCCGGTTCACAACCACGGAGGGAACGCAAACAGCTTCTCCTTAGGATAAAGGACAAGTATGCTGAGCAACCGCACATCAGCAACCCTGACTCCTGATCCTTCAAGAGCCACATCCAAGCTTCAAACTCTCTAGAAGCGAGTTCTTTGATGCAAACCGTAGACACTCACGAGTAACTGCGGCGGAATATAATTACCCTAACGGTAGCTATGGAAGAGCCACAATTAAACCACCACGCGGTTGTTCAAAGCTACTTCCAGGAAAACTGCTTTCCAACTTAGCATGAAGGAAAGTGGCTACAGAACGAACGCGGATTAATTTCACCCAGATTCCCAAATATCTGTCACGACCTCCTTCGGCAACACTACTTCAACGAAAACTACTTTCCACCAAAGCGTGAAGGAAAGTAGCTCCAGAACAGTGGTAACAAGTCTGCTTAGGACTGGTTGCCCAACTATGGACCGCATAGAATAAACAATGGTGGGCACAACCATGCCTATGACCATGTTTATTTGCCCATAGTCCAGATTCAAATTGTTCGACCAAACACGGCCAACAATGACGCAAGTACCTCACGAGCTCGACTACACATGGCCAGCAAGGTACAACAACGAGGTAACCGCAAAGGACGAGCGGTTACTTGCGAGCTAAACCTCAGAGGACGTGCGGTTACTTGAGAGTTAAATCGCAGAGGACGTGCGGTTACTAGAGAGCTAAACTGGAGAACATGAACACCCCACAAAGCAGGGATCATCGTTGAATGTCCAATAGAACATAGAGCTTGAGCAAAGTACTTACAAAACGTTGCATCACCTGACGCAGAGGTTACAACTTGAGTGGCGATTGCGGACATCTTCCGTCACCATCTCAAAGGTTGGTTTGAAACCCTACTGACATCCTCAGTCACCGTCTCAAAGGTTGGTTCGAAACACCAACAGGTGGCTGATGACATCAGAAAATCCGTGGCTGAGAATTCCGCATCAGACGGAACTTGCTCACCGCAAACACATCCTTCTCAAAGGAAGAAACAATCCACTCGAACGGCCTGCCAACCGAACGGACTATCAACCGAACGGTCAGCAACTCGATTTACTGAAAGTATGAGCCATCTGCATGGCCCATATTCTACCTTCTAGACACCATAGTCCAGTATCCCACCCACATGCAACTTGCATAAGGAAGGAACACTAGACTAGGGGGACTTGAAGGGGTATTGTCCCAGATCTCGCGTCAGCACGACCGCGAGTGACCATTACACTTATCAAAAACCCCCCACCAGCAGGAACTTACCTGTGTCCGTGCGGGCACGCATGAACACAGCGGTCCAATTTGTCCAGTGATGAGAAGACTTACCTTAAGTACGAAAACGAATGTTACGCATAGCGATGCGGCCTGGCACCGCATCCTATGAACATTTTCGTCACGACAAGGGATCTGGACAACAGTAACAGTCACTAAGCGGCGATGCGGCATGGCACCGCATCCCGCATACATCTTTGGATAGAACAAAGAACACGGGAACAACAACAGAGACCGCAAGCAGCGATGCGGCCTGGCACCGCATCCTGCCTACAAGGCAAGTGGGTCTGACACCACAGTGCAAGTGGCACTGGGAACAGTTGCCTATCAGCCCACATGTGTGCAACAGTCTGACACCACAGCAGGACGTGGCATCACCACCATAACCGACAGGTCTGACACACTGTGCGATGTCAGACTAGCTACTCAACTACCCTCCTTCACTCCTCGGCTATAAATACCCAACCCAAACCAGGTTTGAGGTATCACTTCTCAACTCTCTCACTACTACTACTATCACACTTTGCTTCCCAAGAAAACTACTGATTCTCACGCCGGAGAGTGGTAACAAGGAGCACCCCCACCCCATTCTCCTTGTTACGAGTCACGGCTTGTTTCCTTGTGCAGGAAACCGACCAGCGGACGATCCAGCCAGCGATCCTCGGAAAGAAGGGATTAACCCTACTTGACGATACCAGTGAGTTAACCCCACCCGGTTAACCATTGTTTCATCACCACTAAAAAAGGTTGTGAGTGATGGAATAATGGTTGATGACATGACGGAACTTGATTGGATGTTGTGAGTGATAAATGGGTGGTGAGTGATGACCACCCTACCCCCCTTACTGAACCACTAACCACACCACCAGCAACCTTTATCATCAACTAGTACGATGGACGTTAATTCTCTCCACATATTTAAGGATAGATCGATCCATTAACAAGTTCTTATTTTATACTCAACCCCAAGTCCGCAAGCAAGCACCACCCTAATTAAACAAACCAAAATGTTCAATGGAAGAAGCTTCATCATATCACTATCATTCATCCTCATGATCACGATCATCCATGGATCCACTGAGGCATGTAACTATGGTAATATGGTACAACCCAGAGTGTCGGGTTTTCAACGAAGAAGAGCAAGAGTTTCTAATGGATACACAAGCTGATTCTAGAGACTGCATATTCAGACGGTCTCAATTCTAATGGCGGCAATGGTAAGCAAGCTTGTGGCACAACGGGTTGCTCCGGAGAACGGGCCAGTTGATGTCGGTAGGAAATGCAAAAAAAGCAATTATTCATCCGGTGCTGAGGGAGTGTTGTATTAGATAGTAAACTTAATTATATTTGTGTCTTATGTAACTTTAGGATGATTAAGTTTCATTAAACTTTATACTTATGTATGTATATATATATAACGAATAAGTGAAGAGGCATGGCGGTTGAAAAGACACCGGTTCAAATGGTAGTTATTCCTGCCAAGAATAACCACCGGATCAACTGCCATCTTCATATGTATATATTGACATTGGCCGGCAATGTTTATCGGCACCAAGATATTATTCAATATCCCTCTTTCATCGATTTCATAATCATTTGAAGTGTGTGTTTGTTATCAATCTTTTATTCTAAGTTTGATATGGATTCAACCAATAAGTACTGTGAATATAATCCTGAAATCCATACTAGTGATGTTAAACTTCCGCTGCCAACAAGTGGAATCAGAGCCACGTTCAATCAAGAGGATGTTATTCATCCGTCATCATCAACAATGCCCTGCAAGCACTACCCCGACGAAAAGAAAGAAAGACGAAAGAAAGATTCAATTCATAAGAGATGCTATTACTGCAACGAACCCGGGCATCAAATTGTCTCGTGCAAAACGAAGGAGAATGATGAAGCAACCCATCTACTGCGTCAAGCCATCAACATCAGCATACAGAAACAAGATGCAGACGATGATCTCAGACAAGAGTTAATAGTGACAGGAACGAAAGGCGGGTTATGATCTGAAATTTGGTATGTTAGTACGAAATTTAAACATCATTATGCTGGAAACTTAGATGTCTTTAAACGTATAAAGCAAATGTTCGGAGTAGACACGAAAACTGGTGAAAACAACTTCTTATTCATAAGGGGTAATGGGGCTGTAGATGTTAAATCTGGCAAAGAAATGTTTCGAATTAAAGGAGTATTTTATACTCCTGAATTAGATCGAAACATACTAAGTTTGGATCAATTAGTTAATCAAGGATACACTGTTAAAATATGTGGAGAAAGATGCAGAATATTTCCCACTTTCAGTGTTCCCGTCATGAATACTAGGAACGAAATTTCCGATTTAACAAAGGAAGATGAGATCAGAATGAAAGAAAAACAAGCAATAATCGATCTTAGTCCGGAACATGATGAATACAAAACAGATTACTTAAATTCTTATTTTGAAAATCTGAACTTGTCTTCTCAAGAACCGGATTGGAACATCATAATCTTACAAGCAATGAAGTTTAATGAATTTCAAGATTGCAAAGCCCTATTAGAGATGTTAGAAGATGTCGATTATGTCAGTAAATACAGGTATGATCTAGAGATTAAGTTTGACAAGATGTTAAACTGGTTTATAAGAACTAAGTTGGGAATCTCCACAAGACCGATTCCGGCGTATACAAGTGACAAAAGGAGAGTTAATTTGCATGAGTTATACATGGTTGTGAAAAGAGAAGGTGGCCACAGGAATGTCACTTCAAATAGCTTATGGGCAGTAGTATCAAAAGATATGGGGTATGGTTACCATGATGGAGAATTTATGAGAATAATGTATGCCATGTATTTGGATGTTCTCGTGTATTATTACAAGTTCAAGACAACTCAACAGAATGTTTGTGAAAGAAGAACAACAAACAGTGGTGAACTCATTAACCGAAGTCAGATTTACACCAAGAAACAAGGTGAAGTTGCAGAACAGAGAGAAAGAGCAATGAGCGATGGCTGCAATCCTGAAGAAGGAGAGCATTACGTGTTATTTGCTGGAAATGACTGGCGTGGAATGAAAAGGCTGCAGAAACGACGGCGATTCGATTTCAAGCAGGTAGAAAAGGCGGTGGATGAAGCCAATCGAAGTGTTCTTATGCATTCTCGCAAATATAATCCAGTTTAGGGGAGTGTATTAGATAGTAAACTTAATTATATTTGTGTCTTATGTAACTTTAGGATGATTAAGTTTCATTAAACTTTATACTTATGTATGTATGTATATATATAACGAATAAGTGAAGAGGCATGGCGGTTGAAAAGACACCGGTTCAAATGGTAGTTATTCCCCCCAAGAATAACCACCGGATCAACTGCCATCTTCATATGTATATATTGACATTGGCCGGCAATGTTTACCGGCACCAAGATATTATTCAATATCCCTCTTTCATCGATTTCATAATCATTTGAAGTGTGTGTTTGTTATCAATCTTTTATTCTAAGTTTGATATGGATTCAACTGATAAGTACTGTGAATCCAATCCTGAAATCCATACTAGTGATGTTAAACTTTCGCTGCCAACATGTTGTTCTTATTTTAATCCTTATGGATTCTTGTATACTAGTATTGTTGTTCTTGTGATCCTTAGGTGCTGTTTGTTTTTTCAGAAGTAAAAGGTCTGCAGTCTGCGGACCACATCTGCAGGCATCTGCAGGAGAAGAGGTGGACCAAATGTCTGCAGTCTGCAAGGAGAAGAGGGTTTGTTTTTTTGTTTCTACAAAAACCACTTCACACACACAACACACACAACAATTCTCTCTCTGCCTTGAACTCTCTCTCTCTCTCTCTCTCTACAAAACTCAATCTCAATTCACACACATAAACGAAAAGAAAAGAGTCAGAAGAACAAGAACCTAGAGAGAGAAATAGAAAAACCGATCGGAAAACCAGACTCCGGTTCAATTCCACCGGAACCAAAACCGTCCGGCGAAACACAACCGCAACGCATCGATTCATCCGGCAAGAACATATTTTCAACAAATTGACACACGAATCGAACGCAACTGCAATCAATTTGCGTTCAAACGATCAAAAACAGTTTGAAGATTGTGAAATTTGGCAAAAAAAGAAAACCCTAAATTCATACCTGTGTCGGCTGAGGTTGGAGATCGACGACGAGGTGGAGCCGGTGGGGGAGGTGGTGGCGCCGGAGGTGGAGGTCGCAGATGGTTGGGTGCGGCTGAGGTTGGAGATCGAGCAGGAGGAGGGGGTGCGGCTGAGGTGTATGTCGACGAGGAGGAGGAGCCGGTGGGGGAGGTGGTGGCGCCGGAGGTGAAGGTGGTGGGGGAGGAGGTTCAGGTGTGGCTGGTAGGATTAGGGTTGGAGGTTCTGTGTTTTGCAGGAGGAGATGTGTTTTGAGAAGGAGATGGGTCTTGAGAAGAGGTTTGAAGACCTCAGGCCAAGTCTGCACGACGCAGAGGTGGGGAAGAGGTTTGAAGACCTAACCTCTTCTGAAAAACAAACAAGCTGCAGACCCTTATGTCTGCGCGGCGCAGACATAAGAGGTTCTGAAGTACTTCTAGCAAAAAACAAACACCACCTTAGTCTTGCTGCCACTTAATTGGTGTGATGCTTTGTCTTACAAAGTACACGTATTTGTTGTCATTTGAAATAATCTTTTGTGGTTACACTTATTTGTAATTTATATTGCAAATAAAGTTATACGTTGTTCGTGTTTTTTTTTTTTTTTTTTTGAACGGCAAATTTCTTTTATTCCTGTCGTCTGTGGGACTTGAATCCAAAACCTCCCTCTCTCAAAATATTTAAAGATTTTTTCTTTTCCAATGGACCATCATCCCATGATTCCTGTTTTTGAAGAGTGCGGAGATGGAGAATCTTGATCATTTAACAGGTAATCATATATTATTAAATAATTATTAGGGGATATATTAGTTTTAAACTATTATTAAATAATATTGGTTAAAAAATACAAATATTAGTTACTTTTGTGAGGAATTAGTTTAAGTATGAAAAAAATATATTTGACTAAAGTGTAAAATTTCATATTATTAAATCGTTTAGACAATGATTCATTCAACTACACGCGGTTAACAAACACCTCTTTTTCTAATTTTATCAAAAACAAGATTTTTACCCCGCTCGCGGGCCGCGAACGTGTAGGCGGTAATCTACGCGAGCCGCGACAGCTATGAGATCAGGCGGAAACCCTGAGTTGCCACGTGGCAGCAACGTGTGGTGTCTAGGGTTGAGTCTGATCAGCTAGGGCCTACCCTAGCCACCTTCGCGGGCCGCGAAGCTCTTGACCGAAGCTTACGCAGGGCGCGACGAAGTCCAAATCTGGCCCTATAAATAGAGGCCATCAGCTTTCACTTTCCGACGCTAACAATCTTTCTCTCTCTCGAATTTCTTTATAGTTGAAGTAATTTTCAGGCATAATACCCCCTAAATAACGAAGTTCTGCCTCGTTGTAAGTATCATAACCCCGGTTACGTATTAGATACGCTGCTCGATTGATCCAGGGTTCCGTAACGGCTGTCGTGGTTCTGCCCGACGTAGTCGTTGGAATACCGTCTCGGGGAGGGTATTACTAATGTAAATATGGGTTATTATACTAACGCGTGTGCATTTGTGTAATTTATAGATAATCACCAGGAAATCCTAAAGAAAAACCCTAAGACAGCAATGTGAGTAATCCATCTTTTTGTGTAAACCTTTTTGTGAGTAATCTCCTTTTTGTAAACTGTTTTCACAAAACCTTATATATTTTTCCATGCGAATAGCAGTGATTGAGTCTTTGTAGTCTTCAATTACTGCCGGTATGTTGGGGTTTTGTATACAAAATGTGGAACACGTTACCATTGGACAAAGAGTTAGCCAATGGGTAATATGACCCACCAGTCAGGATTGACAATACGGAATGAGTAATTGTGTAGATATAAACAATGTAATCTCTCTCAATACTGTAAAATGATAAAACCTGTTTTGATTAAACTGGGATTCACTCACCAGTATTTCCCACTGACAAAATGTTTTTAAACGCGTTTCAGGTAACAAAATGTGAAAGCCAAATAGAAGCCAGCTGGACAGCACTGAAGGCTTGGAAAAGTGGCTATAAAAGTTACCTAAATAAATGGATGTTTTAATTGAATAAAATAAGGTTTATCCCTATGAAAATGTGTGTATTTGAAACTTGGGAATTTTCCCATATGTTTAATATTATAAAAGCGTGGTATTTTACTCTGATAAAATATTTCCTAACTACGGTCCTGATGTAAATTCCGCTGCCAAAATGATCAAACACATGATACCACCGAAACTGGCTCACGGCCGCCCGTTCCCGGGAGACAGGGATCGGGGGTTGCGACAGTACCGGGTAGCAGCACTGAATTTCCCGAACCAAAAGATTTCCAATATCAATTCGGCACCAACTTTTGACGTTTTCTGTATTAGTGCCGGATTTTACCTTCATGTACTGATACCGAACAGGACCGTCTCGGTATTTTGATACTAATACTGGTTCGATACCGGTTGATACCAAGCTTATCCCAACCCCTGATATGAAAAAAAGATTAAAGTTAAAAATATATAGTAATAATTATTATAATATTAAAATAATAAAAATATTTAAAAAACTATATATTATTATAATATTAAAATAACTATTCATTTCATTTCCTTTATTAAATAGTAAATATTAAAATCACTATTCATTTCATTTCCTTAATTAATTAATATTATAATTAATATTATAATTAATTAATATTAATATTAATATTAATATATAGTAATAATAGTAATAGTCCTTTGTAGGATGATCTTTTTTTTTTAATTTACATGTTACTCATTCTTAAATTACATTAAATTATTTTTAAACTACACTTTGCTTGGGATTGAACCCAAAACCTCATACTAAGAGGCAACAACCTCTACCAAGTAAGTTAGTCTTACATTGACTCTAGGATGATCTCTTACTAAAATTTTACAGAATAGTAATCAAGTTTTAAAAGTGTTCTAATTAGGTCACTGGTGTTGTTTTTGTCTCAATTAGATAATATTCAAATCGAGCCATGTCCTTTTTTCCATGTGTCAAGAAAAAAATGAAGCATAAGATGCTGGGGTCGAATTATTTTAATATATAAAATTATATTTACTAAAAATAAAAACCATTTAATTACATTAAAAATTAAAAAAACAAGTTACAATCTACGTCATCACTCGACGTTAGCATTAAATAAAAGAGAAAAAAGAAACAAAAATCCACATCAGCACAGTTACTTATAAAATGGATGAAAAAACCCTTAATTTTAATGAAGAATGAATGTTGAGTGACCTGATTGGAACACTTTTGAAACTTGAGTGACCTAATTAGAACATTTTTAAAACTTGGTTACTATTCTACAAAGTTACCCCTATATTTTTTACCTAAAAAAAAGTCGTAACCCGATAACAAACAAAAAGCCAAACGTAACTCAATAACAAAAACTACTCATAGGATCTGAAGATGGTGGAACGAGAGCTAACATTTCCTCTATCCTATAGAACTAAAGACGCTACACGTACCCACTGAGACCCATAGCTCTAAAAACCCATATTTTTACTAGCTTATAAAGTGTTGTAAACTGGTATTATCCTATATATTAAAAACACAAGCCAATGAATAGTAACAGTTAACAGTGACTACTCAATAATGTTATTGTATATATAGATGCTTTATTTCATGCTTTTACACATTAGGGTATTTGGTAAAGTGGTTGGTATAGCCTTTTTCAATACAAGAGGCGTCAGTTCGATCCCGCTTTTTCTTTTTTGTAGAATATCTCTCCACCCCAATTTCATATTAGAAACCTAACACCGCTCCACCATCCATCTCCGGCACCACCTATCCATATTCCTTTAACCCTTTCCTCACAAGACTTTCGCCAAAAACCCCACTTTCCAACTGAGACTGTCATCATCTCCGGTCTTACCGCCATCGCCAAACGGCTTTCAGAGAGAAAGAGAAAGAGAGCGAGAGACGACAAGGTGATGAAGGAGGACACCGGCGATCCAGTTTAAGGCTTTGCCTCTAATTAGCGTCGTTGGCTTCATGTGACGAGGACGATTGGAGTCAGTGACGGTGGTTTGTAGTACATCTATGGCTTTACAGTCATTCTAACATATCAGTGTTTGCATGTCGACCAGATCGATGCCGGCAAAGGTATGAACTGCACGATGCAATTTAGATTTTGGTCGGAAGTTTCCTTTTTCGGATTTTGATTTGATTCCCACTTTGCACGATGCAACAGGTCAGTGTCTAATTGTCGTGAGCATCTTTCACAGTCCAAGAGGACTTTTTTCAAAAGTAATCGGATTTTATGTTGTGTAGAATTTTGTTTTGATTGATCTAAACATCCCACATGGGGTTGATGTTTTCATTAGATCATGTTATGTTTATGCACATAAGGTGTTCGATGAAAATCTTTATGCTTAAATTTGTTATTGCGTTCTATGTCATTGACTTGGATAGTAGGTGGGTATGTGATTTTGAGGTGGGATGTTATATGACGACAAAACAATAATCACTAAATTTAATATTCTAAAAATATACATCCCCATTTATACTTTGCTGCAGTTGCTGTTGTGATGTTTAAGGTTTTCCAATTGAATATTAGTTTTATGATAATTGTGGAAGCTATGTTGCAGTTGATTTGATATTTTGATTTTTTATGATTTTGATGTCTAATGCATTTTTTACCCTTCTGTGGCTGTAAGTTATTAAGTTGGACGCATCTCTGGTTGTTTGTAAATAGAATATGCCAATTATTTGTCGAACTTCCATACACAAGGACTGGTCACGAGAATCCATTAAGTTTTGGTTTTCTAAAGATTTAGGAGGTCGTAAAAATGTTAGGTTATCAGCCTCTCTGGACTATGTAGTTCTTCCTCTTTTCCTTTATTGTTATGCCATTTAGTTGGTCTAAGGCTTCGTTGAATTCGGTTTAGACAGGAAAGTAGAAACAATTGTCTTCTAGGGTTGTACAGTATGACACTGAATTTCACTCAGCGTCCGATTTTCCCTGCGCATACATCGGAAGACAATATGGTTTCGCAGTTGAGAACGGTAAACGGTGAGAAAGGGGGTCACCAGGAGGTACATGATCGGTTCGGGTACCGGAGAGAGATTGTTGATAAGGGTGAGAAAGATAAAAATAAAGACATTGTTGATTTGTTGCCATCGGATCCGTTTGGGATGGATATTGATACTAGTACCACATTTACGGCTATTACGGGCCGGATGGTTTGGTGATTTGGAACTCGAGTATGGGGATCGTATGAGGAATAAGGTTGTGAATCATGAAGAGGATTATAGGTTGTTTGCTGGTTTTAACTTCTTTTGGAACAGTGCTATGAAGTTTTAGTTGTTTCTGACCAATTTGATGTACCATGATCAACATAATAAGGGTTTCGATCGTGTAAGTGAAAGCGTTGTTGTCACGAAATGCGGAGAGTCTGTAAATGAGTTTCCTGTTTGTCCTGATGTTATTGGAGGAGATCCTCATGACGCGTTCATTCTAGCTCTTAGTTATCTGGGAACGAAAGATCTTATGGTGGAGCGTGTTTGTAGATCTTTGTGTTATACGATTCGTAACGATTCTCTATTATGGAGAAATCTTTACATTGATCAGCCATTGAATGAGAGAATAACTGATGATATTCTTGTCCGGTTGACAAACCGTGCTGAAGGTAATCTACGGTTTCTAAGCTTAATAAAATGCCCAAAGATCACAGATGATTGTCTGCGGCGCGTATTGGAAACAAATCCAAAATTGACCAAGGTCAGTAATTTCTACATTGGTTATTGGTTCATGTTATTTAATATAGTTTGCATAGTATCTCTATTAATTAATGTTGACCTTCAAATTGTCCCTATGGAACACATATTGCAATAGTTATACATGATTTTTATGACAAGTTTATTAATATTGAAATACTTTCTTTCTATTATTTCCAAATTCAAATGCATGAATCGTATACGTGAATATTCTATTTGTTTAGAAGAAGATACATCATGTGTTTTCTTTTTTCTTTTTTTTCTTTTAAAAATGCAAATTGTTGATTTTTTGTAGATCGACTTGGAAACGAATAACAGTTGATTTTCCTTTGACCATTACAAGCACATGAACAAATACGTTGACAAAAAATAATACATGGGGCAAGATCAATTTTTTCTATGCTTAAAGGTCGTATTTTTAACCATCGGGCCCGTATGGTTCGTGAAATTAACTGGAATTTGAATTGGAAAACATTTCATCAAAATATTTATGTTATTTTTAAAAATAATTACCAAAAAATATTTGTTTCTGGGACTGGTCAACTTGCAGTCAAAATATACAGTACAAAGCTACAAACTACAATATATATGTTCGGTTTCTTGTATATTTTTATAATGATATTATCTTTTAATGCAGTTCATTCCTGGATGCACAAGACTTAGTATAGAGGGTATATTGAATAATCTGAAGGCTTTCAACTCAAGTACAGAAACTGCTGGAATAAAACACATAAGAACAGGTGGATTATATGTTGGTTCAGTTCTGTTTTAAACATAAAGGAAAACATGAAAACATACCTTTGGTTGCATCAGCACAGGTTAGCAGAGAATCCAGCAATGGAGACGCAGCATTAGTGTTCGACATGATTGTCATCTTGGTCTGGTTCCTCCTTAGGGTGCTGACTGATGATGGTGGCTGAGAAAAACCGATAAGGGAATCGGTATAGGAGAGGAGGTCGAAAATTGATGTTATGACTAATGGGGTGTTTCTAATGTGTATCTGTCTAACCCCTTAACCTCCACATAAATCTCCTTATATAAGCACCCAGGAGGAAACCCTAATTAGTTAATAAGGGTAATATGGTCCATCAACAATTACCAACTAATTATTTAATAGGTTGTTATATATTTTGATCCATATAATGTAAATGATTATAATGGCTACAGATTAAATATTAATACGTAATATATTTAATCTTACATTATACGGAATAACACTTGATCATTATGAACAGTTGAATAACTTGTTCCGAGTTCAGAATAACAAGCACATTCCACACTATTATCACCGGGCGAACATGCATGCACCATGTGACAACGATCGCGCTTTAGATGTTCAAATCTGCCCAAGATGTCAGAATTTGAGGCTAGTCTATGACTGTCCAGCTGGTGGTTGTCGACCAAAAGATCAATGTCGGGCTTCCATAATCTGCATTCCTAGGTGTGCTGAATGTGGGCGGTGTGTACATAATAGTGAATATGAAGAAACGTTTTTGTTGGAGTATCTTTGTTCAGAATGTTTGAAACAGTTGCCTAGGTGTCAAGAGCCACATGGCTAGGTGGGCGGCTCAACGCTTTTGTTGAAGGAGGATAAAAGCCCGTTTCGGTTTGTCGTGTTAGTGAATCCCCTATCGCTTTGTTGATCGAAGACAAAAAAGGTAACATGAATATACAAAAAGTTTATTAAAAAAGGGGTGATTGCTAAATGAGGTCATGGTTAGGGTTCAGTCATGTTAAGTGTCACACATGACCATGGAACATAGGTTCTTATGAGACGAGAAGTTAAAAGTGCGATAATGTGGATGCACTAGCTGTGGGTCATGACGGTCCAACCTTATTGCACTGCTATACAGACGCGGTTTGGTTGGAGCTCTAGGGTTCATGCGGGCTATACAGACGCGGTTTGGTTGGAGCTCTAGGGTTCATGCAGGTCCAGTCCGGGTCAAGATTGAGCCGGCCTGGTTCGTGATTACAGTTGACTCCATTAAAGATCTTTAGACCTTTTTGTCATTTAATGTTTGTTGCGTTTATGTTAACTGATATGTTTGTCAATAATGACCAAGTGGATTTGTATTTTGGTAGCATAACGTGTTATGTACATGTAACGTGCAATGTTCAATTTTTTTTTGGCAGGCCCTATTTGATACTGCTTCAAAACATATGGAGCTTGCAGATTCACCAGAGATATTACAGGAGGGTAACATAACTGTAAGCGTGATATATTCTTATTGGGGTATAGCTTGCCTTTTTGTGGTGAAATCTTATTGCTTTCTCAATTTAAAACCGACACACTTTCAAGTACAGTCATCATGTTAGAAGTTGGGGTCTGGGATGATGTTAGTAGTTTATGTTTTGTTCCCCATTATCAAACGTTACATTACATAGAAATTATAAAGGCAACTATAGTTACCCTATATTTTGGCAAATAGAGGTGTAAATGCCAAAACAACTAAACTAATATTCCGAGTATCGTCAAATTATTATGAATAAATATAAATCATTTCGTCACCTTGAAGCGACCCAGATTTGTGCCGCCCCAGAAAAAGGTTGTTTTTATTGTTGCGAACAAAAACAAATGCTAATATTGTTTTTCTTTTCTTTTATTGCAGGCTGTTTCAGACTTCTAGAAGAGGAGATGAGAGAGACATCAATAATTGACCTTCGTTTCCATCCTAAACCGCCAATGAAAGAAGGTGTGGCGACACCACCAAGTAAAGCACCAAGTCAACAAAAGACTGGGAACAACTTGTGTGCAAAGATTAACATGTTACGACCTTTTGATGTTTAGTATCAAACTATGTAAACAATAAACCCACAAACCAAACATGTGACGCAGAAAATCTAAAAAAAACCTTTTAATAGTTAATAATCATATTTGCTAACCACAATCAAAATCGCGCAACCCTAGTGTTGTTAAAAGAACAACAACAACAACAACAACAATAATAATAATAATAGTAGGTTTCGAAATCTTTTATGTTCAAATCGCATGTGGTATCAGAGCATATGTTGATTAGTCAGTTCTGTTTTCGTATCCATAATTCTGGGATTGAAACTTGGAAAACAGAATTTTTCTTTGAAAATCTTATGAACAATCAAAGTTTCGAAATCACTGTTTTTCGAAATATGGATTAATTATATGTTTCATGTTTTAACCGAAGTTTGGGTTAAAATTAGTTGGATTATGTTTATGACCGAAATCTGTTTTAGAAAAGCTTAAAAATTCAGGTTTCGGGTTCCAGAATCATGTTTTATGTTTTTAGGGTTCATAATGTTCTTATGATAAATTCGAATTTTCCTTTATGATTTGGAATTTGATTTGAATTGTATAATGTTTTTCCTAATTTGATCTTATTTTATCTAATAAGTTATTTTCGAAATATGTTAATGAGATAAACAATTATGATTTCGAAATTTACTGATAAAATTAGATCAATAATAAAATAGGAAACTATATCACAATTCATAATTTTCGAATTTTAGTTATGTTATCACAACAAACAGCAACTTATCGCATAAGATTGGATCACATAAAAAGATAATCTGATCGCATAAGATAATCGCACAAGATCAGATTACATAAGAGATGATCTGATCGCACAAGACATAATGGATCGCACAAGGCCTTATGGATCACACAAGTTACTTGGGCCTAACGGATCGCACAAGTTACTTGGGCCTAACGGATCGCACAAGTCACTTGGGCCTAAAGGATCGCACAAGTCACTTGGGCCTTATGGATCGCACAAGTCACTTGGGCCTTATGGATCGCACAAGTCTTTGGGCCTTACCGATCGCACAAGTCTTTGTGCATTACTGATCGCACAAGACTCGTGAAACGCACAATGCATTACTGATCGCACAAGACCTTTTAAGTTGTTTAATGTGACCTAAAAATTTTAAGTTCGATCCGCGCTAACGGGTGGTTTGCTATTAAATAAATGGTTTTGTAATTTACTTAGTTAATTAATAAGGATCAAATAATGTTTTACAAAACCAAAATAGCTTAACTTGAATGAGCTTCTGATATATCATTTCTGGCCAAAGCTGACTTGATACATCTACTTATCATTCAAGTATTACGAAAGCTATGTTGTGTGTGCATCATGAGCATGAATGTCTTAATTTCTGGCCAAAGCTGATTTAATTCATTCATAGATGGCATACTCAACAAGTGCATAACTAAAGTGCTTGTTTCAATTCTGGCCAAAGCTGATTTGTTACAACCACTTTGCACATATGCTTAAATGATTACACTTCTGGCCAAAGCTGTTTTGTCTTCGTTTAAGTAGAATTTTTTAGCTATAGTCTATTATTTTGATGTTAGTAATAGACATATCACAATTTCTTCACATAATGATCCTTAGCTTAATGATCCTTAATTAGTTTTTTATGATCATTTCGTCTGCCTTATTCTTAGTACCCATAATGTTACTCACTATAATTTTTCTTCTTCATATCAATATCTCATCCACTCTAATTTTTAAACCTAAAATGTTTGCTTTATTTAAAGTATTTAAAGTTTCTATAAGAATTAGCTCTTAAATTAAATCCTTGATTATTTCCTAAGACACGATAATCCTATTGCTCTCTTCTGATAAAGATTATAAAGAAGAAAGTTAGAGCATGATGAATAGGACAAATCGAATATGATGTCTATTATGATAATCAAGAACTCTCTAACGTAAATGCTATCACTAAAGTTATTTCAGATTACGTCTTTCCTGAGACTAATCTTTATTTATGGAACAATCACTAGAACTCCTAAGATGCATGCCTTAATTTGAAACTCTAAACTATAAAGTTAAGTGGTATATGTGAATACATTATAATGTACAAAACCATGACCCATAAAGTTAAGGGCTTACGCATGGAAATAAGTACATCTTTCCAGTACATTACATATTAAGATTTTCACTTGTACATTTTGATGCCTTATAAATCAACTACAACACTCAAGAAATACCAAAGTATAACGAGTGTGTTGATAAGCAACATATGTACAAAGAAATAAATGTTTAAAGCTGGAAAATAAGTTGTTATTCACCTTACAACCACTAATAGTTTAAAAGAGGATTATTCTAAGGTCCATAGACAAATTACAAGTACTAATTCCAACTTTAAGGTTCTTCAAGGGAAAATCTCACTACATAACTATGTCATTAGGCTAGACATAAGCAACGAGACTATCCATTATTCTAAAAGAACAGTTGGGTAAATTAATTAGATAGTCACTTACTAATGATATTTAAGTCTGATAATTTCAATATTCCAATTAACACATGATTAGTTGACTCTAGTTCCATACGTTTCCTTACCAGAACTTGACAAATAATTAACACGAGAGTTAGTGACAAAATTAAATGTTAAGGCTATAAGAACCATAATAAGCAGTCTTCTAACAAAGCTTTTCGATACATTACATGTTCTGATTATTAATCAGAATACAGTATCATTACTTAGGCTATGTCATGAAGGTTGTGAGGTTTGCATAGTCAACATAAAGTCACACTTATCTTAAACTCTCATCTTATTTGTTCTAAATATCTGGATAGAAACATTATTAAAATGAAACTAGATGATACCTTACATTTTCACAACTTTTGTTATCATGTAAATGAGAACTTGACAAAAGGAAAATGAGACTTATAAATTTCATCCATTATAACCGAAATTCATGAGACATCATGACTTTCTTAATGAGGATGATTTTCCATCTAATCTCATTCTAAGTGATTTTAAATCATGACGTTAAAGCCCTAAATATGACTTGGCTTAAGGAATAAGTATGGGTCCATCATAAGTCATTCTTTGACATTCGTGGAACTTATTCCAAATGGAATATTCAGACATAATTCATTTATCATTTAAAAGACTATCAACTTGTATCTAAATTTTGTCGCATATGGCACACGTTCTTAGAAGAAATCTATTCATATATATATACTTAATAAGATTTCTATTAGATATGTCCCTAAACTTTCTTAGGATATTTGGACATTAAAGAAATCAAATAAAGTCTAACGTATATATGATAGGTTCCCACGTCATGTAGCTCATTGAAACTTCTCTTATAGCATTCTAGAGACATTAAAGATCAGTGGGAGCATTAAGTGTTTTAATAATAACTTGCAATAGTTGCAAGAGGTGGGGAGTGAAAATTTTACATTACCTCAGTTTGCACCTCTTGTACAAGACACCGCTCCATCACGACACTGTTCTATCAATATTTGTCTCCTTAAAATCTAATGCTACTCTTACAAAAGTTTCATAGTTGCTTAATTGTGGGCACACTTAGATTTCTTACCTAAACTAACATAATCCTCAACAAGAGAAATCACAACGACTAACGTCATTAATTTGTTTTCTCTATTAGAATTTGTTGGTCGTTAAGCATTGACCCTAAGCATGCTGAGTTCCTAAAGATTCCTAAGGTCAGTGGGAGCAGTAAAAGTCCTTATTATGATTTGCAAGGAATACAAGAGGCGGGGGGAAGAGTGTCATTAAATTTCACTCCAAATTTAACTCCGATTACACCTCTTGTACACCATACTGCACCAACTCTTATAAACTTAGAATGAAAATGATAGCAACTTAACCAAGAGCTAATCCATAAAACTGAAACTTCTAATGAACCCAATAATCAACTCAGGAGGTCATCTAGGTTTAAAAAGCCTACTAACTTTGATGATTACATAACCTCCCTAACTGAAGTTGAAATGGATTTTGGAAATGTTTACTGATCCTATCTCTTCAAATTAAGCCATTAGTGTCAATCAATATTCTTAATGGAATAAAACAGTTTTCTAGTAAAACTGATTTTATGTGTTCGTATAACGTTTGAGATTTGATTGAATTACCTAAGAGTGTTCATAACTAAATCAAATCCTAATATAAACGTTAAGACACTAAGAAGCATGGTTGATTGTCAAAGGTTATACTCAGGAAGAGATAAATTATGAAAGAGTCTTTCTTACCTATCTTACAAAAGATTTCTTTAAGGATCATCACTGTTCTAGTAGCTTATAATAATTTTGAGCTACATTAGATGAACATTATAAACAATTTTCCATAACAAATGGCTGACACATTTACATGTTCATTAGATAACAACCTAAAGTTTCAAACTGAAGGTTAAAGAACACTTTATTTCTAAGCCAATAAAATCCATGTATGGGTTAATGCAAACATTATAATGTGATGAAATCTTAACGTAATTATTTTCATCAACAACCAAGTGGATTAATGTACCTACCTCAAAATGAGTGGGAGCAACTAAGATAAACTTGTCCATATAGATGACATTCTTTTGACAAGTATGTGTTACATAAGTCAAAGTATTGTTAACACAAACTTTGATATAATAAATCTCAGAGATATCTCTTACGTAATTGATATCATAATATACTGAGATAGACCCAATGGGATATTAGTTCTGTTCCATAAGTTTAACATTAAATGGGTCCTTACGTATGTAACAAACAATACTGCTCTCCTTTAGAGGATAATAGGATAAGTGAGATTATTTATATACGCTTCATTAATTAGAAGCCTTATGTAAGTTTAAGTCTATACTCGTTTAGATATTACTCACATTGCAACACACTAGATATGTCTAGATTATTGTGAAGCATCTAATGGAGTATTACAATATCTTTAAAGAAACGAGAGGCTATTATTTGAAGAAGAAGTGAGAATTAAAACCGGTTTATTACTATAACTTTGAGATATTCAAAGATGACAAAGTGTAATTTCGGGTATATCCTTATGTTAGCAGACAAAACATATTTCATGGAGGAGTCATAATGCACTGATATTAACAACCTAAGTTATAACGACATAATATAGTCACTAAATGTTGTTAGAATTTTATCAGTGGACTCATAAGTTTATTAACTCCATATAATTGATGTTTTGAAGACTTAGTGTGATAAAGTCAGCTACCATGACTCCTTGAACAGTAACAGTTCGAGAGGTGCTGCATTAAGTTTCGATACGTAATTAATTATTCGTTTATGAACGAATTGAGGAAACTAAGTTTTGTATCGAAATCATTCATGATATGCTTAAGGATCCTATAACTGAAGGGCCACTACCCATAAGTCTTATTAAGAGAGCTCATAGACGGGTATTAGTTAATGGCCATGCGCAACTGCATATCGTACTATGAATGACTAAGTATTAGTTAATTTTTCCTCATCAGTTTGATTTTGTACGTCTCTAAGAATATGTCAAGTCGACATAATGGCATATAAGACAAATAAAGTTACAAATCAAACAAAGGGCTTACGCGTATTTTGATCATGACGATTAGGTTTTAAATTAAGGCTATAGTATGATTAATGGGGGTCCTGAGTCGCATAATGATTCAACGGCTGTATTTTTCTGCTATAGTACTTGTTTAAGGCTAAAATGAGTGTTAACTCCTGATCAGGCTTATCTAATACTCATAGTAAATGATTACTCGGCTAAGTGGGAGAATGTAAGATTAAATATATTACGTATTAATATTTAATCTGTAGCCATTATAATCATTTACATTATATGGATCAAAATATATAACAACCTATTAAATAATTAGTTGGTAATTGTTGATGGACCATATTACCCTTATTAACTAATTAGGGTAATATGGTCCATCAACAATTACCAACTAATTATTTAATAGGTTGTTATATATTTTGATCCATATAATGTAAATGATTATAATGGCTACAGATTAAATATTAATACGTAATATATTTAATCTTACATTATACGGAATAACACTTGATCATTATGAACAGTTGAATAACTTGTTCCGAGTTCAGAATAACAAGCACATTCCACACTATTATCACCGGGCGAACATGCATGCACCATGTGACAACGATCGCGCTTTAGATGTTCAAATCTGCCCAAGATGTCAGAATTTGAGGCTAGTCTATGACTGTCCAGCTGGTGGTTGTCGACCAAAAGATCAATGTCGGGCTTCCATAATCTGCATTCCTAGGTGTGCTGAATGTGGGCGGTGTGTACATAATAGTGAATATGAAGAAACGTTTTTGTTGGAGTATCTTTGTTCAGAATGTTTGAAACAGTTGCCTAGGTGTCAAGAGCCACATGGCTAGGTGGGCGGCTCAACGCTTTTGTTGAAGGAGGATAAAAGCCCGTTTCGGTTTGTCGTGTTAGTGAATCCCCTATCGCTTTGTTGATTGAAGACAAAAAAGGTAACATGAATATACAAAAAGTTTATTAAAAAAGGGGTGATTGCTAAATGAGGTCATGGTTAGGGTTCAGTCATGTTAAGTGTCACACATGACCATGGAACATAGGTTCTTATGAGACGAGAAGTTAAAAGTGCGATAATGTGGATGCACTAGCTGTGGGTCATGACGGTCCAACCTTATTGCACTGCTATACAGACGCGGTTTGGTTGGAGCTCTAGGGTTCATGCGGGCTATACAGACGCGGTTTGGTTGGAGCTCTAGGGTTCATGCAGGTCCAGTCCGGGTCAAGATTGAGCCGGCCTGGTTCGTGATTACAGTTGACTCCATTAAAGATCTTTAGACCTTTTTGTCATTTAATGTTTGTTGCGTTTATGTTAACTGATATGTTTGTCAATAATGACCAAGTGGATTTGTATTTTGGTAGCATAACGTGTTATGTACATGTAACGTGCAATGTTCAATTTTTTTTTGGCAGGCCCTATTTGATACTGCTTCAAAACATATGGAGCTTGCAGATTCACCAGAGATATTACAGGAGGGTAACATAACTGTAAGCGTGATATATTCTTATTGGGGTATAGCTTGCCTTTTTGTGGTGAAATCTTATTGCTTTCTCAATTTAAAACCGACACACTTTCAAGTACAGTCATCATGTTAGAAGTTGGGGTCTGGGATGATGTTAGTAGTTTATGTTTTGTTCCCCATTATCAAACGTTACATTACATAGAAATTATAAAGGCAACTATAGTTACCCTATATTTTGGCAAATAGAGGTGTAAATGCCAAAACAACTAAACTAATATTCCGAGTATCGTCAAATTATTATGAATAAATATAAATCATTTCGTCACCTTGAAGCGACCCAGATTTGTGCCGCCCCAGAAAAAGGTTGTTTTTATTGTTGCGAACAAAAACAAATGCTAATATTGTTTTTCTTTTCTTTTATTGCAGGCTGTTTCAGACTTCTAGAAGAGGAGATGAGAGAGACATCAATAATTGACCTTCGTTTCCATCCTAAACCGCCAATGAAAGAAGGTGTGGCGACACCACCAAGTAAAGCACCAAGTCAACAAAAGACTGGGAACAACTTGTGTGCAAAGATTAACATGTTACGACCTTTTGATGTTTAGTATCAAACTATGTAAACAATAAACCCACAAACCAAACATGTGACGCAGAAAATCTAAAAAAAACCTTTTAATAGTTAATAATCATATTTGCTAACCACAATCAAAATCGCGCAACCCTAGTGTTGTTAAAAGAACAACAACAACAACAACAACAACAATAATAATAATAATAATAACTACCAATATAAACAATATACGTGATGAAAGCAATGCAAGTATAAACATATTTATATGCACCTCTAGAAAGTCTCTAATTCAAGATATCTAAGGCAAAACTAAAGTAAAAAGGTTTTTGTAGTTAATGAGTTGACGCCGACCTACGCGGCATCTTGACTATGAATGTGTTTACTGTCACTATAAGATGAGATACAAAAATTCTTAATTTTATGCTAAACATTCTTTTATTTCTGCTTTATCCGCGGCCCACAACACCACACTAAAACATTTTACTTATAAATAGTATAAAGTGTTTTGAAGAATGACCCAAATTTGTCGGCATCAATTTGAACCAAACATTTTTTGACCCGCAGTTTTGGTAGGTCGAAATTTCAAGCTTAAATATATATCAAGTTTAAATGTAAAACTAAAAAACGACTTGTATCCAAAAACCTGCAACCTACTGGTTTCCTAAAACTATTAAAACCGAAATTTTGGTTTTGGTTTGGTTTTTGTCAATTTAAGTCTAAAACATATCCATACCAAATTTAAAAATCGACACACGAATGCTGGTGATGCAAAAAATTTATAGGGTTCGGTTTTCGACATGTGTACTGCTATTTACCTGATTAAATAAAAATCACGTCAAAATGCTAAAAAATTAAGCTCGTGATAATTATTTAAAGATTAAGTTTAAAATATTAAATTTATCATTTCAATAAGTAAAGTTAAAAGAGTAAATAAAAAAGAAAGTAAAATAAATTGAAGTAAGTTTAAAATATAGTAAGGGGTAAACTGCAATTTTACCCCCTGTGGTTTAACCCAATTGACACCCTGACCCCCTCCATAGAAATAATTGCAATTTACCCCCCCTCCCAACGTTGATCTTATGTCGGACAATTACCCCTCAGCACATCATTCCATCGTTATCTTTAAACGGTCAAAGGGCAGAATGGTAATTTTACCTTAATAGTTACCTGATTTAATAATATTACCCCTGTACTATTATGTTAACCCTCAACCTTACCCCCTAAGCTTGTCGACCACTCCCCCCACACCTTCTTCCTCATTACCGGCGACCTGTCCACCGGCGATTCCCCCTGTCCACCAAAGAATGAGCTGATCAGAGGAGACATGACTTCCACATCCACCACCAGAGCCGATCCCCCTGTCCACACCATCGACGATCCCCCTGTCCACCGGCGATCCACCCTGTTCTCGCACTTGTCAGGTAAAATCGAACAAGTATTGTGGTTAATGAACAAGTAATGTCAGGTTATAGAACAAGTAATTTCAGGTTAAAAAACAGGGGTTATTGAACATGGGTTTTTGAAAAAAAACAGGGGTTATTGAACATGGATCTTTTTGTGTTTGCAGTGGACATGAGGATTCGTGTTTCACTAGGATCGATTGTGGTGTCGTTGGTTGTCAAAATGCGAGGCCGCCCTTTCCTGCACTTCCAGTTTCCCCCTCAGCAGGAAATGGTTGCGTAGTTGAACTCTAATATATTAGGATCTTTTGTGTAATATGTAGGTTAAGTTAAGTTAAATTAGATCTTGCAACTTGGTTATGATAAACATGCATTTTGTGTAATATGTAGGTTTTGTGTATAATTTTAACACCCCCTCATATGTGTTTTAATCATGGTTATGATAAACATGCATATGTGTTTTGAGCATGTTTGACCAGTTGATATTATGTTCTTGTCATGAAACTTGAAAAAATGATAATCAGTTATCTTTCAGTTGTTTTATCTTCTTGTCATGAAACTTGAAAAATGATAATCAGTTGGGATTGATTATTATGGCATGGCTGCATGGGACCTTGTTAATTCCTTCATGCTTGTGAGTTGTGAGTGTTGTAGAGGATAATATATTTGACCAGTTCATACCATTTGCAGGTATGTGTTTTCAGCATACTGCAGGTATGTTCTGAATGCTTATGTGACCAGGTATGTTTAAACTGATTTTGAGTGTGCATACAGCTGCAGCCAAACAACTGATTTTGAGCATACAGCTACAGCCAAACAGCTGATTTTGCTGCAGCCAAACAGCTACATACAAATTGTAACGTTTAACAGCTGATTATGTGACCAGGTATGTTTCTCTTTGGAAGTGTTCTGAATGCTTGGATAAATTGTAATGTTTAAACTGATTTTGAGTGTGCATACAAATGTTTAAACTGAATACAAATGTTTAAACTGCATACAAATGTTCTGAATGGTTGGACAGATTGTAATGCTTGGACAGATTGTGAAGGGTTTCTAGTGAAGGGTTACATTGTTGACTTTGAATTCAAATGTTTAAAATGATTTTGAGCATATGTGTTTTGGGCAAACCTGGAAGTGTTTAAACTGATTTTGAGTATACAAATGTTTGAACAGGTTTGAGTAACATAGAACAGTTTAGAATTTTGAGCATTGTATTTATTGGTCTTTCATTTGGGTTTTGTGAATGGTTTCTAGTGAATTTCCAACCATAACTTAGCTTTATTAAGTTTAAATCAGATTGTTAAGGCAATTTCAAATACATTACACCGATTTCTTGTTAATTACCATGTTTTGTTAACTTTGGCTGGTCAAACTTTTTTGACGGGAAGGGTTTTTGTTACTGTAGGGGGTAATAGTGTTTCTTACAACAAAGTGTAGGGGGTAAGAAGAAAGGACAATTTAGTCATTTAACAGTGGGGGGTAATTATGCGACATAACAACAACGTTGGGGGGTAATATTAAAGAGTAAGATAGTCATTTCACATTCCAGTTAACAGATCTGTTAACTTATTTGACGCCGAGGGGTAATTGTGCGACATAAGATCAACGTTGGGGGGGGGGGGGGGGGTAAATTGCAATTATTTCCATGGAGGGGGTCAGGGTGCCAATTGGGTTAAACCCCAAGGGGTAAAATTGCAGTTTATTCTATAGTAAGTAAAAACGAAAGTAAAACATATAGAAAGAAAACAACAAAAGAAGAAAAGCAAAATAAAATAAATCCTAAAATCAAAGGTTTATATCAGTTTTCTTGACGGCACATAGGTGATGAAAATTGAGATTTTGCAAAATTAAAATAGAAGAGAAAAAGTTTTCTTGACGGGACGCACGTGATGAAAATTGGGATTTTGCAAAATTAAAATAGAAGAGAAAAAGAAAGCAAACCATGAAACTCTACAGTCAAGAATCGAAGACGACTTTCACGGAAATGTTTAAACATAAGGTTTGGGTTTTGTGATATTTAGGGGCTGTTTGACAACATCTGAATGGTTAAGTGCTAAACCAGTAAGAGGTCTGAACCATTAAGAGCATGTATAATGCTTAACCGTTCAAAGGCAAATGTCTGACCAATTCAGATTAGAGGTCTTAACCATTCAGACTCTGTATAAATCTTAACCATTCAGAGGCAAATGTCTTAACAATTCAGACATCTACTCGTGAAACAAACAGTCTGAACCATTAAGACCATGTGTACTCGTGCAGCATATGGGCGTTTTGATGCCCAACCACGCCCGGAGCACGCCCGGAATCGGCCCCCATGGGCGTTTGTTTTGAGTTTTTTGTGTTTGGCATGGAATATACAACGCCTGATGGGGCATTCTTTGACCAATCACCAATTTCCAAGCTTTATTTGTCCAATAACAATTTTTTATGGTTTTTCTTTTATTTAATTCTATTACTCCACAATGCTCACATCCCCACTACACCCATTTTAGAAAAACGCCCCATTGCTGACTGGGCTGCCACATAGCACACAACGCCCAAGGGTGGGGCATTATTCACCCCAACGACTACGCATGGTCTAAGTGCTGAACCAGTAAGAGGTCTAAACGATTAAGAGCCTCATTAAGAGGTAAACAAACAGCCCCTTAATAAGTTTAATTATTATTATACAAAACGAAAAATATAGTTATGCATAACCTTTCTTGTTACGAATCTATGCAAAATATAAGTCGAACGGTGGTAACCGTAAAGCATCAAACAGGGTTTCTTTTGAAACATGTGCATTAATTATCAATTTCTATTATATAATAACAATAATGGAAGGTTCATTTGAGAAGAAAATTTAATTTTTTTTTTTTTTGTAAATTTTTTATTTTATTAATAAAGAACTGGCCGAGTTACATCAATATCGAAGGTAAGCGAGCAACAAGTTGCGCCGCTACACCTTTCTGAATAGCAAACCCTAGCTTATTAAAGACAAACCCCTGCCCCCCTGTTGATGAGCAACTGCTGTGTACAACCTTTTGGAGACTAGTATCCTCCACACTAACTTTTTTTGCCTACACACATCAAAAGTTATCTTACATATTTCGAAATTCATCCTACACGTTAAAATTTATCCTATACAACTCGTAATTTATCCTACACAACTCTTAATTTATCCTACACTTTAAATTATTTTATTTTATTTTTTTGGAAAAATATATATTTTAAAGATAAGTTACAAAAAAATTAATATAGTTAACTATTAAAGAGGAAGACTACAAATTAATGACCTATGTAGATTTATCAATATACCCTTATCGTAACATTAAATACTTATATTAAATGAAGTAAAATAAAGCATTCTTATTGGTTGTAACTATTTCTTCTTTTTTCTTCTTACAAAAAATTTCTTCTTATTTGAACTCTCCACTAACAATAATAATAATATATGTCTTAATTGTCTAAGGGTGTGATATATATATATAGGATAAAGATCCGTTAGGAACCACCTCTTATTGCGAGAACCGCGAGAACCAATGTGAACGCAAACAAAAATGCCTAAAAATAGCTAAAAATCACACAATTTTTTTTTTTAATATTTTTTATAACAAAATCGCTACTTTTCGTAGCAAAAAAAAAAAAAAAAAAAATTTAAAATTTTTTTTTTAATTTTTTTTTCTTCTAAAAGTAGCGATTTTAACATAAAAAATATTAAAAAAATCAAAAAAAAAAATTTAGATTTTTTTTTTATTTTTTTAGATTTTTTTAGGTTTTTTTGGTGTTTAGTTTTTAGCTGGGGGGTGGGGGAGGGGGGTTTAGGTTTTTGGGGTTTGGGGGGGGGGGGGGGGTTAGGTTTTTTTTAGGTTTTTTGGGGGGTTTAGTTTTTAGCATTTAGCTTGGGGGGGGGGGGGGGGGGGTTAGCTTGGGGTGGGGGGGGGGTTAGGTTTTTTTTTTTGGGGGGGGGGGGGGGGGGGGGCGGGGTGGGGGGTTTAGGTTTTTTTAGGTTTTTTTAGCTATTTTAGGTTGTGTTCACATTGGTTCTCGCGGTTCTCGCAATAAAGCTGGTTCTCGCATGAACCTTACCCTATATATATATATATATATATATATATAGGGGACTGCTAGAATGAGAACCACCACGAGTTATGAGAACCGCGAGAACCACACCCCGCGGGTGGCCGTCGGCCACCATTTTTTTTTACAACTAGATGTGTAAACAAAATAAGGATGTGTAAAAAAAAAAATTTAAACGGCGCGTCCGAGGGGGTAGTTTTTTACACCCAAAGTTTGGGTTTTTTTAATTTATTTTCTTTTTTCTTTTTTTAACCAAACTTTGGGTGTAAAAAACTACCCCCTCGGACGCGCCGTTTAAATTTTTTTTTTTACACATCCTTATTTTGTTTACACATCTAGTTGTAAAAAAAAATGGTGGCCGACGGCCACCCGCGGGGTGTGGTTCTCGCGGTTCTCATAACTCGTGGTGGTTCTCATTCTAGCGGCTCCCTATCCCTATATATATATATATATATATATATATATATAAGTTGTGACTTCTGTGTACGGCCGTGATATGTTCAAAAGTAGTTTGAAGGGTTATGACTTTTTGAAATGATTAATCCAAACAATTGTGACTTTTCTTGTAAGGAGTGTGATATATTTAAAAGTTGTGACTTTTGTGTCCCGGTGTGATATATTTAAAAATACTTTAAAGGGTTGTGACTATTGAAGATGTGTGATCCAAACCATTGTGTCTTAAGTTACTTTTTGTATATATATATAATATATAAACATCTAATAAACTATTTTAGACTCAAGAAGCAAGTGATTTGGTGTTCATATGACCCTGTTACATTTAAAACAAAATCACAGATTTTTCTGTAGTACACATTCTGATATACACTATTTGTGTTTTTTAATGCGTTTTAATGACAACTTGTATTTATAACGCATAAAATGACTAAACTTGATTAGATATGAATGTTAATATGAGTTATTATATGTTAGTAAATTGTAAGAATAATGAATAAGAGTAAATTAGAATAACTAAGAAAAAAAAACTATAACAAAGAATGGTTATGACGAGACTTACTTGGATTTATTGGGAATCAAAATTCCTTCGATTCAAGAGAGCAAGGTGATAAATTTTTACAGAGGTTTGAGAGTGTTGAAAATGAAATTTGATTTAAATGTGTAAAGAAAAAGGATTAGAATGAGGGTTGTATTTATAACTAAAATTTGGGATTTCAAATGTGATTAAAATAGATGGTATGTACATATCTTTATAATAATCTTGTGATCTCAAAAGCTTTACATAAATCCTTTAGTATTTACTAATAAAAAATAATATTAATAATACTAATATCTTGAAAATCAAATGAAAGTATACATGGTGTTGGATCCGAAAGTTATGAATTGTTATATGTTAAAAAATTGACTTGGAATTGGCTCAAGCTATCATAAAGGAGGTGAGAATTCTTAATATTAATATTCTTATTATTAATAGAGTAAATTACAAAACTTGTTATTTTTGTTGACACCCGATTGTAAAGTGTGTCATTTGTCTTCAAAAAGTACAAAAAAAAAAAAACGTACTCGATGTTTGTAAACCCTTCCACGTTATGCCCTTTAGCCCTAACACGGTTAATTTTCATCGTTAAATCTGATCAAATAGACCCCACATGAGGGTATTTTGGTCATTTTACCATATTTATATAAAATAATTTACTAAAATACTTAAAAACATTTAAGATCTTTTCCTTTAATACTTCTCTCTCTCACTCTAAACACAAACACACTTACACTCTCTCTTTGTCCTCTCTCCGGCCACAAGATCTCCGGTCACCACTACCACCTACCTCCGGCGACCAAGAATCCCAAGCCACCACCCACCTCCACACACCACTTGTCACCACCAATCAAACCAACCACGAACATCTGCCACCACCACCACTCGACCACCACCAACCTACCCCCAAACCCCATCTTCCACAAACACCCACAATCACCATACCAAGCACGACGGCTTATGTGTAACACCCCAAAAAGGATTAATGGACACAAAAGTTAAATCAACTAGAGATTTAACTTAGTTAATGGAAATAATACAAACATTAGTAATGTAATGGAAAAAGTAACAAGATAAATAGGTAAATAAACTAGAAGGGGTAAAGATGTGAATTACTAAATCAACAACTAAGTAAAGGGGGTGAAAGTGTAAAAATGTTAAATTAAATAAATAAAACAAATTAAAACCCCAAACACACAGTAAGTGTGTCTGGGGGATCGATCGAACAAGGCAGGAGGAGGGGGAAACCCTAGCTCAAGAAAATCATGCAATTGAATCCAAATTCATAAGCTAATCCAATGCATGAGTCATTAAATTCGAATAGCTAACCCCAATTTCTTAAGTGGTAAGTTTAATTTTCTGAAAATATGATTTGTAGAATGAGGGGTTGTATCAAATGTGGGAAATCTGAGTTAGAATTGCTTTCTAGAACAAGAATCATGTTTGATTTTAGGTTGCATGAAGGGTTGTAGTGAAAACCTACTTTGTGAAATTGTGTTATGATTAGGAAGATCATAATGATTATGATTGTATGTTATCTTGATATATGATCTTGTTTGTAATACTTGAATGCTAGACAAATTGATGTAGGTGGAAATAGTTATGCAAATTAGAATAGATGTGAATGTTGGGTGATGATGAACTAGTAAAGATGTGCTTTAAAGACTTGTACCTTATACCTTAATTATGATGCCTACCAAGTGTTTGATGAAATGCTTAAGAGATGAATGTATGTGTAACATGGAAAATGGTAGAATGAAGTAGATAGACTAAATGAATGAATGAATGTTGTAATGTAGGCGTGAAGGAAGAAGGTACGAGCACTAGGAAAACGGAAGGCACACAAGACCAAGGTATGTTCCGTTGCATACAAAACCTTACTTAAATTTTGTTAATAATCATGAAAAACAACCCTTGTTATAATGATTATGGTGATTAGTAAGTAGTAGATAGCAAATCCCTTGCGGATTTGGTTATGTTAACGAAGGTTATAATAAGCTATGCAAGTCGACCGGTTCGAGTTGAACAAGTCGAGTAAGAATAAGGTACCATCCGTTTAGAACGGGTGGTCATGAATGCAATAACGAATGTATGAAGTTCAATCCATTATACGGATAGAATGAAAGATTTATGTTAAAAGTAATTAACCCGATGTTACCGGGTAGTAAGTGTATGCTTGAATCTCATTATGAGAGTACATGCCATACCCATTTAATTGGGTAATCGAATGCGTAAGAGAAATGAAAGTACATAAATGAATGGAACTAAAATGATGGTATTGTAAGCGAAACAAGTATAATGACTAACTTTTTAAAGCTTTGTTGTTGAATGTAGGTAAATCCTCAACTTAGGCGACTTGGAGAATCGGAGCGAGCACGTGTTCATGTTATGTCATACCAAACGCTTCCTCTAGCTTGTTCTAATGTTTTTGGTCCAATACTTGTTTATTTTGCATAACCTTGTTAGTAGTCATACTTTTCAAAACTTGTTGTCTTGGTTTTTAGTAGTATCTTGTCGAACAAATCGTAGAACTGTATTTAGTTTGATTATGTTTAAGACAGGGGTATGCTCGTTTTATGGACGGGTCATGCCCAAATTTTGTTAAATTAATGCACATACGTTATTGATATCATCGCTTTAAATTGCGAAAAGTTTGGACACTTTTAAGAAAAATTTTATGTTTTTAGTGTCCTTTAGTCGTCTTTTTATTAGACGCAAACGCGGACCTTACATTATGGATCTGGATTTGTGGAACGAGTGACGGCGGAGCTGTAGAACGAACAACGGCGGCAGATCAGGATTTAGGGTTTCCACGGCGACAGTTGTTATGGTACGTTGGTAGGTAACCCTTGCTCCCACTTTGAAACTCGACCGTCATCGTTGTTGTTGCTGATGTCATACTCTATTATTCTCACTTCTTCACCCATTGATTGCAGATCGAAATTATGATCACAAATTCACAATCAATTGAAATGAAATGCAATGAATTTGATTTCGAATTTTGTAGATTTATTAAAGGAATTTGGTGTTGGATTTGGAGTGAAGAAATTAGGAGATCAAGTGTGAAACTGGTGGGAGATATTTCGGGAGTGACGAGGTGGTGGTAGGTGGGTGGTGATGAGATGGCAGTAGTGCTATGGCCGTTGTTTTTAATAAAAAAAAGTGATGAAATTTAGCGATTATTAATAAAAATAAGTGTGTGTTTTTTTATATATTTTTTTGGTTGTGTTCACACTGGTTCTCGCGGTTATTGCAATAAAGGGTGGTTCCTAACGGATACTTATCCTATAAAATTATAAGTGGGTTCCACCTAATTTTTAACAATAAGCTCGACCAAAACAAAATGGGGGACAGAGGTATTATTTGATCCTAATCCATATATATATATATACACAGACGCACACAGGGTGGGGTTCTAGAGTGAACACTAGTGTATTTGTGAACTGAGTGAACAAATCCTGATCATTGATTTACATCATCAAATCGTAAAATACACTAGTGTATTTTTCATCATCAAATTAAGGGCTAGGATTACTTCACTAGTGTTCACAATCAAGGGGGTTGTTCACTAATGAACCTAACCATATATATATATATATATAGGGGACCGCTAAAATGAAAACCACACCCAGTTGCGAGAACCACGAGAACCACTCTCCACCAATCAGATTACGACACGTATACACTATTATATTAAAACCTAAAGGTTATTTTGGTAAATTACTCAAAATATCCAATCCATCTGTCTCTTTATCTCTTTAAAGTCTGTCTTCAGACTTTATCACTTCACACACCCCCAAAATTGAAAACCCCTAATCTCATCTCTCTCTCTCTCTCTCTCATACTCGATCACCACCATCATCTTCAAAAAATCAGACCTGAAACATGTTGCGAAACGGGGGGCGCCGGAGTTTATGAAAGGTTGTGTTGGTGTGGGGCGTAGGTGGGGGGCGACGGTGTTGGTGTGATGAAATCGACGGTGGTGGGGAGGTGGTTGGTGGGGAAGACGGTGGCGGGAGTTGGGAAGTCGCCGGTGTTTTAGGAATTTTGTCCGACGGTCCCTACCGGCTGTCGTCACCACCAGTGGCTCTGAACCAGGTCCTGCCGTCTCCACCGGCTTCTGAACCCGACCCCTCCAACTTCAGTCAGATGGTGCAACAAGTCACCGGGATCAAGTTACCAGACTTGCCGGTTGTGAAACCGGTCAAGCGCAAGTCACTTGCCGAATTCCGATTTTCGTGAATCATTTAACGGAAGACGGGACTTGTTTTTACTCTCTCTCTCTCTCACTCTAGCTTCCCTACTCTTGTTTTTACTCTTTCTGGTATATGGAAATGGGATGATGTGTGTGGAAATCTCCTTGTAGAGAAAAAGGAAAAAAGGAAGGGACAGGGGTGGGTTTGTAATTGGAGAAAAAGGAATTTTTTTTAGATTTAGGGACTGTTTGGGGGGGGGGGGGTTTCACCTTTTTGTATAAATATTAATCTCATGTTATTTTTTTTTTTTTTGAGTATTTGATAATTTTAGGTTGAAATTAAAGATATGGGGATTGAGTTGGCAGTGATAGGGCGAAATTTTTTTTTCCGACAACTAGATAACGATGGCACGGCAAGGACGGTGGAAGGTAGGTTTTTGACCCACAACCCCAATTTGCAGCCATGATTTCTCGAAACTTTAAAGCCAAACCCCGTTTTTTTCAAGATCCACGCGTGGTTTTGAATGTTGTTGTTGGTTTTTATGTTATTTTTCAATTGATGATGATAAGTTCAACTTATCTGAGACATCTACAGAGTCGCGATTTTTGGGTAAGTTCGTTTGTTACGATTCTCAAATTTCATAAACCCGAAATCGGGGTCGGGGGGCGTAAAAAGATATTTTGGCGTAAAAAGTTTTTTATTTAAACACGCAAAAAAAGTTTTTTGTTTGGCGTAAAAAAGTTTTTTGTTTAAACCCGGAAAAAAAATTTGTTTTTTATAAAAAAATCTGTTTTTTGTACAAAAGTTTAAACCGTAAAAATTTGTCGTAAAAAAAGTTTAAAAACCGTAAAAAATTTGTCGTAAAAAAAGTTTAAAAACCGAAAAAAAGTTTTCGTAAAAAACGGTGCGTAAAAAACGGCGTGTAAAAAACGGGGCATAAAAAACGGCGCGTAAAAAACCGGGCGTAAAAACGGCGTGCAAAAAAGGTGCGTAAAAAACTGGGCGAAAAAACGGGGCGTAAAAAACGGCTCGTAAAAACGTTTTTGTAAAAAATCTTGAAAAAAATTGTTTTTTTTTTTGTAAAAAAAAATCAGATTTTAAAATATTTTCTAATTAAAAAAATCTTATTTTAATTAAAAAAAACAATTAACTTAATAAGACAAAAAAGAAATAAAAAACAATAATGACAAAACAAGCAAATTTACTAAACTACCCATTTGACATTAAAATATTAAAAAAATAATAAGACAAAAAGAATTTAATATTGTTTTTATTACTTTTAATCTCATCCATCCATCTCACAAGATCAATGGTTTGAAAGTGGTTCTCGTGGTTCTCTTAACTGGTGGTGGTTTTCATTTTAGCGGCCCCCTATATATAGATACATACATACATAGGGTAGGGATCCTGTACATTAATCCAGAAGTGTGAGAAGTGTATTATAACACTATATATAACACTATATAACACAATATAAACACCGTATAACACTATGTAACACCATATAACACCATATAACACTATATAACAATATATAACACTATACATCTATCATAGAAATGCTATCAGACAAAATATAGTGTTATATTTGTTACATAGTGTTATATGGTGTTATATGGTGTTACATAGTGTTATACGGTGTTATATAGTGTTATAATACACTTCTCTCACTTCTGGATTAATGTACAGGATCCTCTACCTACATTATACATATATATATATAGGACAAAGATCCGTTAGGAACCACCCTTTATTGCGAGAACCGCGAGAACCAATGTGAACACAACAAAAAATACCTAAAAAACTCACAAATTTTTTTTTTAATATTTTTAATAAAAAATCGCTACTTTTAGTAGCAAAAAAATAAAATTTTAAAAAAATTTATTAAAAAAAAAATTTTTTTTTGGCTACTAAAAGTAGCGATTTTAACTTAAAAAATATTAAAAAAAATTAGTCTTTTTTTTTATTTTTTTAGATTTTTTTACGTTTTTTGGGGGTTTAGTTTTTTGCATTTTAGCTGGTGGGGGGGGGGGGGGGTTTAGGTTTTTGGGGGGTTTTTTAGGTTGTGTTCACATTGGTTCTCGCAATAAAGGTGGTTCTCGCATGAACCTTACCTTGTATATATATATGTATATATATACAGGGTAGGGTTCATGCGAGAACATCTTTATTGCGAGAACCGCGAGAACCGATACGAACACAACAAGATAAACCGACTACACCAACAAAAACCTAAAAAAACTTAACCCGCCTCCCCCGCCCAAAAAAAAACTAAACCCCCCCCCCCCACCCCACCCCACACAAAAAACCTAACCCCCCCCCCCCCCCAAGCTAAATGCTAAAAACTAAACCCTCAAAAAACCTAAAAAATCTAAAAAACACACAAAAAAAATTTTAATATTTTTTATGGTAAAATCGCTACTTTTAGTAGCAATTTTTTTTTAATTCTAATAACAAAAAGTTGCGATTTTACCATAAAAATATTTAAAAATGAAATTTTGTGTGTTTTTTAGATTTTTTTAGGTATTTTTTTGTTATGTTTACATTGATTCTCGCGGTTCTCGCAATAAAGGGTGGTTCCTAACGGATCCTTCTCCTATATATATATAGTGAAAGTGTAAAATACAATATTGCTTAACGTACGAGCGTACGTTGTGCAATTATGCACATTGTAAAATTTAAAACCTAATCACGCATGTTATACTTATGTAATGAAGCATGTTATAATTATGTAATGAAACATGTTATGGTTTTCAACATGCGTGATTATGTCTTTTCAACATGCGTGATTATGGTTTTTCAACATGCGTGATTAGGGTTTTGAGTTTTACAACATGCGTAATTTCATAGCGTACGCTCGTACGTTAAGGAGTATTGTACGTTAAAGGCCTCTACATATAGGGTAGGGTTCATGCGAGAACCAATGTGAACACAACAAAATAAACCCACTACACCACCCAAAACTTAACCCCCCCCCCCCACATCCAAGCTAAATGCTAAAAACTAAACCATAAAACTAACCCCCCCCCCCTCACGGCCCCACCCAAGCTAAATGTTAAAAACTAAACCATAAAGCTAAACCCCCCAAAAACCTAAAAAAATTAATATTTTTTTAATAAAAATCGCTACTTTTCGTCAATAAATTTTTTTTGGAGACGAAAATTAGCGATTTTTATTAAAAAATATTTAAAAAATTGTGTGTTTTTTAGATTTTTTTGGGTATTTTTGGTTGTGTTCACATTGGTTCTCGCGGTTCTCGCAATAAAGGGTGGTTCCAAATGGATCCTCTCCTATATATATATATAAAACGTATTGTACAATTGGCCTTAACGTCCGAGCATACGCGATGTGAACTCCGCACGTTATAACACCCATAACAAACCCCACATGTTGTAAAAAACAGAAAACCCGCATGTTGAAAAAAAACCTGCATGTTGTAAAAAAAAGTATCCGCATGTTGTTAAAAACAAATCTGCATGTTTGTAAACTACGACGCATGAACAATCCGCATGTTATGAACAAAAATTCGCATGTTGTAACTGCATCTCGTACGCATTGCACGTTAGAGCAAATTGTACGTTAACCAACCCCTATATATATAGGGGAGGGATAGAAAGAAAACTCATATTAGTTAAGAAAACTAAGAAACCTAAATGAATGGACCTCATTTTGCCACGTGTTACACCTTTTTACAGACTGTGTTACCTGTAACAACCAGAGGCTGTTACGTGTTACGTGTAACAGCTTTTGCAGACTTTCAACTTTTACTGAAAAAGTAAAAGTTGTTACATAACACGTGGCAGCCTCTGGTTGTTACAAGTAACATGTCTGCAAAAAGGTGTAACACATGGCAAAAGGAAGTCTATTCATTTGGGTTTCTTAGTTTTCTTAACTAATATGAGATTTTTTCCTATAATTTCCCTATACATATATATATATATATAGTGGGAGTTGGATAGAAAGCCTAAGTTTCCTAGAAAGTCTAGGAAGCAATTGGAATGTGACATGTGGCTTTTAGTTTTTTTATTCAAAAGGGCATGATGGTAATTTGATTATTAATTTAATTTTGGAATATTATATATCATAAACTAACTATCAAGATATTTATGGAAACGTATATCTCTTTGACTATTTCAAATCATTACGATTTTAAAAGGGCAGTTACTTTAAATTACGAAGTTCAAATCATTAACAATTTCTTCACGTTGTGTTTTATCAGTTACTGGGTTCATCACAATCTGTATTTTAGCAGTTACTGGTTTCAGTTACTGTTTCATCACAATGTGTTTTATTAGTTACTGGTTGATATGATTTTTGGCATTCTTGATGTTGTGTTTTATCAGTTATCGGTTCACATTGTGTTTTATCAGTTACTTGTTTCATCACAATATGTTTTAGCAGTTACTGGTTGATATGATTTTTGGCATTCTTGATGGTGTGTTTTATCAATTACCGATTTCATCACAATGTGTTATACCAGTTATGATTCATGAATGGCATGTTCTTTTGTATTTTATCTACTGTTTCATCACAATGTGTTTTATCAGTTACTGGATGATGTGATTATGGCATTCTTGATGTTGTGTTTTATCAGTTACTGGTTGTTGGTGCATATTTGTGACAACAACTTAGATTTGGTCTTTGGATATCTTTTAATTAGTAAAACGATAAATGGTTAGCGGGTTTAGCTTTGTATTAGTCAAATAATAGAGTTTGGGCTAAACAAAACTCACATTGGGTTAAGGGGGATGAATTGGGCCTAGCCCATGTAGGAAACCCTAGCCCAAGTTGCAACCTTGTGTTATATAAACCAGGCTTTGCATTAGGGTTGAGGTTAATCAGCCAAAACATTTTTGAGAGAGAATTCATGAGAGCATTGAGGCTTGGACGAATTTTGTGTGTGTTCAGGATCTTGATTGATTGTAATCAGTTTGATAGATAATCAGTAAAGATCAGTTTAATTGGAATTCTGTTTTCTACTCATTTCTGTGATATTCTGGTCTAGAGGATTCCGCACTCTAGATTGGATTAACAATTCTGTGACGATCCGTACGAACCAGTGGACCTACAATTGGTATCAGAGCAAGTTACTGTGAATGAAGATGGTGATGTGTGTTTTGTAGCTGCTTCAGGAGGATCTACAGGTGCTAAGAGAACTTCAGCTACAAATAAGAGCAGCAATACAAAGTCTATGCCTATGAGTGTGAAGGCTGCTGAAGAACATTTAGCATTGCTCGCCTCGTTCATTGCCTCTTACGAGAATTACATTCAGGGGAAGATATCTGATCCAGCTACTTTTAATGAAGATTATGATCAGGTTGACCCTGATGACTTAGAAGCATGGTTGTAAAACAAGGTTTCCAAGGCCAAGTACTCCCCGATTAGTCGCTACAAGGTAGGCTGTCGAGGAGACTTTCTTCGACTCCGCCTAATTACTCGGAGTCGGTCAAACGCGGTCAACCTCGGCCAGAATTGGATCTAGTAGGTCAACTCGGGCCTAGTTTGACTTAAATAATCATAAAACATAATTTCTATGCCTATCATATTAAAGAATGAATATCATTTTCACATATTTTGTTATAAATATTAGTAAATTTATGTTATTTGACATATATTTAATCTCCAAAAAGTAATTTCTTTATAATTTAACATGTCCGAGTACTCCCCATGTACTCTCCGCCTAGATCGAGTACTCTCAACTCCCCGGTCGACCGACTAGGGAGCGCCTAGCGACTTTTGCAACCATGCTTAGAAGAAATGGATCTACAATGGCAAATGGCCATGATTTCTAGAAAAGTGAAGAGGTTTATGAATAGAACAGGAATGAAGTTCGTGGGAAAGACTGTTGGTTTTGACAAGAACAAAGTTAGGTGTTTCAACTGTCAAAGTTATGGACACTTCGCTAGGGAATGTCAAAGAGCAAAGACGGAGTCTTCGGGTCAAAGTTCAAATAACAGAAATGCATCAAACAACTCTGGCACAAAAGCTTTGATCTCTACAGCACGAGAAGGTTCATATGATTGGAGTGTTCATCTAGAAGATAATGAGAATGCCACTCAGGCATTCATGGCAGAGATAGTGCCAGTTGATGCTGCTGAAGCTACTGTGGAAGATGCTGAAGCAAAAGTGGATGCTGATGTGGAGATAGAGAGTAAAGCTGAAGGAGATAAGGCTGATCAGACAACTGAAGCTAAAGAAGAACAGCTAAAGTCTGACTAAGAAAAGGAAGCTGAAGAGAAGGAAGCTAAATATAAAAGAATGGAAGCTCAACTTGCTACTCTCATGACCAACCTTAACAAACTAACAGGAGAGGTACGGTCTAATTCTGTGTGTTTAAAATGTCGTGAATTACAGGGTGAGGTTGACAGGTTGTCAACACAAAACCAAAGTCTGGTAAACGAGATGTCTAACATAAAAGAATCAATCTTTTTTTCTAAAAGAAACGAGTCGTTATATTTGAAGAAGATACAAGGTTATGAAGGTAAAATTGAAGCTTTAACCTGCAAATTAAATGAAAAACTTCAAATCATAGACTTAGCTCATGATATGATGAGTGAGAAAACAAAAGAGATTTCTAAAAAATGCAAAGAGTTGACAGATGCACAACTCAAAATTGTTGAACTTGAAAAGAAAATGAGTCAATTCAGAGATTCTGCTTTTGTGATGAAACATATGATGGGTGGCTTGAAGAAAAGTAATGACAAAACCAGTGTGGGCTTCCAAGGTTTCAATGAAGTTCTACCTCCTGTTAGTCATGACTATTCTTTCTTGCTTGATGAAAACGAGCTCACAGACTTTGTGTCAACATCACCAAGTAGTTTCACATCAAGTCAAGGTGATGAGTCTGGAAGTGATGATGCTAGTGTTAAGAAGGAAAATAACAGTGAACCTGTCTTGAAAAAAGAATAATTCACCTCCTAAAAACAAACACCAAACTTTTGTTAAAAAGGTTAATTTTATTCTGGGTAGTGACATGAAAAATGAGACAATTGTTACTGAAAATGAATCAAATGTAGAGTTTGCTAAAAATAAAAACAAAGAAAAATCTGAATCCAAGCAAACTGGACCAAATCCTTTTAAGGCATCATCATCTAATGAAGGATCTACTTCTAAGGCTTCTGCAAAGAAGTCTTCGAAAATGAGATCGTGCTTCAAGTGTCACACAAAGGGACATGTAGCTAGTTGTTGTCCAAACAAAAAGACTGAAGCACAAGTTAGTGAGAGAAAGAGAGAGAAATCACCAGAGAAGAGTGGTGATAATGAGGAGAAGGTGTCTAATTCTCCAAAGAAATCTGCTTCTAAGCAACATGAGGGTGTTGCTGTTGGTGTAGATAAGGCTGAAAAAGGAACTCCACAAGTTCCTCGTTTTCAAAGAAATCAACCTAGATTTCAGCCTGAATCTACATCAGGCAAATATGAGAGACCTAGAAGCAGTTCACCTAGAATGAACAGTTTTAATGGAAATTCAAGTAATTTCAGAAGTCAAGGTCAATATCAAAATCGATACCAAAATAATGGTGGTCGAACTTTTTATAATAATGGCTTTAGAAATTACAATAATCAAGCTTCTTGGAATCAAACTTCAAGATATCAAAATCAAAATTTTCAAAGGTCAAATAGTCCAAACACATATAGGAACCCTCAGGACCATAGACCTAGTGGAAATCAAAATCAAATTTCATCAACAGGTCTGAGATCCAAGACTCCTGTTAGGAGTAATGGATATTGGATGGATGTTCAAGTAGTTGGTGAATTTGGACGACCCAAGACCATTAAGGCTTGGGTCCCCCAATCTAACTAATTTCTTGGTTGGTGTGTGCAGGAGCTGCTAAGGAGGATTATCAACTTATGGTATATTGATAGAGGCTGCTCCAGGTACATGACGGGGGATGCGAGATTGCTGACTGAGTTTGAAAATTATGATGGTGGACATGTGAACTTTGCTGGTGCTAAAGGTGGTAGGATTTATGGTAGAGGAAAAGTGACCAATGGGAAGATCACATTGGACAAAGTGAACTATGTTGAGCAGCTTAAACACAATCTCATGAGCGTTTCACAAGTCTGCGACAAGGATCACTCAGTCCATTTTACCAAGACTAAAGCATTAGTGTTGAAACCAGGTTTGGTGATTCCGGACGATTGTATAGTGATGAGAGCGCCAAGGAGAAATGACACTTATGTAATGGACATGGGTGCTAAGGATACGACTGCTGTGGTGGCGTGCTTACTATCAAAAGCATCTGAAGCTGAATCGATGTTGTGGCACAGACGCATGGCCCATATTCACTATCGCAAAATGAACTATATTATTAAAAATGAATTAGTGAAAGGGGTTCCAATGCAGAGGTTTCATGTGGAAGATAAATGTCTTCCATGTCAAAAGGGAAAACAACATAAGAAACCTCACAAATCAAAAACAGTAAATTCCTTAGATGCCCCTTATGAATTACTTCACATGGATTTATTCGGTCCAGTGAACATGAGGAGCATAGGTGGAAAGTACTATTGTTTAGTTGTGACAGATGATTACTCACGTTATTCATGGGTTTTCTTTTTAGGTACAAAAGATGGGACAGCGGAGATGCATATAGATCTTTTTACAAAATTGGAAAATGTACATGAAGCAAGGATCAAGAGGATAAGGAGTGATAATGGCACGGAGTTCAAGAATCGGATTCTAGATCTCTGCTGTCTTCGCAAGGGAATTGAACATCAATATTCCGCTCCTTATACGCCTCAACAAAATGGAGTAGCTAAGAGGAAAAACAGGACGTTGATTGAAGCCGCTAGGACTATGCTTTCAGATTCAAAGCTTCTAGTTCTTTTCTGGGGTGAAGCTATGAATACAGCTTGCTATGTCCTAAACAAAGTTTTAACCGTTAAACGATTTAACAAAACCTGTCATGAATTAATGTTTAACGAAAAACCAAACTTGAAAGGCTTTGAACCATTTGGATTACCCTGCACCATTGTGCGAAACAAAGATAAACAAAAATTCGGTGAGGTGGCTGACGAAGGCTACTTTCTAGGTTACGTACCTGGCACGCCGAATAAAAGGGGTTTTAATCTAAAAACTGGTAAAATTGAGGTTGTTTTTAATGTTGAAATTACTACATACAAACCTCAACAATCAACGAGTGGTCCAGCTATATTATATGATTATGAAGGTGTGTTTAAATCATTTAATATTCCTGAGTTTTCTAATGCAGATGAGTCTCAGTTGATTCAAACAATGATCAGTGAAGACGATGAAGGCGAGTTCATGCCTAGATCGAGTGTTTCTATAACAGATGCTCCGGAAACTTCCTCAGGTGCTGTTGTTTATGATTCAAGCGATAGTGAGTCTGAACCCATTCAGGGGGAGGATTTCATTAATCCGTTTGTGAATCAGAATATTCAGGGGGAGGTTGGATCAAACCTGAGTGATAATCTAGAAGTGGATACCGTTGCTACTACACGAACAAATAGAGATCATCCAGTTGACATGATACTTTGAGATCCTATAGCAGGTGTTCAGACAAGGAGAAGCATAACAGCAAATACAGGTTTATTTATTTCGATTGAGAAGACTGGGATTGTGAACGAGTGCTTGTATAGTTGTTTTATTTCCCAAGAGGAGCCTAAAAACATTCACATGGCTCTTAAAGACAATTCATGGGTTGAGGCTATGCATGAGGAATTAGCCCAGTTTGCTAAGTTGAAGGTTTGGGAGTTAGTTGACCTTCCTAAAGGTGAAAAAGAGATTGGCACTAAGTGGGTGTTTAAGTGCAAGAAAGATGTTCGAGGGATAGTAACGCGAAACAAGGCTCGATTGGTTGTCAAAGGTTTCAATCAGCAAGAAGGGATTGATTACAATGAAGTGTTTGCACCAGTGGCAAGGTTGGAAGTAATTCGTTTGTTCCTAGCCTTCGCATTATTCAAGGGCTTCAAAGTTTACCAACTAGACGTGAAGAGTGATTTTCTTTACGGGAAAGTCCAAGATGTGGTGTATGTCTCACAACCAGATGGGTTCGTTGATCCAGATTATCCAGATCGTGTGTACAAGCTTGATAAGGCTTTGTATGGATTACATCAAGCACCCAGGGCGTGGTACGAGACACTGTCAACACATCTGATCATGAATGGTTTTGAAAGAGGTCAGATTGACAGTACACTATTCATTAAGAGAAAGAAGGAAGATTTTCTGCTGGTACAGGTATACGTGGATGACATCATCTTTGGGTCATCAGATGAAAACATGTGTAAAGAGTTCGAGCAGGTGATGAAGAGCAAGTTCGAAATGAGCGCTATGGGTGAGCTGTCTTACTTTCTGGGATTACAAGTTGATAAGAAGGAGGATGGGATGTTTATTCATCAAACAAAGTATGTGTATGACATTTTGTCTCGATTCAAAATGGAGGATTGCTTTACTTTCCACACACCCATATGCGAAAATCACAATCTTGGCCCAGATCATGAAAGTACTGAAGATGTTGATCCAACTCAATACAGGGCAATGATTGGTTCTCTAATGTACTTGACTGCTTCAAGATCAGACATCATGTTTGCCATATGTCTGTGTGTCAGATATCAGGCTAATCCAAAAGAGTCACACATGAAAGCAGTGAAGCGTATTCTTCGTTACTTGAAGGGGAAACCTAAACTTGGGTTGTGGTATCCAGCTGATAGTGATTTGAAGTTTGTTGCTTACACTGACTCAGACTTTGGAGGATGCAAGTCTAACAGGAAGTCTACAACAGGTGGTTGTCAGTTCTTAGGTGGGAGGATTGTGTCTCGGCAATGCAAAAAGCAATCTTATGTGGCTACCTCTACATGTGAAGCTGAATATATTGTTGCGGGTAGCTGCTGCTCTCAGGTTCTCTGGATACAACAGCAGATGCACGATTATGGTTTGGATTTCACTCGTACTCCTATTATGATATACAATAATGCCACAATTTCTATAACAAATAATCCCGTGAAACACAGTCGCACAAAACATATTAACATTCGTCATCATTTTATACGGGATTGTGCTGAAAAGAAACTAATTGAACTTCATCAAGTCGACACACTAGATAACCTAGCAGATCTTTATACTAAAGCTTTTGACATGGCTCGCTTTGAACATTTAGTCGAACTCAAAGGGATGAGGAATCCTGAATAACTGGTTTTTCATAAGAATTTTTGTAAATAGTTTACTGTTTTTCTTAAAAAAAAAAATAGAAAACAACAAAATTCAAAAACATTGAAAAACGAAAATCATAAAAAATAGAAATAAAAAAATGGGTTATCACTGTGTGAAAAAGAAGAGATGATAGTACATCAACAAGTTAGACTGTCACACTGAAAATAAATTAAATTGCTTAAGTGTGATAGCAGCTTCATCATATGATGTACCAGTAGGCAAAAAGCATGAAATAATCAACTTACCAATGTGATATAAACATAACGAACTGTGTATGAGTGGGTAACACATCAGTGGCGTATGGTTTAATGACCTTAAATCTTGCGTTGATAGATTGCCAAAATATGAGGTTTTGGGTCTTTATACTGTTATTTCATCTGGGGGTATCAGGGGTGTCCTTCTGCTGCATCCAGATACATGCTGACCTAGGCACACCCAGGATATCTTAAAGGAGCTAAAAAAATGCCAAAACCTAGAAAATGAAGAAGCTCTCCTAGAGAGTCATTCAAATGTGCAAAATGCATAATTCGTACCAAAAATGGTATTTGTCTTAGCCCTCGTTAGATATTTTGGTCTCTTTGCTGTACGGAAGTACTGACCTGATCACCAAGTATCTAAATGTTGAAAAAACAAAACGGATGAATTCGGTATACTCACCTACTACGATGAATCTTTGTGCATACCTTGATCGCGGGGGTACATCTTGAAGTGGGACACACTAGTATTTCAGTAATAAAATTACCTTAACGTATCATACGGTAATGGAACTTGAAATGTTCATGCATGTTGTTTAAGTGGACAAACATACTGGTAATCGTCTTGGACTGCTTTTCACGAAAAATTAAATAAGAATTATCTGATTTTGCTGATATGATCTTCTTATCGGTGATTCTCACAAAAATAGAGTGTTTGTTGTTTTTGTTATTTACTTGCTTTCAGAAAATAAAAAAAAATATAAAAATAGTGTATTTTTCTGTAAAAATTCTTAACGTACGGAAAATTGTTATTCTTGGAGGAATTGTTACTGATAGGGGGAGACGGTGTTAGAAAGTGAGTTTAAAATTTTAAATCATGCAGGTTCTTATGTGTTTGATTGAAAATTTTTACGTGTTGGTGATAAATTGAAATTGCTCAATCTGTGATACAGTTTAACTATCTCTTGAATAATAATAATTTATTTAACTTTGTTGAAAAATTCTTATGGTTTCTCGAGATGTTTGTTTTATAGTATACAGATTGAAGCAGTATGTCATTGAGAAGTTGTTGTGTTGAGAAGATGGGAGTTTGATTAGATGCATGGTAGAACCTCCATTCTACATTGCAAACAAAGTTGAAGAGTTTGAAGATTGCTATACAAATGCTGAACTGGAGTTTACTCAAGTGCTAACGTTTTGAAGATTTGGTGATTGGATGCATCAGCTTAGGGGGAGTCTGTTGCTGACAGAAGCTATTGAAGCTGAAGTTATCCAAAGACCAAAGACAATGCAAGATTACATGAAGATTGCAAGATGGCTGAAGACAAAGTTATTTTATGAGGCTATTGTCAAGGGGGAGTTTGTTGGTGCATATTTGTGACAACAACTTAGATTTGGTCTTTGGATATCTTGTAATTAGTAAAACGATAAATGGTTAGCGGGTTTAGATTTGTATTAGTCAAATAATAGAGTTTGGGCTAAACAAAACCCACATTGGGTTAAGGGGAACGAATTGGGCCTAGCCCATGTAGGAAACCCTAGCCCAAGTTGCAACCTTGTGTTATATAAACAAGGCTTTGCATTAGGGTTGAGGTTAATCAGCCAAAACGTTTTTGAGAGAGAATTCGTGAGAGCATTGAGGCTTGGACGAATTTTGTGTGTGTTCAGGATCTTGATTGATTGTAATCAGTTTGATAGATAATCAATAAAGATCAGTTTAATTGGAATTCTGTTTTCTACTCGTTTCTGTGATATTCTGGTCTAGAGGATTCCGCACTCTAGATTGGATTGACAATTCTGTGACGATCCGTACGAACCAGGGACCTACACTGGTTTCGTCACAATGTGTTTTATCAGTTACTGGTTGATATGATTTTGGCATTCTTGATGTTGTGTTTTATCGGTTACTGGTTCACGTTGTGTTTTATCAGTTGGCATTCTTGATGTTGTGTTTTAGCAGTCAGTCACTAGTTCGTCACATTGTGTTTTATCGCTAAAACACACTACTATGAACACATCTAGATCTGATTTATTGTTATTTTTTGTATGATTTGGTGAAAAAATTGCGACATTTTAGGAGGTGGTTTTATAATTGGTAGTTATTTCCTTATTTAAAACAACTTAAACGACACATTTACCCCCAATCAATTAAATTAGCCTATTTTAAAGACACCTATATTACAAAATGCCACCAAAATGATCTCAACCATTAAATACACTCATCTGATGGCCCAGATCGCTTCCTACACTTTCTAGGAAAAACACACTTTCCGCAGGATCCCCACTATATATATATATATATAGGGTGGAGTTCTAGAGTGAACATTAGTGTATTTGTGAACTGAGTGAACAAATCTTGGCCATTGATTTACACACGTGGATGGCTAAGATTTCATCATCAAATCATAAAATACACTAGTGTATTTCATCATCAAATCCTGGCCATTGATCTTGTAACACCCTTCTCGTTAATATACGAATTTAATAAAAATAAGCATATTTTAAAATCAAAATATTTCACTTCATTTAAAAGTACAAAATATGAGTTTCATACTGATCACTTACTAGTTAACTACAAACTAGTTTAAACATACCAAAAACGATTAGTTAATTGTTTAGATCTTAAACATTGTCTAAAACAAGGTTAATTAAACGCGGAAGCTTCAAAATCTATGTTCGGTTCTTCAAAACATGCTTGATCGCCATCCGATATGATTCCAACATCACCTAGAGTCAAAACCACTTAAAAAGTTAGTTCTGACTTGTTAAAATGTGCATAATCAAGTCCTAGCATCAAATCATCAAAAATAAAATAAAAATTCAAATATAAGTCTGTCGCGTGTCGCGCCAGACCTCGTTCATTCCGTCGTGTGTCGCGAGTGCTCTCGCGTGTCGCGCCAGATCCAATGGATCCTGTCATGTGGCGAGGGGGACTCGGTTTTTCAGCAGGTGCAGGTTTTTGACCTGCATTTCCTGCCAGCTCCGAAATTCAGAAATTTTAACTTCAAATGCCCATAACTTTTGATCCGTAGGTCCGTTTTATGTGATTCTTTTTCCTATATGTTTGTAATTTAATTACCGACGTGCCTATGACATTCATTATTCCAAGAATTCGGGTTACGGACCGAATGACTGAAATCACTATGTAATTATTCAACCCACCAAGTTTATACCCATTTTTTGTACCAATGAGATAGTAAGCTTAAGGCGCTCTTACCCAACATCCGGGGCTTAACATCATCGGCATTTTATTACCAATCATATGGCTTCATGCTCTTGTGATTGTCGACACCAAAAGCTAACAATCAAACGCTAACACTACTAACTACACAATTATTCGACCCGTTTGGCCCAATTATGCAATCATCCATTTATATTGACTACCAAACGCTTCTTAATCCAATCTTAACCTATTAATTCAAGTAGTGAACATTGTCACCTCAATCAACACAAGCTTCTATTCTAAAACACAACTATACATGATTTAAATATCAATTTAATTAATGTAACGAATCGAGTTACATACCTTCAAAGCACACCTTTCAAACGCGCGTCTCCACCGGCTTGTCCACTAGACGCTCCGGTTTCCTTTCCTATAGAGTTCAATCACGATATGTTTAGAACTCTTTTCTTATCACATAGCGCATAATTCGCCAACTAGTACAAATATTCGGTTTTTGTTCAAGTTTCAACATTTAGCCTTCACTTAGGCATTTCTACAAACACTTTAAGGGAAAAAATTTACATGATTCATTATCAAGTTCATAACTTGTTATATAGCCAAAATTAACATCAATCGGACTATTTTATATAAAGGTTAACATCAATGAATTAGAAATCACTTCATAAATATCAGATTACACTAGAACAACAATCGAAATCCTAGTGTTTATCAAGTTCACAAAAACCCACTAATCACCTTCAATGGTGTTCATGGAATTTACTACAATTAGGCATGATTTCATCATATACTTGTCTAGGGTTTACTCCTAGACACTATATTGTTCCTATTCCATCCATATAACAAACATGCAACCATAAATTTCGAATTTTCTAAGTTCACTCAGAAATTTAACTAGAGATTTCTCATAAAATTTTCATACCTTATGACTCCTTTTTCAATGGAGATCACTATTTCATGCTCAGATTTTAATTTAGAATTGATTTTGACCTTCAATTTGACACATTAAACATGAACTAGGGTTGTGGGGGTTTCTCCTGGTCGCCCTGTGCTTTCCATCGATCCAGACACACACAACACACACTTGTGTGTGTTTGGATTTTTAATTTTTGTTTATATAATTCATGTTTCAATTTTGACAACTTTGGCCCTCTAAAATTGCTTAGTTCATGTTTTATGTGTTTTTACCCACTTATAAGTCTCTACAAGACTTTTACCTAACTAGGTTATTATTATTATCTTTTTACTCCTAGTTAGTTCTTTTGTTTAATTACAGACATCATATTATAATAAAAGAGTTATATTTTTGGGGTGTTACAAGTCCACCCCGCTTATAAAGGTTTCGTCCTCGAAGCCGGAAATACGTACCAAATAATGTCGGGTAGAGACGCCGCATCTCCTCCTCGGACTCCCATGTAGTGTCCGAACCTTTTCTTTGCTCCCATTTGATCTTTACTTGATCAATTTTCTTATTCCGCAAATCTTTAACCTTTCGGTCGAGAATCTCAATTGGCCTTACCGCATAGTTAAAGCTATTGTCCACTTCGATATCAACGTAGTGGATATAAGTCGTTTCCTCAGCTAAGCACTTACGGAGTTGTGACACATGAAACGTGCCATGAATCCCGCTCAATTCTTCCGGTAACTCAAGACGATATGCCACCTTGCCAACCCGTTCGATGATTTTAAAAGGTCCAATAAACCTTGGGCTTAGTTTCCCTCTTTTTCTGAATCGGATAACACCCTTCCATGGGGAAACTTTTAGCATAACCAAGTCACCTACCTGAAGTTCAATCGGTTTTCGTCTTTTGTCGGCATAAGACTTTTGCCTGTCTTGATCCGCTTTCAAGTGAGCTCAAACCACGTCAATTTTCTCGTTAGTGGCTTGGACAACATCTTTATGGGCCAGTTCTCGCGGACCCACTTCACCCCAACACACCGGGGTCCTACATTTCCTACCATATAGCATCTCATACGGGGCCATGCCGATGTTGGCATGGTAGCTGTTGTTATAAGAGAATTCTGCTAACGGCAAATACACATCCCAACTGCCCCCGAAGTCAATAATACACGCCCTCAGCATGTCTTCTAGTGTTTGTATTGTTCTCTCACTCTGTCCATCCGTCTGAGGATGGTATGCAGTGCTGATAAAAAGTTTCGTTCCCATCTGTTATTGGAATTCTCGCCAGAAATGTGAAGTAAACCGGGTATCCCTGTCCGACACAATAGATACCGGTACCCCATGACGTACCACTATCTCGTTTGTATATACCTCAGACATCTTTTCCGAAGTATAGGTCTCACGTATAGGAATAAAGTGAGAGCTCTTCGTCAATCTATCCACGACCACCCATATAGCATCGAATCCTCGGTTTGTCCTAGGCAGTTTGGTCCACAGGTCCATGGTGATCTGTTCCCATTTCCAAACTGGAATTTCCAACAGTTGCAGTTTTCCATACGGTTTTTGGTGTTCCGCCTTGACTTGTAAACAAGTCAAGCACTTCTCTACATACTTTACAACATCCCTCTTCATTCCGGGCCACCAGTAGTTTTGATTTAGATCGTTATACATCTTGGTTGCACCCGGATGGATAGAATAACGGGATTTATGAGCTTCATTGAGTAGAAGCGTCTTGACTCCACATGAATTTGGGACCCATATTCTTCCGAATCGAGTTTTCAACCCACCATTACCATCCGCCAAATCTTTCAACTGACCAACTATCCTTTCCTTTTTCAAATTTTCCTCTTTCATCGCCTCGGTCTGTGCTTCTCGGATACGTTCAAGTAAACCCGAGGTTACTACGAGTTGCATCGACCGCACTCGTATTGGGACATAGTTTGATTTCCTGCTCAAGGCATCCATGTATTTCGGAGTCATAGTCTTTTACCGTTTCTAACCATCGTCTTTGTAGCATGTTTAACTCCTTCTGATCGAAGAAGTATTTCAAGCTTTTGTGGTCAGTAAATATGGTGCACTTTACTCCGTATAAATAGTGCCTCCATATTTTTAACGCAAACACCACCGCCGCCAATTCGAGATAGTGCGTGGGATATTTCTTTTCGTGCACCTTTAATTGCCTCGAGGCATAAGCTATTACTTTGCCTCGTTGCATTAAAACACATCCGAGCCCTGAAAGTGACGCATCTGAGTAGACTACCAAGTCTTCGACCCCGTCCGGCAATGTTAATACCGGAGCTTGAGTTAACTTCTCTTTTAGCGTTTGGAACGCTCTTTCTTGTTCAACACCCCAATTGAATCTCTCCTCATTCCGAGTTAATTTAGTTAACGGCGAAGCAATCTTGGAGAAATCTTGAATGAATCTCCTGTAATATCCCGCAAGCCCCAAGAAACTTCTAATTTCCAAAGGGTTCTTCGGAGGGCTCCATTTCGACACGGCCTCTATCTTTAACGGATCAACCAATATTCCGTCGGTACTTATGACGTGGCCGAGAAATTGCACCTCTCGTAACCAAAAGGCGCACTTTGAAAATTTCGCATACAACTTCTCTCGTCTGAGCGTCTCTAACACCTCCTGTAAATGATGTGCGTGATCCGCCTCACTTTTGGAGTATACTAGAATATCGTCGATAAACACGATTACCGACTTATCCAGCATAGGCTTGCAAACCCGGTTCATAAGATCCATGAAAGCCGCGGGTGCATTCGTCAATCCGAATTACATCACGAGGAACTCGTAATGTCCATACCGTGTACGGAAAGCCGTCTTCGGTATATCCTCTTCTTTGACCTTTAACTGGTGATATCACGATCTAAGATCGATTTTTGAAAACCAGTTCGCACCTTGTAGTTGGTCGAATAAATCGTCTATTCTTGGAAGCGGGTATCGATTCTTCACCGTGAGTCTGTTTAACTCCCAGTAATCGATACACATTCGCATGCTTCCGTCTTTCTTTTTCACGAATAGTACCGGTGCGCCCCAAGGTGACACACTCGGCCTTATAAATCCTTTATCGAGCAAGTCTTGAATCTGCGACATTAGTTCTTGTAATTCTGATGGCGCAAGTTGGTACGGTGCTTTAGCTACGGGTTTCGCGCCCGGAACCAATTCGATTCCGAACTCTACCTCCCGTTCGGGCATTATTCCCGGTAAATCCTCCGGAAACACATATTCAAAATCACGTACCACCGGTACGTCTCTAATCTTCGGCAGTTCTTTCCCCGATTCATTTGCGTATATCACAAACGCTCTGTATCCGTGCCTCATGAGCTTGTGAGTTTCAACATTGAACATATTATAGGATTGCCTCCTTTTTCGCCATAGATGGTGACGTGTTTTCTGCTCGGAGATGTTAGCTTTATCTCTTTACGGAAACACACGACTTTTGCGTGGTGTCAGGATAACCAATCCATCCCAACAACCACTTGAAATTCTCCCATCGACATCGGGATTAGATCTATCGAGTATTCTTCGTCATCGATACTCAGTTTACAGCCTTGACAGACATCACATACTATGAAACTTTTGTTATCCCCTATTTCAACTTCTAAGGGCACAGATAATTTTGTCAATACAAATGAAGGATGTCGAATAAATCCATGTGAAACAAAGGATTTATTCGCACCCGTATCAAATAATACACGTGCATGAATCGACTTTATTGCAAATATACCTGAAACCACATTGGGTTCTGTTTTTGCTTCTACCGCTGTTAGTTGGAAGGACCTGGCCTTCGCCTTCGGAGTTTCTGTTGGAGATTCTTTGGTGTCTTTCCTTCCAACCAAGTCCGGACATTCGGACTTCTTATGACCTGGTTGGTAACATTTGTAGCAAACAGAGACCTTTCACGGACATAATGACGCGGTGTGCCCCGTCTTCCCGCATATGGGGCATGGTTTGTCTTTGAAGCGACACTCACCCTTGTGCCCTTTTCCACATACCTTGCAACTCGGCGATCCACCCTTCGCATCCGTCTTCTTTACCGACTCAGTCGTTCGAGCCTTCTTTGTAGGGCTCGGGTTAACTTCCACTACCCTTCGTTCACCTCGTTCTATTTGCTTTTTAAGTTCAATTTCTCTTTCCTGCGCCGTATTTATGATCTCGGTGAGCGTCTCATACTTGGAAGGAGTCATAAACTCCCGATATTCAGCACTTAACATATTATAATAATAATATATTTTCTGCTCCTCGGTAGTCACTAGCTCATCGCAGAACCTCAGCTTATCCATGAAGATCCCCGTGATTTTATCAATTGTTTCACCCCTTTGCCTTAACTGGATGAATTCCTCCTTGATTCTGTTGATAACCGCCTTGGGACTGTGATGTTTAAGGAATGGTCCCTTAAACTCGTCCCATGTCATGACCCTTGCCGCTGGCTCCAATTTCTTTCTTTTTGTTATCCCACCAGTCCTTGGCTTGACCCCTCAACTGACCCGTTCCGTAAGCCACGAAGTCGCTTATGTCACAGTGGGTCCTTTCAAATACCCCTTCAACATCGCTTAGCCATCTTTAGCATACTATCGGGTCGACTTCCCCGTTGTAAATTGGCGGTTTGTACGCCATAAACTCCTTGTATGAACAACCTTTGCGTTCTACGGATTTTTCTTTCGCAAGGTTGACATTATCTTCCAACCTTTTAACCCGCTCCTCAACTAACGACAGCACTGTATTTTGAATTTTTTCTATGAAACCGGATAGACTATTTTCAATTGCCTTCCCTACTTCTTCGGCAATTGCCTCTTTCATTCTCTCGGTGACTATCGGCACCGGATCGTTGTTACCCTTTTCCTTCATCTTGAAACTGAAATGTTTACATTAATTATTAAACATTTCATTTATAACATATACTTTATTTGCTTTGGTTTAGCCAAGTTCATAACTTGCTTTTACCGTTCTCACTTAGTGCACTTTCCGGGTTTGAGTTTGTTAACACGCTCTTCCCATGCACATTAATTCACATCCCTTTTTCTCACATATGATAAGATCTACTAAAATAACTAATTCTTACCAGATGATTGATCAAGCTTGAACCGAACACACTTTGTTGACAACCTTGAGCTCTGATTACCAACTTGTAACACCCTTCTCGGTAATATATGAATTTAATAAAAATAAGCATATTTTAAAATCAAAATATTTCACTTCATTTAAAAGTACAAAATATGAGTTTCATACTGATCACTTACTAGTTAACTACAAACTAGTTTAAACATCCCAAAAACGATTAGTTAATTGTTTACATCTTAAACATTGTCTAAAACAAGGTTAATTAAACGCGGAAGCTTTAAAATCTGTGTTCGGTTCTTCAAAACGTGCTTGATCGCCATCCGATATGATTCCAACATCACCTAGAGTCAAAACCACTTAAAAAGTTAGTTCTGACTTGTTAAAATGTGCATAATCAAGTCCTAGCATCAAATCATCAAAAATAAAATAAAAATTCAGATTTAAGTCTATCGCGTGTCGCGCCAGACCTCGTTCATTCCGTCGTGTGTCGCGAGTGCTCTCGCGTGTTGCGCCAGATCCAATGGATCCTGTCGCATGGCACGGGGGACTCGGTTTTTCAGCAGGTGCAGGTTTTTGACCTGCATTTCCTGCCAGCTCCGAAATTCAGAAATTTTAACTTCAAATGCCCATAACTTTTGATCCGTAGGTCCGTTTTAGGTGATTCTTTTTCCTATACGTCTGTAATTTCATTACCGACGTGCCTATGACATTCATTATTCCAAGAATTCGGGTTACGGACCGAATGACTGAAATCACTATGTAATTATTCAACCCACCAAGTTTATACCCATTTTTGTACCAATGAGATAGTAAGCTTAAGGCGCTCTTACCCAACATCCGGGGCTTAACATCATCGGCATTTTATTACCAATCATATGGCTTCATGCTCTTGTGATTGTAGACGCCAAAAGCAAACAATCAAACGCTAACACTACTAACTACACAATTATTCGACCCGTTTGGCTCAATTATGGAATCCTCCATTTATATTGACTACCAAACGCTTCTTAATCCAATCTTAACCTATTAATTCAAGTAGTGAACATTGTCACCTCAATCAACACAAGCTTCTATTCTAAAACACAACTATACATGATTTAAATATCAATTTACTTAATGTAACGAATCGAGTTACATACCTTCAAAGCACACCTTTCAAACGCGCGTCTCCACTGGCTTGTCCACTAGACGCTCCGGTTTCCTTTCCTATAGAGTTCAATCACGATATGTTTAGAACTCTTTTCTTATCACATAACGCATAATTCGCCAACTAGTACAAATGTGCGGTTTTTGTTCAAGTTTCAACATTTAGCCTTCACTTAGGCATTTCTACAAACACTTTAAGGGAAAAAATTTACATGATTCATTATCAAGTTCATAACTTGTTATATAGCCAAAATTAACATCAATCGGACTATTTTATATAAAGGTTAATATCAATGAATCAGAAATCACTTCATAAATATCATATTACACTAGAACAACAATCGAAATCCTAGTGTTTATCAAGTTCACAAAAACCCACTAATCATCTTCAATGGTGTTCATGGAATTTACTACAATTAGGCATGATTTCATCATATACTTGTCTAGGGTTTACTCCTAGACACTATATTGTTCCTATTCCATCCATATAATACACATGCAACCATAAATTTTGAATTTTCTAAGTTCACTCAGAAATTCAACTAGAGATTTCTTATAAAATTCTCATACCTTATGACTCATTTTTCAATGGAGATCACTATTTCGTGCTCAGATTTTGATTTAGAATTGATTTTGACCTTAAATTTGAGAGATTAAACATGGACTAGGGTTGTGGGGGTTTCTCCTGGTCGCCCTGTGCTTTCCATCGATCCAGACACACACACTTGTGTGTGTTTGGATTTTTAATTTTTGTTTATATAATTCATGTTTCAATTTTAACAACTTTGGCCCCTCTAAAATTGCTTAGTTCATGTTTTATGTGTTTTAACCCACTTATAAGTCTCTACAAGACTTTTACCTAACTAGGTTATTATTATTATTTTTTTACTCCTAGTTAGTTCTTTTGTTTAATTACAGACATCATATTATAATAAAAGAGTTATATTTTCGGGGTGTTACAGATCTACACACATGTATGGCTAGGATTAGTTCGCTCAGTTTGCAAACTACACTAGTGTTCACTATTGAACCTAATCCTATATATATATATATATATATATAGAGATAGAGAGCAATTATAGAGGAAAACCCTACCGAATTCATAAAACTAAAAAAAACCTTTGTGTGGACAAGGTTAAGCCACGTGGGATGTTTTACATTCTCTTTAAGACTGTGTTACATTGGCTTTAAGGGCAATATCGTAAATTTGGATTACACAAATACTGAACGTAACAGAGCTATTTGACTTTATGGGTGACTTGGCAGAAGTTGCAACATCAACTTTACATTTAATACATGTACTTCTTTTATTATATTTTTTTTCATTTTCAATTTCTCTTTCTGCATTATCCACATTTTTTAAGATATTGAATCTCACTTAACAAATATCATACTATCTTTCTCTCACTTCTTTATCACCATATATTTTCTTTACACTCTCTTCTCTCTTTCATTCATTATCTTTTTCCTTCATCCCTTTTCTTCAAGCTTCTTGAAGCTGGAGATGGAAACTGTTGAGAACGGCTTACGGTACTGCCGTTGGAAAATTTATTGGCGTATATTTTCCTTTTTGGGTAAGTGAGGTAAAGATGGAGAGATAGAACTGGAGTCGTTATCCGGCAGCGAATGTAGATCTGGCTCGATTCTCTCCTTTTGTCTTCGATGACCTCTAAAGTTAAATGTTTAGGCTTTTCTGTTTTGTATGCTCTTTATAAACCCCAGATATTGAGTAAAATCAAGCCGTGATGATGACGATGACGTCATCTGAGCCTCACATCGATGATGAAGAGCATAAATATCTTAGAGTGAGAGAGACATATAAGGGTAGAGCAACCCGTGATCTTCCGTTTATGGCCACTTCCCTAGCTTCGAATGTAGATCCGGCGAAGGCTCATCCTCTGTCTACGATGTTCACTATTTTCTACTTATCTGAGATGTGGGGTTGCTTCAATTTCGTGGTTAATGGTAGGACTGGTGGGAGTTGCTTCTTTGCCCATTATCTTCATCTCTTAAATGTTGTTGATTTCTCCTCATATGGAGTTTCTATGACATAAAGCAACATACAAGTTTTTTATATTGATATTTTAGAAATTTGGGTTTAAAGATTATGTTAGACAAGAAAACTTTATCAATTTTTACCAGTTTTTTATACAAGTTTTGTTACACAACTATCTAGCATGTTACATAAATAAAGTGTTCTTTTATTGTTGTTACATATATGATGGCATGCTACAAAAATATATGTTACATTTTTATGTAACATAAATGATATATAAAGTGTTCTGGATTTGTTGATCTGAACCTTGTTGTTAACAAAATACATGTTACAAATATATGTGTTACATTTTTATGTAACCAGGCCTGTTGCAAAAATAGTGTGGTGGTTACATATGTGGACGTTACTTTTGATCATGGTAAAAAGTGGGTTTCATTGTTGTTGTTGTTACACAAGTGATACATGTAACTTTTTTGCGTAAAAGAAAGTAAATAAAAATGTCTTAAAGTTTTAAAAAAGAATAAGAAAATAAAGAAAAAGTTGATGGGCAAGGATAAATCGAAAACCCCTTTAAGTTAAGAAAACTATGAAAACTATGTTTCAACCATTGATTAATTTAGATCTATGGCTCTCCTTTTATCATGACCAAATATCCAATGTTTTAAAAACCGGGCCGGCCAGTCGGGCCGGTCCAGCCAGGATCCGGGACTTCAACCGGGCCGATTTAGGCCAAAAAACCCTTCCAATATCAGGCCGGTGGTTGGGCCAGCGGGTCTTCGCTGTCATTCGGGCCGGTTGCTTTTTTTTCAAATAATGCCATTTTTGAAAACCTAATCTAAACTCAAACTCAAACAAAACACGCCTCCATCCACCTCCTCCCTGGTATACATTGTGCTCTCATCATCAGTTCAACTGTTCAAGTGCATCTTCTTCATCAATTCCAACCAACTTCCATCTTCAATTCAAGTTCAACTCCATCAGGTTTGATTAACATTTACCTATCTTCAATTCCTTCGATTACCCATGCTCAACCAGCTTCGATTAACCCATGTTCAATCAGCTTCGATAGTTCAATTCCCCCATGGATGTGTTTAATGAATCAATAAGAAACAGATACACACCTAGATTCTGATTACTTGTTGTTGTAAAAAAAACAGATCACATTTCAGCTGTGTATTGTACTGTTACTTGTTTTGGTAAAAAAAAAACTGAACTTGAATAATAGTCTTCTGATCTGAGTATTTGGTCTACTTTTGTAAAAAAGATCAGTTTTTTTTTAACTTTTTGTAAGCTGCAAACTTTTCTGATCTAAACTTGAATAATATATTTTGTTGTTTGATTTATAAAGTTATAAATTAGGATTGTCTGCGAATGAATTTGTTTTGCTATTTATTGTAAGATGAAAACTTTTTAAAACGTATGGATTTGTAGTAAACTGAGAATTTTCAAGTGATTTGATTTGTTTATGATTATTGTCTGTAGAGTATGGATTCACAAGAAGAAGAGGAAACTAATCCCCATTCCGAGTCGACCGCCCACTCAAATGTTCGGTCGAAGACGGATATCACATGGAAATATGTTACCGAAGCTCAAGATGAACTTGGTAAAAAGATGCGCATTTGTACATTTTGCAACAAGTCATTTCATGGAGGGGCATTAACCGAATGAAACAACACCTTGCTGGAGTTAAAGGAAATGTAGCTGCGTGTTTAAAGGTTCCCGCGGATGTAAGGCGTCAAATGAAAATTTTGTTTGAAGAGAGTTCACAAAAAGGTAAAAATACAGTTTCAGAGACAGAGACGGGTAGCACGCTAAAAACAAAAAGTCTTGGTAAAAGGAAAGCTTCTTCAACATCCGACAACGCACAATCGTATTTCTCAAGAAGTATAAATGATCTTACTCAACCTTCAATTAGATCTGTATGGCAAAGTAAAGAAAGAGTTCATGATACAGATTTAGTTGTAGCCATGTGGCTATATTATGCATGAATACCTATGAATGCTGTAAATTCTCCCCTTTTTTTCCAATTGCAATGAGTAAAGTAGCTTCCATGGGGGCATGGATATACGGGATCTTCCTACCATCAAGTACGTGTAAATTTGTTGAAAGATGCTAAGCAATCTGTGAAACTTATAATTGATTCTTATAGAGAGCAATGGGCCGAAATAGGTTACACTATAATGAGTGATGGATGGAGAGACGTTAGACAAAGAGCTCTAATTAATCTTTTGGTTTATTGTCCAACGGGGATTTCATTCATCAAATCTGTTGATGCTTCTGATATTGAGAGTAATGCTGAAGGTTTATGTAATTTGTTTAGTGAAATTGTTGAGATTGTTGGTTCCAAGAATATTGTTCATTTGGTCACTGATAATGCTGCAAATTACAAAGCTGTGGGAAGATTATTATGTGATAGGTATCCAATGATTTCTTGGTCTCCTTGTGCGGCTCACTGTATAAATTTGATCTTGAAGGATGTTTCAGAAATGGAAGATGTGTCTACTTTGATACAACTTGCATCATGAATTACAGTTTTCATCTACAACCACAAGTGGCCTCTAAATTGGTTGAGAAAAAGACCCGGTTGGACAGAAATTACCCGTCCTGGGGCCACCCGATTTGGCACATCATTCATTGCATTGAAGAGTTTACATGATCATAAGCATGATTTGCAAGCTTTAGTAACCTCTCTTGATTTCAAGAAGATGTTGAAAGTGACTAAAGCTAACGATGTGAAACAAACTATCTTATATGTGAAGTTTTGGGATAATTGTTTTATAATGGTTCAGGTGATGACTCCTATCTTGAGACTTTTGCGTATCTGTGATTCCGATGAAAAGCCTTCATTAGGCTACGTTTATGAAGGTATGCTTAGGATAAGGAAAGGAATCAAAGAATTGTTTAAAAGGAAAAGACGTAACTATAAGAGGTATGTTGATATTATTGATGCTCGTTGGGATAAGATGTTACGCAAAAGTCTTCATGCAGCAGCTTATTGGCTAAATCCGATATTTCAATATGAAAAAGATAATCGTGAAGAAAAGGATAAGGCATGGGTAGGGGTGCTTGATATGATTGAGAAGTTATCGAGATTAGATAAAAGTGTGCAAATAACTATTTCACACTTAGCAAAATTTTGGGATAAAGTAGGTACTTTTGGTCGATCTATTGCTATGAATTCCGTGGAGCTTGAGCGTCCCGGTTAGTCAACTTAATGTTTATTTACGATATTAGTTTTATATATTATAACAAAATTATATTTTCAAAAATTTGCCATAAGAATTTTAAGTCAAACTGCATCCTCTTCCGGATGTGAACGGAATTGGAGTGTTTTTGAGAGAATTCACACCAAAAGAAGGAACCGCTTGGAGCATCAAAGGCTAAGTGATCTCGTATATGTGCATTACAACTTACGTCTACAAAATAGGTATGATACAAGCACAAACTTTACTTATTATTAGTTTTTGATATTGAATAAAAGATTTCACATTTAAACTTGTTAGGCTAAATGAGAGCAAAAGGCCATATGACCCGGTTGATTACCAAGGCATTGATAAAAACGAATTTTGGGTGGTGGAAGACGAGAAAGAAGCCGAGCTTAACTATGATGATTTAGAAAATATGCTCGATGTGGAGCTCCCAATTGACCTTGATTCACAAACACAACCATTCGAAGGTTAGTATTTTCTTTTTGATAAATTGATGATGCATAGTTTTTTTACTTCAAAAACTATATACTTAGATTTGTCATTTTTTTTAAATTTTAGGCCAAGAATTCAACGAAGAAGATAATGTGGTTCAAGTTGATGATGCTATTAATGTTGGTGATGGTGATGGCGATTTTGATGATGATGAATCGGATTCGCTAGAAGATTGGTAGATTTGTATGTTGTTGGATTGGTACTTTCATTTGTTGTTGGTTTTGTACCTTTTTATGTTCTTGGATTTGGTACTTTTGTATGTTTTGGATGACTAATAGTTGTGTTTTTAGTTCCTTAAAAATTTGGAATTTTATCTATTTTTTCTATATTTTATATATATTTAATTTTTATATAATTTATGACGTAATCCGGGTCTTAAATCCGGTCCAACCGGTCGGACCGGTCCGATCTTTGACCCCGTAAGGCGACCGGGTCGACCTCCGATCCGGTTCTGAAAACATTACAAATATCTAATTTTTACATATTAAAAAAATCTAATAATTACTAAAAGGTACAGAAGGATATTCTGGTAATTGCTTAAATATGGTAATTTGTACCCATCAGGCCTCTACATTCTTCATCATTATACCTACTATCTGCTCCCCCTATACTCTAATAAAACAAACAATACAGAAATCCTCCATTTATTAGATTCTTGGTAAAAGAAGCAACGAGACTCTCCCTCTCTCTCTCTGTGTGTTCATCTTCCCAAAGAAGCAACCAAACGCCCAAATTGTCACCAACCCTCCAGCACCACACCACCGTCACCACCACTCAGACACCATTTCCACCTCCCGTCTTCCCCACAACATCTTCGTCGTACGCCGATGTGCACCTCCACCCATTCGTCACCATCAAAATGCCATACACCACCACCACCAACTGACCACCGAACCGGAACCACCTCATCTGCGCCGTCACCTTCATCCCCGCCGTCCATCTGATGGGATAATAACTCCATGTCTCCGTTGCCGCGTTCTACTCAAATCTATGACTTACAATAGTGTCAAGAAGCTGTCTAGAAGTAAACATCTCCCTGATTAAGAACAAAAGTCTTACGGTTTTGATGGGTTATTGTTGAGATTTGATTTATTGTCAGTGACTTACAAAAGTCCGACGGTTAAGAAGGTGGTACATGGGATTTGATTGTTAATTTTTTGTTGAGATATTTTTAGTATTTGATTATTAATTGTTTGTGGGGTTCAGGTTTCGGTGAGAATTTGGTTGTTAATTGTTGTTGGTGGGTTATTGTTGGGAGAGAGGGAGCGAGAGAGTGAGAGAGATGGGTGGATTGGGTTAGGTTGTGTTGGGTTGGGTGGGAGATGATGGTAGCAGGTGGTGGTTAGTGGAAAGTGTTAAAATAAACAAAAACATATTTTGATCATGTAACATTAACTGTATGTTACATTAACACATTAACTAATGATATGGAAAAGTGATATTAAACAAAAACATATTTTATCATGTAACATTGACATGATACTACATTAACCGTATGTTACATTAACATATTACTCAAGATGTGAAAAAGTGTTACATGAACAAAACATGATTTATCGTGTAACATTGTTTGAGTAAAAAGTTATCGCTTATTACATGAATATTGTTAGAAAGGGTTTATGTAACAAAAAAAATGTGTAACATGTTAAAAACGTAAAGCGGCAACTTGTTACATTATTATTGTTAAAAAAAAATATGTAACAACGTGTTAAGCAAATGGGTGTAACCATCGGTAATTACTAAAAAAAGTTGAATCTAGAGGTCTGTATCCTAATACAGTGGATCCCACTAGTACAGTTATCTCTTTTTTAGGCAATACTTTGAGACATAAAAACCATTAGATATAAGAGGGTAAAGTTAACACATACTTCTATGACATAGATGTAAACTATGTAGACTATTCACTATCCTATTTCACTGCTACTTTTCACATCACATGATACATCTCAACTAAAGCAAAACATATATAATTTGAAATTAAAAAATCTTTCTAGGTGGGACTTATGTACCTTCAAAAGCCATGTGCATGTCTGAAAAAAAAAATACTACATCTAGTGTCTCAGAACTCTCATTTAATGTATGGCGACATCTATCAAGAAAGAGCAGGCGTCTACACTAACACTTCATCATTATCCCTACAATATCCATGGGTTATGTATAACTAAGATTTTGATTAAAAAAGACTTTTGTGACAATTTGTTATATAAACTGTGGGATGGATTATTAATGTGTGATATAAAAGGAATGTTACTTGTGGCGTATTAGATATTTTGTTAGGTAAAAATATATGTGTTACATATGTGCTTATGTGGGTGTTTGGGATTCCTTATTTTACCAACTTATTAACTTATTCACTTCTTGAAAAGATAAAAAGGGACTTTTAGAGTGTTTGGGATTGCATGTGATGTGAGGTAAGAAGTCAATAAGTTAGAAATTCTAACTTATTAACTTTTCAAAGAAGTTAAAAAGGAGTTTTCAAAAGGAAAGCCAAACATGCCCTATGTTATGTGTCATTATGATGTAAAATGTAACGTAAATCCAACTAAATGTAACATAAAAGGTTGCCACATAATAAAATCCAATATTGTCAACACCATAATAAATTTACATGTTAAATAATAAAAAACCCCACATAAACACTATGTATCTATCATGTTACATATATAACAAAACCAAAAAAAAATCTTAACTTACAAATTTATGTAAAGCTATCTCCTAAACATGTAACATAAATCCAACTAAATGTAACATAAAAGGTTACAACATAATAAAATCCAACATTGTTAGCAACATAATAAATGCACATGATAAATAATAAAAAACCACACATAGACTATGTAACTATCATGTTACATATATAACTAAAACAAAAAAATCGTAACTTACAAATTTATGAATAATGAATTATAAAAATTTGTATAATGTAAAAATGTATCAAACTTCAGAATCGTCACCCCACTTCTTCGGATCTTCTTTCCCTTTTACAGATGTTGAAGCGATTTGATGTTATCGGGTACAAGTCGCATGTGCAGATCCTTTAAATAAAACGATAACTAAAAAACCCCACTTTATTTCTGTAACTACAAAAATGTTACATGATGATACATAGAAAATAAGATCATGTGGATGGGATAAAAACAACAATACTCCTACCTATTGCATCCATATCCTTATTTCTTTGCAACTCTACTTTACTTTTCTTCTTGTGCCATTTCTTATCACCATAAACACCAAAAAATATCAACAAATAAAATGATACAAAATTAAAAATTTAAACAAATATGTATAAGAAAACTGAACCTTAGTGATGATGGTGGTGGTTCGATTCAAAATTGATGTTTTTTCAGATCTTGGTGGCTAAAATCTTAGAGATCTTGATGGATTGATTCAAGTAATAATAATCCTAAAAAACAATAATACAATTCAATAAAACATCAGCTTTTGCCCATTTATGAAATTCAATATTTATGAATGAGAAATAATCTCATTTCAACAAAAGGGGCATAAAAATCCTACACAACCCACCACGACCATCTTCAACCACCTACAAAAACTCTTTTCTCATCCAATATGGCGGCAACGATGGTTGTGTAGTATGTGAAGAAAGAGAAACTGAAGCATGATCTCTACCTTCACACACCTATCATCACCAACACCACTGCTGCCTACATCATCAAATAGTTCAGATCTAAAAAGTTGTGTGTGAATGTGTATGAATTTGATGTGATATCTAAAGGATTGTGAAAAAGAATTATAAATGTAGAGATTACAAATGAGTAGGAGGATGATTCTATATAAATGTGAGATCCGAACAATTTGAGAGATATTAGAGAAGGATTGAGGAAGAGAAAATAGAAAATGGAGTGGTTGAGTGTGTTTGGGGTTGGAGCCCTTGGTGTGTAGATATATTATATTCTAACAACAAGCTGCCTTATCCGCTCAAATCTCCATTTGCTTCGAAAAAGTACATCAGTGGGACAACCAACAACCTCTACAACCTGCAAATGTGTAAACAATATAGTTTCGAAAATGCCCATCATCAGCAATGTAACAATAGAGACGTGGCTGAATCTGGTCCACTTATAGAGTTTCTAAAGTTTTCTTAACTGGATAGGGTTTTTTCTCTATAATTGACCTATATATATATATATATATATATATATATATATATATATAACGTACAACAGCTACAAGTAACAGCGATCAGTTCAGTCCGAAAAACAAGCAAGTATATTTAACACATGTTAATTCAGAACGTCAAAATAAATTTCACTTACTATCAGAATCGAAAGAGGCCCAACAAAGATGCTTTGTGGGTCAAGCCGATCCCAGGTATCTTTGCAAGTTTTCAACTTCTCTACCACCAGGTCACACCAGTCTAACTTTGCAAAATCCATTTCATCATCTAGATACTCTAAGATTTCTTCCCGTAAACAACTTTGTTTATGACAGTCAACAAGCACTGCCACAAAACACATTACAAAATCCATGCGGAAATCAAAACTGTCTTCGCCGTCGGACTCATCTATCATTTTCACCATCTTTGTTGGAGGTACCATTACACCCGGGTATCTTGCCCTCCAATCCGCAACGGCATCAACCAAGATCGGCAGCTTATCAATCGAACTAAACTTTATCCCACCGGTCAGGATCCCAAGTAACTGATGTATCACTTTCCTGTTTACCTTGATATTACCAGCAGGTGTACATATCACCATCTTATCGGGATTAAAATTGTCGACAACAAAATAACCTAACTTAGCTGGTAACCCATCAACGCTGAAAGTAAGTAAACGACCAAAGCCCATTCCCCTGACTGCCTCACGTTGTTGGTCTGTCAATGCTCGTACACACTTATAAAATTGTAGTGGTGCGGATCGCGTCCTTATTCCCAGAAATTCATCCTTCTTTGCTCGCTTACGGGCTTTGGGGACTTTTCCTTGTCCGTCAACAACTTCTTTTTGCTTCCGTTTTTGAACTTTCACACTCTCCTCTGAAACTTTCTTTGTCCCTGACCGTAAGGTTCTCCCGCTTGATGTAGCTGTTACATCTGCCCTATGTACTGGTATAACGTTTTATACAAAACCAAAACAACCATAAAATAATTAGCCGACTTTATAACCCTTTATGTCAAAACTTTATAACACAAACGGTAACGTTACAGTTATAAGATCAAACATCCAACAATTAATCATTTGAACATCAAACAAATGAAAATAAATAAAAAATAACTAACCACGGGTTCTTTGCCTTCCTTTGCCAGAATTATCATCCGCAATTTTTTTTTCTCTGCCAATTAATACATGTTAGAAAATGAACTGTAATCAGACCATTAATTCTTTGGCAGATAAACAAATCAAGCCGAATGATCTTTGGTCTGGCCATTAATTGTTTAACACATGTTAGGAAAACTTCGGAAATTACCTAACCACGTTATAGAAGTTCACATTCATACACTAACAAAATGTTTAACATTTTTCAAACACCTAATCTAATAATCTTAACTGATTGTACCATTAATCCAATAACCTTAACATAATTTTCAAACTGTTAGGCAAACTTCAAACTCCCACTATTAATTATTTGGCAGTCAAACAAATCAAAGGCCATGGTCTTTGGTCCGTCCATTAATTATTTAACACATGTTATGCAAACCTCTAAAATTAACTACCCAAAAATTAATGTACTTCCACAGCCAGAACTATACAGGGCAACGTTTTCTGTGGGAAATTTGAACATTAAACAAATGGAAGTAAATACAAAATAACTAACCACCGGTTCTTTGCCTTCCTTTGCCAGAAATATCATCCGCAATGTTTTTTTTCTCTGCCAATTAACACATGTTAGGCAATGAACTGTAATCAGACCATTAATTCTTTGGCATACAAACAAATCAAGCCGAATGATCTTTGGTCTGTCCATTAATTGTTTAACACATGTTAGGCAAACTTCGGAAATTACCTAACCACGTTATAGAAGTTCACATTCATACACTAACAAATGGTTTAACATTTTTCAAACACCTAATCTAATAATCTTAACTGATTGTACCATTAATCCAATAACCTTAACATAATTTTCAAAGTGTTAGGCAAACTTCAAACTCCCACTATTAATTATTTGGCAGTCAAACAAATCAAAGGCAATGGTCTTTGGTCCGTCCATTAATTATTTAACACATGTTATGCAAACCTCTAAAATTAACTACCCAAAAATTAATGTACTTCCACAGCCAAAACTATACAAGGCAACGTTTTTTTTCATAACCATTTAACACATGTTATACCAGTTCACATTGATATGCAATTTCCAACTATTGTAACCAAAAGAAACTTACCATTGATAATATTATAACATTTTTTCCCTACCATTGAACCCATGTTATACAAGTTCACATTGATACACAATTACTAAGTATTGTAACCAAAGGTACTTACCATTTAACCGTCGTTTCCCAGTGGATGTTGACCCAGTGTCAGTATCTTCATACACTGCAAATGCAGCCAAACAAAAGTATGTTATGAACAGAGCCTAATTCAACACACTATACATCACCTAAAACTACGTTCACAGTTTATACGCCCATCAATACTAACCTAAAGCCCTCTGGGTCGGACCGAAGTGAGATTGTTGCTTGGGAGGAACTTGCTTGGAATCATCGGATATAATAAGAACACTACGGCTGGCAGACCTTTCCCGCCCTAATTTAGGTCTCCTAGTGCAATAGATAGAAAACAAAACAAAATCAGTTGCCATTTTTGAAGGGGATTTCGATAGAACAAAACCCCCTTTTATAGGACAGATTACAAGAACTAACCTTTTGCTTGAACTCTTGATCTTCCGTAATCGTTTCATTTTGAGCGAGGAAGACAAAATTACGAACGATTTCCTCATTCTCCCGGATCCTTACTATCGGCTTCTGTCTTAGGGTTAGATGGCACCGATCGATGTAGTCTTGGCGATGGGGAAATATGAACAGTCTATCGGATGGGGGGAATTATGAACAAAACTGCATATGAACAGTATAGTGGGAAAGATAAAGATGAAATTTTTTTTGAATTGGTTTGGAGTTATGATTTGACTGCTACTGCATGGCAGGGAGTTCTTTTTCCAATGTTATATTGCACTACCGAAAATACCCCTTCAGTGCTTTTCATGTGTATTATAATATTTCTTTTAATTATATTTCTTTCCAAAATCATGGGAACCATTGATCAACTTGGATGGCACATAATCAATGGATGACAATGAGTTTGCAAAGTTTTCTAAAAAAGATAGAGTTTCCTATATAGCTAAGCCCTATATATATATATATATATATATATATATATATATATATATATAATCAGTTGGTAGGGTTCGATTCGTTTCGGTACCGGCAATCACTATAGTAGATGAAAGAGAAAATTAAAAAAATAAAATTGTGATATGCATAAAAGGATATATATATATATATATATATATATATATTTTATTTGTCTGCAAACCTGGGTTTTACACTATGTACACATGTGTTTAAGGAGTCGATACACAGGTGTCTTTGATTAAAGAATTAACTTTGATTGTTATGAATCTCAAACTTGCCCCCGTACGGTTTTCTCCTTGATATATTTCAAGTTATTTGTAATGTGATTTTTTGTTTATGTGACTTTATGTATGTAATTGGTATTATTTCTCTTGTGCAGGTAGTAGATGCCATAAAGAAGATCTTGTATGTTGCTGAAGTGGATGCATCTATAGTGGAAGGTCAGGCTATGCTTCTTCACCAGGAGAAACCAATTGTGGATGTGGAAGAATACAAGACTCAAAAGAGGAAAAGTATTATCAATCTTGATGTTGATGTGGCTGCAAGTGACACATATGTATATATTTATATGTACACAGATGTAGTTTCAGTTTTTTGTTGTACTTGAATAGTGTATGTAAAGAGTTAATTGTGTTTGTACAAATGTACAAATTTGAAAGAATACAAAATTCAGTTGTGGTTATGTAATTGTTGTATAACTGTTAATAATGGCTTCTCAATTGTACATTAAGTTATATTAATTATAACCGTTAAAGATGTGTATTTTCGGCCCATATTCTTTAGCGTAATACACTACTGAACGGATTTTTCATATTAGGTACACATGTTTCGTATTTTTCCAATAAAAAGGATGTTGTTTGGTTTGAACTTTAAACCGAATTAGGTCCTATCTAAAAAACTTGAAACACTTTTAATTGGATCAAACATGGGTCATTTGAAGGTCATTACACTGAATGCGAAAATATAGTCAAAATTAGAACAAAGTCAAATCTCTTAGTCATGATGCCATTCCTAAAAAAATAAATAAGAAATACAATTCTATAATAAAGAAAGATGCTCTTAAGCAGTAGCACCCTTTCCTTTCTTCTTCTGCAGCTTCTTCATGTAGAATTCTAGCTCTTTTCCTTCCAATATGTATCTGAAAATATTTAAAAACCATTTTCACATTAGAATTTACATATGTATACTTGTATGTTACACCAACACGATATGAATGATAAATCATGCAAGCATTATTCATTTTAAATCATATGATAAATCATGCAAGCATTTTTCCAGAAAATCCCCAACGAATGAAACAATGTAAAAGTCATAAACAATTTTAGTCGGTTTGAAACTCCCTTATACCAAATTAACATATAACATCAAACAAAATTTATAACTCAAACTGTGGTAATCCATATGCTCCTATAGTTGTTATACACATATCTGTCCTACACATAAACCACATTTGACTCTTGACTAAAAGGATCTACCGACTTCTAACTTAACACCAGCTATCTTCTAACAGGAAGTTAATAAACACACACATTAAAAAAAAAATACCAAAACCCAACTTCAACAATAATTAAATCACCAGAGTACACACACATGAAACTACAAATGCAAGTAAATTAACATCATTTCAACAAATTATCATCTAAAAATCCACTCAAAACTTCTGATCGCTGTGGGTTATCAATAAATTAACAGATTCAACACGAATTGCATCCAAACAAATACCCATAATCCAAAAACGACCAAGAACAACGAAAATATCATGGATGTTTCAGATTGAGACATATAAAGGGATTAATTACAGAAAATAAATTAATATAAAAACAAAATCATACAAATATATCGATTTAGAAGCTTACCACAAAGATTGAGAGGGCAAATATGGAGTTTCTGAACAGGGGATTTACGTGTGAAATTGGGGAAAATTGGTGTGCAGGTAATTGGTGTTCCAAACCGAATCGATATATTTGTTGTTATTTTGAGTCATCCATAGATGTATGTGAACCTGAACTATACTACGTTCCAGGGAAAAAGAAAGAAGTAAGCTATGAGATATGGTTGAGGAACGATGATCTGGGATCTGGGGAAGAAAAATTTGTTAGTTGTATGGATTACGATTAGAATCTATGAAAAAAATAAAAGATATTTCAAATTCACAACAAAATAGGAGATGTAACTGATTATGAATTAATAAAGAAAAATGAGTTAATATTAATTTAAATGTTAAATTACAATCCTGTCCTTTACAACTAAAAAACAAATGGAGGGCTAGGATTAGTTCACTAAGTTCACAAGCAAGAAGGTTGTTCACTCATGATCCTAACGCTATATATATATATATATATATATATATATTAATATCAATCAAAAACCATAAAAAGAATAACGGTTCTGATACTACCGATCTTGATACCAAGGTTGTGCGACTAAAATCGGTTCGTTAGTCACGTATCAATACTCAGATACAAAAATATATGTTTTTTTATATTTTTATCGGCACACGTATAGTTTTCAATAATAAAAATAAATTACTATTTATTTTCAATATAAATCAAATCAAAATATAATATAATATAAAATTAGCTATAATAAATATAATTAAATTAAATATAATATTAAATTTTAGATTTACTATTCATCTAACCGTTTATATTATATATTAATATGTATATAATAATTCGTGTATTTGTAGAACCGTGTCTATGCAATTTACAATATCTCCACATAACATGCACATTTGCAGGTAAAAGAAAATGTTTAAGAATTAAAAAAAACATATGAGCAAATTATTTTATTCTTTAGTAGATTATAATCCAGTATATTACACATTTTTATATAACAAAATATGTTTAGAATTATATTATAACTTACATTATTAAAAATTTACATCACATACAACAATAAAAAATGAAATTACAATGTACAAATCTTTAAATACATCTTTATACATGAGATTTGTTTTTTTATTTGACCATCTTTATTTACATTATAAACAATGATCTATGGTAAGTGCTAACTATATGTATTTTTAAATTGTTTTGAAAATATTAGAGTTACCAAGCATAGCGTTTTATATTTGACGAGAAAGTTTTAAAACTCAAACTAAAAAATAAAAATATTAATTGTAATTGTTTATAAGAAGTATGATACTGTTTAAATAAAAAAGAAACAAGAATTATATTTATATAAAGTTGTTTAAATAAAAAAGAAATAACAATTATTATATAATTAATCATTTAATTGAATTACATCATTAATACATAATTTAATATTTATTTAATTTAAGTATGATCAAATAATTATATATATACGAAGGTTAAAACTTTTAAAAATCTTTTTTAAAGACCAACGTTTTAAAAACCGGTTTAAACCGACCGGTAGTACTGGTTAAACCATTCGGTAGAACCGGTTAAACTATCCGGTACACCCGGTTGAATCGTCCGATACACTCGGTTAATTCGTTTCTGAACCCAATTCAGTATGTTATAAAAACTATAGTTTAAAACATTATTAAATACAATTCATTTTCTAATCAACATGGGAAGAAATTCGAATTCGAAATCTTATAGTTATGTGAAAGATAAGTATAACCTTTTCACTAATATTAATTTGGATAAATAGAATAAAAGACAAACGTTTTTACTAAAGATTTGAGTATGTTTTTTTATTATTTTTTAAAAAATTATAGGTTGAAGAAGAGAATGTCACGTGGCATTCTTTGGAGTCTTTTATTATAATAGAGAAGATTATGTGCAAAATATACACATTCTATATAATCTTATTCATCAATCTCTGTGACAGTTTGCTTTTAAAACCTTAATTTTGTGGTAGTTTCCTTTTCAGCCTCAACTTTGTTATAGTTTTATTCTTACTTTAAAACTTTATCAAATTTTATCTTTACTCTTTCTTAGCCCTTAAGTTTAGGAATACAATTTTTAGCCACTTAACCTTTTATGAACTTTGTAAATATCACTTTGACCCCGTCGAGAGTTTTTGGTTTGACGATACAAATTCGAGTTAGTCGGGTTGCAAATAATATTAGACGTTATGATTGTACGTTATAAATTCGATTACATTGAGTTCAATCGGATACGTCAAAACGTGCGTTTTTATACGTTAACACATAAAAAAACGCTTGGACTAATCCGTTCGATATGTGCGAAGTACCCGCGCCGCAACGCGTGCGGGTCTTATTACTAGTTTGTTAGTAAAAGGTAAAAATTTCAAAAAGTAGGAACCATAAATAGAAAAAATAAATAAATAAACATTCTAGGTTTATTTATTTATCCTCACAATAATTTAGTATTTTGTAATTATATTACACAAAATAAATAAATTTGAATTACTGATGGATCACCAGAGTATCATCGTGTCACAAGCGGAACCACTTGATCATATTTATATTCACTAGGCTATAATGCCTATACACCAATTTAGCTAGAGTATTACCATGCCACAAGAGGAACCACTTGATCATACCCATATCCACTTTGTTATAATACCTATACACCAATTCAGGGGAAACCCAATAAATAAATCTGGGAATAATCCTCTTGTGGGAATCGAATCCAGAACCTAGTGGTCTCAAAACCTTATTCCACCACCAAGATGCTACTAGATTATATTGCCATGGACGTTAGTGTTATTAGTTAAGTGTTTTAAAATAATGCAGTCAGAATTAAATAAAAGATAGTTTTTAAAAATACCTTCTGTTAATTATAAGAGTACCAATGCTACCAATTTTTAGGGTCATTTTTGAAAATTTTTGGGCCTTGTGCGAAGATAAAATACGGGCCCCTAAAATATAGAACTTTTAGAGAATACATAAATTTATTTAGAAAATACACTGAGTTGAAAGAAAATAAGACTTTTTTCATAAAAAATGGAACACACAACTAATTGTAGATTGAATAATATATTAAGAAATTAACATAAATACACATTTTTAAACTATATTTGAGAAGTAACTATGGTTCCTATTTTTTTTTAAACTATGATTTCCATTTTGATTTAATTTATATCTATAAATTCTAATAAAGCAAAACAAGCTGAGGCCACATGACATTATCTTACACCACTAATTGCCATATGTTATTCTATTACAACCCTTTTCTTTGTTTTAGGCGGGATCACCAATTCCCTTCCTTTTCCCCTTTCTCTTTCCGTCTTCTCACAATCAAAAACCCTAAATCTCAGCCGTCATCCAAATTCTCACTTATTTCCCGTTTCCTTTCATCTGCCATTCACATTCACAACCCTAATCATCTACAACATTTGTGGCGATTTCATCCTATAATCTGATTCAGATCCTATCAAAATTGTTTCTTTTCATAAATACTTAATCTGGAGGAGGCGATTGTAATGGAAGTGATTATTCAAAACCCTAAATCGTAACAAGATGAACTGCATCCAGGTTTGTTTAGTCTTATTTACATCAATTTTTTCTCCTTTTAATCTTACAATCCTATGTTTCTTCCTAGGTTTGTATATTGATATTCATTTGTGCACTAGAAACCCTAAACCCATCAATTGTTTATATGTATTTATGAATCTCTGTTTTGATATTTTTAACCAACTGTGGTTAATTCCCTAATACAACAATCTGATGTTAGGATTTTTAACAATTTGTTTTCAATCTCTAACTTTTGATGTTGAATCGATTATAGAACAAACAAATTTTAGGTTTCAATTCCTTCGATTTTTAGAATGTAGAGAACATATCACTTTTGGCATTTCAATTCCCACCACTGGAACAGTTTTCCTTTTGGTAATAACCTTTTTAGAGTTGTTCTGGCGGCTGCGTTGCCGGCTTGGAAGGTTGCCGACGAGATGATTGGTGTATGGGTGCCGAGAAAAGCTCGTTCAGGTACCGGAAATAGCAGCAGAAGATAACGTTATTAATTTTCCATATAATAAATAAATTTCTTACTTTTGTAGTTTTATTGAAATTTTAGCATCTACAAAGCAGAACCACGAATGGATTTTTGGTGTTGGAGGAACAGGAACTGATTAAGTTCACCGGCAATCTTTGGATTCACCTGTACGGCTGGCTTCACATGCGCCGACTGCTCCTCCTTCACCTTCATCATCCAACGTTTCAGTTAGAAAAAAAAAGATGGTTTGTGTTCTAAGTAAACTGTTAAATCAACAGGCTTTTTAAAAAAAAAATATCTCTGATTTATAATTATTAACTTTTTTGCTGCGGAAAGCGAATGGAGGAGGATCGAAACCGAGACCACCAAAATCTTCATCAAAGTCGTCATCTTCTAATCCTGAGGAGCTAGAAATCGAGATAGCTGAGGTTTTATATGGTCTCATGACTCAGTCACAAGCTCCCATAAAAGAAATTCCATCCAATGATTGTTGGATCGATGTGTGACCGAAACGAGTCAATCAGAAGAGTTTACAATCCATATCAAAGGCGGAATCAGTGATATAGACGTGATAACAGCTTGATTCTCCTTAATTATCCTTTTATTATTGATTTTAAAGCAATTCTGATCGTTTGACAAACTGGCAGCACCTCGGCTCTGAAATCCGTATCGTTACAAATGATGAACCAGGCTCCTCTATATATAGTGTGGGTATTTGGTACGAAATAAGCACAAGCCATTTCGTGCGAAATAGCATTGATCTATTTCATACGAAATAGCTTAGGCTATTTCGTGCGAAATGACTCAATCACACACAAACCCTACATTATAACCTGCTGAGCACTGGTTTATCCAATCTAGAAACAAGACTCTATAAAGCCGAAGTTAACAGACATCTATGCACCAACAGACTGCCCCTTGGATGTTGACGAAGTCTTTAGCATCAAATCTTCAGTCTTTAGTCTTTTTCTATCTTCTCTCTCTGCCCAAAATGTCTGACACTGTAAGCATCCTTCAATCTCTATCTTCAAACTCCCCTTTGAATGTTCATCCAGAATGTAGACTCCCCCTTTCAATATGCTGGAGCTCGAATTCTGGTTCAAGCTTTGCACTATCTTTACCATGAGGATCTTGTTTCCTGTTTCTCAAGAAATTTACATTACAATCTATTGACTTTTAACATCTTTTCTCATTTTTATCAGTTTTAATAATCCACTTAAGTATCTAGGTCCAAGTTAATGACCCTAGGCACTTAATTTGTCTACCAAGTCCAAATTAATGACCTTGGTTGACTTGAGAGAAAACAAAAACTGACTTTTGTTCAACAATTTACAAAATATTATTCTGAAAATTACAAGTTTCAACTTAATGAACTTGTTTTGACTTTTCATTTTCACAAGTTTAACATGATAAGCTCCCAACTCTTCTGTCCAGATCAGAAACTTCCTGCATCTTCTTCAAACTGCGAGTCTGAAAATCAGCTTTCTACTTTGGTTTGTCGGAAAATAAAGCAGAAATGTAAAATCTTTTTGGATTTTGAATAAAGTTTCTAGACAAGAATGCTAAACAGAAATAAAATGCAGTAAATGTAAACTATTTACAAACATATTTTTGGTGAGCGTGTTAGGGAATCATATCAGCTGTCGACAAATCAAAAGTACCGTTAAGCTTTGATTTCATACTCAGAATTAAATAATTCACTTAGATTGTTGATATACTGATCCTCTTAAATTCTCACACAAATTTCAATCTGTTCAGGATACGAATTAGGTGAATTAAGAACTTAAACTCATTCATGTGTCCCACCTCTTGAATATACTCCCGTATCCAGATCCCAATATTCAGTCTTACAGGTGAGTATACCACAGATGATATCTGTAAAGGGTTAAATGCGAGGGCCATGAGAGCTCAGGCTATTGCTTCCGCAAAATCAGAGAGATGATGGCTTCGACTTTAGGTGTGTCCCTTTTAGAGGATCTTTTTTTTTTACAACAACACATGATTAGCATTTTGCGATGTTTCATCATTTTTTATGCTGAGGGGGGTGCTTTTTTTCAAGCAAGCGAAAAGTATTATACGGGGACTAGGCCATTGCTTCCGCAAAATCAAAAGTCCCGGGATAATACCCCAGATATCACTGAGTATAAAGAGCTAGTATTTCAGAAAGAGGGGTCCTTCAAACGAGATTTCAGGGGTTACCTATATATCCAAGTAGTGTTCCCCACGAAATAAGCAAGTAATGATTTAGGTTTATATCCCGAACAAACCTACTAAATGGGTAAAAACCTATCGGCACATCATCAGCGAGACTGTTTAAGACTTTTAAACTATACATTTCTTTAGCATACTGTAACTGTCAAGCCGATGTACTATCATTTTCCCTTTTTTACACAAGCTCTTTTTCAGTTTTCTATTGTTTTTGGATTTTGAACTATCTCATGTTTTTAGATTTTGAATTTTTTTTACTGTTTTTGTATTTTCTGAAAAAATATAACCTACCTCCCCCTAAATACCAAAACAAGTAAAAAATCGACAAACCATTGCAGATTGCTTTTCAACATCATCTACAGTGGTACCTTCATCTACGCTAAGAATCTCCTCCAACACCGATAAAAGCTTCATACCGTTTAGTTTTAAAAGATATTGAAAACGAGTTTTATCAAACGCTTTGGTATGTAAATCAGCTTTTTGTTCGTTAGTGTGGATTTTCTCAATTCGTATCAACTTCTTCTCGAAACAATCTCGGATGAAGTGATGACGAATTTCAATGTGTTTCGTTTTAGCGTGATGAACATGATTTTTTGTAATGTTTATCGCTGCCTCATTATCAACAAAGATAGGGGTGTTAAGAAATTGCAAACCGTAGTCTCGCATCTGTTGTTGGATCCACAAGATCTGAGAGCAGCAACTGCTAGCAGATACATACTCGGCTTCACATGTGGATAAAGCGACAGAGGTCTGCTTCTTACATTGCCAGGTGACCAATCGTGGTCCGAAAAACTGGCATCCCGCAGTTGTTGACTTAGCGTTAACTTTGCAGCATCCGAAATAGGAATCAGAATACCCTTCGAGCGTAAAATCGCCTTTTCTTGGATACCATAACCCCAATGATGGAGTTCCTTTCAGGTAGCGTAATATCTGTTTCACAATCACCATATGCGAAGTTCTGGGGCTTGATTGAAACCGCGCTGCAAGGCAGGTTGGATACATAATATCGGGTCTTGAAGCTGTCAAGTACATCAGCGATCCGATCATGGAACGATACATCGTTTCATCTACCTTCTCTCCGGTGAGATCAGGATTTATCCCATGATTCGTCGCTAATGGGGTGGAAGCTGGAGTAGTCCCGGACATCCCAAATTTCTCCAAGATATCATGAACATACTTCGTCTGATGTATGAATATTCCATCGGGTAGTTGATCAACCTGAAGTCCCAAGAAGAATTTCATCTCACCCATCGATGACATTTCAAATTTTTGCTTCATAACTTTTTCAAAATCTTTGCACAGATTTTCATTTGTTGACCCAAATATGATGTCGTCCACATATATTTGAACTATCAGAAGATGTCCGTCGACTTCTTTGGTGAAGAGAGTGGCATCCACTTTTTCACGGATGAAGCTGTTGGCAAGCAGATGTTGAGACAATGTCTCGTACCAAGCTCTCGGGGCCTGGTGTAAACCATACAGCGCTTTATCCAGTAAATAGACCTTGTCTTTGTGGATTGGGTCGGTGAAGCCCGGTGGCTGTCCGACATATATCTCCTCTTTTACCTTCCCGTAGAGAAAAGCCGATTTAACATTTAGTTGATAAACTTTAAATCCTTTCCAAGATGCAAATGCTAGGAAGATTCTGATCGCTTCAAGTCTAGCAACTGGAGCATACACTTCAGTGAAATCTATAGCCTCCTACTGACTAAACCCCTGGACTACAAGTCGAGCTTTGTTACGAATAATAACCCCTCGATCATCCCTTTTGCACTTGAACACCCACTTGGTGTTTATCATCCTGTGACCATCAGGCAGGTCTACCAATTTCCACACTCCTAACTTCTCAAATTGACTCAGCTCCTCTTGCATCGCGTTGACCCAAGAATCCCCAGTTAGTGCTTCCTTATATGTTCGCGGTTCAATCTGCGAAATAAAACAACTAAGTGAAAACTCAGTTTGTAACGGAGTAACTGTAGAATAAAAACAAGTAAGGCCTTGGTCAATTTGTCGTCTAGTGCGAACGCTTGATTGCAATTCTCCAATTATCAGCTCTTCTGGATGGTACGAAAGAGTTCTCGGCATCACCTCGCCTGGAACATCTACCTCGCCTTCCAAATTTGTGACATTCTGATTTGCACCTTGTTCACTGACTGACATTTGTTTGACTTGAAATCTGGATCTGCTCCCCCTCATAATCTGAATCACTATGATCGAATATTGGTCTATCATCAGATTCTTAATTATCGTTGACTGCCGTCTGATTGTCAAGAGTTTGCTGAATATCATCATGTTCTCCAGCATTACTTGGACCGGCTTCATCGTCATTTGAAGTTTGCCATTGACGCCTAGAAGATTCTGCTGGAAACCTTTCCTGTGATGACTCATACTCTCTTAGAATATCCAACTCATCAAAGAACTCTGGTTCTTCTTCCATGTCAAACGAATCCCACAGAGTATCGTAATTAAAACGCCATGAGTCGCCTGGATTCTGAGGTGGCATGGTATAACTTTGACACTCAACATTATGTGCTTCGATGATTCGCTTCAAGCTTGGAACAAAGACTCGTTTCAATGGACTTGCATAACCCACGAAAATTCCTTCAATACTCTTTTGAGCAAATTTGCCATATTGTTCTAGAACTGTACAGGGAGACCCAAACGGTTCCAGATACTTCAGGTTCGGTTTGCGGTTGTTGATCAACTCAAAACACGTTTTGTTGAATTTCTTCACTGTGAGAACCCAGTTGAGTGTATAGCAAGCGGCTGACACTGCTTCTGCCCAAAAGTTGACTGGTAATTTTGAATCAGCAAGCATCGTCCTAGCCATTTCAATTAGCGTCCTGTTCTTTCTTTTAGCTACTCCATTTTGTTGTGGAGTGTAAGGAGCACTAAATTCTTGCAATATACCTCTCTCATCACAATACTCTTCTATTTTGTTGTTCTTAAACTCAGTACTGTTGTCACTCCTGATTCTTCTGACTCGGGTTTGGTACAAGTTTTCAATTTTTCTGAACAACGTCATCAGACTTTCAAATGTCTCATCCTTTGTCTTCAAAAATGATACCCATGAAAATCTTGAATAGTCATCTGTAACTACTAGACAATAGAGATCACCAGTTATACTTTTAACGTTCACTGGACCAAAAAGATCCATATGAAGTCTCTCTAACAGTCTCGAAACTGAGTTAACTTTCTTTTGAGGATGTGATTTCTTCTTTTGCTTCCATTTGATGCAACTAATGCACTCCCCCTCAAGATGAAAACCTTTCACATGAACACCAGTTACTAAGTCATTATGCACCAGGTGATTTATTTTTCGCAGGTGAATATGGCCCATCTTTCGATGCCATAACTGTGACTCTTTTTCCGTTGCTCTTGACATAAAGTAGTGAGCCTGACCCGTGGTAGTAGTGGCTACACTCATGTCCAACACATACAGATCATTGACTCTAGGTGCCCTCATGATAACCCACTCTTCGGGAACAACAAATCCTGGATTCAATATCAAACATTCCTTATCCGTAAAGTGCGTTGTATACATACGATCACATATCTGAGAAATGCTCAGAAGATTGTTTTCAAGCTCAGTGATGTAGTTTACTCTTTCAAACGTGACAATACCATTTGATAAAGTTCCTTCACCAACTATTCGACCACCTTGATTGCCTGCAAATCCCACATATCTTCCATTAAACCCTCGAACATCGTACAATAGAGTTTTCTTCCCCGTCATGTGCCGAGAAGCTCCACTATCCATAATCCAACTTGAAACAGAACTTGGAAGCTCCTGCACATATCACAAATACTTAGTTAGATTTTGATGCCACCCAAGCCTCTTTTGACTCAGGTAGCTTGACTTTGATGTGAGTTTTAGCAGTGTAAAGTGGCGAAAAATTTTTGTCATTCATCTTTAAGCTATCCTCAGACCCAATCTCAACCTCTTTGTATAAAAAGAAATCATTTTTAGGAGGTTGACCAGATGATTGGTCTTTCTTTGGTACATACTTCTTTTCAGAAGTAGTAGACTCTTGTTTTTCAAGTTTCTCATAATAATCCACAGGAACATTCATCTTTACCGGAGTGGTAGAAGACGATTGTTTTTCCTTCTCAGAAACCTTTGGTTTTGGAGAACTTGGTTTCTTTTCAACTGATTTTGACTTCCATGCTTGTTGAGGCGAAGCAACCCGTTTGTAAAATTTGTCAGTTTTAGTTACCACATTCTTTACGGTTTCAGTTTTGAACTTGGTGTTTTCATTTTTTCAAAACTTTCTTCTCAACAACCATTGGAGCTTTGCCTTTTGCATCAACTTTCCTTTTCTGACTCTCAGCAACTTCAGACTTAGGCTTTAAGTTGGTGCACTTTCGTGCAATGTGTCCAACTTTGTTGCACTTAAAGCATGTACGAGTATCAACTTCCCGACTAGTACCTTCAGTCTGAGGTTGTGAGGCCTTCTTTTCAAAAAACTCTTCATTTGTTTTTGAAAAAAAATTTAGATTCTTGCTCGGAATGAGAACTCGAGCTTTTCACAAACACCTTTTTCTCAACAAACTTCTTGTTTTGAAAGTTCTTTCTATAATTGTTCTTACCACCCTGATAACCACCCGACCATCTGTTTTGATTGTTGTTAGAAAAATGCGGTGGTACAACAGGTTTTTTATAGTAAGATTTATCTTTCTCAAAATTCAATTGTCTTTCAGCACGTTTCAAACCTTCAATTTCAGACACATCAATTTCGACCAACTTGAACACATTTTTCAATTTGTCCACATTCACATTCTCCAATGGAAATTCAAGATCCGAATACAACTTATCCGATCCCGACATCTTGTACATCACAAGATTAGGTTCTTCACTTAAGTTGTTTTTGGATTTTGATTTCGGAATGTATTTGTCCAAAAAGCATTCATCATCCTCGGTTGTGTCACTTTCAGATTTTAAAACATTTTCAACCATACTTTTAACAACTTCAGATTGAACACTATCTTCATCAGATGATGAATTAAATGTGACATCAATTGATTATGGGAGTTTAACTTCATTCATTTCTTCATCATTAACCAACCCTTTTTTCTTTGAAAAATTGTTTAACACTGGCGGTGGAACCTGATGATACCCAACCCCAGTTCCATCCGAATAAACATCTTCGCCAGCTTTGTTCTTCCCGATTGGTTTAGGAACGATATGTTGAAGAACAAAACTTGCGGAGTTGTAACTATTGAGTTTCAGATTGATGCGTTCATTCTCAATCTTAGCTTCCTGAAACTGAAGCTTCAGATTAGCAATCTCATCCAACTGTTGGTTGATTTGCTCTTCTTTTACCCTAAGAACTCCTGTCAGTTGAAGATTTTCTTTGTTTATTTTACCATTTCTTTCATTAGAATCTTTTACCGTTCGTTTCAGCTTCTCGTGATTTTCTGAGAGTTGACGGTTTTCATGAATTAATTTTTCGTTTTCTTTCCTAACTCTTTCTACGTTAGTTTTATCATTTTCAATTTTCTCAGTTAATTATTTTAATCTATCATTTGAAGCTTTTAACATTTTGTCACGGTTTAAGATCTGATCTTCAACATCTCTGACTCTTCCTGTCAGTTCTTCGGTCTTTTTACCGCTGAGGTAAGCAAGTGTACTACAAACCTTGCAGTCTTTCATGCAATTTTTGCAGTCACTCTCAATCTTTTCTTTCTTACCTGAATCATTGATTGCATCATTCTGACTGACCTTGCTTTTAGACTCAGTTCCAGAACCAGAAACTACCTCTAGCTCTTTCGCTGCAAGTACTTTGTCAGCCATCTTCTTCAAATTTTCAGCTGTGAACTCTTGTGACGTATCAATAATCCCGTCATCAATTTTCTTTGGCTGCGATTCTTTCTCTTTTTCTTTTTCTTTTTCTTCAGCTTCTCCTCCTCCCCACCACATTCTTTGTCTTGCTTCTTCTTCTTCAGCAATTTGCTCGGTGAGAGTTTCAACACTGACAGAATCTGGATCAACAGCTATATTTCCTTTGGGATCTAGATAACATTTTCTATCAGCATCCCATCTATTCGCTCTTTTTGCTTCATTGTATGTTTGATAAATTTTACTTTTCATGTACTGAGCTTGCATCTTTCTGTTGATGTATTTCACTTCTTCTGTTCTGGAATCTTTGAAAGGAACAATCTTTGTCATAAACGCATAGCCCACTGCATCTTCTTCTGGTAGCAATTCACTCCAATCGAAACCCTCGTCATCATGAATAACAGCAAGTGCTCTTGATTTTTCTTTGGGGTTATCTTCTAGCAGCTTCATTCTAGGAGGTTCAGATTTGTTTTGATGATAAATTGCTCTTTTATAATAATCCTCTCTGAATGGATTTGCAGTATCATCAGCAGATGCGTTTTGACATTCACGTTTAAAATGTCCTTTTTGTTTACATTTAAAACACGTGACTTTTGATTTATCAAAACCAAGCTTTGTGGAAGGTCCACCAATAGAATGTCTGCCTGTAATCTTCATGAACCTTTATGCTCTCCTGACCGCACTAGCCATACACCATCTGATATCGATCAACTCCATCTCTTCTGGGTCGATCTGATCATAGTCCTCCTTGGTGGGGTTAGTGTTTCCAATCTTGCCCGCAACAAGGCTCTCGTATGATTCTAGGACAGAAGCTAAAAACACCATTTGCTGCTTTGCAGATTCTTCACTGAAATTTTGAGCATTCTTTAGATCCACAGCAATATTACATTGAAACAGATTCTTTGGAACTGATTGACTTGGATTAGTTGACAATGAACCTCCATGATAACCACTGCTTGAACTTTCTTGATTTGACGTGTTAGAACTTTCTGCTGAGAAAGCTGTCTTAGGGGACACAGTCTTCGGGATCATACTTCCTCGATAATACAGCTCAACATTCTGCTGATATGAGGAATTATTGACATTGTTAGATTTCTTGATCTCCAATTCATGACTCTCCAATCTTTCGATTAACAGATCAACGGTCAGATCTTCCGACTTTACTGTGTTTTTCAGCATCAAAGCAAAGTATTGCCAGTCTTTCTCATCAGGCAGTGAGTCAAACAGTTTGTCAACCAATTCTTCTTGAGTGTACACGATTCCGTGTCTTGCAAGTTCCATCTTCAAATGCCTGAATCTTTCGATCATCTTTGACACAGATTCGTTTTTCAAACATCCAAACAAATCGAATTCTTTTCTTAACAACTTCTTTTTGTTTTTAACAATCTCAGCACTACCTACACATTTCACTCTTAGTTTCTCCCATTTTCGAATTTGTGTATTCAATCAATGATATTATGTCATCTCTCACAAACTGATGTAGTAAAGCAATGCATTTTTGTTCAACGAATCTTTCTACTTCATTATCCGCTATATTTTCATAATCCGATCTTCCCATATCAAAACCATTCTTCATGCTCTTCCAACTGAGATACGAAAATTCTTTTAGCCATTCTTCAAACCTTTTAGCCCATCTGTTGTATTCTTCAATTGCCATCAGTTTGGGCGGTTTGTTGTATGTGCCATAGGCACTTTCTACACTCAAAGCATCAGAAAGAGTTTTCTTCGCACTCGGATTTGGAACATTTTCATTTGTGTTGTTTGATGTATCATCTCCTGTGCTTCCCGTGAAAGCAAAAGCGTCACTGAACGGATTCATAAAATCATCCATCTTCAAGTACCTATAACAATCAACAAACACTTAGAAAAATTTTGGATTTTAACAACAATCTCAAACGAAATGAGTTCACGCTGAATGAGTTTCAAACGAAATGAAAACTTAAACGAAATGAACAGTCTTCACACGAAATGACTTCAAACGGAATGGATTTCACGCAAAATGAGCTTTCACACGATATAGTCTTCTCACGAAATAAGCTTCACACGAAATACCCTTTTGTACGAAATGAAAGTTGTTTTCGTACGAAATGAGGTTCCAACTTGATTTCGTACGAAATGAGGAACAATATGCTGATTTCGTGCGAAATAACTTGATTTCGTACGAAATGAGGTTCTCAAACTTGATTTCGTATGAAATGAGGTACTCAAACTTGATTTCGTACGAAATGAGGTACTCAAGGTTGATTTCGTACGAAATGCACTTCACACAGATTAATTTCGTGTGAAATAGGTTTCTCAGAATTGATTTCGTGCGAAATAGATGCTGACTATTTCGTGCGGAATGATGATGACATCATCACATCGGCCACCATTTTGTCAAATTGATCCGGTTTTTGTTCGAATTTTGGTCCAATACTTTCAAGGATTCATTAAAACAGTGTTTTACATGATATATGTGAAATTCAACCCATTTTGTCCGTTAAATCTCGATTAATTTTGAAAAGAATGAGTAGAAGTAAGAAATTCTGATGAAATCAAGCTGAATTTGTATAAACTCTTCTTCCTGAGCTCTGATACCACTTGTTGGATCGATGTGTGACCCAAACGAGTCAATCAAAAGAGTTTACAATCCATATCAAAGGCGGAATCAGTGATATAGACGTGATAACAGCTTGATTCTCCTTAATTATCCTTTTATTATTGATTTCAAAGCAATTCTGATCGTTTGACAAACTGGCAGCACCTCGGCTCTGAAATCCGTATCGTTACAAATGATGAACCAGGCTCCTCTATATATAGTGTGGGTATTTCGTACGAAATAAGCACAAGCCATTTCGTGCGAAATAGCATTGATCTATTTCATACAAAATAGCTTAGGCTATTTCGTGCGAAATGACTCAATCACACACAAACCCTGCATTCTAACCTGCTGAGCAATGGTTTATCCAATCTAGAAATAAGACTCTATAAAGACGAAGTTAACAGACATCTATGCACCAACAATGATTCTAATAAATTAAGTAGTGACACCAAATCTAGAGTTTCATTTGATATCTCAAACTCAGCTGCTCTACCGCAAAATTCGACATCTTTGTCAACTGTTGGTAGGATTAAATGATTTATCTTTCATTTAAATCTTTTCATTTTGTTCCTGTCTGTAATTGATTATAATGTTTGGTTTTAATGACTTTACAACACCAAAGAGGAAGAGACCACGTCAAGTATTGGAAAATCCGGTCTCTTCTTCAATTAAAACCAAGATTGATCATCATCAGTGTCACCAGTCTCCGAAGACGGATATTTCTTCTCCTTATTTGGAAAACTGTAGCCCAGCATCTACTGTTGTTGGTGGTGTTGGCGAGAATGGTCTTTCTTACTTTGGTTTCACCACTTTGCCGAGTCAGAAGGCGGCTAATTCGTCCCAATCATCAGAGCCACCAGTGTCGGTGCCATAGCTGCCAGTGGAAGAAGAGAGGAAATGTGGTGCAGGTGCGGTGTTGACTAAAGAAGAGGCTGAGAAGGAATCTCTTTTGGTCAAGTTAAATGATGGAAATAGTAAAGTTGAAGGTGTGATTACGACAACTACATCTACTACAGTGGCCAATCTGTGAGTAAATTTAAGGATCTGATGCTTTAATTGTGTTTGGTGTGGTGTATTTATTTTACAAAATGATTATCTTCATCCTGCCTTTTGAAGGTCTATTGAATGATTCTGTTTATTTTTACTGAAAACTGGCTAATCCAGAGAGTCAGAGTAAAAAAGATGAAAAGTTTGAAATAGATCTGATGGTGAGACACATATCAAGCTGTGGTTTTAAGATTTCAGTATGTTGTGTTCTTATGGGATTCTTTCTACTTCCAATTTTAGGCTCCACCACCTCAACAAAGAACATCTCACAGAAGTGATAGCCGCGATATTGATCTTTCTGATCACAAGGAGGTGGCAATCCAGGTGATGATGTATAACAACCCTCCTAAAATACCTTAACATGACCCTAAACGTTCCTATTATACCCCGAATATATGTTAACGGACCTAAATAACAGTTATATTAACAAAAATCAAATAAAAACAATATTATAAGGCTCTCGCGAGGCGCGACACCCATAGGTGTGCGAGTCGCGGGTCGCGACAAGTTGACACCAGGCCGAACCCTGGTCTGCCACGTGTCCGGTTACGCGACAAGGCTACCCCGTTGATTCACCATAGCTAAATCCTACCCTATTAGCCTCGCGGGTCGCGAGGGAGTTCGATGAGAGCGTCGCGGGGCACGAGCCTCCTTCGGGCAGGCTATAAATAGAGGCCTTCGGCCTCATTTTTCACCATTCAATTTCTTTTCTTCTCTCAGACACTATAATAGCAATTATACTCGGGAAATAATACCCCTAAAAATTGAAGCTCTGCCTCGTTGTAAGTATTATAACCCCTGATCACGTATTTGTTACCCTACCCAATTGATCTAGGACTCCGTAACACATGTCAAGGCTCTGCCTGACTCAGTTCGTTGGAGTTCTGTCGCATGTTGTATGGCTAATGTGATTTGGGTTATCTTACTAACATGTGTGCATTGTTTAATTTTTAATAGATAATAACCAAGAGAACCATCAGGAAGCTATAGTTTTATCTAAGTATACAATGTGAGTTCATTCTTTTTTTCTCATCGTTTGTGAGTCATATTATCAAATTGTTTTACCAAAACCTCAAATGTTTTAATTATACTTAACAGTGATTAAGTCTATGTATTCTACAATTACTGCCGGGATGTTGGGGTTTTGTATACATTATTTTTAATCCGTTACTATTGGACGAAGAGTTTGCTAATGAGTAATATGACCCACAAGTCAGGTGTTGACAGTACTGAATGAGTAACTGTGTAGATATAAACATTGTAATCGCTCTCAATGCTGTAAAGTTATAAAACTGTTTCGATTAAACTGGGATGCACTCACCAATATTTCTTGCTGATAAAATATTTTTAAACGCGTTTCAGGTAACTTAATGTGAAAGCTAATAGAAGCTAGCATGAGAGCACTGAAGGCTTAGAAAAGTGACTATAAAAGTTACCTAAATAAAAGGAGATTTATGTTTTCAATAATTAGGGTTATCCCTATAAATATATTGTAATGAAACTTGGGTTTTATTCCATTTGTTTAAATAGAAAAAGTTGGTGTTTTAAACTATGATAAAATATTTCCTAACTACGGTCCTGATGTCTCATTTCCTGTAAGACCCTCACTAGTATTTCATGGTTTTCGTATAAGTTACGAAAATAAACATGTAATTATATGTAAATATTGTTGAATAATACGGGTAATGTAAAACTTTTACAATTTGAAAATAATACAATTTAACATGAACGGAGTCATCGTTTAAAATGACGACGAAACAACGTGCGGAAGCTTTAATCTCGTGTATTCGGTTCTTGTACGCCGCTTGATCTTCATCCGGGTACTCCTGATATTCACCTAAAATCAAAACCAACTCAAAAGTTAGTTTTGATAGTTAAATAACAAGTTTAAACGAGTCCGGAGTTCAAAATAAACAAAATACAAAATTTTCCTGCTCTGAATGTCTGTAGTGGGCCGCGACAGATTTGGCCTTGGCCTTCGCGGACCTTGGCCTTCGCGGGCCGCGACAAACTTTTCTTTCTCCGTCGCGGGGCGCGGCAGCCACTTTTTCACAGAAGGTTTTATTTATTTGAGCTGCAAATGCCCAGCTCTGAATTTTACCAAAATTCTAACTTTGAAACTTCATATCTTTTGCTCTAAATGTCCGATTCGCGTGATTCTTTTTACTACGCGTTCATAATATAATTCTGAATATTCGAACTAATAAAATTCTAAATTTAACATTCGAACTAATAAACGCGTTCATAATTTAATTCTGAGCGTTCATCATATGGAATTAAAATTTAACATTCGAACTAATAAAATTCTAAATTTTTAAGCCTTCGGCTTATTATTCAAATTCAACATTTTGACCCATTTATATTTAAAACCACAAACTTGTTTCAAAATAGTCATGGGGCATACGCCCATGTAATTAACTCAAATTCTTTTTCCCGGATTCATAACATTTGTGAATTACACGGCCAATATCTAAGTTATGTGCGTAACCCATTTTGACCCGTTTAGAGGGTCTTATGCATTTATCTCACTCTTCTCTTTTCGCACTTTACATTTCCACATTCAAAGTATCTATCTATATCACATAATCATCATGCAAGTTCCTAAACAACCCATATGGATCGTTTGCCCAATTTACCCATCAAGGGCTTTTTGGTCAACTTTAGTCCCTCATTTTACGACAAAGGACTTTCACTAATATTTGACCAAAATATCATTTTTGACTATAAAGCTAAATATGCGTACCTGGATCGGGTCAACATATTGACCCGTTTTAATACCTTGTCTCCATTTAATTGCTAATTCATAGCATCGCTAATTCACAAGCCGTTTTATCCTGTGAGCATAAGACTCAACATATACTTGTTAATCGTTAATTGTCAAATGGTATCAACATTACCATTTGACCCGTTTGGTCTAAATGACCAAACATTTTACGCTTATGTTTGAATGGTATTTACTTGCCATTTCGTTAGGTAACTCATTTCTTACACATTTACCAAACATGGCTTATGCCACTTGGTGTCGTTTTAAGCTTCAACTTTTATCCACTTATACTTTTCTAAATCACTGTTTTACCCTTTTTATTCGTGTAGGCTTATTTATAAAGTAGCCGTTCTAGAACTCATTTTATCTTAGTGTTTTCGTGTTTAATTTATCGTTCCACCCCGTTTTACCATTAACCATGGTTTTTGTCATTTAAATTTATTCCGACCCGTATCATATCGCGTCGTTCGGATATTACCTTTATCGTATTTCTAGTTCATAAAATAGATACGTATTCTACAAAAAAGTGTAAGCTTTACTTACCTCTCATCCAATTTACGCTTTTCTCCTCATACTTGATTCGTTTGACCCGCTTTCTTCCCAAGCTTCCACCTAGCTTGCTAAGCGCCAAACTATAATTCAATGTTCACAAGGTGGTTAGATTAATCATTATTAAATACGATTATTCCACCTTACGCATTTTATATCAAATTATCATTTATCGTATTGTGGGTCAGTTTGACTTTTTAAAAGTCAAACGCCCATTAGTATATATAAAATGCATAATCAAATCCATCAACTAGTTTAAGCATTCCTTAATTATCCGGTAGTCGTTATCTCTTGGCCGCCGTTTTAACCAAAGTTCTAACCAAATTTATTATACTTCCAACTCTTTAACGAGTTCGAGGGATTATCATGACTAGTTTCTTCATTCATTTTCGCAAGAACTAATGTTCTCATTTATAAGCGAGACCCGTTTCATCATACTCTTTAGCATTCATCCAAAAGCCTAGTAAAATCAAGTTCTTCATATGAACTAGTATATGACGCGATTTCATACATCTATTTACATGAACAACATTAACAAATTTCATCATAACATACTAAAACCCATTTCAAGTCATGCATGAGCTTTCACCTGAACTTATAATTTGTTCAAATATCTCGCTTCAACTATTAATTATGATGATTTTAAGCACCCATATATCATCCTCTTCACTATTTAGTCAAAACCCACTTCCTAGTTTACTTGTTAATCACTTACAAGTAACATTACACCAAGTTCTTCATAATTTCATCATAACTAACGAAACTAAACATACATAAACATTCAATTTTAACTTTGGATCATAATCCAACAGTCTATTTGCAAGTAACCTACTTGTCTCAAAATTCAACTTTAACCAATCTAGGTTTTATGACATACTTTATGATCACCTTGACTTGGTGATCGTTTATATACGTTCGTGCTTCAATTAGGGTCTTGAATTCTCCTTGATTTTGAGCAAATTAGTGAGTCTAGGGATTGAAGGGAAGAACCCCTTCCTGCTCTTGTGAAATCGTCGACCATCACACACACAAGTGTGTGTTTTTAGGTTTTTAATTTGTTTAATTAAACATATTTCTAAACTTACCCCTTTTAGTCCCTTTAGTTCCAAGGTTTTATAAAAGGTTTATCTAATTCATGTTTTCTTTATTGTAATAAAAACACATAACCAACTAGGTTAATTATTCCTAGTTATCCTAATGGGTTCAGGGAAATTATAACCCGTTTCATTTTAAGTCCCGTTAACTCGGGCCTTTTATACACTTTATTTTCTCAAAGGCATTTGCTCTCCTTTTTATTTTATAACTAGGCTTATTTGTTTAAATCCTAATAATTTACCAGGTTAATCTTTATCACTAACGGTATTTTTACCCGTTTATTATTGGTTAATTTAGTATAATTAACAAATCTGTTTTTCGGGTGTTACATTTTCGCTGCCAAATTATTAAACACCGATACCACCGGCTCTGAGTACCCACGATCGCCCGCTCCCAAGGCAAGGGTCGGGGGCTGCGACAGATGGTGGCATCAGAGCTATGCCACTGGTTTAAGCCAAAGAGGTGTTCTGCTGACACCTAAATTTTAACCGATTGTGTTAGGAAATAACTTATGTGATTATGTGTAAATATGTATATTATTGTTGTGTGTTATTTGACAATTTGTTAGTTTACAGTATGAGTGAGCATGGTACATTGGACGCTTATCGTCAATTACCTAGTTCCCCAAAAGATGAAGGAATCTCATCTCAGCCAAATCTCTCAGGATACTCAGCTGATACTGAGAAAGTAATATTTATCTTTAAGGCACAGTCTGAGGAACCATTCCCTATTAAAAAGAGAGGATGGTTTAGTAGAGGAGCGCATGAGAGGAGGAAAAGAATGAAGAAATTGCAACAACAGAGTGCACTAGCGAAAGAAAATAGGGAAGTGAATGCACAAACTCGGGAAACAATCAATAGACCCCTGTGGGAAGAGAAACTTGATAGGCAGTTAGCAGACTTCCATATGTTAGCCACTACAGCAGTAGACTCTAATCTGAACCAAATAGCTGAACCACCATTGTTACCGTTATTCCCAGACCAACAAATTTAGAACCCAACCAGGAAAACTAATTCCCAATCCCAGAATTCGACCCCAATGAATTACCTAGAATCCCAATCCCAATCCCTTTAGAATATGATCCATGGTTTGATGACAATAGGTCATATTCGGCATTATATCCTCCCGAAGAACCAGTGCCAGCCCCACCAGTAGACCTGCCTATGATCCGAGAATATGTGCAAGAACTTCGTCTGTCACACCCCCAAAAATACCACATGCGGAAACCCCGCGGGACGTGTGACGTACCAGGATCCAACCACCCATCACATTGAACTATAACAAGATATTAAATAAAATTTTCCATTTATTACGATATTGTAATTTCAAACATAATTTAAAACCAATACATTCAGCGGAAGCATAAAATAAATCACGGTTCAAATGTTTCAAAACCAAATGTACGAAAACCATATAAACTTGTCACGCGTTTCCAAGAGGCTCGACCCTTGACCACTCCAGCAATCCCAGATAGCAAGTTCCATGTCCATGAATCTAAAGACATGCAAGCATGCAGACAAGTGTATCAGCATAACGCTGGCGAGTTCAAAGTTTATAAAAAACGTTTAGTTACCGAATATAAATTTAAGCATGTTGATAATAACTCGATACCGCAAGATGGCACCAGTTTATTTGCCCTTCCCCAATGCTCTATCAAACATTGGTCGAGTGGTTAAGGTCATTAGTTCACGCCCGTCCTCCCCGGTACGGTGTGAGGGTGCCAAACCTAATAGCGCTATCAACTAATAACCCCGTTGCCTCCCCGACAACTAATTCGGTAGAAGATGGGACTTAAGTGATAGAAAGTAAGTGTATTATCCAACATCCCAGGTTAACATTCTAGTTAAACCCAATAACCCAATATTCCTCCCCGGAATATTTACCAGATGTCCCTCCCCGGGACGCATGCTTGAAAAAGAGCAGTGAACTCACATTTTTATTGCTCGGCAGATTAGATTTAAGTGTACGACACCTAGAGTGATCGACCACGCCCTATAATAGTTACCATGGTTTATTAGGCTTTGTTTACACATTGCACGAAAATCCTACACATGTCTAGCAACTAGCACGCAAACACGAAGTCACATGGCACGTCTAAACATATGGTTTCGTAACCGTGTTCATAACTTTCTACGATGTTACTTGTGCTATTTATATGATTACCAAGCAAACATGGGTACTACAAGTAGCAAGTTGGTTCCTACGCGTTCATGCTTTACTACATAGAAAATCACTGAAAATGAATTGTTTTGGGTAACACGTTTAACCTGTTTACAAGCCTTCAAAAATTATGATTTTTTTATATGATGCACCTATCGGAGGGGTAGGCCTTGTGTTAAAATTTCAAGGTCTAACTCCTTACCAATACTTCATAGAAATTCATTTACTTAGCTGCAATCAGGTTCGTCACTTCTGACTGCAGCTTACGGAAAAATTCATTTAAAATTCCTCTTTTATCCGATTGACGAAATTCCAGTTGGAGATTCACTGACACATAAGGCCATCTGTTGCATAAATCTCACAACCCAGTTCATAATATTCATTCAGATATGACAGAAACATAAGCTGCATTTTCTGCAGAATCTGCAGCTTTGCGCACTGAAACGAAATAAATCATTTAAAATAGTAAACGGCGTCCAAAAATTATGATTCAAGCGCCATTGGAATCGTATTTCAAAATAACATGTCTTAGGCTTTAGCAATTCCATTTTTTTTAATGTCTGGTTACAGACAGAATTCTGAACATAACCCGTTTCAGCTTAAAACAGTCCCAAACAAGTTCTAGTTGTTCTTTTTAGCGAAGTATGTGATCAATTAGTGCATTTAATCGTAGTTCAGTTCCTACATGTCATGTAATTCAAATTTTTCCCTGGTTATGTTATCCTCATCAAGATTCCCCTTTAAATACCCCAAACCCTACTGATCTACATTATCTGATGCACATATAAATAATATCACATTATTTACGTAATACATAAAAACTTCCATCCAATTTCACCATATCTTGCGTTCCCTCCTAAGGAAACATGTAGTGATACAATTCTACAACACATTGAATTCTATTCCCAAGACCCTCATCCTATGACCACATAATATCACAGTGCACATATTATTAGCAGTGATTTCATGCATAAAACTATTTTCTTGCAAGACTTCAAAAACCAAGAGCAATTTAACAAGTATAATACCTAGCAGCCAAAAAGAGTTCGGTTTTGACTTGTTCTTGAATCTTGATCGCGTGCACAGAAGAGAGGCAGAAGGAGTAGAAGGAATCGTAAGTTTTGTGCGCAAGTTAGGGTTTAATCAAAGAAGTTATGGTGTTATATTATGTATGCGCAATTAATAAAAGCATGTTGGGGGCGGTTTGGTCACTTGGGCCGATACATAGGAACTTGGGTTGGGAGGTTGGGATACAAGTGGGATGTGGGCTGCACCCACAATCTGCAAAGAAAGAACGATTGTTGTTTAGTAGCATTAACTTTTTTTTACACATAATCAACTAGTTATAGCAAAACTACAATTAATCAACTCAACTAAACTAATATAAAGGGTAATAATCAAGTTATGGTTCGGTCTCATAAGTTCCGAGCTACGTGAGTGGGTTCCAATAGTTCGGGTCGGTTCACGTGACTGTATTAATTCATCGAATAATAAAAGCATATGATTTGATTAATAAAAGTGAAGTTGTTAGGATCCGAGTTTCTTTTGATTGTGTTTGTTTAATTAGAAAGGAGGTGAAACAGAGATGTATTGCAGCGGAATTAAATGAAATAAAATTTCAACACACAATCAATGGAAGAATAAGTTTCAGCAAACATGTTTGAGATATAATTGAATGATTGTATTTATTACAATGATCAACTATAATGCATGCATGCACATAATCTCCCCCTCAGCCTGAGCTCACTTGATTGTTCGTACATAATGACTTGGTGATGAAGAGAGCTAATAGAACAGTACAGGGTACTGTTCTATTTATAGTACAGAACAACCACTAGGCATCTTTGGCTGACGTCACCATGAAAGTGACATTTAACCTCTAACAACCTACAACCACTGACTATTACAACCACTGATAACTAAGCAATTGATTACAAGAATAATACAAAGAGTAAAGTAAACTTCTGATTCTTCATTCCACTGTTATAGCTCCAACGGTTCTTTGGGTCTTCAGCAGTACTTGAGACATATCAGTTGATTGAGTATTAGTGCTTTGTCTTCAATAGTCTTTAGGGATCAGCAGTTGTTGTGAAGAGCAGTACTTGAGGTCATCGAATGTTAGGGCCACTTTCAAGGGAGAAGACTTGTTACAAACAACTGCTTATTATGGATCCACTGCTCTGATCCAGTTTTGGCTTTATCAACTGTCCCTTTGTAGGGTTTAATCCCAACAATCTCCCCCTGGAACAGATAATGCCAAAACTCTTCATTATTCTGGATCTTTATTGCCTCATCAGCAGTTCCCTAACTTGACCTTTGAATTGTAATTCAAAGTTCATGGAATCCTCATCATCCTCATCCCTGCACAGTGTAAGCTCAAGGAGATCTTGTAAATCTTCAACACTCAGGCCATGTGCTTCTTCCCTTGATATATGCTTCACTTCACCACTGGATTTGAGCATAGTCAATACGTGGGTCTTTTGATCAGACTTCCACTTTAGTATTTTTGAATCCAGTAGGTTTCTTGGGAGAGTCTTTATTTTAGATGAGTTTGGAGATGGAGGCCTGCTCAAAACCCTTTTGGCTATTTCTTGAAGCTTTGCTGAGTCAGCATCCTCTAGACTCATTGTTTTGATAGCCTCTTTAAAGTACTCAGCTTCTTTTTCTTTATCTTCTGCATCAGTTTGTTTTTGCCTCTTTCTTTGGTTTAAAGCAATGACAGAGGTGTCAGATGATGTGAACAGTGGTTCAGAAGTGAGGGCCTGCTGCTTTGGCTTATCAGTGGTTTTGTAGACTGGTTTATTTGGAGCAGTGGGGTCCTTTTTCCTTAACTCTTCCAGCCTTTTAGGTCTGATCAATATTTTGTTATCTGCCTGGCTATTCCATATTGTGCTGCAACCAACTCTTCTCTTTTCCTTTTATACTCCAAGGTAAGATCAGCAATTTTCTTACTGAATTTGCTCCAATTTGGTGCTGTTCTTTTGATACCTGGATCATTTTTGATTCTTTCAATTCTTTTAAGTTCAGCTTTGAGAGCAATGAGTGGCCAGTCTTGGAATTGTTCAGCTTTGGCAGGGTAAATTTTTTCACTCATGATCAATTTTATGAGATCTTCTTTCAGATCTACTTGTAAGTCAGCATCTGGAGGCAGGTTGGACATCTCTTTACTCAGGTCTCTTGCATAGTCTTCTAATTGTTTAACCTTGGTGAGTAGGAACTTCATTTGACTTGAGATGGCATTATCACCCTGCCCTTTGCATTCATATTTGGCCCTCCATTTAGCTTGGTTGGCTTTTAGTTTTAGATATTCATCCATGTTTTTAGGATCTCTAAAACCTGCCAGAGAAGGGAACTTCCTTTTGGAAGGATCATCCACTAGATAGAATTGTTTCATTTCATCCTTTACTACATGCAACTCTAGTGGATAATTGGCTGCTACTGGTATAACATCAGCAGGATTATATCCTACCAATGTTGTTGGATCATTGATTGTATTGGCCAGTTTTGGAGGAATGAATGGTTGGGGTTTGATCACATTGTAAGGTTTGGATGAAATTGGAACTGGTGCTGGTATGTCATCATCATGCACCTGGAACTTTCTTTTTCTTGAATACACCTTTTTTGGGAGAAGGTGATTTTGTTTGAATTTTAGGAGCAGAAAGAATTTTGGCTTGGGTAGGAGGATTTAAGGTGATGGGTGATTGACTAACTGCTATTGAAACAACTGGTGTCTCAACCACTGTTGTCATTACAACTGTCGATGTATCAACTGTTATCTTCTGCACTTTAGCAGGTGGTGTTTGAAGTGGAGATGTATTTTGTGGTGTGGCAGTGGATTGAATGGTGGATGGTAAAATGGTAAGGGCAGTGGTTAAAATAACATTTGTTGAAACCACTGAAGTATCAATAACTGTTGGTACAACAGGTGTCTCAACATCTGTTGGTTTAGAGCTTTGATGTGAGGAATTTTTGGGGATTTGAGGAGTAGGTTTTGTGGTTTTGGGTTGGCTAACCTTTCTGGTAGTCATTCTTCTTTTTGTGGTTGAAGTACCCTGCTCTTCCTTTTCCATGATAACCTTTTTCTCTCCATTTCTTTCCATTTTCTCTTTTAACCTTGCTTTTTCTTCAGCAAAAGCATTTAGAGTCACATCAACCTTCTTTGATCCATCTGGCTTTGGAATTTGTACCACAAGTTTAGACATTGGATCTGGTGGCATATATAGACCTTATTTTCCCTTTTTACCTTTCTCCCCCTTTTTGGCATCATCAGGGTTTTCAACAAAAACAACTGTAGGAGGAGAAGTGCCAGTGGTTTGCAGCAAATGGGCCTTGATTGCCTTGATATCAGCTTGTGTATCCTTGTACCTAGCTTCCATCATGTTTCTGAATATCTGGAGTTGAATTTCATGTTGTTGATCAGCATATTGTCTTTGTTGATGAAGCATAGGTTGAAATAAGTGCCATAGCTTAGTGGGAGATGGAGCAGATGTTGCAGCAGTGGGCGTAGCTTTTTGAGATTGTAACAACTGTTGCAGCATATTTTTTATATATGCAACAGAGGTTTCAATTTTATCAACCCTCTCCGTCAATTCTTTATATTTTAAACCATCACCCAACTTAATGGGATCATCTGATTTCCCACTAGCAGTGGTTGTATCAGCAGTTGACTTAGGGAAAGTTTCCCAAAAATCATCCACTGATGCCCCTTGTTCTTGGTACTGGGGACTTCTCTCCTCAGCAGAGGTTACCATAGAAAACACACCAGTGGGTATTGGAAATACACTAGTGGTCACCTTGGTTCCCAAAGAGAAAATTTCCTTCAAGGGAGTCTGAGTGATGAAACAACTGGCATGGTGTAAATCAGTGGATTCAACACCTGTAGTTGCTGCTCCACTTGAACTACCACCAAGAGTTACATGTAACTCATGGGGTGTAACCTCCTCAGCTGTTGGTGGGTTAGCAATGATAGAGGAACCAGACTCAGTCACTTGTTGAAGTATATTCTCAGTGATAGGTGGTTGAGAAGAACTGATTTTTGTCTGATCCATATCAAGTGCATCCAACAGAGGTATGATTGATGGTGGAAGTTGTGCAGTGAGGATTGGGGTAGAAAGAGAATTTGCCCCGGGAGCAGGGCTGTGGAAGATGGATGCAAGTGAATCCAGAGCTTCATAATGTGTTGTCCCTATGGATACAACCTGATCCTTTTGAGAGGATGCAAGAGGAGTTTTAGGCTCAGGTTGAGATCTTTCTTCCATCTGCTATGAGGAAGTAGCAGCAGTGGTTATTGGTGACTTTTGTGTTGTCACAGGTATTACCTCTGGGATCTCATCTTCCAGAGGAACCTTTTTAGAGGGTTTGGGGGGCTTTTTGGTAATTTTCTTTTTGGGCCTTTTGGTAATTGTTGGTGTGGGTTTCACAACAGTGGGTCTGCTGCTGTGATCACCAGGAGCAATGGGCTCAACAGCAGGAGCCCGAGGAGCAGAGGTTGTCTCAGCTAAATTCTGCTCAGGTTCCTCTGTTTGTGTTTTGGAAGGTTTTGACAGCCTTGTAAATGTTTCAGAAGATAGGCTGTTTATTTTAATAGGATTTCCTTGGATAAGCACATGTGCACTATCTTTTGGAATCTTCTTTTGTAAATAAAAACTAAAAAACCTTGGAAACAATAGAAATGGTTTTTTATTTTCTTTGATATTATTAATATTTTTGACCATATCATTGAAAATCTCATGGGAATAGTTAAAATCAACTTCTGCCATTGTAGCATAGCCTAGGTATTGGATTTTCAATGGTATTTCATTGAAGGCTGTTGTTTTATTTGAAACACACATGAGGAGGGTATGGAATAAAAATCTCATGGCAGGTGGAAAACTGCCCTTTTGCAAAGTATCTTTTTTCATTTCGTCATCATACCCTCTCTCAATGAAATCAGTTTGATAATCAGCCTTTGGGAAAGAGCTTTTACCTGTAATATCATTCATTTCAAAGACCTCAGAAATGTCTTTTGGTGTGACACCAACCTGAATTCCCATTACCGATGAAGTAATAGCCCAGGGCTTTTTGTCCTGTACTTCAATTTTTGCATTCTTCAAGAAATCACGAAGGGTATCCAGGTATATAGGTGCGTTGCAAGTCAATAGAGTTTTGTATTTTGAAGATGAGAGTGCCTCAATAACAGTGTGAAAGGTTGTGTTTTGACTTGGTTTTTCAAGTATACACAGGTAGTTATGAGGGGTTTTGAATGGGAGAGCCATGGTGAATCGTGATTTGAGGAAGAAATGGAAGGAAGAAGATGAATAATTTGAGGGAATTTGATGGTAACTGCTTTTGAAAGGAATTTTGAATTCGATTCAACAGTGAAAACCCTGTTTGGGGTTTTGATCAGGGTTTTATAAAGTGAAAAAGTGAATGCTGACTTTCTAGGGGCTGATTGGGATCTTGCACAAACACATGTTGCAAACATGACTTTCTAGGGGCTGATTGGCCCAATCATGCTTCTATAAAGAGTTAGATTAACCAAATCATCCTTTTCATCAAACATGACTAACTTTGTGGTTGCTATGGGTGTACTACATGGTTTGCAGTCATTCATATCAAATTTTGTTAAAAGTTCTTTGGCATATTTGCCTTGATGAATGAAAGTACCATTTTGCAGTTGCTTTACTTGGAGACCAAGAAAGCACTGTAGTTCACCCATTGCACTCATCTCAAACTCAGCTGTCATGAGTTGTTTGAACTCTTCACACATTTTAGGACATGTGCTTCCAAAGATGATGTCATCCACATAAATCTGGAGAATCATCAAATCTTTCCCTCTCCATTTTACAAACAATGTTTTATCAATTTTACCTCTTGTGAAACCAATGGAAAGAAGAAAGGTGGAAAGAGTTTCATACCAGGCTCTAGGTGCTTGTTTCAAGCCATACAAAGCTTTATTTAGCTTGTAGAAATAATTTGGATAAAATGGATCCTCAAAGCCAGGAGGTTGACAAACATATACCTCTTCTTGAATTTTACCATAGAGGAAAGCACATTTGATATCCATTTGAAACACCTTTATGTTGTGGTTGACAGCAAAGGCCAGGAACAATCTGATAGCTTCCAGTCTTGCTACAGGGGCAAAAGTTTCATCATAGTCAATGCCCTCTTCCTGTCTGAAACCTTGAACCACTAGCCTTGCTTTATTCTTGATAACAATGCCCCTTTCATTAGTGTTGTTTTTTAACACCCACTTTGTGCCAATAGGACTCACATTCTCTGGCAGTGGTACAAACTCCTATACTTGTTGTCTTTTAAACTGTTGGAGCTCTTCCTGCATGGCTTCTACCTAATTGTTGTCTTTTAGTGCCTCTTGGTACTTGACTGGTTGATGGAGTGATAGAAAGCCAGCAAAAAGACAGATGTTTTGGGATTGGCTTCTTGTGAGCACCCCTTCACTGATGTTGCCAATGATTTGGTCAGGTGGATGAGACTTCAAGAAGATTAAATCTCCTTTGTATGGTACAATGACATTTAAGGGTGAGGGCTGCAGATATGATTCATCTGAGCTAACCACTGTTGGTGACTTTGATGATCCAACAGGGTCTTGAAATGGAGGTGGAGGAATAGGAGGAATTGGTGTGAAAACATGTTGATTTTTATCCACTGGTTGAGGATTTTTATCAACAGTGTTTGATGTGACAACTGGCACCAAACCGGTAATTTCCGTATAATTTAATTAATACTTAATGACTGCAATTATGTGCTTAAATGTCAACATTATCTAATTATATGCTATACATGTGAATTCATACACGTTTTATACTACAAAAATTGCTTTATGCATTAATGATAGCGTTGCGTCAGAAATACTAGTAAACTCACCGGTAAGACACATTGTGTCAACAATTCTGCAGAAAGCAGTCAGACAATAGAATTGGAGCCTAGGTGTAGGTCGAACGTCAAAAATACGTTAAAACCCAAGAGTATATACAAGGGTTAACTTATAGACTTTCCGGAAGCTAAGATATACACTAAAAAGCACCCGAAACGCATTTTAAATGCAGAATTCTGCACAAATAAGCTATAATTAGCTTTTTAACACATAAATATTATGTAGAATTCATGTTTTATTATCCAGAATACCCTCCTAAGTGTTGGGAATTAAAAAGGGTCACAAAAGGGTACATAAAGGACACTAAACGGTGCAATTTAGCACTTTAACGAACAGGTATTTAATCGAACAACCGGACATTACCCGGAACATCAAAATATTACTAGAAGCATTGTTTTGATATTTCTGAGCTAGTCATGGTACCCGAACACCATAACACCCCTTATAACATAATAACACATCAAGTCCCTAAACTTTAAATTTGAAATTAACCTATTTATGTATATTAGAAATTGGAATTTACACATTACCCCCACCCCCTATATGGTGGACGGTTGCAAAGGGGTGGCCCCCACCAAAATATTGCCAAGATATCATATGATCTTGCTTAGATTCACTTGGATTCATTATGATTGTAAAATCTCAAAATATATAGTGAAGATCTTGGAAGCTATGGCATGCTTATAAGTATCACCAATTCACCACTCAACACCACACCTCCCTCCTCCCTTCTCCCCCACCTACGGCCATGAGCCACCCCCACAACCACCAACATCATTCCATTCTATTCATCCATTCCAAGCTTAACCTAAGGTGCAACAAGGTGTTTGAGGAAGTGTGGAGCTTGTGGATCTTGAAGAACCTTCTTCATTTGCTTTTACCCACCATCTTTGTCATCTTCATCTTCAAGTGTTCTTCCCTAGCCCTTGTGCTAGTAGTAAGCTCCTTGTAACTTGTTACTTCATATTTTGATGGTTAAAAGATGATGAATATTGATAATCACAAGGACATAAAAGAACATGATCATGATACTTTAACATAAGCTTAAAAATATAAGAATACATGTTGAATATGTTGATTTGCTTTTTGTTGATTGATTATTAGTGTTAGTGATGTTAGACATTGATGTGTGCAAAATGCAACATATAAATTACATCAATTGTGGCATAAAACTAACCCTTTTTTAGTACTAATGTTGGAAAAAGTGTGCTTTTGTCTTCCTTTTGTATTTTCAGGATGAAATGAGCTCAAATTAACAAAAGAAGCAAAAAGACATCAAAATCTAACATAAATACAAGAAAAGGAACAAGACGTGACATGCCCGACCCCACGACAGCATCTTCCCAAGCAAAACAAGACAACAGAAGACTGACCACGCCCCGTGCTCAGCCAGCACGGGGGCGTGCCCAAGTGTCAGCAGAAAAGAAAAAGTGGTAGAAGCTTCTATTGCCCACCACGGGGCCGTGTTCAGCGGACACGGGGCCGTGGTCAACTATAAGATTCGCACAATCCAGGCAAATCTTCATAGTACAAAGATTCTTCTGCACACGGGGTCGTGCTCAGCGGACACAGGGGCGTGGTCAACCAATAAGACAAACTCCAATAAATGAAGAAAGAGAAGGATGTGGACACGGGGCCGTGCCCGAGCTTCTGTTCAGCCTATAAATAGGAGTGCTTGGCTCAAGCTCAAACCATCCCTTGGCACACCACCTCTCTCACACTTCACCCACCACCCACCACCACCATAACACCATCATCCACCACCATCATCCATTGTCCATCGTAGAGTGTGTGAGTCGTCTCGGGATCCAAGATTGATCGTAAGAGTTCTTGACAATCAAGGCCATGTTTGCCTAAGTCTCTTACATCACTTGGTGAAGACAAAGTGTCTAGTGTAATACTTTTTATTTCTAATCTTTTCGCACTTTTTATTTGGTTTTGTATTAATGACTTTAATAACTAGTTACTTATGTTGAAGGTGATCTTTCCTTATCGTTTGTCCGTGGTGTCTTGGCATTATTTTACTGTCTATATAAAATAAAAGATTTTCACCATTCATATCTCCACGGTCTATATGGAGGTATGTTGGCTACCTGGTCGGGGGTTAAGGGAACGGTTTGGTAAAGGTCTTGCCATTGTTCAGCGTTTAGAGGTCCTGCAATGGACCTGGGTCAAATTTAGTAGGACCTCCTTCAATGCTTAACAGTATTGGATGGCGGGGGTCCAAACTCTTTGATCCCCTCATAAGTTAACTACTATTAATACTATAACCCGACTATTTAGGACTGTATCCCTGCTGACTCAGACTACTTAGTCGAGGGTAACGTCACCTCCAAAAGAGGGGCCTACCATAATTTACATTAATAACTTAATTAATTATCTTCCAATAATCCACCCTTTTAGGATTGTATCCTTGCTGACTCAAACTACTGGGGTGAGGGTAACGTCACCTTCAAAAGAGGGGCCTACTACAATAACTAAGATAATCTCTTAAATAAGTGCAAAAGTGCGGAAATAATCAAAGGTTACACTAGATACGAGTCGGAACCAAGTGATTCATCTTGTCTGTCTGTTTTTTCTTTTATTTTTCAGCATTTTTAGTTAGTTTTTACTTTTCTTACTTTAAAACATTTTTCTAAACTTTTTATTTTGATTAGACGTTGAGGATAAATCGGTACTAAAAGCTCTTGTGTCCTTGGATGACCTCGGTATCTTACCAACGCTATACTACGCTCACGATGGGTGCACTTGCCCATATGTGTGTCTAGTGTTAGTAAAATATGGTGTTTTATAAATTTAAAACTTGACTAAAAAAAAGTGTTAAAGGGGCTTAAAATATACACCTAATATATATAACACTTCACACGCATCAAGTTTTTGGCGCCGTTGCCGGGGACACAAGGATTTTAAGAAAGTTAGGAATCAACGGCCTAATCGTTTTTCTTATTTTTCATTTTTTTAGGATTTTTCTTAATTTTTCAGCTTCTGCAGAACTCAGCACGGGCCGTGCCCGCTGAACATGCCCCGTGCCCAATCATTGGAACTGGCAATCCTGTTTTAAGTCAGACAGTAAGTTGAACACGGGGCCGTGCCCACTCAACACGCCCCCGTGCCCAAGTTTCAGTTACTGAAAACAGAACCGTAAGATCCCGACGGTTGGTAATTTCTGACACAAACATGAGTGATACTGATACTTTTTACTTTCGGCACTCTTATGGTACTATGTGGTGTCAATTATGTGGTGGTAACCATAAAGAATAAATTGCTTTTTTCTAAATTATAAACCCCACTATATAGACCCATCGTTTCCTAGTATCCTTAAGAGGGGCGAAAGTAAAAATAATCCCTATCTCTCCCTCGAATGCGCCCAACCGAATATTCTAGGAGAAATGCTTCTCGATGAATTATTTCAACTAGAAGATCTAATTATTAATTGGTTAAGAGAACTTAGGAAAGATTACAATGATCTTTTCAAAGACAATAGCCAAGAAGAAGGGTTGGAAACGCATTCAAACAACTTCGTTGTTTCCGAAGATACTCCTAACTCTAGTGAGGACTTGAGCGATAGTCGTCCCTGTGTCGATTGTGCCGTGAAGGACTCCCCATCGACTTCGTTCGATGCATACATAGACCTGAGCGATTCGACATACACCTTCTTTAACGAGAGCCCGGAAAAGGGTTGGACTTGTCCACCTACATATAGCATAGGAATCACCCTCACCGACAACCTCTTGCGTTCTCGTCTTAATCTAGAACAATTAAGGTATCTTAGGCACTTTGAGGTTGTTCCATCCAGTAAGGAACCGCCCGATCCGGAAAAGTTCCTTAAAAATAGGCGCACTTCATAAAACAGCCTTCCGATACGGGGCCGTGCCCAGGTCAACACGCCCCCGTGTCCACCAAAAGATTCCCTTCTGACTTTTGTCAGAATACGGACAAAACGTGTCAGGATCTTGCCTGCACACGGGGCCGTGTCCAGCCGACACGGGGCCGTGTCCAGCATGCTGTCGTTTTCTATAAATGCAGCCAAGACTCCTGCACATTTGGACCATCCAGGGACAGAGATTTGAAAGGATTTTCTAACATTCCATCCTAGGTATGTTCTAAAAGAAGGTTCTAACAAACATCTTGTCCTTTCCTCTTTTATCCATTACCTTCTTCTTCATCTTTCTTGCACCAACTACTCCATTGAAGCTTGATTTGAAGCTTCATTGTGATGATTGTTGAGTTTTTATTCAAGGATGCGCCCTCAATACTGTTCACTGTGACTTTTTATTGAAACTTGATTAAACTGGGATTCACTCACCAGTATTTCCCACTGACAAGTGTTTTTAAAAACGCGTTTCAGGTAACAAAATGTGAAAGCCAAATAGAAGCCAGCTGGACAGCACTGAAGGCATGGAAAAGTGGCAATAAAGTTACCTAAAATAAAATAGATGTTTTTATTAAATAAAATAGGATTTATTCCTATGAAAACGTGTGTACTATGAACTTGGGTTTTATCATATTTATTTGAAGTTATGAAAAGGGTGGTATTTTACTCTGATTAAATATTTCCTAACTATGGTCCTGATGAAAATTTCCGCTGCCAAATTAGACAAATACCACGATACCACCGAAACTGGCTCGCGGCCGCCCGTTTCCGGGAATCAGGGATCGGGGGTTGCGACAGAAGGTGGTATCAGAGCTAAGCCACTGATTCAGCCACAGAGGTGTTCTGTTGACACCAAAATGCAAAGTGTTAGGAAATAAATTACGGAAGTACGTGCATAACTATAATTATTTGTTATATGTTATTTGACTATCTGTTAGTTTACAGTATGAGCGACCAAGGACCATCTGACGTGTATCGTCAATTGTCTGGTTCGCCTAGGAGCGAAGGCACCTCCTCTTCTCAGCCTACCCTCTCTGAGTACTCTGCTGACACTGAAAAAGGAATCTTTATGTTTAAGGCTCAATCTGAGGAACCATTTCCTCAAAAGAAAAGGGGATGGTTCAGTCGAGGGGCGCATGAGCATAGAAAACGTATGAAAAAGTTACAGGAACAGAGGGTATTAGCAGCAGCCAAGAGAGAGACCGATGCCTATGCCCAGGATATGATAAATAGGGGTATAGCCAATATCCACATATTAGCAACCACTGCAGCTGACCCAAACCTAGAGCAAATAATAGCACCCCAACCACAATTGCCTGACCAACCCATGGAGCTAGAAAACCCTGAAAATCAAGTAGAGATGCATGACTTCAACCCGGAGGAAATACCAAGGGTAGCAGACCCAAATTATGACCCCTGGTGGGACAATAATAGGGACTATGTGTGACGGGTGGTCCGTAGGACAACCCTTAAAAGGCTTAATTATACGCACATTCCATGCTTTACTCAGTTAATTGCTTGAACATGATAACCACTAGATGATTTGATGTGCAGGTATTATAATGCTCAAGATGCAGGTTTTAGAAGATTGGATGGATGTCGGGAGTTACTGGAAATAAAGTGTGAAGGAACTAGAGACTTGATGAGGAAACAAGGAAGACAACTTCACTGACCTCTGTAACCTACGGCTAGGGGCCGTAGGTTACGGCTCCCATCTTGGTTCGGGTGCACTACCGTAAAACAGGAGAGAGGGGGCGTAAGGAACCAGTCTGAGCCGTAACCTACGGCTCCCAGCCGTAGGTTACGGCGCCTATTGTTGACCCGGGATTCGCTGACTGCCGTAACCTACGGCTAGGGACCGTAGGTTACGGCACCGACTGGTGTTTCATGTAACCTCCTTATTTAGCTGCTTTCAAGATGTTTTATGGAGACTTATGATTGTTTTCGGTTACAAGCTGCTAGTGGACGAGTTTGGGAGTATTTTTAGAGACTTAAAGCCAAGAGAACATAATCTTTGATCTATCTTTTATCTAGTTTTTGTTGTGGGTGATCTTGTTGAACAATATTATATTTTATTTGCATTATGATGTCGCTTCAAGCCATGCATGGCTAAACATTCTATGGTCATCATAGGTTGAAGGTTTGTGGAAATTAGTGTGCTTGTTTTTATTTTTCTAGAATGATGAATTGAACTTATGTTTTGTTTATCATGGTGTGTTCTTGTTTGTTAGTAAATTGTTGATGCTTATAATTATTCTTCTTTGAAACCATACGTTCTTGGTGCCGTTGGCAATCGAGATATCATGGGTAGAATTAGAATTGGGTAAGGGTCAATTGGTCATCGGGCAACAACCTCACGTTCTAGGAATCTGAGTACTTAGTTCCCTTTTATCACAACAAGTAATTACACATGAACTATGTCTATGAAGTTCTTTCTAGTAAATGATAGCACAATTGTTGAAGCAAACCGGAAACTTAGGATGGTCATTTGTCTCTAAATTGTCTACAACTCAATTCTCATTTCGCAAATTAATTAGTAATCTTAGTTTTAACATAAACCAATTCAATCAAACCAACTCTTGAATTTTATTTTCTCGCAATTAGTCTAATTTAGTTAATCTAGATAAATTCTCAAATAGCACATATTCCACAAACTCCCTGTGTTCGATACCCATTTACCGCTATCTACTTAGTAGTAATTGGATTAAATTTGATTGTGACCACGACATCACGTCAAATTTTGGCGCCGTTGCCGGGGAGTAGTGCGCAACGTGTGTTATTTTTTTGATCCTTTTAAGTTTGTTATTTTTCTGGTTTACGCTGGGTGTGTTAGTGTGCAGGTACTTACAGGTGCATGCGTACTAGGAGCTCTCACAAGCTTTCACCATTGGCATTTGATCCGGAGATTGAGCGAACATTAAGAGGAAACAAAATTTTGCTAAGAGAAAACAGAATCAGTGGTTCACCAACAACACCAACTACACCAATCACACCAATTCGATACATGGATCCACCACAACCACCACCCACTACGGGTGAACTTATACCACCTTTCATACCATCATCTACTCAACCTTCACCAAACACTACCATACCAAACACCACTACCAATCCTATTTCACCTCATGATGTAACACCAACTAACACCACCCAACCCATTACCACTCAAGAAGAACCTACACTCACCTATAACCCTTCCACTACAATTCCACCATTATCTCATTTTTTCCCAGCTTCAGGTCAATCATCCTCTACATATACATTACCACAAGGCTCAACTGTTGTTCATGCTACTTCATCATTTAGACCACCAAACCAGTCGGGTTTTCAATACTCATCTTTTCCATTTGGGCAACCATCGGGTATAGGAGGGGATGGATATGAAGAAGGATATGAAGATTTTGAGGGCTATGAGGAAGAGGGTTATGCTTATATGGGTGATGGAGATCAAGGGGAGTTGACTTATGTACCTGGTCAAACTCAAAGAATGCCAAGTGTTGGTGGGTTTCAGCAACAACAAATTATACCACAACACATTCGGCCAAGGCCACAAGGGCCACAAATGCAATGCCCTATACCATTGCAACAAGTTCGACCACAACATGCACAATTCCAATGGCCAATTCAACACCCACCGATGCCACAACAACAATTTCAACAACCATTCGCACCACAAGGGCATATACCAAGACCAATGGGTCCTGTTCGTCCAAGGGGTCGGTTTAGTGTACCAAGAAGGCATCTTAGAGAACATGCGAGGGGTATTGAAGCGCATTTTAGGCCGGTGATTACTCATAATCCTTCACCGGTGGTTATTCCTCACAACAACCAAGGAAGAACTTTTGAAGTAAGGACTAATTCACTACAAAGTTTGCCGAAATATAAGGGTTTAGCAACGGAGGAACCTTACTTCCATTTGGAGGCCTATGGCTCAATTTGCAATACTCTTGGGAGTCAAGGTTTTTCGGCCGACGATGTCAAGTTAGTTTTGTTTCAGTTTTCTTTAGAGGATAAGGCAAAGATGTGGTTCTACACTTTGCCTTCGGCATCTATTTATACTTGGGCGGAAATGCAACAAATTTTCCTAGACGAATTTTACACCGCCCAAAAGACTAATGATGCTAGAAAGGGGTTGAGGAGTTTTCAACAACAACAAGGCGAAATGTTTCATGAAGCCTTTGAGCATTTTAATATGATGATTAAAAATTGTCCTCATCATGGAATTGAACTTTGGGAGTTGATGAATGCCTTCCACGAGGGGTTGAGTGCCGAAAATGCTCGTGATTTAATGTCCATTACAAATGGGTCTTTTGGCACAAATTATGAGAATGACGATTGGGAGTTCTTGGAACAAATGGCGATTACTTCAAAGAGGAAAGCTCAAGCATCAAGGAGAGCACGACCGACCGTCACCCGAACACAAGTGCATGCGGTTGACGATGGTAATGTTCAAACCTCTAATCAAATTTATGATGTTTGTGCTATTTGTAATGAAATAGGTCATGCGGCTGAGAATTGCCAAGGAGTGGTGGAAGGGCAATATGAAGAAGTTCATGTGGTGCAAGGTCAAGGAGGGGGTGGTAGGAACTATAACATGAATTCTAATACTTACCACCCCGGTTTAAGAAACCACCCAAACTTTCGGTATGGGAACCCTTCAAATCAAGCTAACCCGGATTTCCAAGGAAACCAAGGATTTCAAAGGCAATATCAAATGGGTCAAAGCTCTTCGGGTGGAAACGAAGTAATGGAGATGTTGAAGGCGATGCAAGTTGAAATGCAACGAATGAATCAACGTAATGAGGTTCGGATGCAAAAGGACGAGGCCCGTGATAAAGCGATTCAAACTTTGACCACCCAAATGGGTCAACTTGCAAGTAAAGTGGCGATATTGAAGAAAACAAAAGGCCATTTACCAAGTGACACGGTGATAAATCCCAAAAACATTAAAAGTGTTAATATCAATGTGGTAAGCACCGTTCCTAGTACTAAATTTAATGAAACATTGCTAACTTCTTCGTATCAAGTGAATGCAGGTTTGGAAAAAGATGTCGGAATCGAGAATGATAAAGAGTATGGAGCGCCAATCGTACCTATCCGAGTGGGGAAACTAAAAATTCCTCATGCATTGTTGGATTATGGGGCGAGCATGAGTGTGTTACCGGGTTAGCTATATGACATGTACGATTTCGGTCCGCTTGAAGATGTAGACACCATGGTGAGCTTGGCGGATGAGAGTTGGAGGTGTCCACGGGGAATGGTTAAGAATGTTTTGATTCGGTTGGGAGAATTCGAATACCCGGTGGATTTTCTGGTTTTAGATTATGCTACTACCACGATGGCGTCACAACAAAGGGTGATTTTGGCTCGACCGTTTCTCTATACGGCAAATGCTCAAATTGATTGTAGAGAAGGAATCATTAACATGACCGAAAAGAACCGTAAGTTGTCATTTAATGTTCAGACTAAGATGATTAGTTACGAGTTTGTTGAGGCGGATGATAGCGGGTTTAGTGAAAAGGTGTTTCAAAGAATGAGAAGAAATCACCCACCGGATCATGAAGAAAAGCATATGGGTTCAAGCAAGAGCGTATTTGATTACCCACCGAGTCAAAACAAGATGGATGCATTTTGCTCAATGGCACAAGGAAGTGATGGAGATGGCAGGAACCGTTTCTTTGAACCACCTTAAATGGGGGAGGCACAGTCTGGCTGAAGACTTGAAACTTAGCGCTGCTCGGGAGGCAACCCGGGTTTATATTGACCTTGTTGTGTTTGTTTTTCTATGTTTCAGGGCCATGGCAACACTCAAGTGTGGGGAAGATGTGCGGAGATTGGTGTGAAGGTGGTGATAGGAAATTGGATCATTTACAATATCTATTGTGTCAAACTTCACAGGTCAATGTACCTTTTCCTTAGACTTGTCATGTTCTTTAGCTTTGAAATATCGTAGTTTGTTAGTTTGTTTTTGTTTATTAAAAAAAAAAAAACAAAGTTGATGTTTTTGGTGTTTAAGCGATTTTTCCCTCAAAACCATACATTGGGACAATGTATCCCAAGTGTGGGGATGGGGGAATTTTTGAGAATTTTAAAAAATTTTGTAAACTCAAGCGAAAATTGTCAAAATTTGAAAACTTGATATTGTTCCACTTAACACACCGACACCTATTCCTAGTCTTTTCTTGGTGAGAATTTGAGCCACATATGATTATTACAGATACTTTCCTTGTTTTGAGTGGCGGTGTGTGTATTGTGTTAATAGAACTTGTGTACGAATTCTTGTTAAATCCTAGAGTTAGCATGCTTGTAAATATGATAGGGGACTTTTAGGTAGCCTCGTCTGGATGTGTGAGAGTGTGGGAATTGGGGGTTGGACCTCATACTTTACATATATGAGGTTGGTATTGTGAGGGGTGGGGGTTTGGTCTTTAGAAAGCCATGTTTGAGCCTTATACCATTCGGTTGTGACCCAAACCTACTTCCTACAAAATTTACCTATTGAGACGACCCGGTTTAGGAATTTAGTTTGTGATTGTTGATGTTCTTGTATATATTGCTGAGCTTTGTGTTATGAAAAAAAAAGAAAAAAATGAAAAAAAGAGAAAAAAAAAAAACAAAAGAGAAAGAGAAAAATATGAAAAAAAAATGTATTTAGTTGCAATAGTAGTTGAGAATGTTGAAGAAGTTGTGTATATAATTGATGTTTGCTTTGTTTTGTAGTAGAAATAAAAACCGGGTCAAATCAATTAGCTCTCGCATATATATTCCACAATTTTCCTACCTTTGCACCTAGCCCCGTTACAACCCGTAAGTCCTTTTGATTCATAAGCATGCTAAATACTCAATAGGAGGAGACTTGATTTTTATACAAGCTTATTGTCGCACAAACACACACACGCATTGAGTGGTTTAGCATTATGTGCTAATATTTCTTGTCACTGAGAGTTTTTGTGAGGGGTGTGTCTCGTGGTATGATTGAAGGTTAGTAAAAGGACGATACATTTTAGCTTGGTTTGCATGTTGATCGCTTGTGGTTTTGAAATAGTTTTTGAATAGGTTGCTTGGGACAAGCAACGGGTAAGTGTGGGGATGTGACGGGTGGTCCGTACGACAACCCTTAAAAGGCTTAATTATACGCACATTCCATGCTTTACTCAGTTAATTGCTTGAACATGATAACCACTAGATGATTTGATGTGCAGGTATTATAATGCTCAAGATGCAGGTTTTAGAAGATTGGATGGATGTCGGGAGTTGCTGGAAATAAAATGTGAAGGAACTAGAGACTTGATGAGGAAACAAGGAAGAAAACTTCACTGACCGCCGTAACCTACGGCTAGGGGCCGTAGGTTACGGCTCCCATCTTGTTCCGGGTGCACTGCCGTAAAACAGGAGAGAGGGGGCATAAGGAACCAGTCTGAGCCGTAACCTACGGCTCCCAGCCGTAGGTTACGGCGCCTATTGTTGACCCGGGATTCGCTGACCGCCGTAACCTACGGCTAGGGACCGTAGGTTACGGCACCGACTGGTGTTTCATGTAACCTCCTTATTTAATGCTGCTTTCAAGATGTTTTATGGAGACTTATGATTGTTTTCGGTTACAAGCTGCTAGTGGACGAGTTTGGGAGTATTTTTAGAGACTTAAAGCCAAGAGAACATAATCTTTGATCTATCTTTTATCTAGTTTTTGTTGTGGGTGATCTTGTTGAACAATATTATCTTTTATTTGCATAATGATGTTGCTTCAAGCCATGCGTGGCTAAACATTCTATGGTCATCGTAGGTTGAAGGTTTGTGGAAATTAGTGTGCTTGTTTTTATATTTCTAGAATGATGAATTGAACTTATGTTTTGTTTATCATGGTGTGTTCTTGTTTGTTAGTAAATTGTTGATGCTTATAATTATTCTTCTTTGAAACCATACGTTCTTGGTGCCGTTGGCAATCGAGATATCATGGGTAGAATTAGAATTGGGTAAGGGTCAATTGGTCATCGGGCAACAACCTCACATTCTAGGAATCTGAGTACTTAGTTCCCTTTTATCACAACAAGTAATTACACATGAACTATGTCTATGTAGTTCTTTCTAGTAAATGATAGCACAATTGTTGAAGCAAACCGGAAACTTAGGATGGTCATTTGTCTCTAAATTGTCTACAACTCAATTCTCATTTCGCAAATTAATTAGTAATCTTAGTTTTAACATAAACCAATTCAATCAAACCAACTCTTGAATTTTATTTTCTCGCAATTAGTCTAATTTAGTTAATCTAGATAAATTCTAAAATAGCACATATTCCACAAACTCCCTGTGTTCGATACCCACTTACCACTATCTACTTAGTAGTAATTGGATTAAATTTGATTGTGACCACGACATCACGTCAATGTGCCACATTACCAAATGCACGAAGACATGCATATGCCAACTCTAGGAGACTACCCAGGTATGGACCCTTTAGATCCCTATTACCAGAATGAATACATTAGGGAAATTTTAGAAGATCCTTACCATCTCCGAACTCATACACCTCCATATCAGGAACCCGCACCCCAGATTCCAAACCCAGTCCTAGAACCTGCACCCCCAATGAGTGCAGAAAACGTCCAAGAACTTAGGACTTTTGGTGAGGAAATTTTAGAAAGCAGTGAGAGAATGCGACAGGTGGGAGAGCGTCTCGTCTGGAAGTATGACGAGCGCAATATGGATATCTGGATGAATCCATATCAGTGAATGTGTGAAGGGAAGAAACGGTAGTAGTAATAATAATATAATAATATCATAAAATAAAAATAAAATATGTGTGTACGGATGCCTACTATTATTAGTGTAATTTTCTTTCAGTTGGTATTGTAAATTTTATTTCAGTACTAGTGTGTAATAGACGCATAGTATATGAATAGAGTAAGTCGCAATGATCGACGCTTTTGGTTAAATTGCGTGTCATGTTATTGACTATATTAAACATTATTTTGTGATATTAATACGGGATAAATGTTTAAAATTCAGATGGCCGACGAAGGACATCAAGATACTCTGAATAACGATAACCAGAGTAACATTAACGTGGTTAATGAGAATCCAAGCAACAATAACCATGGAAACCAAATGGATAATAGTGCCATTCAACACATAGTGGCACAAGGAATTATAGATGCAATGCCATTTATTATTCAAACGGTTCAAGAAGCGAATAATAAAAGTAAACATAGCAGTAAGCGACCAATTGAACCAGAACACAGTGTGAACAATGGCCTTTACTTCAAGTGCCCGTTCCCAAAAGAAGAAGAACCGTGCCTTACGGTTGTTCTTACAAGGAATTCTAGTCCTGTAAACCAATAGAATTCTCGGGCAATGAAGAACCTATTGCAGCCCTACGCTGGATAGAAAAGACTGAGGCTGTTCTAAAAATAAGTAAATGTGCGGAAGAGGACAAGATAATGTTTGCTTCCAATCTATTCAAGAATTCAGCCTTAGAATGGTGGAACACTATCCTTCAGTCTAGAGGAAGTGATAAGGTTTATAATATGGAATGGGAAGAATTTAGGAATATGGTGGAAATGAAATTATGCCCTCCTAATGAAAAAGAGCAAATAGCAAACAAATTCCTAAATCTTAGGATGAATGGAGTGGATAGTAAAGGGTACACTACTACATTCTTTGAATATGCTAGGATAGTACCAACCCTTGCATCACCCGAACCAGTATTAATCTCCCGTTACATCTGGGGATTAATTGGAGAAATTAGACATGTAGTCAAGGCAGCTAGACCCCAAACCATAGAAGAAGCCGTAGAACTAGCCAATACCTTGACTGATGAACTAGTTCGTACTAGAGAAGAAGATCAGAGGAGAAACTTAACCCAAAGACTTACCCAAGAATTCCGTTCTGTGAATTTCAACCGTAGGAACGTAGGTTCTACCTCTGCACCATACTGCATGATCTGCAAGAAGAAGCATTCTGGAAAATGCCCCACTTACTGCAACTTCTGCAAAGCACCAGGACATAAGGAAGAGACCTGCAGAAGGAAACCAACAAATGGACTATGCTTCAACTGTGGAGAAAAAGGTCATATCAAGCCAAACTGTCCAAAACTGGCTCCAGCTGCGAACAACAAGAACACTAAAAATGCTAGAGCATTTGTTCTAACTGCAGAAGAAGCTAGGGATGAGATTTTTTACCGAAATACCGGTACCGTACCGGTACCATACCGATGCCGTACCGTACCAATTATAAACGGTACCTGTATCGGTAATAGATTTTTCGAAATACGGTATCGGTAAAAAGCGGTATCGGTACCGGTATTTTTCGGTAAATACCGGTATTAATACCGAATTTAATAATCATCGGTAAAAAGCATGGAATCCATTGAAGTAAGTTAATTTTTTAATGGTTTGGTTATAAATTATCAATATATCTTTTCTTATTTTTAGATTTTTAATATCTTTGTGTTTGGTTGTGTAAGGAGACGACACTATTGTTGAAGAAACCACTTTTGTCGAACTTGATGGTGACTCGGAATTGGGTAAAAGTCGAACCCATGGATGTTTAATATGTTACATTTTTTTACATTCCTCTATATATTACTCTAGTTCAGTTAGTAATGGATGGATAGGTTCCGCATGAAATTTTTTAGGTAAAACAATGGATGACACCAAAGCGGTACTAATGTGGTAAAGTACCAAAATACCGGTACCGATACCTTTACCGTACCGGTACCGAATCTACAAATACGGTACGGTAATCGGTATCCACATTTCCTCAATTTCGGTAACGGTATTTACGGTATCGGTACCGGTACGGTATCGGTATCGTACCGATCTCATCCCTAGAAGAAGCCTAGATGATCCCAGACGTTATAGCTGGTACGTTTTTAGTTAATGATGTCTTTGCTAAAGTATTATTTGACTCTGGTGCGAACCAAAGTTTTATTAGTACTTTGTTTTGCAAAATTCTAAATCAGTCATTAACTAAACTACCACAAGAATGTCTAGTAGAGACAGCTAATGGAGAAACTATTAGGATTTCTGGAATCTTGCAGGGAGCAAGAATAGAAATTTTAAACCAAACATTTAGGGCAAACCTTTATCTAATGAATCTGGCAGGATTTGATGTTGTTTTAGGAATGGATTGGTTAATAGCCAATAAAGCCAGTATTTTATGTGATCAAAAGTCAATTCACCTAAAGGTAAAACGATCACAATTAAAGGAAATAAGCCATCTAGATCCACAAAATTCATCTCTGTGATGAAAACTGCAAGTTCTATAAGAAAAGGTTCTATAGTGTATTTGATTTCTATAATCACTAACACTAAAGGAAAAGAACTAAAAGACATTCCAGTAGTATCTCAGTTTTCAGATGTCTTTCCAGAAGAGTTACCAGGACTACCTCCAGACAGAGAAGTTGAATTCCGAATTCACCTGCTACCAGGAACAGCACCAATTGCCAAAACACCTTACCGTTTGGCACCCGCCGAAATGTGGGAACTGAAGAAACAATTAGATGAATTGCTGGAAAAGGGATTCATACAACCAAGCTCATCGCCATGGGGAGCGCCTATCTTATTTGTTAAAAAGAAGGACGGATCAATGCGTATGTGCATTGACTACCGTGAATTAAACAAGGTTACGATTAAGAATCGGTACCCATTACCGAGAATCGATGATCGGTTTGATCAACTGCAAGGAGCTCGATTTTTCTCAAAAATCAATTTGAGGTCAGGATATCATCAATTAAAGGTACGGGAAGAGGATATTCCTAAAACCGCATTCAGAACAAGGTATGGTCATTATGAATTTACTGTCATGCCATTTGGTTTAACCAATGCCCCAGCTGCATTTATGGACATGATGAACCGAATATGTAAGCCATATTTGGATAAATTCATAATTGTATTTATAGATGATATTCTAATTTACTCTAAGAGTAAAGAAGATCATGCAAGACATTTGCACGAACTTTTGAGTTTACTACGAAAGGAAAAGCTTTATGCTAAGTTTTCAAAGTGCGAATTTTGGTTAGAACAAGTACAATTTCTCGGACACCTAGTCAATCATGAAGGAATTCATGTAGATCCAACAAAAATCGAGGCAATTACCAAATGGAAAACCCCTGAGTCACCAACCGAGGTTAGAAGTTTCTTAGGATTGGCCGGTTATTATAGAAGATTTATTAAAGATTTCTCTAGAATAGCCATTCCTTTCACTAAGTTAACTTGTATATCCATTAAGTTTGAATGGGGACCAAAACAAGAAGAAGCATTTAGAATTCTTAAGCAAAGATTAACCCATACACCCATACTAGCGTTACCAGAAGGAACTGAAGATTTTGTAGTCTATTGTGACACTTCTAAGTTAGGTTATGGATGTGTATTAATGCAACGCCAAAAGGTTATAGCTTATGCATCCAGACAACTTAAGAATCATGAAAATAATTATTCAACCCATGATTTAGAACTAGGAGCTATAATTTTTGCCCTTAAGATTTGAAGACATTACCTTTATGGTAGTAAGTTTACCATATTTACTGATCACAAAAGTTTAAGGTATGTTTTCGGGCAAAAAGAGTTGAATATGAGACAAAGACGTTGGATGGAATTGCTTAGTGATTATGATTGTGATATCTAGTATCATGAAGGAAAAGCAAATGTAGTGGCAGATGCTTTAAGCCGAAAGTATCATGAAAAGCCAAGAAGAGTACGTTCTCTTAAATTAAATCTAAAAGTAGATTTAAATGATCAAATTAGAAAAGCACAAGAGTCAGTAATCAAGGACGATACTGAAAAATTAAAAGGCATGATTAAGGAATTAGAACAAGGAACAAATGGGATTTGGAGATTCCATAAAAAGAGAATGTGGATACCTAAATTAGGAAACCTACGCCATCGTATATTAGAAGAAGCCTATAAGTCTAAGTATACGATGCATCCAGGAAATGATAAAATGTACCAGGACTTAAAGAAAAATTTTTGGTGGATAGGAATGAAAAAGGACATAGCAGCTTATGTTTCTAAATGTTTAACTTGCTCACAAGTTAAAGCTGAACACCAGAAACCCTCAGGTTTGTTACAGCAATTAGAAATGCCAGTGTGGAAGTGGGAATTAATAACAATGGATTTTGTTACTAAATTACCCAAAACCAAGAAAGGTAATGATACAATCTGGGTGATTGTAGATAGGCTAACCAAGTCAGCCCATTTCCTACCTATGAAGGAAACTTTTAGTATGGAACAATTAGCTAAATTGTATGTAAATGAAATCGTTTCTTTACATGGAATACCTTTATCAATTGTTTCTGATAGGGATAGCCGATTTACCTCTCATTTTTGGTCAAGTTTCCAAAAGGCAATGGGAACTAAATTAAATCTGAGTACAACTTATCATCCTCAAACGGACGGACAAAGTGAAAGAACAATTCAGACAATGGAAGACATGCTCAGAGCTTGTGTAAATGATTTCGGAGGTAATTGGGACAATCACTTACCTTTAATAGAATTTTCTTATAATAATAGTTATCACACAAGTATCAATGCTGTACCATTCGAAGAACTTTATGGATGAAAGTGCCAGACCCCAGTCTGTTGGGCAGAAATTGGGGAAAAGCAATTATCTGTACCAGAGATAGTGCAAGAAACAACTGACAAAATCATTCAAGTCAAGGAACGACTGAAAGCCGCACGCGATCGATAAAAGAGCTATGCCGATAACCGACGCAAGCCATTGGAATTTCAAGTAGGAGATAAAGTATTGTTAAAAGTAAAAATATAAAGGATGGTGACTTGTACAAGAAGCAAATACATAAAGGATGGTGACTTGTACTTGTGCGATACAAGTCTAGTGACTAACGTTAATAAAACACGTATAGGTCACGACGCTGTAACAATCCTCAATAAACCGACATCCTCGATTATTTTTCCGACACCCTAGTATATCTTAAAAATATCCCAATGTGTCTCAAAATACAACCCGTATGGAAAACCGAGCCCGAAATACGTTATAGTATTTAAAATAAATTAAAAACAAGAAATAGTAAGTTGAGGCGGGCCGCGTAGACCCACCCCAACCATTTACGCGGGCGGTATCAAGGTGGATACCGGATTCCTTTGAGTTTCTTTAGTTCAAACGGGCTGCGTAAGCCTTAGCTTACACTTACGCGGGCTGCGTAAGCCTTAGCTTACACTTACGCGGGCCGCGAGAGATCAACAACGCGGAGACACCTTGAGCTGACATGTGTCGACATCGTGGCGGGTCTAGTAGATGAGCCGGACAAGCTAGTCCGTTGACTAGCTTTGACGCGGGCCGCGTGAGACTCAGATTTCAGCACTATATAAAGGAGGCCTCGGATTTCAATTCAGTTCGTCCCAAATTTCATTCTCAATCTCGAAATTCTGTAGTAGAGTTATTATACGTGGGTATTATATCCCCCTAATAGCGAAGTTCTGCTCCGTTGTAAGTATTATAACCCCAGGAGACGTATTAGATACTCTGCCCGATTGATCTAGGGTTCCGTAACGGCTGTCGTGGTTCTGCCCGACGTAGACGTTGGAATGCCGTCTCGGGGAGGGTATTGCTAATGTTAAATTGGGTTATTGTACTAACACGTGTGCTTTTGTGTAAATTATAGATTATTCCCAGGAAATCCTTACTGAAAATCCTAAAACATCAATGTGAGTTGATCCACTTTTTGTAAACCTTTTTAATTGTTTTTACAAAACCTTAAATATCTTTCCATGCGAATAACAGTTATTGAGTATTTGTAAGAATACAATTACAGTCGGTAAATTTAGGGTTTTGTATACAAAATTTGTTATCACCTGGTAAAGGAGTAACATGACCATAAGTCGGAACGACATTACCGTGTGGTGGTAATTGATATAACTTGGAAACAAATGTAATTGCGGATGCGCCCTCAATACTGTTCATTGTGACTTTTTATTTAAACTTGATTAAACTGGGATTCACTCACCAGTATTTCCCACTGACAAATGTTTTTAAAAACGCGTTTCAGGTAACAAAATGTGAAAGCCAAATAGAAGCCAGCTGGACAGCACTGAAGGCTTGGAAAAGTGGCAATAAAGTTACCTAAAATAAAATAGATGTTTTTATTAAATAAAATAGGATTTATTCCTATGAAAACGTGTGTACTATGAACTTGGGTTTTATCCCATTTATTTAAAGTTATGAAAAGGGTGGTTTTTTACTCTGATTAAATATTTCCTAACTACGGTCCTGATGAAAATTTCCGCTGCCAAATTAGACAAATACCACGATACCACCGAAACTGGCTCGCGGCCGCCCGTTCCCGGGAATCAGGGATCGGGGGGTTGCGACAGACGCAATATAAGCAAACCCGGTGAAGTTTACGACGCAAGAAACGCAAAGTTGTGAGTTCATGCTCCCCCTTTTTCTTTTAACTGTTTTCAGTTTTATAACTTCGGGGGTGAAGTACATGTTACTAAATATTTACAGAAAAGTGAGATTATGTCCCCACTTTTAATCATTTACATACTTTTTAAACTTGGGGAAAATACATGTGTTATGGTATGAGGATACAAGAACTAAGGAATGATACTAGAAATTGTGTCGTGAATAGGGTACCATAAGCACAATTAATCGTGTGCATACTAAGACCGCAGAAAAAAAGGTTAGATCTAATGGGTTTTCGGGCAGCCACACTCTTGGTGAAAACTATTACCAAGTAGTGCTTTTGTGTCTCCGTCGTGAATCGACAACTAGAAAAATGCCTATGGTTTGGATGCTTCCTATGTCGTGTCACATGTTAATGGCCTTGCAACCCATTAACAGTCTTGATACATACAGGAATACTTGAGTTATACAAATTACATACCATGTTTTCATACAAAGTGTACAAACGTTCAATACAAAAATTGCATGAATTCACACCAATATTATGTTGACGATTTTCCAAAAGCTCACATGTATTTCAGGTAACTAAAGTGGATATGCGCGCGGTCTTACTCATGCTCTTGGATGTTGTTTATGTTTATCGTTGAATAAAGTTGTAAACTTTTCAGACAATATGCTGTCTTGTGATGTAAACTCTTAAACCATGTTTTCAGTTATGAAATGTTTGGTATTTGGAGTTATTTTTACGAGCATGTAGTAGGTTTACCTTTCGTATGCAATGAGAACCTTTCATGATCACACCTCGTGCTTCCGCCTTAGAAAGGGGTGTGACAGATTTGATATCAGAGCTGCGATTGTAGTGAACCAGGATTCCTTCTCGAGTCTAGACTACAATCTCTATGATCCTTTCACGAAAACAATTTTTCAAAGACTTTTCATTGCATAAAACTTTCCGCGATATCCACTACCTGAAACTGTTTACAAAGAGTCAAGAAAAGACACTACGAGACTTAGGGTGCACTGGAGTAGCACTTGTCTTTGACTAGAAATTACTTGCAACTATGTGAAATAAGTGATATATACATATACTAGAAATAGAATATCTCAGGTACTCGTGACTTTACCTGAAAGAAATGGCCTATTTGAAGGAAGTGATACGAGGATGAAACGAACTGTGCAGACTGTGCAAGGACTTACGTAATTATGGATACATACATAATTATGGAATTCAGTGCACAGAAACCACAGCAAGTCTTGTCACGTATCATAAGAGATTCCTTCAAATACAAGAAAAGGTCAAACGTGAATACCCACACCCCTCCCCCAGCCTATTAAATACTCTTTTGGAGTAATAATTTAGGGTATAAAGACAAGAACCACCAATATGAAGTAAGATATTTGTCCTTTACATATATTAAACTTGTACCTTGGGGAGATGTAACCCTTATGCATTTTGCTTACCTTGCAAACAATGACGTAACAAGTTGCCCTGATATGTGTAAAGACATCGGTAAATATCTTATGACGCATCAGTATTTATCTAATTATGCATGCTTGTTGCTGTATGAATTCATTTATACACTTGGCAGATTGTTTGATGTCACTTATGTGGTATATGTCTGTGTATATATACTATTACTGTCTCGTATGACGATATCAAACAAATGTCTAACCCTGTTGTGTTATGTTCCGACAGAACATGGTACCTAGGAGAGCTGTGAACAACCAAAATTCCGATCAACCCCCTCCTCCTCTTCTACCGAGGACCGCTGAGGAACTGAACACTCTACTGGAAGAAAGGATCTCCGCAGCTATCGCTCAATACGAGGCGAACCGCACCGAAGAAAGTGGAGGGCCGAGCAATGCTAGACGTAATGGGAATGGAGATTCATCTGGAGGAAACGCAGCTCAGGGCTGCACTTTCAAGCTGTTTCTCGACTGCAAACCGCTGAACTACGATGGCACTGGAGGTGCAGTGGCTTTCGTACGCTGGATGGAAAAGACGGATGCCACTATCCGTATGAGCAAGTGTACGGCGGATTAGCAAGTCACTTTTGCTACGGGGTTGTTTGTTGATGAAGCTTTGACTTGGTGGAATTTGCAAGTCCAGACTCTGGGTGATGATGCTGCGTACGGCATGACGTGGGATGCGCTAAAGGAACGTATGAGAGAAAAGTATTGCTCACGTGCTGAACTCCAAAGGTTGGAGACTGAGTTTTGGCACTTGACCATGGAAGGTGCTGACATTACTGGTTATACCCGAAGGTTCCACGATCTGTCGAGAGTGATCCCCTACATGGTGACTCCCGAATTTTAGCGCGTTAAATGCTACATTTGGGGGCTGGCCTCAGAATTTCGCAGCATGGTAACTTCGGCCAAACCTCAAACGATCACTGAGGCTGTAACTTATCGTTGAACCCAACAAAAAAGACCGAGACGCATGCTGAGTCGTTTGGTGACAAGAAAAGGAAGCATGCGAACCTGAATCAAGAAACTCGTAACAACAGGGGTTCCAACAATAAGAAGCGAGACTCCAACCCGCCTCAGGAGGCGAAAACTCTTGCAACCATGAATGACGCACCTGCCAAAAAGTACTTGGGCACTCTGCCCACCTGCAACCAGAGCAAGCGTCATCACGAAGGAGTTTGTCGCATTCCAAAATGCGACAAGTGTGGAAAACTGGGTCACCACACTGAGGATTGTTGAGGAAAAGGAAGGAACGGGAATGGAATCCGCAACGGTGCTGGTAATAGAAACAATGGTGGAAATGGAAATGGCAATGGTAACCGGAATGGTAATGGAGCTGGGCAGAACCAAGGATGCTTCAGTTGTGGAAGTAAGGATCATTTCATAAAAGATTGCTCAAGAGGAAACAATGCTCAGGCTCGAGCATTTGTGATTGGAGCAAAGAACGCACGCACGCGAGGACCCTAATGTGGTCACCGGTACGTTTCTCGTTAACAATCACTTTGCATCCATATTATTTGACATTGGTGCCGATTATAGCTTCATGTCTGTGGAATTTAAACGTATGCTTGGAATAGAATCTAGTAGATTAGATATTCCTTATTCCATAGAACTAGCCAATGGTAAACTTGTTGAATCAAGCGAAGTTGTTAGGGGTTGCACATTAGAACTTGGTGAGCAAAGATTTAGCAACGACCTCTTACCTATTCAATTGGGTAGCTTCGATGTAGTGGTCGGAATGGACTGTTTGTCCAAGAACAAAGCTGAAGTTGTTTGTCACGAGAAAATCATTCATATCCCTCTGACGAATGGTGAAACTCTCATCGTACATGGAGAAAAACGAGACGCGCCACTACGAATCATCAGCTGATGAAGGCGCAGAAGTGCTTAAGGAAAGGATGTGTTGCTTTCCTGGCGCACGTTGTAGATAAGAAAGCTGAGGAGCCGAAACTCAAAGATATTCCTATGGTGAAGGAATTCCCTGATGTTTTTCCCGAAGATCTGCCAGGACTACCTCCGCAACAACAAGTCGAATTCCGTATAGACTTGGCTCCAGGAGCCGCTCCTGTAGCCAAGGCACCCTATCGACTTGCACCATCCGAAATGCAAGAATTATCTACATAACTCCAGGAGTTGTTGGATAAAGGATTCATAAGGCCAAGCTTCTCGCCTTGGGGAGCTCCAGTATTGTTCGTGAAAAAGAAGGATGGAACACTGTGGATGTGTATCGATTACAGAGAACTGAACAAGCTCACAATCAAGAATCGGTACCCACTACCGAGGATTGATGAAATGTTTGATCAGTTGCAAGGATCGAGCTACTATTCCAAGATCGACCTTCGATCTGGATACCATCAGTTAAGGATTCAAGAGGAAAGCGTACCAAAGACTGCATTCAGAACACGCTATGGGCATTACGAGTTTCTTGTGATGCCATTCGGATTGACGAACGCCCCAGCGGTATTTATGGTGTCACACCCCCAAAATCCACACGCGGAGTATCACCGCTTAGAGGCGTGACTGACCAGGATCAAACCACTAATCATATAGAACAAGTATATAATTAATTGTAAAAGTCCAACCAACGTGATTAGTGTCCGAAACAAACATAGTTAAGTTATGAGCGGAAGCATAATGTTTAAAACCAAATCAAGAGTTCAAATATCCAAATGTTTAACATGGCACACAGCTGTCCATGTCCCACAACGACTCTTCCTTGTGCAAGCTCCAGCTAAGTACCTATAGACCTGCAAAGCATGTAGTAACGAGTCAACAACAAGTTGAGTGAGTTCACGGTTGGGTGTTCGTTTTAAGTTGTTCCAAAAACAGTTTCCTTTAACTGGCATCCTGCCGTGGGGGTTACCCCATAGTTGAAAACGTGATTTGTTTAACCCTTTGTTTATCCCATTTACTCTGGCAATCCTGCCGTGGGGGCTACCCCATGATAGTTATCTGGCATTTCGGCCGTGGGGGCTACCCCGTGTATCCACTAGACTCGTTACCATATCGACTACTGACTGAAGTCATGTTTAAGTGCCCTGAAACTGTCAATGTCTATCAGCATTGACGTGCCCCAGATCCATTAGTTCACGCCCGTCCTCTGCGGCACGGTGTGAGGCTTGTCAGACCTAAATAGCGCTATCTAACTAATGACCCGCTCGCCATTGGCTCGGCGATTAAGTCGATATAAAAAGGAGGGACTTCCTGATAGAGAGTTTTGGTCTAGTATAGTTATCTGTCCGTGAGGACGAGGAATTACATTCCTGAACCATTACTGTCCTACCCAAGAAAGGACGAGGAATCCATATTCCTTACCCCATTCCCAACCCCTGGGAATCCCATGCTTTGTAGAGTGTGAACTCACCTTGGTTTGCTCGGCAGATTACACAGAAAGGTCACGTCTAAATGCTAGTGGTCAACCACATCCTAACATGGTTATCACACATGTCAGGTTTAGGTTCAATTAAAGCACGTATGATTACACATAGATAGCAAATAAGAAATGTACACGGATCATGGCAATATACATCAACACGTTCAACAATTAATAGCGTATTCAAGGTTAGGCTCGCACAAGCTTTGTGGCCTTGTGCGAGTCATCCGTTGGAACCCAATACTACCCGGCCCATAAACCAAAAGCCCAAATACATCTACGTGCATAAACACAGCCCAACAATAAACAAACAACAAACAATAACAGATACCCATCTTGTGCGGCCCAATCACAACAAACAACAAACTATCTTGTACGGTTCATGTGTCTTGTGCGACTCATTGTGGGCTTGGAGGCCCAACCGTTAAACACATGCAGCATGTGCGATCCAGCAGGCCTTGTGCGGCTGGCTGTGTCTTGTACGACTGACCAGACTTGTGCGAAAGGACCCCTTATGCGACTAGGGGCCTTGTGCGACCGGTTAACAAACTTTTGTGAATTAAGCAATCAGTTACATCTATTCCATAATTTCCTATTTTACAATAAGTCAACTAACAGTTTTCTTATTTCCAATTCCATATACCATCGATCAACTAACCAATTTATCATCCAATCCATTATCATCACATGATAGCCTTAACTATTCTGACAATCACATTTACTATGCACATGCTTGGATTTGTCAATACTACAACCTCACACACACATGGCCGACAATCTCATACACATGACTTCCCTACATTATCATGATAAACACCTATTCTAACATATCATCAATCATGCATTCGGTTCATCACATCTGTACGAAAATCAAATATATATTTTAACTCATGATTGTAGTTTTAGCACATGTCCACTAACAAGAAACCCTATTCGACCACACCACAAAATTATCATCAACTATTGTCAGATATTCCCATGTGTTTATTTAATCTATGTTGACTTTAACAACACAATGATTCATAGGAATTGTTTAATATAAAACCATGATCCCTCATATAACATCAAATCATGCGACCTTATTATCAAACCTTCGATTCTTAGAACAATAACATGAAACCCGATTTATCATGAATATTCTATAATACACATAAGCCGATTTCATGAACACTATGATCAACTCTTCGGATTCGAATCAAATATATATATGGCCGATTACATTCATACATTCTTAATCACCTAATATTCAAAGTAATCATAACAAATCATCATCAATCATATCGAGCATATATGACACACATTATAATACCATCAAACAATAGTTAATCATACTAACCAAATAGAGAAGGAACGAGAATTGATCCGAACAAGAGAATGATCCAAACCCTATGAACTTCGATGAGGAGGATGTTTGGCTGCCTTCGGTTCGTGAGAGAGAGAGAGGGAATAGCTAGGGTTTGTGTATGTGAATGTTTTGCAACAAATGAGAACAAACTCTCTAAGGTGTGTGTGTATGCGCATGAAGAGTGGGCCGAACCCAACTTGGGCTGCCCTTTAGATCCGAGTGCAAGTTGTGCGGCCCAACCGGGCTTGTGTGATCAAGTAGTGTTGTGCGATCGGTTTGTTTATAAATGTACATTCGCTTCATAATTTCACATAATCAAAACAACATAACATTCAATCAATTAATAAAGTTCACATAGTCACATAATGTTACACAAAGATACGCTCTAAAGTACGAGTTGTCACATATGGATCTGATGAACCGCGTATGCAAACCATATCTCGATAAATTCGTGATTATATTTATCGATGATATCCTGATTTACTCACGAACGAGAGAAGAGCACGAGCAACATCTCAGAAAAATTTTGGAACTACTGAAGAAAGAGAAACTTTATGCAAAGTTTTCAAAATGCGAATTCTGGATTCGCGAAGTACAGTTTCTTGGTCACGTTGTGAACGAGAAGGGCATTCATATAGACCCATCCAAGATTGAAGCAATATAGAATTGGGAAGCCCCCAAAACCCCGACTGAAGTTCGACAATTTTTGGGCTTAGCAGGCTATTACCGGCGATTTATTGAGAATTTCTCCAAGATAGCTCAACCGCTGACAACCCTTACACAGAAAGACAAGAAGTACGACTGGGGTGACAAGCAGGAAGAAGCCTTCCAACTGCTCAAAAATAAGCTATGCGATGCACCAATACTATCCTTACCCGAAAGCACAGAAGACTTCGTGGTATACTGCGACGCTTCGCGTCAAGGTTTGGGTTGCTTGCTCATGCAACGTCAAAAAGTCATCGCTTATGCTTCCAGACAGTTAAAGGTGCACGAAAGAAATTATACCACGCACGACCTAGAGCTAGGCGCAGTGGTATTTGCCTTGAAGATCTGGCGACATTATTTATATGGTACACGATGTACAATCTTCACGGATCATAAAAGCCTACAACACATATTTGATCAGAAGGAACTAAATATGCGTCAACGACGTTGGGTTGAGCTGCTGAACGATTATGACTGTGAGATTAAGTACCATCCAGGAAAGGCAAACGTTGTAGAAGACGCGTTAAGCCGAAAGGAAAGGGTTAAGACCCTAAGGGTTCGAGCATTGGAAATGACTATTCGAACGAACCTCACTACACGCATTCGTGACGCACAACAAGAAGCCCTTAAGATGGAGAATCGTAGAGCTGAATACCTCCGAGGTATGCTGAAGAATTTGGTGCCAAACAAAGAGGGAACCTTATACTTTAAGGAGCGTATTTGGGTTCCGCTCTATGGCGGTAATCGAGAAGTCATCCTTAATGAAGCTCACAAGTCGAGATACTCAATCCATCCAGGATCGGAACAAAATGTATCAAGACTTGAAAGATTACTATTGGTCGCCGAGACTTAAAAACGATGTTGCTATTTATGTTGGAAAGTGCCAAACCTATGCTAAGGTTAAGGCTGAATATCAGAAACCGTCTGGCCTACTGCAACAACCAGAGATACCCATGTGGAAGTGGGAGCAAATCTCGATGGACTTCATAACGAAATTACCAAGGACCCCGAGAGGGCACGATATGATATGGGTGATAGTTGATCGATTGACGAAATCTGCGCATTTCCTACCGATCCGAGAAAAAGACAGTACTGGAAAGCTTGCTGAGTTGTACTTGAAAGAAATCGTGGCACGTCATGGAGTGCCTATTTCAATTATTTCAGACAGAGATGGACGTTTTGTCTCAAGGATCTGGCAATCCTTTCAGGAAGCCTTTGGATCTCAACTAGATCTAAGCATGGCCTTCCATCCGCAAACAGACGGTCAGAGCGAACAGACCATACAAACGCTGGAAGATATGCTTCACGCATGTGTTATGGACCTAGGCGGCAGCTGGGATACTCACCTACCTTTAGTTGAGTTTTCCTACAATAACAGTTATCATATGAGTATAAAAGCCGCTCGCCCTTATGTTGGGCAGACGCTGGAGACAAACGTATGGTTGGTCCTGAACTTGTGCAAGAGACAACCGACAAGATCATGCAGATCCGCGAGCGCATTAAGGCGGCTCGAGATCGACAAAAGAGCTACGCTGATCGAAGACGAAAACCATTAGAATTCGAAGTGGGAGACAAAGTTTTGTTGAAGGTCTCACCTTGGAAGGGCGTAGTAAGATTTGGAAAACGTGGAAAGCTGAATCCACGATACATCGGACCATTCAAGATCTTAGAAAGAATTGGTACCATGGCATACAAGTTGGAATTACCGGAAGAACTTTACGGAGTACATGATACGTTTCATGTATCCAACCTCAAGAAGAGTCCAACACAAGAAACAGTGATCATCCCTGCGGATGAAGTGCATATTGACGACACCCTCCGATTTACAGAACAATCCGTTGAGGTTACTGACTGGAAAGTCAACAAGGCCCGAAGGAGTAGTATCAAACTTGTCAAAGTACGTTGGAACTTCAAGCACGGACCCGAGTACACGTGGGAACGTGAAGACCAGTTTAAAGAAAAGTACCCCCACCTGTTCAAGAAAACTCCTACGAGAGATAGATCAGCCTGAATTTCGGGACGAAATTCTTTTAACGGGGGGAGACTGTGACAACTAGCACCAAACCGGTAATTTCCGCACAATTTAATTAATACTTAATGACTGCAATTATGTGCTTAAATGTCAACATTATCTAATTATATGCTATACATGTGAATTCATGCACGTTTTATACTACAAAAATTGCTTTATGCATTAATGATAGCGTTGCGTCAGAAATACTAGTAAACTCACCGGTAAGACACATTGTGTCAACAATTCTGCAGAAAGCAGTCAGACAATAGAATTGGAGCCTAGGTGTAGGTCCAACGTCAAAAATACGCTAAAACCCAAGAGTATATACAAGGGTTAACATATAGACTTTTCGGAAGCTAAGATATGCACTAAAAAGCACCCGAAACGCATTTTAAATGCAGAATTCTGCACAAATCAGCTATAATCAGCTTTTTAACACATAAATATTATGCATAATTCATGTTTTATTATCCAGAATACCCTCCTAAGTGTTGGGAATTAAAAAGGGTCACAAAAGGGTACATAAAGGACACTAAACGGTGCAATTTAGCACTTTAACGAACCGGTATTTAACCGAACAACCGGACATTACCCGGAACATCAAAATATTACTAGAAGCATTGTTTTAATATTTCTGAGCTAGTCATGGTCCCCGAACACCATAACACCCCTTATAACATAATAACACATCAAGTCCCTAAACTTTACATTTGAAACTAACCTATTTATGAATATTAGAAATTGGAATTTACACATTACCCCCCCCCCCCCTTATATGGTTGACGGTTGCAAAAGGGTGGCCCCCACCAAATTTCTGCCAAGATATCATATGATCTTGCTTAGATTCACTTGGATTCATTATGATTGTAAAATCTCAAAATATATAGTGAAGATCTTGGAAGATATGGCATGCTTATAAGTATCACCATTTCACCACTTAACACCACACCTCCCTCCTCCCTTCACCCCCACCTACGGCGGTGAGCCACCCCCACAACCACCAACATCATTCCATTCCAAGCTTAACCTAAGGTGAAACAAGGTGTTTGAGGAAGTGTGGAGCTTGTGGATCTTGAAGAACCTTCTTCATTTGCTTTTACCCACCATCTTTGTCATCTTCATCTTCAAGTGTTCTTCCCTAGCCCTTGTGCTAGTAGTAAGCTCCTTGTAACTTGTTACTTCATATTTTGATGGTTAAAAGATGATGAATATTGATAATCACAAGGACACAAAAGAACATGATCATGATACTTTAACATAAGCTTAAAAATATAAGAATACATGTTGAATATGTTGATTTGCTTTTTGTTGATTGATTATTAGTGTTAGTGATGTTAGACATCATAAGAAACCTACTAGATTGTGATTAAATACATGATCTAGTAAGTTAAAATGGTGATCTTGTGAAAAACCAAGATCTTCATGCTTTATGTCTTCATGAACTTGAATAAGGAAAGTGATTTTCATATGTAAAATAAAAATGATATAAACAAAATACAAATCTTGTAAATAGATGATTACAAAAATGATTTTCTCAAGAAACCAAGTTTATTTACAAGACTTACAAAGTCATGGTTTCTAAGTAAACTAATAATATTTTTAGTGTTTAAACAAGACTAGAAACATGTTTGTAACAAGAAAAATACAAGAGAAATATTTTTAGAAAAATCATCTTACAAGTTGTAAATGACCAAATCCTTTAATAAAGTGATTTACAAACAAATGGCCATGTTTTTAAGGGTAACTAAACCTACTAAATAACATGGTAAGTTACTACAAGTTTTTACAAAAACTTCAAGTTCATGATATAGTGTAATATACTTGATTTTGACACTCGGTAAGTGTTGAATGAGTTGATGATTGTTGTGATGATTTTTAAAAGAAAATAAACACATGTTTTGAAACATGGGAAACCTCCATTTTTAGGGGAAACTATGTCAAAATTTCTATAAATTTTGACACTTAGAAAAATATAAGTTTTGGTGAAACTTATTCCCTAAAAATATTTACCAAGGTTTTCCTAATCTTTATGTAAACTTCAAGTTAATAAATGATGATTTCAAGATAAAAATTGATATTAAGTATGTATATTTTTGAGGAAAATATATATATATTTCTTGTTCACCAAATTTTGTGCTAAGTGTATGTAGTATGTATTATATGTAATAGTGTGTTAAGACTTGAAAATACACTAAATCCTCCTAAGGAGTAAAAATACAAAATACACATACAACATGCTTAGACAAATACAAGAGAATATATTATGAAAATTTATTGCTTGATAGATTAAATAACTTGGACAAGTTATGAACATGAAATGAAGTTTTGGACAAAATACATAACTTGGGTGAAAAATACAAGATACTTATATTGATTTGTGAGAAAATAATATAAGCAAGATACATAGTTAAAAATATAAATTATTTTTAACACAAGAAACAAATACATAAAGGATGGTGACTTGTACTTGTGCGATACAAGTCTAGTGACTAACGTTAATAAAACACGTATAGGTCACGACGCTATATAAGCAAACCCGGTGAAGTTTACGGCGCAAGAAACGCAAAGTTGTGAGTTCATGCTCCCCCTTTTTCTTTTAACTGTTTTCAGTTTTATAACTTCGGGGGTGAAGTACATGTTACTAAATATTTACAGAAAAGTGAGATTATGTCCCCACTTTTAATCATTTACATACTTTTTAAACTTGGGGAAAATACATGTGTTATGGTATGATGGATACAAGAACTAAGGAATGATACTAGAAATTGTGTCGCGAATAGGGTACCATAAGCACAATTAATCGTGTACATACTAAGACCGCAGAACAAAAGGTTAGACCTAATGGGTTTTCGGGCAACCACACTCTTGGTGAAAACTAGTACCAAGTAGTGCTTTTGTGTCTCTGTCATGAATCGACAACTAGAAAAATGTCTATGGTTTGGATGCTTCCTATGTCGTGTCACATGTTAATGGCCTTGCAACCCATTAACAATCTTGATACATACAGGAATACTTGAGTTATACAAATTACATACCATGTTTTCATACAAAGTGTACAAACGTTCAATACAAAAATTGCATGAATTCACACCAACATTATGTTGACGATTTTCCAAAAACTCACATGTATTTCAGGTAACTAAAGTGGATGTGCGCGCGGTCTTACTCATGCTCTTGGATGTTGTTTATGTTTATCGTTGAATAAAGTTGTAAACTTTTCAGACAATATGTTGTCTTGTGATGTAAACACTTAAACCATGTTTTCAGTTATGAAATGTTTGGTATTTGGAGTTATTTTTACGTGCATGTAGTATGTTTACCTTTCGTATGCAATGAGAACCTTTCATGATCACACATCGTGCTTCCGCCTTAGAAAGGGGTGTGACATTTGATGATGTGGAAGCAGGGGTTAAATGGCTACTTTGGTCAACAACTGTTGAGGTAGCAGTGGTTGAGCTTTGACAGATGTTTTGAACATCTGCTGCTCTGGAAATGGATGTAAATCTTTGTTGTGGAATAATGATTTCATATCCATTGTCTGATGGAGGTGATTGAGATGGACCTGCACTGTTAGTCTTGACAGAAACATTTTCAAAAGTAAATTTATCAAGATCAAATAACTCAGCAGGGTTTGCAGGGATTTTCATTGAAGAAAGTTCATTGAACTTTATATTCAAAGTCTCTTCCACTGTCTTAGTCCTAGTGTTAAACACTTTGTAGGCCTTAGCAGTAGTTGAGTATCCCAAATGATAACCACAATCAACTTTGGCTACAAATTTTGAGATGGAATCTTTTAAGTTTAAAATGAAGCATGGGCAGCCAAAGACTTTGAAGTATGAGATCAGTGGTTTGATTTTATACAGAATTTCATAGGCAGTCTTTTTATGCCTAGGGTTTATTAAAACTGTGTTCTAGACATAGCCGGCAGTGTTTACAGCCTCTGCCCATAAAGTTAATGGCAAACCTGAATCAGCAAGCATGGTCCAGGCATCCTCAATCAATGTTCTGTTCTTTCTTTCAACAACCCCATTTTGTTCATGTGTCCTTGGAATGCTGTACTGCCTTACAATTCCTTTTGACACACAAATCTCATCCAACTCCCTATTTTTGAATTTTGTGCCATTGTGTAACAACCCTCGGTAAAACCAACGCCCTCATAAATATTATGACACTCTAGTATATTGTAAAATATTCCAATATGTCTTATATTGCACCCCGTATGTGAAAACCGAGCCCGAATTATGTTTTAACATATAAAATAAATCAAAAATAAGAAAAATGGAGTTGAGGCGGGCCGCGTAGACCCACCCCAACATCTCACGCGGGCGGTATCAAGACTGGAATTGACTCCGTTGACTTCTTCAGTTGATACGGGCCGCGTAAGCTTAAGCTTACATATACGCGGGCCGCTAGAGATCATCACACGCGAATTCACCAGAGGTCGACACGTGTTGACATCGTGGCGGTCTAGAGGATGACCGGGACAAGCTATATGTTGACCAGGTGGTTGACGCGGGCTGCGTAAGGCTTAGCCTTATCTTACGCGGGCCGCCTGGAAGTCAGAATCCAGCACTATATATAGAACTCATCAGTTTACGTTTTTCGTCGCTCACATTTCAATCTCAAATCACAATTTCTGTAGGAAAGTTATAATACACGGGTATTATACCCCTAATTAGCGAGGTTCTGCTCCGTTGTAAGTATTATAACCCCAGTTTCGTAATAGTTATGCTGCCCGATTGATTTAGGGCTCCGTAACAACTGTCGTGGTTCTGCCCGACGTAGTTGTTGGAATGCCGTCTCGGGGAGGGTATCATTAATAATTTCAAAGGGTTATGATACTAACCAATGTACATTTGTATAAGTTATAGATTATATCCAGGTAACCCTTACAAGAAGCCTAAGATAGCAAAGTGAGTTTATCCTCTTTTTGTTAATGTTTATGGAATAATTTACAAATCCTTAATTGTTTTACAATGTGATTAAGCGGTGATTGAGTCTTTGTAGTTCTTCAATTACTGCCGGTATGTTGGGGTTTTGTATACAAAATTTACTACACTGTGAGTAGTAAGTCAAGGTTGACAGTACGTTACCATTGGACAATGAGTTAGCCAATGTGTAATATGACCCACAAGTCAGTGGATTGATAGTACCAAATGGAGTAATTGTGTAGACATAAACATTGTAATCATCCTCAATACTGTTTTAATCGATAAAATGTTTCTTGATTAAACTGGGATTCACTCACCAGTATTTCCGACTGACAAATGGTTTTAAAACGCGTTTCAGGTAACCCAATGTGACAGCCAATTAGCAGAAAGCCAGCTGGAGAGCACTAAAGGCTTGGGGATAATGTGGCTATAAAAGTTACCTAATAAACGATGTTTTAAATTCAATAAGATAGGGTTTATCCCTATAAATGTATTGTAATAAGAAACTTGGCTTTTACCCATGTGAGTATTAAAATAAAATATGGTGGTTTTACTCTGATAAACATTTCCTAACTACGGTCCTGATGAAAATTCCGCTACGAGATTAAATAACCTGATACCACCACAACTGAGATCGCGTCCGCCCGTTCCTGGGAATAAGGGATCGGGGGTTGCGACAGGAGGTGGTATCAGAGCCTAGCCACTGGTCTGAGCCAAAGAAGTGTTCTGCTGACACTTAAGTTTTAAATTTTGTGTTAGGAAATAATGGAAATTATATGCATATCTGTAATTATTTATTATGTGTTATTTGACTATTTGTTAGTTTACAGTATGAGTGATCAAGAACCCTCAGATATGAATCGTTAGTTATCTGAATCACCTAGGAGTGAAGGTACATCATCACAGCCTGCCCTTTCAGGGTATACTGCTGATCAGGAGGATGGAACATTTGCTTTTAGAGCTCAATCTGAAGAGCCATTTCCTAATAAGAAATGAGGATGGTTCAGTAAAGAAGCTTTTGCTCGTAGGAGGAGAATGCAGAAGTTGCAACAGCAAAGAGCCTTAGCAGCTATTAAGCGAGAGACAGATGCCCATACGCAGGATATGCTTAATAGAAGCCTAGCTAATTTCCATATCTTAGCTACAACTGTTGCTGACCCAAGTCTGGAACAACTAGTAGCCCCACAACCACAAAACCCAGAACAACCCATGGAGATAGAAATTCCTGAAAATCAGGTGGAGATGCATGGGGTACCTGCACCAAACCCCCTAGACCCAAATTACGACCCCTGGTGGGACGAAAATAGGGACTTTGTGCAACGTTACCCTATCCAGGAATATCCACCCATACAGAACATAGAAGCCTATCCAGGTATGGACCCTTTAGATCCCTATTACCATGATAACTATATTAGAGAGATTTTAGAGGATCCTTACCAATTTTAGGAACTGTCACCCCCATATCAGGAACCAGCACCCCAGATTCCAAACCCAGTCCTAGAACCTGCACCCCCAATGAGTGCAGAAAACGTCCAAGAACTTAGGACTTTTGGGGAGGAAATTTTAGAAAGCAGTGAGAGAATGCGTCAGGTGGGAGAGCGTCTCGTATGGAAATACGATGAACGCAATATGGATTTTTGGATGAATCCATACCCGTGAATGTGAGAATGGAGGAGATGGTAGTAATAATAATAATAATAAAATAAAAATAAAATTATGTGTGTACGGATGCATAGTACTATTAGTGTAATTTTCTTTCTGTTGGTATTGTAACTTTTATTTAAGTACTAGTGTGTAATAGACGCATAGTCTATAAAAATAGAGTATAAGTCGCAATGATCGACGTTTTTTGCTAGATTGCGTGTCATGTGAGTTACTATATTAACTATTATTTGTGATATTAATATGTGATAAATGTTTAAAATTCAGATGGCCGATGAAGAAAATCAAGGAAATCTGAATAACGATAATCAGAGTAACATTAACGTGGTTAATGAAAACCCAAGCAACAATAACAATGGAAATCAGATGGATAATAGTGCTATCCAACATATAGTGGCACAAGAAATTATAGACGCAATGCCATTTATTCTTCAAACGGTTCAAGAAGCGAATAATAAAAGTAAACATAGCAGTAAGCGACCTATTGAACCAGAACATAGCGTGAACAATGGACCTATACTTCAAATGCCCATTCCCAAAAGAAGAAGAACCGTTCCTTACGGTTGTTCCTACAAAGAATTCTGGTCCTGTAAACCAATAGAATTCTCGGGCAATGAAGAACCTATTGCAGCTCTACGCTGGATAGAAAAGACTGAGGCTGTTCTAAAAATAAGTAAATGTGCGGAAGAGGACAAGATAATGTTTGCTTCCAATCTATTTAAGAATGCAGCCTTAGAATGGTGGAACACTATCCTTCAGTCTAGAGGAAGTGATAGGGTTTATAGTATGGATTGGGAAGAATTTAGGAATATGGTAGAAAGGAAATTCTGCCCTCCTAATGAAAAGGAGCAGATAGCAAACAAATTCCTAAATCTTAGGATGACTGGTGTGGATAGTAAGGGGTACACGAAGTTATTCTTTGAATATGCTAGAATAGTACCAACTCTTGCTTCACAAGAACCAATGTTAATCTCCCGTTATATTTGGGGATTAATTGGAGAGATTAGACATGTAGTCAAGGCAGCTAGACCTCAAACTATAGAAGAAACTGTAGAACTAGCCAATACCTTGACAGATGAGTTAATCCGTACTAGAGAAGAAGACCAGAGGAGAAACCTAACCCAAAGGCTTACTCAAGAATTTCGTTCTGGAAATTTCAATCGTAGGAATATGGGTTCTACCTCTGCACCATACTACAAGGTCTGCAAGAAAAAGCATTCGGGAAAATGCTCCACTCTCTGCAATTATTGCAAGATGCCAGGACATAAGGAAGAGAATTGCAAGAGGAAATCCAGTAATGGATTATGCTACAACTGTGGAGAAAAAGGTCATATCAGGCCAAACTGTCCAAAATTGGCCCTAGCTGCAAACAACAAGAATACTAAAAATGCTAGAGCATTTGTTCTGACTGCAGATGAAGCCAAGATGATCCCAGACGTTATAGCTGGTACATTTTTAGTTAATGATATATTTGCTAAAGTATTATTTGACTCTGGTGCGAACCAAAGTTTTATTAATACATCGTTTTGCAAAATTCTAACTCAGTCATTAACTAAACTACCACAAAAATGTCTAGTAGAGACAGCCAATGGAGAAACCGTTAGAATTTCTGAAATCTTGCAGGGAGCAAGTATAGAAATTTCAAATCAGAAATTTATTGCAAATCTTTATCCCATGAATCTGGCAGGATTCGATGTTGTTTTAGGAATGGATTGGTTAATAGCCAATAAAGCCAATATTTTATGTGATCAAAAGTCAATACAAGTGAATTCACCGAAAGGTAAAATGATCACAATTAAAGGAGATAAGCCGTTTAGATCCACTAAATTCATCTCTGTGATGAAAACTGCAAGTTGTATAAGAAAAGGTTCTATAGTGTATTTGATTTCTATAGTCACTAACACTAAAGGAAAAGAACTAAAAGATATTCCAGTAGTATCTCAATTTTCAGATGTCTTTCCAGAAGAATTACCAGGACTACCTCCAGACAGAGAAGTTGAATTCAGGATTCATCTACTACCCGGAACAGCACCAATTGCCAAGGCACCCTACCGTTTGGCACCCGCTGAAATGCAAGAACTAAGGAAACAATTAGACGAATTGTTAGAGAAAGGATTTATACAGCCAAGTTCGTCGCCATGGGGAGCGCCGATATTGTTTGTTAAAAAGAAGGACGGATCAATGCGTATGTGCATTGACTACCGTGAATTAAACAAAGTCACGATTAAGAATCGGTACCCATTACCAAGAATCGATGATCTGTTTGATCAACTACAAGGAGCTCAATTTTTCTCTAAAATCGATTTAAGGTCAGGATATCATCAATTAAAGGTACAGGAAGAGGACATTCCTAGAACCGCTTTTAGAACGAGGTATGGTCATTATGAATTTACTGTCATGCCATTTGGTTTAACCAATGCCCCAGCTGCATTTATGGACATGATGAACCGAGTATGTAAGCCATATTTGGATAAATTCATAATTGTTTTCATAGATGATATTCTAATTTACTCTAAGAATAAAGAGGATCATGCAAAGCATTTGCACGCACTTTTAAGTTTATTAAGAAAGGAAAAGCTTTATGCTAAATTCAATAAGTGCGAATTTTGGTTAGAACAGGTACAATTCCTTAGACACCTAGTCAATCATGAAGGAATTCATGTAGATCCAACAAAAATCGAGGCAATTACTAAATGGAAAACCCCTGAGTCACTAACTAAGGTTAGAAGTTTCTTAGGATTGGCCGGTTATTATAGAAGGTTTATTCAAGATTTTTCTAGAATAGCCATTCCCTTAACTAAGCTATCTTGTAAATCTGTTAAATTTGAATGGGGAATAAAACAAGAAGAAGCCTTTAGAATCCTTAAGCAAAGATTAACCGATACGCCCATACTAGCATTACCAGAAGGAGCTGAAGACTTTGTAGTTTATTGTGATGCTTCTAAACTAAGTTATGGATGTGTATTGATGCAACGACAAAAGGTTATAGCTTACGCATCTAGACAACTTAAGAGTCATGAAGAGAATTATTCAACCCATGATTTAGAGTTAGGAGCTATAATTTTTGCTCTTAAGATTTGGAGACATTACCTTTATGGTAGTAAGTTTACCATATTCACTGATCATAAGAGTTTAAGGTATATCTTCAAGCAAAAGGAGTTGAATATGAGACAAAGACGCTGGATGGAGATGCTTAGTGATTATGATTGTGATATCCAGTATCATGAAGGAAGAGCAAATGTAGTGGCAGATGCTTTAAGCCGAAAGTATCATGAAAAGCCAAGAAGGGTACGTTCTCTTAAATTAAATCTGCAAGTAGATTTAAATGATCAAATAAGAGAAGCACAAGAATCAGTAATCAATGAAGATATTGAAAAGTTAAAAGGTATGTTAAAAGAATTAAAACAAGGAACAGATGGAATTTGGAGATTCCATGAAAAGAGAATGTGGATACCTAAACTAGGAAATCTACGCCATCGTATATTAGAAGAAGCTCATAAGTCCAAGTATACGATGCATCCAGGAAGTGACAAAATGTACCAGGATTTAAGGAAAATTTTCTGGTGGATAGGAATGAAAAAGGATATAGTAGCCTATGTTTCTAAATGTTTAACTTGCTCACAAGTTAAGGCTGAACACAAGAAACCCTCAGGTTTGTTACAGCAATTAGAAATACGAGTATGGGAATGGGAATTAATAACAATGGATTTTGTTACTAAATTACCCAAAACTAAGAAAGGAAATGATACAATCTGGGTGATTGTAGATAGACTAACCAAGTCAGCTCATTTCTTACCAATGAAGGAAACAATTAGTATGGAACAATTATCTAAATTGTATGTAAATGAAATTGTTTCTTTACATGGCATTCCTTTATCAATTGTTTCTGATAGGGATAGTCGATTTACCTCTCATTTTTGGTTAAGTTTCCAAAAGGCAATGGGAACCAAGTTAAAATTGAGCACAGCTTATCATCCACAAACGGATGGACAAAGTGAAAGAACAATTCAGACAATGGAGGACATGCTTAGAGCTTGTGTAATTGATTTTGGAGGTAATTGGGACGATCACTTACCTTTAATAGAATTTTCTTATAACAATAGTTATCACACAAGTATCAATGCTGCACCATTCGAAGCACTTTATGGAAGAAAGTGTCGAACCCCAATCTGTTGGGCAGAAATTGGGGAAAAGCAACTATCTGGACCTGAGATAGTGCAAGAAACAACTGACAAGATTATTCAAGTCAAGGAACGACTAAAAGCCGCACGTGATCGACAAAAGAGTTATGCCAATAACCGACGCAAGCCATTAGAGTTTCAGGTAGGAGATAAAGTATTGTTGAAAGTCTCTCCTTGGAAAGGAGTGGTAAGATTCATCAAAAGAGGAAAGCTAAGTCCCAGGTATGTTGGACCTTTCAAGATTATTAGAAAAATAGGACCTGTAGCCTATCAGCTACAACTGCCAGAGGAAATGGCAGGAATACATGATGTGTTTCATGTATCAAATCTCAAAAAGTGTTTAGCTGATGAATCATTGATAGTACCTCTTAAGGATATAGAGGTAAATGAACAACTCAAGTTTGTAGAAAAACCTCTACAAATTGAAGACAGGAAAGTCAAGAATCTCAAACACAAGAGACTAGTTCTAGTCAAAGTGAAGTGGGACTCCAAAAGAGGACCTGAATACACATGGGAGCTTGAATCAGAAATGCAAAAGAAATACCCGCATTTATTTCAATAGATCTCGAGGACGAGTTCTAAAACAAGGTGGGGAGAATGTAACAACCCTCGGTAAAACCAACGCCCTCAATTATTTATGACACTCTAGTATATTGTAAAATATTTCAATATGTCTTATATTGCACCCTGTATTTGAAAACCGAGCCCGAATTATGTTTTAACATATAAAATAAATCAAAAATAAGAAAAATGGAGTTGAGGCGGGCCACGTAGACCCACCCCAACATCTCACGTAGGTGGTATCAAGACTGGAATTGACTCCGTTGACTTCTTCAGTTGATACGGGCCGCGTAAGCTTAAGCTTACATTTACGCGGGCCGCTAGAGATCATCACACGCGAATTCACCAGAGGTCGACACGTGTCGACATCGTGGCGGTCTAGAGGATGACCGGGACAAGCTATATGTTGACCAGGTGGTTGACGCGCGCCGCGTAAGGCTTAGCCTTATCTTACGCGGGCCGCCAGGAAGTCAGAATCCAACACTATATATAGAATTCATCAGTTTACGTTTTTCGTGCCTCACATTTCAATCTCAAATCACAATTTCTGTAGGAAAGTTATAATACACGGGTATTATACCCCTAATTAGCGAGGTTCTGCTCCGTTGTAAGTATTATAACCCCAGTTTCGTAATAGTTACGCTGCCCGATTGATTTAGGGTTCCGTAACAACTGTCGTGGTTCTGCCCGACGTAGTTGTTGGAATGCCGTCTCGGGGAGGGTATCGTTAATAATTTCAAAGGGTTATGATACTAACCAATGTACATTTGTATAAATTATAGATTATATCCAGGAAACCCCTACAAGAAGCCTAAGATAGCAAAGTGAGTTTATCCTCTTTTTGTTAATGTTTATGGAATAATTTACAAAACCTTAATTGTTTTACAATGTGATTAAGCGGTGATTGAGTCTTTGTAGTTCTTCAATTACTGCCGGTATGTTGGGGTTTTGTATACAAAATTTACTACACTGTGAGTAGTAAGTCAAGGTTGACAGTACGTTACCATTGGACAATGAGTTAGCCAATGTGTAATATGACCCACAAGTCAGTGGATTGATAGTATCAAATGGAGTAATTGTGTAGACATAAACATTGTAATTGTTCTCAATACTATTTTAATCGATAAAATGTTTCTTGATTAAACTGGGATTCACTCACCAGTATTTCCGACTGACAAATGTTTTTAAAACGCGTTTCAGGTAACCCAATGTGACAGCCAATTAGTAGAAAGCCAGTTGGAGAGCACTAAAGGCTTGGGGATAATGTGGCTATAAAAGTTACCTAATAAATGATGTTTTAAATTCAATAAGATAGGGTTTATCCCTATAAATGTATTGTAATAAGAAACTTGGGTTTTACCCATGTGAGTATTAAAATAAAATATGGTGGTTTTACTCTGATAAACATTTCCTAACTACGGTCCTGATGAAAATTCCGCTACGAGATTAAGTAACCTGATACCACCACAACTGAGATCGCGTCCGCCCATTCCCGGGAATAAGGGATCGGGGGTTGCGACACATTGTCACTCCTAAAGACTTTTACTGGAAGGTCAAATTGCTTTCCAACCTGTTTGACTAAGTCTTGCAAAATGCCTGCAGTCTCATCTTTAGAATGTAAGAAATAAGTCCATGTAAACCTAGAAAAGTCATCAACAATTACTAAACAATATCTTTTCTTTTTAAGACACATGACTTTTACTGGGCCAAACAGATCCATGTGTAGCATTTGCAAACACTTGGTTGTTTTGGACTCTTCAATGGACTTAAATGAGCTTTTATGTTGGTTTCCTTTTAAGCAGGAAACACAATGCTCAGGACAGGTGAACATTTTTTTGTGGAAGAGCTCTTACAAGGCATTGTTTTGACAAAGCAGTGATTGTCTTGAGATTTGTGTGCCCCAATCTTATGTGCCATAGTTCTGTCTCTTTGTTAGAGGCAGCTGAGAACAGACAGGCATCAGTCATGGGGCTCTCTTTTGACAAATCAACTACATAAACATGCCACTCCTTTGAGCAACAAGTTGGATTTTTCCATTTTTCATTATTTCTTCAATCTTTTTAACCATTTCTGGTCCAACAATCCTACAACACTCCTTAGTAAAGAATGATCCATAAGCTTTGTCACTCATTTGTGAAACACTAAGGAGGTTGTATTTTAGATTGTCTATCATATTGACATTTTCAAACTTAACTTTTCCAGACTGAACTGTATCAGAACCCATAACCTTCCCTTTACTATTATTACCAAAAGATATATCACCCCCTCCATGAGTTTTGAAGTCTTTGAGTAGGGCTCTACATCCAGTCATGTGCCTAGAGCCTCCACTATCTACATACCAAAGACTATTTAAGCATGCAGAAGCTCCCTGCATATCAAGTAAATAATTAGTTCAGGAGGGTCTCCAAAGCCAATATGGCTTTGGATGGGGTCTCAACAGTGTCTGAGTTAAGTTCAGGAAGATGGACAGTGGTTAGATCAGGGGTTTGAGCAATTTTTGAAGCTTGTTTCTCTAACCACTATTGGGGGCCATTTCCTATCAACTGTTGATAACCAAAGGGATACCTGTTCACTCTTGGTTTAGAAGGCCTTTTGTAGGCCTCATAAACATGTGGGACCCTAGGGTATGGTGGTTGGCCTTTATCTCTTTGATATTGGTTGGCAGGGGGTGCATCTGTCACTTGAACATCTCTTTTAACAGAGTTTTGTTTCAGCTGTTTTGTAACAGCTGTTTGGACAGGCACAAAAGGTGGTTGTTTCTTGACTTGAAAACTTGATGAACTCATGAATGTTTTTGAAGTGTATTCATCCTTTTTGACATCAAAGGTTTTAAGATACACACATTCTTGAGTGAGATGGTTGGTTTTACCACATATGGTGCAGCTTTTTGAAGGCACAATGATACTTGTTTTGTTAAGCTCATAGGCTTTTAAATGAAAACAATCTTTTGTCAAATGATTTTTCTTTTCACAAAAGTCACAAAACAAGTTTTTAATCTTTTCTCTTTTCTTCTTCTTTTCAGACTCCTTTGCAACAGAGTTTTGAACCACTGTTGGGATGTCCTTAAGAGGAATGACCTTGGCCTTTGGAGCTTTGACACCATCCACAGTGGTGAAATCCATGGGTTTGAAATTTTCAAGGAGGTCACACTCATCAGACCATGTGGGTTTAAATTGATATTTCTCAATTTCCTCAAAAGTTGAGGAGTCCACTGATCTTTCAAGAGTGATTTTGTTGCCATTTAAATCAGTTATTTTAATTTCTTGACCATCCTTGTTAGTGGGTATGATTTCAACAGATCCAGATTCATTTGCAGCAGTGTTTTCAACTTGGTCATGTTTTCTGAAACCTACACCAAATTTTACATTGCTTTTGATCTATTTCTCAAGCATAACTTCATAACCTTTGCAAGATTCCACCCATTTTTCACAAGTGATTTGGGTGGATTCCAACTCCTTTTTACAGGCATGATATTTTACTATCATGTCTTAAAGTTGAGTCTTGGTTATGCTATGCTCCTGTTTGAGGCTGCAAATTTCATTTTCTTTTTATGAAAAATTGATTTTAAATTCTTTTAAAGATTTTTCAAATTGTACTTCATCATTTAACACTTTATCTCTAAGGTTTTCATTCACCTCCTTAATGTTTGCAAATGCCATGATGCATTTGTCTGAACAAAGGTTTTTAAGAACCTGGGGTGAAATCTTGGTTGCAACCATCATGGCACAATCACAGACATGCTCACTTCCTCTGACTTCTTCTCTTCTTTTTCATCTTGCTTTTTCTCCTCTTCTTCAGCAGACCAGGGGTCAGACAGTGGTTCCAACAGGAGTTCTGAATTTTGTTCCAACAGTTGTTCACCCACAACAGCAGTAAGCACTGCTTCAGCAATTGTATCCACTGTTTCTTCATTTGTTTCTCCTTCCTCAGTTTCCAGCCCTTCTTGGATAGTCTCTAATGCTACAAAACAGAAATCATCAATAGAAGCATCATTTTTAGCATATAGAGCAAAATTTTCATCACCTAATTCATCAGGCAAGCTACTCCAGTCAACAAAGCCTTGGGTGAAAAAGCTTTGCTGATCTATTTGAGCAGATGTTTGAGCAGCTTGTTGAGGTGCAACTTGTTGCACCTGAACCTGAGGAATTGGGGCCTGGACATACTGTATTTGAGGAGCAGGGGTTTAGACATAATGCACTGGAACAGGTGTTGAAGGGTGTGCATAGTGAGCAGTGTTTACATGAGCAGCAGGGACATATTGGAAATAATGCACAGTGGTTTGGTTGTTTTGTGGTCTAGGACTAGGGCTAGGATGTGTGATGATTGGTCCACTTGTTTTACTTCTACATTCTCTAGCAAAATGACCCAACCTATTACACTTGTAACATTTTATCTTTGATTTATCCAACCCTACTTTCAGATTCCCATGTAACCCTGGAAATTTTCTCCTTGTTCTTTTGTAAAACTTACTGGTTCTAACACTCAGCCGTGCAAGTTGGTGTAATATGTCCATTTCCTCTAAATCAGTTGGATCAAAATGCTGATGATCATTGAGTTCAAAAGAAAGATTATCATAAATCTGGTTTTCACTACTAGTTGTGAAGGCATAGTTAGATGAGTAAGAATCAGAGTTATTAAAGGCTCCAACAGCAGTTATGTCAATGTAATGATCATAACTCTGATCCTTACTACTACCAGATTCCTCTTGACCAAGAAGTGTTGTGCTACCAAAAGTGTAGTCATCAGCAACCTTCCCTGACTCTTGTAACTTCTTTTTCTGGTTTAACTCCCTCTCATAAGTGAGGAGTCAACCATGAAGTTGAGTCAGTGTCAGATCTTTGAACCCAACTGAATTTCTGGTTACAAAAGCAATTGTGTCCCATTTTTCAGGAAGTGACCTTAGAAACCTACTATTTAGAGTTGATTTAGCAAATTCAACATTAACAAGTTTCAGTTCACTTATGAGACAGCTAAAACGTTCAAACTGCTGTGTTAGTGATTCACCCTTAATGTGAGAAAAAGTTTCATACTGTTGATTCAAAACTTCCCTATTGTTTTCTATTACTTCTTTGGTACCACCAAACTGTTCCTTAAGTGCATTCCACAATTCCTTGGCACTGTTACAGTGTAACAGCCCAGCATAAATTTCATTTAGGAGCGCAGATGCAACGATGCTAAATGCCTTGGCATCCAGTTCAATTTTCTGAAAGTCCTGGTCAGTATAGCTTTCAATTTTCTTAGGAACCATGACTTTTAGATCCTCAGCACTCGGCACCATTGGAACATGTGGTCCAAAGACAATCGATCACCAACACCCTGTGTTTTGTTGAGCTAAGATGTGACCCATCCTACGCTGCCAGATATTATATTCAGATCTGACCAGCATAGGTAGTTTGAAGAGTGAACCCGTGTTCATTGCGTTATCCTGTGATTGTGACGTCATTCTGGTTGTTTTACAGGCATTGATTAATCAACTTTTGTACGTGATTAAACCTTACTCTGTTTTTCAACAAAAACCAAACAATCGAAAGTATCAACGAAATTGAGCTGAACCTTTACGTCAAAATGATTGTTAAATCAAATTTGACTGTCCTAGCTTTGATACCAATTGTTAGGATCTGAGTTTCTTTTGGGTGTGTTTGTTTAATTAGAAAGGAGATGAAACAGAGATGTATTGCAGCGGAATTAAATGAAATAAACTTTCAACACACAATCAATGGAAGAATAAGTTTCAGCAAACATGTTTGACATATAATCGAATGATTGTATTTATTACAATGATCAACTATAATACATGCATGCACATAATCTCCCCCTCAGCCTGAGCTCACTTGATTGTTCGTACAGAATGACTTGGTAATGAAGAGAGCTAATAGAACAGTACAAGGTACTGTTCTATTTATAGTACAGAACAACCACTGAGCATCTTTGGTTGACGTCACCATAAAAGTGACATCTAACCTCCTAACAACCTACAACCACTGACTATTACAACCACTGATAACTAAGCAACTGATTACAAGAATAATACAAAGAGTAAAGTAAACTACTGATTCTTCATTCCACTGTTATAGCTCCAGCAGTGCTTTGGGTCTTCAGCAGTACTTGAGACATATCAGTTGATTGAGCATTAGTGCTTTGTTTTCAACAGTCTTTAGAGATCAGCAGTTTTTGTGAAGAGCAGTACTTGAGGTCATCAGATGTTAGGGCCACTTTTAAGGGAGAAGACTTGTTACAAACAACTGCTTATTATGGATCCACTGCTCTGATCCAGTTTTGGCTTTATCAACTGTTCCTTTGTAGGGTTCAATCCCAACAGAAATAAACGGTTTCTACCTTGAAGTTACGGGTTGTCACATCATCCCCAACTTGAAAGAAATTTCGTCCCGAAATTTGATAAGCAGTCTCAGGGAAATGAAACAGTGAGTTAAGATTACTGTGGATTTTCCTCGGGTACCTCGTCTTCCCCAACTTGAAAGGGAATTTCGTCCCGAAATTCACGAGTTGCATCAGGGTTTGATTTAGCAGTCTTGAACAACTGAGGATACTTGAGGTTCATCTGATCCTCGCGTTCCCACGTGAACTCCGGTTTACATCTTGAGTTCCAACAAACTCTCACGATTGGAATTCGACTGTGGTTACGAACCTTAATCTCCCGGTCCATAATTTCGATAGGTTCTTCAACAAACTGCAACTTGTCGTCAATCTTCAGTTATTGAAAGGGCACCACAAGTGTTTCATCAGACAAACACTTTTTTAGATTTGAGACATGAAAGACATCGTGAACGTTACCCAACTCATCAGGTAACTCCAGCCTGTAAGCCACTTTGCCGATTTGCTCCAGAATTTTAAATGGCCCAAATAACTGGATTAAGTTTTTCGCACTTCCCAAAGCACACCACACCCTTCTAGGGTGAGACTTTCAGCATGGCACGATCGCCTACGGCGAACTCCAAGGGTTTCCTATGCTTATCAGCGTAGCTTTCCTGACGGTCACGCGCTGCTGCCATACGATTTCTAATTTGAACAATCTTCTCAGAGGTTTCAAGTACAAGTTCTGGACCTGTGATCTGGCTGTCACCCACCTCATCCCAACATAGAGGGGATCGGCATTTCCGTCCATACAATGCCTCAAACGGAGCCGCCTAAATACTGGAATGGTAACTGTTGTTGTAAGAGAACTCTACCAAGGGCAGGTGGCTTTCCCAACCTTTACCAAAATCGATTACACATGCTCGCAGCATGTCTTCGATTGTTTGTATGGTTCGTTCACTTTGACCATCCGTTTGAGGGTGATAAGCAGTGCTCATGTCCAGACGTGAGCCGAATGACTTGTGCATCGCTTGACACAAATCGGATATGAAACACGGATCACGATCAGAGATGATAGAGGTTGGCACCCCGTGCCTAGAAACCACCTCTTTCAAATATATACCAGCAAGTTATGAGAACTTGTCAGTTTCCATGATCGCAAGGAAGTGCGCAGATTTCGTGTGACGGTCAACGATTACCCAGATGGTATCATTTCTGTTTTGAGTTCTTGGCAAACCAGTGACGAAGTCCATAGCAATTTGTTCTTATTTCCACATGGGTATTTCTGGTTGCTGAAGCAAACCAGAGGGTTTTTGGTACTCTATTTTGACCTTTGCAAAAGTCAAGCACTTGCTCACATACATCGCTATGTTGGCTTTCATCTTCGGCCACCAGTATAAGACTTTAAGATCCTGATACATCTTATCAGAACCCGGATGAACAGAGTATCGAGACTTGTGTGCTTCGTCCATCACAAGCTCTCTAAGGTTACCATACAAAGGAACCCATATCCGTTCCATGAAATAGTAAATATCGTCAGATCTCTCTACAAGTTGTTTCTCCATGCCCCGCAAATATTCAGCTTTAAGGTTTCCCTCTTTCAACGCTTCAGTTTGAGCAGAACGGATCTGGTCAGGGAGGTTTGAGTGGATGGTGATCTGTAAGGCTCGTACACGTTTAGGTTTCGCTTCCTTTCGACTAAGGGCATCAGCTACAACGTTAGCCTTGCCTGGATGATACTTTATGGCACAATCGTAGTCATTTAAGAGTTCCACCCAGCGACGGTGTCGCATGTTCAACTCTTTTTGGTCGAAGATATGCTGAAGACTCCTGTGATCGGTATAAATAGTGCATTTAGTACCGTACAAGTAGTGCCTCCAGATCTTTAGCACGAAAATTACGGCCTCCAACTCCAAGTCATGTGTCGTGTAATTTTTCTCATGAATCTTCAATTGTCGAGAAGCGTAAGCTATCACCTTCTCGCGTTGCATCAGCACACAACCGAGACCCTGAATAAAAGCATCAAAGTATACCACGAAATCTTCCATACCCTCAGGTAAGGACAGGATTGGTGCACTGCAGAGTTTTTGTTTGAAAAGTTGGAATGCATCTTCTTGCTTTGTTCCCCAAGAGTATACAACGCTTTTATGTGTTAACGCGGTGAGGGGCTGAGCGATCTTCGAGAAGTCTTTAATAAATCTGCGATAGTATCCAGCGAGACCAAGAAATTGTCGCACCTCCAAAGGATTCTTCGGTGCCACCCAATTTCTGATAGCATCAATCTTAGCTGGACCCACGTGTATCCTAATTTGTTAACAATGTGGCCAAGGAACTGTACTTCCCGAATCCAGAAGTCACACTTAGAAATTTTCACGTAGAGTTGCTCCTTCCTCAGAAGCTCCAGGATAAGACGCAAGTGCTGCTCGTGGTCTTCCTTGCTCTTAGAATAAATCAGGATGTCATCGATAAACACGATGATGAAATCATTGAGATTTGATTTGCACACACGGTTCATGAGATCCATGAAAACCGCTGGTGCGTTAGTCAACCCAAATGGCATAACCAGAAACTCATAATGGCCATACCGTGTTCGAAAAGCTATTTTAGAAACATCCTCCTCTCGGACTCTCATCTGATGATAGCCCGATCTTAAGTCGATTTTCGAATAAAAACTTGACCCTTGCAACTGGTCGAATAGATCGTCAATATGTGGTAAGGGATAACGGTTCTTGACGGCCACCTTGTTGAGTTCCCGATAGTCGATACACATACGAAAGGATCCGTCTTTCTTCTTCACGAACAGGACTGGGGCTCCCCAAGGCGAAGAACTAGGTCGGATAAAGCCCTTATCCAGCAGTTCTTGAAGCTGATTAGATAATTCTTGCAGCTCCCTTGGTGCAAGATGATAAGGAGCACGAGCGATCGGGGCTGCTCCTGGCGTAAGATCATTCTGAAATTCCACCTGACGGTGTGGAGGTAAACCTGGAAGTTCTTTGGGAAATACATGAGTGAACTCGCGGACAACTGGTAAATCTTCGATCCATCTTTCCTCAGGCTGGGTGTCGGTGACAAGTGCCAGAATAGCAGGTAGCCCTTCCATAAACACCTCTGGGCTTTCATAGCCGAAATGATGCCAACCATTGCTCCACTTTGATGGCCTTGAACGGACAACGATTCTCTGTTTGGGAGAGGTATGCGTACGATTTATCCTTATAAAGTATGTCAGCGTGATGCTTGGACAACCAATCCCTACCAACCACTACATCGAAACTACCAAGAGTAACAGGAAGAAGGTCCATGTAGAACACTTGACCCACAAGATCGAGTTTGCACCCCAGAAGAATGTGTGAGGCTTCAATTGACTTGCCATCAGTCAATTCTACTACATGTTTGGTTTCAAGGGGTGTTGGAGTTAACCCTAACCGTCGGCTGAACTCCAAGGACACATAGCTCCAATCGGCACCAGGGTCAAATAACACAGAAGCAAAGAGGTTGTTCACGTAAAACGTACCAGTCACGACATTGCCATCGTTCCTAGCATCACCGACGCCAATTGTAAATACTCTTCCGCGAGCACCATTACCACCATTATTTCGGGTATTGTTGCTCCCAGCATTGTTATTGTTGTTTCCCGCGTTGTAGTTGTTCTGGCGGTTGTTGTTATTGGCGTTCTGATTCAGCTGAGGGCAATCCCGTTTTATGTAACCCTCGTCCCCACACTGGAAACATCCTTTCCTATTGCCTTGGTTCTGTTGGGGCTGCTGCCTTTGGTGTTGCTGCGACTGCTGTTGTTGCTGCTGATACTGCTGTTGCTGTTGCTTTGGAAACGGAGCTGTGAAGTCTTTTGCCATATGGCCCACCTTATCACACCTATGGCAGGCTCGGGTACACGGTCCACGATGATGATAGTTGCACTTGTTACACTTTGGCTGCCTCCCCACATAGGAGCCTTGGTTTGGATTGCTGCTCTGACCTTGGTTAACAGAGGATGACTGGCTGAAACTACGACTGTTGATGTTGTCAGGCTTCTTCTGTGATTGACTCGCGCTGGACACCTTGTCAGTATCGTTCCACTTATGTTTGTTATCACTAACAGGGGTGGTAGCTGTAGCAGTAGAGATAGCAGTAGAAACACGAGGTGGTAGCGAGCCACGCTCGACCTCTTGGTCTGTAATCTTGTGTGCTAAACGAATGATTCGAGGTAGGTTGTCAAGGTTTGCAGCAGTGACTAAACCCCTGACTTGCGGCACTAAGCCGTTGATGTACAGTTCAATTCTCCGATGAGGTGGTCGTGATAAGTTAGGACACATGTTCACCAGTTCGTGAGATCATTTCGTGTAGGCCTCGATCTCAGATCCCACCATCTTCAAGTTGTGGTACTCATTTTCCAACTTCTGAATTTCATCGCGTGGGCAGTACTCCTCCCGCATCAATTCTTTGAAATCATCCCAAGTGGTTGCATTTGCCATCTCGATGCCCAACATCTGTACCTAGGCATTCCACCAACTTAAGGCACCATCCTCCAGTGTGCATGTAGCATACTTCACCCAGTCCCCCACGGGATAGTTACACATAGCGAAACCTAACTCGGCTTTCTCAAACCAACGAAGTAGTCCCACCGCTCCTTCGGTTCCACTAAAAGTCTGTGGCTTACAATCCATGAATGTCTTAAAAGTGCAAGCAGGTGGATTGTTCTGGTTCTGGTTCGCTTGTTGACCTAAGGACGAAAGAAAATATATCACACGAGTAAGAGTCGAGTACACGACACAGGGATAAAGAGCGTTTGGTACATAACATACCAGCCTGCTAAGCCGCTAAAGCTTCAGCCACCCGAGTATTAATTAGATCAATCAGTTCTGCCTGGGTCATAACAATGTTGCCACGTCCACCGTCGCGGCCACCACCTCGTCCACCGTTACGTCCACCACGTCCACTCATGATTCTATATAGTAGAAAAAAAAGGTTAAGGATCGGGATTGAGTAAGAGTCAAACATCGTTATGACTTCTATGGATTACTGAGTCCTACCATTATGTCAGATAATGGAACAGAACCCTTCTCACCCTTGTTAAGCCTCACTGGGACTCACATGCACCCCACATTAGTATTATGTGTACACCCATAATGATAATGCGATTTGCATGTTTATCTCAGCTCCTCTTAACTTGCGCTAAAAGGGTCCTCAGATTCGAGTAAAAAGACAAAAGGCAGCATAAAACATGGATCACGAAAGTCTAGAGAAAGTGTCACACTATCAATCACATAACACAGGCAAACAACACACGAATTTATACTATAGTGCCAAGTGTGCAATCACATGTAATGTCAAACGTAAGGTACACTAGTTATGCAGTGCAATAAGTAAACGAGAGACGAACCTTGCAATCTGGAGCCGAGTGTTATGGTCGATTTCAAAACTGTTAGGTTATAGTCTGGTTTTATGAAAACGTTTTAAAACCTAGTTCACTATAACCAGTGGCTCTGATACCAAACTCTCACACCCCCAAAAATACCACATGCGGAAACCCAGCGAGACGTGTGACATACCAGGATCCAGCCACCCATCACATTGAACTATAACAAATATTAAATAAAAGTTTCCATTTATTATGATATTGTAATTTCAAACATAACTTAAAACCAATACGTTCAGCGGAAGCATAAAATAAATCACGGTTCAAATGTTTCAAAACCAAATGTACGAAAACCAAATAAACTTGTCGCGCATTTCCAAGAGGCTCGAATCATGACCACTCCAGCAATCCCAAATAGCAAGTTCCATGTCCATGAATCTAACGACCTGCAAGCATGCAGACAAGTGTATCAACATAACGCTGGCGAGTTCAAAGTTTATCAAAAACGTTTAGTTACCGAATATAAGTTTAAGAATGTTGATAATAACTCGATACCGTATGATGGCGTCATTTTGTTTGCTCTTCCACACTGCTCTATCAAACATTGGTCGAGTGGTTAAGGTCATTTGTTCACACTCGTCCTCCCCGGTATGGTGTGAGGGTGCCAAACCTAATAGCGTTATCAACTAATAACCCCGTTGCCTCCCCGGCAACTAATTGGGTAGAAGATGGGATTTAAGTGATAGAAAGTGAGTGTATTATCCAACATCCCAGGTTAACATTCCAGTTAAACCTAATAACCCAATATTCCTCCCCGGAATATTTACCAGATGTCCCTCCCCGGGACGCATGCTTGAAAAAGAGCAGTGAACTCACCTATTTATTGCTCCGCAGATTAGATTTAGGTGTACGACACCTAGAGTGATCGACGACATTCTATAATAGTTACCATTGTTTATTAGGCTTTGTTTACACATTGCACGAAAATCCTACACATGTCTAGCAACTAGCACGCAAACAAGAAGTCACATGGCACGTCTAAACATATGGTTCCATAACCATGTTCATAACTTTTCTACGATGTTACTTGTACTATTTATACGATTACCAAGCAAACATGGGTACTACAAGTAGCAAGTTGGTTCCTAGGCGTTCATGCTTTACTACATAGAAAATCACTGAAAATGAACTGTTTTGGGTGACACGTTTAACCTGTTTACAAGCCTTCAAAAATTATGATTTTTCTATGTGATGCACCTATAGGAGGGATAGGCCATGTGTTAAAATTTCAAGGTCTAACTCCTTACCAATACTTCACAGAAATTCATTTACTTAGCTGCAATCAGGTTCGTCACTTCTGACTGCAGCTTACGGAAAAATTCATTTAAAATTCCTCGTTTATCCGATTGACGAAATTCCAGTTGGAGATTCATGCTGGCATATAAGCCATCGGCTGCATAAATCTCACAACCCAGTTCACAATATTCATTCAGACATGACAGAAAACATAAGCTGCATTTTCTGCAGAATCTGCAGCTTTGCGCACTGAAACGAAATAAATCATTAAAAATAGTAAACGACGTCAAAAAATTATGATTCTAGCGCCATTGGAATCGTATTTCGAAATAACATGTCTTAGGCTTCAGAAATTCCATTTTTCGTTTTATTAAGGTCTGGTTACAGCCAACGGAAGTTGGCTGCAGAATTCTAAACATAACCCGTTTCAGCTTAAAACAGTCCCAAACAAGTTCCAGTTGTTCTTTTTAGCGAAGTATGTGATCAATTAGTGTATTTCAATCGTAGTTCAGTTCCTACATGATATGTAATTCAATTTTTTCCCTGCTTATGTTATCCTCATCAAGATTCCCCTTTAAATACCCTAAACCCTAATGATCTACATTATCTCATGCACATATAAATAATATCACATTATTTACGTAATACATACGAACTTCCATCCAATTTCACCATATCTTGCGTTCCCTCCTAAGGCAACATGTAGTGATACAATTCTACAACACATTGAATTCTATTCCCAAGACCCTCTTCCTATGACCACATAATATCACAGTGCACATAGTATTAGCAGTGATTTCATGCATAAACCTATTTTCTTGCAAGACTTAAAAAACCAAAAGCAATTTAACAAGTATAATACCTAGCAGCCAAAAAGGAGTTCGGTTTCGACTTGTTCTTGAGTCCTGATCGCATGTACAGAAGAGAGGCAGAAGGAGTAGAAGGAATGGTAAGTTTTGTGCGCATGTTAGGGTTTAATCAGAGAAGTTTTGGTGTTATATTATGTGTGCGTAATTAATAAAAGCATGTTGGGGCGGTTTGGTCACTTGGGCCGATACATAGGAACTTGGGTTGGGAGGTTGGGCTACAAGTGGGATTTGGGCTGCACCCACAATATGCAAAGAAAGAACGATTGTTGTTTAGTAGCATTAACTTTTTTTTACACATAATCAACTAGTTAAAGCAAAACTACAATTAATCAACTCAACTAAACTAATATAAAGGGTAATAATCAAGTTATGGTTTGGTCTCATAAGTTCCGAGCTAATAGTTCAAGTTGGTTCACGCGACGTGGATTAATTCATCGAATAATAAAAGCATATGATTTGATTAATAAAAGCGAAATAAACGGTTTCTACCTTGAAGTTACGGGTTTTCACATCATCCCCAACTTCAAAGAAATTTCATCCCGAAATTTGATAAGCAGTCTCGGAGAAATGAAACGGTGAGTTAAGATTACTGTGAATTTTCCTCGGGTACCACATCATCAGTATGACGAAAATTTAGTGGATGAAGGAAATAGAATTCGACAGATAAGAGAGCAACTCGTCTGGAAGTATAACGAGAGTGAAATGCAGTATTGGATACACGACACCTAGAATGAAATGTAGATATGTGTGTAATTTTGTATTTTGATAAATATATATACATATATACATAGGGAGAGGATCATGAGAAAACTATATCTAAATGAAAAACTAGAAAACTAACTAAAAAAGCCTAAAGAAAGCTAAAAAACATACCAAATTTTGTTTTTTTTTTACAATTTTTTATAAAAAAATCGCTATTTTTTATATTTAAAAAAAATTAAAAAAAAATTGTTGTATTGCACATGTGCATTATATGTGTACTACACATGTGCACTATATCCGTAATAGTGCACATGTGCAATACAACAAAAAGACTTTTTATTTTTGTTTTGAAACTTTTTTTCCATGCATAAAATAAATCGATTTTTTATAAAAAAAAAATGTAAAAAAAAATTGGTATGTTTTTTAGGCTTTCTTAGTTAGTTTTTTTTTTTTTTTTTTCTCATTTAAACTAGTTTTCTCATGATCCATCCCCCATATATATATATATATATATATATATATATATATATAACCAACTAAAATAGATATCGATGCACAACTACTAGTGTGTTTAAATTTCAGTTATAGTTTGTAATCGATACATATATATAGATATGTAAAAAGAGTAAAGTCGCAATGTTCAACATTTTTAATCAAATTACTTGTGTGATTATTTTTATTAAATCTTATTCTGTGATATTAATAACTGAAAAATGTTTATAATCCTGATGGACAACGAAGTAAATCAGGAAAACCAGAATAATGATAATAACAGAAACCAAGTAGACACTACTAGAAAACATGGTTTTTGTCATGTAATTTTTTGTTACAAAATGGTAGCAATTTCCTTATTGTCACCAGTTTGCCACCGAAAATACGGTGACAAAAACACCCGTGTCAATTGCCCTAATGCCACCAAATTGCCACCATTTTTATATTTTGCTACCTTATTTTACCACCACAAAATTGGTCAAAATTATTTGCCACCGCTTCATGTTTGCTACGCTCCGCCTTGTTTGCCACCGACTTTGCCACCGAGTTGTGACGCGTTTTTATACTATTTAGCCACTGATTTGCCACCATTTAACCCACGTTTTATACCATTTAGCTACCGATATTGCCGGCATTTAGCCACCGATATTGCCACCATTTAGCCATCAGTTTTTGCACATTTTGATACCATTTAGCCACCTATATTGCCACCATTTAGCACCAATATTGCCACCATTTAGCCATCATTTTTCACACAATTTGCGAGTTTTGATACCATTTAGCCACTAATATTGTCACCATTTTGCCACCATTTTTTACACAATTGCTACCATTTATTTGCTACCATACTGATTACTGGAATATTGATTTTTAATTCAGATTTTTTTTTCTCCCTGCTATTTTCATCAAAATTACACATCAATAAAACTACAAATAATATAAAAAAGAATCTAATAAAATCCTAAAATTATATAAAACATCTTGTTTTCAAAAGCATATAAAAAATACCAACTAAAATATAAAGTAACTAAAATTATCCTAATAAGATAAACATCTAAACATTCAGAACCAAGTGTTTATAGCCTATCTTCGAACTGTAGCTGTTAACATAGCTTCAATTTGTGACATCCTACCAAGCAACGCATCTTTATCCACCTTATCTTTTTCTTTGTCAGCCAACAACCCCGCAATAATTCCATTGAACCTTTTTTTTTCTTCATCTTTTTCCTTAACGAGCTCCTTGATAACTAAATTCAACTTTTCAATCTACAAAATAACCAATGAATAGAATCAAGAAATCAGAATTAACGAAAACTAATAATGGGTCAAGTTGGTTGCAAAGAAAACAAAATACAACTGTGAGCTACAATTCAAGTGCTAGAAGCTAAATAGCATCTTCCAGTTTGTTTACATATTAAGAAGGAAATTATACCTAATTTTAAAAACATTTATTTGTATGAAACAACCCAAGGTGTAATCAAATCATTATAAAATTCCTTAACATTCTCACTAATTTAAGAGCATTAAACCTAACAATAAAAAACAAGCATCTCAAACCAAACAAACATAATAACAGTGGGAAACGATACAAATGCACAAAAGTGATTACTAAATCTACAAATGAAAGCAATGAATACAAAACCAACATGGATGGTGTGTGTGTTATTATAATGCATGGTGTGTGTGTGTGTTATTATAATGCATTTTTATTCGTTTCATCTTATATAACCTCTCATGAGAGAACAATAAAGGCTCCGCACCTTACAAAACTTGTTAATTGTTATTATAGCTTGTATATGTGTGTGTGAGTGTGTGTGTTACAAGTCACTATCCAGAAACCTAAATATCAAATATTATGTAGACATATATTCTGTACATTCAAGTGATAGAACTAAAAAAGTCACAGATGACAAAATCATGTACCAGATACTTGTTGGGTTTTCTGATGGGAACAAATTTCTCGCCAAGAGCCAATGCAATAGGAGGACCAAATATGAACCCTCTTACTTCAACACCTGCATTATGACACTAAATTCAGTTAGCAAAATCAACGAATTAAAAAATCAACTAGAAAAAAAGGGTTGTTTTGGTTCGGGTTGGAACGGATTCCTGTCAGAACGCGTTTCAGGTCGGGTCGGGTCGGGTCGGTTAAAAAGATGAAAGAAGTTGTAAACAATAAAAATGCACATAAAAGTATTGGTAAGAAATTAGGGAGCCTAATATATTTACTCTTTTCAAGAATAGAATGTAAAAACATTACCTGAAATTGAAGGTTTCTGTCTCGTCAACTGGTAACACGATCGAAAACCTGCAACAAAGAAAGAACACGTTCGTAAGAAAATTTAGTTGGCTTCTAAATTCTATTTCTTGGTTTAGTAATGCTATTCTTTATTAAAAAATGATTAGTGTGTCCAATTTGTTTGTGAAATACAGGGAAAATTGGTACCGGTACCAGTATTTTACCCGTAAATATCGGTACCGTAAAACGGGGAAAATGGGTACCGATACCGAATATACCGGTACGATTCGGTACCGGTACCCGGTACCAAATGCTCATCATTCGAGGCTAGAAGTCTCACTTGGAAGTTGGAACAAATAACTCGATTAAAGAAGACTAAAAGGTAAGTATACAAAATTACCCCATAACTCCATAATGGTTCTGTTCATTCAATTGATGTAGTTAGACTCCAAAGTCTAGAGTTTCACCTTCAACTATCTTCAAACTTCTCTAAATCTAGTCATAACAGTAGTTTTGAAAACTCAAGGCAACCTATGAAGTCATAACTGTGGTTTCATCAGAGCATTCCAAACCATTTGAAACTTAACAACACTCAATGAAGGAAAGTTAAGGAAGCTAAGTTTCAACAACTTACCCAATCATAATTGTGTTCAAATACTTTTTAGATGAATTTCTGGCACATGCTTTTCTATCTTGTGTTCAAATACTTTTTAGATGAATTTCCTGTACATGCTTTTCTATTCCTACGGTAATTTTTTAACTACCTAGCATGCCACATAAGATATCTTCTAAAACTATATAACCTGCAGTTTTTTTGGTAATTAAATTAAATTACTTCGACTATATTGAAGATGTAATGAAACAAAAGAAAAAAGGATGCAAAGTTAAAGGTCGTTGATACCGACAGACATTCAACGGAGTTAAGCCAAGGGCGAGCATCACCTGCAACTCTGCAACACAAAGCACCAATGGTGAAATGAGCAACGACGAAGTGAAGAGTTCAAAATATATGTAATTTGAAAAAAAAAACTAATTTGAGTATAATATTTATCAACAACAATATTCACAAATTGCAAAGTGCAAAGTGCAAAGTGCAAAGTGCAAACAGAAATTAGGGCAAGTAGCGACAAAGAACAACAATCACAATTCACAAAAAGCAAACAGGGATTTGAATCAATACGAATCAGATTACGGCAAGTAGTATACCGGTACCTTAGGAGTTAAAACGACAAGTTATAAATCAGAATCAAGCTTTGTTGATTCGGAATCAACAACTCCAGAACAAGGGCCCCCTCAATTCTTCGAATTTTGTTGTCACTTAACTCAGAACCAAGAACGAATTGGCCAAATTAACTATAACGCATATCAGTGCATATTAAACTCAAGATTTACAAAAAAGACATTACAATAGAACCTACCATTGACGCCGTGATGATTATTGCCCGAGCCGTCTAAATCTAAGGATCCATCGTCGCTTCGATTTCCACATTACCATTGTGATTGATTCGCTGCCTAAACCTAAGTGATTATTGCCACGCTCACGGTGATACTGCTCGTTTCCATTGTTATTCCTGAAAGTGTGGTACCCAATTAATTCAAGCGCTCAATCTTAATTGCTTAGGTTTCCACAAGTGCAGCCCAAGCAGATTTCTTAAGCCCATTTTTTAAAGCCTAGAATTCGGAAATACCCTATATAGTTTATTTTTGGGAGGGGAGTTATTTGGTTGGAACCCTAATTAATTGATTTTTGAAGCGCGTATATCCACTAAAAAAATAACCCGCTTATTTGAATTATCATGTTGTCACCGATAAAATGGTCACAATTAACAAATACTTTTTTTATTTTTCATGCTTTTATGTATTTTTCCTACAAATTGCCACCGAAAATAAAAAGGTGTCAAAAATTGCAACCACTTTGCTACCATATCATGATAAAAACACTTATTTTCATTTCCATGGCAATTCGGTGGCAAAATTTGCTACCATTTTTTTCGGTAGCAAATTTTGGTCACAATTGCCCAATTTTCTAGTAGTGAGATAACAGTGCCATCCAACATATAGTAGCATAAGGAATTATAGATGCTATGCCATATATTCTCAAGACTGTTAAAGAAGCAGAAAATAATAAAACTGAAATTGGAAGTAAACGTCCACCCACTGAACCAAGTCACAGTGTGAACGAAAACAGTGGACCACTGATCCAAGTACCTATCCTAAAAAGAAGAAGAACCGTTTCATATGGTTGTTCTTATAAAGAATTCTGGTCTTGCAAACCAAATGAATTCTCAGGCAATGAAGGAGCCATTACAGCCTTACGCTGGATAGAAAAGACAGAAGCAGTCTTAAAAATAAGTAAATGTGCAGATGAAGATAAGATTATGTTTGCTTCTAATCTTTTTAAGAATGCAGCCTTAGAATGGTGGAATACTATTCTCCAGTCTAAAGGAAGTGACAGAGCTTATAATATGGAATGGACCGACTTTAAGGATAGAGTCAAAAGAAAATTCTGTCCTCCTCATGAAAAAGAACAAATCGCCAATAAATTCTCAAATCTTAAAATGACTGGAATAGATTGAAAAGGTTACACTACCATATTCTTTGAATATGCTAGGATAGTACTAACCTTGGCCTCACCAGAACCAGTATTAATCTCCCGTTACATTTGGGGATTAATTAGTGAGATCAGACATGTAGTCAATGCAGCTAGACCACAAACCATAGAAGAGGCAGTAAAATTGGCCAACACCTTGACTGATGAATTGGTACGTACGCAAGAGGAAAACCAGAGAAAGAACCTAGCTCAAAAGCTTACCCAAAAATTTCTCTACGGTAATTCCAACAATGGGAAAGGTACAGGTTCTTCCTCTGCACCCTACTGCAAGTGTTGCAAAAGGAAGCACTCTTGAAGGTGCTCGATATACTGCAACTTTTGCAAAATGTCTGGACACAAGGAAAAAATGTGTAGGAGCAAACCTAACAATAGGCTATGCTTTAATTTTGGAGAAGCTGGACACATCAAACCGAACTGTCCGAAACTAGCTCTAGCAACAAACAACAAAGCTAAGGCCACTGAAGGACCCAAGAAGAATGCCAGAGCGTTCGTTCTGACAACCGAAGAAGCCAAGATGATTCCGCATGTGATTGCCGTTACGTTCTTAGTTAATGATATTTTTGCCAAGGTATTATTTGACTCTGGTGCAAACCAAAGTTTTATTAATACTTCTTTTTACAAACTTCTCAATCAACCATTAACTAAACTTCAACAAGACTGTCTGGTGGAGACAGGAAATGGAGATTCTGTTAAGATAAGTGAAGTCTTGCAGGGAGCAAGGATAGAAATTTTAAACCATAATTTTTCTGCTAACCTTTACCCAATGAATCTAGCCGGATTTGATATCGTATTAGGAATGGATTGGTTGGTAGCCAATCATGCTAGTATTTTATGTGATCGAAAGTCTATGCAAGTAAGTACACCAAAGGGTGAAAAAATCACAATCAAAGGAGATAAGCCAACCAGGTCAACCAGATTCATCTATGTGATGAAAGCTGCAAGTTACGCAAGGAAAGGAGCCATGGTGTATATGATTTCCATAATCATTAACACTAAGGGAAAAGAATTAAAAGATATTCCTGTAGTATCTAAATTCTCAGATGTCTTTCCAGAAGAACTACCTGGATTACCGCCAGACCGAGAGGTTGAATTTAGGATTCACCTAATACCAGGAACGACACCGATTGCCAAGGCACCCTATCAACTAGCACCGACGGAGATGCAGGAACTGAAGAAACAGTTAGACGAACTTCTTGACAAAGGTTTTATACAACCAAGTTCATCACCATGGGGAGCACCGGTACTGTTTGTCAAGAAGAATGACGGATCAATGCGTATGTGCATTGATTACCGAGAATTGAACAAGGTTACGATTAAAAATCGGTATCCACTACCGAGAATCGATGATCTGTTCGATCAACTTCAAGGAGCTCTATTCTTTTCTAAGATCGACTTACGCTCAGGATATCATCACTTGAAAGTACAGGAAGAGGACATTCCTAAAATCGCTTTTAGAACAAGGTACGGTCATTATGAATTTAACGTCCGCATTTATGGACATGATGAACATGATATGTAAACTATACCTAGATAAATTTATAGTTGTCTTTATAGATGATATTCTAATTTACTCTAAGAGTAAAGAGGAACATGCAGAGCATCTGAATACACTTGACATTATTGAGAAAGGAGAAGCTTTACGCTAAATTCTCAAAATGTGAATTCTGGATACAAGAAGTGCAATTCCTTGGACATCTGGTTAATCATGAAGGAATTCATGTGGATCTAACAAAAATCAAGGCGATTACTAAATGGAAAGTCCCTGAATCACCGACGGAGGTGAGAAGTTTTCTCGGACTAGTAGAATATTATAGACGTTTTATTCAGGATTTCTCTAGAATAGCTATCCCGTTAACCAAACTGACCTGCAAATCAATTAAATTTGAATGGGGAACAAAACAGGAAGAAGCATTTAGGATTCTGAATCAAAAGTTAACCAACGCACCCATACTCGCGTTACCAGAAGGTTCTAAAGACTTTATAGTCTATTATGACGCGTCTAAGCTAGGATATGGATGTGTGTTGATGCAAAGACAAAAGGTTATAGCATATGCCTCTAGACAGCTTAAGAAACATGAAGAGAATTATACAACCCATGATCTAGAACTAGGAGCTATAGTTTTTGCCCTTAAAATTTGGAGACACTATCTTTACGGTAGTAAGTTTGTTGTGTTCACATATCATAAGAGTTTAAGGTATGTTTTTGCGCAAAAGGAATTAAATATGAGACAGGGACGCTGGATGGAGATTCTTAGTGATTATGATTGTGATATCCAGTATCATGCAGGAAAAGCAAATGTAGTAGCTGATGTTTTAAGTAGAAAGTATCATGAAAAGCCAAAACGAGCACGCTCTCTTAGATTAAATCTGCAGAATGATTTAAATGAGCAAATTAGAGAGGTACATGAAACTACATTCAAGGAAGATGCTGAAGGTTTTAAAGTAATGATTAAAGAGTTAGAACAAGGAACAGGTGGAATTTGGAGATTCCATAAGGAAAGAATTTGGATACCTAAACAAGGAAACCTACGCCACAAAATTTTAGAAGAAGCCCATAAATCTAAGTATACGATACATCCCGGTAGTGATAAGATGTATCAAGATTTAAATAAAAACTTCTGGTGGATAGGAATGAAAAAGGATATAGCAAACTATGTTGCTAAATGTCTAACCTGTTCACAGATTAAAGCTGAGCATCAGAAACCATCAGGGTTATTGCAGCAATTAGAAATGTCAATATGGAAATGGAAATTGATAACAATGGACTTTGTTACAAAATTACCCAAGACACGAAAAGGTAATGATACAATCTGGGTGATTGTAGACAGATTAACCAAATCTTCTCATTTCTTACCTATGAAGGAAACTTTCAATATGGAACAATTAGCCAAGTTATATGTAAATGAAATAGTTTCATTACATGGAATTCCTTTATCTATTATATTTGATAGAGATAGCCATTTTACTTCTCATTTTTGGACAAGTTTCCAAAAAGCAATGGGAACCAAGTTAAATCTAAGCACCGCTTATCATCCTCAAACGGACGGACAAAGCGATAGGACAATTCAGACAATGGAAGATATGCTTAGAGCTTGTGTAATTGATTTCGGAGGAAATTGGGACGATCATTTACCATTTATAGAATTTTTCTACAACAACAACTATCATACCAGCATTAATGCTGCACCATTTGAAGCACTTTATAGACGAAAGTGCCAAACTCCAGTTTATTGGGCAGAAATTTGAGAAAATCAATTATCTGGACCAGATATAGTACAAGAAACAACGGACAAGATAATTCAAGTCAAGGAAAGACTAAAAGCAGCATGAGATCGTCAAAAGAGTTATGCAGATAACAGACGAAAACCATTGGAATTTCAAGTTGGAAATAAGGTATTGTTAAAAGTTTCTCCATGGAAAGGAGTGGTCAGATTCGTTAAAAGAGGAAAGCTAAGCCCAAGGTATGTTCGACCTTTTGAAATTATCAAAAGAATAGGACCAGTAGCTTATCAGCTACAACTGCCAGACGAAATGTCAAGAATACATGACATATTTCATGTATGTAACCTCAAGAAATGCTTAGAAGACGAATCATTGGTAGTGCCTCTTAAGGATATAGAGGTAAATGAGAAACTTAAGTTTATAGAGAAACCACTACAGATTAAAGATAGAAAGATCAAGAATCTAAAACATAAAAGATTAGTTCTGGTCAAAATAAAATGGGATTCCAAGAGAGGACCAAAGTACACTTGGGAGCTCAAGCCAGAGATGCAAAGAAAATATCCACACCTATTCTAGTAGACCTCGAGGACGAGATCTAAAACAAGGTGGGGAGGATATAACAACCCTCCTAAAACCCCTTAACATGACCTTAAACGTTCCTATTATACCCCGAATATACGTTAACGGACCTAAATAACAGTTATATTAACAAAAATCAAATAAAAACAGTATTATAAGGCTCTCGCGGGGCGCGACACCCTCAGGTGTGCGAGTCACGGGCCGCGACAAGGTGACACCAGGTCAAATCCTGGTTTGCCACGTGTCCTGTTACGCGTCAAGACTACCCCATTGATTCACCATAGCTAGATCCTACCCTACTAGCCTCTCAGGCCGCGGGGGAGTTCGATGAGAGCGTCGCGGGGCGCGAGCCGCCTTCGGGCACGCTATAAATAGAGGCCTTCAGCCTCATTTCTCACCGTTCAACTTCTTTTCCTCTCTCAGACACTATAATAGCAATTATACTCGGGAAATAATACCCTAAAAATCGAAGCTCTGCCTCGTTGTAAGTATTATAACCCCCGATCACGTATTTGTTACCCTACCCGATTGATCTAGGACTCCGTAACGCATGTCAAGGCTCTGCCTGACTTAGTTCGTTGGAGTTATGTCTCGTGTTTTATGGCCAATGTGATTTGTGTTATCTTACTTACACGTGTGCATTGTTTAATTTTTAATAGATAATAACCAGGATAACCATCAGGAAGCTATAGTTTTATCTAAGTATACAATGTGAGTTCATTCTCTTTTTCTCACCGTTTGTGAGTCATTTTATCAAACTGTTTTACCAAAACCTCAAATGTTTTAATTATACTTAACAGTGATTGAGTCTATGTATTCTACAATTACTGCCGGTATGTTGGGGTTTTGTATACATTATTTTTAATCCGTTACTATTGGACGAAGAGTTTGCCAATGAGTAATATGACCCACAACTTAGGTGTTGACAGTACTGAATGAGTAAACATTGTAATCGCTCTCAATACTGTAAAGTTATAAAACAGTTTTGATTAAACTGGGATGCACTCACCAGTATTTATTGCTGATAAAATATTTTTAAACGCATTTCAGGTAACTTAATGTGAAAGCTAATAGAAGTCAGCTGGAGAGCACTGAAGGCTTAGAAAAGTGGCTATAAAAGTTACCTAAATAAAAGGAGATTTATGTTTTCAATAATTATGATTATCCCTATAAATATATTGTAATGAAAACTTGGGTTTTATCCCATTTGTTTAAATAGAAAAAGTTGGTGTTTTAAACGCTGATAAAATATTTCCTAACTACGGTCCTGATGTCTCATTTCCGCTGTGAAATTAATCAACACCGATACCACCGGCTCTGAGTACTCGCGGCCGCCCACTCCCGGGGCAGGGATCGGGGGCTGCGACATGATGCAACTTTTCATGTATTTTCCTAATTGGCTTGACTTTATCTTCTGGTTACATTTAGATCCGAGTTTTTTTTCTAAAGGTCCAAAGATGGAGTAAGTCCAGTACGTGTTTTATTATGATTTTTTGTTGGTTTAATTGGTTTTAAGTTTTTAAATTATAAAAGAGTTTGTTAGTGTAGATTATCGAAGTTTCTTTCGGTATTTGCATATCAAATATCACCGATTGTAGGTTGATTATGTTAATTAGAGATGAAAATGTGAGATAACAGAAATTATTGTAATAAAGTTTAGGTAGACCGGGCTTTATAATAATGGAATCAACCTCAAATTCGAAGTACATTCGTCATAAATGCAATATTAAGGCATCTATGAGTGCATGCACACGTATTCTTGGGCTTGAGGGGCCCTTTTAGGACGGGAAGATAAAGGGAGACTTACTCATGTAGCTACAATATATTTATTTACTTATAATCTATTTTTTTTAATTAAATTTACTTATTTACTTTTGGGAATTGTCATGTGATCTTTTACATATTTTTTAACATGCCAGTTTCCTATCGGGAATTTGATTCTGAAAGATTGTAAGAGTTGTTCATCTTCAGCAAGTCAAGAAAGAGGAGATTTGGTGGTCAAAAGGTGGGTTAATACAACTACCTTTTGCATGCGAGTTTAATGACAGCCCTATTTTTTAAAAGTACCTTTCTGTCCTATGTTGTATTGTGTAAATAAAATTAAAAGGGTTGGGGAAACTAAAGAATTTAACCTTGCAGGAAATGCTAGGAGACGTTTGCCTTGACATAGTTAAGGGAATTCCACAAAAGTTGCTAGCATTTAAAAATTTCCTATAAGAAAAGATAAAGTTTCGCTGCATATTGTTGTGCCAGCAAGAACAAATGTCCCTAAGTGTGTGTTTGTGTTGACCAATTCATTTCCACATTCTAGTGGTTCACTAATCATGGGTATGTTATGTTTTCTTTTCTAATTTTTGTTCTCTTGACATATCAAAAGTTTACATTTCAAGTGATCCGCCCCAATTCAGAATTGGTATATCTCTTTGATATGATTGAAATAAGTCTTTAAAATGGCTTACTTTGTGCTTTTACAGGTAAATCTTTTGACTTCATGCCTTATGTGGAGTATACCCCATGACGAGCGCGCTATATATTTATGGGTCTGCCAAGCTTCAAAGAAAGGTGTTCTAAGTGAGGTACGCATACATCTTTAGTGCTCGCACATGTTTACTTCTATATAAATTTTTATATTTAATCATTTTCTAAGTTACATTTTCTTTGCATGAGCAACTTAATCTCTTAATGCTTTTATCCTGGAAACATTGTCACACTGATAATGCATATTGATATTAAACTTGTGAATCGTTAAACTGCAGGAACCTTATAAGTCACTTCAAGCACTAGACATGACTATGAAGACATTGATTATTGAATTTGCATGAGTGCCAGGTTAAACTTTCATTGATTTTCTTTTTTATAAATCCTTGTAATCTTATTTACCATTTTACATATACAATCATAAATTTATTTAGTTACATAATACAAACTTATGTTATTAATGTAATAGTACACTCCATTAGAAAAGCATACTAATGTAGCAAGTCAAAACTATAATGCAAAGTTTACAATCATAGTGTTATATTTTAGACGTATTACAATCAAAGTTTACAACACGTTATTCTATCTGCAGCAAAGAGGAAGGTCAAAGCAAGAAGGGCATCCTGATTATTTTCAATCACGTTATTAAGAGATGATAAAATAAGAATATACTTTTTGTAGAGTTCTGGCCATTTACTTTTAGGATCAAATCAAGGCGGTGATAGCTTGACAGTGGCCAATGCACTTGAAAATTCACTAACTTCTGTGCTGGTGAAGCTTTTTTGGCATCTCTAAAATGTGTATTTGAAGTTTAACCAAAAAGTTTAATCTCCGTTATCTTATAAAATAGGCTCAAGCTAAGTTCAAATCGTGCACAACCCTATTTATTTCAAACCTTGCTTGGTTATTTAACCGAAATTAACCAAAACCGAACCATAACCGACTTCATAAATGATTAACTGTAACCGAAGTTTGGTTATGGTTATGGTTACCAAAACTTCATAACCGAATTAGCGGTTATGGTTATGGTTAACAATAAAAACCGAACCAAACCGACCTATGCACACCCCTAATTTGAACATATATTATTCAAGAAAATAGGCCAAAATTATTTGTTTTGACCCATTACCCACTCTAACTGAGACACATTATTGATTCATATACATTTTATTTCAGGTATATTGGAGTATTAGACAACTATTCTAGGTCATCCTATCTAGGAGCAAATGCTACCTTTTTGAATCCCCATTGTCATGGAAACGTCTAAGGTATGATTTATTTCTTCAAAAAAAGAAATATGATTTTACTATATGTGACTTGGTCTGCCAGGATATAGCCTCTCCAACGGCGATCTTGAAGTTGATCCATCGGACGATATTGCTACCGATCCTCCAAACAAAGTGGAGGTGACAAATGTCGTATAGATGAGTAAAAGAGAATGATTACTAGTGGATGGTCAAAAGATACTTATGCATTTAATGGCAATCCTTACACTATCACAACAATATTAGACACAATATATATAACGAAATGAAACAAGAATATTAGACACAATATATATAACACAATGAAACAACAATATTAGACACAATCAAACCCTAGGTCAGTACATAACACAATCAAAATCAACAATCAAAGTTTGACATTGTGTTTAAGGATGGTTTACGTAATTTTAACAACCATTAACTTTTATATAACAAAATCACTGAACTAAAATAAACACAATCATGTAAAAACCCTAAAAGTTAAACAGTGTACCAGTTTTTTGATTCCTTTTAGCTTTTTTCTTCGTTTTCGGTTTGGAAACTTGTTCTTCCACTTCAGAAATACGCAATGGCGACTCGGGAGAAACTGGATCGGTTAGTTGTGTAGATAACCTTTTAATCGGTGAACGACGAGGTAAAATCTGTGTTTTGTGATGCTTAATTGGTGTATTTTGAGGCGGTTGTGCTGAAGAATACATGAGAAATCTTTATGATTGAAGAAGAATCGAGTGTGGAGAAGATTTTGATGAACAATCGTGTTGAAGAAGAATCGTGACGGTTGCGAATGAAAGAAAGATTTGAAATGGGGGAAGATGAAAAGTGTTTTTTGGACAAATGACCATCTAACCCCTACCGCATGTTTTATTTACAAGGATGCCACCGTGTAACTTATAGCTATTAATGAGTTTTTGATCTGATCTAAGGGTCAATAATCTTTCTTACACTTTGTAGTTTAATTAGGCTTTGCATTTAACCCAACCCTACAAGTAACATTTACAAAGTTAAATACCCAAAATCTGGCTGTCCAGTTCGATTTATTCAGGATAAATAAATAGAAGGATAGTTTGAAAAACATATTTTTTTTGCCAAGGCCCACCCTGGAACCGTTTGAAATTTGGTTTGTGAATTCGGACTTGGACTTTCGGACACCACTCTTGCAACGCAAACACCCTGTTGAAATTTTGGATCACCTTCGCGTAGAAGTGTTGGAGTCGCTCTAAATATGGTAATAATTCATAGCGTTAAAAGTACTTATTTCTGCCCTTAATTGTCAATTGTTGCCCATGGCTTTATATCCTATTGGCAATTTGGGGGTGAGATAAGACTTTGGGACCAATAGAGGTTTTTTCCCATATTATTGGGTTTGCTCCTGAATTGGTATATAGACATTATGCCTAGTGGAGATGGATATGATCGGATTGTTCCACTGGTAGCACGATGATACTTTAGTGATCCGCCAGTGATTTAAATTTGCCGTCAAAAAATTGTCAATTACTGTTTTGTTCCATGGATTGTAAAAAACCGTGTATTGTTTGTTTTGTGGAAATTTAGAGATGTTTGAAATCTCTTATGTCAAATGCTATCAGTTATTGTGGAAATTTAGAGATGTTTGAAATCTCTTATGTCAAATGCTATCAGTTATTGTGGAAATTTAGGGGTGTTTGAAATCTCTTATGTCAAATGCTATCAGTTATGTCTCAAGTAAAAACAAATTTTCTTTATATTTAAATGATTACACTAGTTATATTTTAAACTACATATTATTTTACAATAAACAAGTGTATAAAGTGAATATAAAAAATTAAGAATCAAAATTCGAAATTAAAGCGAATATAAAAAAATAAGAATCAAAATTCAATATTACGTATAATAATTTGATCTAAGCAACTAAACAACGCATGATACTTACCGATTATACAGCATTGATCACAACACTCATCAATCTTATTTTTTTTAAAATGATTACACTAGTTATATTTTAAACAACATATGCTTTTACAATAAACAAGCGTGTGAAGTGAAACATAAAAAATTAAGAATCAACATTCGGTATCACATATAATAATTTGATCTAATCAACTAAATAACGCATGATATTTATCGATTATACACCATTAAACACAACGCTCATTTTTGACACATGACATAACTTGGCCAAACCTTGCTAGAAACATGACATTCTAGCGAAAACACCATCTCAAAGATGCATAAAATAATAAACAGTAAACTTGTCTTTGTTATCTCTTCGCAAAAATAACTTGAGCCACATGAATTTAGTTACAGTTTATTTATAAAGTTAAAAATAGAATTTGAACTCAACACCATCAAATTAGACTATAGGGTATGGGGCTTGGGTTGGGGCGTGGGTTGGGGGAAAACGCCTAAGCCACCACCCCGGGTGGGCTTGGGTTGGGGCGTGACCGTTGGGGCTTGGGTTTGAAGCCGGGCGTGGGGCGGGCTAGTGGTCCGATGTGGCGGCCTCCTATTCGCTTTGTTGGCCATGTCATAGCAGGGTGTTTGAGTTTGAATTTTATTTTGTAATTAATAAAATTTTAGGCTTTTTTTAATGTTGTGTGTATTTTTTTAATTTTTTGTAATTTTTTTTTTAATAAACTGCCAAGCCACGCCCCAACCCAAGCCCCGCCATACCCCACGGACACGTCACTCATTGGTGGGGAGGCTCCAACTCCACGTGTCAACTCATGCCCCCAACCCAAGCCCCACCATACCCCACGGTCTTATAGATGATGTTATTGAGCCATGATATCAGAGTTCAATATGCAAAAATTATTACAAAACGTTATAATTCAGTTTCTTTGTGTTTTAGGTAAAACTTTAAATCAAACAAGATTTGTAATATTATATAGATTTTCTTAGTTAAAGCCTAACTTTTAGGTGTATGGAAACTTCCTTCTCGTGAACCTAATCCTAATCCTTTACGACTCTAAATTGACCATATGAAAGTTTGAAATGTCACCCTCTCTAAAGATTTGATAATATATCTACAATTGACTTTACATAAACTTTATCTCCTATTTCAATTGGGTTGTTGTTGCTATTTTGACAAGCTAAACATGTACCGTGTACAACTCCATAAAGCAACTAGATACCAAAAGATAAACGTATTATGGTCGTTTTGACAAGTACCAAACGTCGTATAGACAATTCATGCGTGTGTCAAATTAGTAACATGTACAAGTGATCAGTGCATGTTGGTCTAGGGGCGCAGCATAATGGGGGTGGGAGGGGGCGGTCGACACCCCTAACGTTTCGCTCAGTAGTGGAGAGTATGTAGTTTTCGTATCGAAATTTATGGATATATACGTTTTCAATCCCCCGGTTTTATAGTAGTTTTTGAGTATATACGTTTTCGCCCCCTCGGTCGGAAATCTCAAGCTTCGACACTGTGTTGGTCTATTGAATATGCCATATTGGATAGTGTTGGGTGCATGAACTTGGCCTATTGACGTACCAAAAGGGCAGTAAACCACAATGTATAGTCTACCAAAAGTGAGACAGGATAACAAAAAAGAAAGACCAATTTGACATCTACATGACTTTGGTGTGGGTGTTCTGTACTTACAATAATGATAACAAGATTTTAAAACTCAGTTTCATCAAATTAGACAAATGATAATTAGTCTCCTAATTACAAACAATGTTCGTTGACCAAAATATCAAAAGTTTGATATAAAATATATGTTGTAGTGTTCATTTGTCATGAAAAATATAGAGACAATTATTTGTTGACATGGTTGCCACTTTTGTACATCATGCATTTATGGTAGTACAATCCAGCTTGATGCACATTTGCCAAGAAAGAAAAACACATAGCACATTAGGATGTAGGAATGTGGCGTGATTCTTTTAAACAATAGCCTGACATAACATGCATCTTTATTCGTTGTTACAGTATCTTTTATGGGATAAAAGAAGAAAATTATGAATGTAATTATACGACTGACTGCTTCCTATCGTAAAGGGGGAGTTGTTATCTTATCTGCTGGTTATTGTAGTGAAGTCTTTATTAAGGTTTGTATTGTTTTGTTTTGTTTGCAATAATGTTGTCAATGTGTTCACATATATCCTCAACATAACCTGGATTGCAATGATTCATGTCCTTCATTTCAATTTATCAAACTAAAGGAAACAATGGTCTCCTGAGTTTCTACACAATTCTCTGCATAATGTACACGTTGATGCAACAGGAACATTCAAGAGTTTTTGACATTTTAGTGCATGCCACCACTAAATATAAATGAGACTAGCACAACGAAAAAGCTCGAGCTTGACTCATGTTGAGCGTTCTACCTAAAACTTAAGCTTTCTTCGTAAATTGTTTTACAGGTTTGAGAGTCGTTCCTGACTCGTTAAGGGTGTGTGTACAGATAAAATTTTATTATCTATAACTATTTTATGCTTTTTTAACAACATTTTTTACACTAAAAACTCATCTAACCTTGCACTTCTAAGATTTAAATCCACATCACTTTTGTAAAGGTAAACACCATATTAATACACTACTAAGGCTATGTGGTGTGGTCATCATCAAAATAACCACCACCCTCCACGTCGACATCATGTCACCTCACCCTTATCCACTAACCCAATCCACCACCCTATACGATGTAGACCATGAACCCCACTATCATCCACTATCCTCCCCCACCAATCAAAATCATGTGAACCACTATCGTTTGGGAAAGAGGGCAGTGTACCACGAGAACTATGTCCCATATGACAATCCATGATCAAACACCCGTTTGGCATGAAAGACTACCGTCCGATAAACTTAATTGGGATTATCAGTAAAGTCATCTAGAAGATTTTAGCTTCCCTTTTGATAAAGGTTATTGGGAAAGTTGTTTCGGCCTCCCAATCGGCTTTCGTGAGTAATAAATTTACTCTTGACAGCCCCCTTATCTTAAGTGAGGTTTGGTCTTCGCTAACAAAGGCGGGGAAAAAGCTTCCATTTTTAAGATTGATTTTGAAAAAGGCGTATGACAACGTCAACTGGGATTTTTTGATGGATATGACGCTCCAGATGGGCTTCTCTCAATCTTGGTGTAAGTGGGTTAAAGGGGTGTTATCCTCCGCTAGATCATCCGTTTAGGTTAATGGTTCCCACACCTTCGAGTTTCAGTGTCAAAAAAGGTTTGAGGCAAGGCGACCCGCTTTCCCCTTTCCTTTTCCTCATTGTTATGGAGGCTTTCTCTTGTATTGTCTCCAGAGCTTGTGATACTGGGAGATTTATAGGAGTTAAACTTCCTAACGGGGGACAGGTGATCTCGCATCTTTTATCCGCCGACGATGCTTTGATAATTGGGGAATGGGACGAAGAGAATATTGTTTCCATAGCTAGAATTTTACGGGTTTTCTATGTGTGTTCTGGGCTGAAAATTAACATCCACAAATCTAATCTTATGGGTGTGGGGGTTGACGAAGGGGAAATTGCTCGTATGGCTGCGGTTTTGGGATGCATTAAAGGGAATGTCCCCTTTAACTATCTGGGAACTCCCTTAGGTGCTAACATGAATCGTACCACTAACTGGGATCCCATTGTGATGATTTTCAAGAACCGTCTCGCCTTTTGGAAAGCTCATTCCTTATCGATTGGTGGTCGGGTGGTCCTTTTCAAAGCGGTTCTAGAAAGCCTCCCGATTTACTATCTCTCTATTTTCAAAGAGCCTTCCAAAGTGATTGATAAACTGGAATCTCTTATGAAAAACTTCTTATGGGGGGGGGGGGGGTCCGGATGGTGTTAGAAAAACGCATTGGGTTGCGTGGGATAAAGTTACTTTACCCGAAAACCTTGATGGGCTTGATATAAGTAAACTAAAAACGGTGAATGAAGCGCTCATGGCTAAGTGGGTGTGGAGATTTAGGGTGGAGGAAGAGAGTTTATGGAGAAGGGTAGTTTTGGCGTGTCATGGTAATAGAAGGAGGTGGTCGTGTCTCCCTTCTAAACCGAGGATGACGGGAGTGTGGTTAAACATGTCGAGAATGGAGTCAAAAGTTCTTCTTAAGGGTAAAAGAATTCTTAATTATATAAAAGGGGTGTTAGGGGATGGGGGTAGCATCCGGTTTTAGACTGACTGGTGGCTTGGTGACTCCCCCCTTATGTTGAGATGGCCGAATCTTTTTGCAATCGAGAAAAATAAAAACTGTTTGGTGTGTGACCAGTTACAGGCTGATTGGGAGGGGGGCACAGTATGGCTGAGCTTTCTTCCATTGTTCGATCCTCGGAATAGGACGGGTGGCGTTGGATCCCAGAAGAATCAGGTAAGTACTCTACTTGCTCTTATAAAGATCTAGCCGCGAATTCGCCCTATGTGGAGAATGTTTTTCTGGTGAAAGGATGCAAGCGGATCCCGTCTAAATGCAATATTTTTGTCTGGAGGGCGATGTTCGACCGTATTCCGACCAAGCTTTCTTTGTCTCGAAGGAATATTCCGGTTGGATCGGTTGATTGTGTTCTCTGTGGGGAAGCGACAGAATCTGTCGACCACCTTTTCATGGCGTGTTATTCGGCTATTCGGGTGTGGAATGGTATAAGTGAATGGGCTAATCTTCCTCCGATCATGCTTTCTCATTCGCTGATGTGATGGATTATTACAAATGTTCCGTTGGTAATTCGAAGGCTAAGGAGATTGTCCGTAGGATTGTGATAGCGTCATGTTTGTGCATTTGGAAGTCTAGGAATTCAAAGATTTTTTCTAATGGCATAGGAGATTGGTTTGAAATCTTTGGCAAGGTGAAGTCTATTTGTTTTTTTGGTTAAAGAATAGATCCATGTATAGGGACTTAGATTGGAGATAATGGTGTAGGTATCCGTTGTATATGCTATAGTCGTTTCGTGGTGCGGTCCTGTGTTTTGTTAGGCCGGCCAGTTTTATGAAGTATACCTTTCCAAAAAAAAATGACAATCGATGATCCGATCCATCACCCCATACCCCATACCCCATAGCCTAAGGAATGCGTAACTATTTATGCGAATATACATATCTAATTAGTTTCCATATATACAATACTTCATTTTCAATTACATCATAGTTACAATAAAATATCTAATTAGTTTCCATGTATACAATACTAACTTTTCAAATATATCATAGTTGTAATAAATGGCGTTTCTCATATAACTTTCTATAATAATATTTGTACATTAATTAATATATTTATATACATCATAGGAAATTAAGTAGAATCTAGTCTACTATATGAAATTCGAGTTCAAACTCCTATAATAAATAAGTTTCAGTTTAGATGTAGATTTTGGTTCGAACTTGTTTAAGCTTGGATTAATTATGCGTCGCCAAATTATCAAGTCATTTAGGGGCTTGTTGATTAAAAAGGTTTACAAATTACTACTCTATCCTTTTAAATATAAAAATTTAGTTTTGTAATGCAAATACTTGTAATTAATTTGTTCAGTTAATAATATGTATAATAGTTGATCCATTTAAAACTGGTTTAGTAAATGTACATATAAAGACAACGACAGGGCTTAAAATGTGAGGTTTTAAACAATTAATTTAATAGTTTTATCCTTAAGTCACCTCTCCTTAAATTTAAACGTGTTCTATATCTAAATCAGTAAATTGATTACGGTTAACACTTATGTCATCACATATTGTCAAACCACTATCTAAATCAATAAATTGATTACGGTTAACACTTATGTCGTCACATATTGTCATACCACTATCTAAATCAGTAAATTGATTAAGGTTAACACTTATGTCGTCACATATTGTCACACTACTATCTAAATCAATAAATTGATTACGGTTAACACTTATGTCGTCTCATATATCACACCAGTAAGGTTCCTTTCGTTTTGGCGCACATTATGAACATCAGCAGCAATCTTTCTAGCTGTCTGTGTGTTTTATCCTAAACACGTTTTGATGCCCACTTATAAAGGTGTATATATAGTTATATACTAGTGGTACTGTAGCATTTATAAACATAATTAAAAAAACAACTTTATGTTAGTAAATAAAGGCTCAAAAACATAATGTTAATGTCGGCATCTAACAAGGGATGTAATCATGTGCATGAATTGATGAATTTTCATCCAATTAACCTGTTTGTCTATAGAGTAGAGTAACCTCATGAAATTGAAGGCACATGCCCCAGCCCCATGCACCACAATCTTAAACTACAGTCGGAAACCCCAAGTGAAAGTACATATAAAAGGACAATATAGTTTGCTATGTTAACACACCCCTTTTAATTTTACAATTATAATAATTTCCTTCATAAAAATTCTTAGGGATATTAAATTAGTAATGTTATGAATGCAATCATTTTATGGCCCAACCTAATGTTTATGGGCTTTAGGCTTTTAGAGATTCTATTGTAGTAGTTTATATATACGATATATATGTCAGATGAATGACAGGATTGAATCAGTTTTCTCTCTATTTCTCTTTTGTTTTATCACACGTTATCAGCACATCGCTCTCCAAGATTCCTTAATTTTGCAACCGAATTTCCATTCATTTTCTTCATCTTTCCACCCTTCTGATTTGTCATGATTTCAATAACCCAAACCGAACCATCTTTTCATTTGAGGGAGATAGGAGGTGAATATACGAAGTGAAATAGAGAAAATTACCAACCAAATTATTGAACAACCGGCTTCTCTGTTGCATTTTTTTTTGTCCCCACGAACGATGACCATAGCCACCGAACCACGCCACCGGTCGCATTCGAAAACATGATCGCCGTGTTTGAGAACCCGACGATGGCAGAATTCATGAATGTTGGATTGATGTGCGTATAAACACATCCGACAGAGAATCGGATATCGATCAAGAGCCGTATACAACAATTGAGGTAACATATCGAACCAACTTCCGTGATTTATTGCACAATACGTATATCATACATATATAGATATACATTATATAGATTATTCGGTATGGTTCTGTAAATTGATTTTTAGTTTCCGGCCAATACTATTATGTAAATTAGAAAGTAAAAGTAAAGAAGATGAATACAAAGCTAATATACCCAGAAATTAGCCCTCTCAAATATCCACATATAATTTTTGTAGTAGATGAACAAATAAAGTAGAAAGTGTTATTTTTACATTATGTGATGTAGTCTAAAAAAATTTTATCTTTTCCGGCAATCGGAAATCGTTTCTGGAGAAAATGACCGTAACCCATTGGAATCTGTTAGTTGGCCGAATTTGATGGAATTGTAAGTCAAGGAGTTGTTATGGTCAAAGCCCAGCAACCGTTTTACTCGGTCAAAAATTCAACCAATGTCATTAATTATCTCAATCAGTTTAATTACTCGGTCAAAAATTCAACCAATGTCATTAATTTTATCATTAAGTTCTAGATTAAAAAGGAATTAATACATATCAAAAGTGTTAAAATAATAATAAATGATATATCCATGAAAAGTATGGTGTTTTGTCAACTGGGTTTTATAAACTATTTTTATATATAATTGATAAACGCATTAAAGTAAATAAATCATAATGTTAATTTTTTTTGGGTTCTCTACATTGTAAGATCTGTTATCGATCATTATGATTATTTTATTTTTTACGGTGCAATGATATAGGTTGTGGCTTTTAGCACAAATAAATTGGTCTTAAGCTAGTTAAGTCAATTAGTTAATTATAATGAATCGTAAGTTTTTGATCATTCAATTTGTTACACTACTATGCATTGTCAACATATTAGTTGTATGATTATTCCTATCGTTTTTGTATACCTGCAAAACAAATATTGATAGATATTAATATAGTCAATAGTTCACACAAAAAAAAATATATATGAAAAATAGGTAGTGGTCTCTTAGCTTAAACAAACTACATGGATAGATGATGAACCATCTTTTGAAGTCATTGTTTTTCTCTGTTATAATAGCACAGGAATAAGTTATATATGTTAAAATACAATTTAACTCTATTTAAATAATAAATCACTTTTAATTAGAATTTTTAAGAAAAATGTTCAAAAGATCCTTCTTTTGATCATAGCACCTCTAAAGAGAAAAATTGAATTTCACATGAATCCTAAATCATTGTTGGTACCCGAAGTTTTCTCAAATGTATACAAAGTCATGTTTCGTTTCCATGACATTATTTTTCAATGTTAAATTCAAACTTGAGTTCATCACACTCGACATCTTCATCTTCGGATAACATATAGCCTAGTGGTGGAAAACCTTTTGACTAGTTCATGATTTTCCCTTCAAACAAAGGTTAAAACTATAATACTTCTCCTTTGTGACATATTTTGGATGTGTGAAGGTACTCGATCAACATGTTTGACCACCAGAAGTTGGTCATCCTCTAAAAAGCTTGCTTTAAATTTTCTCGACATGCTCCTGATGCAGCAATACCGAAAATGTGTTTTCACAAAATACTCGGATGTTATATCACATCTTTTAAATTGCAAATCAAAATATCAAGCTAATATTTACTATTCAATTCAATCTGACTAACACGTGCTAGCTCATTCCCTGAGTTAAATGTGATAACTGGTTAATGTCGTCGGAGGAGAAAAAGGATTATTTGGCCATAGTAAAGGCCACACGTGTGGATGGTCATGTTAATATATAAAAAAAATGATATCAATGGCTCAAACAAACTTAATATGAGTCAGTCACTAAGAGGCGGGTACGAGAAAGGGAAATATAAACATTCACTTCAAATGTGGATACAAAAAAAAAAACCTTAACATACTCATGTGAATGCATGCATTATAAATATGTGTATCTAGAAGCTTCAGTAGAGCAATCACAAATTGAGATGGCAAACATCCGATATACAACAACACAACTAACACTATCACAAACACATAAGAAATATTTTTACCAGTTGTAGTTATCTCGGTAGAGACTATTGATTTTGAAGAATTTATTAAGTTTCAACTATGTTTGGATAAAAAGTCATCACTTTGGAATGGTGTGAAAGAAAAATAATACCAAATATGAAATATCTACAATATATCATATAGCAAATATGGCCAGAAGACCATATTAGAATTTACTAGAATGATACATTATATCCATAATATTTCATTAAATCAAATATGGTGAGTAACCAGAAGTTACTAGAAAAATAATACGTTTACCACATGACATGACTAAATAGGTCATCAACATAGCATCATGATATGCCAAATAATTAAAAGTGCTAACTAGCACTACTAAGTAATCTAACAGTCTTGCTACCAAAACACTTATTATGTATGCAATGAATTTTCTTAGGGAATCAATATTTCAGCCATCCAAAAAGATATTCCTACTAACTATCCCACTTATATGTGGACCATGTAAATATTCATTGGTCTTAAGTGATGCATCCATATTTTAGCATGCTTTTAAGTGTATATGGTTGAAAAGGGATTTTGCCCGACAGTATAAAACATTGATCTTTGACATTGTTTAATGTTGAACTTTGACAAACAATTGTAGAGACCATTGTTGGGAACAATATGAAATATAGTAAGAGGCATATATAGTCGAGATAAATTTTCATATTTACAAACTATCTAATCAATTCAAAACCAACTGCTAATCATATATACTCCCAACAACAATTGGTCTCTAGAAGAGAACCAAAAGTTATTTTGGTTATGCGATATATGTAAGTACCAAAATGGACATGTTTACAACATCTATACTAACTATCCATTTAACAAACCAATATTTCCAGTCTAAGGGGGAGACAAGATAAGGAAAATAAAAGATTGGTAATACAACTAAACAGAGAATGCATCATATTAAATCTCGACCCAGAAGTGGTCAATGTTAATTTGAAGTCCAAAAGGGCATGACTTTTCAAATAATAGCAAATGAAATACCAGATGCATTCATAAACACAAATAGATTGACAAAAGTCACGTATACCAGCACTAAATTCACCTGCTCGAAATAAAGTAATCACAAAATGATTACAATATCAAGAAAATGTGGGAGGTAAATCGGTTCCAAAAGACAAAACCCACAAGTACAAAAAGAGCAGAGTAACACAGTTGGTGTAACCAGAAGAGGTTGCATAGGATACCCCAGAAGTGGTAGAATACAATACCCCATAAGTGGTTGTATACAAACCCCAAGAAAGGGTTGCATACGAAAACCTTAAAAGAGGTTATTGTAAAAATCCAAGAGGAGATAGCGAAATTCTGATATAGGATAATGGAGTTCTAGACGAGACTCAGTTACCAAACAAGTATGAGATCTTAATGATTTATGTACAAAAAAAAAAGTATAATATGGAACCGTAATGAAACACGTGTAAAATGATATATTTGAATATGCTATAGCAATAGATGTAATCGACGAAAAAGATTACGTATATGGAAACTGTGCAAGAGTGTACGCACATAAATAGCCAAAATGGCTAGATGACTTAAATGGCAATTAAATTCGCCCGATAAACTAAACGTTTTCGAACTAGCAGTTCGAACACCCATAGACGTCAAACCAGTAGGTTATAAATGGGTGTCTTTAAATAAAAAAACGTAAAGAATAAGTTTTGCGATGTAAGGCATGATTTTTAAAATAAAGTTTTTTTCCCAAATCCCAGTAGTTGATTATGTGGAAACGTATACCCCTGTAGTGGATGCGATAATCTTTAGATGTTTAAGAGGCCTCGCAATCTCAGAATGACTTCAAATAAAACTTATGGATGTCATCACTGTATACATGTACGAGACAATTACAAATGACACCTGCATAAAATCCCTGAAGGATTAAAAATGCTCAAATCATTATTTAACAATAACCCCATATGAGTTATATAAATCTTAAAGGGACTTGTCCTATGTGGTATAATTGACTTGGATGATACTTTGAAAAGAGAGGGTATAAGTTTGATCAAATGAGCTATATATACTTATCAAGATTTCACTCTTAATGTTCAGTGTAACTGGAGTTTACAGTGATGTTATAAACACTATCGAAAGGAACTGTCAAACTATAAAGTGAAAATTCTGAAAAGATCTTTATACAGTGTAGTTATTCTCGACCCACAGTTCGAGTATATCGTAGTTCGAATATATATGTACTATTTTTGCTCATCCATCAAACTACATCCATAAGATGTTGTATGGATAAAATTCATTTGTTGAGTACGCTAATGGTTGTCGAATTGCTTGACATATGGAAATGATTTTATTGTCCCTAAGAAGAGGATGGATAAATAATTGGTCCAGAAGTACCATACTTAATTGCGAGCAGAACAATGGTGTATCTTGTAAACAAGACGACACCTGATATTGTGTTCTTGATAGATGTATTGGCAAGATTACAGTTCCAATTTAATATGTTGCACTCTTTTTCCCTTTACTAAGTTTTCTATTAGATTTTCTTAGTAAGGATTTTTATGAAGCAACATATAGCATCAGTTTATCTTATAGACACTGAAGTACCGACTTAACATCATCTTGGAGCATGTTGTTAATTATGTATAATACGCAATGCACTCTTTTTCCCTTAGCTACGGTTTTATCCCATTGGGTTTTTCCTAGCAAGGTTTTTAACAAGGCATAATTACAAAACGTATTAAATGATATCGGATTCGAGACATGATATTTTTCATGATAAAATATGGAGTCACAACTATCGGATTATGATAATGAAGAATATCTATTAGACCCCCACAAAGCTCAATCTCAATCTAAATATGTTACTAACAGAAGTCAATGATTTCAACACATTTAAGACATGTGAAGACTGGAGTCAATAAAAGGAAGCCGAATTATACTATTCGAAGACAGTGCAAGCTGAATCAGAAGAAGTTGAGTTGTACTATTTAATGGCAATGCAACTTGAATCAAAAGAAGCCTAAGCAAAGAAGACTACATCAAAGATCAAGTCAAGCGATTATTACTGAAGATTGAATTCCATAGACTAAGACCTATATGAAAAATTGAGGGGGAGTAATATACATGTACTCTTTTTTGTTAACTAAGTTTTGTCCCACTGGGTTTTCTTAGTAAGGTTTTAATGAGGCAGTATAACTGGTCCTGAAGTGTCAGTTAATATCGGTCCTGAAGAACCGAGCCAATATCTTCCAATGTATAATGTTGATAGTGTATAATATAAAATGTCTGAGGAGGAGTGTTATGAATGCAATCATTTTATGGCCCAACCCAATGTTTATAGACTTTAGGCTTTTAGGGATTCTATTGTACTAGTTTATATATACGATATACATGTCAGATGAATGAGAGGATTGAATCAGTTTTCTCTCTATTTCTCTCTTGTTTTATCACAAGTAAGTGTATTTTTTTTTCTTCAGAAAGTTTACATCAAAATTTATGTATGCTTTTTAAAGATTAAACTTTAAAAATATAAATAAGAATACACACGCATATATACATTTGAGGAGTTTATAAAAGTTGTGAAATAAAAATTAGAGTAAATTGCCAAAATCGTGTCTGAGATTTAGGCTTGTTTGCCAGTTTCATCTAAAATAATTTTTTTTGTGCCAAACAGCCCTTCACCTTTGGTATTTTTTGCCATTTTCATCCAAACCACTAACTTTTAATATATGTGTGGGCGCTCGGGGGGGCAAAAGCAAAAGTGCACTAATTTTTAACGTTATTTTACTAATTTCGTGAAAATAACGTTAAAAAGAGGGGATCGTTAATCAGGCATCATGTGGTGGCGTTGATAGCCGAAAGACAAGGGGGTACATGCACCAATTGGCGTTTGTCTCAATTGCTGAGTGTTATGTGCCTTATGTCCAAGGCTTGATGCAAAACCACAATCGAGCCGGGGGTCTCATTGGAAGCAGCCTCTCTATTCCTACGGGGTAGAGGTAAGGCTGTCTACATCCCACCCTCCTCAGACCCTACCTTAGCTTTGCTATAGGTGGGATATACTGAGTACGATGATGATGATGATGATGATCCAAACCACTAACTTAGTTTATTTTTTATGTTAAGTTGAAGGATATTTAGATGAAAGTGGCAAATATAAAACCTTAGGGATGATTTTGACAATCTACTCAAACTTTTTTAATTTCTTTGATTTAATTAATTTTGTCACATATATATAAAACAAAACATACATGCAGTTTTTATAAAAAAAAATTAATAGTTTTTGTCACATAATTTTTATAAATTTTCATCCAAACCACTAACTCAGTTTATTTTTTCTGTTAAGGCGAAGGATGTTTTAAAATTTATAAATCAAGACAGAAATTAATATCCAGTTTTTTTATAGAGATCAGTTTTATAAAGAGAAAACGATATATAAAATAAATATGAATGGTGTGCAGAACACAACATTCGACTACAACTTTTAGTATTTAATCAAGTGTAGAGATAAAAAAAAATAGTAAAATGATGTGTTGAGCACCTAAAAAATATGTTGGCAGAAATAAAATATTTATCTAATTAAGATTATGAGCGCAACTAACTAATATTTATTCCGAGTGGTTTGGGTAAAGAAACTTTTGGTTCATGGCATTATACTTACTATTTGGTGGGTAATTTTATGGTTTGGTAACGATACGTTATTTGATGGGAGGGGGGAGGTGAGGTGGCTTCTGTTTTTTGTTAGGAGCGAATTTAAAAGATTAGAAGATGAATTACAAACTTGGTGCATATGATAAAATTTGTTTATTTGACATTTTCTATAAGGTCACTAGTATTTTAGTTTTATAAAATTTAAATGTTGGAAGTAGATTTTATTTTTATAAAACTGATATATATAAAAAATTGGAAATTAATTTTTATCTTACTTTATAAAATTTAAAAGATCCTTCAACTTAATAGAAAAAAATAACTGAGTTAGTGGTTGGATGAAAATTTATAAAAATTATGTGACAAAACTATTAAATTTTTTTTATAAGAACTGCATGTATATTCTGTTATATATATATATATATATATATATATATATATATATATATGTATATGTGTCAAAATTAATTAAATAAAAGAAATTAAAAAGAATTTAAGTAAATTGCCAAAATCGTCCATAAGGTTTTATATTTGCTAGTTTTATCCAGATATCCTTCAACTTAATAGAAAAAGTAAACCAAATTAGGGGTTTGTATGAAAATGACAAAAAAAATGTCAAAGGTGAAGGGCTATTTGGCACAAAAAATCATTTTGCATGAAACTGACAAACAGACCTAAACCTCAGGGACGATTGTGACAATTTACTCTAAAAATTATAAAATATTGGAAGATTGATAAATATGTTTGATCAAAATGAAAAAGGTACAGGAACTATAATAAAATTATAAAAATAAAATAATTAAAAGATTTTTTTATTTATAAAAGGGCATAAAGACTAGGGCTGTCCAAACTGCTCGGCTCTTGAAGAACGTTCGAAAAAGCTCAGAAATTTGCTCGTTCGATTCTTTGCCCGGTTAAAACCGAGCCGAGCAGCTTGGTTCGGTTTAAAAACGAACCAAGCACGAGCATAGGTACGTTCGCTCGTCGCTCGTTCGGTGTTGATCGAATTTATTTTTATTATATATATATATTATATTTATTAAATATAAACATGTAACATAAATATTTATTATATTTTATATATAATAAATATATTAAAAAGCATGGTTGTAAAACAAGGTTTCCAAGGCCGAGTACTCCCCGAGTAGTCGCTACAAGGTAGACTGCCGAGGCGACTTTCTCTAATTCCGCCTAATTACTCGGAATCAATCAAACGCGGTCAAACTCGGCCAAAATCAGATCTAGTAGGTCAATTTGTGCCGAGTTTGACTTAAAAAAATAATAAAACATAATTTATATGACTATCATATTAAATAATGAATATCATTTTCACGTATTTGGTTATAAATACTAATAAATTTATGTTATTAGACATATATTTAATTTCCGGAAACTAATTTCTTTATAATTTAACATGTCCGAGTACTCTCCGCCTATGCCGAGTACTCTCAACTCCCCGGTCGACCGACTAGTGAGCGCCTAGCGACTTTTGCAACCATGTTAAAAAGTATTAAAAAAGTTGAAATATGATATTCCCGCTATTGTTTTAGACTTTAGTAAAGTAACCCTAATTTCCCTAAATACCGTTAAAAACAAAATTATGAAATACATCCAACAAATTAATTTGTGTGCTCTCTTTGACCCGTTAGAACGTTGTTCTTACGGGTTAAAAAAGAATATACTTATTTTTCTAATCATTAATTCGTGTGCTCTCTTTATGTTTGGTTTTGCAGTTGTGGGTTCAAAATTGGAGGTCTTTGAAGTTATTTTGCATTTTAAATGTTCTTAAACATTAAACATTTGGATGACATTTTGTGTTTATTTTTGTGAGACTTTTTATGTTTGTATTTTGTTAAATTGTTAAGTGTGTGTGAGACATTTTTGGTGAATGAATGGCTGTGTAGGAATGCTAAATAAAACTGAGCAAAAGCGAACCGAACCGAGCGGCTCGGTTCTAAACCGAACTGAGTTCGAGCATTAGATTTCCGCTCGATTTCCTAAATCCGAACCGAACCGAGCGGCTCGGTTTCAAATCGAACCGAGCATGAACATACCTCCATTTGATTCGGTTCGACTTGTGAACACTCCTAAATTAAAGACCTAAGGGGCAATTCGGCAATCATGGCTGTCGTAATTCACCTACGTATCCCTTTAGCACATTTACAAACCACATCCAAAGACTGGAATTCAAATTTCATTAACAAATCAAACGCATAATCTAAATTTCCTTCAGATTACAATTTTTAATTTTCTTAAATGGATTCAATTACTTAAATAGTATTATATTAAGCAAAAGCAATATAGATGGCAATAAGACAAGTATTGATAATCTCAGTTTCATACTTGATTGTAAAACCATGTCACGTACCCGGCTAAATACCTGTCAGCGGTGACGGATGCATTCAAGAGGTAGGGTGGGCCTAGACCCACCGTCCACTCAGTTTCCAGCCCACTTAGTTTTAGTTTTTGAATGCAAAAAAGTGTATGGATTTTAAACTATATTGGGCCAATATTCAATGGATTATTTTCATCTTTTTTATATGAAAACAGTTATGGAGTGAGTAGGCTTTTCTTTGTATTCAATCACAATAACCTTCATAATTTTTTTTCTTAAATTAGCTCAATTTAGCTAAAGCGCCTGTAGCTTTTTGTTTTTGAAAGTCCTATGTACAAAAAAATGGTTGCTAATCAATATTTAAAAAAAAAAACCATCTTCAACTGAAATTTATGATATTATTAAGTATATAAGTATGAATACGTTTACACTATCATTAAGTGGATAAATATGACTTGGTTTTACCCGGCTTATTTTGACCCGTCTTGTTTTAACCCGACCACTTTGTGCCCCCGTCAAAAAAATTTCTAGATTCGTCACCGCCCGTTAGGTATTGGGTATACTTGTAGATATCACGTTTATCCTGTTAGTTTGTTAAAAAAAAAAGCCATACCTGTTAGAATTTCTAAATACATTTTTTCTTACCATTCTATTTTTATATAACTAGCAGGGTGCCCGCGCGATGCGGCGGGGGCGACACATTGCATTATGATACTCATTTCTGGTAGTTTTTCTTATTCGTGCAATATTTATTATAACATCATTTTGGAGGATATGCGCCATAGGCGAAATCATTTGTTAGTCCATTTCATTGTGGTATGTATGGTTAGGTTGTTTTGGTTCTTATCCTCAACCGAAGTCATCGGTTGGTCAATTTTATTAACCAGTTGGTTTTCGGTTATCAGTTTTAATTATTTGGTTAGATTGACGGTTTTTTGTTCGATTCGTTTAATAGCCAAAACCAAATTTTGGCTAATACTTTTACTTAGAAATACATGAAATTTAGGTATAAATACATGAAGTAGAAGTATAAATACACAAAATGGATGTGTAAAATATATACATGAACTAAAGGTATAAAAGCTAGAAATGTATGATAATATGAATGGTTCGGTTCGGTTTGGTTTGGTTAATTTTGGTTAAACATGGATACAAAAAATCAATAACCGATTTTGGTTCATTCAGGTTTTCATTAATTGGTTTTCAGCTAATTTATTTGTTGGTTGATTTTGTTCGGTGTCGTTTGTTTTCGGTTCGGTTTTGGTTAATGATTCAGTTATTGTTCACCTTAAACATTGTAATTACGTAACCTATCATTTTTTAAAGATTTATAGTGTAAAGACTTTTTAAATTTTAAAAGTTGTTTCCCACTTAATTTTTTCCCATCCTTTTTCGTAGAAAGTTTGTTATTATATCTATACCAACATATGGCGAAATATTTATTTTAAAATGAGTCAAACTCATGCTAATAAATAGCATATATATGTAGTCAATTTTTTACTCTTTCACATTTGGGTAACAAAAAAAAATATCTATACAAAATCGGAATATTTATTCTTAAGTGAGTCAAACTCATGCTAATAAATAGCATATATCTAGTCATTTTTACTTTGTCAAATAATATTTATACAAAACCGAAATATTCACGTAGGTTGTTAGAGTTTTATAATATAACTAATATTTAGTTATTGAATCTATACTAAAATACATTTTATAGTTTCTAGTAATGAAATACAAACATGACACAATTATTCAATAATGGTAGAATCAATAAATTTAACTTTTAAAATGACTACATAAAGTTTATAGATTTACTTATTCTACTTCTTTGCAATGATCACTTGTACAATAAGACATTATCTACTTGTACATTTTAATCCACACGTCGACACTGAACAAGACAACTACCAAAACGTTGACAAAAATGTATAGGTCGTCATGCTATCTTTGGTTTTTTTTTTAAACATTATAGTTAATAAGATATGACAAGAATACGTAAAAGAATTATAAGTATGTTGTGGAGGGGGAAAATGTAATTAATTATCTATAATTTTGTTAAAATTTAGGGATTTAAGTGTAATAATTTTAGGGGCTAAAAAAATAGTGTTTAAAAGACCAAACTACCCTCATTTTAGGGGTCTTTCTATAAATAGGGGGGGGGGTTCTTATTTTTTTGGTATCTTAAAATACCCCTCCCTCATACATTATAATATAGTATAGGTATAGATAAAAAATAATATTTGACTCGTAAGTACGTTTTAGACCTTTAACTTAAATTGTTAAATTTCGTTTTTTACAGATATAAAAATTTATATTTTTATAAAATTTCAAGAACTGTTTTTATTGAAAAATAGGATATTAGGAGTTTATATCCTTATTAACTTTATATCATACTAAGTTCAGATTTTTAGTTCCTAACTAATCTTATCTATATGAGTCTACTTTTAACTCATAATCCCTAAAAATATGGAACACAATCTACTATGTATCTACTCAAGTTAGTAAAGAATTCTTTTGAAGCTAACTAATATTATCTATACAATAACAATATAGTTGAACTTATAATTCCTAAAATTTGAAACACAGTTTAGTATTTATCTAGGAAAGATTATAAATTTCTGGAGTATTTTATTTATATTACTTGTTACAAAAATGTTTATAAAAGAATTATTTTTTTATAAAAAGAAAATGTTTTGTTTATAAATAAAGTAAAAAAAATGTTTTAAACATGTAAAGTTTTGTTTTTTAAAAAAAAAATAATAATCAAATGACAAAAATAAAAGATAAGTTGTTATAGTTGTAAAGTAAGATTATTTTGTTGGTTAAATGATAAAGTTTATAATTTTATTCTTTAAAGTTCATAACTTTTTTTTTTAAATATCCACATGATTCTCATCCAATAAACTTTGAGTTTATATTTTTTTATTTTTATAAAAATAAAAAATAGTAATTGACTCGTAAGTACGTTTTACAACTTTAACTTTAATTGTTAAATTTTGTTTTTATATATATATAATTTATATTTTTATAAAATTTTAAAAACAGTTTTTTATGAAAAAATGAGATGTTAAGAGTTTATATCTTTATTAACTTTATATCATAGTAAGTTCAGTTTTTAGTTTAGCTTTAAAGTTTATTACTTTATTATTTTTTTAATTAAGAAATACAAATTAATAGATTAATATCCAAGAATAACTGCAATATTTTATAATTTCAGCTTGACTATATCTAACTGCAATATCTATTTATTGCAACTTTAGGATATTAACTTATATAAGTTCAATTGACTTGTAAATTTAGGATATTAATTTTATTTTGAACTTTATTAATATGATCAATGATTGCATTATATTAACACCAAAAATAAAGTTCAAATATAAAATAAAATTTATTCATACATCTAGATCAAACATAACAACTGAAAATGAAAAAAAAAACATAAAAACACTTGAAAGATTTCATATTAGACTGCATGAAATCTGTTCCGCTTCTGAATTGACACTCGAGGTATTTTTAATCGGGTTTTCTGGTTTTTACTTGAATCATAAGTATCTTCAAATTCCTCTTCTTTGTCATTGTCCTCATCATCGTCTAAATTAATAAACTCACTCTATTTCCATTCGGAGAGTCTTTTGGATCTCTTCCATTGAGTCTCAAACTTCCGATCCTTAAAAATGTCAAAAATTGAATACAAATGTTAAAAAAAAGATTAAATAAACCTTAAAATTATCGCTTCCCTAAATTCACGTTGAAGATTAGACTTGTATAGACTAAACATTGCACCATAAGAAATAATATCACTACAAGAAAAGGGTACCATTAGCGGCGACAGGCCAAATGTCGCCGCTATTGGTCGATTCGCGTCACGGAGCCTGAAACCAAACCCCAGCCATTGATCAAAATCCTGATCAAACGGTTGGGGATTTAAAAGGCAATAGCGGCGACGAGGAGTAGGTCATTAGCGGCGACATCTGTCTCCGCTAAAAGTATGTGTCCCACATTAAATCCCAGTCACACAAATCTTATCCTGGTTAACCTAATAGCGGCGACACTATTATCAATAGCGGCGACATGCCGTCGCCGGTAAAAGGCTAAACGTAACAGCAGGTTTATCAGCGCCTTTCCCTCTCTCCTCTTCACTTTTCCCCCCAAAACTCTTGCTTCTACACCGCTGTAGACACTCGTTTTTTGCCCAATCGGTTAGTTTAACTTGTTTTATGTTAAATTTCTTCTCTACATTTGTTATATACATGTTTTAGGCTTTAACTTTTGCTCTTTTTGTGTATTTTTGTGTTTGTGGAAGAAAATTCGGATCACCGCCATCTCTTCTCCGGTCACCACCATCACTTCTCCGGCCCCACGTCGTCTCCTCGGTCTTCGTCTCCTTGAAACTTGAAAAATACGGTTAGTTTTATATGTATTTTTTTTAAGTTTAGAAATTGTATAATTTTTGGTTTAGGTATGTAAATGTGCATGTAAGGATGAATGTTTGTATGTCAAATGTATAATGTAGGTGTATTTGGTGAAAATGTGTATATGGAAATCTATGTATTTTTGTATCTAGGTGTATGTAAGAATGTATGTGTGTATGTAAGTCTATGAATTAATGTATGTATGTAGGTGTATGTTAGTATGTCAAATGTATAATGTAGGTGTATTTGATGAAAACGTGTATATGAAAATCTATTGATTTGTGTATGTAGGTGTATGTAAGCATGTATGTGTGTATGTAAGTCTATGAATGTATGTATGTAGGTGTATCTTAGTATGTAGGTGTATATAAATGATGAACAATTGTGCATGTAAATGTTTGTAATTGGTGAAAAATGTGTATGTTATTATGTATGTTTGTATAAAATATGCAAATGTGTATGTAAGTAAGTATAAATTTTGTGTTTTTGGTCAAAATGTGTGTTTGTAGGTATGTATGTGTACGTATATAAATGTGTCTTTATAAGTATGTATGTGTGTTGGTAGTATGTTTATGTGTAGGTTTGAAAAAAAAAGTTTAAGTTTGACAATTAGTATTTTTGTGTTTAGGTTTGAAAACATTTATATTTAACTTTGAAAGATATATATTAGTTAGGAAATACCCTCCTTGAATTAAAATTATCATTTAAAACATAACGAACATAGAAAATACCCGCCAAAATTTAAACCATCATGAAGAACATTACATATTTAAAAAATCGTGCCTGATATTGAATTCATCATTTCAAACATAACGAGCTAAGAAAATACCCAATTGAAATTGAAATCATGATTTAAAACATAACGTTCCGCCCAAAATTTAAAACAATCATTAAGAACATAACAAGCTTAAAAAACTGTGCCTGTGTTTGAACTAATCATTTTAAACATAACGAGCTTAGAAATACCCGCCCGAAATTGATTTAGAAATTAATTTCGGGTTGTCCCCGTTTATCTTGGGACTGCTTTTTGAATACTTTATCTCATTTAGGATGTGAATGTGTATTACATGATTGTTTGTTTAAGAAGGATTCGGTTATCATTTTCTCTTTGCTCCTCGGGTATATATATCATTACATCTTGATTGTGATGAGGATGATCCCGATTATGTGGAGTCTGACTAAAAGAAAAGTTATTGTAATTTATATTGATTTGTATTTGATAAACACTTGTTTGAAATATTTATTTGAATTTGAGTTACACTTGTTGTACTTTCCCTTAATTTCTATTAGATACACATGCTGTAACATTTGTAACTTTATAGGGATTATGTTTTCGGTATTGCTTTAGTATATGTTCATGGCGTATGTTTGCGTTGTTTGAAATAGGCAGGTTATGTTTTTCCGCCGAAAAAATGGCTGGGTGCTGTATATACAGCTGCTATATTAAAAAAAAAAGACTTTTAGCGGCGACACGTGTCGCCGCTATTGCCTTAAACCCTTTACCGACCATGGTCAATACCGGCGACCATTTAGCGACGACACATGTCGTCGCTAAAGTTCTAAGAGCTATACCGGCGACGTTGACCTTTAGCGACGACAGGAGGCCAATAGCGGCCGATCAATACCGGCGACCATTTACCGGCGACATGTCGTCGCTAAAGGTCAATACCGGCGACACTTTCCACCAATACCGGCGACAGCTGTCGCCGCTAAAGGTGGTCCATTCTTGTAGTGTATTAACACTTTTATCACCATCATCCTGCAATAAAACACACGTATAATAACATAACGAACATGAATATGAAAGATATACATAAAAATAATATTTAAAAACCAGCAAAATCAATACCTTAGAAGTTTGTTCGACAATGGGTTGTTTAAATTGGCATGTTCATCATGCAACTGAATTTAAAAAATCAAATAAGTTAACATTCATATAAAAGTAAATAAAAGAAAACAATTATTCACTGCTGCGATATAGCAGAACTGACCTTAGAATTTTTAATCTCGCATGCTTGGTTTTTCACAACAATTGAATTCATAACTGGAGCCATTTTTTAACTTTGTTTAGTAATAGAGATAGGGTGTCCTGCTATGTATTTAACTAACTATAGAAGTGCATTAGTGTTTAATTTTATATTTGCCACCCCTGTATTTAGGAAGTTTGTTGTGGTTAGTTTTAAGTTTTTATAACATATATCTAAGTATAGATATTATGTAGTTTTAATAAAATAAAATGTGACACATAATCAATTCTCAATTAGGCAAAAATAATTAGCTATGCAAAGAAACAATGAACAGGTAAAAAAAACTTAAATAGAAAAATAAATTTAGGGCAGTAATATTATCTTTATTTTATACGAAAAAGATTTTAACTTTATTTATTTTGAAAATATTAGTTATTATTTTATTCTTTAATCACTTATACATTAAAGCGTTATCGACTTGTACCTTTTAATCCGTGCGTCGATATTGAACAAGACAACTACCGAAATGTCGACAAAAATGTGTAGGTCGTCATGTCATCTTTGGATTTTTTTAAAGAGTATAGTTTATAAGATATGTCAAGAAAACGTAAAAAAATTATAAGTTTGTTGTGGTGGGGTGAATTGTAACTAATTATCTATAATTTTGTTTAAACATCAGGGATTTAAGTGTAATAAGTTTAGGGGCTAAAAAATAAATAGTGTTTAAAAGACCAAACTACCCTCATTTTAGGGGTCTTTTTATAAATAAAGGGGGGAAAATTTCTTATTTTTTGGGTATATTAAAATACTCCCTCCCTCATGCATTATAATATAGTATAGATTTATAATTTTAATTTTAAAAGCTACAATAAATTGTTATAGACATACTGTTTGTTATTACTATAAAAAATTATAATAACTAAAATATATACAATTTATGATAATATAAATTCCAGAAGATAAGTAAACACTTCACGTTATAAAAACTAAATAATCTTATTAAATATTTATTCTAAAAAAAAAGTTTATTTTCATATAATAAAACTACTAGGATAAACTTTTACTAGAGTATGGTTAAACAACAATAAAATTAAAAATGTTTGGGTATATGATTTGGATAGACAGGTGTACAATTTTGGGTAATCAGTCAGATATCATTTATTCCCAATCGCATGCCTGTGAAATTTTTAAATACTAATCCTACACCCAGATACCCGCCCGGATGCTTTGAATTTTAAGTTTTTCCATTAGTTTGGGTTTGATTGTCATTCATAAAGCAAGGTTAAATGTAACTTTCTTGAAAGTGTTATTTTTTATACACAAACTAGGTTATAACCCGTGAATACTCACGGGTTGTTAATCTATCTTTCTAAACAAATAAATATAAATATATACATTTATATTAAAAAACGAAAAATTCTATGATGAATAAGATGTATAAATAAAATATATGTCTATACTTATGATATAAATGATTTATGTTAGTTATCAAAAACGAACTGTACAGAGAAAGTTAAAATGGCAATCTGAGTTTAAAATACTAAAAAAACAAACGCATTGTACCACAAACGTAAATAAAGGGGGATCAAAAAGTAAATGTAAGATATATGTTTTTTCGGGTTTTAAATAAAAACTGATTTATGTAAGATATATGTTATCTTTTAAACAAACACTAACTCAATTAGTGTTGAAAAATGACATGTTTATACTTCTTATATAAATGATTTTTGTTAGTTATCATAAACGGACTGTACGAATAAAATTATAATGGCAATCTGAATTTAAAATATTAAAAATAACAAACGCATTGTACCGCAAACGTAAATAAAGGGTGATCGAAAAGTAAATGTAAGATATATGTTTTTTCGGGTTTTAAATAAAAACTGAAACTGTATTACTGTATCACTTATGCTTGCTGGAGTTTTGTAACCAATAATTTGGAATTCGTTTTCGACCAGTTGAAAAAACAATCGTCACCTAAGGAAATATGTTCAGCTTCAAGTATATCATGCCATCCAACAACACCATACCTATGGTAGATAAAATATGAAAAAAAATTGTTAGTAATACATATACAAATACCGTAAAAGATAAATAATAAATAAGATAATAAATAGATTGACAAACCTTCTTTGACCATCAATATTGTGTGTATGAAGATTCTTAACCCAAGTATTTCCTTTAACAACTTTGATCTTTACTTCAGAAAACTCATTTAAACCACTTAAGTCAGTAATCAATTTGGGAAGGATCTACATTTTGTAAGAATATTAAAAATATGTAAATGTTATTAAATGAAAACAATAAAAATTAACAAAAAAAATAAACATAAAACAGCATAGTATAATACCAATTCATTAGTTACTGTCATTGCGAAAAAAGGATAGTTAGGATCGTCACTAACTTGTCGATAACCTTCCACATTGCTAATATGTTCATATTCTTGCTCAATCAAAGGAGTGTTGTTTAACAAAACTTGACGACCGTCTTTATTGAATATGGTAATATTAAAATGTTTCACGTCGTTTATTTTAAAACACAAAATATCCCCCGGATTTAACCTTAGATCTTCAATAAATTTAAACCAACCATCAGCAAAACGATAATTTGGACCAATCTTTCTAATACGGACTTCCCATTTATGATTCTCGGATACGTTAAGTATAACCTTGTTATCCGGTAAAGGATAATCATAATGTTTTGAAAGAAAAGTATCTGGTAGAACCTGTAAAAAATCAATTATTACAAATTTATGAGTATTATGTTTTTAATAAATCGAGATAAAAAAATAAAAATCTATAATAAAATTATGTACCATTGGACTTTGTAAAGGATTTTGAATAATTTTACAAAACGGTTTCCCCCACTCATTATTTGGATCATGACAGAAGAGCTTGAACTTGAAAGTACGATCACCAAGATAGTTGAAAATAATAAAGAAATATCCATGGCCAAAGTAATTTAAAACCTCAGACCATCCATCCGTAAAGTAGAATACATCTTCTATTAATTTGATAACAACACACCATGAATGCTTTTCATCAAATTTAAGACTAACAGTTGAGGATTCTAACTTATTCATCCATATAAATCTACTCATACATATAGGTATAGCCTGAAAACAAAAAAAAAAGAAAGGGAAAATTTATTTCGAGTAAAAGATAAAACAATAATAATCATTAGTTTAAATAAAATAATAATGAAAGTTATGTACCTGTTGAAGGGATAGCGGATCAAGTATAGTTATGATAAAATACAGACCATGACGATACATGTTAACCGAAACACGAAAGTTCAGAAAGAAGACTAACAATAGAATAGTACTTGCAACACATAGAATGAAAGAAAAAATTTATGAGTATGTATTTATATGAGAAAATTGGCAAAGTATAATTAAAAATACTATAGAATCAAAAGTTATTATAACTATTTATGTAAATAATTATTCAACTAAATATTGGCAAAAAAATATAGAAATTAATGTAAATGTGTAATAAAAATTTAATAGATTTATAAAATCTTGCTAGTAATAAAAATTTAACAGATTTAACGGATTTATAAAATCTTGGTAGTAATTAGGTAATATCTAATTTCTATTTATGTATAATATTCAAATAAATAATGGGAAAAAAAAACAAACGTTAATGTCAAATTATGAAATAAACGGATATAGAGAAAATAAAAATATCAATACTTAAATATTAAAATTAAAATACCTACTACAATCATCACATATCAACTCAATACTCCTTCAACAGTCTATCATCTTCAATCAAAAATGACAAAGCTCAAGAAACGTAAAACGACGGTTGAAGAAGAAATTGGTAAAGTAAGTTTACCGACTTATTTTCCGATCATTTAACGGCAATCTTCGCTTTGATTTACACACTTATTATCAAATCGATTGAACGCCAATTTTCGCTTTGAGTGACTTCACCGACTTGTTTCCGGCGATTATTGATAAATTACACGTTAAATCAGGTTTTACTTTTTTTATGAAATTTAATGTTATGTATCTTATGTGTATGTAAAAGAGATTAGATTCTATTGCATGTGTTTCAAACTATATAATTTCTGTTAATTAGATGATTTGGTTGATATATTTTGTGGATCTTGTTGTGAAAATTATAATTTCTTGATTAACATTGTTATTTGGATGATTGAATAGGTTATAACATAAAATTTCTTGATTAACATTGTTATTTGTTGTGTATGTTATGTGTATCTAAGACGGATTAGATTGTATTGTATGTCTTTCAAAGTATAAAATTTAGGTTAATAAAGTTATTTGGTTGATATATTTTGTGGATCTTCTTGTGAAAAAAGTTATGATTTTTTTTGTTTAACATTGTTATTTGGATGATTGAATATTTTATCAGGATTACATAAAATTTAATATTGATAATATTTTTTTGAGTTTTATTGAAATAGGATTACATTGATGTGATATACTTTTCTTTTTCATTATATATGAGAATATATGTATACACTAAGATTAAACACTAAAAAAAGAGGTATCTTGTTATAAATTGATGAACTAAATAGAGTATTTATTTAGTTGTAATCAAATACATTGATCAGATAACAGTTTCTTTGTTATTGTTTATATGTAGATTGTATATTGTATATTGTATTATTGTATATTGTATATTGTATATTGTAATCAAATATATAGATGCTATGTTACAGGTATATAAAAATGACTTCGTCATGCGTAACAGTGTTAGATGAGGATTTCTCGATGAAACTGGTATGCTACAAATGTTACAAAAAAAGTATATCTAAATTGTGTTAGATAATATCTAAAACATAAATTTAACCACAGGTGCTGCCAATTGACTTTGTTAAGAGTGTATATGGTGATTATTGGCAAAGAACTAAAGTAATGATACATCATGAAAGTCGAAGAAGTTGGCCAGTTTATTTGAGAAGTATAAGCGGGGAATCTGTTATAACTGACGGTTGGAATAATGTGGTAAGGGATCTTGAGTTGACAAAGCAGACATTCTTGCGCTTAAGGATAATTGAAGATAAAAATATTGAAATGGATTGTTTCGTCGAGAACATATGTGGTGAATCTTTTTTAACAGTAAACCGTTACGGCATTTTAAAGATAATAGTACGTATACGACTATGTATGAATCTATTTTTTATTATAGTTGTAAAATAAATGATATACATATATATTTGAGACTAACATGCTACATAACTTTTCAGGTGATTCCAGAAGCTTATGTCACAAAATGTTACTCTTACACGCCAGTCAACGATTATTATAACATACGTGCAGCAGGTCAGATTTGGAAAGTTGAGACGGACAAAATAAATGATAATTATGTTTTTACAAAAGGTTGTCTGAAGTTATTTGATGATCTTGGGATAGAAGATGATGATATAATGGTGTTGATGAAGACGGACAACAAAACATTTGAGTTAAAGATTTATCGTCGAGGAGTTGAGGTTGTTTTGACCAACAAAGAAGAAACTGATGATGAGTCTCTACTGGAAATACCTAAAGACACATACTACAAAAACGTCCAGTTTGTAAGTATTTTCAACTTCAACTCTAACGGTTTACTAATAAATACGTCTCTTTTGCTAATATCTTATTGTATACCAGACATTCTGTGATGATGATGAGTCGATAGATGAGATGATTTCTGAGGTACAAAGCTTATATTTATGTAGATTAAAATACATTACAATCCGATTTTGTAATTTTATTAACTATCATACACAGATTCATGAAGGTAGTAAAAAACAGGAGGTGAATAAGAAGATTGCTGGGAAAGAAAAGTCGAAGGTAGAAACAAAGATTTCGATGACAGAAGAGACAAATAAACCAACAAAAGATGATGTAATTATTTCAAACATAATAATAGATGATTAGTTTCATTAATATATGTAGACATATTTAATTAATAGTCGTTGGTTATTGTTATCTAAAGTTAGTGGTTCTCTTAACAGGTTAAGAAGAAAGGAAAACAGGTAGAGGCATATTGTCATGCAATGTTGGTCAGTAAGGAGCAGATATGCGGGACAGAAGTTGAAATGCCAAATGTCTCAACAGTTGGACAGAGAACTCGGAAACGGATGGTACGTATATGATAAAATAACAATATGTAGTGATCAACAGTTGTTATAATTTTAGATATTAGTCTAAATATAATGTATGCCTTATAAAATAAGGTAAACGAAAAAAGAAAGAGAGATGATCATGCGTTGAAGATATTGGATGTTGAAGGAAAAGTTGTTGCAAGGACAAATACTGTTGAGAAAATTGGTAAATATGATTTCACACAGAAAGGAGAAAACCGCATGGTATGTTTTTTTACATACTCAATAATAAACTGAAATACTATAACATGCATATGGCTGATTTACTTGTTAAATACGACATTCATGCAGAGAATGCCTGCTAATGTTGTAAGACTTGCCGGATTCAGAAATAAAGTGCATGAGTTAAAAGTCAGGAACATGAATGGAAAAACCATCAAAATGAATCTTAGGCGCCAGAAGAATGGAAATGCTGTAAGGTATGCAATAGAAGGTTGGCCGATGTTCATGAAGGAGAATGGCCTTCGTTTGGGTGAGACACTGCATTTCACATTTGTAAGTTCAGGAAATCTCCTGATTTTATCACACGTGGATGGGGTTCATGCATGTTAACAGGTAATCTAATGATGAAGGTGTTTGTGTAGAAGAAATGATGACTCTTTTGTGATCATGTTTTTATGTTTACTCTTGGTTGGACAAATCATCTATGGTTATCATGTTTTATTTTGTTCCTAGGTAGTTTAAGGTTAAAGACAATTACTATTATATCATCCAACCACGTACCATATTTTTGAATGTAATTAACAGTTGGTATCGTGTATAAACACTTGTTGGTTATCAATGTTTAAATATATCTATTTACAAACTAACATGTGTTTGTTTATATGTGCTTCAGATTGTTTATATAAATTTTATGTAAGATATATTACAAATTTAATGTAAAAAAAATACTAAAGTAATAAGTAAAGACAAATATCTAATATGAACATCCTTAAACCATCCATGCTTTTTTCGGGTTAACATGTTTTAAAGTTACGATATTTATGAGTAGATGAACATCATCTACTTTTTGTTTATATGTTATATTTAATACAAAGAAATATCGTCTTATATAGATATAACAATGAGGTTAAGTATATATAAATAATAATATTATATATTATTAACATGACAATTAGGAAAAACAACAATGATAACATATATATATGAAAAAAATATATTAAAAAAGAATTAGTAAAACATTGATGTTAGGATTAATCAAACTCATAACAACAGTTGAAACTACAATTTCCCGAATATTTCTTTGTAAACAACGTTTGCAGTTTTATTTGTTGTCCTCCCATCTTTGTCGAATATTAAAACCTTAACGCCATCTTTAGTCTTTACTCTCGACAAAGCAACATAAAGCTGACCATGTGTGAACACAGGGTCTCTCAGGTATAGACCAACTCTCGATAGAGATTGTCCTTGACTTTTGTTAATAGTCATCGCAAAACATACGGTTATTGGAAACTGCCTTCGTTGAAACTTAAAGGGTATTTTCTTGTCAGATGGTATCATGCTAATTCTTGGGATGTAAGTTCTTGAACCAACATTACTTCCCGATAATATCTCAGCCTCGATAACACGTTTACCAAGACATGTTATTTGAAGCCGCGTACCATTACACAGACCGTTCTACTGATCAATATTCCTCAAAAGCATAACCGGAACACCCAATTTTAATACCAATCAATGATTTAGTAATCCTGATACTTTCACACTGTTCAAGACATCTGGATTATATAAATCTTGATGTAACGGATCATTAATTTCCTCTGTCGGACATAAACTATCAGAGCTAAGATACTCTACTTCTTCACCGGGAAACAACGAAAGCAATCGATCATTTATCTCATGAACAACTTCATTCTTAGGAGCGAGTATAGCTCTTTCAGAAAAGTAGTCACGGTCTTTAAAACGATGAAGCACTGAAGGATATACAAAGTCAATCAAACCTTGAATTGGATCATTTTCACCAGTTATTAAAAGATGATCAGGTATTTCAATATTTGCATCACCATCGTTACAATCACCAACATTGCCTTCGCCGATCTCAAGAAGCCATTTACGAAATTCGTTTATCTCCTCGATGTTTGAGCTACTGGATCCAACCGACAAACGCATGTTGGTTGTCAATTTTAACACCTTGCAACTGGACCAGATGTGGGATGAACATAAAGAGGCATTTACGATTTCTTGCCTGCTACCATTTTGTACAACAGGTAGGATTTGTCTAAAGTCACCACCAAAGACAATAGCTTTTCCACCAAATGGAAGTTCTGAATTTCGTGAATCAAACACACTCAAAACATCCTTCATTGTACGATCAAGAGCCTCGAAAGCATGTTTGTGTACCATCGGTGCCTCATCCCAAATAATCAACTTGGCTTCGTATAGAAGATTTGCAACTTCAGTATTAGGCTTGATATGGCATACCGAATCTTCATTGAGATTAATTGGAATATGAAATCGAGAGTGAGCAGTACGACCTCGTGATAACAACAAAGATGCAATACCACTTGAAGCAACATTAATAACAATCTGTCCATTGCATCTAATGGAAGCACCTAAAGTTTTCCACAGAAAAGTCTTGCCCGTACCACCATAACCGTACACAAAAAACACACCACCCTTCCCACTTCGAACAACATCCATAATTTCATTATACACTGCTCTTTGATCGTCGTTCAGAGACCTGTGAAGATTATTGAACTCAGCCCTAACTTCATCAGTGTCAAAAGAAAGCTCCTCGTTTATCAGACGGTTGCTCTCGGACATTAGATAGTCATCATCAGGATAAGGCATTGGTGAGAACCTGTGCAAGCTGGATCCATTACGAAGAAGGAATTTTTCGATTTTTGACAACGTTATATTCTTTAAACGTTCGTCAGAAACAACGAATCCTACAATGAAAACGAAAATTATTTAATATAACGAAACAACTTGTTAATATAACATCACAAAATATAACAAAAGGCTTAAAAACATACCACTCATGCCAGAATCTTTCCGCATATTGTATAAAATGTCCTCGGACAATAGCTCCCACGTTTTCTCCCAAACAACTTCAGGTCTTGAAAGTGTATTAGACAATAGAAGTGTTCCAAACAAAGAACGAAGATAATGACCGTTTCCAGTAAAACTGGATTCTTTAATACACTCGATATATTCATTGTCATCATCTAACAGGCCACGTGCATAACACGCGTCACTAAAAGTAGGATAAACAACACCATCATATGTTCTGATTTCTTCAAATGATCGTGGCCCTTTAACCTTAGTAAGAAGAATTCTTAGGTAATAAGCCTCACCAAGAGAAGGAGACGCAGAATAAATTCTCCCAATAACAACATAATTTTGGCGTTGCTGCCAGCAACGATCTTTCAACTTCCACACATATTTTGAAGGAAACTCAACATAAGTAAGTTCTCTTGCTTCAGGCTTAGAATTGTTCATCTTCATCCATTCTAAGAAAATTGAGGAATTTACTTGAGGTTTGTTTAGGACATCCTCAGTATCATCGTCACAACTAAATACAACATTTTGTTGTCCTGGAAGATGAAAGGGTAATCTCATAACAGAAGGATACCTATAATGGACATCATTGGCAAATATTCTCCAGCTGGCTTCACATGCGGAAACATATCTAGCTTCGTAATATTCTTTAATTTCATCTTTTGGGATCTCCTCATCGGGACCTCTGTCTGAATCAAAAACAGCAACAGTGGCTCGATCAGGTCCTTTATTAATGTATTTAAACAAATACTTAATTGAGCCAGCCTGATTGCACCACTCCACGTTGATGTGCGCCTGATATCTTTTAAGAAGCTTTTTGTTATATGGAACTACACTCCTATTGTCCAAAGTAACACCCTTCTTCACAACCGTGTGACCAGAATCTCTTCTCCTATAAACGGGAAATCCATTAGAATCAATGGAAGTGGATTCCAAAAACCTCTTTGGGAAATTTTTAGAACAACGGTTCCCAACCATGCATGGACATTTCATGTTGGCATGTCCGCAAGGACCATGAATCATAAAGTCACTCACAAGAGAATACAATTCAGGATCCTCGTTTTTATCAGGAATTTCAGCTGAGATAAAGGGATCGATGTGTTCAACCGTAGGAAGCTTATGATCAGCTTTCATAAATAAGCAAATATGCGCATGTGGCAAACCACGCTTCTGAAACTCAACTGTGTAAACAACTACACAAAAAAAAAAAAAATATACTAACGATGAGTAAAAAATAGTAAATAAAATGTATGGAAATATACCAAAAAATTGTATAAATTGAAAGTAGGTGTAGCATTGACATACCTGCATTAATATCGCCAAAAATATTTTTTTTGCTTCATATCTTTTATCAATTCATCAAGTTTCATCTTAAACAATCGACAAAGTATGTCAGGTCTGTCTTCTGGCTTAATTGAAGAGTCACCAATAAATCTTACAATCTCAGCCCATTTCGGATGACATGTGATTGTGATAAAGAAATCAGGATACCCATACGTCCTACATAACGCCATAGCATCCAAGTAATTTTGCATCATGTAGCGAGAACCACCAGTAAAAGATGACGGTAATATAACAGGTTGTCCTGTATGACTCAAATCACTCTGACCAACGTCTTGAACATTTTTAAGACTGTTAAGCGAATCAGATCTCAGTTTGATTTGCTGAAAACGTATGTAGTTTAGCCTCTCACTTTCAATCATTGTGTAGGCATCGACTAAAAACTGCTGAAACAACCTCCTTGCATTAAGAATTAGAGAAAACTTGTTCTGCCTATCCTGAATTCTATAAGAAAAAAACTCCCTCATCGTACAAGTTGGTCTTGTCTTCTTTGTATTAGGACCAAAATCCCTATGAGGAATGTTAATCCTATAGCCATCGTCTCCGTACGGAAAAAGAATTGGATACTGTAGAGCAAGATAAGAAGGATTTAACTCGCTAATACGCTTAAGAACTCCAGAACGCTTTTCGACAATAATATCACGGCTTTCTATCTTGAGATCAGGTTCATCAACTATTAAAGCAGCAACTTCAGAACACGTAGGTAAATTGTAAGTCCTACCATCCCGATCTCTCTGTGATATTATACGAAGCTTAAGGGTAACATTAGGATTCTCATGGAGATGGTCTCGTACCATCCTGTAAGTTTTAACCAACATATTTGTAGAATCTAACATGTTCGTAAGAAACTTTATAAATTTAACATCTAGTTCCTTTGCCCTTATAGATGCTTTGCTTGAAGAATCACTGTAATAAAATGATACGTTTTAAATTACAGTTTCAAACGTTGAAATGGAAAAAATATAATTCTACGTTGTAACTTAATTTTAAGATACTGATAAGAAAAAAAATATACCCAAATAACAACTCTCTATTAGCAAGCTCATTCTCAGTATCATAGATATAAAGCTGTGAAAATTTTGGCTGGTCTCCGTGCTTAGGAAGAAGACTACCCATACTATGTGCATTCTGACCGCTGATTCTATAAACAAATGGAGCATTACCTTTGTTTATTTTAGTATCTACTTTTCCTCCCATTGAAGTAAAGGAAAACATAGAATTGTAGCGTCTTATGTTCTTTAAGAAAAACTTGCTTTCCTGATCTACACATCGAAAAAGCATCTGATAAGATGGATCAGAATCTTTATATTCAGGCAAGTCAACTTTACCATATCCACAACATAAGCTATATGTTTGCTTTTGAAGTGTAATGCGACCCTTTCCACCTTCGGTGGGCCATAACTTTGCAAAGCATAAACCACACGTAAGAGATTGGTCACCGTGGTCAACATAATCTGAACATTTAACATAAATTGAATAATAAAGTAGGTAAAATAAAATATGAAATAACAATGAATAACATTAATCAGTTACCTTTAGATACGCCTTTCGTAGCGTCTAACACAACCTCGTGAACATGATTTTCATCATCAGAATCAAGACCAGCCATTGGTATGGGTTCTATTTCAATTGGTTTATGAATAAGTCTACGCTTTCCAGAAGACAACTTTTTTATCGAGCTAAATTCCGAGGTCGAAGATGTTGTGTTACGTTTATTCATTATTCTGGGATTAAGAGAATAGCAGTCATTCAATGGTAAAGTTGATGAGCTTGCAATATTATCTGAATAAAAAAGAAAAAAGAATTTTTCGTTAAGTATATGAATTAAACAATTAAAAATGTATGTAATAATATAATTATAATATTTACCAGGTGATATACGATTCAAAGAAGACATAGCATTAGAAAAATGCGGAACACTTTGAACTTGAGAAGGTATGTTTGTAATACACGATATTGGAGTTATGTTTTCTTTGTTTGACCTCGTAATTCGTCGTGTTGAGGTAGAAGAATCTTGCAAAACATTTGTCTTTCTATTATGATCTGAAAATGCTACAGATGAATAAGCTACATTTCTCGAACAATTATAATTATTTGGTAAAAAAAAAAAGATAATACAAATACGTATTTTAAAAATAATTTGTTCAAATATTATATGTAGTAAAAACAAACAAAATGTGAAACATCACCAAGTACTAACTGTTTTTTTTTTATTTACAAACCTGGGATTATGTTTTCTATGTTTGCAAACGGTGTACGGTTGGGTGTTGTAAACTGATCATGTAGTACATTTCCTTTCTTCTTCAAAGTAGAATGTGTAACAATGGAAGATCTTACACTAACGGACGAATTTAAATGATTACCTAATAAGATATAAACAATCATTATATAATATGTAATATAAACGAAATGGAGTTGACGAACTAAATTAGTAATGTGAAATTTGTAACATTATCTAATATAAATCTAAACTTACTTGTCCCTATAACATTTGAAGATTCGGTAGGAAAGGTTGTGATTGAAAAATTGGGAGTTAAATTCTCTTTGTTATTTAAAAGGATTCGTGTTGATGATGACGACGTTGAAACACCACCTCGAGAAATGAATTTTTTAGTAATCTTTGATCTCTTATTATCAAGGTATAGTTTTCTTAACTTGCGCCTGTGTTTAGCCTCTACAGCTATAATATAAAAATAGAATAAAGAATTAAATTTGACATATGTAAAAGTAAACATTAAAAATAATACAACAGTAAAAAAATTACTTTCCTTAATTACAACAAATGTGATATATACAACTTAAATATTATTAAATATAATCAAAACATATATGCATAGAAAAATGATAGAAAATTTACCTCTAACAAAATAATCCGGAAATGCATCTGCACTTGATTTCTTCTTATCAAGATATAGTTTTCTTAACGAACGATAACATTTAGCTTGCTCAGCTAAAATGCAAAATAAATAAATAAATAAATAAGAAGAAACAAATATAGAATGTAGAACATAAAACTTTTCAAAAAAAGAAATTGAATACTATTTAAAATGTTTGAGATAAAAGAAAAAAAACACTTACATTTATTATCAAGGCCAATATGTGGACGTTCAGAAGAATACGACGTAAGTTGTTCAACCCTATTATGCATTTTTTAACCAACACAAAGAACTACAACAAAAAAACTAATAGGTTTACAATGAAAACCAAACGCATGAATAAATATAAATAAAATTATAACGAACTATATAAAAACTTACCGGAAATGTAAAGAATGATGAAAATAAATTATTCAACCCTAAGAGGAAGCTAAGAATGCAAATTCAGATAACCATGAAGATGTTTCAAAAGTTTGTGAAGTATCTGAATTTATAGACCTAAGGTATAAGTTATTTATGGAATTCATAATATACATTACAAAAATAAATTGTAATCAAATTAATGATCATAAATATGAAAACAATTCTATATTTATTAGTTTCGAAATTTGAAGATAGTGTGTCATTTAGTAAAAATAGAATTGCTAAAATTACGAAATTTCTAAAAAAAAGTTTAGAAATGTAACTGAATAGTAAAAATTGACATGATTAGCATATTTCTTAAAATGAATTATGAATTGTAACGGAATAGTAAATCTATCTATAATCTATATATATAAAGTATAACTAATACACAACATTTTTTTTTATTTTTCCATTATTTAGGCTTATCGCATTATTACATTACAAAAATAAAAAAGTAATCAACGTAGTCTCATACAATAAAGAATATAACCAAACATAATTCTCAACCAAAAGTATTATAGGATAACTCAAAAAGTGACAATATATAGGCAAAACATAAACTGTCTTGAAACATCAAAAAGTCATACGAACGAAACAAAATTCCAATATTCAAATACCAAATAAATTGTTTTTTTTATTAAAACCACCATTTGCCATATCTTCTTTATCAATTCTTCTCAACACACATGCGAGGCTTACTTGCTGACGACGCCAATCCCTCTTCATTCAAATAAACATCATCAAGGTTACGCTTCATATCTGAAGATGATTGTTTCAAGTCACCCACATAATCCTTTGAAACAGGTGTGGTGTTATCCCCAGTGTAAGAATCAGCATCCTTAAAGAAATAAACAAATTATAACTAAGACAACTATTAAAGTTATATATAAGTTTATTTTTTAAGTTATACCTTAAAACATTCACCACCAGAAGTTTGGAACTCAGACTGGCTCATACCAAAAGAATCAGAAACATCAAGCTGTGAAATCATGAAAAGCAAACAACAAATAGTTCAACATATTTTAATCGGATTTCAAAGTGCAACTATATATTAATAAAACAATCACTTACTTGGTCAATTTTAAATTTTTTGTTCAGCTTATCCAAGATGTCGTCATCAGTCGTAACAAATGATATTCCATAATTCTCAACAGCATTGACAATATTAAAGTCAGTTACTTTAATCACGAAAGCACACTTTAGGTTAACCAACGATTCAAATTCAACTGGATATTCTCTTGGAAAATCATTTGTCTTCAATAACTATATTAAAAAAAAATATAATGTGTCATCACAATAAATGTATAAAATTTAATTTAAATAAATATAAAGTATAACTAAATATAACCTCGTCCTGAATTTCTATAAGTTCCTTTGCAGTTTTCCCAACAAACTTCAACGCCTCATGGTCAAATAATGTAAGCGTCACAGTACCGGTTGAATCTTGAACGCGAACCGGTATTTTAAACCTTAAAAAACGGTATTTAAATAATTAACAAACATATGTGAATAGATAATATAGACGATCAACGTTGTTGTTGTTGTATGAACAATAATTAGAAGTATGACTAACAAACACTTTACCTGGACAGCGGGAAAACTTCTTTTCCATTACAATCCTTGTTAGAACATTGAAACAACTTCTCATCTCTAACATCACTTGTTCCATCATCCTTATCATAGGTTTCAAACTTTTGCTCAACTTTGGACTTGCAATAGTTACAGCCATCATAATACCACATTTTGTCTGAAGCAATTGCTACAATAGTTCCAACAACAACAACTTTCTTTGGCTGTTTAATATAATAAAAGAAAAAAATTCATTAAAATGTTGTTTTTATAAAAAATATAAAACATGAAATGTTAAGGAAAACCTCTAAGATTGATGCAAGATAAGCAATTGGTGAAAAAACATCATTCTTTAAAAATTCATCTTCGACAGAAGACATCATATATGACCCAGCATGGCTACTTGACTCAGTTGAAGCAGCAAGTTTTTCAAGATACCTAAAACACATTTTGAATAAACATAAATGTTTAATTAAAAATAAATACAAACAATACGTAAAGTTGATAAAATTTAAAAAATATGATTAAATAATAACACTTACTTTTGCTTGAACGATAACATCTCATCAAAATTGTCGTTAATGAAAAGTCGTGAACCATCAAAGTTATTAGAAAATCCCCATTTGCCTATTGTTAGGTAAAAATAATTTAAACAATAAAAAAAATAGATACGAAGTAACAACATCTATTGACATTAGTTTTTATATAAAATGCACTATGAGTGAAATACCTTTGTATGTCTTAACAGCACCAAAATGGACAACAATGACAACATGTGCTTCACGTTTTTCACTAACCATGTAAGAATACATGTCCTTAGCGTAATCATCCCAAAGAGTTAAATCGATCTGAACATCTCTACAATAGATTATAAGAAAAAAATATAAGTTTAAAAAGATTTTGTAAATTTTAAAGCAAAAAATGGAAAAAATAAATTAAACACAATTTATAATATGTATTACTCAAGATCATGAAGCTTAAGATTAAGGCGTTTCCCTTTACTACCATCCTTTTTGTTAGTCTCCTCGATGTTATAACACACACCAACATAACCAATGAAATCTACCAAAAAAACAAAATACATGTCAGCATATATAAGAACATAAAAAAATCTATAAAATCAGGAAACAAATATTATGGTATATAAAGATTTTAAATAAAAACTAAACATACCTACTGTCGTACCCTCTTTAATTTTCTGGGAAAGAACATCATTAAACTGAACAAAATTGAAAACGTACTGCGGACCTTCCCATATATTGCACTTTTCCACAAACGTATGATAATAAAAAGATAGCTTCTGATTGTTAGGAACAATCTTGAAAGATGCAGTGTTGGCAGCAAGAGATGGCCGTTTAATGATAAGGCATTCATCAACATTAAGATGCCTCTCAAACTTTGAAAATAGCTTATGCAAACAAGAAGCTTGAATCTTGGTACCCTGTGTGTAAATACAGAATAACATGCAAAGGGTATGTAAAAATGCAATCAAACTGAGCATAATTAACACAGAAAATATTAAATCATTAATTTACCATTTCATCCATCAGTATCATATCTATACGATATGTCTCTCTTTCATTATCTCTCATCTTCTTCCTCCACAAACTAACAATTTTAACCTTGATAGTGTAATTTGTGCTTAGAGCATCGATATCGTTCAGCAAGGTGATCTGACCTTCGTTCTCCATTATAGCTAAGAAGAAATCAAATAAATGAATGGACTGTTGCAAAAATATTAGTTGGGCTTAAAAAGAAAACAAATGATCTATTTATATGAAATTAATAAAGTTAATATTTTTAGTAATATATTATCAATAATTCTAATCAAAATAAACATCCTTTTTAAAATAAACTAAATAAGGAAACGGTATAATTTATAATTATATAAAACGAATTAACATAAATTCAAATTTGTAAAAAACGGAAACTGTACATATTAAGTATATAACTTCGAGTTCATATTACGAATTTAAAAATTATTTATAAATATTAAGCTAAAATTTTATATTTGTATCATATTTTCCATAATTGACAACCTTTACTAAAATATAAATAAAAGATTTTTTTACATTTTTATGAATAATGAGTCTCCATAATTATAAGTTTGAAATTGTAAAGTAAGGACAAAATTTTATGATTAATCACTTGCAAATTAAGAAGGAAATTTTGAAATTGCAACATACTAATTAACAGCTGACTTTCTATAATTAAAATGAATATAAAATAGGTTATTTATGTTAAATCTAATATAAAAACCTTATAATGAAACATGTCAAAACTATAATGAAAGCTTTAAAAATGACAATCATAGTGTTATCTATCTATTCTATATGTAGTACTAAAGGTTCATAATAATATCTTATAATAATAACAACACTATACTCTCTGTACATAAATGAAAAACAAAAAAGAAAGAATGGGATCCAGATTATTTTAAATAATGTAAAATGCTTAATTGATTAACATAACATAGTGTTTGATATACTTTTTTGAAGAAATATTTAACATCATTAGCATCAGTTAACGATTTATAAAATTTAATAAATAACTACTTAACACATAAATTAAACTTTAAACACATGACAAATGAGTGGTTAAAACCAAAGTTATAATTTGAAAAAATATAATAACTTGAAATTAAAAACCATAACGAATGTCAAAAACAAAAAAAAACATATAAAAAGTTAATATCTAACATATGAAAGGCAAAAAACATACCCTAAATGTCATATAACTAATGACTACGCCTAACGTAAGGTACAACTCGTTCAACAATCAACACCTGTTCATTTTCATCAAAACAATAGTCAACCGTGTCACGGACCTTAATTCTAGCAGCTTTCATGAACTTCTTCCAACTGGTTAACGCGTATCGCCAACCTCCGCCACTTTTTTTTTCATGTCTAGTACCGTTGGTAAATTGCTTTGGTGGATCCAGATGCATAAGCCTAACGGTGATATCTTTTAAACCTTCATCAAGTCTAGCCATCCGTGAAACAGGATCAGGAATCCTCTGTATTGTTGTAAAAATAAAATTAATAATAAATATGTTCTGTAAAAGAACAATGTTTATTAAGTAACAAAAAATTGTAAAACTTGTTTTTCAGAGGTTTGTAAAATGATATTAAAACTTACAAAATAACGTTCACCAGCCATACGAGTAAAACGACGAACACCACCATGTATTTCTTCATCAACTTCATTTTCAGCATCGATAGGTGCAACTTCAACCTGCAAATTAGATATACAACATGTATTACATTAACATATATAAAATATATAATTAAGTAAAAAAATTTAAGTTACCTCATCGACATCCACATCAGGAAAAAAAATTTCAACGCCGTTTTTTCCAAAAATTTTTAAATGGAAAAAATGACCAAAACCTTTTGTAAATAACAAAATACAACCTGCCTTCAACTGTAACTGACAAACAATTACGTCAATACCAACGGTAAAACCAACTTTACCGTCAGACGTTTCAATGGCAACTGTAAACGTTTTGTTGTCTATAATTACAGTAGAAATTACATCATTTGAGGAATAATCATAAACTTTTGGCAGGATACATTCAGGAATGACCTGTGGGAATGATAAAAAAGAAAAAAAAAATTAGTGTTAATATAAGTAAAGTAATACATCAATACAATAGGAAAAAAAAATATAATTTATCTTACATAAAAATGATATGATGGAGGGAGCAGATACGTCCAAAAAGAGCCACGACTAACCCCATCAACGAAAGATGTTAATTTAAACGTAGTAGAATCTACAGGATTAAATACTACCAAACACCCTTTGGTTAGTCGCAAATGTTCTACAACTTTGGACCAACCATGGAAGAAGAATAACTTTCCTTTACAAAAGCTTAAAGAAACATTAAATAATCGGCCATCTTCAGTGTGTATCATAACATTTGTAGGGCCTTTATCAACACCCCATAGTTTGCACGCAGCATCATCTGGAATGGACTAATAAAACAAAAAAAATGCAAAATGAATTATAATTTTAGTGAAAATATATTAATGATACAATAATAATAAATAGTATTTAATAATAAGTAAAAAAAAATCTATGTAATAATTTATCATTTACCAGAATAAGTTCGTCTGCTACATTCATTAGCCTTAAGAACCAGGGTCCTTTGAAACTGATTTAAAAATGACGATGTTAATAAAGTGTAACATGTAAAGGTTAGTGTGAGGAAAAAACAAATAAATGAAAAAAAATCAGATTGTACAAATGAAATGTTACATAAAGTCACAAAATGAACAAAAAAATACCTTGATGAACTTTCAGCCATATCAAAAACCTAAAAAAACACGTTACATAAACAAACCATGAAATGATGAGTTATTAAAATAAATATAAATGACAAAAAAAAAAAAAAACAATATGAAGGACATGTTATAATAACATTCAATATGTAACAAACATCATAATAAGTATCTTTTATTCCAAAATGTATAACAAATGGAGGTAACCGACGATATAAAAATTATGAAACATCATAATAAAAAATCTTGTAACCAAATGATTTACACTGAAAATTAACAACATTTAAAAAACCTACAAATATACAATCATATTATCCTATAATCAAATACAGATAAGTGACCTAAAAATTTGATAAATTACATAAACATGTGAAAGAAAACCAAAATCATAAGAATTTCCATGACAATCAGAATCTGGGTTTGTATAACATAAACTTAAACAATACATAAGAGTTAAAAAATCATATAAACATAATCATACCAAATAAAATAATAAAATTCATAAAAAAACTATATTCAATTACAATCGGATTCGGGGTTTTCCTATAAACATCACTTTCTGCATCAAAATAGGTTATAGGGTTTTGCATAAACATCATTTAATATAACAAAACCATATTCTTAAAACCACTAAATCAAGCTATTTTACAATACCAAGAGGATTTATGCTTTTGAATGACATTCACAAAGTTATTAACAATCACAATCAAATAAAAGTTATTTTACATCATTTCAAATAAAACTTAATACAGATATTCATAACAATCAGATGTAGGGTTTCGTATAAAGTTGATAGAATAAATAAACATTAGAAAGAAAAAATATTCTGCATCAACATCGGTTTTAAGGTTTTGCATAAACAACATATTCTTTAACAAAACAATAATCTTAAAACACAAAAATGAACATATTTTTCAATCCCAATCGGATTTAGAGTTAAATAAACATAAACATAGTTTACACACATTAAATAAAAGGAAGAACACATGAATAATGATTAAAGAATGAATATAAAAAAAACAACTTACAGGTTTATAGAGAGATATGTCAAATTCAGATATCGATTCAAGAAAAAGTAAATGTATATGCATACGGTGAAGAATGTAAAACCATCTATATATGTAAATCCACTGAAGAAATACATTGTTATATGGAAACCGATGGTATTCTTGGAATAAGATTGGAGGGAAGTTGAAGAGTTGATTGGAACCATAACTCCAAAGGAAAGTAAATTTTTTTAAAAATATAACCGCAACCTAATTAAAGAAACAATGTATAATTAGAATTCCAAATTCATAAATTTGCTTAAAAACATTACTCTGTTTATATAAAAAAAACATTTTTAAAAATAAATTAAACATATCTTTAAAGCAAATTTTTAAAAAATGATAATAATTGAATAATAAAGTAATAATATTTAACTCTAAATCCGATTAAAGAAACAATGTATAATTAGAATTCCAAATTCATAAATTAGCTTAAAAACATTACTCTGTTTATATAAAAAAAAACATTTTTAAAAATAAATTAAACATATCTTTAAAGCAAATTTTTAAAACACTGTTAATTTAATAAGAATAAGGCATAAGGCAGACTATATATATCTCAAAAAACAAACAATATCAATTAAATACAATTAAATCTATTATCAATTAAAAAAACGATATACCATAAAACATTCATAATATAGTATTAATTAAAAAAAAGTGAACAGAAAACATAAAATTATATATCATAAAGTTAAAAAATATTAAAAAAAAAGTATAAGATTGAACTAACCTTTCTTGCTTGACGAATGATGGGATTCAAAATCAAAAAAATAATAATTGTATGTTGATGTAACAACACATACAGGGTCAGTCAACACAGTTGAGATGATACAGGTTCATGTAACAAAAAGAAACCCTCTGTTGTAGAAGCAACCAGTGAGAGAGATTTGATGGAATTTTTAAGAGGGGTCGGTGACATTGTCGAGGAGTGTAAGGAAATGATATCACTTAGCATTTCCTGACACTCCTCGACAACATCACCGACCCCTCAATGTTTCCAGCAAAACACTAACACTGGTTGCTTCTTCAACAGAGGGTTTCTTCTTATTACCTTGAACATGTATCATATAAAATGTATTTGACACATCCTTTGTCTCTTCCTTAATAGCTAAAAACATGACAGGTAGGCAAATCGAGGTCATCCTGTAATCTCCTTTACATATTTAAAAAATATACTAAATTATGTTATTATTTGATATAAACCTTTGGATGAACAGTTTGATCACCACAAACAACCTTTGACTTCCCTTTCGTGTCAAACTTCAAAAAAAATGAATAACATAAAAAATAAGCGTATCATGAAGTAATTAATAGAATGTATACAATATATAAAGAAACTTATAAAAAAATATTACATGACATTCAGAGGTAGCAAACGGAGTATTTTTTAAAGCATCATTCTTTGAATTCCAACCATCCTTGAACTAAATAAAATAAAATAAAATCGTAGCACAATTAAATAGTATACATATATAATACATATAATAAAATCTGTTAATAATTTGAAATTATTTACTTACCAGCTTCTTAGCTTCTTCCATCTCAATTTGGGCAGGTATAAGTCGATCAAATTTGGAGTCGTCAGTATCCTAACAAATGACATTATAAGAATAAAAAAAATTAATTCAAAAATGAAGTGGTTGTTAAAGTTTGTTAGTATATATTAAAAAATAGTTACATATGTTAAAAATAGCCTCAAAATTTGGAAATTGAAAGTCACCAACACTATCACCAGAAAGACATTCTTCAACATGACTTTCATTAGTCTCTTGATTCTCCTTTTGTTTAGACTACATACAAACATTCCACATAACAAAACAAAAAACATAGAAGGTTAAATAACTTATTATATGTTGAAAAAACAAAAACCAAAGAAAAATACCAAAAATATAGGATGATGTTCATCAATCAACCTTAAAAATGAAGGAGAGTTGTTTTTAGGATCCATAACTGCAAAGGAAGTAAGCAATTTTTAAAAAAAATATAACCGTAACCTATTTATAGAAACAATGTCTAATTAAAGAAACAAACTTATAATTCAAATTTCAAAAATTAACCTTAAAAACAGTAGTCTATTTATAGGAAAAAATTAAATTTTAAAAAGAAATTAAATGTTTGTTTAAAGCTAAATTGAACAAATGATAACTGAAAAATCAAAGAATATGAACTTCAAAACATTGATAATTTAATAAGAATAAAACACACTATATATATCAAAAAAAAAAAAACAATACCAAAAACATTTAAAAAAATATGATAAACTAACCTCTGTTGCTTGACGAATGGTGGGATTCAGATTGTTATAACGGATGTAAGGAATCACATGAAAAAATACAACAACCAAAATCATTAACTGCGATAAATGTGGAATAGATGATTAAGAAAAACCCGGAAACTTGATTTTATACATAACAAAAATCAACAAAAAACATCTGATGTAGATTTTGGTTTAAGAAAAAAATAAACATGTTCAATCTCTTAAATTAAAGATGTATACTACATAAACAACAGAGTAAAACAACATACCTTCAAGATTTATGGTCGGATCTACAAAATCAGAAAAAAAAGAAGTTAATAGAGTTAAAAAACAATTAAACATGTTCAATCGCTTAGATTAAAGATGAATACTACATAAACAACAGAGTAAAACAACATACCTTCAAGATATATAGGCGGATCTACAAAAATCAGAAAAAAAAAAGTTAATAGAAGTAGAAAGAACAAAGATTCAACATACCTTTAAATACAAACGAATAACATAAATTCAACATCAGATCTTCATTCGGAACATATAATAACAAAGATTTAAGTTCGATTTGGTGTACGGAATAACATAAAATCAACATCCGATCTTCATTCAGAACATATAATAACACAAAGATTTAAGTTCGATTTGGTGTATTTACCTTTGATCTTGATTGAATGTTGTAAATCCGGTGAGAAGATGACGATTCTAGAAGAAAGAGAAGAGAGAAAAGAGTAAAGTTGTGGTAGGTATCTATGATTGTTATGAAAATTCACATAGGTTTTATATGATCCGAATATATGCAGAAACAAAAGACCCGACCCAAAAATAAAACGGATCCCGCCTCTTTTGTATAGAAATCGTGAATGTAGAAAGCAAAATGTGATTTCCCTCCTAAACTAAAATGCCACATCAGCCTAGAAGGCCAAATACAAATGCCAAGTAGCCCAAATCCATCTCATTTATATATATATATATAGATATGCTAACCAAGCCAAGATTTTTCACATAAGAGCCCATACGAATCAAGCCCAAACCAAAGATTTTTGGACTTGGCAAGCCTAAAACCAAGCCCAACCAAAAATACATTTCACTTAATTGATTTATTAAGTTTTATTTTATTTATACAATTAAATCAACTTGTGCACAAAAAGTGGGTTGCCAATGGAATAGATCTAAAAATAAACCTTAACAAAAGTGGCCACATGATGATTAGCAACCGTATATTTTCAATTAACAAAACTGATTTCTATCTTCTGGAGATGGAGAATTTGACACTTTTTCAACATTGAAACCCGAAATTAACATCCCATCACGTTGTCCTTCCTTTCAATTCCTTTTCCTTACTTCATTCATTGTGAATATACAATATATATATATATATATGATCTTGCATCTATTGCTTATGAATGAATATCGGTGACATATATGTAATGGCGCCTGAAGATGGCGTGGATGACACAGAACTTATAAAAAAAAAAGAAACACAAAGCTAAACATAAAAATAAAAAGAAAAAGGGTAAGAATAAAGCAGAAGATCACGGAAGCGAGCACGCACCACCACCATCAATCCCCGGTGTCCGTCTTAGTTTGAAGCGAGTCGGGTTTCTTTTGTCTGTGTATCTAGCTTTAGGCACCGTTTGTTTTACTCTTATTCAAGATCAAATCACTGGAAAGAAAACAGATATTGGAGTCCTAGATTCCATGTATTTCTGTGTTGCTACAATGACAACCGTAGGGTACGGAGATCTTGTCCCAGAAACCAATTTCGCCAAAGCTATGGCATGTGTTTTCGTGTTTATGGGCATGTTTCTTGGAAGTTTTGCGCTTAGTAAAGCTGCTGATTATATAGTTGAAAAGGAGGTAAACATGTTTGTAAAAGCTATGCAAATTAATGAGGCATTTGATCCTATCCAGATGCTGAGTGATGCCGCTGAAGAATCGGATAAGCTCAAGTATAAGTTTCTTATCGCGCTTATACTTATCGTCGTGCATGTAATTGTTGGAATAATCGTGTTGATTCTAGTTGAAGACATGAGTGTCATTGATGCTTATTATTGTGTTTGTTCCACCATAACCACCCTTGGTTACGGAGACAAGAGCTTTACGACCACTGGGGGACGAGTGTTTGCTGTGTTTTGGATCTTGACTGGTACGATCTCGTTAGCGCAACTGTTTATGTACTTGGTTGAATTATGGACCGAAAGTAGACAAAGACAGCTTGTGGATTGGGTGCTTCATAGGAAAATGACAGTTCAAGATATTGAGAATGCTGATCTTGATAATTGTAGGACCGTTTTCGGGACCGAAACCGTGATTATCATGATTATGTTCATAGATGGGAAGATTAGAGACGGATAAAATACTTACTTGTATAGATTTGATAACATAACAAAGCAAACCGGCCCGATTAACAAGCTAACCGAACCATACTAAAGGAGTACACATCCGGGGAGAGACCAAGTGGTGATCTCTCCCGGTGAGGTCTGAGACCTCCTCAAACTTCCAAATGTTGCAAATGGCAAGGGGTTGCTATTTATAGCCACACCCCCTTGTCTTGCAAACACACACGGTCAAACAAATAACCCTCTCATTTGACCACTTCAAACGAGCGGGTCAATACACGTTTGTTTGACCATTTCACTAACTATTACATATTCAGCATAAAATAAATCTAATCTATTCGACAAGCATCGGACACAAAATCTGCATCAACAAATTCCCCCTTGTCCGTTGCTGTCGAATGCTGAAAATGCAACTGCAATCGATCTTCAGTCAAGTATTTATCTTCTCTGTGTTAACAAATTCCCCCTTGACCGATGATCCAGGTAAGTAGTATCTTGACGCTCCTTGTATAATATTTCCCCCTTAAAGTACGCGTATCCGTGTTGGGTGTTGTGCAATTTCCTCAATTGACTGATCTTCCGCTGATCTTCCAATACTCCAACCGACATTTGATAAGGGTTCCAATCTTTAAGAACTGAATCAAGTCTTGATCTGTCATAAGAACTTTATTTCATTCAAGCATACTACATTGGTAAAGATTTCTCGTGAACTGTCTTTTGTAAACCGTCTTTGTGGAATTGACCAAGTAATGCACTTTAATCTTCAGCATCAACACTCAGGAAAGTCAGCTAGACCAAGTGTATCCCTTGCATGCTCAACCAAACGACACGCTTAGTTGAACTACATCCAGATCTCATTGTCTCGCCTTTGTGAAGTTGACCACGTAATGCACTACAGATCTTCAGCATCAGTACTCAGGAAGTTAGCTTGACCAAGTACATCGTTTGCAAACTCAACGAATTGAGTTACCCCCAGATCCCTGTAAAATCCCAAAGAAACATCAAACCCAAAACCAAATCCTGCAGGTCTTCAGCTTTGAACTATCAGCTTTCAAAAAATTCCCCCAGGTCTTCAGTGAACAGCGCTTTGAAACTACTGTCGACTTTAGATACCTGTATGTTTCCGTGCAAAACCCTTCACGCTGGCTGGAGAATTAATTAAAATCCTCAAATATGTGTCTGTGCAAAACATTCCACGCCGAACCGTTTGTATCACCAGAAAATCACAAACTCTACCACCTGTGATTGCGTTTAGAAATTTACCGAAGAAATTCAACATTTGAAAAATTTTTATCCCCCCATTTCTTTGGTAAAATCTCTAAACCTTAACAGATTTTCTCCACTTCAAAGAAACTGTCGTCAACTTTCAAATGTTCACCAATTCCCTTCACTTAGCGGAACTGTCGTCAATCTTCACTGAATGTTCTCGGTTGTTCGAAAAATCACGAAAACGACTTTCTTCTTTGCATATTCTAGTTGAATAAGAACGTCCCCTAGTACCCCGTAGGATCTGACTTGTATCCCTCCAAAGACTTTGTGAACTCGTTAGGACCGGTATTGACATTCTAGGTTCATTCAATCGTTACCAAATGCGAGAATATGACAATAAACAAAATGCTTTCTTCTTTGCATATTCTAGTTAATAAAGAAAATCGCCTAGCACCCCGTAGGATCCGACTTGTATCCCTCCAAAGACTTTGTGAACTCGTTAGGATCGGTATTGACATTCCAGGTTCATACGTTCATTTCCAAATGCGAAAATATGACAATAAACAAAATGCTTCGAACATTTACGAATAACCGATAACAATCATAAACAATGACGTGCGGAAGTGAACATACCATTTTGGTTTTTGGCCCATAGTAGTCAAGTCACCAAGTTTGACGTTCGCATCGGTAACCGTGACTACCCCACATTCCAAAAAAAAATCATGTTTTTTTTTATTTTAAATATCATCATTTGTTTTGTCTTCATCATTCCGCATCATCCCGCGCGCTCCCAAAACCCGTACGAATTTTGACCTTGAAATTTAGAAGCGCGATTCAAATCAACTTCGCGAATACCCGACCCCACTCAAAAAGCAACTGTAATACCATGAAGACTGTTGGCCACGAAATGACCCACGAAGACTGGTCAAAGGTGTCCCACACTTTCAGTTGATAAACCCAAAAAAAATAATCTGTTGTAGCAAATCTCTTGTGGTCGGCCCAAACAACATTGGCCCACTAACAATGTTAGTTGTCTATGAAGACTTGTAACATTTGTATTCCATGAAGACTAAGGAGATAGTGCCCAATATATTAATTATGACCAAATATATTAGTATTGAAGTTTAGTTTTCAGCTGAAACAAAAAGGCCCAATAGGAAAACCAACGCCCGAAAAAAAACATAATTGGATTTACAAATTGACGGTCCAAAGTATTTCATACCTTCCCATCAGATGCAAGATGCAGATCCAATAAAACATATGGGCTCATGATAGATAATCATGTGGGCCCTTAAGAAATTATGCCATCAATATGTCAATGGCCCATGTCAAGCCCATGCATCATGTGAATACATACATATGCGACAGATACCCTAGCTGGATTTTCTTTTTCAGCCGACAAATACTTTGTACAACAGTCACCATCAGCAGCCAACATTATCTTGTTTAGGTCTCTCTCCTCTCTGCGATACACACCTCAAAACATCCAAAAGAGGCACAAAAGTCAAACAATCTCTCTCTTCAATACACAAACTCAAACCAGAATCCCCAAAACCCAAATCGCAGACATCAACTCTGTCTCTCTCCTTTCGATTAACAGTCTCCAACAATCAAAAACCCCAAATAAAAATCCAGCAATCAGCCGTTAATCTCTGCGATAAACAAACTCAAAACAACATCAGAACACAATCGATGAACAATAGCAGCCATCTACCTCTTTCTTCATTGAACAACCATCTTGTACAAATTGTCAACATCATCTTCTGTTCTGATCGGAGCAGATTATCAACGGCGACAAATCAACCCAGCTGCTCTGATCGGAGATGATATTCTTCGTGATGTTCAATTCAGCAAACAACAGAGAACAACCATCGAAAACACCAATCTTCATAAACATATCCTGACGAAAACCAACTGATTTCGTTGATTCTGATTTCGTCCAAGATCAAGTGATTTCGCCCAAGGTGTTTTCGTCCAAGAACAAGTTGACGAAATCAGGTGTTTTTGTCCAGTAACAAGTTGACGAAATCAGGTGTTTTCGTCTAGTAACAAGTTGACAAAAGCAGGTGTTTTCGTTGACTGGATGAGGTGATTTCGTTGACTGGATGTAGGTGATTTCGTCCAGAATATGTTTGACGAAGATGGGTGATTTCGTCAGCTGGGATTTCGTCGTAGGGTATCAACAGGAACCCTAGTGTTTCTTACCAGCCGTCATACTGATCTCAAGAACACACTTAACTGTTCGTTTCCAGATCTGACGAAAATCATTGTATAGATGATATTTGATGATGAAAAATTGTTTATTTAGGTGTAAAACATAAAACCCAACTCTTGTATATGTTCTGTTTCATCTAGACCCGAATATTTCGGTCCAGATCTGGGTTTTTCACCATTTTTAGATCTTGAACAAAAATCACGAAAATCACAGATCTAGAGCACATGTGACTTAGCAAACTGTTAGATTTACTAAATCGGGTACCATGGCTCTGATACCAATTGTAGGACCGTTTTCTGGACCGAAACCGTGATTATCATGATTATGTTCATAGACGGGAAGATTAGAGACGGATAAAAGTACTTACTTGTGTAGATTTGTAACATAACAAAACAAGCCGGCCTGATTAACAAGCTAACCGAACCATACCAAAGGAGTACACATCCGGGGAGAGACCAAGTGGTGATCTCTCCCGGTGAGGTCTCAAACCTCCTAAAACTTCCTGATCTTTATTCTCCAACATCTGAACGAAATCATGGATTGAGGTTGTAGCCAATGTGTCATTGTACTTTAAAATTTCCAAGAAACCCTTCCATTGAAGTGGCAACGCATCGGCCAACTTTGTGACAACCTCTACAGGAGTTGTTACTACCCCATAATGATTCAACTCAGTCAACAAGTGATAAAATCGACTTGTCAAATCTTTCAACGATTCTCTTTCCATACATGTGAAACCATCAAACTCCTTCTTGAGTAAATCATGTCGTAATTTGCGTGATGCCTCGTTTCCTTCGCCTCCCGTCTTCAATGCGTCCCATAACTTCTTTGTTGTCTTGAAGCTTACAAACTGATGATAGATTTCTTTGTTTAACGCTTGAGTTAGAATAGAAAAAGCCTTCTTTTCTAAATCATAAATCTTCTTATTATCTTGCGAAATATCTGCATATGACGCGGCTGTTGAAGCGGCAACATCAAGTGCTTGATCGAAGTCTGTAATGAATCGTAACCACAACTCCGTGTTTTGACCAAGAATATACGTATGAAATCTTTCTTCCCATCCCGGATATTCATTCATGTGCATAAGCTTCGGTGGACGATTATTGCTTCCGGTTTCATTTTCGCTCAAAAGTATACTTTGAATACTTTGATTTTGATTTGAAACAAACGCCCATTGAGTTGACGAAATTTGAGGTGACGACGATTGTGCAGGAGGTTCGGCCCATGAAGGAGATAATCCCATGCTCCTATACTTATTTTCCGTATTAGACGGAGTACCCCACCAATCCGGATTCATTTTGGATGTCTATTGATGAAAAACATGTTTACACACTTCAAACAGACAGTTAACAATGAAATAAAAAGCTTCTGTTAACAACAAGTGATTTCGTAATCAGGTGATTGATGAAATCATACTTGGATTTCGGTGTTTTCGTTGATAACACAAGTGTTTGGTTGAAAGGGATTTCGGCAAAGACAAGACAGAGGGATTTCGTTGATAACACAAGTGAGGTGATTTCGTTGGTTATGAATACAAGTGAGGTGTTTTCGTTGGTTATGAATACAAGTGAGGTGATTTCGGCCCAAACACAAGTGAAGAGGGATTTCGGCAGGTGCAAGCTGATTTCGGCCTGTTAAGGGTTTTCGGCAAGGGTGATTTGGGCCAGAAGTGTATTCGGCCCAGAAAGTGTTTTCGGTTAAGGGTGTGATGTATGGTGATTTCGGCTGGTAGTGATGTATGGTGATTTTGGCTGGTAGTGATGTATGGTGAGTTGGTGATTTCGTTGACTATTATAGCAGACAACAAGATATTTTTGAACCTTATCCTATCTGACACAAAGACCTCCTTTTCAAACTACACCTTACTTATCAGTTTTCGAAGCTTGCTATTTTCAACAATTCATCATGATACTTGTACACATTTGTCAAACAACTATTTTATAATTACAAACAACACAATAATTTAACAAACCAAGATCAAACTCAGATTTATAATAAGAACAACTCAAGAACACTTTGAATGTCTGATGAACTCCGATGAATATATGAGTTTTCCAGTGAACCGAAAAATTCCCGAAACACGATTTTTGCTAAAACTTTCAATAAAAACCAAAGTTTAACATGTGAATATGAAGAATAAAATGGTTTTTATAAGAACTAACAGCAAAATACGAGGATTTTCGAAGTTTTAAACATAATTTTTCAAGAAAATCATAAACTTCAAAAACTTGAAAAACACCCGAAAACAACTCGGTTTTAACAAGGAATCGAGCCAAGGCTCTGATACCAATTGTAGGACCGTTTTCGGGACCGAAACCGTGATTATCATGATTATGTTCATAGACGGGAAGATTAGAGATGGATGAAATACTTACTTGTATAGATTTGATAACATAACAAAGCAAACCGGCCCGATTAACAAGCTAACCGAACCATACCAAAGGAGTACACATCCGGGGAGAGACCAAGTGGTGATCTCTCCCGGTGAGGTCTGAGACCTCCTCAAACTTCCAAATGTTGCAAATGGCAAGGGGTTGCTATTTATAGCCACACCCCCTTGTCTTGCAAACACACACGGTCAAACAAATAACCCTCTCATTTGACCACTTCAAACGAGCGGGTCAATACACGTTTGTTTGACCATTTCACTAACTATTACATATTCAGCATAAAATAAATCTAATCTATTCGACAAGCATCGGACACAAAATCTGCATCAACAATAATGATAATAGTGTCAGGTCAGATGCAATTATTATTACTATTATTTTTAGTTATGTTAATAACAACTATGAAACTGTTACTACTATGTTATGATTTTTGTTATGCAGTCCTGCAGAATACGTGGTGTTTAAGCTAAAAGAGATGGGGTTGGTAACAGGGGCGGACCTAGTGTAGTCCGAGGCGTAGCCCGGGCTACGGCTCAACTTTTATCCGGTAGTGTAAATTTTTTTTTTTCGATTTTTATACTAATGACACCCCTCAATAACAACTAGGACACCCCTCAAAAAAATTTTACAAACTGAAATTAAGCCCAAAAAATACTAATTATATTGGCCCAAATAACCGAGGAAGGAAAACAAAGAAGAAAGATGAAGTTGGTAAAGTTTTTTTGTTAGCGTTGAAGTGAAATAAAAAAAAGTTGCAGGTTTTGATACAAGGAAGAAATGTTTCTTGAGGAGTACATCTTGGGAAGATAAGTCTGGAAGTCAAAAGTTAATTTAATTTACCTTTCAATTCCAAAAAATACATTTTAATTCTTTCTTTAAAAGAAACAATTTAATATAACCTGTTAGGTGGGGTGGGGATGGACTATTAAGGGATTTGTGTTGTGTATAAATATTGAGAAGCAGTTTCATTATATTCAACAATTAGTATGCCTTGTAGCGAAATTCGTTTACAATCTTCTTGCTCCAACGCACAGTCTTCATTCTTTGCGTAATCGATCGGCCCCTTACGTAAAAATTAAAAATAAATCTAGTCCGGTCTAAAACCTAAAAACTTATTGTCAATATTGATTCATAAAACATAGCTCAAATGTGAAATGCTCAATATGGATTCATTAACCTAAATACTAATAACATTAAAAAAACTAGTTTATAAAATTTAATTCTTTAAGGCCTAAGTGTCTTTTTTTGACTCGACCAGGGCACTTGATTTTCAAAATTGGCCCTGCCCCGTAATATAGGTAAAAAAAAAATTCTCCATTCAATAAATTATATAAACACACGGTAAAAAAATTGGGATACCCATGAATATTTCTTCTGGTTCCGCCACTGGTTGGTAAACGAACAACTTATCATGAACGTGATGGAAGGATTCAAGACTTTGGATGTCGATAACTCTGGAACATTGACAGCGAACGATTTAGGAAATTTAACCAAGTTGATGTCACGACGTTAGAAATACATAATCTGTAATTGTGCTTATCACTTTTCTGCATACATCTTCAAATTTTTTCTGCATGAACAACGTTTCTGCTCATTACGTTCACAATCTGTAAATGAAACTTCAAATGATAACAAACATATTACATGTTGATATATATAGGAGAAAACTTCAAATGTTTTAGTTAATTGAGTTTGAAATTCGAAATCACTATGCATTGTAAATAAGTAAAAAGAGTTACATTTATTAGATATTGTAAACTAAACTTTATTATTAGTTGTAATTATTACGAGTTGAGGCTAGACCGCGCGTTGCGACGGGATGTTTTAATAATGTTTCATTTGAATTAGAACGTGACCGATGTCGGTTCAATTCTGATTTACGAAAAGGTTGGTGTAAATTGTGATTCGCTTTGATCTTTGTGTGATATTCCGAATCTGATACTGGCTACGGTTTTAGGGTTTGTAATTATGAGAGTTTAAAATGTAAGGAAAAATAATATAGTGTAATGATGATAGAACTTATATGAATTATTGATAAATTGTATTTTACATAATAAGTTGTATTTTATATAATGTACAACGTATAATGGTATTATTTTGTTGATTAATTACGTAAATTTTAAGTGTTTCAAAACTGATATACATACATATGGTATTATTTTTTATCACTAAATAAACATTGTATATGTTTTATACACAAATTAGGTTATCACAACTTCATAGATTGTACAAAAATAATTTAAATTGATTATAAGTATGCAAAATAAATCAGAGCCGTTCCTATGTTTTCGAACGCCCTAATCGAACTACGAAGTGGTGGCCCTTTTGCAAAATTATCATTTTCAACATATTTAATAACAAAACCCTCCTCCTTTATACGGGCTTGGGACCGGCAATTATAAACTAAAAAGTTTATAATTGGCGTAGTTAATTTTTTTTTGAAAGTCATATGTTTTCTATAATTATAGTATATGTTTAGACAACAACTTGATTTAGAAAATATCAGATATCTAACCTGTGCCACTGAGTTCCGAGAATCTGCCGACATCATAGATCCTAATTTTAGGATCAGGAACACCACGGCAGTAGTGAGATTTTGGATACGGCTTGTTCTTGATCTGACGATAACACCTTACAGGTCCTGAGTAATACAAATTGTTACATGTTAGTTAAAAATAACAGCTACAGTTTGCTGATTTAAAAAAAACAGCTAAAATCTAGTAACAAAAGTTAAAAGACACAAAAAATCATTCGAGAAAATAGACAATCACATAAACTATCTGAGACTAGTAAGTCGATGTTAGACCACTATCACAAATATTAATATCAACTTTTTACTTTTAATTGATTCTAAGACATTACAAACAAATAAAATTGATTACACTAATATGAAGTACAAATTATCCATTAAAAAACTGATGCACAAACTTTTATATCCAACTAAATTGCATACAGCTAAGTGTAAGACATTACAACAGATGAAATCTCTTATTTGTGAGGTAGGGTATATCAATTCAAATTGAGAACTGAGGCAGGGTATTTCAAATCGAGAACTGAGGGTATATCAAAACTAATTGTATATCAAGACTCAATCGATGATTCAGGAGAACTGAGGGTTTGTTTGAGGACTGACAAAACTCAATAGAGAACTAGAAGATATATACGTTAATTACCTGTAACCAGCAATCGACGATTCAGGCTCCTGCAAGGCTGCAATCGAGTATAAACTGACAATACTCACGACTGCGGCTGCAATCGAGTATCGACATGCAACCCAGCCGCCTTCGGCCTTTCATTCTTTTCTTCTGTCTGCGGCTGTTCGTGAACTGTGTGGGAGACAACAACTGTTTTACCTTAAAACAATAAATGGGCCTTTATTTCTTTGGGTTGTTTAGAATAAAATAAAAAATGGGCCTAATACAGAAAGAACCTACAATAAATTTGGAGGCCTTTCAATTTGGGTGGCCCTAGGCCTATGCCTAGGGTTGGAAGCCCATTGGGCCGGCTCTGAAATAAATACAAACAATGTAACATATTACATTAATACATGAATAAAATAATTACAGAAACCACAATTGCAAGAAATACCCATATGAGCAGGCTATAAAATATAGTAAAGCTGACAAAAATAAATTTGCTTATCATCCAAAAAAAAAGTTTACATACTAAGTGTTTTGGTCAAAAATTACCGAAGCAATTAAGTGATCAAATTAGTTAAGTGAGGTAGTGTGCTAGAAATGTGTGTTAAAAATATGCTAGGTAGGTTATTTGCAAAAACAGTTTCAGGATACGGCTCAGGATATAGAGCTGTATCTATGATCAAACAATGAGCAAAAATGTAAAGGGAGACACGAGATGTACAAGAAAAGCCCTTGATCAATCTAGATCGCCGGCACAAAACCTCGAGAGCTGAAAATCACAGCTGCCTTGTTCTTCTATTGCTTCAAATATCAGGATACAGTGCAGGATATGATGCGGATCAACTAGGTGTTACAATGTAATTTGAGTACAAGTGTTTGTGTGTAGTGATTGCTAGTAGCTAGAGAGTAAAGTGTGCGAAAGAGAGTGAGCGACTTAATCTGATCCGATCAATCTATTTATAGTTAAACGAAATCAACTAACTATCCTATTAAACCGGGATGCTTCGAATATTCCTCAAGTGAACGTTGCAATCCACTTCTTCCGGGTTCAACGTCTCTCATATAACTGGTTTACCCGAGTCTTCAGGAGAAAAGGTCCACTTGACCGTTAGAGACCCGCACCTTCTTATCTGCACGTGGTTAAGTTAGTCATTACCAGGATATCACATTACCAATATCCTGATCCGGTATCCTGATCACAAATAAACAATCAAAAGCAGAATATTAGTCAGGATATATGTTCAGAAAATGGCCCATAACAATTGTCCCCAAATATATCTGTTGGTATACCAATCCAATGGATATATTTAAAACTTTATCTCGTGAATCGAGGTAATCAATATGACGAGACTCTTGAAATGACAATGTGCAACTTCCAAAGCGTTATTTACTCTTTACCCTCCTATTATTCAGCCTATAATTAGCCGAAATAATTTGCATTTCGATCATTACTCCTCAGGCGAATCTCAGGTATTTCTCTCTTCTTCTCTATTTTTCTTTTCTTTGGATTTCTTGTTTCTTTGTCAATACTGTTAGGGCATGAATTTTATGCTAAGGATCATCTATCCTGAGACTGGGCATGGATCACGGATCCTTAATGGATGATGCAGGGAGTCTGAGGATCCAGAATCTGAGGATCCAGGATCCTTAACAGAACTTATGATTTCTAACAATTGTCACGTTTTTAATGTTTATATGCAGGTAATGGACGACATGGGCTTAGTCTTTGCTGGAATCTCGTGGAATATGCTTCATAGGCACGTGCTTAATGAAGAAATAACCGTTTTGGAGAACATGGGTGACCTCCACCTTTTTAGGAAAGTTTGTTGCTGGATATTTCTTATCTTTTAAGGGGAAAACGAGCTCATTTGAGGCATAAGTCGAACACACCACAGAAAAAACACACAACACTCGAATTCTCTGCAAACACTTAGCAAAAACACACACTTATACTAGGAATTCATTGTATTGAGCTTGTTTTCTTCTGAAGTTGTACAAGGATCATTATTATTTTTGCAATATATTTGGTGATCGGTAGTTTCCATCACCCGAGGTTTTTTATGCCGGAGATCTTCTAAAGATCAAGGGATTTTTCCTCGTATAAATCTCGGTGTTCATCGTTGATTTCATATACTTGTCGTTCATACAATTAACCAAGCATCATACCTCACAAAATCAGATTTGGTTGCATTATCCTTGTGTATTTTTGACCAAAACAGTTTGGCGCCCACCGTGGGGCAATTGGTGCTTCAATTCTGAGAAAATTCGTTCATTCATTCATTTCTATGCATTACCTTCAACCACATGGCTTCTCAGGGAAAAACTACTTCAAGTTCCATGTCGGCGGTTACCTCATCACAGGGCATTCCGCCTTTGCATCCTCTCCCCCTTGCATTCCAGAAGAATGATGAGAATAAGAGGATACATGCAACAACAGGACGAAACTAATGGCAGGATCCTTTTCAAAATTGATAAAATCAGCAGAGGATCACTCCCCTTTGATGCCGAGGTCGCTGAATTTCGACACCCCGGTCATAACTTCCCAGCATTCTGCAGCTCCAGGTGTCCAATACCAGGGTGGGTCAACAGCAGTGCGTTCTGGATCATCGGCAATGTCCCAGGCTCAAGGATCCTCTTTCCAACCTTTAGGATCCTCATTTTAGCATCAGGGATTCTTCACCAGTTTAGGAGGATACATGGGGACGCAGCCGATTCAAGGATCCTCTCAGGTTCAAGGATCCTTTCAGGTTCAAGGATCCTCTCAGGTTCAAGGATCCTCCTTCCAGGTTCAAGGATCCTCATCACAGGTTTACGGATCTATGGATTATCCTCCAAGACCCCCAGCTAAGGTGCATCAAGGATCCAACATCTTCCAGGATCAAGGATCCTTAAGGAGTCAACAAACCAGAAGCTCAGAAATTCATGTGGGAGACTTCATTCCCATGCAGACTATTGCTTCTTCTGGTCCCTCAGTCATACCAGAATCCCGTCAATATGGGTTCACATCTGGAATTCCAAACCTGAATCCTCCAGGATGTAACACTTTGAATAATTCTTATACTACTAATCATGGCTTTATGCAGGATACAGGTATTAACCAAGCTATGGCCAGAGAATTACAAAAGCTTAAGGATATGATATCCAGCGTTCCAGGAGTGGTTAAGCCCATTCCTGAAATTCCGGATGGAAGCCACAAGATATCTCGTTTTGCACCACCTATTTGTGATGCAGAGATACCGAAGAGACTTCAAATACCAACCATGAAGCTATATGATGGTTCAACGGATCCAGAAGAGCATGTAGCTTAATACAGAGAAAGGATGGATATCAATGCAATTCCTGAGAGGTTAAAAGAAGCATGTCTATGCAAGGGTTTCGGATCCACACTGACAGGATCAGCTCTTAAATGGCTGCTAAGTCTTCCCCCTTACTCTATTACTTCATTTGCTAATCTAGTTAATTTGTTTAATAGCCAATTCTCATTTAGTAGGAGGTTTAAACGATTAACTAGTGACTTATATAGGATCACCCAAGGTTGTGATGAATCACTTAGGGATTAGGTTACTAAATTCAGTAGAGAATCCTTAGAAATCCCTAACTTAGATATTGCTACAGCTGTAGAGGCTTTTAAAATGGGTTTACTTAAGGATTCTCAGTTCTATGATGATCTTGTTATGACACCTTGCAGGAACATATATGAGGTAAGGAACAAGTCCCTTAGGTTCATTCGTTTAGAGGATGATAAAAGGATCCAGGAGAGGTTGTCAGGATCCTCAAAGAAAGACAAACAAGGATCCTATTTCAAGAATAACTGATCCAAGCAATACTCCAAGCATGACAACCAGAATGTGCATGCTATGGAACAAGAGGAAGATGATGAGGATTATCCTCCTATTTCTGAATATTGTTTTTTTGCTGATAATAGTGAACTAATCCTTGCTTTGCAGAATTTAGGTGACAAGTCCAGGTGGCCAAGAAAGAATGACAAACCGCCTGCTACCAAAGATAAATCGAAATGGTGTGCTTACCATGAGGATTTTGGTCATCTCACAGATGAGTGCACAGCGTTAAGGAAGGAGATAGGTTATTTTTTGAGCAAAGGATACTTGAAGGAATTGCTTGGAAGGAAAAAGTCAAGGATCCAGGATTCTGAGAAAGTTCCTGAAAAAGCTCCTCCTCCACCAGCTGATGCTCAAATCATCCATTTCATCTCCAGAGGTTCTCAGCAGCTAAAAGACATGCAAAGGAAACAAAGATGGAGAATGGGGACATACCTGTTCGAACTTCCATTCTTACCCAGGAAAAAGTTATATCCTTTGATGAGGATGATCGTGTGGACATACAGGATCCTCATCATGACGGTTTGGTTATTACATTATTTATATCTAACCATTTTGTTCGTGGATTCTCATTGATGGGAGAAGCTCAGTGAACATAATCCAGTTGGATGTCCTCAAAAGAATGAACATCCTTGAATCTGATATTGTCCCAAGATCATCTGTCTTTGTGGGATTCAGTGGAGAGACAAAGATTACATTGGGGGACATCAAACTTCCTATCTATATAGAGGGAGTGAATTATGTTAAAAAATTCTATGTTATTGATTGCTTATCTTGCCGTAATCTTATCTTTGGCAGGCCATGGATACACAATATGAAGGTTGTCCCCCTCAACATATCATTATTGTGTCAAGCTCTCAACTCTATGGGATGTGGTGAAGATAGAAAGTGATCAGCAGAAGGCATGGCAAAGAACTGTTACACTTCTTCAATAAAGCCAGCTTCCAAGGAGCAAGACGTCATGGAGGCAAGAGAGCAAGACGTCAAGGATATGCAGTTGAACCCAGAGGATCCTGAATCCAAAATTTTTATAGGATCCGGGATCCTAGACAGTATTGAGCAGGATTTAGTATCCTTTTTGAAAAGAAGAAAATCTACCTTTGCTTGGAAACATGAAGACATGACAGGTATATCTAAGGATGTTATTACTCACTAACTTGGTATTGACAGGTCCTTCAAGCCAATACACCAAAAAAAGGAGAAAGTTTGCACTTGAAAGAAATGTCATTATCCAAGAAGAAGTAGACAAATTGCTCAAGGCAGGTAAGATATATTGAGGAAGAATAAGAAGTTTGAGTGGACTGATAAGCATGAAGCTACACTCAAGGCTCTTAAGGATTATCTATCCTCAGCACCAGCCCTGATGAAACCCGAAAATGGAGAATCATTATCCTTATACTTAGCTGTTTCAGCTAAAGCAGTAAGTGCGGTCCTAGTTAAGGATCATGAAGGCTCTCAACATCCGGTAAACTATGTAAGTAAAATTCTACTTGATGCTAAGGCCAGGTATTCTCATTTAGAGAAATTAATTCTTGATTTAATGATGGCTTCCGCTAAGCATAGACATTATTTCAAAACTCACACCATTATTGTGAAAACTAACCTTCCTATTAAGAATGTTCTCAGGAAACTTCAAATGTCAGGTGGAATGGCAAAGTGGGCAATTAAGCTTATTGCATATGACATTAAGTATGAACCCAGGACTGCCATCAAGTCCCAAGCCTTAGCTGACTTTGTGGCTGATTCCAGTAGTGATCTACAAAGGGAAGCTGAATTAGAAGTTCAACAACTTGAGAAGCCCAAGGATCCTTGGACACTCTTCACGGATGGAGCTTCAAATGTTAAAGGAACTAGACAAAGCACACTACTAAAATTGCCACAAGGGGACATTATACCCCAATCCATTGCATGTGAATTCCAAACCACTAATCATGAGGCAGAGTATGAGGCCTTGATAGCAGGTTTGCAATTAGCTAAGAATATGAGGATCAGGTATCTTCAAGTATTCGTAGATTCCCTATTAATTACTAATCATTATTGTTTTGGTCAAAAATCAAGCAATGATAATGCAACCAAACTTTCTGTTGTGAGGTATGATGCTTGAATGAATGAACAACACTAAGGATCACTCTGAAATGTAATGAACAAGTGACACAAAGATTTATACGAGGAAAAAGCCCTTGATCAATGAATGATCTCCGGCATAAAAAACCTCGGGTGATGGAAACTACCGATCACCAACTCAAATTAAATAAGAAATGTGTTACAACTTCGGATGATAGCGAGCTAATTACAAGGATCACTATAGTGTAACGTGCAAAAGGTGTATGAAAAGTGTATGAAATTGTTAAGCGAATTGCCGAGAGCTGGTGAGAGCAGTTGTTAGTGTGTGTGTAGCCGAAAATAGCCAAGTGTTTCTATTTAGCACGCTACCCCGTTTAAAATAGAAAAATATCTAAGCTAACAAACATTCCGTAATTCATGCAAGTCCCCCACGAACTCCATAACGTCCACTTTAGGTAAGCACGTGCGGAATAAATCATGGAATATGCTCCAGGAATATCGCCAAGGCCAAGTCCAAGCTGGTACTCCTGCAAAACAACATCATATACAAAGTAGACAATCGTCAGTATAAGGATCCTTAAGATGATCCATGATCCTGATCCTGCAATACTTCTGAGGATCACCAATTCTATCAGAAGTGAGGATCACTAAACCCAACAGTAATTGAGGATCACTGATCATTTGGAAATCCTCCCCTAACAATTGCCCCCAAAATATAAGGAGTAAAAGTGTAAATAACGAGTTATATTTTCTGTTCTTATCCGCAATCAATCAACGGATAACTAGCCGTTGGAGTCGGACTAGCCGTTATAAGCATGACGTTAGTGAGGTGACTATCCTACAAAACCATCATTATAAATTGAAGTTATGGATAGGGATCAATTCGCATTTAAATTCAAGAGAAACTCCCTTTAAACTCATATCCGAAGATCAAGTAGGTATCTTTCTTCCTCTTCTCCCTTTATGTTTTCTTTCTCTGTTCATCTTCTTCTCTACCCTCATGAGCAAGATGATGCTACGATCCTCTCCGGCTAAGGATCACACAAAAGATAGTCCTCTTAAGAGCCAGGGAATCATCAAAGACTCAACGAAAGAAAGATGCTGCTTCAGCGATCCACAGATAGATAGGATCCGACATTGCTTTCTGGCAAACACCGTTTTCAAACCATTTGATCCCACAGTTCTAAGTGATTATGTTTCTGAAACTTGGATAGCTTTCCCGGTCACCCCTTTCATAATAGGATACTCGTATCCTTTCCCTGAATTCACCCAGTCTTTCTTCTCCCTCACCGGCATCTCCTATATTCAAGCCATGCCTATGATCTGGAGGGTCTTATATACCTTTGAAAGGATCATAGTGCAAGAAGGCATTGATTTGGGAATGTCAGAGTTGGCTGAGATGTATGACCTCGTAACATTTGGATCCCACCGATATCTACTCAAGCGTAAACCTGGTGAAGAACACCCCATCTACAAAGCCACTAAGAATGATACCGACTGGAAGCGGCGGTTCTTCTTTGTCAGAAGGGATTCTATCCCTGATGGAAAGGATTTGCCAAGGAAGTCGGCCACCCATGGTAGGATAGAGGATCCTGAGAAGGATCACCAGATAACCTTGTTTTTGTATAAGGATCACTAACACCCTTTTGTTTCTGTTGTACAGCTATCTCTGTTTCGCACCTAATACCATCACCTGCCACCAAAGAAAGGCTTGCTGCTTTCAGAAGACTTGATCCTGCAACAAGGTCATTCAAAACAAACACCCAGGATTCTCAAGAAGTATCCTCAGGTTCTGTCATTATGTCGAGTAAGTATCCTATTTTTTGCATAATTAAATGTTTAAATAAATAGTTAAATATGAATAGGATAAGGATACTTATCTGTTTTGAATGTGTAGGTGCTGGAAAATCTTCAAGATCTGCCTCCAAATTCAGTGTCACTGATCTTGACAATGTCCGATCCTCCAAGAAAAAGTCTGCTGGTAGCCCCTCCGTCACAATCCCCAAGGCAACCACTTCAAAGGGAAGAGGTGGAAAGAAGAGGAAGCCCTCTGAAGCTGAGAACCTACAAGGCTTGCCTCTGATCCGCCATCAGTTCCTCGAGTACTTTGCCGATGTAAGGATCACTGACTTAACTTGATTATCCTGCCCATTTGAGGATCACGTGATCCTAACTTTGCATTGTCTTGTTTGCATAAATTTGCCGAAATCGAGGACTATGTTGGGAATGTTGAAGAGCTTGAGGAGAAATACTCTGACCTCCAAAAAGTGGCGGTGCTCAAGGATCACAAGATTGCTTTCCTCGAAAAGGATCTCAATGATGCCTAGACTAAGATGGTTGCAGCCCAGATCAATGCTGACTATGAGAAGCACGAGATCATGGAGGATGCTAAAGTCTCCGCTGCCATTGCCATGTGTAAGACCAAGCTGCAGATGGCCCAAGAAGCTCAGGATCCTACTTTTGATAGGAGCAACTGGGACATGGAGGGTTGGAAGGCTAGGCTGGCTGAGTTGGAGGATGACGAAGAGGCTGAAGAGGTTCTGGCAATCGAGGCTGGTGGCAGTGGCAAGGATCATGTGGAGGATACTGGAGCTGGAGGAGATGGTGATGCAGCGAAGGTGTAGGCTGCATGAATGGGCGATGAAGGACATTTCTAGACGTAGCCGGAGCCCATTTTTTTTAGAATTTGGTAGTTTGTTTTGGTTATGGTGTTTTTTGTTGAACAATGATGGGTTGTATTTTGAACAATAGTAATTAGGGCTAAGGATCATGGATCCTTTGAACAATAGGCAGGATTACAAATGGTGGAGGGATCCTCTGTTTGGGGGATGAAGCCATTGTGATCCTGCTGTCTTTTGATTCCTGCACTTTTTAGACCAATGAACAATGGACACCCTTTGCCAACCCATGTGGACGGGCCACGTTTTGCTGGTAGAAACGTGGGTTGGCAATTTTGACAACCTTAAAGGGTTTAATCGTTTTGTGAATAAAATAACTTTAACTTTTTGACTATCTCCCGTGTTGCTATCCTTGTTAGTATTTTACTTTTCAATTGTTGTGATGTGCATTTTGTTTTAACTTATCAAGTAAAGGAAAAATTTAACAAATATCCTCAAAAATTTTAGGATATGATCAAGGATCACATATCCTATAGTCGATAAGTTTTGAAAAGTAATATAATTTAAGGATCACAAGTTTAGTTGTCAAAGGATAAGGGTTATTCAAATGAATAATGAATAAAATCAAAATAGTTAAGGATCATACCTGAGGATCCAAGTTAGGATCCTAACCTTTAACACTTGTAATCAGGATAACCCAAAAGACAAACCTTAGTAGAAGGTAAGGATCAAGGATCCTTGGTCGTTTGTTTCCAAAAACCTGAAATAGGATATAACTTGGGACTAAGCCAATATAAGATAAGAGTTAATAACTGGGGACAAGCCCAAAGGATAACTGGGGACAAGCCCAAAGGATAACTGGGGACAAGCCCAAAGGATCGTGTGTAAACTGGAGTATGGCCCTCACTGGCGACTATCTAAACTTAGTGACATGAAAATGCCAAAACATTAGCTAACGTGAAAACGTTAGAAACCTTAGGAACGGATGTATGGTACGTCTACCATTATACGTAGGATCCTGAATATAGCCAGTACAATGAAATTGTCAGCCCCTAAAGCGAGTATTGGTCCCATTGCCAAGAACTATACCAGGATTATCGTGCGCTACTGGCGAAACTGGGGACAGGCCCAAACTGGGGACTAGCCCAAATAACTGGGGTCAAGCCCAAATAACTGGGGTCAAGCCCAAATAACTGGATACTTCTGTGGATACTCAATCCTTAGTCAAGGATACCTGAACCTTCAAAACTCAGAATCATGTAAAAGGAGGATAAAGGATGCAGGATCCTTATCCTTATACAAGAGAATAAAAGAATGAAATAGTATGAGATTAGAATGTTACCAAAATGAGGATCATCTGTTTTGTAAGGATCCTTCAAGGATACTTGTCATGTAAGGATCATGGATCCTTATTACATGAAATATTTCTTCAAATGGACAGCATTCCAAGCTCTTGGTAGCAAATCACCTTCCATTGTTAGTAATCTATATGCCCCCTTTCCTGCTTCAGCTTCAATCAAATAAGGACCTTCCCATTTTGGTGCCAACTTTCCATCAGCAGGATTGGTGGTATTCTGAAATGCTTTCCTCAATACCATATCACCAACTTGGAATTTCCTGATCCTGACATTTTTGTTGTAGGCTCCAGCCATCCTTTGTTGATAACTAGCCATCCTTATCCTTGCCAAATCCCTGATTTCTTCTATAGTATCCAAGTCTTGAACCAAGTTTTCAGCATTTTCTTCAGGATCACGAATGCTTGTTCTTGCAGTTGGAACCACCATCTCTGTAGGGATCACTGATTCTGCCCCAAACACCAAAGAAAATGGAGTTTGGCCCGTAGCATTCTTGGGAGTTGTCCTATCAGCCCAAAGCACATAAGGTAATTCCTCTGCCCATTTTCCTTTCTTGGATCCAAGCTTCTTCTTCAAATTGTTGATGATGATCTTGTTGGATGATTCTGCCTGACCATTAGCTTGCGGGTGGACTGGTGTTGATGTTATCATCTTAATCCCCCAGCTGTCACAAAAGTTAGTGGTTCTATTCCCAATAAACTGGGATCCATTATCACAAACAATTTCAGAAGGGATACCAAATCTAGTAATAATGTTTCTTTTAATAAAGGATATAACTTCCTTTTCTCTGACTTGAGCAAAGGCTTCAGCCTCTATCCACTTGGAGAAGTAATCAGTCATAGCAAGCATGAATACTTTTCCACCAGGTGCCTTAGGAAGCTTTCCAACTATATCCATTCCCCATCTCATGAATGGCCAGGAAGAGGATATAGGATGCAAGAGCTCTGCTGGTTGGTGAAGGATATTACTATGTCTCTGACAAGGATCACACTTCTTGGCATATTCCACAGCATCCTTCTTCATAGTTGGCCAATAGTATCCTGTCCTCAGGATCCTTGAGAATAATGCCCTGCCCCCAGTGTGGTTTCCACAATCTCCTTCATGGAAATCCTTTAAGACTTCTTGGATTTCAGGATCGTCAATACATTTCAGATATGGTCCTGCAAGAGATCGTTTATATAACATGTTATTCAATATTGTAAATTGAGATACCTTGATTTTGAAAGCCCTGGGGTTTTCTCCTATAGGAATCTCTCCATATTGTATGTATCTCATGATTGGAAGGATCCATGATCCTGAATGAGATTGAGTATCATCACTAGGGATGATTGCAGAATCCTCTCCGATTTCCATGGCTATATGATCCTCGATAGCAGGGGTCAGGATATGGATAATAGGGATCCTTATATCCTCCGGGATCTTCAAGGATGATCCTAGATTGGCTAATGCATCAGCCTCTGCATTCTCTTCCCTTGGTACCTATGTCAAACTAAAGGAAACAAAAGAGAGTGCCAATTCTTTGACTATCTCTAAATATTTGATTAGTTTTTCACCTTTAACGGCATAGGATCCATTAAAGTGATTAGTGATCAATAAAGAATCTACGTGTACTTCAAGATACCTGATCCTCATATGCTTAGCAATTTGTAAACCAGCTATCAAGGCTTCATACTCAGCCTCATTGTTGGTAGTTTGAAATTCACAAGCTATGGAGTGGGGTATTATGTCCCTCTGTGGCGATTTTAGTAGTATTCCAAGCCCTGTTCCTTTTACATTAGAGGCTCCATCAGTGAAGAGTATCCAAGGATCCTTAGTTTCTTCAAGCTGTTGAACTTCTAACTCAGCTTCCTTTTGCAAATCACTACTAAAATCTGCCACAAAGTCAGCTAAGGCTTGGGATTTAATGGCAGTCCTTGGTTCATATCTTATATCATATGCACTTAGCTTCACTGCCCACTTAGCCATCCTTCCTGACATTTCAGGTTTCCTGAGAACATTCTTAATTGGAAAATTAGTCTTAACAATAATGGCATGAGTCTCAAAATAATGTCTTAATTTAGTAGATGCCATAATTAATGCAAGGATAAGTTTTTCCAAATGTGAATACCTGGATTCAGCATCAAGCAAACTCTTACTTACATAATAGACAGGATGTTGTGTACCTTGGTGATCCTTAACAAGGACCGCACTTACTGCTTTCGAGGATACTGCTAGGTATAAGGATAATACGTCTCCCTTTTCTGGTTTCATCAAAGCTGGGGCTGAGGATAGGTAATCCTTAAGAGCTTTAAGGGCATTTTCATGCTTCTCCGTCCATTCAAATTTCTTGTTCTTCCCCAGGATGTCATAGAATTCCTTGCACTTTTCTGAGGATTTGGATATGAATCTGTTCAAGGCTGCGATCCTGCCTGTCAATCTTTGCACATCCTTAGCATTGGCAGGAGATTTGATATTCACAATAGCCTTGATTTGCTCTGGACTTGCTTCAATGCCCCTTTTTGTCACCATATATCCTAAGAATTTACCTGCCTTGACACCAAAATGACACTTGGAAGGATTTAGTTTCATATTAAATTTATCAAGGATATTGAATGCTTCCTCCAAGTCTTTGAGGTGATCCTCAGCTTTCTTGGACTTAACCACCATGTCATCAATATAGACTTCCATAGTGTGTCCAATTTGTGCCTTGAACATCATATTGACAAGCCTTTGGTAAGTAGCACCTGCATTCCTTAGTCCAAATGGCATAGCAATATAACAATATATACCAGTTGGGGTCATAAAGGCTGTATCCTCTTGATCAGATGGTTCCATCTGAATTTGTTGAAATCCAGATGAAGCATCCATAAAAGTCAACAACTCATGACCCGCGGTAGCATCCACCATGGAGTCAATGTGGGGTAATGGGAAAGGATCCTTGGGACATGCCTTGTTTAAATCAGTAAAATCGACACATACCCTCCACTTTCCATTTTTCTTTTGAACAACAACCACATTGGCTAACCATCTTGGATACTTAACCTCTCTAATCATACCTGCCCGAAGTAGTTTATCTACTTCTTCCTGGATAATAGCATTCCTTTCAGGTGCAAACTTCCTCCTCTTTTGATGTATAGGCTTGAATGACCTGTCAATGCCAAGTTTATGAGTAATTATATCTTTGGATATACCTGTCATGTCTTCATGTTTCCAGGCAAAGGTGGATTTCCTCCTCTTAAGGAAGGATACTAGCTCTTGTTCAATGTCGCTAAGGATCCCTGATCCTATGAAGATCTTGGATTCAGGATCATCAGGATCCATGAGGATTTCTTTCAAATCCTACTCTCTTGCCTCCAAGATATCTCTTGAAGGATACTTTAATTGCTATTGCTCCCTCGGTCTTGAGGCTGGCTTCATTGATGAGGTATAGCAATTCTTAGCTTCTTGTTGATCACTCTCAATTTTCACCACTCCCCAAGGACTTGGAAGCTTTACACACTGATGATAGGTGGATGGGACTGCCTTCATATCATGTATCCATGGCCTCCCAAGGATAACATTGCAACAAGATAAGCAATCTATAACACAAAACTTTTGATAAGAATGCAATCCTTCAATATAGATTGGGAGTTTGATGTCCCCCAATGTATTCTTAGTTTCTCCACTGAATCCCACAAGTACTGAGGATCTTGGGATGATATCAGACTCCGGGATATTCATCTTCTTGAGGACATCAAGCTGAATGATGTTCACAGAGCTTCCTCCATCTATAAGGATCCTGCGAACAAAGTGTTTAGAAATAAACAATGTAATTACAAGACCATCATGATGAGGATCCTGGACATCAACACGATCATCCTCATCAAAGGTTATGACTTTATCCTGGGTAACAACGGAGGTCCGGACGGGTCTGTCTCCATTATCCATCTTGGTTTCCTTAGCATGTCTTTTTGCTGCTGAAAAGGAGGTACCACAAATGTCTGATCCACCGGATATGAAGTTTATGACTTGTGCATCTGCTGGAGGAGCAGGAGCCCTTTCCAGGATCCTTTCAGGATCTTGGATCCTTGACTTCTTTCGTCTCAAAAGTTCTTTCAAATGCCCCTTGCTCAACAAGTAACCAATTTCCTTCCTTAGTGCAATACACTCTTCAGTGAGATGCCCAAAATCCTCATGATATGCACACCACTTGGACTTATCCTTTGTAGCAGCTGGTTTATCACTTTTCCTTGGCCACCTAGCTTTCTCACCAAGATTCTGCATTGCAAGGATTAGTTCATTGTTATCAACAGAAAAACAGTATTCAGAAATAGGAGGATAATCCTCATCATCCTCTTCTTGTTCCACTGAATGCACATTATGGTTATCAGACTTATTGTAGAACTTGGATTTGTTGTTCCTGAAGTAGGATCCTTGTTTCTCCTGTTTTGAGGATCCTGTCAATCTATCTTGGATCCTTTTGTCATCCTCTAGGCGGATGAACCTATGGGCCCTGGTTCTTACTTCATCAAGATTCCTGCAAGGTGTCATGACAAGATCATCATAGAATAATGAATCCCTAAGCAATCCCATTTTAAAAGCATCTACAGCCGTAGCAATATCCAAATTAGGAATATCTAAGGATTCTTTACTGAACTTAGTGATGTAATCTCTAAGTGATTCATTTTGACCTTGTGTTACTCTATATAGATCACTAGTTAATCATTCAAATTTTCTACTACAATAGAATTGACTATTAAACAAATTAACTAGGTTAGCAAATGAAGTAATAGAGTAAGGGGGAAGACTTAGCAGCCATTTAAGAGCAGATCCTGTGAGTGTGGATCCAAATCCTTTGCATAGACATGCTTCTTTTAACCTCTCAGGAATTGGATTGATCTCCATCCTCTCCCTGTATTGAGCCACATGTTCCTCTGGATCCGTTGAACCATCATAGAGCTTCATGGATGGTATCTGGACTCTTTTGGGTATCTCAGCATCACATAATGTCACGACCCCCGACCCACCCTGGACGGAATCGGAAGTCGCGAACAGCCAAGTGGTACCGGTGATTATTTTGAAAAATATTGCAGCGGAAATTTCATCAGGACGGTGAGTTAGGAAAAATATCAGAGTTTAGAAAACACCGGATTTTATTTATTAAATAGATGGGATAAACCCATGTTTTACAATGGTAGCTTTAATAAAGATAAATTTGATTACATAAAACAATATTTCTTAATTTAATTTAATTAATAAAATAAGCCACTTCTTGAAGTCTTTCAGTGCCATATCCGTTTCTTACTCCAATCTACTGTAATTACCTGAAACATGTTTGAAAAAGGTTTTGTCAGCAGGAAATACTGAGTGAATCATTCTTTTTATTAAAACGACTCATTTGTTATAATTCACAGTATTAAGAGCGATTACAATGTTTCTGATATCAAACCAACTACCCACGGTATTTGTCACTCGACCGGATCTGTGACTATGGTCATAACCCCCATTGGCTGCCCCAATGGTGACGATTATCAAGTAATGTATACAAAACCCCACATACCGGCTGTAACTTGGTGATTACAAAGACTTAATCCCCGTAATTATAACTTTGAAAATAAACATGATTTTGAAAGTAATTTGATAAAAAGAGAATGACTCACAGTATAAGCATGATTTAGCAAGCTTCTTGATTCTATTCCTTTTGATAATTAAGCGTATACTTTATTGTTCTGAATCTTCTGATGATTTAACAGCTTGTTTGATTGTAAGTGTATTGTTGGGAGTATTCTGGTAGTTAAACATATAGTTTAACAGAATGGAATACGTATTTGTGTAAACCCAAATCAAACCTTAACGGTAGTTACGAGATTCGAACTTTAACGAAATTCACAAAGTATAGTCTTGTTTAGACAGCATTTTGGCATCCGTTTAACGAACTCACAAAATACAATACTTTGGCATCCGTTAGTTGGTTCCTGAATCGATCGGACAGAACATCGCATCGGTGATTATTGGTTAGAACACCAACGTATAGAGAAAAGAATAGAAGAAATGAACAAAGGGAATGAATTCCTAAGCTTCCTATTTATAGGTAAGAAGTAGGTAATTTCTAGGAAGTTTCCTATAGCTTTTCTAGGAAGTTACCTATACATCTTCTAGGAAGCTTCCTACCCACATATATATCTTCTTACACCTTCCTAGCACCTTCCTTTGATATTATCTATTTCATATATATTTATTTTCATGTATATCTATCTAGGTGTTTAATAAATCTTACTTAGCTTAATTAATCTTTCTTAGCTTAATTAATCTTGCTTAGCTTAATTAATCATACTTAACTTAATTAATCATGTTTAACTTATTTATTAAGGTTTCTTAATTGCTAAGTTATCTCAACAACTAAGTGTAATTAGTATGTTTAATAAATTTATTTAACTACTAATTTACTTAGCTATTAAATATTCTAGCTCCCTGATTATAAGTTCTAATTTCTAGACACAATGGAACTCGTATTAGTATATTAACTCAATTCATCTTTAACAACAACTTACGAGATAGAAATCCTCACAACGAATGACAAAGTGCGATACTTAAACATCCATCGAATTCACGACGAATGACAAAGTATAACCCGAGTTTGAGCAGCACTTAAACATCCATCGGATAGTTTCAATCGATCGGACATTGAATAGTAGCAGTGATCGAATTAATACCCTAATAACGAACAGAGTTTCGAGGTTTAGGGGGTTAATTGAAAGAAACGGAGATACAAAGAGTAGGACGACGTTTTAGACCGTCGAACTGAGCAATTTAATCAAGTCCCACTGCTGCCTGTTATATACTCCAATCTGGCACCCCCCGCGAGTCGCGGAAGCAACCGGGGTCACCTCCGCGTATCGCGGCGATGGTCGGCCCAGCCTAGGCCTGCCACGTCTCTTGTATAGCCTTGGTGAGTCGACGAATTTAGAAATTACGTGTTTTAGAACTGTTTTCGAAGGATAAACATAATTTAGGGAATATCCCCCTTGAGTTTTAGGGGCCCTGATCCTGATTATGATTTTTATGAAAATTTTAGGGTTTGTGCAAGATTACTTAGGTGTCTCAATTAGGGTTTCCTTTTGGGCAAATTAAACTAAGAAATAGTAATTTTGATGAGAGTTGTTACATCAGGGGTCCGGGTTTATACTTACAGAATGTTTTTTTAGAACATTTTTGTGTGAGTCGTTACACATAAGGGTGGTGCAAAACGAGATATCCAGTGGCTACCATCTGCAATTTCAGGAATGGGTTTAACCACTCCTGGAACACTGGATATCATATCCTTGAGCTTTTGTAACTCCCTGGCCATAGCCTGATTGATACCTGTATCCTGCATTAAGCCATGGTTAGTGTTATATGAACTATTAAAAGTGTTACCTCCCACAGGATTCGTATTTGGAATTCCAGATGTGTATCCATATTGACGGGATTCTGGTATGATTGAAGGACCAGATGAAGCAATGGTTTGCATTGGTATGAAGTCTTCTTGATGAACGTCCGAGCTCTGAGGCTGCATACTTCTCAAGAATCCTTGATCCTGAAGGACGTTGGATCCTTGAAGTTGAGATGATCCTTGAACCTGAAAGGATCCTGGAACCAGAGAGGATCCTGGGACAAGGGAGGATCCTGGGACAAGGGAGGATCCTTGGACCGGGAAGGATCCTTGGACCTGGGAGGATCCTTGGACCTGGGAGGATCCTTGGACCTGGGAGGATCCTTGGACCTGGGAGGATCCTTGGACCTGGGAGGATCCTTGAACTGCATGCATTCCCAAATATCCTCCTGACGTGAAGTATCCCTGATGCTGAGAAGAGGATCCTAATGGTTGAGAAAAGAATCCTTGAGGCTGGTAGTGAGAACCAAATGCCTGACTCATAGTTGCTGTTCCATAACGTCTTCCTGGTAATTCACCCAAGTATTGCACGTCCGGAACTGCTGAGTGTTGGGAAGTTATGACTGGAGTGTCGAAGTTCAGCGATCTTCGCATCAGAGGGGAGTGATCCTCCATTGATTTCTTCTGTTTCTTGATCTCATCGATCTCCCGAAGGATCCTTTCGTTGGTTTTGTCCTGCTCTTGTGCATGATTCCTCATCTGCAAAATCAGAGCATAAAGATCATTAGTAGTAGGATTAGTTGAAACAGAAGAAGTTGGTGTTTGCAGCATTCTCAGCATTCTTCTGGGATCCAGAAGGCGGTGGAGGCAAAGGAGGATCGCCTTGTGAAGAACTGAATGACGGCATTAAGTTTGAAGTGTTCTTCGCTGAAGAAGCCATCTGCCTGGTTGTTATGAACCGAAATGACCACAAAGGTATGAATCTTCTTCGGAATGAAGCACCAATTGCCCCACGGTGGGCGCCAAACTGTTTTGGTAAAAAATCAAGCAATGATAATGCAACCAAACTTTCTGTTGTGAGGTATGATGCTTTAATGAATGAACAACACTAAGGATCACTCTGAAATGTAATGAACAAGTGACACAAAGATTTATACGAGGAAAAAGCCCTTGATCAATGAATGATCTCCGGCATAAAAAACCTCGGGTGATGGAAACTACCGATCACCAACTCAAATTAAATAAGAAATGTGTTACAACTTCGGATGATAGCGAGCTAATTACAAGGATCACTATAGTGTAACGTGCAAAAGGTGTATGAAAAGTGTATGAAATTGCTAAGCGAATTGCCGAGAGCTGGTGAGAGCAGTTGTTAGTGTGTGTGTAGCCGAAAATAGCCAAGTGTTTCTATTTAGCTCGCTACCAAGTTTAAAAATAGAAAAATATCTAAGCTAACAAACATTCCGCAATTCATGCAAGTCCCCCACGAACTCCATAACGTCCACTTTAGGTAAGCACGTGCGGAATAAATCATGGAATATGCTCCAGGAATATCGCCAAGACCAAGTCCAAGCTGGTACTCCTGCAAAACAACATCATATACAAAGTCGACAATCGTCAGTATAAGGATCCTTAAGATGATCCATGATCTTTGTTTTGGTCAAAAAATCTAACGAGGATAATGTAACCAAACTCTATGTTACGGGGTATGATGCTTGAATTGGTAAATAACAATGAGGATCACTATGAAGTGTAATGAACAAATGACACGAAGATTTATACGGGGAAAAAGCCCTTGATCAAGAATTGATCTCCGGCACAAAAAACCCCGGGTGATGGAAACTACCGATCACCAACTCCAATTAAACAAGTAATGTATTACAACTTTGGATGATAGCGAGCTAAGTACAAGGATCACTATAGTGCAACGTGTAAAAAGTGTATGAAATCGCTAAGTGTTTGAACGAGAGCTGGTATGAGCGGTTGTACGAGTGTGTGTGTGTAGCCAAAAATAGCAAAAAGTGTTGTCTAATTAGCTCGCTACCCCTTTTAAATCAGAAAATAACTAGCTAACAAACTATCCGGATTTCGTGCCTTCTCCCCACGTTCTCTATAACGTTCACTAATGGTCCAGCACGTGCAGAATAATCGTGGAATATTCTCCAGGAATGTCGCCATGACTGAGTCCAATCCAACACTCCTGCAAAACAACATCGAATTCAAAGTGAACAATCATTAGTATAAGGATCCTTAGAATGATCCATGATCCTGATCCTGATCCTGAAGCACTTCTGAGGATCACTAACTGACACAGAAGTAAGGATCACTAAAGAGGATAATAATTGAGGATCACGGGTCATATGGAAATCCACCCCTAACAATTGCCCCCAAAATATAAGGACTTATATTGTAAATAAATGAGTTGTATTTTGTTGATCTTATCCGCATTTAACGAACGGATAACTAGCCGTTATAAGCGGACTAGCCGTTGCAAACCTGACGTCACTGAAGTGACAATCCTGCAAATCATCATTATAAATATGGGTTAGAGATAGGATCAATTCGCATTTAAATCCAAGAGATACTCCCTTTAAATTCTCAGCTGAAGATCAATCAGGTATCTCTTTTCCTATTTCTCCATCTCTTACTCTGTTCTTCTTTCTTTATCGTTATCACATTAAGAATGCTGCTCCGGTCTTCCCCTGCCAAGGATCACCCGAAGGATAGCCCCTTGAAGAGTCAAGGGATAATCAAAGACTTAGCGAATGAGAGGTGTAACTTTTCTGATCCGCAAATAGACAAAATCCGGCACTGCTTTCCGGCAAACACCTTTATCAAACCCTTTGATCCCACCGTACTGAGCGACTACATATCTGAGACATGGGTTGCCTTTCCTGTTACCCCATTCGCCATAGGGTACAGCTATCCTTTTCCAGCTTTTACCCAATCCTTCTTTTCCCTGACCGGCATCTCCTACATCCAGGCTATGCCGATGATCTGGAGGGTCCTACATACCCTTGAAAGGATCATCGAGCAGGAAGGGATCACTTTAGGAATGTCGGAATTGGTGGAGCTATATGATCTCATGACATTTGGGTCCCACCGATATCTGTTTAAACGAAAACCCGGTGCAGAACATCCCATCTTCAAAGCCACTAAAAACGACACAAACTGGAAGCGACGTTTTTTCTTTGTCAGAAGAGATACCATTCCAAACGGAAAGGATCTACCAAGAAAATGGTCTACCCATGGTAGGATAGGAGGATCCTTAGAAGGATCACTAGTAACTTTGCTTTTGTATATGGATCACTAACCCCCTTTCTCTCTTGTGTCATGCAGCTATCTCTGTTTCGCATCTCATCACAACACCCGCAACAAAAGAAAGGCTCGCTGCTTTTTGGAGACTTGATCCTGAAATAAGGTCATTCAAGACAGACACCCAAGATTCACAAGAAGTATCCTCAGGTTCCATCACCATGTCAAGTAAGTATCCTGCTCTTTATACAGTTAAAGATTAAAATAAATAGTTAAATAGAAATAGGATAAGGATACTTATCTTGCTCTGAATGTGTAGGTGCCGGAAAATCTTCCAAGCCTGCCTCCCAGTTCTACATGGCCGACCTTGATACTGTTCGATCCAGGAAGAAGAAGGCCCCTGCCAGCCCTAGCGTCTCCATTCCCAAAGCACCCACTAAAGGAAGAGGTGGCAAGAAGAGGAAAACCTCCGATGCAGAGGAGCTGCAAGGCCTACCACTGATCCGCCATCAATTCCTTGAATACTTCAATGAGGTGAGGATCACCAATTCTGCCTATGTATCCTACTTATTTGAGGATCATCTGATCTTGAATTGCTTTGTCTTTTTTGCAGAAATTTGCTGAGATTGAAGACTACGTGGGGAGCCTTGAGGAGCTGGATAAAAAGATTGCTGACCTCCAACAAGTTGCCGTGCTCAAGGATCTCAAAATTGCTGATCTCGAACAAGCCCTTCAAGATGCCAAGACTAAGGCAGCTAGGATCCTGATTGATGCTGACTACGAAAAACATGAGGTCCTGGAAGGTGCAAAGGTCTATGCTGCCATCACAATGTACCAGACAAAACTGAAGATGGCTCAGGAAGCCCAAGATCCTAACTTTGACAGAAGCAGCTAGGATGTTGAGGGCTGGAAAGCGAGGTTGGCTGATCTTGAAGATGATGAGGAAGCTGAGGAGGTTTTGGCGATCGAGGCTGGAGGTAGTGGGAAGGATCAGGTGAAGGATACCGTAGCTGGAGGGGATGAAGGTGCAGCGAAGGTGTAGGCTGCATGATTGGGCAATGATGGACATTTCTAGACGTAGCCGGAGCCCAATTTTTTAAATTTGGTAGTAGTTCTTTGTGGTTGTGATGTTTTAAAACAATGATGGTCTGTAATAACTAAACAATAGCTACTAGGGTTAAGGATCATGAATGATCCTTTAGACAATAGGTAGGATTGCAAATGGTGGAGGGATCCTCTGTTTGGGGGATGAAGCCATTGTGATCCTGCCGTCTTTTTAATTCCTGCACTACCAAGACCTTTAGACAATGGACACCCTTTACCTACCCCAGCGGACGGGCCACGTATTGCTGGTAGATGCTCGGGGTAGGTAATCAATTTATTATATGCAGGAATCAGAATTTCAACGAAAGAATTATAAGAACTTTATCTGGAATTTTGTGTGATAACCGTTGTTAAGTGACATTACTAGAGAATGTAAATAAAATGAAATAGGGAATTTTGCAAAAGTATGACTCCTTTTGCAGTGCTAATAATTATGACTCTGATTAGACTGTGCACCGATGGTTGTGAAATCTTGTTACAACGTACCTCAGCGATATTCATTTTGTAGGATCACGTGCTTCTTTTTGATCAGTAGTTCTTCCACTGACAGGATTTGTGTCACACCCCGACCACGTGTAACATACAAAACGTGGCGGAAACGTCGGGGAGTGTTGTAACAGAATTAATTGTCTCATAACCATGGCATACAAAGTTTTATTTAATTATTAAACAAGAGTGTTACATTGTCTTAAACAGGAATTAAGGAGTTCAGAACATAATTAAACATAGTCTATCTTCTTTTAATGTCTCTAAGTCACAGGTCCGCCCTAGTATCATGATCAACATCCTACGGAAAAGCTCCTGAAAACACATGTGAAAATAGGTACGTCAGCATAAAAATGCCTGTGAGATACATAGGTTTTGTGAAAATAGGATTCATGACTTATGTTTAAGAAAAATGTTTAGTCATGAACCTTGTAATTTGCTTTGTCTTGTAAATCATTTGAAAACGATAAGATCAGATGATATGTATAAGTAAATGTAAGGTTAAATGATTAACCATGTAAAATGAGTTTGTATGAAGTAAGTTGTTTGTTAACAATGTCTTGTGAAAAGTATGTTATTTGTATAAAATGTTATATGTCTCAATATTGAAATGATTCAAATAACGTTACGACATGTAATACCATACAAACACTTATATATAGGAAGTACCAGCGGCGTATCCACCATGCTTGTATCATATTACACACGCATCGTTACTTAATCACTTAATCAAACCAAACCAACAATGTAAGATGTCTATGTCTAAACCAATTGTCAAATGTATTGGATAATATGTCAAAGTGTTTATGTCAAGATATAATTCATGTAGTGTAAAACAAATGTCAATCATGTTTATGTGTCAAAGGTAAATCATGTCAAAATGTCTATGTCAAATATCCATGTCAAATGTCTTTGTCAAATGTCTTTGTCAAATGTCTTTGTGTAAAATGTCTATGTCAAAATGTCATGTATGACAAGCGAAATGTCTCAACTAAACCATATGCACAAAAACAAAGTATTGAAGTAAAACATGGTTTAAATCAATATTATGTCTTGTGGAAAATGCATGCTAATACTGAATATGAATATTTATGCGGTATTGTGAAAATGCATACATCCAAGCCTTGTGACTGTGGTGATAAACCCTTAAACAAATTAAAGGTCTATCTGTCTTATATCATCGAATTCGGTCATTCCTTTCTGTCCCCTTTCCCTGGGATGTCCGGAACGGGAGTTTTCAATTCCTATGGTACCACTACCTACTAACGAACGGCGTAGCTAATGTTAATGAATGTATTGTCCCATGTAAACAAACCAAATGTCATACCAGAATTGTAAGCATGTGAAAACAATGCACTAAGTATGTAATCAAATGAACATACATAGCGTGAAATGTCATGTAAAACGATGTACTAAGTAATGCACAAAATGGGCACACCTAGCATGAAATGTCATGTAAAACAATGTACTAAGTAATGCACAAAATGGGCACACCTAGCATGAAATGTCATAAAATCATGTACTATAATGTACTAACGAACATAGCATGTATATGATGTGAAAACAGGAAAGCATGAAAGTAACAAGTAGGCACATGTGTTTCACCCCAAAACGTTTGGAAAACAGTAAAAGAGGGGTCTATGTACTCACATGTGATTGCTCAGATGTCTAAAGATAACCACCAGGTAATGCTAGAGATCTCGGAATCAAACGGCACCTAATATAGGTAACTATGTTAATAAACCGGACCGATATCGGAAGACTGGGTAGCATGAGGGTTTGTAAACCAAATGAGTGTAGGAACTCATATGATATGGTTTAACAAAGCCTACATGCTAAATGAAACTTAACCTAAGTCTTATCGACCCATTACGATCCGTTTAGGTAGCTTATGCTACTTTAACGCATCGTGCGCGTAAAACGCGTTCGGAACGCCTAACCAGCCCTATGACAAGTGTTATATGCCTAAACATGTTACATAATCAGTTATGTGGCAAAAGTTTAGGTTACATATGCTAAATTACCAATTATGCATAAAAAGGGTATTCTGGTAATTTACCTAAGGCATATAAACAACCTATCATACAACTACTCAAACGATGTGACCATAGGGTATAACCTCGGAAGGTTATTCCCTACCTACTATGGTCACCTAATGTATTTGGTCCGATCCTAATGATCGACCAAATGGGTCGAGTTCGAAGGTATAGGCGATTTATTAGATTGCCTACCCTACGACTCTAGACAACGTGGTAATCAGTGGGCATAGTCCCAAGGGACTATGACCAACGTGATTACACTCATGTTGCGAAGTTCAAACGAACATCGCATTGACCATTACTGGTCAACGCTGAAAGTCAAACATAGTTTGACTTTCTGACTCGAAAAGTAATAAAATAAGGAAAAGAACGAAAGAATACTTACGAAGGGTCCCCGAATGCTAATCTAGATCAATATAGTTCAGGTATGAAACAAAGGTTTCAACTTAGAACACAATTAATCAGATTCTAGTGCTTTAAAACAATGAAAGGCATGGGGTATATATAGTTTTCGGTCCACCGTTAAGATCGTTTCATGGAAAAGGAGGCACGATCAATACCGTACACTTGTCGGAATGTTATGGTGACTAATTTGGCCACTCACCATAAGGTATCAACACTTGGCAAGGGAAATGGGAGTGGAAACCAGCTGCAAACAGGCTGTTACATACTCTGTATCTGGTCTGGAGACCCCTAGCGCACCGTTACACTTATATTGTAGCGGTGCGCTAGCACCTAGTTTGGCAGAATTGCATTTTCAGTCCCTGCACCTTGTTTCAGCCATTTCCGACACGTTTAAGGCCCGTTAACCCCATTTCAAAGCTCTAAAATGAAGTTAAAGTATAGGGAACTTAAAATGTGCTCAAAAATATGCCGGATGATGGTTCGTTTGGTCGTACGAACGCGATGTTCGGTTAATTACGACGGAATGCGCACAAGCGCGAAAAACGATCCAAATGACGCGACGAATGGATTTTTCTTAAGGCGAACACTAAAATATAATATAGTCATGCTTACATAAATTTTTGGATGTCCGGATGTATTCAGAACGTGAGTTATGCGCGAAAATGCAAACTTGTGCACTTTTTGACACTTTTAGTCCCTGAATGACCCAAAAGTTTATTTTAGCACACCGAACCCCTCAAAGCCTATTTCTAAGCTATGTAAAGGATATTTAAGGTGTGTTTAACTTATGGTCATGTTCCGGAATGTTCGTTACAGTTCAAATTGACATACTTTCGCAGTTTGTCATATTTAGTCCCTGTAAGCGAATTAACTTGTTTTTTTTGCCATACCAAAGCCTTCAAAACTTATTTCTAAGTTATGTAAAGGTTATTTAAGGTATGTTGAGTATATGTTGATGTTCCGGAGTATTTGTCGCGTTAAACTGAGTACGTTTTCGCACCAGTTTGCGTATAACTCTCCAGAAAGTGATATAGAGTTTGGAATTGGATAAAAGTCAAAACATGAAAAATGTAAAACATAACAAAACAAACATTGGGATCAAATAACATTGTTTTATTGATAACAGAACTGTTCATAGTGATTACAAGCACAGTTGTTACAGTCTCCCCTACTTGTGGAAATTTCGTCCCGAAATTTATTTAGAGGAAACTCGTGGAAAAAGATGCGGATATTTCGCTTTCATTTGATCTTCGCGTTCCCAAGTAAACTCGGGTCCACGTTTAGCTTCCCAGCGAACTTTGACCAAAGGAATGCGCTTGCGTTTAAGCCACTTGACTTCACGTTCCATGATTTCCACTGGTTTCTCAACAAATTTCAGTGTTGTGCCAACACGAATTTCGTCAAGCGGTATGGAGAAATTCTCATCAGCTGTACACTTCTTGAGATTGGATACGTGAAAAGTTGGGTGAACATTTCCCAGTTCAGGAGGTAACTCAAGTCTGTAGGCTACCTTTCCGATTCTTTCGACGATCTTGAATGGTCCAACGTATCTAGGTGCAAGTTTTCCTTTCTTTCCAAATCTGATGACACCTTTCCAAGGTGAGACCTTAAGTAATACTCGATCACCGACTTGAAATTCCAAGGGTTTGCGTTTTGGATCCGCGTAAATCTTCTGACGGCTCTGAGCTGCCTGAAGGTTATCGCGAACTTTCTTGACCTTATCTGTTGTCTCTAAAATGAGGGCAGGTCCAGTAAGTTGAGCCTCGCCAATCTCATTCCAGCAGACTGGTGAACGACATTTTCGACCATAGAGAGCCTCGAAAGGAGCCATTTTGATGCTGGTGTGATAACTGTTGTTGTAGGAGAATTCAATCAATTTAAGATGTGAATCCCAGCTACCACCAAAATCGATCACACAAGCTCTTAGCATATCCTCCAGAGTCTGGATTGTTCTCTCAGATTGACCATCCGTTTGCGGATGATAAGCTGTGCTCAGATTAAGTTGGGTCCCCATAGCAGATTGCATGGTTCTCCAAAAGTGAGAAGTGAAACGAGCATCTCTGTCAGAAATGATGTTCAACGGAACACCATGTCGAGCTACAATTTCATCCACATAGATTTGTGCAAGTCTGTCAGCAGGAAAATCCTCACGGATTGGCAAGAAATGTGCTGACCTAGTAAGACGATCAACGACTACCCAGATGGCATCATGACCCTTCTTTGTGCGTGGAAGTTTGGTAACGAGATCCATAGTAATGTTTTCCCATTTCCAAACTGGGATCTCTGGTTGCACCAATAAACCAGAAGGACGTTGATGTTCAGCCTTAACCTTAAGACAAGTAAGGCATTTTGATACGTATAAGGCAATGTCTTTCTTCATTCCAGGCCACCAATACTGAATACGAAGATCCTTATACATCTTATCTGAGCCCGGATGAATAGAATAACGAGACTTATGGGCTTCATCCATAAGCAAGGTACGAAGATCATCTAGGCTTGGGACCCACAAACGGTCCATGAAGTAATATGATCCATTGTCCTTCAGTTCCAGAGCAGGTGTTATGTGATAGGGAAATTCCTTATCCATTAGACCTTGTGAAACACAAGATTGTTGAGCCTGAGAAATGCGGGCTTGAATATCAGATCGAGCTTGAATAACAGATTGAACACGTACACAATGAAGCTTAGTACGTTCCTTGCGACTCAATGCATCAGCTACGACATTCGCCTTACCAGGATGGTAGCGAATTTCGCAGTCATAGTCGTTTAAAAGCTCAACCCAACGTCGCTGTCTCATGTTGAGTTCTTTCTGGTTGAAGATGTGCTGAAGACTTTTGTGGTCTGTGAAAACCACACATTTTGTGCCATACAAATAGTGTCTCCATATTTTGAGAGCGAAGACAACTGCACCCAACTCAAGATCATGAGTGGTGTAGTTCTTCTCATGTATCTTCAACTGCCTTGATGCATAAGCTATGACTTTGTTCCTTTGCATAAGAACACAGCCAAGACCCAATTTCGATGCATCACAATACACGACAAAATCATCATCACCCTCAGGCAATGATAGAACAGGCGCATCGCAAAGCTTCTGCTTCAAGTGTTGAAAAGCTTCCTCTTGTTTGTGTCCCCAATAAAAGGGCATTTTCTTCTGAGTTAGAGCAGTTAGAGGAACTGCAATCTTCGAGAGGTTTTCTATGAAGCGGCGATAATAACCCGCTAGACCAAGAAAAGAACGAACTTCAGTAGGAGTAGAAGGTGTATCCCAATCCTTAATCGCACTAATTTTGGAGGGATCTACATGAATACCTCGTTCGTTGATAACATGCCCCAAGAATTGAACTTCTTTAAGCCAAAATTCGCACTTGGAGAATTTGGCGAAAAGTTGCTCTTTCTTTAGGAGTTCTAGGGTAAGACGAAGATGCTGCTCGTGATCAGCTCGCGTCTTAGAGTAAATCAAGATGTCATCAATAAAAACAATGACGAACTGATCCAAATAAGGTTTGCAGACCCTATTCATTAAGTCCATGAAAACAGCCGGAGCATTAGTCAAACCGAATGGCATGACTGTGAACTCGTAATGTCCATAACGAGTACGGAATGCTGTCTTCGGAATGTCTTCTTCATGCACCCGAAGTTGATGATACCCGGATCGCAGATCAATCTTCGAAAAATAAGAAGCGCCCTGTAACTGATCAAAGAGGTCGTCTATGCGAGGTAGGGGATATCGATTCTTGATGGTAAGCTTGTTAAGCTCACGATAATCGATACACATCCTAAAGGATCCATCCTTCTTCTTGACAAAAAGAACGGGAGCACCCCAAGGTGAAAAACTGGGACGTATAAAGCCTTTGTCAGAGAGCTCCTGAAGCTGTTTAGACAACTCTTGCATCTCAGATGGTGCAAGACGATATGGAGCTCTGGCAATGGGGTTTGCACCAGGTACGAGATCAATGCGGAACTCGACTTGGCGTGCTGGAGGTAGACCAGGTAAATCTTCAGGGAACACTTCAGAATAATCCCGAACGACAGGAATATGTGAAATAGACTTACCCTTGCCTTTATCTTCTGTAACATGTGCTAAGAAAGCCACATAGTTCTTCCGCAAATACTTCCGAGCTTTAAAACAAGACATGAGTTTGAGACCACCAATAGGCTTCTCACCTTGAACCTGCAGAATCTCGCCTGTCGAAAGCGGCACACGAACAATCTTCTCAGAACAAACTATCTCTGCGTGATGCTTGGATAACCAATCCATTCCCACAATAACGTCGAAGCTTCCAAGTTGCATAGGCGTGAGGTCGATAGGAAAAAGATGGTCGTTAAGATTCAACTGGCAGTTGCGAAGAACAGAATCAAGAATAATGGGTTCACCACTAGCAACTTCTACTGTCAAAGATTTACTTAGTTTTGTTCTAGACACTCGAAGCATTGGCTCAAAAGACAATGACACAAAACTCTTGTCGGCACCCGAATCAAAGAGAACGTATGCAGGCTGGTTATTAATAAAGAACGTACCGTTCACCACGTTATCGTCTGCCTGTGCCTCTTGGGCATTCATGTTAAAAACTCGGCCTCGAGCCGGAGCCTGATTCTGGTTTTGGTTCTGGTTCGCCAGTCTTGGGCACCGATTCCTGTAGTGGGTCAGATCTCCACAATTGTAACAAGCACCAGGTGGGTATTGTGATCGTGCAGCTTGACCCTGTTGCGGAGCAGGAGGCTGAGCAACTTGTTGAGCCGGGTTCTGAACCGCGGGATTCTGAGCAGACCGACAAACATTGGCAAGATGGCCTGATTTCCCACAGTTAGTACAGAAACGGCATGGAAGTTGCGGCTGGTGGTGACTGTTGCATCTATTGCACAAAGGTGCATTCCCTGAATAGGGTTTCTTTGCTGGAAGCTGTGCGGGTTGGTTGGGAGCTGCCTGGTTAGCTTGGGCAGTGACAGCATAGTTTTGGGAAGCCTTACGCTTCTTTGCCCTCTTTGAAGAACCAGAGTTCTTTCCACTCCCGTTTTGACCTTTCTTGCTATCCACCTCATCTGCCGACTGTTTCTTGCCCTTGTCACCCTTCCGGTGTAACTTGTTCTTCCGGATCTGCGACTCAGTCAATGTCGCAGATAACTCGATCGCCTGATGAAGTGTGGCAGGGTTACTACCAGTAAGAATGTCTTGTACCGAGTCAGGTAGACCATCGATGTATCTCTCGATAGCCTTGTCGAGTGGGGTAACCATTGTTGGGCAAAGCAGACTCAACTCTTCAAACCGATCAGTATAAGCCCTGTGCTCACCACTATCTTGCTTCAAAACATCAAACTCTTCCTCCAACGCTCGCTGCTCATGGCGAGGACAGAATTCCCTCATCATGAGGGCTCTAAGTTCAGCCCAGGTCTGTGCGAGAGCAACTTCTGCACCTCTGTCTCTCATAACCCCGTTCCACCATGTCAAAGCCCTCTTCTGAAATACGCTCGAAGCAAACTCGACTTTGCGATTATCCGGACACTGCACGTGGCGAAAAGTATTCTCTATGCTCTCAAACCACTGAAGAAGCCCAGTCGCTCCCTCAGAACCACTAAACTTGAGTGGTTTTGCCGAGTTAAAATCCTTGTATTTGCACGGACCATTGTTGTTGTTGTTGTTGGCTTGTTGCCATTGAGCAAAGAGATTTGGGAATTGAGCAGCCATCTGCTGCGCAATAATTTCTGCCAGCTCGGCAGTAGCTATCTGGTTCTCGCGTCGGGGAGGCATTCTAAAAGAGGAAAACATGAAAAGAAACGAGTGAGATGATTGGATGAAAAGAATGAGATGAAACAAAAATCAACAAGAGCAAAGATGGTGGTCATTCGTCCGTATCACAAAGCAAACAAACGACACACAGTGACTAATCAAAGTAAATGGGTCAAAATAATGTATTAGCGAAGACATGCTCGCCTATAAGTGAACACTCACTCCAAGAATTCCCAGGTAAGCACAACTGGTCTCGCGTCTGGTTGAGATGTATACGAAGTGCTTGCCTAGACAGAAAACCCAGAATACAGGCATTCACTCTTCCAGTTTGCACGTGTTCACACTATTTAGAACCCAAAACTTTGACGAGATTTTGAAAATTTGAAGGCACAAGGCCAAAAACCAATACTGAAAAGGGTTCAAAACCATATAACAGAGGGTTCAAAACCTTACAATTGAGGGTTCAAAACCTTGTAAAAATCTATTCAAAAACAGATGATTGTTTTTCAAAAATCGTTTCGGAAAAATTTTGGTTCCTTGTTTTGTTAATCACCTAAGGATAGGTGATGTACATGTTTTAAGATCTAAACACAAGATAACTTGTGTTAGGTTCCTAGAAAAGTTATAGTCTAGGTCAAAGCATTACTAATAACCTAATTCCCTATAACCATTGGCTCTGATACCAACTCTTCTGTCACACCCCGACCACGTGTAACATACAAAACGTGGCGGAAACGTCGGGGAGTGTTGTAACAGAATTAATTGTCTCATAACCATGGCATACAAAGTTTTATTTAATTATTAAACAAGAGTGTTACATTGTCTTAAACAGGAATTAAGGAGTTCAGAACATAATTAAACATAGTCTATCTTCTTTTAATGTCTCTAAGTCACAGGTCCGCCCTAGTATCATGATCAACATCCTACGGAAAAGCTCCTGAAAACACATGTGAAAATAGGTACGTCAGCATAAAAATGCCTGTGAGATACATAGGTTTTGTGAAAATAGGATTCATGACTTATGTTTAAGAAAAATGTTTAGTCATGAACCTTGTAATTTGCTTTGTCTTGTAAATCATTTGAAAACGATAAGATCAGATGATATGTATAAGTAAATGTAAGGTTAAATGATTAACCATGTAAAATGAGTTTGTATGAAGTAAGTTGTTTGTTAACAATGTCTTGTGAAAAGTATGTTATTTGTATAAAATGTTATATGTCTCAATATTGAAATGATTCAAATAACGTTACGACATGTAATACCATACAAACACTTATATATAGGAAGTACCAGCGGCGTATCCACCATGCTTGTATCATATTACACACGCATCGTTACTTAATCACTTAATCAAACCAAACCAACAATGTAAGATGTCTATGTCTAAACCAATTGTCAAATGTATTGGATAATATGTCAAAGTGTTTATGTCAAGATATAATTCATGTAGTGTAAAACAAATGTCAATCATGTTTATGTGTCAAAGGTAAATCATGTCAAAATGTCTATGTCAAATATCCATGTCAAATGTCTTTGTCAAATGTCTTTGTGTAAAATGTCTATGTCAAAATGTCATGTATGACAAGCGAAATGTCTCAACTAAACCATATGCACAAAAACAAAGTATTGAAGTAAAACATGGTTTAAATCAATATTATGTCTTGTGGAAAATGCATGCTAATACTGAATATGAATATTTATGCGGTATTGTGAAAATGCATACATCCAAGCCTTGTGACTGTGGTGATAAACCCTTAAACAAATTAAAGGTTTATCTGTCTTATATCATCGAATTCGGTCATTCCTTTCTGTCCCCTTTCCCTGGGATGTCCGGAACGAGAGTTGTCAATTCCTATGGTACCACTACCTACTAACGAACGGCGTAGCTAATGTTAATGAATGTATTGTCCCATGTAAACAAACCAAATGTCATACCAGAATTGTAAGCATGTGAAAACAATGCACTAAGTATGTAATCAAATGAACATACATAGCGTGAAATGTCATGTAAAACGATGTACTAAGTAATGCACAAAATGGGCACACCTAGCATGAAATGTCATGTAAAACAATGTACTAAGTAATGCACAAAATGGGCACACCTAGCATGAAATGTCATAAAATCATGTACTATAATGTACTAACGAACATAGCATGTATATGATGTGAAAACAGGAAAGCATGAAAGTAACAAGTAGGCACATGTGTTTCACCCCAAAACGTTTGGAAAACAGTAAAAGATGGGTCTATGTACTCACATGTGATTGCTCAGATGTCTAAAGATAACCACCAGGTAATGCTAGAGATCTCGGAATCAAACGGCACCTAATATAGGTAACTATGTTAATAAACCGGACCGATATCGGAAGACTGGGTAGCATGAGGGTTTGTAAACCAAATGAGTGTAGGAACTCATATGATATGGTTTAACAAAGCCTACATGCTAAATGAAACTTAACCTAAGTCTTATCGACCCATTACGATCCGTTTAGGTAGCTTATACTACTTTAACGCATCGTGCGCGTAAAACGCGTTCGGAACGCCTAACCAGCCCTATGACAAGTGTTATATGCCTAAACATGTTACATAATCAGTTATGTGGCAAAAGTTTAGGTTACATATGCTAAATTACCAATTATGCATAAAAAGGGTATTCTGGTAATTTACCTAAGGCATATAAACAACCTATCATACAACTACTCAAACGATGTGACCATAGGGTATAACCTCGGAAGGTTATTCCCTACCTACTATGGTCACCTACTGTATTTGGTCCGATCCTAATGATCGACCAAATGGGTCGAGTTCGAAGGTATAGGCGATTTATTAGATTGCCTACCCTACGACTCTAGACAACGTGGTAATCAGTGGGCATAGTCCCAAGGGACTATGACCAACGTGATTACACTCATGTTGCGAAGTTCAAACGAACATCGCATTGACCATTACTGGTCAACGCTGAAAGTCAAACATAGTTTGACTTTCTGACTCGAAAAGTAATAAAATAAGGAAAAGAACGAAAGAATACTTACGAAGGGTCCCCGAATGCTAATCTAGATCAATATAGTTCAGGTATGAAACAAAGGTTTCAACTTAGAACACAATTAATCAGATTCTAGTGCTTTAAAACAATGAAAGGCATGGGGTATATATAGTTTTCGGTCCACCGTTAAGATCGTTTCATGGAAAAGGAGGCACGATCAATACCGTACACTTGTCGGAATGTTATGGTGACTAATTTGGCCACTCACCATAAGGTATCAACACTTGGCAAGGGAAATGGGAGTGGAAACCAGCTGCAAACAGGCTGTTACATACTCTGTATCTGGTCTGGAGACCCCTAGCGCACCGTTACACTTATATTGTAGCGGTGCGCTAGCACCTAGTTTGGCAGAATTGCATTTTCAGTCCCTGCACCTTGTTTCAGCCATTTCCGACACGTTTAAGGCCCGTTAACCCCATTTCAAAGCTCTAAAATGAAGTTAAAGTATAGGGAACTTAAAATGTGCTCAAAAATATGCCGGATGATGGTTCGTTTGGTCGTACGAACGCGATGTTCGGTTAATTACGACGGAATGCGCACAAGCGCGAAAAACGATCCAAATGACGCGACGAATGGATTTTTCTTAAGGCGAACACTAAAATATAATATAGTCATGCTTACATAAATTTTTGGATGTCCGGATGTATTCAGAACGTGAGTTATGCGCGAAAATGCAAACTTGTGCACTTTTTGACACTTTTAGTCCCTGAATGACCCAAAAGTTTATTTTAGCACACCGAACCCCTCAAAGCCTATTTCTAAGCTATGTAAAGGATATTTAAGGTGTGTTTAACTTATGGTCATGTTCCGGAATGTTCGTTACAGTTCAAATTGACATACTTTCGCAGTTTGTCATATTTAGTCCCTATAAGCGAATTAACTTGTTTTTTTTGCCATACCAAAGCCTTCAAAACTTATTTCTAAGTTATGTAAAGGTTATTTAAGGTATGTTGAGTATATGTTGATGTTCCGGAGTATTTGTCGCGTTAAACTGAGTACGTTTTCGCACCAGTTTGCGTATAACTCTCCAGAAAGTGATATAGAGTTTGGAATTGGATAAAAGTCAAAACATGAAAAATGTAAAACATAACAAAACAAACATTGGGATCAAATAACATTGTTTTATTGATAACAGAACTGTTCATAGTGATTACAAGCACAGTTGTTACAATTTGCATTGGTGTCGTCATGCCTAATTATATTTTTCAAAGGTCTTACCTTGAAAGTCGTATGTGATATACTTAAACGTCTGTGGACGTATAATTTAAGTTTCATGTGTTTTTCTTGTGCACTAGCACAACTTTACATGGTTCTTACTTGCGTTAATAGCTTATGGTAACGTATTGAAAATTCTTACACTTTTGATGGTTGTTTTGGTCAAAAATTATGTTTATGATATGCAACCAAACTCTTTGTTTCGGGGAATGATGCTTAAAATGTGTAATAGCGATGAGGATCACTTCAAAGTAAATTGCACTAGCAACACAAGGATTTATACGGGGAAAAAGCCCTTGATCAAGTATTGATCTCCGGCACAAAAAACCCCGGGTGATGGAAACTACTGATCACCAAGCTCAAATAAATGATTAAATGTTTACAACTTCGGATAGTAACGAGCTAGGTACAAGGATCACTATCGTGAAATGTGTACAAGTGAGTGAAAATGAATGTGTGTTCGTCGAGAGCTTCAAGTATGCGAGTATGCGAGTGTGTGTGTAACTGCAAAAATGGCTAAGTGTCACTAACTAGCTCGTTACCCCTTTTAAAATAAGAAAATATCTAGCTAACAAACTCTCCGACTTTCGTGCCATGCCTTCACGTTCTCCACAACGTCCATTTTTAGCTAAGCACGTGCAGAATAGTTTGGGAATATTCTCCAGGAATGTCGCTAAGACTAAGTCCAACTTGTTACTCCTGCAAAACAATACGAAACACAAGTGAACAATTGTTAGTATGAGGATCCTTAAGGTGATCCATGATCCTGATCCTGAAGCTCTTCTGAGGATCACTATCTGTCACAGAAGTGAGGATCATTAAAGAGGATAATAGCTAAGGATCACGGGTCATTTAGAAATCCACCCCTAACAATTTCCCCCAAAATATAAGGAGTTAAATTGTAAATATGTGAGTTATATTTTGCTGATCTTATCCGCAACAAACTAACGGATATATAGCCGTTAAAATAGAACTAGCCGTTGCGATCATGACGTCACGGAAGTGACAATCCTGCAGAATCATAATTATAAATAGAGATATAGATAGGATCATTATGCATTCAAATTCGAAAGAAACTCCCTTTAAATTCTCAGTCGACGATCAACCAGGTATTTCTTTCTCCTCTTTCTTTGTTTTTCTTTCTTTATCTCCGTCACTTCGAAAATGTTGCTCCGAAGTTCACCGGCCAAGGATCACCCAAAGAACAGTCCACCGAAAAGCCAGGGGATCATTGAAGACTCCATTAAAGAACGCTGCTGCTTCAATGATGCTCAGATAGATAGGATCCGCCACTGTTTTCCGGCGAACACCGAATTTAGGCCTTTTGACCCCAATGCCCTGAGCGATCATATCACCGATAAGTGGGTTGCTTTCCCCGTCACTCCTTTCACCATAGGCTATACATATCCTTTTCCAGCCTTCACCCAATCTTTCTTTTCCTTAACCGGCATCTCTTATATCCAAGCCATGCCGATGATTTGGAGGGTTTTGTACACCCTTGAAAGGATCATCGATCAGGAGAGAATAGATCTAGGAGTGGCAGAGCTGGGAGAACTGTATGATCTTACCACCTTTGGCTCTCATCGTTACTTGTTTAAACGTAAACCCGGTGAGGAACACCCGATCTTCAAAGCCACCAAGAATGATGCTAATTGGAAACGGCGTTTCTTTTTTATCAAGAGAGACTCCATCCAGGATGGAAAGGATCTTCCTAAAAAATGGGCTACCCATGGTAGGATGGAGGATCCTCAAACTGTCCCCTGCTGCTAAGGAGAGGCTCCTTGCTTTCAAGAAACTTGACCCTGAGACAAGAACTTTCAAGACAACAACCCAAGATTCACAGGAGGTATCCTCAGGCTCTGTCACAATGTCGAGTAAGTATCCTTGTCTAAAATTTAAATAAATAGTGAAATATGAATTAAGAAAAGATACTTATCTTATTTTGATTGTGTAGGTGCTGGAAAATCTACCAAGTCTGCTTCCAAGGTCAATGTTGCTGATCTCACCACTGTCAGATCCTCCAAGAGAAAAGCTCCTAGCAGTCTGACAGCTTCGGTCCCCAAGGCACCCCTCAAAGGGAAGGCAATCAAGAAGAGAAAAGCCTCTGAAGCTGGGGATCTGCAGGGTCTGCCTCTGATCCGTCATCAATTCCTTGAGTACTTTAATGAGGTGAGGATCACTGTCTTTGCTCGTATATCCTGTTAACATATCCTGCTGGTATATCCTGCTGATTACATGATCCTGACCTTATCCTTTTTGCAGAAATTCGCAGAGATTGAGGACTATGTGGGCCACGTTGAGGATCAGGATAGGAAGATTGCCGATCTCCAGCAGGTTGCGGTGTTAAAGGATCTCACAATTGCTGATCTTCAGAAGGAAGTTCGGGATACCAAACAGCAGATGGCCAAGGTGCTGGTCAATGTTGACTATGAGAAGAGCGAGATCACCGAAGATGCCAAAGTCTCCGCCGCCATTACAATGTACAAGACCAAGCTTCAAATGGCCTTGGAAGCTCAGGATCCTGCTTTTGACAAGAGCACCTGGGATATTGAAGGTTGGAAGGCAAGGCTGGCCGAACTGGACGATGATGAGGCTGAAGAGGTTGAAGAGATCCTGACAATTGAAGCTGGAGGCAAAGGTGAAGGTGGTGAAACAAGTGGAGCTGGAGGTGACAATGCAGCGAAGGTTTAGGCTGCAGGATTGGGCGATGAAGGACATTTCTAGACGCAGCCGGAGCCCAATCTTCTAAATTTGATAGTTTGTTTGGTTATGGTGTTTTTTGTTGAACAATGATGGGTTGTACTTGAACAGTAGGTTTTAGGATTAAGGATCATGTATGATCCTGTGGACAATAGGCAGGATAATGGGTGGTGGATGGATCCTCTGTTTGGGGGATGAAGCCACTCGTTATCCTTCCGTCTTTAATTTTCTGCACTACAAAGACCCGTAAACAATGGACACCCTTTGCCAACCCATGTGGACGGGCCACATTTTGCTGGTAGAAATGTGGGTTGGCAATTTTGACAACCTTAAGGGGTTAGTCTTTTGTTAATAAATAAAAACTTAACCTTTTGTCGCTTATCTTGTGTTGTTATTCTGTATAATGTCTTACTTTCCAACTGTTGTAATATTCATTTTGTTTATACTTATCAAGCCTTAAAAAATCAGAAAAGATACACAAAAATTTTAGGACATGATCAAGGATCACATATCCCATAACCGATAAGTTCTAAAAAATGATATGGTTTAAGAATCATAAGTTCAGTTGTCAAATATAAGGGTTATTCAAATAAATAATGAATAGAATTAAAAATAGTTAAGGATCATACCTGAGGATCCAAGTTAGGATCCTAACCATAATTAGGATAACTATAAGATAAACCTTAGAATAAAGTAAGGATCAAGGATCCCTAGTTGCCTATCTTCAAGAACCTGAAATAGAGCATAACTTGGGACTAAGCCAATTATAAGATAAGAGTTAGTAACTGGGGACAAGCCCAAGGATAACTGGGGACAAGCCCAAGGATCGTATGTAAACTGGAGTATGGCCCTAACTGGCGACTATCCAAACTTAGTGGCATGAAAATGCCAAAACCTTAGCTAACGTGAAAACGTTAGAAACCTTAGCTAACGTGAAAACGTTAGAAACCTTAGGAACGGATGTATGGTACGTCTACCATTATACGTAGGATCCTAAGCATAGCCAGAACAATGGAATTATCAGCCCCTAAAACGAGTACTGGTCCCAATGCCTTGAACTATACCAGGATCATCGTGCGCTACAGGCGGAACTGGGGTCAAGCCCAAATAACTGGGGTTAAACCCAAGGAACGGATTGCTTCTGCAGATAACCAATGTTATGCAAAGGATACCTGGACTTTCAAAACTTAAACTCACGTGAGAGATGGATAAAGGATACATGATCCTTATCCTTATATGAGAAAATAAAGAAATGAAATAGTTTAAGTTTAGGATATTACCTAAGTAAGGATCACCAATACTTTGAGGATCCTTTAAGGATATCCCTTTCGTTAGGATCATCTGTGTCATGAGGATCTTACTCACATGAAATATTTCTTCAAGTGGACAGCATTCCAAGCTCTTGGTAGCAAATCACCTTCCATGGTTAGCAATCTATATGCCCCCTTTCCTGCTTCAGCTTCAATCAAATAAGGGCCTTCCCATTTTGGAGCTAACTTTCCATCAGCAGGATTGGTGGTATTCTGAAATGCTTTCCTTAATACCATGTCTCCAATTTGAAACCTCCTGATCCTGACATTTTTGTTGTAAGCACCAGCCATTCTTTGCTGATAACTGGCCATCCTTATCCTAGCCATATCCCTGATTTCTTCAATAGTATCCAGGTCTTGAGCCAAGTTTTCATTATTTTCCTCAGGATCACGAGTACTTGTTCTAGCAGTTGGAACCACCATTTCTGTTGGGATCACCGATTCTGCCCCAAACACCAAAGAGAATGGTGTTTGACCAGTAGCATTCTTAGGGGTTGTCCTGTCAGCCCAAAGCACATAAGGTAGTTCTTCTGCCCATTTCCCTTTCTTGGATCCAAGCTTCTTCTTCAAATTGTTGATGATGATCTTGTTAGATGATTCTGCTTGGCCATTAGCTTGTGGGTGGACTGGTGTTGATGTTATCATCTTAATCCCCCAGCTGTCACAAAAGTTAGTGGTTCTGCCCCCAATAAATTGGGAACCATTATCACATATAATCTCAGAAGGAATTCCAAATCTAGTTATAATATTTCTTTTAATGAAGGATATAACTTCCTTTTCTCTGACTTGGGCAAAAGCTTCAGCCTCTATCCACTTGGAGAAGTAATCTGTCATAGCAAGCATGAATACTTTTCCACCAGGTGCCTTAGGGAGCTTACCAACTATATCCATACCCCATCTCATAAATGGCCAAGAGGAGGATATGGGATGCAATAATTCAGCTGGTTGATGAAGGATATTGCTGTGCCTCTGGCAAGGATCACATCTTCTGGCATACTCCACAGCATCTTTCTTCATGGTTGGCCAGTAGTATCCTGTCCTCAGGATCCTTGAGAATAATGCCCTGCCCCCAGTGTGGTTTCCACAATCTCCTTCATGGAAGTCTTTTAAAACTTCTTGAACTTCAGGATCCTCAATGCATCTCAAGTATGGTCCTGCAAGAGATCGTCTATACAACATATTATTCATAATTGTGAATTGAGATACCTTAGATTTGAAAGCCCTAGGGTTTTCTCCTGTAGGAATCTCTCCATGTTGTAAGTATCTCATAATTGGTGAGATCCATGATCTTGATCCTGAATGGGATTGAGTATCCTCACAAGGGATAATTGCAGAATCATTTCCTATCTCCATAGCCTCGTGATCCTCGATAGCCGGGGTCAGGATATGGATAATAGGAATCTTGATATCCTCCGGGATCTTCAAGGATGATCCTAAGTTAGCCAATGCATCCGCTTCTGTATTTTCTTCCCTTGGTACCTGTGACAAATTAAAGGAAACAAAAGAGAGTGCCAAACTTTTGACTATCTCCAAATACTTGGTTAGCTTTTCACCTTTAACAGCATATGATCCATTAAAGTGGTTTGTAATCAACAAAGAATCTACGTGTACCTCAAGATACCTGATCCCCATATGCTTAGCAATTTGCAAACCAGCAATTAAGGCTTCATATTCAGCCTCATTGTTAGTGGTTTGGAACTCACAAGCTATAGAGTGGGGTATTATGTCCCCCTGTGGCGATTTTAGTAGTATTCCAAGCCCTGTGCCTTTGACATTTGAGGATCCATCAGTATAAAGTATCCAAGGATCCTTGGTCTCTTCTAGCTGCTGGACTTCTAGCTCAGCTTCTTCTTGTAAATCACTACTGAAATCAGCCACAAAGTCAGCTAATGCTTGGGATTTGATGGCTGTCCTAGGCTCATATCTTATATCATATGCACTCAGCTTCACTGCCCACTTAGCCATCCTTCCTGACATCTCTGGTTTCCTGAGGACATTCTTAATTGGAAAATTAGTTTTAACAATGATAACATGAGTTTCAAAATAATGTCTTAACTTGGTAGATGCCATAATTAATGCAAGAATAAGCTTTTCAAGGTGTGAATACCTGGATTCGGCATCAAGTAAACTTTTACTTACATAATAGATAGGATGTTGTGTACCTTGATGATCCTTAACAAGGACCGCACTTACTGCTTTTGATGATACTGCAAGATACAAGGATAGCACATCGCCTTTTTCTGGTTTCATCAAAGCCGGGGCCGAGGATAGGTAATCTTTGAGGGCTCTCAAAGCATCTTCATGCTTCTCAGTCCACTCAAATTTCTTGTTCTTCCTTAGGATATCGTAGAATTCTTTGCACTTCTCGGAGGATTTGGATATAAATCTGTTCAAGGCTGCTATCCTGCCTGTTAGCCTTTGAACATCCTTAGCATTGGCCGGAGATTTGATGTTCACTATTGCTTTGATTTGTTCCGGGCTAGCTTCAATGCCTCTCTTCGTCACCATATAGCCTAAGAATTTACCTGCTTTAACACCAAAGTGACATTTTGAAGGATTAAGTTTCATGTTATATTTGTCAAGGATATCGAATGCTTCCTCCAAGTCTCTTAGGTGATCCTCAGTTTTTAAGGATTTTACCACCATATCATCTATATAAACCTCCATAGTTTGTCCAATCTGATCCTTGAACATCATATTCACCAGCCTTTGATATGTTGCACCTGCATTTCTTAATCCGAACGGCATAGCAATATAGCAATATATACCAGTTGGAGTCATGAAGGCTGTATCCTCTTGGTCGGATGGTTCCATTTGGATTTGCTGAAATCCAGATGATGCATCCATAAAAGTTAATAGTTCATGACCCGCGGTTGCATCCACCATGGAGTCAATGTGGGGTAAAGGGAAAGGATCCTTGGGACATGCCTTATTTAAATCGGTAAAATCGACACATACCCTCCACTTTCTGTTTTTCTTTTGAACAACAACCACATTGGCCAACCATCTTGGATACTTGATCTCTCTAATCATACCTGCCCGGAGCAATTTCTCTACCTCTTCCTGGATAATGGCATTCCTTTCCGGTGCAAACTTTCTTCTCCTTTGATGGATTGGTTTGAAGGATCTGTCAATGCCGAGTTTGTGAGTGATTACATCTTTGGATATACCAGTCATGTCTTCGTGTTTCCATGCAAAGGTAGTTTTTCTCCTTTTGAGGAAGGATACGAGGTCTTCTTTCATTTCGCCAAGGATCCCTGATCCGATATAAACTATAGATTCAGGATCATCCGGATCCATAAGGATTTTTACCACATCCTGTTCACTCGCCTCCAAGACATCCCTTGGAGGATACTTTGATTGCTATTGCTCCCTGGATTTCGAAGCTGGTTTCATCGATGAAGTATAGCAATTCTTAGCCTCTTGCTGATCACTATCAATCTTCACTATTCCCCAAGGACTAGGGAGCTTCACACATTGATGGTAAGTGGATGGGACTGCTTTCATATCGTGTATCCAGGGCCTGCCAAGGATAACATTACAACAAGATAAACAGTCAATAACACAAAATTTTTGATAAGAGTGTAAGCCTTCAATATATATTGGGAGTTTAATGTCCCCCAGGGTGTTCTTAGTTTCGCCACTAAATCCCACGAGCACGGAGGATCTTGGTATGATCTCTGATTCAGGAATACCCATCTTCTTTAGAACATCAAGCTGGATAATGTTCACTGAACTTCCTCCGTCTATAAGGATCCTGCGGACAAAATGGTTAGATATGAAAAGAGTAATAACTAAACCATCGTGATGAGGATCCTGGATATCAACACGATCCTCTTCATCAAAGGTTATGACTTTTCCTTCGGAGACACTTGATGTTCGAACTGGTCTTTCTCCATTATCCATTTTAGTTTCCTTTGCATGCCTTTTAGCTGCTGAGAAGGATGTGCCACAAATGTCGGATCCTCCAGAAATAAAGTTTATCACTTGTGCATCTGCTGGAGGAGCTGGAGCCTTCTCAGGGATCCTTTCAGGATCCTGAGTCCTTGACTTTTTTCTTCCCAACAACTCTTTTAGATGCCCCTTGCTCAACAAGTATCCAATTTCCTTTCTTAATGCAATGCATTCTTCTGTGAGGTGCCCAAAATCTTCATGATATGCACACCACTTTGATTTATCCTTAGTTGCAGCTGGCCTATCATTCTTTCTCGGCCATCTAGCTTTATCACCTAGGTTCTGCATAGCAAGGATTAGTTCATTGTTATCAACACTAAAACAATATTCAGAAATTGGAGGATAATCCTCATCATCCTCTTCTTGATCAATAGAATGCACGTTCTGACTATCAGATCTGTTGTAGGATCTGAACTTGTTGTTCCTGAATGAGGATCCTTGCTTATCCTGCTTCGAGGATCCTACTAACCTCTCCTGGATCCTCTTGTCATCCTCTAGCCGAATGAATCTAAGTGCTCGGGTTCTTACCTCATCTAAGTTCCTGCATGGTGTCATAACAAGATCATCATAGAAAGACGAATCCCTAAGCAACCCCATTTTGAAGGCCTCAACAGCCGTAGCTATATCTAAGTTGGGAATGTCTAAGGATTCTTTACTGAATTTGGTAATATAATCCCTTAATGATTCATTATGACCCTGGGTTATCCTATATAAATCACTAGTTAATCGTTCAAATTTTCTACTACAAGAAAACTGATTATTAAACAAGTTAACTAGGTTAGCAAATGAGGTAATAGAATAGGGAGGAAGACTTAGCAGCCATTTGAGAGCTGATCCAGTAAGAGTGGATCCGAATCCCTTGCACAGGCATGCTTCTTTTAACCTTTCTGGAATTGGATTGATCTCCATCCTTTCCCTGTATTGTGCTGTGTGTTCTTCAGGATCTGTTGAACCATCATACAACTTCATTGTTGGCACATGGAACCTCTTGGGTATCTCAGCATCACAGATTGGTGGTGCAAAACGAGATATCTTGTGGCTCCCATCTGCAATCTCTGGGATAGGTTTGACTACTCCCGGAACACTTGATATCATATCCTTTAGCTTTTGCAATTCTCTAGCCATGGCATGATTGATACCTGGATCCTGCATAAGACCATGGTTAGTAGTATGAGAATTATTAAAAGTGTTACCTCCCATTGGATTCAAGTTAGGAAGAATGGATGTTAATCCGTATTGTTGAGGCTCCGGAATGATCGAGGGGCCGGTAGAGGCATTGGTCTGCATCGGAATAAAATCTCCCTGATGGACATCTGAACTTCCTGTTTACAAACTCCTCAAGGATCCTGGCATCTGGAAGGATCCCTGAAACTGGGACGATCCTGGAACGGAGGAGGATCCTTGAACCTGGGATGATCCTGGAACGAAGGAGGATCCTTGAACCTGGGATGATCCTGGAACGAAGGAGGATCCTTGAACCTGGGATGATCCTGGAACGAAGGAGGATCCTTGAAACTGCTGCATTCCTGAATATCCTCCTGAACTCGTGAGGGATCCCATATGCTGAGGATAGGATCCCGCTGGCTGGAAATATGAACCTGATGCCTGGGTCATTGTTGTTGTTCCGTAGTGCACTCCTTTTGGTCCACCCACATATTGAATGTCTGGAACCACTGACGGATGAGAAGTAATCACCGGAGTATCAAAATTCAAAGATCTGGGCATCAGTGGGGAACAATCCTCTGCCGTTTTCTTCTGTTTCTTAATTTCGTCAATCTCCCGGAGGATCCTTTCGTTGGTCTTATCCTGCTCTTGTGCATGATTCCTCATCTGCAAAATCAAGGCATAGAGATCATTAGTAGTAGGATTAGTTGAAACAGAAGAAGTAGGTGGTTTTGAGAAAATGGGAGTTGGTTTCTTCGCGGCATTCTCAGTATTCTTCTGGGATCCAGAAGGTGGTGGAGGCAAAGGAGGGATGCCTTGTGAAGAAGTGAATGAGGGCATCAAGTTTGAAGCATTCTTCGCTGAGGAAGCCATTTGCTTGGTTGTAGTGAACCGAAATGAGCACAAAAATGCGTATTTTTCTAAGGACGAAGCACCAATTGCCCCACGGTGGGCGCCAAACTGTTTTGGTCAAAAATTCTGTTTATGATATGCAACCAAACTCTTTGTTTCGGGGAATGATGCTTAAAATGTGTAATAGCGATGAGGATCACTTCAAAGTAAATTGCACTAGCAACACAAGGATTTATACGGGGAAAAAGCCCTTGATCAAGTGTTGATCTCCGGCACAAAAAACCCCGGGTGATGGAAACTACCGATCACCAAGCTCAAATAAATGATTAAATGTTTACAACTTCGGATAGTAACGAGCTAGGTACAAGGATCACTATCGTGAAATGTGTACAAGTGAGTGAAAATGAATGTGTGTTCGTCGAGAGCTTCAAGTATGCGAGTATGCGAGTGTGTGTGTAACTGCAAAAATGGCTAAGTGTCACTAACTAGCTCGTTACCCCTTTTAAAATAAGAAAATATCTAGCTAACAAACTCTCCGACTTTCGTGCCATGCCTTCACGTTCTCCACAACGTCCATTTTTAGCTAAGCACGTGCAGAATAGTTTGGGAATATTCTCCAGGAATGTCGCTAAGACTAAGTCCAACTTGTTACTCCTGCAAAACAATACGAAACACAAGTGAACAATTGTTAGTATGAGGATCCTTAAGGTGATCCATGATCCTGATCCTGAAGCTCTTCTGAGGATCACTATCTGTCACAGAAGTGAGGATCATTAAAGAGGATAATAGCTAAGGATCACGGGTCATTTAGAAATCCACCCCTAACAATGGTGTCCCAACTTAATGGGTTTCCATTGTTTATATTATCGCACGAGTTACGTGGTAGATGATCAAACGAAATAATGTTTGATATCGGAAAAGAGATTCCTAATAAAGAAATCTAGACACATATGCTTTTGCTTTATTCTTAATTGACTTTTGGAATTCCTTATAGATATACGTATCTATATAATCATATATTTCACATGCTGTAATATACATACCCTTCATAAGGTCAATGTATTTAACAGATTCTTATTTCCAAAAACAAGTCAGATATCAGGTCATGATACTATTTAGGGAAAACTTGTTACTTGTTTGACATATTATATACCCCGTCTTATCCGGTTCGCGCCGGAGAGGTAATCCCAGTATATCCGGACAAGCTGGAGAGTCTGCTACACCATACCCAGTCTTGCCAGAGAAAATTTTCTATTTCCCATAAATAGTATTTTTAAAAGTGCCTCTTTTATTAGGCTTTTATCCAGAATTGAGGAAATTTATATTCCCGTAACATATCTTATTCCAGACTAAGTAATATCAATAAGCAATAATAAATAGTAATTAAGTGTTATTGCTTATTTATCATATCTTGTAATATTCTTATTACCATTCTTATGGTATACCAAAATCCATCATAAGTATTTAACTTATCTCGAGGTTTATACTAAGGCATTTTTTTTTAAGATCAAGTCTAAATGTTATTCTGTGTGCTACCAATTAACAGTAATCTCCTAACGCTTTTATTTAGGTATTATTATCACAACACCTATTGGCTTAAAGCAGTGGCTCTGATACCACCTTCTGTCACGACCCCCGACCCACCATGGACGGAATCGGAAGTCGCGAACAGCCAAGTGGTACCGGTGATTATTTTGAAAAATATTGCAGCGGAAATTTCATCAGGACCGTGAGTTAGGAAAAATATCAGAGTTTAGAAAACACCGGATTTTATTTATTAAATAGATGGGATAAACCCATGTTTTACAATGGTAGCTTTAATAAAGATAAATTTGATTACATAAAACAATATTTCTTAATTTAATTTAATTAATAAAATAAGCCACTTCTTGAAGTTTTTCAGTGCCATATCCGTTTCTTACTCCAATCTACTGTAATTACCTGAAACATGTTTGAAAAAGGTTTTGTCAGCAGGAAATACTGAGTGAATCATTCTTTTTATTAAAACGACTCATTTGTTATAATTCACAGTATTAAGAGCGATTACAATGTTTCTGATATCAAACCAACTACCCACGGTATTTGTCACTCGACCGGATCTGTGACTATGGTCATATCCCCCATTGGCTGCCCCAATGGTGACGATTATCAAGTAATGTATACAAAACCCCACATACCGGCTGTAACTTGGTGATTACAAAGACTTAATCCCCGTAATTATAACTTTGAAAATAAACATGATTTTGAAAGTAATTTGATAAAAAGAGAATGACTCACAGTATAAGCATGATTTAGCAAGCTTCTTGATTCTATTCCTTTTGATAATTAAGCGTATACTTTATTGTTCTGAATCTTCTGATGATTTAACAGCTTGTTTGATTGTAAGTGTATAGTTGGGAGTATTCTGGTAGTTAAACATATAGTTTAACACAATGGAATACGTATTTGTGTAAACCCAAATCAAACCTTAACGGTAGTTACGAGATTCGAACTTTAACGAAATTCACAAAGTATAGTCTTGTTTAGACAGCATTTTGGCATCCGTTTAACGAACTCACAAAATACAATACTTTGGCATCCGTTAGTTGGTTCCTGAATCGATCGGACAGAACATCGCATCGGTGATTATTGGTTAGAACACCAACGTATAGAGAAAAGAATAGAAGAAATGAACAAAGGGAATGAATTCCTAAGCTTCCTATTTATAGGTAAGAAGTAGGAAATTTCTAGGAAGTTTCCTATAGCTTTTCTAGGAAGTTTCCTATACATCTTCTAGGAAGCTTCCTACCCACATATATATCTTCTTACACCTTCCTAGCACCTTCCTTTGATATTATCTATTTCATATATATTTATTTTCATGTATATCTATCTAGGTGTTTAATAAATCTTACTTAGCTTAATTAATCTTGCTTAGCTTAATTAATCTTGCTTAGCTTAATTAATCATACTTAACTTAATTAATCATGTTTAACTTATTTATTAAGGTTTCTTAATTGCTAAGTTATCTCAACAACTAAGTGTAATTAGTATGTTTAATAAATTTATTTAACTACTAATTTACTTAGCTATTAAATATTCTAGCTCCCTGATTATAAGTTCTAATTTCTAGACACAATGGAACTCGTATTAGTATATTAACTCAATTCATCTTTAACAACAACTTACGAGATAGAAATCCTCACAACGAATGACAAAGTGGGATACTTAAACATCCATCGAATTCACGACGAATGACAAAGTATAACCCGAGTTTGAGCAGCACTTAAACATCCATCGGATAGTTTCAATCGATCGGACATTGAATCGTAGTAGTGATCGAATTAATACCCTAATAACGAACAGAGTTTCGAGGTTTAGGGGGTTAATTGAAATAAACGGAGATACAAAGAGTAGGACGACGTTTTAGACCGTCGAACTGAGCAATTTAATCAAGTCCCACTGCTGCCTGTTATATATTCCAAACTGGCACCCCCCGCGAGTCGCGGAAGGAACCGGGGTCACCTCCGCGTATCGCGGCGATGGTCGGCCCAGCTTAGGCCTGCCACGTCTCTTGTATAGCCTTGGTGAGTCGACGAATTTAGAAATTACGTGTTTTAGAACTGTTTTCGAAGGATAAACATAATTTAGGGAATATCCCCCTTGAGTTTTAGGGGCCCTGATCCTGATTATGATTTTTATGAAAATTTTAGGGTTTGTGCAAGATTACTTAGGTGTCTCAATTAGGGTTTCCTTTTGGGCAAATTAAAATAAGAAATAGTAATTTTGATGAGAGTTGTTACATCAGGGGTCCGGGTTTATACTTACGGAATGTTTTTTAGAACAAATTTTGTGTGAGTCGTTACATTCTCCCCACGTTGTTTTAAATCTCGTCCTCGAGATTTAGACTACGATATCTCTTTTAGAATTATGTCATATTTTAGTCAAATAAAAACAATATTAAGATAGATGACACAGAATTAAAATATCAAATTTTGTGAATACGAGTTGTACCATAAGTAGGATTCAATGGTTCAACTGAATTAGTTCAAGAAATCAATGACAAACGAATGAGATGAAATGATATAAATTCTAAGGTGACTAGATTCAAGCCAAAAGATATATGATCAATTGATATTTTAAAATGAATATGAAGGACCTTTAGAATCAATAAAAATTCGTTGTCAAAAGAAAGCTTACTTTGAGGAAGACTTAGAATTGATAGGTTCCAAATGAAATAAAAGTATGAAAATGATTTGTCAAATATTAAATTATGATATGAGAATTTAATGTGCTGAGATGAGTGAATTGTAAAAACACACGAAAAGATAATAGAGTTAGTGTATCATTGTTTAGAGTTCCAAGTTGTTTTAATTGTGAAACAATGTAATAGTATACTATTAGTGACCATATTTTTATACTATGTCCTAGAGATCGAAATATAATAAGAACAAGTTGTTTTGGCATAACCAACCATTATATTATATTTGTAAAACAAATGTAATATATATATATATAATTTGTGTCCCTGTCTGAACCGTATCTTATATATCAAATATAAATACTAAGTAATATATATTATTTGTTATGCCTTTTTACTATATGTAAATGGTCACCACTTTTAAATGAATATTATTTTAGTATTTTACTATACTATGTAAAATAACTTATATTTACTATGTAATATATTTTACAAAATATCGCAATGAAGTTATTTCATTACAAAATATTTTAATATTATTATTTTGTAAAAGAATTCACGATTATTTATGAAAATTGTAAATAAAAGGTGTAAAAATATTTATTGTACAAAAGTATCTGTAAAATATTTTATATATCACTTAATGGGTCGATTCTATGTGATTACTTATTTTCATTTATATAACGTTGTGAATGTATTTACAAATATTGAAAACAGAGACTATTCTTATATATTATAATGTTTCCTTAAACCAACGTAGTTGCTGACTACCATATTATTCTTATATGGTCATTTTCTTACCAAATTGTTACGGTACATAGTTACCACAAAATATGTGATAGATAATTATTTATAAAATTTTATTCGTCCCTCTAATTCTTGTATTGTTTTATGAAAATATGTCTTCTTCTTACAATACAAAGTATATATATTTTTATATATATTAAAATTTACTAAATAAGCATGATGACTTAATTTATATATATTAACTAGTCATTATCATGGTTGGATATTGGTTAGTGCTGCCTTGTTTAAGCATAGGTGGTCAGTCCATGCCTAACTAAGGCTAGGCTATTCAATACCTGCCCTTGACAATAACTTTAGTATCTAAAAATAATATTAAATAATAAAAATAATATTAATTACCAATAATAAATAACTAAACATAAATTTATATGAGAGTATATTTCAACATAATTTTTTATACATATATATAAAAATATAAATTTTTCACCTTAAATGGTTTAACAAAATTCATTGACTCGATATCAAAGAGTCATCGTTTTGCAATAATGCGGTTTACAGAAAAAATCAAATATAGCGAAATGATATTTGAGTTTGAATAAAATGACAAATTAGAATGAAGTCCTCCAGTGGTCTTCACAAATCGAATGAATCACATGCGCAACAAATAGAGCATGTGTAACGTGTGGATTTACCAAGAAATGAAGTAAATCAATATTCACTATTATGAAAAGAAATCCTCATGGTATGATGACCATTAGAGAAATAGAAACGCGAAAATCAATTTATTATATGCAGGAATCAGAATTTCAACGAAAGAATTATAAGAACTTTATCTGGAATTTTGTGTGATAACCGTTGTTAAGTGACATTACTAGAGAATGTAAATAAAATGAAATAGGGAATTTTGCAAAAGTATGACTCCTTTTGCAGTGCTAATAATTATGACTCTGATTAGACTGTGCACCGATGGTTGTGAAATCTTGTTACAACGTACCTCAGCGATATTCATTTTGTAGGATCACGTGCTTCTTTTTGATCAGTAGTTCTTCCACTGACAGGATTTGCATTGGTGTCGTCATGCCTAATTATATTTTTCAAAGGTCTTGCCTTGAAAGTCGTATGTGATATACTTAAACGTCTGTGGACGTATAATTTAAGTTTCATGTGTTTTTCTTGTGCACTAGCACAACTTTACATGGTTCTTACTTGCGTTAATAGCTTATGGTAACGTATTGAAAATTCTTACACTTTTGATGGTGTCCCAACTTAATGGGTTTCCATTGTTTATATTATCGCATGAGTTACGTGGTAGATGATCAAACGAAATAATGTTTGATATCGGAAAAGAGATTCCTAATAAAGAAATCTAGACACATATGCTTTTGCTTTATTCTTAATTGACTTTTGGAATTCCTTATAGATATACATATCTATATAATCATATATTTCACATGCTGTAATATACATACCCTACATAAGGTCAATGTATTTAACAGATTCTTATTTCCAAAAACAAGTCAGATATCAGGTCATGATACTATTTTGGGAAAACTTGTTACTTGTTTGACATATTATATACCCCGTCTTATCCGGTTCGCGCCGGAGAGGTAATCCCAGTATATCCGGACAAGCTGGAGAGTCTGCTACACCATACCCAGTCTTGCCACAGAAAATTTTCTATTTCCCATAAATAGTATTTTTAAAAGTGCCTCTTTTATTAGGCTTTTATCCAGAATTGAGGAAATTTATATTCCCGTAACATATCTTATTCCAGACCAAGTAATATCAATAAGCAATAATAAATAGTAATTAAGTGTTATTGCTTATTTATCATATCTTGTAATATTCTAATTACCATTCTTATGGTATACCAAAATCCATCATAAGTATTTAACTTATCTCGAGGTTTATACTAAGGCATTTTTTTTTAAGTTCAAGTCTAAATGTTATTCTGTGTGCTACCAGTTAACAGCAATCTCCTAACGCTTTTATTTAGGTATTATTATCACAACACCTATTGGCTTAAAGCAGTGGCTCTGATACCACCTTCTGTCACGACCCCCGACCCACCCTGGATGGAATCGGAAGTCGCGAACTGCCAAGTGGTACCGGTGATTATTTTGAAAAATATTGCAGCGGAAATTTCATCAGGACCGTGAGTTAGGAAAAATATCAGAGTTTAGAAAACACCGGATTTTATTTATTAAATAGATGGGATAAACCCATGTTTTACAATGGTAGCTTTAATAAAGATAAATTTGATTACATAAAACAATATTTCTTAATTTAATTTAATTAATAAAATAAGCCACTTCTTGAAGTCTTTCAGTGCCATATCCGTTTCTTACTCCAATCTACTTTAAATTACCTGAAACATGTTTGAAAAAGGTTTTGTCAGCAGGAAATACTGAGTGAATCATTCTTTTTATTAAAATGACTCATTTGTTATAATTCACAGTATTAAGAGCGATTACAATGTTTCTGATATCAAACCAACTACCCACGGTATTTGTCACTCGACCGGATCTGTGACTATGGTCATATCCCCCATTGGCTGCCCCAATGGTGACGATTATCAAGTAATGTATACAAAACCCCACATACCGGCTGTAACTTGGTGATTACAAAGACTTAATCCCCGTAATTATAACTTTGAAAATAAACATGATTTTGAAAGTAATTTGATAAAAAGAGAATGACTCACAGTATAAGCATGATTTAGCAAGCTTCTTGATTCTATTCCTTTTGATAATTAAGCGTATACTTTATTGTTCTGAATCTTCTGATGATTTAACAGCTTGTTTGATTGTAAGTGTATAGTTGGGAGTATTCTGGTAGTTAAACATATAGTTTAACAGAATGGAATACGTATTTGTGTAAACCCAAATCAAACCTTAACGGTAGTTACGAGATTCGAACTTTAACGAAATTCACAAAGTATAGTCTTGTTTAGACAGCATTTTGGCATCCGTTTAACGAACTCACAAAATACAATACTTTGGCATCCATTAGTTGGTTCCTGAATCGATCGGACAGAACATCGCATCGGTGATTATTGGTTAGAACACCAACGTATAGAGAAAAGAATAGAAGAAATGAACAAAGGGAATGAATTCCTAAGCTTCCTATTTATAGGTAAGAAGTAGGAAATTTCTAGGAAGTTTTCTATAGCTTTTCTAGGAAGTTACCTATACATCTTCTCGGAAGCTTCCTACCCACATATATATCTTCTTACACCTTCCTAGCACCTTCCTTTGATATTATCTATTTCATATATATTTATTTTCATGTATATCTATCTAGGTGTTTAATAAATCTTACTTAGCTTAATTAATCTTGCTTAGCTTAATTAATCTTGCTTAGCTTAATTAATCATACTTAACTTAATTAATCATGTTTAACTTATTTATTAAGGTTTCTTAATTGCTAAGTTATCTCAACAACTAAGTGTAATTAGTATGTTTAATAAATTTATTTAACTACTAATTTACTTAGGTATTAAATATTCTAGCTCCCTGATTATAAGTTCTAATTTCTAGACACAATGGAACTCGTATTAGTATATTAACTCAATTCATCTTTAACGACAACTTACGAGATAGAAATCCTCACAACGAATGACAAAGTGCGTTACTTAAACATCCATCGAATTCACGACGAATGACAAAGTATAACCCGAGTTTGAGCAGCACTTAAACATCCATCGGATAGTTTCAATCGATCGGACATTGAATCGTAGCAGTGATCGAATTAATACCCTAATAACGAACAGAGTTTCGAGGTTTAGGGGGTTAATTGAAAGAAACGGAGATACAAAGAGTAGGACGACGTTTTAGACCGTCGAACTGAGCAATTTAATCAAGTCCCACTGCTGCCTGTTATATACTCCAAACTGGCACCCCCCGCGAGTCGCGGAAGGAACCGGGGTCACCTCCGCGTATCGCGGCGATGGTCGGCCCAGCCTAGGCCTGCCACGTCTCTTGTATAGCCTTGGTGAGTCGACGAATTTAGAAATTACGTGTTTTAGAACTGTTTTCGAAGGATAAACATAATTTAGGGAATATCCCCCTTGAGTTTTAGGGGCCCTGATCCTGATTATGATTTTTATGAAAATTTTAGGGTTTGTGCAAGATTACTTAGGTGTCTCAATTAGGGTTTCCTTTTGGGCAAATTAAAATAAGAAATAGTAATTTTGATGAGAGTTGTTACATCAGGGGTCCGGGTTTATACTTACGGAATGTTTTTTTAGAACATTTTTGTGTGAGTCGTTACACATAAGGGTGGTGCAAAACGAGATATCCTGTGGCTACCATCTGCAATTTCAGGAATGGGTTTAACCACTCCTGGAACACTGGATATCATATCCTTGAGCTTTTGTAACTCCCTGGCCATAGCCTGATTGATACCTGTATCCTGCATTAAGCCATGGTTAGTGTTATATGAACTATTAAAAGTGTTACCTCCCACAGGATTCGTATTTGGAATTCCAGATGTGTATCCATATTGACGGGATTCTGGTATGATTGAAGGACCAGATGAAGCAATGGTTTGCATTGGTATGAAGTCTTCTTGATGAACGTCCGAGCTCTGAGGCTGCATACTTCTCAAGAATCCTTGATCCTGAAGGACGTTGGATCCTTGAAGTTGAGATGATCCTTGAACCTTAAAGGATCCTGGAACCAGAGAGGATCCTGGGACAAGGGAGGATCCGGGGACAAGGGAGGATCCTTGGACCGGGAAGGATCCTTGGACCTGGGAGGATCCTTGGACCTGGGAGGATCCTTGAACTGCATGCATTCCCAAATATCCTCCTGACGTGAAGTATCCCTGATGTTGAGAAGAGGATCCTAATGGTTGAGAAAAGAATCCTTGAGGCTGGTAGTGAGAACCAAATGCCTGACTCATAGTTGCTGTTCCATAACGTCTTCCTGGTAATTCACCCAAGTATTGCACGTCCGGAACTGCTGAGTGTTGGGAAGTTATGACTGGAGTGTCGAAGTTCAGTGAGCTTGGCATCAGAGGGGTGTGATCCTCCACTGATTTCTTCTGTTTCTTGATCTCATCGATCTCCCGAAGGATCCTTTTGTTGGTTTTGTCCTGCTCTTGTGCATGATTCCTCATCTGCAAAATCAAAGCATAAAGATCATTAGTAGTAGGATTAGTTGAAACAGAAGAAGTTGGTGGTTTTGTGAAAATGGGGGTTGGTTTCTTTGCAGCATTCTCAGCATTCTTCTGGGATCCAGAAGGCGGTGGAGGCAAAGGAGGATCGCCTTGTGAAGAACTGAATGACGACATTAAGTTTGAAGTGTTCTTCGCTGAAGAAGCCATCTGCCTGGTTGTTATGAACCGAAATGACCACAAAGGTATGAATCTTCTTAGGAAGGAAGCACCAATTGCCCCACGGTGGGCGCCAAACTGTTTTGGTTAAAAATCAAGCAATGATAATGCAACCAAACTTTCTGTTGTGAGGTATGATGCTTTAATGAATGAACAACACTAAGGATCACTCTGAAATGTAATGAACAAGTGACACAAAGATTTATACGAGGAAAAAGCCCTTGATCAATGAATGATATCCGGCATAAAAAACCTCGGGTGATGGAAACTACCGATCACCAACTCAAATTAAATAAGAAATGTGTTACAACTTCGGATGATAGCGAGCTAATTACAAGGATCACTATAGTGTAACGTGCAAAAGGTGTATGAAAAGTGTATGAAATTGCTAAGCGAATTACCGAGAGCTGGTGAGAGCAGTTGTTAGTGTGTGTGTATCCGAAAATAGCCAAGTGTTTCTATTTAGCTCGCTACCAAGTTTAAAAATAGAAAAATATCTAAGCTAAAAAACATTCCGCAATTCATGCAAGTCCCCCACGAACTCCATAACTTCCACTTTAGGTAAGCACGTGCGGAATAAATCATGGAATATGCTCCAGGAATATCGCCAAGACCAAGTCCAAGCTGGTACTCCTGCAAAACAACATCATATACAAAGTAGACAATCGTCAGTATAAGGATCCTTAAGATGATCCATGATCTTTGTTTTGGTCAAAAAATCTAACGAGGATAATGTAACCAAACTCTATGTTACGGGGTATGATGCTTGAATTGGTAAATAACAATGAGGATCACTATGAAGTGTAATGAACAAATGACACGAAGATTTATATGGGGAAAAAGCCCTTGATCAAGAATTGATCTCCGGCACAAAAAACCCCGGGTGATGGAAACTACCGATCACCAACTCCAATTAAACAAGTAATGTATTACAACTTCGGATGATAGCGAGCTAAGTACAAGGATCACTATAGTGCAACGTGTAAAAAGTGTATGAAATCGCTAAGTGTTTGAACGAGAGCTGGTATGAGCGGTTGTACGAGTGTGTGTGTAGCCAAAAATAGCAAAAAGTGTTGTCTAATTAGCTCGCTACCCCTTTTAAATCAGAAAATAACTAGCTAACAAACTATCCGGATTTCGTGCCTTCTCTCCACGTTCTCTATAACGTTCACTAATGGTCCAGCACGTGCAGAATAATCGTGGAATATTCTCCAGGAATGTCGCCATGACTGAGTCCAATCCAACACTCCTGCAAAACAACATCGAATTCAAAGTGAACAATCATTAGTATAAGGATCCTTAGAATGATCCATGATCCTGATCCTGAAGCACTTCTGAGGATCACTAACTGACACAGAAGTAAGGATCACTAAAGAGGATAATAATTGAGGATCACGGGTCATATGGAAATCCACCCCTAACAATTGCCCCCAAAATATAAGGACTTATATTGTAAATAAATGAGTTGTATTTTGTTGATCTTATCCGCATTTAACCAACGGATAACTAGCCGTTATAAGCGGACTAGCCGTTGCAAACCTGACGTCACTGAAGTGACAATCCTGTAAATCATCATTATAAATATGGGTTAGAGATAGGATCAATTCGCATTTAAATCCAAGAGATACTCCCTTTAAATTCTCAGCTGAAGATCAATCAGGTATCTCTTTTCCTATTTCTCCTTCTCTTACTCTGTTCTTCTTTCTTTATCGTTATCACATTAAGAATGCTGCTCCGGTCTTCCCCTGCCAAGGATCACCCGAAGGATAGCCCCTTGAAGAGTCAAGGGATAATCAAAGACTTAGCGAATGAGAGGTGTAACTTTTCTGATCCGCAAATAGACAAAATCCAGCACTGCTTTCCGGCAAACACCTTTATCAAACCCTTTGATCCCACCGTACTGAGCGACTACATATCTGAGACATGGGTTGCCTTTCTTGTTACCCCATTCGCCATAGGGTACAGCTATCCTTTTCCAGCTTTTACCCAATCCTTCTTTTCCCTGACCGACATCTCCTACATCCAGGCTATGCCGATGATCTGGAGGGTCCTACATACCCTTGAAAGGATCATCGAGCAGGAAGGGATCACTTTAGGAATGTCGGAATTGGTGGAGCTGTATGATCTCACGACATTTGGGTCCCACCGATATCTGTTTAAACGAAAACCCGGTGCAGAACATCCCATCTTCAAAGCCACTAAAAACGACACAAACTGGAAGCGACGTTTTTTCTTTGTCAGAAGAGATACCATTCCAAACGGAAAGGATCTACCAAGAAAATGGTCTACCCATGGTAGGATAGGAGGATCCTTAGAAGGATCACTAGTAACTTTGCTTTTGTATATGGATCACTAACCCCCTTTCTCTCTTGTGTCATGCAGCTATCTCTGTTTCGCATCTCATCACAACACCCGCAACAAAAGAAAGGCTCGCTGCTTTTTGGAGACTTGATCCTGAAATAAGGTCATTCAAGACAGACACCCAAGATTCACAAGAAGTATCCTCAGGTTCCATCACCATGTCAAGTAAGTATCCTGCTCTTTATACAGTTAAAGATTAAAATAAATAGTTAAATAGAAATAGGATAAGGATACTTATCTTGCTCTGAATGTGTAGGTGCCGGAAAATCTTCCAAGCCTGCCTCCCAGTTCTACATGGCCGACCTTGATACTGTTCGATCCAGGAAGAAGAAGGCCCCTGCCAGCCCTAGCGTCTCCATTCCCAAAGCACCCACTAAAGGAAGAGGTGGCAAGAAGAGGAAAACCTCCAATGCAGAGGAGCTGCAAGGCCTACCACTGATCCGCCATCAATTCCTTGAATACTTCAATGAGGTGAGGATCACCAATTCTGCCTATGTATCCTACTTATTTGAGGATCATCTGATCTTGAACTGCTTTGTCTTTTTTGCAGAAATTTGCTGAGATTGAAGACTACGTGGGGAGCCTTGAGGAGCTGGATAAAAAGATTGCTGACCTCCAACAAGTTGCCGTGCTCAAGGATCTCAAAATTGCTGATCTCGAACAAGCCCTTCAAGATGCCAAGACTAAGGCAGCTAGGATCCTGATTGATGCTGACTACGAAAAACATGAGGTCCTGGAAGGTGCAAAGGTCTCTGCTGCCATCACAATGTACCAGACAAAACTGAAGATGGCTCAGGAAGCCCAAGATCCTAACTTTGACAGAAGCAGCTGGGATGTTAAGGGCTGGAAAGCGAGGTTGGCTGATCTTGAAGATGATGAGGAAGCTGAGGAGGTTTTGGCGATCGAGGCTGGAGGTAGTGGGAAGGATCAGGTGAAGGATGCCGTAGCTGGAGGGGATGAAGGTGCAGCGAAGGTGTAGGCTGCATGATTGGGCAATGATGGACATTTCTAGACGTAGCCGGAGCCCAATTTTTTAAATTTGGTAGTAGTTCTTTGTGGTTGTGATGTTTTAAAACAATGATGGTCTGTAATAACTAAACAATAGCTACTAGGGTTAAGGATCATGAATGATCCTTTAGACAATAGGTAGGATTGCAAATGGTGGAGGGATCCTCTGTTTGGGGGATGAAGCCATTGTGATCCTGCCGTCTTTTTAATTCCTGCACTACCAAGACCTTTAGACAATGGACACCCTTTACCTACCCCAGCGGACGGGCCACGTATTGCTGGTAGATGCTCGGGGTAGGTAATTTTGACAACCTTGAGGGGTTCAACCTTTTGTTAATAAAATAACCTTAATATTTTTTGGCTTATCTTGGGTTGTTATCCTTTTTTGTTCTTTTAAATTCTCAATTGCTTTGATATTTACTTGTCTGAATAGAAAAAGTTGAACAAAATAGATAGAAAATATTTAGAATATGATCCAGGATCTAATATCCTATAGTTGAAAGATTCCAAAAAGTGGTATATTTTAAGAATCATAAGTTCAGTTGTCAAAGTATCAGAGTTATCCAAATAATCAATGAATAAAATCAAAATAGTTAAGGATCATACCTGAGGATCCAAGTTAGGATCCTAACCCTTGAAATTATCATAACCAGGATAACCATAAGACGAACCTTAGTAAGAAGTAAGGATCGAGGATCCTTGGTTGTTTAACTTCAAAGACCTGAAATAGAGCATCACTCGAGACTAAGCCATTATAAGATAAAAGTTAGCAACTGGGGACAAGCCCAAAGGATAACTGGGGATAAGCCCAAGGATAACTGGGGACAAGCCCAAGGATAACTGGGGACAAGCCCAAGGATAACTGGGGAAAAGCCCAAGGATTGTGTGTAAACTGGAGTATGGCCCTAACTGCGACTATCCAAACTTAGTGGCATGAAAATGCCAAAACCTTAGCTAACGCGAAAACGTTAGAAACCTTAGGAACGGATGTATGGTACGTCTACCATTATACGTAGGATCCTAGGTATAGCCAGCACAATGGAATTATCAGCCCCTAAAACGAGTACTGGTCCCACTGCCATGAACTATACCAGGATCATCGAGCGCTACTGGCGGAACTGGGGTCAAACCCAAGGATAACTGGGGTCAAACCCAAATAACTGGTAGCACTTGTGGATAATAATCCTTGTGTTAAGAGTACCTGAACCTTCAAAACTCAAAATCACGTTAAAGGGGGATAAAGGATACAGGATCCTTATCCATATATGAGAAAGTAAGAAGATGAAATAGTTTAGGATTAGAAGGTTACCAAAATGAGGATCATTTGTGCTCTAAGGATCTTTCAAGGATACTTGTCTGGGAAGGATCATGTATCCTGATCACATGAAGTATTTCTTCAGGTGGACAGCATTCCAAGCTCTTGGTAGTAGGTCACCTTCCATTGTTAGCAATTGATATGCCCCCTTTCCTGCCTCAGCTTCAATCAAATAAGGGCCTTCCCATTTTGGTGCCAACTTTCCATCATCAGGATTGGTGGTATTTTGAAATGCTTTCCTTAGTACCATATCACCAAGTTGGAATTTCCTGATCCTAACATTCTTATTGTAAGCACCAGCTATCCTTTGTTGATATCTGGCCATCCTTATCCTTGCCAAATCCCTGATTTCTTCTATAGTATCCAGGTCTTGAACCAAGTTCTCATCATTTTCCTCAGGATCACGAATACTTGTTCTAGCAGTTGGAACCACCATTTCTGTAGGGATTACTGATTCTGCCCCAAACACCAAGGAGAATGGAGTTTGGCCTGTAGCATTCTTAGGAGTTGTCCTATCAGCCCAAAGCACATAAGGTAGTTCTTCTGCCCATTTCCCTTTCTTGGATCCAAGCTTCTTCTTCAAATTGTTGACGATGATCTTATTGGATGATTCTGCCTGACCATTAGCTTGTGGGTGGACTGGTGTTGATGTTATCATTTTAATCCCCCAACTGTCACAAAAGTTAGTGGTTCTATTCCCAATAAATTGGGATCCATTATCACAAATAATCTTAGAAGGAATACCAAATCTAGTAATAATATTTCTTTTAATGAAGGATATAACTTCCTTTTCTCTGACTTGGGCAAAAGCTTCAGCCTCTATCCACTTGGAGAAATAATCAGTCATAGCAAGCATGAATACTTTTCCACCAGGTGCCCTAGGGAGCTTACCAACTATATCCATGCCCCATCTCATGAATGGCCAAGTGGAGGATATAGGATGTAATAATTCAGCTGGTTGATGAAGGATATTGCTGTGTCTCTGACAAGGATCACACTTCTTAGCATACTCCACAGCATCTCTCTTCATAGTTGGCCAATAGTATCCTGTCCTCAGGATCCTTGAGAATAATGCCCTGCCCCCAGTGTGGTTTCCACAATCTCCTTCATGGAAGTCTTTTAAAACTTCTCGGATTTCAGGATCCTCAATGCATCTTAAATATGGTCCTGCAAGAGATCGTTTGTACAACATATTATTTAAAATTGTGAATTGAGATACCTTAATTTTGAAAGCCCTAGGGTTTTCTCCTGTAGGAATCTCTCCATGTTGTAAGTATCTCATGATTGGGAGGATCCATGATCCTGAATGAGATTGATTATCATCGCTAGGGGTGATTGCAGAATCCTCTCCTGTCTCCATAGCCACATGATCCTCGATAGCCGGGGTCAGGATATGAATAATAGGGATCTTGATATCCTCCGGGATCTTCAAGGATGATCCTAGGTTAGCCAATGCATCAGCTTCTGCATTCTCTTCCCTTGGTACCTGTGTCAAACTAAAGGAAACAAAAGAGAGTGCCAATTCTTTGACTATCTCCAAATATTTGGTTAGCTTTTCACCTTTAACAGCATAGGATCCATTAAAGTGATTAGTTATTAACAAAGAATCTACATATACCTCAAGATACCTGATCCTCATATGCCTAGCAATTTGCAAACCAGCTATCAAGGCTTCATACTCAGCCTCATTATTAGTAGTTTGGAACTCACAAGCTATAGAGTGGGGTATTATGTCCCCCTGTGGCGATTTTAGTAGTATTCCAAGCCCTGTTCCTTTGACATTTGAGGATCCATCAGTATAGAGTATCCAAGGATCCTTGGTCTCCTCTAGCTGCTGGACTTCTAATTCAGCTTCCTTTTGCAAATCACTACTGAAATCTGCCACAAAGTCAGCTAATGCTTGGGATTTAATGGCTGTCCTGGGCTCATATCTTATATCGTATGCACTAAGCTTTACTGCCCACTTAGCCATCCTTCCTGACATTTCAGGTTTCCAGAGGACATTCTTAATTGGAAAGTTAGTTTTGACAATAATGGCATGAGTTTCAAAATAATGTCTCAATTTAGTAGATGCCATAATTAATGCAAGAATAAGTTTTTCTAAGTGTGAATACCTGGATTCAGCATCAAGTAAACTCTTACTTACAAGGACAGCACTTACTGCTTTTGAGGATACCGCGAGATATAAGGATAACACGTCTCCTTTTTCTGGTTTCATCAAAGCCGGGGCCGAGGATAGGTAATCCTTAAGAGCTCTTAAGGCACTTTCATGCTTCTCAGTCCACTCGAATTTTTTGTTCTTCCTTAGGATATCATAGAACTCCTTGCACTTTTCTGAGGATTTGGATATGAATCTGTTTAGAGCTGCGATCCTGCCTGTTAATCTCTGAACATCCTTAGCATTGGCAGGGGACTTGATGTTCACTATGGCTTTGATTTGTTCTGGACTAGCTTCAATACCTCTCTTCGTCACCATATATCCTAAGAATTTACCTGCTTTAACACCAAAGTGACATTTTGAAGGATTAAGTTTCATGTTATATTTGTCAAGGATATTGAATGCCTCCTCCAAGTCCCTTAGGTGATCCTCAGCCTTTTTGGATTTTACCACCATATCATCTATGTAAACCTCCATAGTTTGTCCAATGTGATCCTTGAACATCATATTCACTAGCCTTTTGGTAAGAATGTAAGCCTTCGATATAGAATGAGGATCCTTGCTTCTCTTGCTTTGAGGATCCTGCTAACCTTTCCTGGATCCTTTTGTCATCCTCTAACCGGATGAACCTAAGGGCCCGTGTTCTTACCTCATCTAGATTCCTGCATGATGTCATAACAAGATCATCATAAAATAACGAATCCCTAAGCAATCCCATTTTAAAGGCTTCAACAGCCGTAGCTATATCTAGGTTAGGAATATCCAAGGACTCTTTACTAAATTTAGTGATATAATCCCTTAATGATTCATTATGACCCTGAGTTATCCTATACAGATCACTAGTTAAACGCTCAAATTTTCTACTGCAAGAAAACTGGTTATTAATAGGTTAACTATATTAGCAAACGAGGTAATAGAGTAAGGAGGAAGACTTAGCAGCCATTTAAGAGCCGATCCGGTAAGAGTGGATCCAAATCCCTTGCACAGACACGCTTCCTTTAACCCTTCTGGGATGGGATTAATCTCCATTCTTTCCCTGTATTGTGCTATGTGTTCCTCAGGATCTGTTGAGCCATCATACAACTTCATGGTAGGCACATGGAACCTCTTGGGTATCTCAGCATCACAGATTGGTGGTGCAAAACGAGATATCTTATGGCTCCCATCTGCAATCTCCGGGATAGGCTTGACCACTCCTGGGACACTTGATATCATATCCTTTAACTTTTGCAATTCTCTGGCCATGGCATGATTGATACTTGTATCCTGCATAAGGCCAGGGTTAGTGATATAAGAATTATTGAAAGTGTTACCTTCCATTGGGTTCAAATTGGGAAGAACGGATGTAAATCCATATTGTTGAGGCTCTGAAACAACTGATGGACCAGTAGAAGCAATGGTCTGCATTGGAATAAAATCTCCCTGATGGATGTCGGAACTTCCTGATTGCAAACTCCTTAAGGATCCTGGAATCAGGAAGGATCCCTGAAACTGAGAGGATCCTTGAACCTGCGATGATCCTGGAACATAGGAGGATCCTTGAACTTGGGAGGATCCTGGAACATAGGAGGATCCTTGAACTTGGGAGGATCCTGGAACATAGGAGGATCCTTGAACTTGGGAGGATCCTGGAACATAGGAGGATCCTTGAACTTGAGAGGATCCTGGAACATAGGAGGATCCTTGAACTTGAGAGGATCCTTGAAATGGCAAGTATCCTTGAATCTGCTGCGTTCCCGAGTATCCTCCTGAGCTTGCAAAGGATCCTATATGCTGAGAATGGGATCCAGATGGTTGAAAGTGTAACCCTGAAGCCTGAGTCATTGCTGATGATTCGTAATGCACTCCTTTTGGTCCTCCCACATATTGAACATCTGGAACCACTGAAGGCTGAGAAGTTATAACCGGAGTATCGAAATTCAAAGATCTGGGCATCAGTGGGGAATGATCATCTGCCGATCTCTTCTGTTTCTTGATGTCTCCAATTTCTCTAAGAATCCTTTCATTGGTCTTATCCTGCTGTTGTATATGCTCCTTCATCTGCAAAATCAGAGTAAACAAGTCACTAGTAGTAGGAGTATAAGAAGCAGAAGAAGTTGGAGGTTTTGAGAAAATCGGAATTGGTTTCTTCGCAGGATTTTCAGCGTTTTTCTGGGATCCAGAAGGTGGTGGAGGCAAAGGAGGAATGCCTTGTGAAGAACTGAATGAGGGCATCAAACTTGAAGTGTTCTTCGCTGAGGAAGCCATCTGCCTGGTTGTAATGAACCGAAATGACCACGAAAACACGAATCTTTCTAGGAATGAAGCACCACTTGCCCCACGATGGGCGCCAAACTGTTTTGGTCAAAAAATCTAACGAGGATAATGTAACCAAACTCTATGTTACGGGGTATGATGCTTGAATTGGTAAATAACAATGAGGATCACTATGAAGTGTAATGAACAAATGACACGAAGATTTATACGGGGAAAAAGCCCTTGATCAAGAATTGATCTCCGGCACAAAAAACCCCGGGTGATGGAAACTACCGATCACCAACTCCAATTAAACAAGTAATGTATTACAACTTCGGATGATAGCGAGCTAAGTACAAGGATCACTATAGTGCAACGTGTAAAAAGTGTATGAAATCGCTAAGTGTTTGAACGAGAGCTGGTATGAGCGGTTGTACGAGTGTGTGTGTAGCCAAAAATAGCAAAAAGTGTTGTCTAATTAGCTCGCTACCCCTTTTAAATCAGAAAATAACTAGCTAACAAACTATCCGGATTTCGTGCCTTCTCCCCACGTTCTCTATAACGTTCACTAATGGTCCAGCACGTGCAGAATAATCGTGGAATATTCTCCAGGAATGTTGCCATGACTGAGTCTAATCCAACACTCTTGCTAAACAACATCGAATTCAAAGTGAACAATCATTAGTATAAGGATCCTTAGAATGATCCATGATCCTGATCCTGAAGCACTTCTGAGGATCACTAACTGACACAGAAGTAAGGATTACTAAAGAGGATAATAATTGAGGATCACGGGTCAAATGGAAATCCACCCCTAACAATCTTGATCCTGCAATACTTCTGAGGATCACCAATTCTATCAGAAGTAAGGATCACTAAACCCGACAGTAATTGAGGATCACTGATCATTTGGAAATCCTCCCCTAACAATTATAACGGTTCTTATGCTGTCAAAGGTGAAAAGCTAATCAATTACTTAGAAATAGTCAAGAAATTGGCAGATTCTTTTGCTTTTTTCAGTCTAACACAGGTACCCAGGGAAGAAAATGCAGAAGCTGATGCTTTAGCCAACCTTGGATCATCACTGAAAATTCCAGAGGATATTAAAATTCCCATTATCCAGATCTTAGCTCATCCCATTGAGGATCACACAACTATGAAGATAGTAGAAGATTCTGCAACCATACCTAGTGATGGTGCAAAATCAAATTCAAGATCCTGGATCCTTTCGATCCTGAGATATATACAACATGGAGAAATTCCCACTGGAGAAAATCCTAGATCTTTCAAAGTCAAGGTATCTTAATTCACCATACTAAATAACATGTTATATAAACGATCTCTTACAGGTCCATATCTAAGGTGCATCGAGGATCCTGAAATCCAAGAAGTTCTAAAGGATTTTCATGAAGGAGACTGTGGAAACCACACTGGGGGCAGGGCACTATTCTCAAGGATCCTTAAAACAGGATATTATTGGCCTACCATGAAGATGTATGATGTGGAATACACAAAGAAATGTGATGCTTGTCAAAGACGCAGTAATATCCTACAACAAGTTGGTGATGTTGTTCTAAGGAAGCATTCCAGAACACTACGAATCCTTCTAATGGCAAGCTAGCACCAAAGTGGGAAGGCCCCTATCTAATTAAAGCTGAAGCAGGAAAGGGGGCATATCGCTTTTTAACAATGGATGATGATCTCCTATCAAGAGCTTGGAATGCTGTTCATCTCAAAAAATACTTTAAGTAAGAAGGATCAGGGATCCTCAGCGATACCAGTATTCTGATTAAGGATCCGGGATCCTCAAAGGATATATGATTCTTCATTTGGTAACACATTACTTTCATTTTCATTCATTTTATTCTTATTACTTATCATAAGTTAAAGATGTTAATCAGTTAACATCTATTTTCACAAAGTTTAAGCTTTTGCAGAGTTGTTATCATTTTACAGAAGATCAAAGTGGTTGGCCAACTCTCCAAATTTTATGGGCTTGACCCCAGTTATTTGGGCTTGTCCCCAGTTTTTGGGCCTGTCCCCAACTTCGCCAGTAGCGCACGATGATCCTGGTGCAGTTCAAGGCAATGCGACCAGTACCCGCTTTAGGGGCTGACAATTTCATTGTACTGGTTGTATTCAGGATCCTACGTATAATGGTAGACGTACCATACATCCGTTCCTAAGGTTTCTAACATTTTCACGTTAGCTAAGGTTTCGGCATTTTCATGTCGCTCATGTTTGGATAGTCGCCAGTTTGGGCCATACTCCAGTTTACACCCGTTTATTTGGGCTTGTCCCCAGTTTGTTGGGCTTGTCCCCAGTTTATTTGGGCTTGTCCCCAGTTTGTTATTTGGGCTTGTCCCCAGTTTGTTAGGCTTGTCCCCAGTTTATTTGGGCTTGTCCCCAGTTTGTTGGGCTTGTCCCCAATTTATTTGGGTTTTCCCCAGTTTGTTGGGCTTGTCCCCAGTTTATTTGGTCTTGTCCCTAGTTATTATGGGTTCATTCCCAATTATTTGGCTTGGTCCCAAGTTTGTTTTTCTTACAGGATCTTGGAGCTCTAAAGTTATACAAGTTCTGACAATAAGGATCCTGGATCCTAGAAACTTTACTTTTCACAGTTTGTTTATTCAGCAATAATTTACAAGGATATAGAATCCTAACTTGGATTCTCTGGTATGTTATATTCTAACTTTTTCTAAGCTGTAAGTTATCTCTTATCCTTTTTGGTTAAGGATCATTGATCCACATTTGTTCGAACACTTCAAGTTTTCTGTTAAAAGTTTAACATTATCATCAGAATTCCAATAACTTTCCAGTTGTTTGGCGGTGATATCTTTGAAAATAGAAAGCATACATGAAACATAAAGATGGAAGAAACAACACCAGATGTAGCTAAAAAGTTTAATATTATTACCCATTCATTATGTATCAATATCATCTGGCCTGGATTTAACCAGCAAAACCATGGACCATCCATCCAAGCCGGAAAGGGCTATCTAACAGTTAAAGTGTCAATGCAGAAATTAAAGTGCAGGAAGGTTAATAGCAAACTGTGTAGAAGGATTCATTCTCCATAAACAGAAGGATCTTCTTGTCTGTAAAGGCATTTGAGGAGTTATCTCTAACTCTATATTTTGCAATGATGATTATAGCAGGTCTTATCAGTGATGACAGGCAGTGTAACGACTAGTTACCAGCAACAACGGCTAGTCCGCTTCTAACGGAAATATGACAGCTGTGAATCCTTATCACAACTGCCATATTGGGGGCAATTTTTAGGGAATGAATTTTATGCTAAGGATCATCTATCCTGAGACTGGGCATGGATCACGGATCCTTAATGGATGATGCAGGGAGTCTGAGGATCCAGGATCCTTAACAGAACTTATGATTTCTAACAATTGTCACGTTTTTAATGTTTATATGCAGGTAATGGACGAGATGGGCTTAGTCTCTGCTGAAATCTCGTGGAATATGCTTCATAGGCACGTGCTTAATGAAGAAATAACTGTTTTGGAGAACATGGGTGACCTCCACCTTTTTAGGAAAGTTTGTTGCTGGATAATTCTTATCTTTTAAGGGGAAAACGAGATCATTTGAGGCATAAGTCGAACACACCACAGAAAAAACACACAACACTCGAATTCTCTGCAAACACTTAGTAAAAACACACACTTATACTAGCAATTCATTGTATTGAGCTTGTTTTCTTCCAAAGTTATACAAGGATCATTATTGTTTTTGCAATATATTTGGTGATCGGTAGTTTCCATCACCCGAGGTTTTTTATGCCGGAGATCTTCTAAAGATCAAGGGCTTTTTCCTCGTATAAATCTCGGTGTTCATCGTCGATTTCATATACTTGTCGTTCATACAATTAACCAAGCATCATACCTCACAAAATCAGATTTGGTTGCATTATCCTTGTGTATTTTTGACCAAAACAAATACCCTTCATGGCATCTCGAACAAGATCTCGGTCGAATGAGCCAGTAACAACCCTCACAAGTCAAAACCTCATACGAGAACCACAAAACGAGATTTGCTCTTTCAACAATGCTGATATCGCCGCTTTGAAGGATTCCGGCGCCTTTCCTGCCGGAGTGGTCATTCGTCCTTTTGATCGGGAAGTCCGATCAGATGCGTCATCAAACGAATGGGTCTGCTTCCTTGCCTATCCCTTTTCTTTGGGACTCCGGTATCCATTTCCAACCTTTATCTCTCGTTTCTTTGAGCTTACCGGCCTCAGTTATGCCCAGACCATGCCCATGGTATGGCGAGTTTTAATAGTGTTAAACCAAATCAAATCTCGTCATTGCCCTGACCTATGCATTGAAGACCTTCCCATAGCATACCGACTGAGATCCCATGGCAACAGCCGCTTCCTTCTGTTCCCCACTTCCAAGAATCCCTTAGTCCTTAAGGCCACCAAAAATGAAGATCAGTGGCAACGAAAGTTCTTTTTTGTAAAAAGAGACTCTATTGACAAGGGTTTCGATCTGCCAGTTAGATGGTTAACCAAGGGTAGGATTTAGGGTTTTAGGAATATCCCCAAATGTATCCTTAAACTATATCTTAGACTGACATCCTGATATTTTGTGCAGCTAATTTCAGAGATCTAGCACCCCCAAGCGCGTAATCAGAGTCCAGGATCAAAGAGATCTACCGACTTCCTGCTAGTGAAAGAACCTTCTCCCTGTCCCTTACGAACTCAAGTCAAAAATCAAGCTCAGAGATGTCTGGTAAGCACACAATTATAGTGAATATAAAGTATAAGTGTTACAAACTAAATATTCCTTCCCTTATTCAGTGCCGGTCATTAACCTCGAAGGCTTCCTGCTTGACGAGTTGGACAGTTACTCTAGCCTCGCACCTGCCAAGCAAGAATCCAATCCGAAGTCGTCTGTCACACCGAAGCCTACTAGTTCAAAGACTACTTCTGCTCCTAAAGCTTTTCCAGCATCCAGAACTCGGGCCTCCAGCTCCCGGAAGAGAAAGGAAGTAGAGCCTCCTGCTACACCCCATGTATTCCCATTTGAGAACCATGGGTTTACGGAATCCAGCAAGTTCATGACCGGCTTCCTCAACCAGGTTAGTATCCTGGTCTATATTCTGCAACATATGTTGATTACAAATGTTAATTTAGGTTGTTACTTGTTTCCTTACCTTGCAGGGTCTTGAACGCCTAGTGTTTCTCTTTGAGGATGCATGTGGCTCGAATGTCATGCTTGAAAGCCAGCTGAAAAAGGCTGAAGCCACTATTGCTGGCCAAGCAGCGATTGCCACCGCCAAATCAGAGCACTTCGAAGCCAAATACAAGGCAATGGCTCAAGAGCAGCAGTCCGCCATCCAAAAGGTCACCCATGAAGCTCAGGCCAAGTTCGATGCTGCCCAAGTTCAATATGAGCAGGCCATGTCTTCATACCGGGAGAGCCTCAAGAATTCTGTCGTCATCTCCCTTCTCCAGGCCAGACTGAAAATGGCTTACGAGGCATTGGCTTTGGGTTTTCAATGCCCTTCTTGGAACACCAAGGCCTGGGAGGCGAAATTGAGAGATCTTGGGGGGAATCCTGTGGAGCCTCCTGCTAAATCTGCTACGGAAGAGCCTGCCAAGATGGTGGATGTTAGTGCTTCAAAGGATGCTGGTGATGATGTTGGGGCAAATGCTGGAGAGAATGCTGGTGGAGAGGATGCCGCTGATGATGCTAGGACAAATGCTGGAGAGGATGCTGGTGGAGACGTCATGATGAAGGAAGGAGCTGCCCCTTAAGTGCAGTGAAGTGGGCGATGATGGATATACGTGCCAAGGCCGGAGCCCACTTTTTTAAATTTCATGGTTGTGGTCTGTATAAACAATTTACTTTTTCTGCTGCTGAACAATTTACATTTCCTGCATTAGAACAATACGATGACCAAAGGTGGATGGGTCCTGTGTTTCAGGATGAAGCCCTTGGTCATCAGTTAGTATAAGTTGTTTTGGATGATGCAACGGTTGGAGGCGGATGGGTCTTGTTTTGAGATGAAACCTTCAACCGTTGCGTAAATATGGTAAAAAACTAATCGTTCTTTTGGCGGATGGGCCTCGGTTTGAGGCGAAACCAAAAGCACAACTTTTGACTTGTTACTAATACAACCATCTTTTGACTTATTTGTTGTCTCCTTTTAATTTTTTGTCATGCATTACTTAGTTTAGATTTTAGCTTTGCAAAATTAGCACAATTATTTCCTGAAAATATCCTGATCAATATACTTAGTGGTATCCTACGAAGACTTTTGTCAAATAGGACTTCTCAAAATCCAAATAATTTAGATAAAGTCTTTAAAGAATAAAAGATAGTTTATTTTTCAAAATCCATTTTGATAACACTTGTTTGACCAGAGTACTTATTTTCAACCCAAGTACTATTTCCCAATCAAATATCATATCCTAAAGATATATTCTTATCAGGATATTTGAGCCTTAAACACAGTTTCAAAAGTTGGACAACTTATGTAAGGTTCACAAAGGAAAGATCATACCAGGAATGGAATGTAACCCTAGTATCGAACTTCAATCCTTTTGCAACTTCTTCAACTAAGATGTCCCCAGTCCAAAATACTTAGTACATTAGGTTTGAGTTTGATTCTTCGAGCCTTACACAATCGCCTTGGGAGGAATGTCCCCTGTGCATGAAGCCTTCAAAAACTTAGTTAAGTTTTGAATTCAAGTTCTAACTGTTTGGACAGTTCTTGTGTTACTGGGGTAAAACCCAAAAACATACTGGAGATAAATCCTTAGTGTCTTGGGGAAAATCCCATAGGTATCCTGGGGAAAATCCCAAATTTTCACGCGCTACAGGCGGGAGTGTATAAACTCCAAGACTTAGAAAGGTGATAACCTTTAAACCTTAGAGAGTATGAAAATACCCTTCCGTGAGAGAGGGTGATCAATCCTCATATACCTTGAGAATCCAGGATATAGCCAATAGTGACGAAATTGTCAGCCACTTTTACATGAACTGGTCGCGCCACCTTGAACTATTCCTGGATAACTTGCGCTCCAGGCGGGGTGTTTAAACCCAATTCGAGAGAAAGGTAAATACCTTTAATCCTGTGAAGGGATCAGGATCCTTTAAACGTGAGAGAGGGGGCCAATCCTCTAATCTTTCGAAGTATCCTGAACATATATCCTGGAGCTATATCCCGAAGTATATATTGCAAAATAGTTGTAAGCTAAGGTGGGTGTTAGCCTGGCTAACACCCCTCCGATGCTTAAGTCAGTAATGGGTTCAAAACAATAAATAATATTAAAATTTAATAAAAGAGATAGAATCCATACCATTCTGAGTTAGAATTTAAATTTCAAACTCACTTAAAATAGAGCTTTAGATGTATAGCATTCCAGGATCTTGGTAGCATACCCCCTCCATATCCTTAAGTTGGTATGCTCCTTTTCCTGATTCTGATTCAACCTCATAGGATCCTTCCCATTTTAGAGCCAACTTTCCATCAGCAGGATTAGTAGTATTCTGGAAAGCCTTTCTCAATACCCAATCTCCGACCTGGAACCTTCTAGTCCTTATATTCTTATTATATACCTTAGATATCCTCTGTTGATATGCTGCCATCCTTAGCCTTGCCGCGTCTCTTGTCTCATCAACAGTATCCAATTCCTCACATAGAACTTCAGGATTCTGCTCAGGATCCCGGAGGTTAGATCTTGTTGTAGGTATTACCATTTCTGTCAGGATCACCGCTTCTGCTCCAAATACCAAGGAAAACGGGGTTTGGCCAGTTGCATTTTTCACCATCGTCCAATCAGCCCATAAAACAAAGGGTAGTTCTTCTGCCCATCTTCCTTTTTTAGCCCCTAGTCTCTTTTTCAGGTTGTTGACAATTATCTTGTTTGAGGATTCTGCTTATCCATTTGCTTGAGGATGTACTGGGGTGGAAGTGATTAATTTGATTACCCAACTCTTGCAAAAGTCAGTAGTCCTCTTACTTATAAACTGAGATCCATTGTCACAAATTATCTCAGCTGGTACTCCAAACCTTGTCAGGATATTCCTTTTTATAAAGGATACCACTTCCTGATCTCTAATTTGAACGAATGCTTCAGCTTCGACCCACTTAGAGAAATAATCGGTCATTGCCAGCATGAAGACCTTTACTCCTGGAGCCTTTGGCAATTTTCCTACTATATCCATTCCCCACTTCATGAATGGCTAAGGGGAAGCTATGAGATAAAGTGGATCGGTCGGCTGATGTAATATATTACTGTGCCTTTGACATGCATCACATCTTCGAGCATATTCTGCAGCATCTTTCCTCATTGTCGGCCAATAATATCATGTTCTTAATGCCTTTGAGGACAACGACCTGCCCCCAGTATGGTTACCACAATCCCCTTCGTGTATATCCTGAAGCACTTCCTTGGTTTCGGGATCCTCTAAGCACCTCAGATATGGTCCTGCAAGAGATTTCTTATACAAGACATTATTTATAATAGTGAATCGTGATACCTTCATTCTAAAGGCCTTAGGATTCTCATCCTTTGGGATGTGTCCTTCCTTGAGATATCTTATGATTGGAGCCATCCAAGACCTAGGATCCTTCTCAGGATACGCATCAGGATCCTGAACACTTAGTACTTCCTTATCCTGAGGATCCGTCACAGGATACAAGATATGTAATATTGGTATTCGGGTCCCTTCTGGTATCCTGACTGATGATCCTAGATTTTCTAAGGCATCAGCTTCAGCATTCTCCTCTCTTGGTACCTGTTCAAGTGTAAAAATATCGAAATATCCTGCTAATTTTTTGAGAATTTCGAGATACTGGATTAACTTCTCACCTTTGACTGCATAGGTTCCATTAAAATGATTAGTGATTAACAAAGAATCAACATATACTTGCAAACTCCTGATATTCATACTTTTAGCCAATTCTAATCTTGCAATTAAAGCTTCATATTCTGCCTCATTATTAGTGGCAGGGAACTCACATCTAATAGCCTAGGGTAATATGTTCCCCTGTGGCGATTTTAGTAGTATACCCAAACCTACACCTCTTATATTAGATGCACCATCAGTATATAGCGTCCAGGATTCTAAATTTTCTCCTAGCTTCTGTACTTCTAGGTCTACTTCATTTTGAATATCACTACTGAAATCAGCCATAAAGTCATCTAAAGCCTGAGACTTTATGGCATTTCTAGGTTCATATACTAGATCAAAGGCACTTAATTTCACTGACCATTTAGCCATCCTACCTGACATCTCGGGTTTCCTAAGCACGTTTTTAATAGGATAGTTGGTTTTAACATGAATCCTATGTGTTTCAAAATAATGTCTAAGTTTTGTTGACGCCATAACTAGGGCTAAAATCAGTTTCTCTAAGTGGGAATACCTAGTTTAAGCATCTAATAAACTTTTGCTAACATAATAAACAGGATACTGCTGACCTTCATGATCCTTTACAAGGAGAGCACTTACTGCATTCCCTGATACCGCAAGATACAGGGATAACGGTTCACCATGCTCAAGTTTCATCAATAGGGGTGCAGTTAAAAGATACCGCTTCAAATCCTGCAAGGCCGCTTCATGCTTTGCTCCCCATTCAAACTTCTTATTCTTCTTCAGGATATCGTAAAATTCCTTGCACTTTTCCGAGGATCTTGAAATAAATCTATTCAATGCTGCCACTCGCCCTGTTAACCGTTGAACATCCTTCATATTTGAAGGTGATTTGATATCCAAGATAGCTTTAATCTGCTCCGGGCTTGCCTCTATCCCTCTTTTAGTTACCATATATCCTAGAAACTTTCCTGCCCCCACTCCGAAGTGGCACTTAGCAGGATTTAGCTTCATGTTATACTGATCCAGGATATCAAATGCTCCCTTGATATCCTGGAGGTAATCCTCATCCTTTTTAGATTTTACTACCATGTCGTCGATGTATACCTCCATAGTGTCCCCCAACTTGTCTTTAAACATCATGTTCACCAATCTTTGATATGTTGCACCTGCATTTTTCAAACCAAAGGGCATAGCAGTGTAGCAATAAATACATGTTGGTGTCATGAAGGCAGTATCCTCCTGGTCTGAAGGTTCCATTTGGATCTGCTGGAATCCTGAAGACGCATCCATGAAGGTTAACATTTCATGGCCGGCAGTAGCATCCACCATTGAGTTAATATGAGGAAGAGGAAATGGGTCTTTGGGACAAGCTTTGTTTAAGTCTGTGTAATCTACACAAACTCTCCATTTCCCATTTTTCTTTTGCACCACAACTACATTCGCCGGCCATTTAGGAAACTTCACTTCCTTAATCATCTTGCTCCTTAGTAGTCTTTCAACTTCATCTTGGATGATCACATTTTGCTCCGGAGCAAATTTTCTTCTCTTTTGTTGGACAGGCTTGAATGACCTGTCAATGCCGAGCTTATGTGTTATAATATCCTTGGAAATACCTGTCATATCCTCGTGCTTCCACGCAAATGTTGACATCCTGCAAAGATCCAACACCATTAGTAGCAAGAGTATTATTATTATTAGATACATTACCAGCTTGGGGGTTCTGGCCATACCCTGAAGCATATCCCGAGCTCCTCACAGTTGATACTCTTACTGAAGAAGGTATCTCAGGAGTATGATTATGCGAATGGCTAGGCACAATATTCCCCCGGTTATCCTCAGTATAGACTGCAGAACTGAAGTTCAAAGCCCTAGGTTGCAAGGGAGTGACAGTATCTTCAGCAGGCCGACTCAGGCCAGACTTCAAGAGTTGTATCTCTCTCATCAGCATCTGGTTGGTCTCCTGCTGCTGCCTCATCTGTTCCTGTACACTACCAAACAAATTTAAAATCTCTTCATTAGAGGCTAAAACAGGACCGGATCCCTGGACATTGCGAGCAGGGATAACATCCCGAGCCACATGACTTTCAGTTCCTTGCGAAGAGGCTTGCATTCCCGGAGGAGGTGGTGGAAGCACCGAACCAATTGTTGCAGAGGTTGTAGCAGACACGGTGGAAGAGCTCACGTTTGATCTTGAGGCCATTGAAAATAGTGTGGCAAAAAGTTTCGAAAATAGAAAACCAAGTAACGATTTTGCAAAAGCTTTTAGTAGAAATAGCACCACTTGCCCCCCGGTGGGCGCCAAATTATTTTGGTCAAAAATTACCGAAGCAATTAAGTGATCAAATTAGTTAAGTGAGGTAGTGTGCTAGAAATGTGTGTTAAAAATATGCTAGTTAGGTTATCTGCAAAAACAGTTTCAGGATACGGCTCAGGATATAGAGTTGTATCGATGATCAAACAATGAGCAAAAATGTAAAGGGTGACACGGGATGTACGAGGAAAGCCCTTGATCAATCTAGATCGCCGGCACAAAACCTCGGGAGCTGACAATCGCAGCTGCCTTGTTCTTCTATTGCTTCAAATATCAGGATATAGTGCAGGATATGATGCGGATCAACTAGGTGTTACAATGTAATTTGAGTACAAGTGTTTGTGTGTAGTGATTGCTATTAGCTAGAGAGTAAAGTGTGCGAAAGAGAGTGAGCGACTTAATCTGATCCGATCAATCTATTTATAGTTAAACGAAATCAACTAACTATCCTATTAAACTGGGATGCTTCGAATATTCCTCAAGTGAACGTTGCAATCCACTTCTTCCGGGTTCAACATCTCTCGTATAACTGGTTTGCCCGAGTCTTCTGGAGAAAAGGTCCACTTGACCGTTAGAGACCCGCACCTTCTTATATGCACGTGGTTAAGTTAGTCATTACCAGGATATCACACCAGGATGTTACCAATATCCTGATCACAAATAAACAATCAAAAGCAGAATATTATTCAGGATATATGTTCAGAAAATGACCCATAACACTAAGAATAGATGTTTAAAATTATAAGCATATATAATACGGACTTGGGTATCCATTGTTGCCTAATTTAGTTATGGGTTGAAAACTAGGGTCTATCAACCATCTTATTCTTTTGGTCAAAAATCACACAAGGATAATGTAACCAAATCTGATTTTTGTGAGGTTAGATGCTTGGTTAATTGAACAAATGTAAAAACAACAAATGAATGAAACGAATGTTCAACACAAGGATTTATACGAGGAAAAAGCCCTTGATCAATGAGTGATCTCCGGCATAAAAAACCTCGGGTGATGGAAACTACCGATCACCAACTATATTAAACAAACAAAGTTTACAACTTCGGATGATAACAAGCTTGGTACAAAGATTGCTAATGTTTAAATGTGTGTAATTACCAAGTGTTTGTAGAGAGTTCGAGTGTAGTGTATGTGTGTTGCTAATAATGCTAAATGAAGCTTGTTATCCCCTTTAAAATTAGAAATTATCTAACTAACAAACTATCCGAAATAGGTGCAAGCTTCCCCACGATCACCATAACGGTCATAGAGTCATTGCACGTGCAAATATGTCAAGCATATTCCCCTAGAATCTCGGTTGGACCAAGTCTCTTTCGAATACACCTGCAAAACAAGTTCAAACATAATGGAAACAATTGTTAGTTTAGGATAATAATGAGGATCCTGGATCTTTAGCCTTTCTATAGTATCTTCTGAGGATCCTTAATTCAAAGAGAACTGTGGATTCGTGATCCAGGCCACACTTGAGGATCCGTGATCCATACGCTATAAAATTATATCCCTAACAATTGCCCCCAAATATGACTAGTTGATATCCGATTAGATAGTCATGTTTCAACATTTCTCGGACTAGCTGTTACAAAAGGATATAGTCGTTGTAGTGCTGATGTCAGCGATCATCATCTCCTGCAACAATAATCATTATAAATAGGTTAGAGATAAGGATCAGAATCTGCATTTATATTCGAGATCCTCTCCTTTAAATCCTCATTCAAAGATCTCATCAGGTAAATCCTTCTCTCTTCTCTATTATCTTCTTCTTCCTGATCCTCTGTTCTTCAAATTCAATGGCGAAGATGAGCACTCGTTCTTCCCCCACCAAGAATCCTGACTACAATAGTCCACTGAAGAGTCAGGGTTTATCCAAAAATCCTTCAATGGAGCTCTGTCGATTCACTGATCCTGAAGTTGATCAGTTTCGTCCCTGTTTTCCCGATGGTACCATATTCAGACCTTTTGATTCTTCAACCAAAAGTGACTGTATATCAGACACCTGGATCACCTTCCCTGCAACCCCTTTTCAGATAGGGTTCACTTATCCCTTCCCTGTTCTCACACAGGGATTCTTCACACTTACCGGCCTTTGCTACATCCAAGCTATGCTGATGGTGTGGAGGGTCCTGTACACACTAGAGCACATCATAGAACAGGAAGGCATAGACATAGGGATGTCTGAGTTGAGCCAACTGTATAACCTTGTAAGCCATGGTTCCTACCGATACCTCTTCAAGTCCAAACCCCAGCAGCCTCACCCAATCTTGAAAACCACCAAGAATGACACCAACTGGAGGAATCAATTCTTCTTCGTGAGGAGGGATTCTATTCCAAACGGAAACCAACTTCCCAAAAAGTGGAACACAGATGGTAGGATATAGAATCCTTAGACTAGGACAACGGTAAGAATCCTTATTTTCTGTTGAGGATAACTGATCCTTTCCTTTTGTTTATGCAGCTATAACCTTGTCACACATTCAAGAATCACCTGTCACCTAAGAGAGAGTTGAAGCTTTCTGGAAGCTTGATCCTGCCATTAGAACATTTCCTCCAAAGTCAAAGGATCTAGAAGACATTTCATCCACTTCCTACACCATGTCAAGTAAGTATCCATACTTGTGCATATATAAATATTTAATAATATAAGGATATGAATACTTATCTGAGTTTTATGCTTGTAGGTACTGCCAAATCTTCCAAGTCTGCTTTCAGGTTCAGCGTTGCCAATCTCCAGAATATTGCATCCCCACGGTCCCTCAAGAAGGAGCTGGTTGCAAGCCAGATCAATCCGGAGCCCAAAGGCATGAGCACAAGGGGCAAGGGAACAAAAAGGAAGAAGCCTGCTGAAATCTCTGAAGAGTTTCCTCTGATGGAATGTCAGCTTCACGATTATGTCTCTGAGGTAAGGATTTTATATCCTGGAATTATGCTCCTTCTAAGGATAAAGTATCCTGAATGCTGAATTCTTTTATGCAGAAATTTGCTGAGGTTCAGATCCTTATGGACCAAAGGCTGGCTGAAGCTGATGAGAAGAGCCTGGACCTCCAAAAAATTGCCGTTGTCAAAGACAAAAAGATCTCCTCCCTGGAAAAGGACATCAACATGCTGCAGAAAGAGCTGCTTCTTGCTGAGATCACAACCTAAAAAGAGAGGACTGACATCATGGAAGGGGCCAAACTCTCTGCTACCATTGCCATGCTGAAGATTAAGTTGCAGATGGCCAAGGAGGGTGCAGATCCTTCCTTTGACAGGTCTGAATGGGACTTGGAGGCATGGAAGCAAAGGCTAGTTGAACTTGGCGATGAAGATGAACCTGAAGAGGTGCTAGCTCTTGAAGGTGGAGGCAGCGAGGTCAAGGATCCTGCGGAGGAGACAGCTGGTGGCAGTGGCAAGGGTGGTGAGGAGAAGGTTGATGATGCAGCGAAGGTGTAGGCTGCATAAATGGACGATGATGGATATTTCTAGACGCGGCCGAAGCCCATTTTTTTATGATTTAGTAGTTTATTTTGTTGGTTATGCTATTTAAACAATGGTCTGTAATAACTTGAACAATAGTTATTAGGGTTAAGGATCACTGATCCTTAGGACAATAGGGGGTAACAAAGGTGGATGGGTCCTTCTGTTTGTGGAGGATGAAGCCTTTAATGCCCCTCATCTTTTAATTTCCTGCATGACTCAGATCTTTCAATATGGACACCCTTTGCCAACCCAAGTGGATGGGCCACGTTTTGCTGGTAGAAACTTGGGTTGGCAATTTTGACAACCTTTAAAGGGTTAAATTCATTAAATAAATAAAACTTTAACTTTTGGCTACTCTTGTGTTGTTGTTTCATGTATACTTATTTGTCAATTATCATTGCTTAATTTTATAACTTACAAGTTATTGGTAAAAGTACTAAATGAATGCCAAAATCAGTTTATGTTAAAGAATTTAGGATATAATCAAGGATCACATATCCTCTAATCGAAAGTTTAAAAAATCATATGATCTAGGATCATGTATCCTGTTGTCAAAGGATAAGGGTAATATGAACAAACCATTAATAAAACTAAGGTTAATGAGGATCATACCAGAGAATCCAAGTCAGGATTCTATATCCTTAACACTTACAACTGCGCCAATCGAAAGATCAAATCTTGTAAAAAGTTAGGATCCTAGATCCTTAACTGTTTAGCTTTGGGAACCTGCAATAGGATATAACTTGGGATTAATCTAATTGTAAAAGAAAGTGTTAGTATCTGGGGACAAGCCTAACAATCTGGGGACATGCCCAATAAGCTGGGGACAAGCCCAAAAACTGGGTACAAGTCCAAAACTGGGGACAAGCCCAAAGGATCTTGTGTAAACTGGAGTATGGCCCAAACTAGCGACTATCCAAACTTAGTGACATGAAAATGCCAAAACCTTAGCTAACGTGAAAACGTTAGAAACCTTAGGAATGTGTTGGTGCATACGTCTGTCGACTTCGTCTTGTATCGAGTCTAGTATTAGATTTGTAGAAACTGTGTTTTTGAGACTTGTTTTTGTGAAACAATTTTCCGAAACATGGAAGAGGAATTCTACAATGCGTTTGCTACTCCAGTTGCACCAGTTACAGCTGCTGAAACATTGTACAGTGAGAATGAAACGGGAACTCATCAAAAACCGCCAAAACTGATGTACATTGAAGATTTTAAAGGATGGCAGAATCGATTTGAGAACTGGGTGCAAGCTTATAAGTTTGATGCATGGTGTTCATTAGAGAAAGACTATGAGAAACCGAAAAATGAATGTAGACTTGAAAAAGCGTTTTGTGAGTTTTCAGAGATTGATAAATTGAAATATACAAGTGAAAAAATGATGATCAGTATTCTTCAACAAGCGATTAAGGAAGATATCTTTGTTTTGCTCCAGCAAGAGGGTACTGCTAGATCAATTTGGACGGCATTGATTCAAAAGTTTAAAGGAAGTGCTGATATGATCAAGAACAAAAAGGCTTTACTGAAGAAGTCTTTTGACATGTTTGTAGCTTTTGATCATGAAACCACAAAAATGACCATTGATAGATATTGTCATCTTGTTTTAGAAATGGGAAGATTGGACATTAAGAAAGATGATGATGAATGGGTGGATAAACTGCTGATGCATTACCACAGCAGGAATGGGGAACTTATTTGCTGATTCTTAAACACATGAGAAAGTCTGAAAATATGAATCTTGCACAGTTTATTCAAAAGATTGAAGAGCACGAATTGGATATCCAGAAAACAGCAATCATGAAGAATCCGAATGCTCAACAAGATGTCAGTTTATATTACAGAGGAAACAAATTTGAAGCTACTCCAAGCCCAAAGATTCAAACTGGTTTCAGTGCTGATAGTTCGTCTAAAAAGAAGGGCAGTACTGTAACTCAGAGTGGTGGACATTCATCTTCATATTCGAGTTTTGATCCAAATTTTTCAACACCTAGTCCTCAACAACAGAATTCTACAAATCTGCAGTGCAATGTTACTTTGAACATTCAAAATGGTCAAAATATGTCTCCGGAAATAGCAAAGCAACACATGGCATCATTTGTTGCCATGTTGGAATCATATGAAAGTTTGATTGCTGGCAGAATTGGAAATCTGATGCTTACCAAAGAGGATTATGACCAGATTGATGCTGAGGAACTTGAGTTGATGGATGTAAAGTGGTGTTTAGCCAGTGCTGTTCGAAGAGCAGAAAAATTTACACAAATCACTGGTAGAGATGATTTTCGGGGAATGAGTGAATCTCCAATAGGGTTTGACAAATCGAAAGTCACCTGTTTTCGTTACAAAGGAAAGGGACATTTTAAATGAGAATGCAAAAATAAAAAAGCAACAGGAAGACAAGAAGGAAAGAATGATTATTATCAAAAGTCAATTTTTCATCAGATTGCTCAACAACCACAAACTGCACAACACCCACAAACTGCTCATGCACGTACCATTGAAGAGAAAAGAGCTTGTTTTGGGATAATTGATCAGGATGATGAATTTGTTGCAGAAGGATTTAGCTGGGATAAATACATTCCACCTGGTTCAGGTCTTGTTGCCAAAATTCTGGAAGAAGAAGAAGTCAAATCTAGTTCGAAAAGAATACCGATTTTTCCAGACTTAGGAAGTGATATGGATACCGATGATGAAGAAGAATATATTAATAAAACCAGAAAATGTATAGATCCTGATAGTTTTAATTTGTTTTTTGCAGATAAAGTTGAGATGCTGAATGAGAAAAAGATTGCCAGACTGAAGAGAGAGCTGGAAGCAATAAGAAAAGCTGATGAAAAGGCAAAGATGGAAGCTGAAGAAGCAAATGTTGAACCAGTGACTGAAAAAGTGATAGAAAAAATCGTTGAAGTGGAGAAAGTGGTAGAGAAAATTATTGAGGTCGAAAGGTTAGTCGAAGTTGAAAAACTCGTCGAAGTTGAGAAAATCGTCGAGGTAGAAAAAATTGTTGAAGTTGAGAAGATTGTCGAGGTTGAAAAGCTAGTTGAGATCATGAAACCTTGTCTAAAAAGTATAGAATCATGCAAAGATTGTGGTGAAAAAGACAAGAAGATTCGTGAACTGGAAGAAATAAAAGAGAATTTGTTGTCTGATGTGATGTATGTGAAGGAGTCGTGTGATGTTCTGAACAAAACAGTTGATGGTTTGAACAAAACAAATTGAGAAGTAGATGCTGCAATGATGATGATGAGCTCTACTTTAATGACAAAGCAGAAAGTCATCAATGAACATATTGAAGATTGTGCTAAGCTGAAGCAGGATTTGGAACTTGAAAAGATTGAGAGTGAAAGAATCAAACGTTTGTTGTTGACTTATACAACTTGTGATTATTTGATTGATCGAGTTTATCCTACTGTTGCAGGTCTTGAAGCTTTCCAAGACAAAGACAAAGAAAAGGAAGATACAGATACTGGTAAGAAACAAAGTGTCAAATATAACAAGTGTTCGCCCCCGATTTGGAATAGTTATTCTCCCAGAAAGACAAATGAGGAACGTTTAAATAAGGCTCTCAACATCAAGTTAAAGTCTGAAATCATTGATGAATTACCAGATAACATTGATGTCACATTCACAGCGTCTGACACTGATCATGAGTCCAAGTTGTTAAAGAAAGTTGTCGATCAGGTGTTGGATATGGATGAAGAGTCAAAGTCGGAGTCTAAATCTGAAAGTTTGAGTTCGTCAGAAAAGAGTCCGAGTTCACCGGTTAAACGGGTTTACAATAAAGAATTCCTGTTATCAAAATCTAATTTGAATGACGGACCAATCAAAGTGGCATATACTTTGAATGATTCAGGCAAATTATATTCTGATGAGGAATTTCCAATAAGAAGTGTAAAATCTGAAATGATCAAACAGGGTTTCAATTTAACAAAAATTAATATTTCTGAAATAAAAGATTTAAATCTTCATGAAAATCCTAATAAGTACACTTCTTCAAGAATTCAACAGAGATTGAACAAGAAAATGGGTTACGGTTCTGGTTATGGTTTTCAAAAGAAACCAAACCATAACAGTAATTTCAAAAAGAAAGGTCTTGGTTTTAATTCTTCGAAAAATTATAAAAATGAGAAAAATTATAAACCAAAAACAAAATTTGTTGCAGGAGGAAGTTCTGAAGAAGTGCAGAAGAAACCATTCTGAAAACAGTCAAATCAAGAGTTTCTTGCTGAAATAAAGAAGAATGTGAAGAAATTTGCTTCAAGAGTTGACAGAAGAACCTGTTTCAAATGTCAAAAAGTTGGACATATTGCTTGGAATTGCCAACAGTTCAACAACACAAAACAGGGAGTTTCTTTTAACTCAAAATTGAAAGAAAAATGTGTTGATAAAAAGAAACAACCAACTGAGCAATCTAAAGTGTTTGAAAATTTGACTTTCGAAACTGGTGATGTTTCAAAACGTTTTTACAAAAGAAAAGTTGATTTGAACAAACAAAGATGGGTTGTAAAATCTGATAGTAGTTCTGACAATGAACCTGATTCCATAAAATCAGAGGAGTCATCTGTTGAGAAGAAGAATGAGAATTCCGTTCCAGAGTTGAACGATGAAAACTTTCCAAAATTGTCAAAAGATAATTTGAAATTGAAAGTTGCTAAAGTTGAAATTTCAGATCAATTCTTTGCTGGTAAGAAAGAATTTGATGCTGAAAAGGTGTTTAACGGAAAAGTTAAACATATCTTCGGGAAAATGGTTGATGGGAAAGTGAAAGATGTTAAAGAATTTTACAAATCGAAAAGATGGTGGGACAGATGTGTGCCAAAATCACCCAAGGCTGGTCAGGCTTGGGTGACACCATTTTTAAACTGAAAATCCGGACTTGCCGGAGCTCCCAGGTTGGTAAGAGTGGAGCAGGAATCAGCATCATTCTTGAAAATGTTTGTTTGGTAAATCTACAGCTGATATCTTTATATTGTTATATTTTGATTTACAAATGGTATGGTTGGTGAGTGAACCTACAAGTGATTGAAGAAGGTTTTCACTTACAAGTGGTAAATCAAGGACATTAAATTGTACTTGTTTTTTCCTACAAATGATTGAGAAACGATGTGATGAACCCCAATTTTACAAGTGGTAAAATCGACAAAATTTATTTTCCGGAAAAACCATTTGATTAAAACAAACTTAAGTGTATTGAAATCACAATGGGAAAATAGTTTGTTGAAAAGGGGAGTTCTGATTGTTTATGCCAAGTGGGTGTCGATCTGAAGTGATTCGATATCAGTTGTTACTTTACTTGTACATTTTGTTTTCAAATTTCCTTAAATGATTTTGAATTTTAGGGGGAGTAAGAAATTTCATAAAATCCAAAAACATTTGAAAATTTGAAAAAGTCAAAAACTTGATAAAATTCAAAAACGAGTTTTGTTGTCAAAAAGAGGAAATGATAGTACATCAGTGGACAATCACAGCATGCTAAAGAATTGGAAAGTTAAAAAGTGATAAACGGTCTCACTGATGATGTGTCAGTAGGTTTGTGCACATTTAGTAGATTGTGACGAGATATAAACCTAAAATATCAAACTTGCTTATCTCGTGGGTAACATCTCTCGGATATATGGGTAACCCCCGAAATCTTGTTTGAAGGACCCCTCTTTCTGAGATACTAGGTCTTTATGCTTAGTGATATCTGGGGTATTATCCCGGGACTTCTGATTTTGCGGAAGCAATGGCCTAGTCCCCGGAGAATACTTTACGCTTGCTTGAAATATAGCACCCCCCTCAGCATAAAAAATGATGAAACATTGCAAAATGCTAATCATGTGCTGTTGTAAAAAAAGATCCTCTAAAGGGGACCCACTGAAAGACGAGCCACCATCTCTCTGCTGAACGGAAGTTCTGACCTGAGCTCTCATGGCCTCGCATTTAACCCCTTTACAGATATCATCTAGGTATACTCACCTGTAAGACTGAATATTGGGATCTGGATACGGGAGTATATTCTGAGGTGGGACATGCGAATAAGTTTAAGTCTCTAAAAACATTAATCTCGTATCTCGAAACAGTTGAAATTTGTGTGAAAATTTAAGTGGATCAGTATACTGACAATCTAAGTGAATCGTTTAGAACTTAAAATGGTTAAAGCTTAACGGTGTTGGTGATTCGTCTCATTAAACTGATATGATCCTCTTACACAAACTCACAAAAATATTGTATGTAAATATTTCTTTCCTGCATTTCTTTATATCAAAAATCCAAAAAGATTTTCGGGGTGTTTTAGCATAAATTTTGAAAAATTCAAAAAGATTTTAGACAACTGATGTTGAAAAGCTGATTTTCAAAATTCCGAGTGCTGAACATGACGAACAGGTTTGGGAATGTGTGGAAAGAAAATGTTATGCATACAAGTGGTCATCAGAAATTAAAATTGTTATATCATTAATTGATGTTTTGAACTAAATTTATCAAGTGATTTGCAGGGTTTCTAAATTTGTTATATCTTATCTTTTATGAAACTTATGTTTTGGGTAGAGAATATGCAGGTAAGCCAGGAATCGATCCTGAACCTGTAAATATATGAGCAGAGTATGAGCCAGACTACGATCCCAGCACAATTCAAGGGGGAGTCTGCTAGTAGATCAACATCCGAGGAGGAGAAGAGTTGCTGATGCTAAGAGATCTGATCAAGAGAATTAGAGTGAGATAAGAGCCACGTGGAGATCCTGAAGATAAGAAGAAGAGAGGATGCTTACTCTGTCAGATACTTTGAAAGAGCCCAAAGACTGATAAAGACTGAAGACGGTGAAGACTCGACACTGAAGACTCGTCAACATCCGAGGGGGAGTCTGTTGGTGCATACGTCTGTTGACTTCGTCTTGTATCGAGTCTAGTATTAGATTTGTTAGATCAGGGCACATTGTACGAGAAAAAGATAGGGTTAGTGTGTGTTTGAGCTAATTTCGCTTGAAATGGTACATGCCACTTTCAAGCGAAATCAACTTTGTTAATTCCGCTTGAAATGGCCAGTGCCACTTTCAAGCAGAATCAGCTCATCTATAAATAGGCCTCGAGCGAAATCATTTGTAACTTTGATGTTTCCGGTACCAAACTGTTACCGACGTGTCTGCTGATCTGTAAACTTGTTATAATCAATATACAAGACATTTAGAAGTGAATCAAGCTGTTTTCCAAGTTAATTCATCTGTTTCCGCCTTTTGAATTGATAAAGAACTCTTCTGATTGACTCGTTTGGGTCACAAATCGATCCTACAGAATGGATGTATGGTACGTCTACCATTATACTTAGGATCCTAAATACAGCCAGTACAATGAAATTGTCAGCCCCTAAAGCGGGTACTGGTCCCATTGCCTTTAACTGCACTAGGATAATCATGCGCAACTGGCAAAGGTGTAAGAACCTGATTCGTAGAAGGTAATAGATACCTTAAACTGGGGACAAGCCCATAAACTGGGGATAAACCCAAAACTTTGGAGAATTGATTATATACTTGATCCTTAGTAAAAAGTACACCTACTTCTGCAAAACTCAGAACTTGATGAAAAAGAATAAAGAATCCTTGATCTTTCTCCTTATAATTAAATAATTTAAATAATAATGAAATCATTACCAGACTGAGGATCATGTATCCTATGAGGATCCTTAATATGTATTGGGCATGAAGATAACCAAGGATCCTGGATCCTTTTTACATGAAGTATTTCTTTAAATGGACAGCATTCCAAGCTCTTGGTAATAGATCACCTTCCATTGTTAATAAACGATATGCCTCCTTTCCTGCCTCAGCTTCAATCAGATAGGGGCCTTCCCACTTTGGTGCTAACTTGCCATCAGCAGGATTTATGGTATTTTGAAATGCTTTCCTCAACACCATGTCACCAACTTGAAATTTTCTGATCCTGATATTCTTGTTATAAGCTCCAGCCATCCTTTGTTGATAGCTAGCCAATCTTATTCTTGCTAAATCGCTGAGTTTTTCTATAGTATCCAAATCTTGAACCAAGGTTTCAGCATTTCCTTCAGGATCACGGATGCTTCTTCTTGCAGTAGGGACTACCATCTCTATAGGGATCATAGATTCAACTCCAAACACTAAAGAAAATGGAGTCTGGCCAGTAGCATTCTTGGGAGTTGTTCTATCAGCCCATAACACATAGGGTAATTCTTCTGCCCATTTCCCCTTCTTGGATCCAAGCTTCTTTTTCAAGTTGTTGATGATGATCTTGTTGGATGATTCTGCTTGACCATTAGCTTGTGGGTGGACTGGTGTTAATGTTATCATCCTAATCCCCCAGCTGTCACAAAAGTTAGTAGTTCTACTCCCAATAAATTGGGATCCATTATCACAAATAATTTCAGAAGGTATGCCAAATCTAGTAATGATGTTTCTTTTAATAAAGGATATAACTTCCTTTTCTCTGACTTGTGCAAAGGCTTCAGCTTCTATCCATTTGGAAAAGTAATCAGTCATAGCAAGCATAAACACTTTTCCTCCTGGTGCCTTGGGAAGTTTGCCAACTATATCCACTCCCCATCTCATGAATGGCCAAGAAGAAGATATAGGATGCAGGAGCTCCGCTGGTTGATGAAGGATATTGCTATGTCTTTGACAAGCATCACATTTCTTCACATAATTCACAGCATCCTTATTCATGGTAGGCCAATAATATCCCGTTCTAAGGATCCTTGAGAACAGTGCTCTGTCCCTAGTGTGGTTTCCACAATCTCCTTCATGAAAATCCTTCAGAACTTCTTGGATTTCTAGATCCTCGATGCACCTTAGATATGGACCTGCAAGAGATCGCTTATATAATATGTTATAGTATTGCAAATTGAGATACCTTGACTTTGAAAGCTCTAGGATTTTCTCCAGTAGAAATCTCTCCATGTTGTATATATCTCATGATTGGAAGGATCCATGATCCTGAATTTAATTGTGAGCCATCATTAGGTATGATTGCAGAATCCTCTACTATCTCCATAGATGTGTGATCCTCAATAGCAGGAGCTAAGATGTGGATAATGAGAATTTTAACATCCTCTGGGATCTTCAATGATGATCCAAGGTTGGCTAAAGCATCAGCTTCTGCATTTTCTTCACTGGGTACCTGTGTCAAACTAAAAGAAGCAAAAGAGTCTGGCAATTTCTTGACTATCTCTAGATATTTGATTAGCCTTTCACCTTTAATAGCATAAGAACCATTAAAGTCGTTAGTAATTAACAAAGAATCTACATGTACCTCAAGATACCTGATCCTCATGTGCTTTGCAATTTGCAAACCAGCTATTAGGGCCTCATACTCAGCCTCATTATTAGTAGTTTGAAACTCACAAGCAATTGAGTGGGGTATTATGTCCCCCTGTGGCGAATTTAGTAGTATGCCTAGTCCATTTCCTTTGACATTTGAAGCCCCATCTGTGAAGAGTATCCAAGGATCCTTAGTCTCCTCAAGCTGTTGAACTTCCAACTCAGCTTCCCTTTGTAGATCACTACTGAAATCAGCCACAAAGTTAGCTAAGGCTTGGGACTTAATGGCAGTTCTTGGTTCATATTTGATATCATATGCACTAATCTTGACTGCCCACTTTGCCATCCTTCCTGACATTTCAGGTTTCCTGAGAACATTCTTGATAGGAAAGTTAGTCTTAATAATAATAGGATGAGTCTCAAAATAATGGCGTAATTTAGTAGATGCCATGATTAAAGCAAGAATAAGTTTTTCTAAATGAGAATACCTGGACCCATCATCAAGTAGAGTTTTACTTACATAGCATACAGGATGTTGAGTACATTCATGATCCTTAACTAGGACTGCACTTATTGCCTTAGAAGAAACTGCTAAGTATAAGGATAATATATCCTCCTTTTCTTGTTTCATTAAAGCTGGAGCTGAGGATAGGTAATCCTTAGTGCCTTGAGAGCATTCTCATGCTTTTCCGTCCACTCAAATTTTTTATTCTTTCTCAGGATGTCATAGAATTCTTTGCATTTCTCTGATGACTTTGAGATGAATCTGTTCAAGGCTGCGATCCTTCTTGGTCAATCTTTGCACATCCTTGGCGTTGGCAGGAGACTTGATATTCACAATTGCCTTGATTTGTTCTGGACTTGCCTCTATCCCTCTTTTTGTCACCAAATAACCTAGAAATTTGCCAGCTTTTACACCAAAGTGGCACTTGGAAGGATTCAATTTCATGTTGAATTTATCAAGGATATCAAATGCTTCCTCCAAATCTCTAAGATGATCCTCAGCTCTCTTGGACTTAACCACCATGTCATCAATGCAGACTTCCATTGTGTGTCCAATTTGCTTTTTAAACATCATATTTACTAGCCTTTGGTAGGTAGCACCTGCATTTTTTAGTCCAAAGGGCATAGCAATATAACAATAGATACTCGTAGGGGTCATAAAGGCTGTATCCTCTTGATCAGATGGTTCCATCTGAATTTGTTGGAATCCAGATGAAGCATCCATAAAAGTCAACAACTCATGACCCACTGTAGCATCCACCATGGAGTCAATGTGGGGTAGTGGGAAAGGATCCTTGGGACATGCCTTATTTAAATCCGTAAAATCGACACATACCCTCCACTTTCTATTTTTCTTTTGAATAATAACCACATTGGCTAACCACCTTGGATACTTTACCTCTCTAATCATACCTGCTCTGAGCAGTTTTACTAGCTCCTCTTGGATGATGGCATTCCTCTCAGGTGCAAACTTTCTCCTCTTCTAATGTATGGGTTTGAATGACCTGTCAATGACAAGTTTATGCGTAATAATATCTTTAGAAATACCTATCATGTCCTTGTGATTCCAAGCAAAGGTAGCTTTTCTCCTTTTTAGGAAGGATATTAAATCCTGTTCAATGTTATCGAGGATCCTGGATCCTATAAAAACCTTGGATTCAGGATCCTGGGGATCCATCAGGATATCTTTAACATCTTGTTCTCTCGCCTCCAGGACATCTCTTGGAGGATACTTTAATTGCTATGCCTCCCTAGGTCTTGAGGCTGTCTTCATTGATGAAGTGTAACAATTCTTGGCTTCTTGCTGATCACTTTCTATCTTCACCACACCCCATGGAGTAGGGAGTTTAACACAATGATGATATGTAGATGAGACTACTTTCATATCATGTATCCATGGCCTACCAAGGATAACATTACAACAAGATAAGCAATCTATGACACAAAATTTTTGAAAAAAATTAACTCCCTACATGTAAATGGAAAGTTTAATGCCCCCCAATGTGTTCTTGGTTTCTCCACTGAATCCTACAAGAACTGATGATCTTGGGATAATTTCTGATTCAGGGATGTTCATTTTCTTGAGGACATCGAGTTGAATAATGTTCACTAACCTTCCTCCATCTATAAGAATCCTGCAAACAAAATGGTTAGAAATAAACAATGTAATAACAAGACCGTCATGATGAGGATCCTGAATAACTACACTGTCATCCTCATCAAAGGATATGAACTTATCCTGTGCAAGGATGGAAGTTCGAATAGGCCTATCCCCATTCTCCATCTTTGTCTCTTTCGCATGCCTCCTGGCTGCTGAAAAGGAAGTGCCACATATATTTGATCCATCGGAAATGAGGTTGATAATTTGGGCATCAGCTGGAGGAGCAGGAGCCCTTTCTGGAATTTTTTCAGGATCCTGGATCCTTGATTTCTTTCTTCCAAATAGCTCCTTCAAATATCCTTTGCTTAACAGGTAACCAATCTCTTTTCTGAGTGCTATACATTCATCGGCGAGATGACCAAAATCTTTATGATAGGCACACAATTTGGATTTGTCTTTTGTAGCAGCTGGCTTATCATTCTTTCTAGGCCACCTAGCTTTATCACCTAGATTCTGCATAGCCATGATTAGTTCATTGTTATCAACAACAAAGCAATATTTAGAAATAAGAGGATAATCTTCATCATCCTCTTCTTGCTCCACAGCATGCACATTTTGATTGTCAGACTTGTTGTATGATTTAGATTTATTGTTCCTAAAATAGGATCCTTGCTTTTCTTGCTTTTAGGATCCTGACAATCTTTCTTGGATCCTTTTATCATCCTCTAAACGGATGAATCTAAGGGCCCTGTTTCTTACTTCATCAAGGTTCCTACAAGGAGTCATAACAAGATCATCATAGAATTGTGAATCCTTAAGCAAACCCATTTTAAAAGCCTCTACAGTTGTGGCAATATCCAAATTGGGAATTTCTAAGGATTCTCTACTGAATTTAGTTATGTAATCCCTTAATGATTCATTTTGACCCTGAGTTACCCTATATAAATCACTAGTTAAACGTTCAAATCTCCTACTATATGAAAATTGGATATTGAACAAGTTAACTAGATTAGCAAATGAAGTAATAGAGTAGGGAGGAAGACTTAGCAGCCATTTAAGAGCTGATCCTGTCAATGGGATCCGAAACCCTTGCATAGACATGCTTCTTTTAACCTTTCAGGAATGGGGTTGATCTCCATTCTCTCCCTGTATTGAGCTACATGCTCTTCTGGATTAGCTGTGCCATCATAGAGCTTCATATTTGGTGTTTGAAATATCTTTGGTATATCTGCATCACATATAGGTGGTACAAAGCGAGATACCCTATGACTCCCATCCGGAATCTCAGGAATTGGCTTAGCCACTCCTGGGACACTGGATATCATATCCTTGAGTTTTTGCAACTCCTTTGCCATAGCTTGGTTGATTCCTGGTTCCTGCACAAAGCCATGGTTAGCATTCTAAGATGTATTTAAAGTGTTACCTCCTGATTGATTCAAGGTTGGGATTCCTGATGTGAATCCAAACTGGTGTGAATCTGGAATAATCGTGGGACCAGATGAGGTAACAGTCTGCATGGGAATGAAGTCTCCCACATGAATTTCTGAACTTCTGGGTTGTTGACTCCTTAAGGATCCTTGATCCTGAAAGATGTTGGATCCAGCATGCATCGGAGCTGAAGGTCTTGGAGGATACTCCATGGATCCGTGAACCTGCGATGAGGATCCTTGAACCTATGAAGAGGATCCTCGATGCTGAAGATAGGATCCTTGAGCCGATAGAGTCCCCATGTATCCTCCTGAATTTGAGAAGGATCCTTGATGCTGAAAGGAGGATCCTTGAGGCTGTAGAGAGGATCTTGAAGGCTGGAAGTAGGATCCTTGAGCCTGTGTCATTGCCAATGATCCATAGTGCATATTTGATGATCCTCCATGGTACTAGACACCTGATGCGTGGAATGCTGAACAGTTGTTGTCGGAGTGCCGAAATCCAATGATCTAGGCACCAATGGATAGTGATCCTCCGTTGATCTCTTCAATTTCTTGATTTCATCAATTTCCCAAGGATCATTTCATTAGTTTTGTCCTGCAACTGCATGTAATCCTTCATCTGCAAAATCAAAGAATAAAGATCATTGTTAGTAGGACCAGAAGAAACAACAGTAGTTGATTTTGTGAAAATGGGGGTTGTCTTCTTCGCAGCATTCTCAGCATTCTTCTGGGATCCAGAAGGAACATGAGGCAAAGGTGGAATGCTCTATGAAGAGGTGATCGTCGACATGGAGCTTGAAGTGTTTTTCGCATGAGAAGCCATGTGGTTGAAGGTAATGAACAGAAATGAATGAAATGAACAAGATTTTCAAGAATGAAGCACCCCGATTGCCCCACGGTGGGCGCCAAACTGTTTTGGTCAAAAATCACACAATGATAATGTAACCAAATCTGATTTTTGTGAGGTTAGATTCTTGGTTAATTGAACAAATGTATAAACAAAAAATGAATGAAATGAATGTTCAACACAAGGATTTATACGAGGAAAAAGCCCTTGATCAATGAGTGATCTCCGGCATAAAAAACCTCGGGTGATGGAAACTACCGATCACCAACTATATTAAACAAACAAGGTTTACAACTTCGAATGATAACAAGCTTGGTACAAAGATTGCTAATGTGTAAATGTGTGTAATCGCCAAGTGTTTGCAGAGAGTTCGAGTGTTGTGTATGTGTGTTGCTAATAATGCTAAATGAAGCTTGTTATCCCCTTTAAAATTAGAAATTATCTAACTAACAAACTATCCGAAATAGGTACAAGCTTCCCCACGATCACCATAACGGTCATAGAGTCATTACACGTGCAAATATGTCAAGCATATTCCCCTAGAATCTCGGTTGGACCAAGTTTCATTCGAATACACCTACAAAACAAGTTCAAACATGATGGAAACAATTTTTAGTTTAGGATAATAATGTAACAACTCTCATTAAAATTACTATTTCTTATTTTAATTTGTCCAATGGGAAACCCTAATCGAGACCCCCAAGTAATATTGCATGACCCCTAAAATTTTCAGAACAATCGGAATTAGGATTAGGGCCCCTAAAACTCAGGGGGGGTATTCCCTAATTGGTATTATCTAAACAGTTCGCTATAGACATCGAATTTTATCGAATGGTCGACTCACTCAAGCTACAAATACATGAGGCTACCCTATGCTAGAAGGGTACCCGTCGCGCCACGCGACGGCGCCGGGTTTTCAGTATAAATATAGGGTTTTGGCACTTGCATTTTGGCATTGGTTCGACGTAAAAACTCATTTTGTACGTTGAGATATCATCAGTTTACTCCAAAAACACACACAAGCACGAAATTCTGCCGCGATAACAGGGTAATAACTCGTTCACTGCTACGATTTAATGTCCGATTGATAAAAACCAATCCGATGGATGTTTAAGTGCTGCCCGTATTTGGGCTATACTTTGTCATTCGTCGTGAAGGTTTTGATCTCGTGAGTTGTCGTAAAAGTTGTATTAAGTTACTGACCTAGTTTTCGTGTGCATTGTTATATGAATTAGGTTAATCAGGCTAAAATCAGTAGGCTAAACGCTGCCTTTCTAAATCTGCAATGTGAGTCATTCTCTTTTTATCAAAGTGCTTTACAAAACCCTAAATGTTTTCCAGTTATAATTACAGGGATTAAGTCTTTGTAATCTTCAATTACTGCCGGTATGTGGGGTTTTGTATACATTACTTGATACCCATCACCATTGGACAACGGGTTAGCCAATGGGTGATCTAACCATAGTCACAGATACAGTCGAGTGACAAATACCGATTTAGAGTAATTGGTTGATAGAAACAATATAATCACCCTTAATACTGTATATTATAACAGTGTGTCGTTTTGTGCAACTTGAATGACTCGCTAGTATTTCCCTGCTGATAAAACCTTTTTAAAACATGTTTCAGGTGATCTGTTGTGATCCAGGAAAGAGTGTCGTGTAGCATTACAAGCTTGAGGAGGTGGCTCAATAAAATAAAGAAACATGTTTTTGTAAAAACAAGGATTTCCTTGTGAAATCACCTTTATTGTAAATTATGGATGTTAATCCCAATTTGTGAAATAAAATAAATTGGGCATTTTCAAGTTTTAAAAGATCCTGTTAAAATTCCGCTGCCAACATAATAATTACCACGGGTTTCTGTCCCGCGGCTCCTGAAACGGGTAAAACCGGGCCGAGGGTCGTGACAGAAAAAGGTGGTATCAGAGCCACTGATTTAAGCTAATTAAGTAGTTAGAAATACTTAATTTTTCTGATTGCTATTCTGTGATTATGTGAAAAATTGATTTATAAAATTTTTACTTAGAAGTTTGTGTGTTTTTCATATATGCTCACAGCATGAATGAGTTATCTGAAGCTCTTCATAATATCACCATCCATTCTGCTGAAATGGAAGTTTTCGGGGATTTTTCTAGTTATTGGGCCGACACTGATGAACCTATAGAATTCCAAGTCCAACCTCCGGAGAAACCAAAGCCGAAGAAGAGAAGAAGATTCGTGGGCTGGAGACGTGTGCGCAGGAAGAAAACAACGGCACCAAAAGTCAAAAAGACTGAGGATCCGATGGATAAAGGGAAAGGAATAGAAATCGGGGAAAGTTCTAGGCAAGCCAAGGATATGCCATCATGGGAGGAGCTGGATCGTAAACTGGCACTTAGCGACCTCATCGGACCTGCCGATGAAAACCTTTTCAATTACCCTGCGGAAGCACAACTTCTAGTTAATCTAGAGCCTGCTATCCCAGATCCTATTATCTACCCCCGACCTCTACCAGAAGAGCTGGAAGAATGGTGGACAACTGACTGACAATTTTAGAACCTTTTGAATAACCCTAATACCTTTTCCCCCAATTTGACCCTAAGCCTCCACTACATCCACCTATGAGCACAGAAAACTTGGCTGAACTCCGCCACTATGGCGAGGAGCTGGTGGATGCAGGAAATAGAATCCGGGAAATGGGAGAAAGGATATCATGGAAGTACGACGAGAGGGAACGTCGCTTCTAAGATACCAGCTGACGGTGGTGGGGTGACTATGTGGTTGTGGTTGTATAATAATAAAATAATAATAATAATAGTAATAAAAATATAATCCTGTAAAATAACCTAAAAAAAACTCTTGTAAGATAACTAGTGTGTACGGACGCATAGTAATATATAAAATATGGAAGTCGAAAAATCGACAATTTTGGCTATACTTGTGACGTGATTTTTGTGCGATTGTTTTGCATTTAGTCGTTATTTATTTTATGCTAATAACTTATATATATTAATTACCAGATGGAACACGCTGATAATGACCCAGTTAACAAGGTTAACCAATCTGAGCAAAACAATGAAGATCATTTTCTTAATAGGCAAGACATAGAAAACATCGTCGCTCAAGGAATAGCCAATGCTATTCCGGCAATCGTCGCTGCGGTTAAAAGTCTTGTTGAGCCTTCACAAGCTCACCCTAGTAAACGCACGCGCGACGATGATTTCAGTAATAGTGTTAACGGAGGCGACGATAACGACAACTTGATTCAAGCCCCGATACTTAAAAGAATGAAAGCTGCAACGCCTGGTTGCACTTACAAGGAATTTCTTGCTTGTAAACCTGTTGAATTTGCAGGCAATGAAGGGGCGACAGCTGCACTGCGTTGGTTGGAGAAAACCGAGGTAGTAATTAAAATAAGTAAATGTGCCAAGGAGGATAAAGTCATGTATGCTTCTCACCTTTTCAAGGAAGAAACATTAGAATGGTGGAATACGGTGCTGCAAGCTAAGGGAAGTGACATGGCTTATGCCATGAGTTGGGAAGAATTTAAGCGTTTGGTGGAAAGAAAATTCTGCCCAGAATATGAAAAAGAACAAATGGCGAATAAATTCCTGAGCCACCGAATGGTGGATGTTGATTGTCGAGGGTATACTTCGAAGTTTGTCGAATATGCTCGAATTGTGCCAACTCTGGCTTCGCCAGAACCGGTACTTATCTCTCGCTATATTTAGGGTTTAATTAGCGAGATCCGTGATATTGTTAAAGTTGCGAGACCCCGCACAATCGATGATGCAGTGGAATTAGCCAACACTTTGACTGACGGACTGGTGCGTACGCGAAAAGAAAGCAGAAAGAAGGAACTGGCCCAGAAAATTACCCAAGGATTTCGTATGGGTAATAATAGCAACTTCAAGAGAAAGGGAACTGGATCATCTCCCACTCCGCCGTTCTGCAGAAACTGTAAAAAGAAACATTTTGGAAAATGTAATGAAACCTGCAACTTTTGCAAAGCTCTAGGACATCATGAAGAAGAGTGCAGAAAGAAAACAAGGATCTGCTACAACTGCGGCGAAACTGGCCATTTTAGACCAGAATGCCCTAAATTGGTCAAACTAACAGATAACAAGGCCAAAACTGCTGAAGGAACTAACAAGAAGAACATAAGAGCCTTCCAACTGACCACGCAGGAAGCCGAACGATTCCAGACGTAATAGCTGGTACGTTCTTAGTTCACAATGTTTATGCGAAAGTATTATTCGACTCTGGTGCAAACCAAAGTTTTATAAATATTTCATTCTGCCATGCTCTTAAGTTACCCTTAACGAAACTTAGGCAAGTTTTTACCGTAGAAACGGCAGACGGGAACTCTGTTAACATAGATACGGTTTTGTAAAAAGAAAATATAGAACTTTCAGGTCATAAATTTTCTGCAAACCTATTACCCATGAATTTAGCAGAATTCGATGTGGTGTTAGGAATGGATTGGTTAGTAGCCAACCATGCTCGGATCCTTTGTGATAAGAACTCAATAGAAGTCCGTGCACCCACAGGAGAAGTAATTATGATTACAGGGGATAAGCCACGTAAGCCAATGAAGTTAATTTCAGTAATGAAAGTTGCTAGTTATGAACGAAAGCAAGGAATAGTGTATATGATTTCGGTAATCATTAACACTAAGGGTAAGGAACTTAAGGAAATCCCTGTAGTATCAGAGTACTCGGATGTATTCCCAGAAGAACTACCAGGATTACCACCAGATAGGGAGATAGAATTTAGAATTCATTGGATTCCTGGAACTACACCCGTAGCTAAAGCACCCTACCGATTAGCACCCACTGAAATGTTAGAATTGAAAAAGCAATTAGATGAATTGCTCAGTAAAGGATTCATACAACCTAGTTCATCCCCTTGGGGAGCACCAGTGTTGTTTGTGAAAATGAAAGATGGTTCGATGAGAATGTGTATCGATTATAGGGAACTGAATAAGGTTACAATTAAGAATCGATACCCATTGCCTAGGATTGATGATCTTTTCGATCAACTTCAGGGGGCCAGATATTTTTCTAAGATAGATTTACGCTCCGGATATCATCAATTGAAGGTACCAGAAGAAGACATACCTAAAACCGCTTTCAGAACTAGGTATGGTCACTACGAGTTTACAGTTATGCCTTTTGGACTAACAAATGCTCCTGCAGCATTTATGGACATGATGAATAGGATCTGTAAACCATACTTGGATAATTTTGTAATTGTCTTCATCGACGATATACTTATTTACTCCAAAAGTCAGAACGAGCATTGTGAGCACCTGCATGCACTCTTAACTTTGTTAAGAAAGGAGAAACTTTATGCCAAATTCTAGAAGTGTGAATTTTGGCTACAGGAAGTGCAATTTTTAGGTCACATGGTAAATCATGAAGGTATTCACGTAGATCCTGCTAAGATAGAAGCAATCACCAAATGGAAGGTCCCGCAATCAGCTACGGAAGTTAGAAGTTTTCTAGGATTAGCTGGATACTATAGGCGCTTCATTAAGGATTTTTCTAAGATAACTGTGCCATTAACTAAGTTAACCTGTAAAACAGTTAAGTTTGAATGGGGACCGAAGCAAGAAAAGGCTTTTAAGGTTTTAAAGCAAAAGTTAACAAACACCCCACTTCTTGCCTTACCCGAAGGGACAGAAGATTTTGAAGTTTACTGTGACGCTTCTAAGCTAGGATTAGGATGTGTGCTAATGCAAAGCAAAAAGGTAATTGTGTATGCCTCAAGGTAACTGAAGAAGCATGAAGAAAATTATACGACTCATGACTTAGAATTAGGAGCCATAATTTTTGCCCTTAAGATTTGGAGACATTATCTGTACGGAAGTAAGTTTACTATCTATACAGATCATAAGAGTTTAAGATACATATTTGGGCAAAAAGAATTGAACATGATGCAAAGGAGATGGATGGAAATTCTAAGTGACTACGACTGTGATATTCAATATCACGAAGGAAAAGCAAACGTAGTTGCAGATGCCTTAAGTCGTAAGTATCATGAAAAGAAAAAGCGAGTTCGTGCTCTTAGATTAAATCTACAGTAAGATTTAATGGAACAACTGAAAAACATTCAAGAAACAGCAATCAAGGATGATGCTGAAGGAATGAAAGGAAGAATAAAGGCACTAGAGCAAGGGGTTGATGGAATTTGGAGATTCCACAAAAGAAGGATTTGAGTACCTAAGCAAGGAGAATTATGAAATAAGATTTTAGAGGAAGCCCATAAATCTAGATATATCATGCACTCTGGAAATAATAAAATGTACAAAGATTTAAGGAATAACTTCTGGTGGATAGGAATGAAAAAGGACATAGCTAGATATGTATCTAAGTGTCTAACTTGTTCACAAGTTAAGGCAGAACACCAGAAACCTTCAGGATTACTACAACAATTAGAAATGCCTGTTTGGAAATGGGAACTAATAACCATGGATTTTGTTACTAAGTTGCCCAAAACCAGAAAAGGTAACGACGCTATTTGGGTAATTGTGGATCGATTAACCAAATCAGCTCATTTCCTACCCATGAAGGAAACCTTTAGCATGGAAAGGTTGGCAAAATTGTATGTAGATGAAGTAGTATCCTTACATGGAGTCCCACTCTCTATTGTATCGGATAGAGATAGTCGTTTCACTTCGCATTTCTGGACAAGTTTCCAAGAAGCCATGGGGACGCGATTAAATTTAAGTACAGCTTATCATCCCCAAACAGACGGACAAAGTGAAAGGATGATTCAAACCTGGAAGACATGCTCAGGGCATGTGTAATAGATTTTGGTGGAAACTGGGATGACCACCTACCCTTAATTGAATTCTCCTATAACAATAGTTATCATGCAAGCATTGAAGCTGCCCCATTCGAAGCACTGTATGGGCGAAAGTGCAGAACTCCAGTTTGTTGGGCAGAAATAGGAGAAAGCCAATTATCAGGTCCTGAAATCGTACAAGAAACCACCGACAAGATCACTCAAATCAAGGAAAGACTGAAAACGGCTTGAGATCGCCAGAAGAGTTATGCAGACAATCGACGTAAGCCACTGGAATTTCAAGTTGGAGATAAGGTACTCTTAAAAGTTTCTCCTTGGAAAGGAGTAGTTCGGTTCGGTAAAAAGGGAAAATTAAGTCCAAGATACGTGGGACCATTCCCCGTAATCCAGTGAATAGGACCAGTTGCCTATCGCTTACAACTACCAGAAGAATTAGTTGGGGTACATGATGTGTTTCATGTATCTAACCTCAAGAAATGTCTATCTGACGAATCCCTGGTAGTACCTCTTCAAGATATAGAGGTCAATGAGAAGTTAAAATTTGTGGAGAAACCACTGCAGATAGAGGACAGAAAGGTCAAGTTTCTTAAACACAAAAGACTAGTACTGGTCAAAGTCAAGTGGGATTCGAAGAGAGGACCTGAGTACACTTGGGAGCTAGAATCGGAGATGAAGCGAAAATATCCCTACTTGTTCCAGTAAATCTCGAGGATGAGATTTTAATAAGGTGGGGAGGATGTATAAATATAGGGCTTTGGCACTTGCATTTTGGCGTTGGTTCAACGTAAAAACTCGTTTTGTACGTTGAGATGTCATCAGTTTACTCCAAAAACACACACAAGCACGAAGTTCTGCCGCGATAACAGGGTAATAACTCGATCACTGCTACGAATGAATGTCCGATCGAAAAAAACCAATCCGATGGATGTTTAAGTGCTGCCCGTATTTGGGCTACACTTTGTCATTCGTCGTGAAGGTTTTGATCTCGTGAGTTATCATAAAAGTTGTATTAAGTAACTGACCTAGTTTTCGTGTGCATTGTTATTTGAATTAGGTTAATCAGGCTAAAATCAGTAGGTTAAATGCTGCCCGTCTAAATCTGCAATGTGAGTCATTCTCTTTTTATCAAAGTGCTTTACAAAACCCTAAATGTTTTCCAGTTATAAATACAGGGTTAAGTCTTTGTAATCTACAATTACTGCCGGTATATGGGGTTTTGTATACATTACTTGATACCCGTCACCATTGGACAACGGGTTAGTCAATAGGTGATCTGACCATAGTCACAGATACAGTCGAGTGACAAATACCGATTTGGAGTAATTGGTTGATAGAAGCAATATAATCACCCTTAATACTGTATATTATAACAATGTGTTGTTTTGTGCAACTTGAATGACTCGCCAGTATTTTTCTGCTGATAAAACCTTTTTAAAACATGTTTCAGGTGATCTGCTGTGATCCAGGAAAGAGTGCCGTGTAGCACTACAAGCTTGAGGAGGTGGCTCAATAAAATAAAGAAACATGTTTTTGTAAAAACAGGGATTTCCTTGTGAAATCACCTTTATTGTAAATTATGGATGTTATTCCCAATTTGTGAAATAAAATAAATTGGGCATTTTCAAGTTTTAAAAGATCCTGTTAAAATTCCACTGCCAACATAATAATTACCACGGGTTTCTGTCCCGCGGCTCCTGAAACGGGTAAAACCGGGCCGAGGGTCGTGACAAATAATGAGGATCCTGGATCCTTAGCCTTTCTGCATCATCTTCTGAGGATCCTTAATTCAAAGAGAACCAAGGATCCGTGATCCAGGCCACACTTGAGGATCTGTGATCCATACGCTATAAAATTCTATCCCTAATAGTTATGATGTCAAAACATGTCTTAAACGAGTTGGTTCTGATATAAACCATATTTATCCTAAGAATCGTAAGAACAGATCCTAGCACTTAAAAAAAGTTAAATTAGCAGATACTAAAACAATACATACATAAAAGTAGCACTTTTGAATTATATTAGCACATGAAAATTAATCAAGATAATTGATTTTAGCACATATGTGAAATGATATCAGCACTTTTCTTTATCAGCATATTGAAAACAAAAGGAAGATCCAAATAAACAAATAATTGCTTGTTAGCATAATTTTAAGAAATTCAAGATAATTGATATTATTTAGGTTATCATTTTACCATTTCTCTATAGTGGTTGGATGCCACATGACACTTTTTGAATGGTTCTTACAGTTTGTATACGAAATGTGGTTTGTATTTCATCCTACTCCTGTCTTAAACACCATTTAAAGTTTACGGATGTGCTAAATGCATCCATCCCTATATTATTTTTCGTAAACAAATTTGTTCTGCCTACTAAATCAGTTATTTCATCTCCCTACTTTTACTCGATAGGGTACATTTAAACATTCTAGCTACACATCTAGACTTTCCAGTGAGACAAACATTGAATGAATCCTGAAAGTCTCATATGAGTTTGAAAAAAAAGAACAATAACTATCGACATCTTATAAAATTTGAAGAAATATATGTGTATATTGCTCAATATACTTGTCACTATATCGACCCATGTGAGAAGAAAAAGTCTCTCTACATAAAGAGAGATATGAAAATTGAATTTATAATACTAGTGATTACAGGATAAAAAGAAAAACAATAAATACAATTAATACAGATTATTTGACAGGTAATAAATCTTGTGATTGAGAGAAATCAATGGGATTGTTGTTGTCTATTATCCCCCTTCAAGCGAAACGACAGTGCACGAACTCGAAGTAACTCCCGAAAGTGTTCAAACTGAGGTCGTGGTAAGCTCTTGGTAAAGATGTCCGCTAGTTGAAGCTTCGTAGGAACAAACCGAGTGTGTAGCTTTCCCGACATAACAAGTTCTCGTACAAAATGATAGTCTAAATCGATATGCTTGGCCCGTTTGTGAGAGACAGGATTTTGACTCATAAATAGCGTACTCTGATTGTCACAAAGAAGAGTGGGTCTTGTTGGTGGCAGAGCATGAAGCTCTTTTAACAGATGAGTGATCCAAATGATTTCAGCCGCCGTATTTTCCATAGACCTGTATTCCGACTCACAACTTGATCTGGAAACGGTTGGTTGCTTCTTTGCGCTCCACGAAACCGAGTTGCCTCCCAATAAAAAAAAATTTTGAGTAACCATATGTGGATCGACTAGTTTCGATACACCTAGCCCAATTGGCATCGGAGTACCCCAAAATGGTAGTGAACTGTGGTCGTAGAAACACTAGACCATGCGAGATAGTACCCTTAACATACCTTAAGATACGTTTGATGAGTTGAAAATGTTTTTCTGTCGGTGCATGTAAAAACTGACAAGCTTGAGTTACGGCATAAGCAAGGTCGGGTCTTGTGATAGTTAAGTATTGAAGAGCCCCAACAATGGAACGATAAAATGTAGGATCAGAGTATGGTGTACCGACAGACGTAAAAGTGTCAGTTGTGGAAAGAGCAGTGGAGACCGGTTTAGCATCAGTAAGACCGGCACGAGTGAGGATATCATTAGCATATTTGGTTTGAGTAAGGAAAATACCATTTGGATTATGAACAACTTCTAGACCCAAAAAGTAACTTAACATGCCCAAGTCCTTAATGGCAATTCTTGGTGCAGACGACTTATAACGGTTGCAAGAAATTAGACGTATTGCCAGTAAGAATAAGGTTGTCTACATAAACCAAAAGATACATAAGAGCTTCTCCTTGATGAAAGACGAAAAGTGACGAATCTGCTCGACTACAAGTGATACCGTAGGAAACAAGAAACGAACTAAGCCGTTGAAACCAAGCCCATGGAGCTTGTTTGAGTCCATAGAGAGCTTTGTTTAATTTACAAACATGATTTGGAAAAGCCGAATTAACAAAGCCTAGCGGTTGTTCCATGTAGACAGTTTCAGATAGAGAGCCACTAAGAAACGCATTATTAACATCTAGTTGATGAAGTGGCCAAGCATGAATAATGGCTAAGGAAAAAACAATGCGAATGGTGGAGGCTTTGACAACCAGACTAAAGGTATGCGAGAAATCAAGACTCGGTATTTGTGTAAAGCCTTGAGCAACTAGTCGAGCTTTGTGTCGATCAAGAGAGCCATCTTAATTATATTTTGTTCGAAACACCCATTTGGAGCCAACCACAATAGTCAATACGGGCCGAGGCACAAGTATCCAAGTGCAGTTTCCTTGAAGAGCTTTGAGTTCATCTTGCATGGCTTGCATCCAGTGGGGGTGTTTCGAAGCACTTTTTAATTCTTTCGGATCACTAGATGCAAGCATAGCTGCATGAAGACAACTATGCATGATAGTAGCAATATAGGCTCCATGTTTGGGGTTGGGTTTAAGTACTCCAGTTTTCAAACGGGTAACCATGGGATGAGACAGAGGTGGTGGAGGTGGCTGCGTAGGAGCAACCGATGGTGTGATAGGTTAAGGACCAGGTTCGAAAGATGTAGATGGAGGTTGAGCATTGGTTTTGGAATTTGTGGAGGGTGATGAGGTGGAGTTAGCAGATGTGAGAGGGTCTATAGGTGTGGTTTGTGGGATATTATCAGTGGATGCATTGGAGTTATGTGCAGTTATTATGTTCCTGGTAGGTGGAGAGAAAAAGATTTGAATAATTGGTTTGAGGGGAGCCACTGTGAAACGAAAAAAAAAAGATTCATCAAACCGTGCGTATCGGGTCACATACGTGCGAGAACTTTGAGGATCAAAGCATTTGTATCCTTTATATTGAGGTGCATACCCATAAAAATGCATGGAATACTTCGAGGGGCTAGTATGTGAGGCATAATCTCGAAGGTATGGGTAAACGCAACACCTAAAAACAAGAAAGTTATTGTAGGTGGGTGTTGTAGAAAACAACGCCTCAATCGTTTAAGGTTTTGGAGGGTAGACGATTGGTAATGTAAGTTGCGGTGCTAAAGGCGTCAACCTAATGAGTGACCGGCACTCGGGCATGAAAGAGCATAGCTAGGCCCTTTTCCACAATACGGCGATGCTTCCTTTTGACTCTACCGTTTTGAGGGGAGGTATAAGGGCTTGAAAGACGGTGAAATGTGCCATTATCATCAAAAAAAAATTCACACATATTGGTTAACAAATTCTGTGCCTCCATCGCTTTGAAAGACCTTAACTTTCCGTGAGAATTGTGTTTGAACAAACCTCAAGAAGGTTTGTAAGATGAAATAAAATCCATTTTTTGTTTTAAGAGGATATAACCAAGAATACCTCGTATGATCATCAATAAACACAACATAAAATTTATATCCATCATTACTAGCAACGGGCGAAGGACCCCATAGGTCACAATGCACAAGATCGACAGGATGTAAAGCACGTTTCTCATTCAAAGAGATTTCGCAAGTTAACAAGGAGAACAAATATTAGGTTTAGGTAAAATAGAAGTAAATGATAAACAACCATGTCTTTTTAAAACCAAAATAGTATCAAAAGCAACATGCCCCAAACGATTGTGCAAGAATTCAAATGAGGCTTTATTAGACGAAACAAAAGTAACAAAGGCAAGGTTATTTTCTAGAAGCACATAGAGACCGTTTTCTCACCGACCTTGAGCGAGAGGTTGGCTTGTTTTTCAGTCCTTAATAGTAAAAAATGAATTTGAGAATAGAACATCGACGGGATAATCATTTGTTAACTCACTAATGGAAAAAAGATTCTTGGTTATCTTAGGGATAACCAATACATCTTTTAATGAAACGCGGTTATTTAGACAAACATGACCCTTATGAGAAATGGGCAAGGATTGACCATTACCAAAGACAACAGCAGTTTTACCGGGGTAAGAAATGGAAGTGTGAAGATTACCAGTGGTGTTTGTCATATGAGAAGTGGCACCAGTGTCGGCTGTCCAATCCGGGCCATCGGTGGTGACATGACACTGGGCCTGAAAGGCCTGAGCAATTGTTTCTTCACTGTTGGCAGTAGCCGTAAAGGTAGCTAGTCGGGGACACTTGTTGGCATAGTGCCCTTCGGTTCCACAAAGCTGACAATGAGGCGGCTTACGAGGTCCACGAGAGTAGTTGGTGTTGGGGGCTAAACCACGATTGAAAGTGGCCGATTTGGATTTGTTGGCAGACGAAACGGTACGACGAGGAGAGCGGTTCTGATGTGCAACGAAGGCAACGAGAGCAGAGGTCGGTGGATGAAGCATTTGGAGGAATTGCTCACGACTTTCAGCCTTGGTGACCAATTCCCGGAATGAGAAAGGGTCGCGATTAGTACGAATAGCCGTGGAGAAATTCTCGAAGGGTGCTCCAAGTCCACATAAAAACCAATGAGTTTTGTCCGTATCAGTAACGGGCTGACCAATGGCCGCTAACTAGTCACAGATAGCCTTAAACTTGAGACCAAACTCAGTCACAGATGCAGAGCCTTTGGTGAGTTAGCGGAGACTGTCACGGAGTAAATGCATCCGTTCAAGAGATGTGTTACTGTACGCTGCCTGTAAGGCTAACCAGATCTGACGAGCCGATGAGAGGCCAAGAACTTCAACAACGGCCTCTTCTGTTAGGGAAGAATTGAGAATGAGAACCGCTCGATGATCTTCATCTAGCCAAGTTGCATAGTCAGGATTTGAAACCTCTTGCTCGATGATCTTCATCTAGCCAAGTTGCATAGTCAGGATTTGAAACCTCTTGGCTTCAACAGTGATAGTCGATGATGGAGGAGAACGAGAACCATCGACATGACCGACAAATTTTTGGTAGGCAAGAAGAGGTAAGATTTGGTTTTTCCAATAGAGATGGTGGAAGAAAGCTTGATAGTGATCATGTGGAGAATGGTTACCATGGGAAGAGTGGTATCTGATGAGGAAGAAGTAGACATGGGGCGGTAGGCGTGGGAAAAAGAAAAAGAAAAAAAAGGGTTTTAGAAAAAGGAATGATTTTTGGCTCTATACCATGTGAGAAGAAAAAGTCTCTCTGCATAAAGAGAGATATGATAGGGCTGTAAACGAACCGAACGAACACGTACGAGACCTTGTTCGTGTTCGTTTGTTAAAAAATATATGTGTTCGCGAACCGTTCACACGAACACTTATCGAACGGGATTTTATGTTTGTGTTCGTTTGTTAAGGAAATGAACTTGTTCGTGTTCGTTTGTGTTTGTTTGTTAATTTTAGGCAACGAACGTTGGCGAACACAAATGAGCACAAACTAATGTTCATGAACACAAATGGAAATAAACGAACACAAACAATCGTTCATGAACAGAATATATAATACACTGACACTTATTAAATATTTCATTTGTCAGAATTTTGATATATTTAAATAAATATAAAAGCTAAAAATATTAATGAACTATTAAACACAAGCGAACACGTTATCGAACGTTCACGAACATAAACGAACGAACGCGACCTCTGTTCATGTTTGTTCATTTAACTAAACGAACGAAATTTCTTGTTCGTGTTCGTTTATTTAATAAACGAACGAACACAGACGAACTTCCCGCCGAACGGTTCACGAACTGTTCGCCGAATGTTTGGTTCGTTTACAGCCCTAGATATGAACATTGAATTTATAATACAAGTGATTATAGGATAAAAAGGAAAACAATAAATACAATTAATACAGATTATTTGACAGGGAATAAATCTTGTGATTGAGAGAAATCAACCGGATTGTTGTTGTCTATTAACCCATAAGTTTGACTATTTCAACTCCAATTTTAACACTCTCCAACTCCACATGTGAAGCGTTTATTGCCTTTTAAGCTACCTCAACAGCTGTATCAAATCCAAAAGATTTGTCTATCTCTGTAATGAAAGAAAATTTTGAGCTATGCACTTTTTCTATCACCTCTTAAGCATCAAAAGTATACTATACATTAGTTGTGTGCATAAAACTGAATTAACCGACCTATAACCAAATTAATTGAAAAACCGAAAAGAAAACCGATGGGTCGGTTAATGATTTTTCAAAAACCGATATACACGGGTCGGTTATGGTTTTCCATTGTTCCATAACCACCATAACCGAACCGACCCACATGTTAGTATAGTCATGGTTAGTCTACAATATTATAGATTAATCTATAATATTATTGATTATATGTGTGTTTTAATGCTATGTGATATATACAAATGTGTAATAACAATTTGTACCATGGTCAACGAATTTTAAGCCCAAACTTTTTATCCCAAATAATGCCCAATGATATTTTTTGAGCTAATTTTAGCTAGGCCTAAATTCCCGGTTAACTGACCCATAACTGACCGTTATAACCATCAAAACCGAATAACCATAACCATCATAACCGATTGGTTATGGTTATGGTTTTCTATTAACCGATATTTCGGTCATGGTTATGGTTTTACGCCAAAACCGACCCATGCACATCCCTACTATACATAATGGATGCTTTCAAAATCAATGCTTTAACATTAAAAATGAAAATAAATAAAACTAAATTCGCTTGTGATAGTTAAATCGTAAATTAACCTTGAGTTAAAATCGTCGTAGATAGTTTGAAGAGGTTGCTTAGGGTTTGAACTAAGAAAACAAAAGTAGGTGAAAAGAAAAGGGGTAAGAAAGCAGGTTGGGTTGGTTTGTAAGAGTTGGTATTAAGTGGGTGGGTTTTTAGAATCCGTGTCAAGTGTACAAATGCATAAGGAACAGCCACGTGAGATAACTAATATGTGAATCCAAATTCAAAATATAACTACCTACCTTCTGCCGCTTGAGTAAAGAAAATGGTGCCATTAACAGCTTTGTTGTTGTTAAGAACTGTAACTGCCTTACCATTTTTGTATGTGATCTAACAATTGATGAACTTAATTAGCCAATATTATCAATGAAGAACCTATAACTTTCTAACGAATGCTTATATATAGATATAAGCATGTTTTTTTATAATTAATATGCCCAGACAACTAAAACCGCAAGAAGAAATAAGCATTCAATTCAATTCAACACAACTTTATTTTCATACTTTCGGTTATAACTGATATTAAAGAGAATTAATCTATATCAAGTGAGATGTAGATGAAATTTGGCACTGATGATTTGTATCTGAAATTGACCATTGCATTCATCTAAATGTGAAATCATTCAGACAGAACTGAAACATATCAATCTATCTATCCATGTAAGAATCTTTGCACCAATTCCTTTCCTCAAACCCAAACTGTCAGCACAAGCGCCGAATGTCGATAGGTAAGGGTATGATGCCCTCTCATAAGCATGAACGACACTAACAAAGCTTTGCTTAGCATTCAGATCATAACCCTACATAGAGACCAAAGGAACCTCTTTCAAGGCAGCAACATGGCCAAAAGATATACCTTCATGAATACCGAGTAGCCAATAACTTTTCTAGACAGAGGAATGAGGAGTAACAAATTCGACGATCCTAAGCAAATAACCAACAACTTGGGAGAAACCCTCTACTATCAGCCAACATTTCTTTTTCAATAACTCCACCGCTTTCTTCTCGAGTTCTTGCTTTTCCTCCTCTAGGTGCTCTTTCGCTACAAGCATCCCAGCAACAGTCCCCTCCAGGACAATACTGTTGCCCAGAATCTTCTTGACAAATAATGAATATAACAACGAACGAAATAAACACAAACTAACCTTGATTGAAAGAATAGAAATCGTGAATGTATGTACAAGTATGTGTATGAGTATATTTACAATAGAAATATCTAACCCTATTTATACTAATTGAAGAGGTGTGTCTGAACCGTTGTGTCTTTTGATGAAGAGTCGTGTCCTTTGATCTTGTGGCTCTCAATCGATTTGAATAGGTATGTCTCCTTGAATAGTCACGTCCCTGTGTTTTCTTGTTTCCTGATGTTTGCCGCAAACTTGAAGAGGTGCGACCAGAGGGATGTGTCGCATCCTTTGATGTTGTAGGTTATTATCTTTCAGGTTGTCATATCTAGTCCCCACACTTCTATCACTAATCTAATTCTAATAAAACTAACTATTAACTGATTACATAATGAACCCTAATACTTATAGGATGTGAAGGAGATTATTGATTTCAAATACATTTCCCCTTCATAAGTTGCAATTCTTCAGTACTCTTCTTCAATTCCCGCACGTGTTTCACTTGGGCTTGATCTAGGGTTTTTGAATCAGCAGTGTGCTGCTCCTCCAAAGCAACAACCCTCTCCTTCAATATCTTAAGTTGAGAAACTTCATGATTGTACCTATTTTCCCAGACATAGGCCTTGGACTGTTGATGACAAGCTAGTTTCTCAAAAGTTCATCCATGAGTAGCCAGTTTCTCAGCAGGAGGAAGAAAGTTTTTCAGGTATTGCTTACAGACAGTCAAGCTAGAAAACCTATCGTTGTTCTTGATCGACCAAGTAAGAACAAAAACCTCCGAGTCGAAAGCTTCACCACTTTGTTCCTCGTTAGAAGAGGAGTCGCGATCTGAAAAAGACTCGCCCTCCTCCTCAAATACCTTAAGATCACTGTCATCTAGATCTACTGGATCAGGCTTCTTCATAGAGGGCCTTGTCCTCTTTGACACTCCAACTTCAGAGGCAGCCAACTTCTTCTTTCTTTAATTGTTTCTCTTTGAAGAAGTCACCATCACAGAAGGAGGCATAGTAGAAGCCGAAGCCACAGAAGGGTCACCCGAAGGAGTAGCGACATGATTCACTGCTACATGAGCAGGATCAACAACAAAAGGAACATTTGCAACTTCCTCAATGTCAAGAAGAAATCTATCATAATCATCCATGGTACCAGTGAACAAAGAATCGAACAAAGCAACAGCTGGTTCCTCGTTGTGGTCTAACTACCTCGAATCGTACTCCTCACCCTCTAAGCTTTTATCCGACAACACCTCAAGCAAACTCATGTCGACAAACAAAGTAATATACTAGCATCAAAATGCAAGTAACACAACATAACAATATTAAATAAACAAATAAATAAGAGGATCACCTCTATCTCCTCTAACAAACATAAGAACTTGAGAAGCATCAAACCACAAGCGGCTAATATCGAAACAAACGAGTACATGTTCACGGTATAGACGAGTACGTCAAGGGGGTTTGCAAAAGAGTAACTAAAGTAGGGTCACAAAATTTAGAAAGGTTGAAAGGACCGGATAGGTCACGATGGGGCATCACAAATGGGATTATGAACTTTCTAACCCAGAAAAAAATTCTCTTTCCAGTGTTTAAGAGAAGGCTTGATTCGATAAATGTAGCGGGAGCTATTCTCTTTAAACATCTCAATGGTGAGCCAATCGCCGTTTCAAGCGAGTTGAAAAAAACTGATTTACGAAACAGTCAGCTCAACATTGCAAGCACAACAAAGCATCTCAAAATGAGTGATTTTACTCAACCCATAAGGAGCCGGTTGATAAAGTTTCAGACCAAGGGATTGGAGGGTCTGAAGAAAGAACTGGGTGAAAGACAACCGGAGGTTCAAAAATTCAAAATAAACGGTATACATGGCCGTGGAACCCTCCAACTGTTTATTCACAACGTCCTCATCAGACGGAAGCATGAGATCATATTCCAGCCCAAATCTGATAAAGAGCAAAGTGTTTACTAAAGGAGAAGTTAAGTTCCGAATAATGAAGATACATGTCATTCTTACTCCCCATTTTCAAAAAAACAAAAACTTAAACTGAAACACAAAGAGTAGAAATTACTAACCTGATAAAGAAGGAAGACGATCGAAATTGAGAGAGAAAAGACTAAAGTAAAAAGTTGTTTGCAAAATTAATATGAATACGAGAGTTTAAATGGTGGTTGCGGCGCCTCCTTAACCGCTAAGGAGGAACAATTGACAAGACTAATTAAGGGGACAAGCGACTAGGTTATGATGATTGCATTGGGCTTTGCGCATCAAGGAATGGGCTATGCAGGAGAAGTCCGATCCACTCATGTACATTTACACACCAGGAGCTACATGCAATGGGAGATTGATGACAGGGGTGGGTCAAAACCCACTTCCCCTCCCATGTTAATGGAAGGAGATAAAAATTTTAATCCTTACAACATCAGACACGGAGGAGGCACCCCTTTGTCACTAGGAGAATAAACACAAAGCCAATAAGGTAGTGCCTCAAGAAATGAATAAATAGAAGCCATCTCATCGTAAGTGATACAACAGATGTAAGGCACGGAGATCGAGACGAGTCAAAAGTCTCATAAGACAAAGACAAAAGGTTAAAGACAAGACCAATTAATAAAACACAATGACACAATTCATGATCTATCGCTATTAGCAGGGGCAAAGTCAAAGGATTACCTGAAATGGTGTGGAAGAGAAGAACAGAGCTTTGAAAAACAAAGGAAAGGACCCTGCTACACTTCCTCTCCTGGAAAGGTCACGAATCTGGTTAAGAACAAGGGAAGGTTCTTGGACGCCTATATATACCCAGCCATGGAGACATTGAAAGACACTTTGGATGCAAGACTCACACCTAAGGCTAGCAGACCATTCACTACTTTACTTCTCCTTTGTACTTTAAACTTCTCCTTTGTAATTCTGTTATACTTTTCTAGTTGTAACCTTTACTCCTTTGTACTCATACCACCTAACATTGGCTCTGTCAAGGTTAATTGCTTCATTATATCAATAATACATACTTTATTACCACTATTTAATCGTTGTAGCAACATATATAGTGACTATTTTTTATTTAGGAATGTTCGTTGAACCTTTGATTATATTATAATAATTATATGGTTTATGTGTGACCCGTTAAGTTTAAGACCAATTGATAAATTAACTGGAAGCAATGACACAAATCAATGCTAAGTTATTACATTGAAGAACACATAGTTTGAGTTGGCAAGAAAGATGGAAATGTTAAGTTTGGGAGTCTGGGGCACCACCTGACGATATCCAAAATCCAACCAATGTAAAAGTGCCACCAAGACTAGCCGCACACCACAACCTGAAATCCTTCCCACCGGCGTCGGTTACTAACGACAACAACCTGTCTATTAGTTGTTTTCCACGCACACGCACACACACAATCATCACCTACCCAAATCGGTTACCTTCTCCGATTTTCCTACCCGAAAACCCACTACCCGGGTCACCGGCGGCGGTGTTCCTAGCAAGGTAGTGGGTACCCGGTCACAAATTAGGGAACGACCCGGCCTCCCTTTTTCATTGGGCCAGTGATAATAGTTCCGTCTAAAGGCTTTGTAGATCCTGTCAAATAGGTGTATCTCAAGTACATTAGAAGATCAAATTTTTTTTCTAGTAAAAGCATGATGCTTAACTTGCATTCACTTTGAGGTATAATTGACAATAATGCGTGTCATAAATCAAAAGCAAACCAGTATGTTATGTTCCTACGTGTTAGATAACATGTTTACCTTTCGTTAGGTCAAGCAGAACACGAAAAAACGTAAAAGATGGACACATGACAATGCTTGATGGGAACTGATAAAAATGTTTCATAAAAATAATGAAAATGTGTGTTGGAACTAGATACTTAACAAACTACATAGTGTCTAAACTTAACCCACGTCATTTTAGAGTTCAACACACCTATGTGTAAAATCTAAAACTATTCCTACGTATGATGATTTGAGTTTTATTTTTTACGAGAAAGGGTGTAATAGTTTACTTGTTTACCAATAAACTAATCAATCTTTACATGATTTATAATTATCTTTGATCTGCTATTTACTTGTTATGTCTATTTTCATAACAATATCATTCCAGTTCAAGACCAACGAAAATGCATATTCTATTTCTACTAATTATAAACTAAAGAAGGTTTAATAGTGTCATGATACTAAAATTGAGTGGGTGTCAAGTGGGTCATGAGTTCAAGCCTTCAAGTCTTTCACCACCATAAGTTCAAGCCTTCAAGTCTTGCACCACCCATGTATCCTTGCCTACATTGTTGTTTTTCTTTTTATTTTAACATGTTTTTTTTTTTCCCTTAAATAGGAAACATAAAACTAATTATACACGTTTTGCATGGTTTCATATCAGGACTTTTTAAAATTACGACGTAACTTTTTTGTAGTTACATTTTGATGTTTACATCTGAGCCAACGTCACAACTAACTGAACATGTGTAGATATTATTATTGGAAAATGTACGATCTTATTTTTTTGTTTTTAGTTTTTATCAGGTATATATGTAGATACTGTAGCGATACTATAATAAACTGAGCTGATTCTGACTTAATTCTCGGTGCTTCCCATCGCAACACACAGTTCTAATACCAGTAGTTAGAAATCAAATTTATCAGGTAGTAATGAGTGGAACTTGTCACTTTAACAAAGGTGAAAATGACCCAACTTTAATGAATAGGGGAATGCTTATTTTATACTTTAATGAAGTCACCAAAAGTTTGTATAGCTTTTCAGAAAAGAGACTTAACTAACAATAGTGTGTTCATATTAGATTAGTATCGATGAAGATTAATTATTATTAACTTATGTATTATTTAAATATAGGATTACTTATAAGTTATAAATAAACACACATATATACCAGTTAGGTCTTTTCTTATTTCATCAACGTAATTCGTAAAGATTATGTATAAACAATGATTAAAAGAAGTTCATTTTTATGCCAAAAAAAAGCTGAAACTAATAAGAACAAAAACCTGGCAACTTGTTCTTCACATGTCTTCCTCTACTCACTCCATTGTCTTCTTCCTCTCTCCTTATACAATCAATCAAACAAGTTAATTCATTTAGGAATGTTCGTTAAACCTTTGCTTATATTAGAAAATTATGCGGTTTTTGTACTAGTGACACGTCTAATTGTCATAGACCAGCTGAAAAATTAGTTGGAAACAATGACATAAATCAACGTCTCAAGTAATTTAAATTGAAGAACACATAGTTTGTGATTTCTGCCCTAAAATTTTTTGCTAATAAAAGCATGATGCTTAACTTGGGTTCACGTTGAGGTATAACCGCATTACTTCGTATCATATGTAGGACCGTGTTTCGTGACCGAAACCGTGATTATCATGATTATGTTCATAGACGGGAAGATTAGAGACGGATAAAAGTACTTACTTGTATAGATTTGTAACATAACAAAACAAGCCGGCCCGATTAACAAGCTAACCGAACCATACCAAAGGAGTACACATCCGGGGAGAGACCAAGTGGTGATCTCTCCCGGTGAGGTCTGAGACCTCCTCCAACTTCCAAGTGTTTGAAATGGCAAGGGTTTTCTATTTATAGTCACACCCCTTGTCTTGCAAACACACACGGTCAACCGAATAACCCTCTCGTTTGACCACTTCAAACGAGCGGGTCTATACACGTTCGATAGACCGTTTCACTAACTATTACAAATTCAGCGTAAAATAAAACTAATCTATTCGACAAGCATCGGACACAAAATCTGCATCAACAAATTCCCCCTTGTCCGTTGCTGTCGAATGCTGAAAATGCAACTGCAATCGATCTTCAGTCAAGTATTCATCTTCTCTGTGTTAACAAATTCCCCATTGACCGATGATCCAGGTAAGTAGTATCTTGACGCTCCTTGTAACATATTTCCCCCTTAAAGTACGCGTATCCGTGTTGGGTGTTGTGCAATTTCCTCAATTGACCGATCTTCCGCTGATCTTCCAATACTCCAACCGGCATTTGATAAGGGTTCCAATCTTTAAGAACTGCATCAAGGCTTGATCTTGTCATAAGAACTCTGTTTCATACAAGCATACTACATTGATAGAGGTTTCTGGTGAATTGTCTTCTGTAAACCATCTTTGTGGAATCGACCAAGTAATACACTTTAATCTTCAGCATCAACACTCAGGAAAGTCAGCTAGACCAAGTGTATCCCTTGCAAGCTCAACCAGCATGCTTAGTTGAACTACATCCAGATCTCATTGTCTCGCCTTTGTGAAGTTGACCACGTAATGCACTACGGATCTTCAGCATCAGTACTCAGGAAGTCAGCTAGACCAAGTACATCGTTTGCAAACTCAACGAATTGAGTTACCCCCAGATCCCAGTAAAATCCCAAAGAAACATCAAACCCAAAACCGAATCCTGCAGGTCTTCAGTCTTGAACTATCAGCTTTCATAAAGATTCCCCAGGTCTTCAGTGAACAGCGCTTTTGTAACTACTGTAGACTTTAGAAACCTGTATTTTTCCGTGCAAAACCCTTCACGCTGGCTGGAGAATTAATTAAAATCCTCAAATATGTGTATGTGCAAAACATTCCACGCCGAACCGTTGGTATCACCAGAAAATCACAAACTCTACCACCTGTGATTGCGTTTAGAAATTTACCGAAGAAATTCATCATACGTTTTATTTCCCCATTTCTTTGGTAAGATCTCTAAACCTTAACAGATTCCCTCCACTTCAAAGGAACTGTCGTCAACTTTCAAATGTTCACCAATTCCCTTCACTTAGCGGAACTGTCGTCAATCTTCACTGAATGTTCTCGGTTCTGAAAAATCACGAAAACGACTTTCTTCTTTGCATATTCTAGTTGAATAAGAACGTCCCCTAGTACCCCGTAGGATCCGACTTGTATCCCTCCAAAGACTTTGTGAACTCGTTAGGACCGGTATTGACATTCTAGGTTCATTCATTCGTTACCAAATGCGAGAATATGACAATAAACAAAATGTTTCCGAACATTTACGAATAACCGATAACAATCATAAATATTGACGTGCGGAAGTGAACATACCGTTTTGTTTTTGGCCCATAGTAAGTACCAAATTTGACGTTTGCGTCGGTAACCGTGACTACCCCACATTTTTTTTTAATCTATCATCATCTGTTTTCATCATTCCGCATCATCCCCCGCGCTCCCAAAACATGTACGAATTTTGACCTTGATATTTAGATGCGCGATCCAAAACAACTCCGCGAATACCCAACCCCACTATTTGACTTTTAGTTGGAGTCATGTGATCCCAAAATAAAATAATAATGCCTTGATAACATCAGACATTACTAAATTACCATGGTCCCAAAATAATCACATGGCCCAAAAAAAAAATAATAATAATAAGTGCAAACAATAATGTGGGACCTAATAATCACATGGCCGCTAATATCACCAGCCATCATCTTTGACATCCTCTACTTTCGATAATCATTTTCCCAATTTCTCCTTCCCTCTCTCTAGAAATCCTCTTCGATACATGTATCCAGAAGAGGCATAAAAGTCAAACAATCTTTTTCTTCAATACACAAACTCAAACCAAAATCCCAAAAAAAAATCGCAGACATCATCTTCAATCATCGATGAACAATCAAAACCCTTCAACTTCTGCGATGTCTAACAACCAAAACCCCCAAATTAATTTCCATTACACAAACAGCTCACATCATCTCTGTCTTCTTCATTCTTTGCGATACAACCTCAAAGAGTCACATCAGAACAACAATCGATGAACAATCAGCATCAACAGTCATCTTTCAAGTCTCTCAGTTCTGTCTTCGATAAACAACAAGCAGCAGCCGACATTGTTATCCATCTTCTACCCTGTTCGACGAAACATGAAGCCGACGAAACTGAATGGTTGATGTGTGTTGATTCGACGAAACAGAAGTTGAGATCTTGCCGACGACGAAACTCATTGTCTGACGAAACGACTCGTTTCGCCGAAGGGTTTCGTTTCGTCATGGGAAGTGGTGTTTCGTCGGAAACCCTAAAATTTCTTAACAGCCGCCACCACTTCTTCAAGAACACATCCTCTGTTCACTTTGCAGATCTGACGAAAATCCTTAAAAACATGATATTTGATGATGATAACTTGATTATTTCGGTGTGAAACATAAAACCCAACACTTTGTACGGTCCGACTGATCCGTATATTCGGTCTTGAATCTGGGTTTTTCTTCATTTCACCATTTTTAGATCTTGAACAAAAATCACGAAAATCACAGATCTAGAGCACATGTGACTTAGCAAACTGTTAGATTTACTAAATCGGGCACCATGGCTCTGATACCAATTGTAGGACCGTGTTTCGTGACCGAAACCGTGATTATCATGATTATGTTCATAGACGGGAAGATTAGAGACGGATAAAAGTACTTACTTGTATAGATTTGTAACATAACAAAACAAGCCGGCCCGATTAACAAGCTAACCGAACCATACCAAAGGAGTACACATCCGGGGAGAGACCAAGTGGTGATCTCTCCCGGTGAGGTCTGAGACCTCCTCCAACTTCCAAGTGTTTGAAATGGCAAGGGTTTTCTATTTATAGTCACACCCCTTGTCTTGCAAACACACACGGTCAACCGAATAACCCTCTCGTTTGACCACTTCAAACGAGCGGGTCTATACACGTTCGATAGACCGTTTCACTAACTATTACAAATTCAGCGTAAAATAAAACTAATCTATTCGACAAGCATCGGACACAAAATCTGCATCAACATCATAAAGCAAAATCAAACCAATAAGGTATATTCCTACGTGCTATGACAACATTTGTTTACCTTTTGTTGGACCAAGCAGAAGTTTCCATGCCAATGCTAATGGGAACAGATGAAAATGTTCCATCAAAGAAGTGAGACTATTTGTACGTTGGAACCAGTGGCGGATCTAGAAAATCCGCCAAGCCGTAACGTTTTATAAAAAAGCCGTAACGAAATCGTAAAAACGTCAAATTTTTCCAAAATTTACACTAATTTTACACTACCGTCGAAACGCTAAGCCGTAGCGGAGGTTGCCCCTTCTTATATGCTAGGTCCGCCCCTAGTTGGAACTAGATACTTAACAATTTAATGGGTGATTGATTTGTACATGTTAATTGCTTGTAACTTTATGTTTTTAACCCCAAATTTGCATCGAACATAGTTACTTTGTCAATGTTTCTTATATGTAGACTAGCGGTGAAAGAAGACACAAGTTTCAAAAAAATGGAAAGGCAGTGTAGACTAAACCATCTCGATGTAGCTTATGGTGAATCCCAATGTAGCATGTGAGCGTACAAGTAACATAGATCCGAAAGTTTGGAGCGTAGAAAATTGATCCGACGTAGTCTACGCCAGGTTCGGTGTAGTCTATGTCTACACGACGAAATTGAGGGTTTTGAGTTGGTTTTTTGACGACCATTTAAAAGGAAAATCTAGGGTTTCGACTAAGACCACAGAAAGAAAGAAGGTGAAGAATTTCAAGTGACACACAATGATTCACAAATTCAATCCACAATCGCTTCCCAAAATTTATCAACCATCGTCATCAGTTTTAACATTCTACTCTAATTAACCCGTGATTAACCCTTGATGTAGGGTTTGTGTTAAAAATTGTATCCAATATGATTTTTTTTATAGGTTGGACATATATAGGGATGACAATGGGACGGTTTGGGTAATCCCAACTCATACCCGATTTAGACCTTCCGTAGTGGAAGGTTGTATGGCGCCTATCATCTCCATAGCGCCTCCCCACACCGTGAGGGGTGTTATACCACCTGAATTAGGTTGCCTTGCGGAAATTATAATGGGGTGAACACATTTGCCTCTCTCTCACACACATGCACACACACACATATATATATATACATACATATATAACTCCATATCTACATAATCCCCCACTACATACATATTTTATATAACCACCGTATAATCCCCACATTTCATTTTTTTGCCATTTGTCACGTAACCACCATAAAAGGGGTTATGTGGTGTTACCACTACACATGACCTTATAAAAGCTTATTCCACACGTGGCCCAAAACCCATTAGGTGGACATTAGGTAATTACTAACCGGGTATCGAGCATATCCGACGGTTTTGGGTATACACGTTAGTTTATTAAAAATATCCATTTGGTATACCCAACAGAGAGATTCACAAGAACGCAATAATGAAATTTGCAAGTACTAGCATAGATGATAAAGCAAATAGAGAAACATTATCAACAAATAAGAACTACACCATGTACAAACTTTAAATAGATGGCATTAGGATAATGCAAACAGATATATGATGTAATGGAAGCATGGCATTGCACACATCTAGACTAACATACAAGATCATAAATTCATGATAGATTGATAAATAATTAACAAACTTAAACACAGTTGTAAAGAATCTAGGGTTAGAAGATGCTTATAGCTAGGTTTACGAATGTAGAGAATGAGGAAGATAGACGCATCTTCTACTACAGATATATAGTGTAACAATCTTAAAGGGTATAACTGTTGAGTAAAAGTTAGAACAAGAAGAAGTGGGAATTGGAGTACAAAAAGAGATGGATTGCTTTCCATTTAAGAAAGGAAAACTGTGTAATTTAAAGACACATATGACATAATTTAAATATATAAAAAAGAAAATAATGTCAGACATATAATCAGGTAAACAGGCATAAGTTATGGCTGATCGGGCCGGGTAAACGAGTACATCACCAAATCTAATACTCGTCACACACCTACGAAAAAAAACACATACAATCTCATACCCTTCTAAACCCCATACCCATTCTCGATCTTTTGGGTATTGTGTTTTCTCATCAAGTTCTTGTTTCATTAACATCCCTAGATATATATCTTGTGATGATTAGGGTAGAAGTATGTGTTTTAGTGATTGAAGAACGATTTTCTTTTATTAATCATTCGACAATCTCTTATTCACTGGTCTTTAATCATTAGCAATTTTATCTTAGGTTGACAATTTATTAGATAACAATCTAGCATGTGTCATTTATCGGTCAAGAAGTTAAGTACTGCATCCGTTTTATAATTCTCCTTCAAACCCTAATTTAAACCATTAGATTGACATTTAGAGCACCTATGTGTAAGATGTATTAAATGAACTCGGTGCATAATGATTTAGTTTTATTTTTCTACGATAAGCTATGTAACTATTTACTTGTTTACCAATAAACTAATAATCTTTAAAAAGACATAGTTGATCCCCCCAAACCCAATTACCACGTGTCTCTTGTCATAACAATATCAATCAATTCAAAACCAACGTACATGCATATCCTATTTCTAACAATTATAAAGCCAATTTCAAAGATAGTGATGAGTGGGAACGCATTATGCATGTCACTTTAACAAAGGAGAAATTGACACAACTTTAGTTAATAGGATAGTGCTTATTTTATACTTTATTGACGTTATGAAAAGCTTGTACAGCTTTTCAAAATAGAGACTTGACTGACCATAACCACCATAGTGTGTCTATACTCTATTATTATTATTATTATTATTATTATTAATTAACGATACAGAACTACTAATATAAGTAAACACATAGATATATACCAATGATTACAAGGAAAATTATTGGTATGCCTAAAATAAGTGACACTAATAAAAGAAAAATTGTCACAACTTGTTCTTCAATTGCATGTTTACAAATTATATTTTAGAACGACTTGATTGTCGTCTTCACGGGTCTTCGTCAACTTCCTTTTAGAATCATCATTAAACCAATAATTATTTCATTCGAACCAGAGATCCTTCTTCACTTGCTTCAATGGAATCCACTCTCTTCATCATCATCCTTCTTTCTGCTCTCTCTTTTGTTTCCTCACAATCACAAGATGTGCCAGACCACTACTTCATTAACTGTGGATCAAACTCTGATACCGAATTCACCGGAAAACCCTTCACAGGAGATGAAAACCCCACCACCTTCTCATTCCCCGGTGGCCACATGGCCGAAAACAACAACTCCACGTCGGAAATCTACAAAACAGCTAGAGTTTTCACTCAGAAATCATCGTACGAACTCGAAGCAGATAGCGATAACACTTTTGTGATGGTAAACCTTCATTTTTCCCCTTTCAGTTATAACAGATTCCAATTATCTACTTCCAAATTCAATGTTTCGGTTTCTGGGTTCCCTCTGTTATCCAACTTTAACGTGGGAAACTCGACTGTAATAAAATATTTCATCATCCCAATTGGAACAAAACGAAAGTTCAGAATTGTATTCACACCCTCCAGTGGTTCATCCCCTGCTTTCGTAAACGCGATAGAAGCGTTCACAACTCCATCTGAATCTGAACTGTTCAAGCATAGCGACACTTTAAATCATACATCACCCTTGGGGAGAGTTGGTGAAATGAATAACATATCATCATCTTATGCTTTCAACCCAATTTATAGAATTAATGTTGGTGGTGACCCTATAGCCGTAGATCGCGACATTTTAAGAAGAAACTGGATACCAGATGATGATTTCATCGTCAACAGTGAATCAGCAAAGAAAGTGAAACCATTCGGAGGTTTACTTACTTATAAGGAAGATTTTGCTACCCCATATGATGCTCCTGATAGTCTATACAGGACAGCCAAACAGTTGAATGGTAATTCGTTGGCGAATAATAATGTTACATGGACTTTTAGGGTTAAGAAGAACACCATGTTTCTTGTTAGAGTTCATATCTGTGACATTATAACCAAAGGCCTCAACAATTCTGATGATGAATTCTATTTGTTCATTTACCAGAATTATAGGCGGGTGATTAATCCGGGTTTAGTGGTACAAGCGCTGCAAGTTCCCTTTTATTTTGATTTTGTGGTGGATTCGGTTGAGTACGAGTTTGTGAGTGTTAGTATCGGAGCGGTTTCTAGTAATAACAATCAGCCCGTGTTATTGAACGGACTCGAGATCATGGAGTTGTTGAGGAATTCGGGCGTAGATAATACTTGGAGCAATGGGAAGAGTAGTAGCAAGAAAGTGTATGTTGTGGTTGGATGTGTTGTTGGTAGTGTGGTGATTGTTTTGTTAATAGGTGTCTTTATTGGGTTTAAGTACAGGAAAACGAAGCCCGCCTTAGGGACGAAAACGGAATCTAACATGGTACCATCGCACGGTCAGAGTTCATACATGAGCATGAGTTATGACTTTACCGTTAATGATCCGTCCCAAATTCCTAACTTGAATCTCAACCTTCGGTTCCAGTTTGCCGATATAGTACAAGTGACGAACAATTTCGATGAGAAGTTGGTGATTGGAAAAGGTGGATTCGGGAAGGTGTATAGAGGTACACTTCGTGATGGAAAGTCAGTTGCTGTGAAACGAGCCGAGAGAGGACACAGTCAGGGTCGGCCAGAGTTTGTGAAAGAAATTATGGTACTGTCGAAAATAAAACATCAACATTTAGTTAGTTTTATTGGGTACTGTGATGAGAATTCTGAGATGATACTCGTGTTCGAATACATGGAAAAGGGTACTCTTCAAGAACATTTATACGACATGAAGAAAGACGACGAGAAGCTCCCGTGGAGTCAAAGACTCGAGATTTGCATTAGCGCGGCTCAAGGATTACATTACCTTCACACGGGTTTAAATGATGTGATAATTCATCGAGATGTTAAGTCGACAAACATCTTGCTTAACGAAAACTACACAGCAAAAGTGGCTGATTTTGGGATATCACGACTGGATAATTCGGATGAAGGAGAGATGGATATCAAAGGGAGTTTCGGGTATTTTGATCCCGAATACATAACTTGCTTGAAATTGACGCAAAAATCAGATGTTTACTCTTTTGGAGTCGTTTTACTCGAAGTGCTATGTGCAAGGAAGGCACTTGATATTAAGCTTCCTTCTGAGGAACAAAACTTAGCCGATTGGGGAATCAAACAGATAAAGAATGGGATGGTAGAGAAGATAATTGATCCATATCTTGTAGACAAGATAAACCCGAATTCGTTAAGGATTTATCTAGCAACGGTTGAGAAATGTTTAAAGAGCACCGGAGACGAGAGGCCGAGTATGTATGATGTGTTATGGGGCTTAGAATACGCGCTTACGTCTCAACAAAAGGTGGTGGGTAAAGAGCCATGTGAAGATAGCACAATGAATTCATCGCTGCCGTCGATGCCAATATTTGATCATTTGCCTTCAAATTATGACGATAATGAGTATGAAGTGAACGATAGCTCGGTCTCAAGTTATCCAAGTGAAAGCCAAGTATTTTCTCAGTTGAAGATTAATGAAGCCCGATAGTAAAGGGAACATGATCATGCTTTTGTGCCCTTTGTCACCACACCACCGTCTACTCTTTTATGCGTAATCGTGTCTTATTGATTACTCTTGTCAAGTCAAGCAAAAGTTTACTACCATATACGTCTAAGGTAAGTACAATCTTTATCTAGTATGTGATTTATGTCCATGTATTGTTTGATTATAAAGTTAATTTGATAATTTCAACTTGTTTATTTGAAGTTTTAGCTAAACTAATTTGCAATAAAATTAGAAACACATAGAAACAAAAATAGAGTTGAAATCGGTATGGATAAAAGTTTGATCATTCATAGTCATCATATCTTGAATGTGACTCGAATGTGGTCAACAATATACACATCATATCTTGAATTCTTAATCACAACTAAGTCTTAGGCACACTTCATGCTAGCAGCCCTGTTTCCACAACAACATAAACTAACATTGGAATTGGTACAATCAGGTAAATTATTATCGTCCTGTCTTTTAATAAATAAATAAAAAATAATCACATAGAATCATTTGTAAGATTCACGCGTTAAATAATTACAAAACAAAGAAAAATGCTCGGATAGTCCCTGTGGTTTACTCCATTTTCACCTTTAATACCTAACTTTCTAAAATTACACATATGGTCCCAAACTTTTGCAATTTCGTTCCTGGATAGTCCATGACGTAGATGATGGTTAGTTTTTGGTGTTAAGTGGTTAGTTATTGAAACGTTTCCCCTATATGAATTTTCTAGATCCGCCACTGGTAAATAGATCCGGGAAAAAGATTAAAACTGTGTAAAGATTCTTTCTGATGATGAACAAAGTTTCTCTGCAACATCTTCCGGCACAGCGGCGATGGGTGGAAGAGTCGTGGTTTCCGGGAAGCCAATCTTCTGGCCGAAGAGTATGATACCGGGATCTGTCATGATTGGGTGGTTAAATGTTGTAAAGTTCGAGAGGGTGAGAGGGGAATTAGAGAGAAGAATGGTAGTGGTGGTGGTGGTTGTCCCACATAAATTTTTAAGTAATAATTTTATTTTCTTTTTAACCCTTTAATTATTAATTTAACTGGTAAGGGTATTTAGGTTATTTCACAACATCAAAAACTAACGTTCATCCACGTCAGGGACTATCCGGGAACGAAAATGCAAAAGTTGAAGACTATAGGTGTAAAATTAGAAAATTAGGGACTAAAAGATGAAAATGAAGTAAACCACAGGGACTATCCGGGTATTTTTCTCTCACAAAACATTAAAACGTCATACAAATACCAGCTCTTATTTTTGGGCTGATGTTTCTGGATCATGGCCCGGCCTTTTTGTTGTTTTAAAACCGCATTATTACAGAATATATAGAAGCCCAACTTGCAAATAGTTAGACGACGGAAGGAACAATTACAAACACATAACTGGGCTCTTTAACCACCCTACAAAGTTAACTTAATCTTGCAAGACCTATTCGAGAAGCAAAAAAAAAAAAAAAAGCCGAATAATGAACAATGGTATTAATTATTAAAGATATTAACACCATTCCTCCTGTCCTTCTCCAAGATCAAGGCATGTCTGAACCGCCACGAAATCGATCAAACCATCATGAGAATAGATTCAACTACTAATTGCTTTGAATTATTCACATGGAAATTTTGAACTTGGAAGGTCCAGTTCAAGTCATCTAGCAATCACATTCCAATTTCCAAGTCCTAGCACCAACCTCACACTCACAAACCAAATGACCCAACAATTCAAACTCCAACAGCAGAAAGGATACAACACCGAAGTTACATCTATCCGGTGGACGTCAAGTTAACTCTTAAAGAAAGGCGATCCGATAATACTCTCTAAGCAAAAATGTTCATTGTCGTAGGCACACACCTCGTACCATCCCGAAGAAAATATATCAATGAATTTCCCTACTTCCTTGACTGAGAAATTTTCTTCAATATCCATTTCCCAATACCACATGTCCAAAATATCCTTACTGATAAGAAGTGAAGGTTTTTTTTAACGGCAAATTTGGATCACTGGAGTATTATCGTGCCACCAGCGGAACCACTCAATCATATCCATCTCTAGTAAGCTATAATGCCTATACACCAATTTAGAAACAAACCCAATAAATCATCTAAGAAAAACTACTTGCATGTAAGAATCGAACCCATGACCTAATAGTCTCAAAGACTTATCCTACCCTCAAAATAACACTAAGATATAATGCCATTCGCAAGTGAACGTTATTTAGTTGCGAACACTCCAGCCCTCCCCTTATCATCTGATGTCATCTCCATCACCAACCGTCACTATTCCATCTATCTTTTAAGCAACATTTTTTTTTTAATTTCGAGATTGTATAGCCTCGAGTATTACCCACCCAACCAACAATCATGCCAAAACTCTGTGGATTCCCATTACCAATCATTTTCCACAACGCTATAAACGGAATATTGGAATAATATCTTTTTCATGAAGCTTCACAATATTGACTTCACAATTTTTTTTTTTTTTTTTTTTTTTTTGCCAAACCCCGTTTCCTCTAGATTTAACCCATTAACGTCATGAATCGCTTTAATTACCTTAACCCAAGGATGATTATCATTATTAATTACTAATCTCCAACGCCATTTCTGTAACACAACATATGATACCAAATTACCAACTTCGACCAAACAACAAACCAGTTTGCGAACTGGAACCATGTTTAAAACTGACCCGATATGGTTTGAAAGTTAGAAACTGATTTGAGACTGCTTAAATCAACCAGTTTTGAACCGGTTTGTACATTTTATGAGTTGAACCAGGTTGGAATCAGTTTGAAAAACCGATGCTACAAACCGATTTTTTCAAGAATGTAAAAAAATTCTACCGTTGGGAGAGGCTGTGACCATTTTTTTGCATTTCTTTTTTCCAAAGTCCCCATATGTTTACGAATATGTATTAGATGTTTGATCACAGCACTCAAAAACGCTCTTGAATAGTCGCATGGTATCCAACAACGATCAATCCCAATATTTTGTTGGTGTTGGATATTCATCAAGTGACCTACAGATGTGCAATTATTAACGACGAGTAAAACATTGGTTTTTTGGCAAATTTTAATTTATGGGAATTTTCGAACGTGTCAAAAGAGCTCAATGCAAGAAATGTCGTAGATTTTCGAGCATGTATCAAACACGACTTTAAGAATCCATATGGGTGGAACTTGCAAGCCGGTGAATAATGCTCAAGGTCGGAGTCAAGTAATAATACAAGGCAACTTATATAAATAAAACAATTCACAATTTCTATATATTTTTTTTGCAAAGTATTTGTGTTTTGTAATAAACTTTATTTTGTTTATTTTATGTATATAAATGATAGTTATTTTTTTCTGCCTTACTTTATTCTTATTTATCTTAATTATAAAAATAAAAATGTTCCTACACTTTGAGGACAATGTTGACCTCAAGTGGGGATGGGGAGAAAAAGTTGCGATTTTGACCTTTCATTTAAACACTACACATTGAGGACAATGTTGGCCTCAAGCATGAGGATGGAGGAAAATTTCAAAAAAAATTCAAAAATGTCCTTGTTTAAGCAATATAAAAATCATAAGTAACTAAGTCAATGAGTGATGGCACAACCCATTTGGTCTTTTGTCATGGTCAAGTTCTAATCAGTAACATGACAGGTAGTTAGCGGGTGGTTATTTGAGAATAATCCGCTTAAGAAACTAATGTGTCTTAGATATCACATATCATACCCTTTTCACATGAGATTTTGAGCCACTAACACATATCAAAGATTCATATATTTCTTTGTTGAGTGTGCCATTAATCTTGGATAACCATTTCTTTTATGTGTTAATCACTTTACCGCTAAATATTTTGAAAATTGTGAAAATTATGAACCGGGTATGGCATTAAACCTTAACTTGAGTTTTGAGAATGAGAAGTGTGTCTTTTATTCGACCCACGTAAAAGTGAAAAATAGATTTGCTTGAGAGCAAAAAAAAAAAAAAAGACAAGTGTGGGGATGTGATACATAGTTGAAAACAGATGTCTTATTGTATTTAAATTTATGTTTTTACATAACTTTCGATTTCGAATGGCCTACTTTTGATTGGAATTACGTTTTGCAGGTCTAACGAAGTTTAAGGAGATATTCGGGAGCTTTACGGAGCATCGGGGAGCGAACGGAATCAACCGTGGACGCAAAACAAGCAAACAGAAAAGCCAACTTGCAGGGTGCATCGTCGACGCCCTCCTGGGCCATCGGCAACACTGTGCGTTGACAAATGATCACCGTAGGCAGTGGATTATGGTGTCCGCAAGTTTTGGACTTTTTGGGGACTGTCGGCGACGCCGCCTCCTGGTGGCCGACGGGATTTTCCTTTTCATCCCAATCGATTTGAAACTCAATTTTTGGGTCATTTTTAGGGAGTTGCGCAATTTTGAACCTAGAGCACTCTCTTGGAACCAAGAACCATCACCAACCTCAATTCCATTTCATCCCAATCGATTATAATCATCTGAATTCCTCATCCATCTTCACCTTCCTAACCCTAATCACCATCATTTCCATCATCCTACTAATCCATTCTCCGTAACCATCCACCACAACCCTAACCTTCATCATACTCGTCCTCAAGGCTTCAAGATGTTTGTGTTCGAGTTTCATTCATCCGGTGATCGAGTTATATCCATGAGCGGCTAATTCTCTCGGGTTTCACCCCGGTGTAGACTTTTGTAAAGATTTTTAGGGTTTGCTACATGTTTAACATTTGGTTTTGTGACGATTTGAATTGCATTTGAATTGTTAGATAATTGTCTTGCATTTGTATTGACTCTATAAATTGACGAGTGAGTTATGAAATTTGACTTTATGGAATGAATATGTGCAACTATGCCTTATCTTTCGATAGGATTTACTTGTCCGAGGTAACGAAGTGCATTGCGGTCCGTCTTGAAGATTGATAGCAATTGGCACCTAAGCCTCGTGATTCTAAAACCGTTAATGAACTAATTCAGTTGAACTAAGTTAAAAACGTGTAGCAACCCTAGGTCCTATAATTGTCAAATCGGGTCCAAGTTATTGTTTTAATCCATTAATCAGTTTTTATGAAAGTCTCATTTGATCAAGTTTCCGTAGTTAAGTAATTAGTAACAAACTTGTCGGTTCAATCAGACATTTCTTTCAAACAAACAAACATTTAAACCGAATTAGCAAGCTTCATAAATTGTGGCAACATTAACAATCAATCACGTCCATACGCAAACCACAAACTCTTCATGTTTCGACCCCTTACTACCACAAACACATTATTAAGGGTAATTTGGGTACTATAAATATTATCTTTGACCGGGGCGTGGCATCCTGATCATAGCCGAGGACTGGTGGTGGTGTTGATAGTGATGGTGGGTTGAGGGTGGGTGTTGGTAGGTGAAGATGATGGTGGTGGTGGTGGATGGTGGTTGTCTAGAGAGAGAGAAGAGAGGAAATGGGGTAAAAACGTAATTTTATCACCTATTTAACCGTGACTTAACGGATAGATAATGGAAAGGACTCTGTTGGTGCATATGTCTGTCGACTTCGTCTTGTATCGAGTCGTATGTCTAGATAGGATAGATTGGAGCTCAGTTTACGAGAAAATAGGAATTGTGTGTTGAAGGACCATTTCGCACGAAATGGCTAGGCCATTTCGTACGAAATGACAATTGTCCATTTCGCACGAAATGGGTCTTGACCATTTCGTACGAAATGCTTCCCTATAAATAGCTGAGTGTTCAAATCATTTGTAACAGTTCCTGATTCCGGTACCGAAGTGCTACCGACGTGTCATTTGACCTGTAACGCTTTCAAATCGATAAACAAGACAATTAAAGAGTGAATCAAGCTGTAATCATGTATGTATCATTGAATTCCGCCTTTGATATGGATTAGAACTCTTCTGATAGACTCGTTTAGATCGATTCTCGATCCTTCAAGTGGTATCAGAGTTCAGGAGAAAGAGTTCTTATCAAATCAGCCTGATTTCACCAAAATTTCTGACTTCTACACCTTCTTTTTCAAAATTAACAAATTTTTACGGTTAAAATGGACTGATTTTCACATATAGTGTGCGAAACATAGTTTTAATCAATCCTTGAAAGGATTAGACCTAAAATCGACCTAAATCTTGTGAAATTTGTCCATTTCGCTTGAAAACATACTCGGTTAGATGACATCAGCATGATTTCGCACGAAATGAACTTCCATTTCGCTTGAAGTTGTCATTTCGCTTGAAAGGATCCTCCATTTCGCACGAATTGCACCTTGAGAATTTCATTTCGCACGGAGTGAATCCATTTCGCTCTAAAGTGTCCATTTCGTTGGAATCAGACATTCATTTCACACCAAAATATCCATTTCGTACCAGGTTCGTTTCGCACCAGTGCCATTTCGCTTGAAAGGCCATTTCGTACCAAAGATTCATTTCGCTCCAAGGGTCCATTTCGCATCAAAGGCATTTCGTTTGAACTTGCATTTCGCTTGAACATTGTAATTTTGTAAATTTTCAGAACCGAGACATGGAAGAAGAATTTTACAATGCGTTTGCTACTCCGGTTACTCCAGCTACAGTTGCTGAAACTGTTTATAGTGAGAATGAGACAGGAACTTACCAAAAACCGCCAAAGCTTATGTATATTGAAGATTTTAAAGGATGGCAAAATCGGTTTGAAAACTGGGTGCAAGCCTATAAGTTTGATGCATGGTGTTCGTTAGATGTAGATTATGTTAAACCGAAAGATGAACGTGGGAATAAAAAAGCGTTTAGTGACTATTCAGATGGTGAAAAATTAAAATACACTAGTGAGAAAATGATGATTAGTATTCTCCAACAAGCAGTAAAAGAAGACATCTTTGTTTTGCTTCAACATGAGGACACTGCTAGATCAATTTGGTTGGCGTTGATTCAGAAGTTTAAAGGAAGTGCTGATATGATAAAAAATAAACGTGCTTTACTAAATAAATCATTTGATATGTTTGTAGCTTTTGAAGGTGAATCAACAAAAACGACTATCGATAGATATTGTCATCTTGTACAAGAAATGAGAAGGTTGGAGATCAAGAAAGAAGACGATGAATGGGTTGATAAGCTTGCTGATGCGCTACCACAGCATAAATGGGGAACATATTTGTTGATATTAAAACATATGAGAAAATTTGGAAGTATGAATTTGGCTAAGTTCATTCAGAAGATTGAAGAACATGAATTGGATGTTCAGAAAACTGCTATCATGAATAATTCAAATGCTCAACAAGATGTTAGTCTGTACTACAGAGGAAACAAATTTGAGACTACTCCGAGTCCGAAGATTAAGACTGCTTTCAGTGCTGACGGTTCTTCTGGAACAAATGTTAGTACTACAACTCAGAGTGGTGGATATTCGTCATCGTATTCAAGTTTTGATCCGAATTTCACAACACCAAGTCCTCAAAGACAAAGTTCAACAAATCTGCAATGCAATGCAATGTTACATTGAATATTCAAAATGGTCAAAATCTCTCTCCAGAAGTGGCTAAGCAACACATGGCATCACTTGTTACTATGTTAGAGTCTTATGAAAGCTTAGTTGTTGGAAGAATCGGAAATCCAATGCTTACCAAAGAAGATTAAGACCAGATTGATGCTGAAGAACTTGAGTTGATGGACATCAAGTGGTGTTTAGCAAGTGCTGTAAGAAGAGCAGAAAAATTTACACAAATCACCGGTAGAGATGATCTTCGTGATGTTGCTACACCTCCACTAGGGTTTGACAAGTCAAAGGTTACTTGCTTTCGTTGCAGAGAAAAGGGACATTTTAAACGAGAATGCACAAACAGAGAAGCAACCGGGAGACAAGATCCGTTTAGAACAACGATTATCATCGAAAATCAATTTATCATCAGATTGCTCAACAATCGTCATCATCCCGTGCCATTGAAGATGGACAGAAGAAAGCTTGTCTGGTAGATCAAGATGATGAAAGATTACCAGAGGGATTTAGCTGGGATAAATACATTCCAGATAAGGAATACTTAGCAAAATCAGCTTTTGTTGCTCAAATCTTGAAAGAAGATTTAATCAAATCTAAGCCGAAAAGAACACCTATTTTTACGGAATTAGGGTGTGATGCAGACACCGATGATGAAGAAGAATATATTAATAAAGCTAGACGACAATTGGATTCTTACAGTTTTAATTTGTTTTTTGCAGATAAGATCGAGATGTTAAATAAGAAAAATGATGCTAGACTGAAGAAAGAAATGGAAGCAAGAAAGATGGTTGAAAAAGAAATTGAAGCAAGAAAGGTTGCTGAGGAAAAAGAAAAAGTGGAAGCTGAAAAAGAGAAAGTTTTAGAAAATTAGACAGAAAAGGTCGAAGATGAAGAGTTTGAGGTAAAAGTAGATTTTGATGAAGAACCAATGATTGAGAAGGTAGTGGAGAAAATTGTTGAAGTGGAGAAAATAGTTGAAAAAATCGTTGAAGTCGAAAAAATAGTCGAAGTTGAAAAAATTGTTGAAGCTGAAAAGGTTGTCGAAATAGAAAAGATTGTTGAGGTAACAAAACCTTGTCTGAAATGTTTGGAATCATGCAAACAGTGTGAAGAAAAAGATAAGAAGAATAGTGAACTAGAAGAGTTGAAAGAAAAATTGTTGTTTGATGTGAAGTATGTGAAAGAATCATATGACGTGTTGAACAGAACGGTTGACAATTTGAACAAGACAAACCTAGAAATGGGTGATGCTCAAACAATGATGAGTTCAACATTAATGACAAAGCAGAGAGTCATCAATGAGTATATTGAAGACTGTACAAAGCTGAAGAAGGATTTGGAACTCGAAAAGATTGAAAATGAAAGAATCAAACGATTACTGTTGAGTTATACAACTTGTGATTATTTGATTGACATAGTTTGTCCTACTGTTGCAGGTCTTGAGGCTTTTCAAGATAAAAAGATGGAAGAGGATACTGGTAAGAAACAAAGTGTCAAATATAACAACTGTCCGCCTCCGATATGGGAAAGTTATTCTCCCAGAAACCCAAATGAGGAACGATTAAAAAAGGCAGTCAACATAAAGTTAAAGTCTGAAACCATTGATGAGTTACCAGACAATATTGATGTTACATTCACAGCGTCTGACACTGATCATGAGTCTGAGTTATTAAAGAAAGTGGTAGATCAGGTGTTGGATATGGATGAAGAGTCAAAGTCGGAGTCTAAATCTGAAAGTTCGAGTTCATCAGACAAGAGTCCGAGTTCACCGGTCAAACGGGTTTACAATAAAGAATTTCTGATGTCGAAAAATAATTTGAATGACGAACCAATCAAAGTGGCATATACTTTGAATGATTCTGACAAATTATTTTTTGATAAAGAATTTCCAATAAGAAGTGTCAAAACTGAAATGATCAACAAGGTTTTCAAACTAACAGAAATTAATATTTCTGAAATAAAAGATGTAAATCTTAATGAACAACCTAAAAAATACACTTCAAGAGTTCAACAAAGATTGACCAAGAAAAAGGGTTACAGTTCTGGTTCTGGTTTTCAAAAGAAAACAAATCATAACAGTAATTTCAAAAAGAAAGGATTAGGTTTCATTCCCCCAGAAAATTATAAAAATCAGAAAACTTATAAACCAAAAACTAAATTTGTTTCAGGTACAAGTTCAGAAGAAGAGAAGGAGAAACTGTTCAGGAAGCAGTCAAATCAAGAGTTTTTCGCTGAAAAGAAAAAGATTATGTTGAGGAATTCTGCACCAAGAGTTTACAGAAGAACTTGTTTCAAATGTCAAGAAGTTGGACACATTGCTTGGAACTGCCCAATGTCCAACAACACAAAACAGGGAGTTACTTCTAACTCAGATTTGAAAGAGAAATGTGTTGATAAAACAAAACAATCAACTGAAAGTTTTAAAAAGTTCAAAGATTTGACTTTAGAAACTGGTGAAAATTCAAAACGTTTTTATTAAAGAAAAGTCGATTTGAACAAACAAAAATGGGTTGTCAAATCTGAAAATAGTTCTGACAAAGAATCTGACTCGTCAAAGTCAGAGGAGTCATTTGTTGTGAAAAGTGATGAGAATTCCGTTCCAGAAATGAATGATGAAAACTTTCCGCCATTGTCAAAAGAAAATTTGAAGTTAAAAGTTGGAAAGATTGAGATTTCAGATCAATTCTTCTCTGGTAAGGAAGAATTTGATGTTGAAAAGGTGTTTAATGGAAAAGTGAAACATATTTTTGGGAATATGGTTGACGGAAAGGTAAAGGGCGCAAAAGAGTTTTATAAATCAAAAAGATGGTGGGATAAAGATGATTCACAATCACCCAAGGCTGGTTAGGCTTGGGTGACAACATTTTCTACTTAAAATCCTGACTTGCCGGAACTCCCAGGTTGGTAATTGGGGAGTAGGAATCGGCATCTTTCTTGAGAAATTCACATCTGTGAAATTTCGACATACAAGTGGTAGTATTATTCATGAAAAATTGTCATATGTTGATTTACAAGTGGTGTGGTTGATGAGTACCAACATGTGGTTGAAAAAAGGGTTTTCACCGACAAGTGGTTAATCAAGGTCATTAAGTTGAACTTGATTTAACTCTTATATAAGTGGTTGAGAAAACAATGTGATGAAACCCCACAAACTAATTTTTCCGGAAAAACCATTTGATTAAAACAAACTTAAGTGTTTTGAAATCACAATGGGAAAATAGTTTGTTGTCAGGGGGAGTTCTGATTGTTTATGCCAAGTGGATGGCGATTGGAAGCAATTCACAACAGTTGTCACTTTATTTGTACAGTTTGTTTTAAAATTTTCTTTAAATGGTTTTGAATTTTAGGGGGAGTAAGAAATTTCAGAAAATCCAAAAACATTTGAAAATTTGAAAAAGTCAAAAACATGATAAAATAAAAAATGAGTTTTGTTGTGAAAAAGAGGAAATGATTGTACATCAGTGGACTATCACAGCAGGCTAAAGAAATGGAAAGTTAAAATGTGATAAACGGTCTCACTAAAGATGTGACGATAGGCTCAGCTAGACTAGTAGATTTGCGATAATGATACAAACTTAAATGAAAAAGCCTAGTTCTAGTGGGAAACGCGGTTGAAAGCATAGTACTTAGTTTTGTCCTTCGTGATTGTGTACCTACTCAGTAATCGCTGAATGCTAAAAGAAGCATAAAAACCGGTCAGTTTGTGAATTTTCACAGCTTGCTGAAAAAGTCACTGTGATTGTGCATTTCATTTTGCAAAAATTTAAACTTGTTTAATTTCTTTATTTTGTTTAAGCATTGGACATCCTCTGCGTATACGTGAGTATCGAACTGGATGTTAGTGCCTAAACGTTCTGCTTTATTTTCTTTGGTGTTTCGTTTAAGCTTTGGATCACCTCTACGTATACGGGAGTATGGACCTGGTGATTAAAGCCTAAACATCTTCAACTTGTTTTTTATTTCTTATTTTGTTTAAACATTGGACTTTCTCTGCATATCGAAAGATCGACCTGATTGTTAATGTTTAAACTTTCTGCGTTGTTTTAGCACATATCACAGTTGATGAAAGTTTAAAGGCATTACTTGAGTCAGTGTATTGCTTGATGAGGGGATATGCTGAGATCGTGGGGTTCATAAGAATTTAGTGCAAAATTAATATACCTTAACGTATCGGTAAGCATTTTGAAAGTTTTTAGATTGAGTATTAAGAGGACAACAATATCGTCAATCTATGTGAATCGTTTAAAACTTAAAATGTTTAAAGCTTATCGGTGCAAGTGATTGGTCTTAAAAACTGATATGATCCTCTTACACAAACTCACAAAAATATTGTTTGTAAATATTTCTTTACTGCATTTCATTATTAAACAAATTCCAAAAAGATTTTTAGTGTGTTTTAGCATAAAATTTTTTAAAAAGTCAAAAAGATTTTCGACAACTGATGTTGGAAAGCTGATTTTCAAAATCCCGAGTGCTAAACATGACGATAACTAGGTTGGGAGAGTTTTGTATGAAATGAGATTTGATTTTGAAAAATTTAAATGGTTCATCAAGTTGAAATCAAATTTGAATGTTATTCTTTCAAGTGGTCAGCAGTGATTCTAAAATTGTTAAACCTTAATAATTGTGTGAATCTTATGTTTTGGGTAGAGGATGTGCAGGTTACAGAGAGCCAGGATAAGTTCCTGAGACTGTGAACGCTGTAAAACAAGATCCCCGAGTATAAAACCTGAGCAGAGTTTGAGCCCGGTTTTGATCCTAGAACAAAAGCTATGTCAGATTGCAATCCCGGAACAATTTAAGGGGAAGTCTGCTAGCAAAGGGGAGTCTGAAAAGTTTAGAGCCAAGATCGATCCTGAGATTCTTGCAAGTTACTGATACTGATGAATTTAAGGAATCAAGAGATCTGATCAAGAGAATTAGAAAGCTCAAGAGCCAGGCTGTGATTCTGAAATTATGTCGAAAAGAGGAGACTGAAGATTGTTAGACCAACATTCAAGGGGGAGTTTGAATGGTAAAGACTCAGGTTGAGATATTGGAAAAGAGAGAAAGAAAAGATTAAACGAAGCTTACAATGTCAGATACTTTGGATAGAGCACGAAGACTGATAAAGATTGAAGACTCGACTTACTGAAGATTTGTACTGAAGACTCATCGACATCCAAGGGGGAGTCTGTTGGTTCATATGTCTGTTGACTTCATCTTGTATCGAGTCGTATGTCTAGATAGGATATATTGGAGCTCAGTTTACGAGAAAATAGGAATTGTGTGTTGAAGGACCATTTCGCACGAAATGGCTAGGCCATTTCGTACGAAATGACAATTGTCCATTTCGCACGAAATGCTTCCCTTTAAATAGCTGAGTGTTCAAATCATTTGTAACAGTTCCTGATTCCGGTACCGAAGTGCTGCCGACGTGTCATTTGACCTGTAACGCTTTCAAATCAATAAACAAGACAATTAAAGAGTGAATCAAGCTGTAATCATGTATGTATCATTGAATTCCGCCTTTGATATGGATTAGAACTCTTCTAGATAGGCTCGTTTAGATCGAATCTCGATCGTACAGAGTCAGACTGTTAAAATTTTGATAACACAAGTACATAAGGTGCAAAAAATGAAGGATCGTCGGATTTAGGTTAATCTCGTCATCAAACTACCACTAAGATACAAATTACACTTCACTCTATACCAATAAAGATTTGATCTTTAGAAAGATATCTAAACGTATTCGATCCACCCCTTTTAAGTTTACCATGTGTTTGTTGTTACCTATCAATCAATTCAAAACTAACGTAAATGCATATTCAATTTCTACCAAGTATATTATGTATATGAATATGAATTATAAATCAAATTGATAAGACAGTGATGAGTGGGGTCATGTTACCTTAACAAAGGAAAAATGACAATTTATAATACTAGAATTTCCAAAAGCTAATACACAAGTTCTAAGTTACCTTAATGAAGGAGAAAATGACAATTTATCATACTAGAATTTCCAAAAGCAAATAAACAAGTTATGAGCCGACCTGATTGTGTGTGGCTTAAAATGAATTGAACTTAAACGAACTCAAGCACAAGTCGTAGTCTAAAAATAAGTTTAGTCACTAAATAAGTCTGAGTCTGAGTTTTATTTATTGAACTTGAGCCGGCTCGCGAGCTTAAACAAATTTCTTATTTATAATAGAGTAAATTACTGTTTTGGCCCCTATGTTTTAGCCAGTTTAACCCTTTCAGCCTAAAAAGAAATATTGTAACATATCAGACCTCAAGGTTGCATTTTATAACGGTTTTGACCCTTGACACTAACTTTGTTACTTTTTTATAGCTAAGTGTAAGGGTAATTAGGTCTTTATTTACCTTAGGGGTTGTTTTTGATAATTATAAAGTTCCTTTAATATTTAAGAGATTATCAATGCAATTACTTAAGTTTTTTTATTATTTCGTTATTTTCATGATTATTATCTAATAAAATATGTTTTATATATACGAATAAATATGTATTTTCATTAAGCGTTTGTTTTTCATGAACTTTGTTTTTAAAATCATTTGTTTTTAACCTTTTTTAAAATCGTATATCGTTTTTAAAATTTATTCCTTTTTAAATCGTTTGTTTATCAAAATCGTTCTTTTTAATTTTTTTTGTCTTTTAAAGTTTTTCTAAACAATTCATTTAACACCGTTCTTTTTAAACTTTTTTAAACATTTCGTTTGTTTTAAGTTCTTGATTTTTAAATGCGTTTCTTTTTAAACTGTTCCTTTTAGAACCGTTTTTGAAATCGTTCATTTTTGTATTCATTTTACTTATAGCCGTTAGGAAAAATGAACTTCAGAAAATGAACAATTTCAAAAATTGAAGGGATTTAAAAAAGATCGATTTTAAACAAATGAGTGGTTTAAAAATCAAAGATTAAGAAAGGACGTTTATAAAAAAAGCAAAACCTTAAAAAATAACTTAACAAGTGAAAGGTTTTAAAAAATAATCGAATTTAATACTCGGGAGGTTAAAAAAATAATGAATTTTGAATAAAAAAATGGAACAAAGAAATGTAAGATTTGAAAAAGAAATAGACCACTCTAAATTTTTTTTTGAGAAATGAACGATCTTTTGCAAACTTTCTATTAGAATGTTTCATCTTTTTTCAAATATTACATTTCTTTTTTGTTTTATACACTTCGTTTTGTAAAATTTAAAAAAACGAACGACTTAAAATAGTGAGGTGATTCAAAGTGTTAAAAAAACAAATGATTTTAAAAGAATGGTTTTAAAAAAAAACTTTAAAAGACAAACGACTTTAAAAAGAACGATTTAAAAAAAACCAAATGGTTTAAAAATGAACAATTTTAAAAATGATAGACGCTTTAAACAAAATATTAAAAACAAATTATTTTTATAACGATATTTATAAAAACAAACAGTTAATGAAAATACAAATTTATTTGTATATTTAAAACGTATTTTGTTAAATAATAATCGTGAAAATAAGGATATAATAAAAAAAAATTGAGTAATTGCATTAATAATCTCTTAAATATTAACAGAACTTTTTAATTATCAAAAACAACCCCGAAGGTATATAATTACCTAATTACCCTTACACTTAAATGCAAAAAAGTAACAAAGTTAGTGTTAGGGGCCAAAACCGTTATAAAATGCAACCTCGGGGTCTGATATGTTACAATATTCCTATTTGAGCTAAAAGGGTTAAACTGGCTAAACAAAATGTACCAAAACAGTAATTTACTCTTTATAATAAGATAACTAAATTTTGGGCGTGTGTGTATATATATTATGCTATATATAAATTAATAAAAGCAACAGTTATAATTAAGTTAAATTAATTAGTAAACAATAAAACGAGCTAAACTCGAGTTTTAGCTCTCATAAGTTAAACGAGCTCGAGTCCAGCTTAGCTCGACTCTTTTACGCCTCTATCAGTGTTGAATAAACATTGATATAATTATTTTTTTCATTTTTCATTATTAAGTTATTATCATAATAAATTTTGAACACATATTCTTCTCTTATAACTTTTAAGATAAAATTATGAACATGTCGTTGTGACATGCCTATTTTTATCTACATCTCGATATAAATATTTATCAAAATTGAATTACGAATGGTAATGTATGAGCAATCTAAGCACAGATGTACATATTATTAAATCTCCTTGCATTTAGTTATTTTTCTTGTTATTCTAATAAAATAACGTAATGTGGTATAAAACTTCGAATATATATTTGCAACATGCTTATTTAATGTACGTTTCAATAAAAAATGGAAAAATTTCAAGTTTTGTCCTTTATCTTTATACCACTTTTCAGGCGATGTCCTTTTTAATGAATGTTAACAGGCGGTGTCCTTTACTAGGTATTTTGTTTCATGTTTTGTCCTCTACACCCAACCCAGTTAAAAAAGCCTGTTAATTGTTGGGTGTAAATGACAAAACTTGCAACAAAATACCTTGGTAAAGGATTAAATTTGCAACAAAATACCTAGTAAAGGACACCACCTGTCAACAATTAACAGGGTTTTTTAACTGGGTTGGGTGTAAAGGACTAAACTTGCAACAAAATACCTAGTAAAGGACACCGTCTGTCAACATTCGTTAAAAAGGACACCGCCTGAAAAGTGGTATAAAGATAAAGGACAAAACTTGTAAATTTTCCTAAAAAAATTCGTTCAAAATCATACATATCAAATATAATTGTTTTTTGTTTTGTTCTTTTTCGTGACGAACCAAACCAACATCGTCCAAACAACTTTGATGGCAGTACAAGTACTAGTTTTTATGGTTTAATGTATAAAATTCCATCTTATTTCGGCCAAACATTATTTTTTGTATCGTACACTTATAGCGATTGTCGGTATCGTACCACTGACGGCACAAATCAACTAAATTTCAACCGAACAACATTGGTACCATCGGAATGGTTACTAGAATTCGTTCTGTTTGGTTTTCGATCGATATAAAACATGTGTCAATATTCGTTTGGGCATATCACAACTAATTTTTTTAGGCTTTCTCTTTCGATTGTTATACTAAGTGTTGTAACGTATTTTACCGTAATAAACCAAACTCATACCGTCTAAGTACTGGTCACAATTTGTAAGAGAATTCTACTAGTTATAATTAGAAGGATATTGCTTATTTCATGATTTATTGACGTAAGGAAAATTTTGTATAGTTTAAAAACAACCAAACTTGACTAACCACATAGCGTGTTTATAAAATAAACAAGTTGACCTTGAACTTAATGAAATAAACATCAATATTTCAGTTCTTGGTAAAATAGACTAAAACGTAGGCTAACTAAATAAGCTTCCTGTTTTTAGCGTATGTTTTTTCAAGTGTTCATCTATTTACACACCCCTATAATCCTATTTTCACATCCCTATTAGTATGCGGGCAGTATAGACTTATACGGGCCGTATACAATGTTTATACACGTAATTTAATGTGGTGGAATGTTTTTTTTTTTGTTTTATATGTATACGAGGCGTATAGTTATATACGGCCCGTATACAGTATATACATAATTTCCTTTCACATGTTTGATGAGGTTTTTTAGTTTTGAAATCTGTATACGGGCCGTATAATGTTATACAACCCGTATAGCCCGTATACAAAAATTATTTTTTTGGTGTAATCGAGAAACCGTTTAATAAATTTAATAAATTTTTAAATAGTGTTGAATATATCGGATTATGTTACGAGTTTGTAGTTAAACATATTTATAATATTTAATAAGTTTACGGGCCGTATAATGTTATACGACCCGTATAGAAAAGTTAATTTTTTGGTGCAATCGGGAAACCGTTTAATAAGTTTGGTAAATTTTTAAATAGTGTTGTATATATCAGATTATGTTACGAGTTTGTGGTAAAACGTATTTATAATGTTTAATAAGTTTTCACTTTGTAAAACGATAAATATGTGATATGATTATGATAAACTACGACAAAAATTATTAAACAAACAACTTAACATCTAAACATAAGATTAATAATTACAATGTTTTACATCTAAAACAAACAAAAAGATAACGTTTTACAATGTTTCAAACGTAAAATAACAAAAAAAAAAAAAATACAATAAGCAGCTACGGCGGTGGTGGTGGTAGGGACGTGCCAGAATGTATAGCCACAATCGCCTCGACCATCCACTGTACATCCCCCCGGACAGCAGTTACATCCGACTCGACCTGAGCGAGTGTCGACTCGACCTGAACGAGTCTCTCCTCCACCCCCGGTGGAGGCATCACACGCTATCTTACGCTCCGTCGAACGTACGAGCGATCACCCTATACATCCTCCGCAGCTACCTGTGATAGATAGACGGTATGATCGACCCCCTCATGTACTGTCACACCCCAACCGATGGCGGAAATATCAGAGTGAGACGAAATAGATTGCAAGAGACTTCATAACACAATTTGTGACAAGTATTTAAATAACAAATTTCCATTTCATTTCAAAAGAGTCAATTACAAAGATTTGAAATAAATACAACATGAGTAACGAAATACAATACAATAAGAATACAAATTTAAAGTGTGTATCTAAGCATCTTACTAGATTCCATGCATCACCGACATCATCGCTAAACCTGCAACATATTTTAAAAGTGTAGTTCAACACAAAAGTATTGGCGAGCATACAAGTTTGGTGCGTAGTATATAAGTATAAAAATGCTAAGGAACAATCCACATGGCAAACCTAGTTATCAAGATTAACGTATAAACTGGCATGCGATTTACAAGTCAACCCTCTGTTTACGGGCGGTGCGTTACTCCTACAGCGCTATACATGTTAAATGGAGGCTCGTACGAAGCTAATGACAAGTTCATCACATAAGTATGGTCCAGAAAACACGAATCAAGCATAACAAATAGTAAGCATGTATTGGATTGTTTGTTTATGTATTTGCATAAGAAAAGGTATAATAAGTGTGTTTGTATATAAAAACATGTAACACCCAAAAGTGTGAAAACGGTAAAATGAGTCAGGTATACTCACATATTTGCTTAGTCTTCTGATTATCCAAGTGTTGACGAGCGTAAGAGATTAGGAGAATGGAACACCGAGGTCACCCTATATGGGCAAACGATGGTGCATGAGTAAACGGAATTACGACGGAGGATTTAAAGTGGAATATAAAGTCTATCTAGTCGATGGATAAGTATATGTATTTTTACATATATATATATTTTATATAGTTTATGCAAAAAAATTAATTTAAGTCTATGGAGAATATTTGTCAAAATAAATATACATCTAAAAGTATTGTTACAAAAGTTATTTGTATCCGATACGTTTCGTTTTATAATTAAACATGTATAGTTTTACTGATTTTTACGAAAAACGGGCAGAGTTTCCTATGTTTTTTGGACGATCCCGACAACACAAGTTGTCGATACAACATTCAAAACTCAACAACAATATATGTATATCTTTTTGTAAGGTTGTCAAATACAACAAAACAAATAAAATATGTTACGATGGTTTGAGTTAAGTTTTACGCTACATAATAAAAATTATATACAATAACATAAACAATATTCTCGTTGCTAATAATTTTTACCAAATCTCGTGTTGACCCGTATTAACTGGTTAACCGGTTTGACCGCGTGTGGTCCAAGTTTGACTCGAATAGAAACTGAACTGAGACACGAGTTGAGACCCGAGCCACCTGCACCACAGTTGCCGCCAATGTCGGTGTCTCCGGACCTGACTCAAAACAAACCGAAATTGGAACTGAGTCGAGTTATCCCCTGTCGTGAACCCGAACCGACTGGAGAAACAAAAACAATCGGTGTTGAGTCGGAATTTAAGCAAAATACAAGTTGAATCAAATCTGACCTGAAACAAATCGGACCTAGACGAGACTGAACCAGTTGACCCGAGACTCGAGTGAACGAGGACCTGAACCTGCGACGAACAAATTACAACCTGAGATCTACAACCGAACTAAGAACCGAGTTTAAAACCTGAAATGAATACAAACCTAATTGATGTCGACCGGAGTTGATTTACGTCGGCCGGAACTCGAACCCGAAACCAGAGTTGAATCAATCGGAACCTGAAGTCCGCTGAACCAACACCCGAACCACAGCCAACCTGGGCATGCTTCAACCACACACACTCGACAGTCTTCAAAATAGAACCGATCTTCAAAATCATCATCCTACGTTGGTCTGGAGTGGTGAAGGAGCAATTACTGGAGCAACTCGTCGGACAAACAGAACCGCCGCCGTAACCGGAGGGTGTCGCCGCCGTGAGCGGCGGTGCTGCTGTCGTCTTCAGTCGTCGTCCTCCTCCCTCTCCCGATTTCTCTTCTCCTATCGTGTTTCCTCCGTCTCCCTTTCCCCTCGTTGCCACCAGACGGTGGTGGTGGCCGGCCGCTTCAATTAGAGGTGGTAAACAGGTGGGGGGGGTATATAAAGATAATGGGGTGTTTGTCGGACCCATCACGGCGCCGGAGAGGGAGTTCCAGTGGCCGGATGTGTCGAGAAGGAGGAGCAGGGTCGATGGGTGTGTGAGTAAACCTGGTTTTATGTGTGTGTGTGTCTTGTTTTGAGGAGATGAAGTTGTAGGGAACATTTGAGAGGGAAAGGAGTTGATGAACGGCTGCAAACAAAATTCATAGTGTTTTACTAGACTTAAATAGTTAGGTTAAGTGTTTTAAATAGGTAGGGTTTGTAATTTGGTTGGGTCCAAGGCCCGTTAGCACGTAACCCGTTTCTTGTACGGTCCAATCGTATTTCTATAACCCGTTTACACTCTCGAACGTTGTAAAATATTGATTCTTGTCCGTTTTCCGATTCGGTTTTTAACTATGAATATATATATATATATATATATATATATATATAATAAAATAGAATACGGAAATACGAGGCGTTACAGTCTCCCCTCCTTTAGGAAATTTCGTCCCGAAATTTATTCTGTAGAAAGACTTGAAAATGTTTTGGCAAACAGAAGAGGATTGTTTAAAATTGAGGCTCGAAGTTTGAGGCGTTTTAAAAAGTATGAAATTTGAGGAACGTAGAGATAGGTTTGTAAAAAGAGGTTGTTTGACTAGAATGATTTAAGGCATTAGTCATAAATAAAATGTGCATGTGTGTGTATAGGCAAACGAGTTTAAACAAGTTTGAATAACTCAAAATGAAGAGGTAACTTTAAAATATGATATCCAAGGAGTAAAACTTTCGTATATAACGGTAAGAATTTCAATGAAAAGTGTGGCCGCACTGTAAATTGTAAGAAGAATTTTGTTGATTTCAAAGAAGAGTAATAAATCACTTGTTTGTAAGAAATCATTTATTTACGAGGAACGAGAATATTAGGCACTTTAAGTAAAACGATCTTGGAGGTAACGGCCAATTAAGTGTGTTTGCACATAAATAAAGAATAGAAAGATAGTTTTAACCAAGAAAGTACTTTAAACTTCGAATGTGTAAACGAATTTGTTCATAACGAGGCTTGTACGAAGGACAACGGATAACGGGGAATAACGGAGGTAGGAGAAGGAATGATTGATCTAATAAACGAATGTGAGTATAAGAATGGTATGCGTATTGAAAGCGATGAGTTAAGAATGGGGTCTCGTCATGGATAATCGGATATCGCGCGTTTAGCAACGCGTTTGTGAGTTGTTAAAGTTTTCGTATTAGGTCTAAATAGGTCTACAAAACACCGAATTTCTCATGGCACGTTTTACGAAAGTTTGGTAACATGGTGAAAACACTTATATATAGGAAGTACCAGCGGCATATCCACCATGTTTTGACTATGTTACGTCCGTTTCATTATTTGTGTCATGTTACGTTCCGTGTCATACCATACCTAGTAGTACACTCTATGATTCTCATACGCCCATCACTATAATCCCGTATGCACCCGTGATTATACTGATCATCGCATAATCCACATAGCTTGTACTAGTTGCGTATGAATTAGGGTATACATAAATTTTGAAAATAAGAACGAGTCGTATACGAATGTAGTGTATAAGCTTGTTGATGTTTAAGCATGTATGGGACCCACGTAAGCGAATCCCTCGGATTCCGCCCGCGTACGGGTACGAATGTGATATATAAGCATGTATGGCAAGCGAATCCATCGGATTCCGCTCGCGTATGGGTACGGATGTATAAATCATTAATATGAATGTAAGCATGCGTATGAATATATATAATAGTATAAGTATGAATAAGTATGTTGGTATGAACATGAAACGTATGAGTATGAACATGAAAAGTAAATCAGTATGAATGTAAGTAGGTATAAGTAATGACAATTGTGTGTACGAAATAAATTGAATACAACGAATTTGAGCGTGTAAAATGATCAAGAAGTTGTGGGTATGTAAAATGAATGATACATGAAGTTGCCGTGTGATATTGACTAAAAGGTGTATGATGGTATGCGTGTATAGTTGTTTAAGCGAAACATTGAGTTTATCGAATCGAAATAGATTGTGTTTGACTAGTAATGTAGATTCTAGTTTGTAAATGTAAGAAAAATATAGGGTACTTATTGGTTATACGTAACGTATTTTGTAAGGAATGGAAATGCTACTTTTGTTTTAAAAGAAGATTTACGTAAGTTGAAGATTGTCGGTCCCCATGAAGTCTTCCTGCCCACGTGTTTAGAACTTTGAATGACGTACTTAGCGGTGTATAAAAGTTCATTGTAAATAATAAGTTCGTATTATTTCAAAGGATCTTGCAATGAGATATAAAATTTGAAATTTGAAGGTTCTTGTGAAAACGTTGGTTCTTAAAAGAAGTTTAGCAATGAACTTAGTGTTCATTGAAAAGAGTTTTTAACAACATGATTGGTTGGTTCTGAAAAAGAGTTTGTGGTAAAACGATTTGATAATATCTATAAGATCTTATCAATATATGAGGAAGTTGGTTTGATTTACGACTGAGAATGAAATTCTTTAGTATAATAATATAATGTGAGCGCGTTTTAGTGATTGAATTAAATATGAAGTTCATGGGCAAGAGATCCATTGGGCCGATTAAGTTGATAGGTAGCATTTTGCAAGATTTTGAAATTCGGGTGATAAAAAGTTTTAAGGAATGATTAAGAATTTTCGTGTATATGATTTACGTGAAATAGAATATGAGATAAAGAATACGTTTGATAAACTAAAAAATTTTGAAATTCGCGTAAGTAAGGATTTTGACGAATGATAAACGATTTAGGTGTGAAATAGGACTGTGTTGTATGATGAAGTCTCTTTTCGAAAGAAAATTTTGGTAACGATCACCTAGGTAAGGGAATCACCCCTAACTCGTAGGTGAGGTCGTTTTAAGAAAAGAAGGAGTGGAGTTAATCGTCAAGGTAAGGAAATCACTCCTATCTCGATTATATGTCTCCATTTTGGTGTTACAAAGAATGTAAACAAAATCGAGTGACGTTTTGAAATCATGTATATGTATAAATGTATGAAAAGATCTAGTATGATGTGTGTGTGAGAAAAAAAATGATCTCGAAAATAAATTGGAATTTGAAATGAGAGAATTGTGTCATATAAAAGCGATGATAGTAAAGCATAGGTTTGATTAAAACTTGGATTGTTCCAAAATGGAACTTTGACTAAACCAAAGTGGTCGAAATTTCCTTTGAATTTGAGAAACATGTTTTGGCCTAATAGGTGGAATACTCTCGCCAATATCTCGGTTAACGGTATTCACCCTTCCAGTTACTACATGTTCCAAATCAATCGGAAATTCGAGACTTGGCGGGATTTTTGAAAATCAAGGAGCAGAACTAGTCGAAAAGGTGCGGGTTTCACCCCTAACTTGACGATTTCGTACCCTAAATGTGGTTGGTACTCGTCGGGTCAAAAATTTAATTTCGACTTGTTGACGTGGGTCCATGAGAATTTGAAATTTTGAAATTCGAAATTACCATTAAGATGTGGATTTCACTCCTAACTTAATGGTGAATTTCGTGTAAAAATAGAATCAAGAGGAATGAGAGTCATTTACCGAATTGTGGGTTTCATGCATATTTTGGTAAACTCGTCTCGTTTGTATAATATGAGTGTTTTCGAGTTTTAGGAAAATGGAGTAAAATGCATTAGGAAAGCGTAAGTTGAGGAATAATGAAGCAAATATTTACACAAAATGCCCACTGGTTTGCTGTAATAGAAGTCGTTTGTGCTGATGACGAGGTTGTGGGAGACTGAGCCCATTCGAAAACCATCCTACTTCGTTTTTCTTGTTTCCCTTTTGAAGAAATCTACTATTTCCCCCTTTATGTCAACCGGAGAACACCACGAAGATTCTTCCGAAGAGATGGCGACTGGTCTTCCACCGTTGAAGTGGCCGAAGGAAAATTTCGACAGTATATATGGTTCTGAACTTCAAGTTCCTTGATAGTTGGGATGCTGATACCCTGACGAGGGCCAGACGGCGGCGGAGTTCCGATCGGGTATATTACTTTGTTTTGGGATTTCTTTTCTGCAGGCAATTTTCGATTGCCTGTGACAAAAATTTTCCTCGAAATTCTTTCGTATTACAAGTTTCACATTTCTCAAATGCACCCTATTGGAATGGTTCGGGTCCGTCATTTTGAGTTTGCCTGCCGAGGGATGCATATTGAGCCGACAGTCGATCGCTTTCGAGTGTTCCATCAAATGCACTGTTCATAGGGCTTCTATTCATTTATGCAACGTGCTTCAGGAAAGAAGATTTTGTTAAGTCCCCCGAAATCTTTTCACGATTGGAAGCCAAAATTCTTCTTTATTAAAGCCGGAGTGATTCCGATGAAGATGGTTTTTCAGGGGTAAAGAGGAAGTTGCAACAGAGACGATACAGACTCCTTATTCGGAGACTTGGTACCAGGACATAAAGGATGTTCCGTCGATTGCTCTCCCAGAAGAGGCCCTGGTTGGTGCTGCTATGAGCCTTTGCTGGCGGATGAATCGAGAAGACAAGCCGGTGTATATGGAGGGAGATAGTAGTAAGATTCTAGATCCCTTTCCCTCTTTTTTTTGAACTTCCCCTTTTTTCCCCTTTTGCAGTTGTCTCTGTATATGTTGTTGGTTTTAAAAGAGAGGGTGGGAGGATGGCTACTGTGCGAAAAGGGGCTGATGAGGAGCTTTGGTATCATCGGATTGTAAAGAATTTTGTTCTTCCGCTGGATGAAGATTTGTCTGCGTAACCCACAACTGGCGCTGGTAACTTTACTATAATTGTAATACTATTTTTTGCGCGTTGGATAACCTTTGCAAGGTTTTGTTTCTCCCAGTAGGTGAGTTGTCCAACATGGGCATAGGCCCTGAAAAGAAAAAAAGTGCGCCAACTGCTACTACTGCGCCGAGGAAGAATGATGCTGAAAAAGCTCAATCATCCAAAGCAAAAAATGTTATTAGGAGAGAAGAAAGGTACGCGCCATTCCTCTGAATCCTGGTGTAATTATGTGGTGGTGTCTGACTCGTTGGAGGGTCTTGCGCCTGCAGTTGGGAAGAAGCCAAAGGCGGAACCTAGGGATACTGCTGATATCCCTCCTTCCAATCCTGAGGATCAAATTGACTTGGAGTCAAGTCCAGAGCCTTTGTTGAAGAAAAGGGCGGAAAAAAAAACAAACTGATGTTGAGGTTGAAGGGCAGCCTGCCAAGAAGGTCCAAAGAAAGAAGATCATCAGAAGAGGTAATCTTGATGCCTTTATTGCAAAACCTCCTCCAAGTAATCCTTTTCTTTATTTGCTTTCTATGCGCGTTGCATGTTTGTAATATGTGTTTTGTTTTTGTAGAAAAACTTAGTTCGCATGTTCCTGCGTAGCCATCATCCGCAGTTAATGAGAATCTCCCGCCTTCGCCTCCTCACGTCCCGATGAGCGAGCAATTGGATAGTTCCAAAGCTGCTGAAGATAAGGTGGAGAAGAATACTGAGGCGAAGAATTCTAAGGTGGAGAAAACTGTTGAGGTGGAATTGGAGAAGATTCCGGATCCGAGGATTGCGGGTGTAACACCTCGCAAAATCATGTCCAATACAGTGGTGACACGTGTCATAACCCTGATCATGATAAAAGATAACTTGAGGGATTAAAACTGTCAAACAGTGTAAAGATGTAAATAGAAGGACCAAAAGTGCCAACATGCCAAACTTGTGCCTCTGAATAACCTCAAAGATGTTCGTATTCATGATTGAATAATTTGTCGGACACAAGAAGCCGCTTGTGCTTAAAAATAAAAAGTTACGAAACACAAGGGTTAAAAATGTCAACATGTTAATTCTTACCTCTGAGTAACCTTTTAACGTTCCCGAAGCTTTGTAATGTATTAATATATTCACATGAATATTTGATAAAGATTTCATAAAGATCCGGTTCAATATTGTGATGTAAATGGAAATTTCCAAGAAAAGGGTTAATAGTGTAAATATGGCAATTCTTCAATCGAGAGACTTTTTCAAAAGCATCCAAAACTTATGAATGCATGTTTACACTCCCTAGAACATCCCAGACCTGATTATGTTGACCCAACATGCTGAAAAAGTCAGTTATTCGTGTTCAGAAAGTACAGGGACTGAACATGCAAACAAACAAACAAACTTTGAAACTCGTCCCCTCGCGTGGCGCGCCAGGATCATCCTGGTCTGGTGCGTGGCGCGACAGATGCTCGTTTCCAGCCAAAACTGGCAGCTGCCAGCATGCAAACCTGCAATCTTTGAGGATCTTCTGCAACTCTGAACGAAACCAACAGCATGCATACGGTTTTGGGAAACCACTAGGACACTTGTTTGCATCATATAACACCTGGGGACACTTGGATTCATCTCATACAACTCCCTCTTGTAATAAATAGGTGCTTCATCTCTCAATTTAGAATTGCACATTCAAATTCTCAAGCATTTCACTCTCAATTGATCTCTGAAGCATCTTGGTCATCTAGGAAGCTTTCTCCAGTCTAATTTTCGTGCTAAGGACCATTGTAAGCGTTCTTAGCTTCTATAGTTAAGCTTTTAATAGTTTAATGACAGAAAGTAAAAGATATCGTAATTACGCTTTGACTTTGTGATTAATCACTAACGGTCCAGCCATTATTCGAATTGAAAGTGGCTATGTGTTGGTAATTATGTAGGTGTTAAACCCTTAAAAGGGTACCTCCTAATTATCACATTTACTTGATCAATTGTCGGGTCAAACTACTTAACAGAAAAGTCAAACGAGTCAGTTTTTGCAAAATAAATCATAACTGATATTGTAGAAGCTATCGATTATATTTTATCACTTAAATAACTTGGTAAATATTATCAGAACATGTTTAGGCATGTTCAACCCGACAATTCTGAGTATTAGGCTCGGTTCGGCACCGAAAGTCGCAAAAGTAGACTTTTGCTTTGACTTTCAGTTCTGACCCGGTTTAGCTTAGTTTAGCTATGCCTTAGGGTTCCTTTGTGACCATATTATATGTAAGCATAACCCTCTGAGGTTATATTACATGGTCCCTTAGAAATCAGTGATCATTTGCATGTTTTCATTAAATGCTTAAAACTTGACCATTATGCCCTTTTGACATAAAAATGAGATTTTGAAAATGTGAGAGGACAAAAAGTTTTATTACTGATATATAAGTATGTCCTTAAAATTTGACATCAGTTCCTGGTCTAAAATAAAAGTTATGCAAGATATCGTAAAACAAAAGCTTTTTGTTAAATAAATTGTATTTTCGGTATAAATCATATTTAAACCCAATTTTTGGCACCAAACTTGCTACCCACTATTATGAAATAATATTTAGGGATTTTTGGAAATTTTTGTCAAATTTTATACTGACCATATCATAGAGTTCTTGCATGGACTCGGTAATTGACGATAACACCCTTTTCACTAATAAAATGAGTTCTACACATCATTTACATGTCAAACCTTTTTCTACTAATTTTATATATTAAATAAAATATTTTAAGCAGTTAAGACTGATCTAAATCTCAGATTTCCTTAAACATATCAAATATCGTCAAATTTCGACTTTTATGCGAATTAGGCGCATAGTATGGTTTAAAACCATATTTAGCACCTAAGACTTGTTACCTACTGATTTTAAAAATAAATTTTTATACTTTAATAGTAAGTATAAGTCTTGAACTCAGATTTCCAAATTTAACCTTAAAAGCATATGTGAAATGACCAAAATGCCCCTACGGTGCATAGTGTCGCCATAAATGATTAAACACGCATATGTATGATATCTTGCTGATATAACAACATAAAACAAATATTTTTACAGAATATTTTAGACCAGAACCTCAGTTTATGTTTAAACCTTCTTTATAAACTTTAAAAAGACCAAATTACCCTTACGGGACTTAAATTGGTCTTAAATACATTTGGGGCATAATTGTTGATATCCTACTGATATCACAACATGTTTTAAGTATAATAACTATTGGAACTTGTATATGACTCATCCGGTTAACCGTCATGCATATACGCGTTCGGTACAGTTTATGTAACTAGTTTGCATGAATTAGCCGAAACGGGTCAAACCTTATCATTTTTACTTTAAAATCCAAAATGTGTTTAGTTTACCCATTATATACAAGTCTTCATACTTGTCGGGTCTAAATCACATTCTAATCCGGTCACCGCTTAATCTTGCGTTTCGTACCGTAAACTTTCCTTTAAAACTAATCGGTCAAAGTTATAACTTAAATAAGACCTGTTAGGAATCTAATAGGTTATTAAAACCTTTGTTCCAGATTAGGAGCCCAGTAAAAGCTCCCTGTACTTGCTGATTAGAAAATATGACTGAGAATAAATTTCATTTAGCTTTGGTAAATACTTTTAACTTATTTTCCCTTATACGGGCTTGGGATACGGTAAATTATTACCGCTTGGTCGGATATTGAATATTTAACCGATTAGTGGTTAAATCATTGAGATAATCCATTTTAATCTGTCTTGTTTGATACAAAGCATTTGGGGGTTAATGACCGTGTCCTGGATATCCTCGGCTCATTCATTTGAAATGGCCACGACTTAAGCACGGGGTGTAGGCATACACCTGACAGTTGCGTATATATAAAGATATAACCACATGTGAGGATAACTCCTTGTGGGACTATATTAGTGGTGTGTCTATTAATCTTGTCTCGGCTCTTCTAACCGGGCTCTGACCGTACGACAAACATATAAATCTGTATACAAGATTATTTTAAATAATTGTCCCAAGTTATAAAAGAATATTTGTGCCTTGTGCATTTAAATCAATTTTCTTAAATGTTTTCAAAAGAGTCGGTTAATTGTATTTACCAGTGTAAACTAACGTATTTTTCAAAAAGTCTAAGTGCAGGTACTACACGAAATGGGCTGGAAGCTCCTGAGTATTAGTTAAAGAGTCTTGCAAGCTCTAAATACTTTAAGTCTGTTGAACAATATTTACCATCTGTTTTAGATCCGCCTGTGGATCCATTATCGACTATTTGTATAATATTTTATTATACTTTCAAATTCGGTTTGTAATATTACTTTTAGACTTCCGCTGTGCATTAAACTGTGATTAATTGTCTTTGACGGTATCAATTACGTCATGATACTCCCCACCGGGCCCACCGGTAATACGTGGAAATATCGGGGTGTGACAGCGGGTGTTTTACATCCTGAGTCTCCTGAAGCTGTGGCGCGTGATGTGGAAAAAGGGAAATTTATTCCTGAGGAACCGGTAATTACTATCCCTGTTTCTGCTCCTGCTTCTGCGTCGGTGAATATTGAGAAGGACCCAACTGGAGATCATTGTGCTTCTTCTTATGATGACGAGGATGATCCCCTTCGCCCAGATCATGAAACTTTGGGGGATCATTATTACAGAACTTATACGGGGAAAAAAGCATCTAAAGTTAATACTCCGGTTTGGAATTTGAAGAAGGGTGACACCTTCTCAAACTGGAGGGTTTGTCGTTACTGGCTACAGGGTACCTTTCCTCCTGCAGAAATTAAGTTTCAAGAAGACAACACTCAAGAACAAGCTTATCATGCTTATCTTAAGGAAGCTGCTAGGTATACGTCTACTACGCACCGTATAGTGCGTGAGTGGCATAGTATGTGCAGAGAATGGGCTGCTTTGAGGCGTCCAAGAAAAAAAATTGCTAAGGATGTGAGGCCCAGATGGCTCAGATGAAAGCTACGCTGGAAGCTGACCGAGCCAAGTTTGAAAGTGATCTGAAAACGGAAGAATGGTCTGTTGCTGGATGGAGAAGAAAGGCAGAGGCTGAAGCTGCTCTCCTTTCTAATGAACGCAAAAATTGGAGGGAAATTTGCGAGAAAGATAATAAAGAAAAAATGGGTCTCCGTAATACCATTAATAATCTCAAAGCTGAGGTTGTGAGATTGAAAAATCAAGATGAGGAGATTGAGAGATTAAAACAAGAAAAGGCTGAAGCTGAAGCAACGCGTGATGAGGCGCGCTCTCATAGGGAAATAAGTGAACAGAGAGAGGTACATACCTGCGCTACCCTTGCTCTTAGAGATAAGGAGATAGAAGAACTTATTTCTTTATTATCTGAGCAGGAACAACTTAAGGAGAAAGTTGAGGATGCTACAAAAGATTTGGATCTTGAACAGACCAAACAGGCTGAAACTTCTCGCCGTCTTACCGAGACTGAAGATAAGTTGGAGAACTCTGAGACTGCGCGGGCAACGGCGGAGAGTGAGCTTGAACCGTTGAAGAGTGATATGTTGTGGTTGAAAGAGCGCGGGATCGCAAGCGTAAGTTTATCTATATCTGATAATATTTGGCAATGTTTGTGCATCTTTTTACTCTTCTTTTATTTTTTGTGCAGGTTGCTGAGTTAGTTCTTAATTCTGAAGAACTAGATAAGACGGTTGCGCATCTGCTAGTTGCTGCGCGGAATGATGGGTATGCCCAAGGGTACGCAGAGGTTCTCACCATGTGGTTAACACTTTAAAGGTTGACTGGGACACTAGTAAGTCTGCTACTCATGGTGTTGATACTGAAGTTGCTCTTGCTGCTACAAAGACGCGATTTAATACTTTACAGCTTCCGGCCATGGATCTTATTAATGCTGCGCTACACTCTGAAGAGTTCTTGACGCTATTAAGAGAAGTTTTCCTAGACAGGGAAGAAGGGGAAGACGAAGACCTAGCTTAGGTTTTCTTTGCTTTGTATGAACAATGGATAGTCAACTTTAGGTTTAGGACGTGGACCCTGTTTGTTAATGCGTTGTGGCGCAAGTAACTTTATTTTATACATTGCCGTGTATGTTTATAATTTCTTGTTAAGGCGTGTGATGCGCCAGTAACTAGTATGAAATGTGTTTGAATTACAATATTTTGCATGAGTACAATTACTTTGATTAGGTAAGGCGAATAAAGGTGGTATAAAGCTCATGTGTTAATGTAAGGCTGGGCCTTGCATGATGCGTGTGATCACTGACCGTTCATGAGACTTGTGTTATGGTTACCATAATGTTTTTGCGCTTACCAAAAGGAATTGCATGCACTTTATAATAAACACAGAAATAATAGAACTAACTTTGGTTTGATTAATGATAAGGCTTAGAGGCCGTAGTACAAAGTTGTTTGTTTAGGATAATTAAATGGGACTTAACTTACTCATACTATAGTTCTACGCCATGGATTGGTACGTTAAAGAACTTGACCAACATGTGAAGAGGCTATTGTATGCTACTTGCTTCTTACGCCGCTTAGTTTTTAGCTTTCTTACTTGGGCCTTCAGCGCCGCGAGTAATTTGTTTTATATCTTTCCGCACGTTCTGTAGTAAGTGGGTGAGTTCACCACTTTTGAGCGCTTTTTCGATCTCGGTGCGGAGGGATATACAATTGTTTGTAGTGTGACCATTATCATTGTGGTAGTCATAATACTGATTCGGATCTTGACCCCTCTTTTTCTTCATTGGCGGTGGGGGCTTGAACTGATAGTCTTCTGTGCTGAGCACCTCTGCCGGAGTTTTCGTTAGGGGGGTCCACCGTCGCTCTCTATTCTCTTGCTTTGTTTCCCTCTGTGCTACGAGCTTGTTTATGGTTGCTCGCGCGTCTTCAGATGATTATGTTCCAGAGGTTGAGTCCCTCCAATCTGTTGAACTTTTTTCCGCTGCACCCGCTAATATCTTATGGACGATTATGTGGTGGCGGTGGTATGTTGGTGCTGAGGTTTCATTCTGTTTGGGCGTATACTTTGGTTGCAACCATCAGTTTTTCCCAGCTCTTGGGTAACCCCTCCGTTCCCGACAGAACCTTGATCATGTCATCGCAGCGGACAACATACTTGAACTGCGCTCGTACCAAATGTTCATGAACGACACCGATCTCTAGTACTTCCTTGTTGTAACGCGTTATTTAGTCCTCTAGGCTCTCATCATCGCGCCTCCAAATATTCATCACGTCAGCAGTGTCCCTGACAGACCTCCGCTGTTGGCTAAAATGCACTAGGAATTTTCTCTTAAATCCACCCACGTCGTTATCTTCCCGACCGGTAAGTTATTGAACCAAAGTCGTGCAGCACCTGTGAGGGTTTGGATGAAAAGGTGACACCACATTGGCAAGGTCCAACCTCCTACCAGGCCTACGCTGGTAAATACACGAAGGTGATCGTCCGGATCTGTCATGCCGTTGAATTTTCCGACATTCGATGGTAGTTTCGCCTTTTCCAGGGGAGTTAAGGCGATCTCGCTGATAAATTTTGAATTCTTCGCTGCCTCTGCCGGGCGGTAGATTTAGTTGTAATCGTGCTATGCATCTGGGTTATAAACCGCGCGAGGCTTATAACTTTTGTGATCCCGCTGCAGCCGGCTAAACACACTTGTATTATCACCCTCCTGGTATGTTCTGTCATATTCTTCGGTGTGGGTGTCCCGCTTCTGGTAGGAACTCGGGCCCAACTGAGAATGGACCGACTGTCTCCGATAGGATTCGTCATGATAATCTCTTCGTCGAGTCTCGGAGTGAGTAGACTCATACCTTGTAAGGATCTGGAGTAAACTTCAGTGTCTTCCACATGTACTCGCGATGGTGCGTCATGGTGTGATACACGTGGTGCAGATGGTGCTCGTGCATGAGATGCAGATCTTCGTGACTGAGTGGTTGGAGCAGTCTGTGCACAGAGTTGTGCATATACAACATTTATTGCACGCTGGGATCTGACATACCACGAGATAGGAGTTTCACCGGGAGGTAAAATTGAGCTTATCGGAATCTCGGGTTGTACTCCTGGAGTAACAGGGTCATTCGGATGATTATCTTGTACTGGACTTCGTTATCATCCGAAGCCTCTTCCACAATCCCTTCGACTTGGGTATTGTGTGTGAAATTTGGCCGAGGGCCAGATTGACGGTTTTTCGTAGTTTCTTCCATTGAAAAACGAGATGGAAGAGTAAATCGAAACTAGAAGATATGAATAAAAACTGAGAAACCGGTGGGCGCCAATGAAGAAACACTGGTTTAATCGACCAGAATCAATTGAACCAGGGGGTTTGAATCTGCATAAAAGGGTTAGGTCTTCTCGTTCGATTCGGGGGTAACTGATCTCCTTCTTCGACAACAACTGCAAAACAAATACCCATTAGACTCGCCACGGGGAGAATGGGGGTTCTCTCTGTGACCACCCTCTGGCGTGAGAATAAGTACAGGGTTTGAATGAAGAAGAAGAAGTAATAGTAAAGTGAAGTGAGAGTAACTTGAGAAATGGTACCTGAATTATCCTCTATTTATAGCCGAAGTTTGGGCGGGAAAGTTTGTTGATGGAAAACTTGATGGAAGTGCTTTTCCATAAGCGGTTATTTCCTCCTCTGTTAATCACTAATGAGTGTGTGCACACGGATCGTGATCATGATCAACGGCTGGGGTGATGCCACGTAGAAAGTGGGCAAATGTGGATCTTCCTTCAATTCGGTGCCATCATCGTGACCTTGAAGAGTGCTTGGGATGTTGACACGTGGCCATTCTGTTATAACCGATTGGTTCTGCACGATAAAGCTTTCTAGAAGGATTGCTTTTCCTCGTGTTATTCCTGTTATGACAGGAAGGTTTATTTTTGTCTAAGTCTGGGCAGCCTTGGCGCGGAAATATCGTTAGGATTTTATCCTATCTGTTGTATGAGCTGGCGCAAGGATTTGTTAGTTTCCTTTTGGCGCGCAGATGTTTAAAATTGTTTTTCCTTTTTAAATTCTCTTTTAGAACCAGTGCGCGGCCGCGCAAGGTTCATTCTAAAGAGAGCTTATTGACGAGGTTGTGGTATGGTCTCAAGCACCTGTGCAAGGTTTTTGGGACCTTACCCTTTCAGTAGAGTAACAGTGATCTTTTCTCACATATTGGCCCCGAAACTCTGTGGGACACATTCTCCATACGAAATGGGTGCAATCAAGGCTACCCACCATACCAGGAAGGTGATGTTTATCCTCATGAGCTTGGTACAAAAGCTCCATGTCATGTCTTACTAGATGTGCACGTGTCACTACAAGGATTTCATGGCCACTCTCACGACCACGATGAAGATAACGTTTCTTACTAGATGTTCCCGTGTCTTGTACATCGGCTCCGTCGATGAGATTTTGGAAAAAAAAAACTTATGCTACTATCGGATGAATCACTGCTATGGGGTGGGAAAAACACTGGTATTTCTTCCACTATTTTTAAATAAAATAGGGGTAGAGATTTATAGTTTTGGAGAAATGAGGAAGTGGGTTGGTGTGAATTTGTTTAAAATGGGTATAGCTTTATATAGTTTAAATATATAAAAAAAAAACCTTTTTTTTAACTAACGGCTATATAACCGTTTGAAATGTCAAAAAGGTGTTCCCAACATATTCAACCCACCCTCCATCTCCCCGCATGCAGCATACAGTCCCCGATTCAAGTCCTCCCCGCGCAGCTAAAAATGATGGCGGCGGTGTTCCCCTTGCGGCAAAGGGGCTTACCGCACCCCTTGCCACTTACACCCCGTACACCCTTAAAAACAAAAGGAACGTTCAAAGTTCTTTTCTATCCAAATTTGTAAAGATGATGAGTTATATAGATGATACTAGTGGGATTCCTCACACCTAGCTAGGACATTCAGTTGGATATCGATTTGCTGCATTAGGGCACAGGTAACACATTAGAATGGATTCGAAAAATATAGTTGTAACATGTCCAAAAGAATATGGACACATATTTTACATTGGTCGAAAAACTTTGTTTTGTCAGGGTACCGTCAGGGTATCAACTTTCATATAGCCCACGATACTATTGTAAATGCTATTCAAGTAGGAGATTTTGGTTCCCATAGCGGCGCACTTGTCCGAGAACGAATTTGGTGTGAGGTATTCACCGTGGTCCATCGCGGCTAAAATTTCTCACGAATATACGCTTTCAAAAAACGACCACCTCTTGGTCACTCCCTAGTAAAAATTATTATAAAGTCAATTGACAAAAAAATATTATCTTACCACTAGAAAAAAACAAATATCATATGCGACAAAATAAATATAATTTTTTACAGAAACAAAATATTTAACTTTACTTGATTAAAAAAAATTGACCAATAATCGGGTCTTCTGAAACATCGAGCTATGCCCGTGACAAAGCTAGCTCTTCGGTAGGTGTCCTCCACTCGACCGTCTTCACAGCACATTTTTGTTCCAAGCCCTTCATACAGTGTCTACGAGTCTTGGACGAAGTCGCTTGGGTTTGGTTACAGATTGGGTTTCGGGTACATTTTGGGTTTCGGGTATGGATTGTGAAGATTATGGCGGAAAGGGGATCAGGGAGAATTTTGAGCCGAAGTTTGCATTTGTAACAACTCTCATCAAAAGTCCTATTTATTATTTTATTTTGTCCAATAGGAAACCCTAATTAAGACCCCAAGTAATTCTGCATAACCCCTAAAATTTTCAGAACAATCGGAATCAGGATCAGGGCCCCTAAAACTCAGGGGGTAAATTCCCGTTAGTATTATCTAAACAGTTTTACGTGTAAAAAGAATTCGAACGAACGACCAACTCACCTGAGCTACTGGGACACGGGGCTACCCTATGCTAGGGTGGTACACCTCGTGCCACGCGAAGGCCATTCGCGCCACGCGAGGGCGCCATTTTTCCAGTATAAATAGTAGACATTGGCACTTGCAATTACGCGTTGGTTCGACGTTAAAATTCAATTCATGCACTGAGATATCGTCCAAATACTACAGAAACACACACAAGCTCGAATTTCCGCCGCGATAACAGGGTAATAACTCGATCGCTACTACGATTCAATGTCCGATCGATTGAAACTATCCAATGGATGTTTAAGTGCTGCCTAAATTAGGGTTTATACTTTGTCTTTCGTCGTAAATGCAATGGATGTTTAAGTATCGCGCTTTGTCGTTCGTTGTGAAGGTTTTCATCTCGTGAGTTATCGTAAATGCTGTATTAGTTACTAACCTAATTTCGTGTGCATTCTTGTTAAATTAGGTTAACAGGCTTATCAGTAGGCTAAAACTCTGCCCGTATAAATCTGCAAAGTGAGTCATTCTCTTTTTATCAAATTTGATTTCAAAATCATGTTTGCTTTCAAAGTTATAATTACAGTGATTAAGTCGTTGTAGTCTCCAAATTACAGCCGATATGTGGGGTTTTGTATACAATACTTGATAACCGTCACCATTGGACAACGGGTTAGCCAAGGGGAGATATGACCATATTCACAGACACCATTGGACAACGAGATAGTCAATAGGTGGTCGAGTGATAAATATCGTGGGTAGATGGTTGATATGTATAAACATTGTAATCGTTCTTAATACTGTAAAATTTTAACAACACGTCATTTTTAGTAAAAAGAATGATTCACCAGTATTTCCCCGCTGACAAAACCTTTTTCAAACATGTTTCAGGTGATCTGTTGTGATCCAAGAAAAGTGCTGCGAAGCACTACAAGCTTAAGGAAGTGGCTCAATATAAATAAAGAAACATGTTTTGTAAAATAAAGATTTCCCCAGTGAAATCACCTTTTTGTAAACTACCGGGGTTTTATCCCGAATTATGAAATAAAATAATCTGGCATTTTCAGTTTCAAAAGATCCCGTTAAAATCATCCGCTGTCAACTCAAATAAATAAATACCACGGGATTTTCTGTCCTGCGGCTCCTGGACCGGGTCAAACCGGGCCGTGGGCCGTGACAGAAAAATGTGGTATCAGAGCCACTGATTTAAGCCAAATAAGTATTTAGAAAATACTTAATTTTACTGATTGCCATTTTTGTGATTACGTGTTTTATTATTTGAATATTTGTTTACAGTATGGGTAAGCAAAGACTTTCGAATATCTACCATAAATTAAATACTTCACCGAAAGAAAAAGGAACTTCATCCTCAAAATACCCAACAGATACGGAGGAAGGAATATTTGTTTGAAAGGCACAATATGAGGAACCACTTTCTCCTAATAAAAGAAGTTTGATTATTAGGAAAAGTCAAGAGAAAATAAAGAAGTCCCAACAAAAAGGAGTAATGGGTAATAAGGAAATTCAGAAAATAAGAAATAACCCACCATGGGAAAACAAGTTAGATGAAAAATGGGCAGGTCTCTAAATGCTAGCCACTGTAGCAGTAAATGCAAATCTTTAAATACCCTGACTCAGTTCCAGCACCCATATCACCTACAAGCCAGAAACTTTACCCAGTAAATAAATAAATAAACCTTAGTATGTTTTAATTCTCAGTTATCCTTTGTATTAAATTAAGTCACACGGTATGCAATAATACTTGAAAGTCATCTATAAAATTTTGTTATAAAATTTTAACTTAGTATTTTTGCATATATGCTAAACAGCATGAATGAGTTATCTGAAGCCCTTCAGAATCTCAATCTCTATCCGGTGAAAATAGAAGCTTCCAGAGATTTTACTGGTTACATACCTGATGTGGAAGAACCTATGGAATTCCACGCTCCACCTCTGGAAAAACCAAAGCCTAAGAAAAGGAGAAGATTCATAGGATGGAGGCGTGTACGCAGAAGGAAACCAACGACTAGAAAGGTTCCCAAAATAGAGAATCCCATAGATAAAGGAAAAGGAATTGCTATCAGGGAAGGTTCTAGGCAAGTAGAAATGGAAATTGGGGAAAGTTCTAAACAAGTCGAGGAGTTGCCATTACAAGAGGAGTTGGATCGCATATTGACAAGCTGTGATATCATTAGACCTATCAATACCAACCTTTATCCTTATCCTGCTGAAACTCAACTTCCAATAAATTTGGAACCCGCCATCCCAGAACCTTTAATCCATACTCAACCTTTAGGAGAAATAGATGAATGGTGGACCAACGACTGGCAGTTTCAAAACCTCCTAAATAACCCTTATACCTTCTTCCCTCAGTTCGACTCAGAACCTATACCAAACCCACCAATGAGCAATGAAAATTTAGCTGAACTTCGCCATTTTGGCGAGGAGCTGATAGGTGCAGGGAATAGGATTCGGGAGGTGGGAGAGCAAATCTCCTTGAAATACGACGAGAGGGAACGTCACTTCTAAAGTGCCCAGGGATAGGATGGTGGTGAAACTGTGATTGTATAATAGTAATAATAAATAAGTCTACAAATAAAACCTTTGTAAGATAATGGTGTGTACTGATGCATAATATATATAAAAAAGGGAAATCGAGAAATCAATAATTTTGGATATATATATATGTGTGTTGTGAAATTTGTATAATTGTTTTGTGTATAATTGTTATTTACTCTATACTAATAAATTATATATATTAGTTATCAGATGGAAAACGCTAATAATGAACCAATTAACGAGATTAATCAATCTGAGCAACACCAGGAGGATCAATTTATGACTAGACAAGATATCGAGATTATCGTTGCTCAAGGAATAGCCAATGCTATTCCAGCAATCCTTGCTGCTACCCAGAAACCTGTTGAACCTCAACAAATTATTCCTAGTAAACGTACTCTGGAAGATAACTTCAGTAATAGTGTAAACGGAGGCGGCAACCATAATAATAATAACAATGACGAGATGCAAGCTCCACTCCCTAAGAAAATGAAAGCTGCAACGTCTGGTTGCACTTACAAAGAATTCCTTGCCTGTAAACCTGCTGAGTTCGCAGGCAATGAAGGGGCGACTGCAGCACTGCGTTGGTTGGAAAAAACTGAAGCAGTAATTATGATAAGTAAATGTGCTGAGGTAGACAAGGTTATGTATGCGTCACATCTTTTTAAAGAAGGGGCGCTAGAATGGTGGAATACGGTACTTCAAGCCAAAGGACGAAATATGGCCTATGCCATGAGTTGGGAGGAATTTAAGCAGCTAATAGAAAGAAAATTCTATCCCGAATATGAAAAAGAACAAATGGCGAATAAGTTCCTAAACCATCGAATGATTGGTGTAGATTGTCGAGGATATACTTCGACATTCTTCGAATATGCTAGAGTGGTACCAACACTGGCTTCGCCAGAACCGGTACTTATTTCCCGCTATATTTGGGGATTGATTGGCGAAATCCGTAATATCGTTAAAGCTGTGAGACCTCGCACTATTTACGATGCGGTAGAATTAGCTAACACCCTAACTGACGAGCTGGTACGCACAAGAGATGAAAATAGGAAAAAGGAACTGGCTCAGAAAATTACCCAATGATTTCGTATGGGTAATAATAACAATTTTAAGAAAAGAGGAACGGGGCAATCCTCAACTTCGCCGTTCTGCAGAAATTGTAGAAAGAAACATTTTGGAAAATGCAATGTAACCTGCAACTTCTGCAAGGTTGTAGGACATCGTGAAGAAGACTGCAGAAAGAAAACAAGGGTCTGCTATAACTGTGGAGAAGCTGGGCATTTCAAACCAGAATGCCCTAAGTTGGTCAAACCAGGAGACAATAAAGCTAAACCAGCTGACGGAGCTACCAAGAAGAATGTTCGAGCATTCCAAATAACTACTCAGGAGGCAGAACTCATTCCAGATGTGATAGCTGGTACGTTCCTAGTTCACGACGTTTACGCAAAAGTATTATTTGACTCTGGTGCAAACCAAAGTTTTATCAATACTTCATTCTGCCAAGCTCTTAACTTACCCTTAACCAACCTTAGGCAGATTTTTACAGTCGAAACAGCAAATGGGAATTCTATTAATATAGATAAGGTTTTGTAAAAAGAAAATATAGAACTTTCAGGTCATAAATTTCATGCAAACCTATTACCAATGAATTTAGCTGGGTTCGATGTTGTGTTAGGAATGGATTGGTTAGTAGCCAACCATGCTCGAATTCTTTGTGACAAGAACTCCATAGAAATCCGTGCACCCACCAGAAAAGTGATTGTGATTACAGGAGATAAGCCGCGAAAACCCATGAAGTTCATTTCAGTAATGAAAATTGCTAGTTATGAACGAAAGCAAGGAATAGTATATATGATTTCAGTAATCATTAGTACTAAGGATAAAGAACTTAAGAAGATTCATGTAGTCTCAGAATACCCAGATGTATTCCCAGAAGAGTTACCAGGATTACCACCCAACAGGGAAGTAGAATTTAGAATTCATTTAATTCCTGGAACTACACCGATAGCCAAGGCACCTTGTCGGTTAGCACCCACAGAAATGCTAGAACTAAAGAAACAATTAGATGAATTGTTAAGTAAAGGATTCATACAACCTAGTTCATCCCCTTGGGGAGCACCAGTGTTGTTTGTAAAGAAAAAGGATGGTTCGATGCGAATGTGTATCGATTATAGGAAACTGAATAAGGTTACAATTAAGAATCGATACCCATTACCCAGGATTGATGATCTTTTCGATCAACTTCAAGGAGCTAGATACTTTTCTAAGATCGACTTACGCTCCGGATATCATCAATTAAAGGTACAAGAAGAAGACGTACCTAAAACTGCTTTCAGAACTAGGTATGGTCATTACGAGTTTACAGTCATGCCCTTCGGATTAACGAATGCACCTGCAGCATTTATGGACATGATGAATAGAATCTGCAAACCGTACTTGGATAAATTTGTAATTGTCTTCATCGATGATATACTTATTTATTTCAAAAGTCAGGACGAGCATTGTCAGCACTTGCACTCACTTTTAACTTTGTTAAGAAAAGAGAAACTTTACGCCAAATTCTCAAAGTGTGAATTTTTGTTACAAGAAGTGCAATTTTTAGGACACATGGTGAACCATGAAGGTATTCACGTAGATCCCTCTAAGATAGAAGCAATCACCAAATGGAAGGTCCCGCAATCAGCTATAGAGATTAGAAGCTTTTTAGGATTAGCTGGATACTATAGGCGCTTTATTAAGGATTTTTCTAAAATAGCGGTGCCATTAACTAAGCTAACCTGTAAAGCGGTTAAGTTTGAATGGGGACCTAAGCAAGAAGAAGCTTTTAAGATTTTAAAGCATAAGTTAACAAATGCTCCAATCTTAGCTTTACCGGAAGGAACAGAAGATTTTGAAGTATACTGTGATGCTTCAAAATTGGGATTAGGATGTGTGCTTATGCAACGCAAGAAGGTAATTACGTATGCATCAAAGCAATTGAAAAAGCACGAGGAAAACTATACAACTCATGACTTAGAATTAGGAGCTATAATTTTTGCCCTTAAAATTTGGAGACATTATCTGTATGGAAGTAAGTTTACTGTCTATATGGATCATAAAAGTTTAAGGTACATATTTGGGCAAAAAGAATTAAACATGAGGCAAAGAAGATGGATGGAAATCTTAAGTGACTACGACTGTGATATCCAATATCACGAAGGAAAGGCAAATGTAGTTGCAGATGCCTTGAGTCGTAAGTATCATGAGAAACAACGACGGGTTCGTGCTCTTAGATTAAATCTACAGTTAGATTTAATGGAACAACTGAAGAATGTTCAAGAAACAGCAATTAAGGACGATGCTGAAGGAATGAAATGACGAATAAAAGAATTAGAGCAAAGAAATGATGGAATTTGGAGATTCCATAAGAAAAGGATTTGGGTACCTAAACAAGGAGAATTAAGAGATAAAATTTTAGAAGAAGCTCATAAATCTAGGTATACCATGCATCCAGGAAACAATAAGATGTACCAAGATTTAAGAAATAATTTCTGGTGGATAGGAATGAAAAAGGATATAGCTAGATATGTTTCTAAATGTCTTACTTGTTCACAAGTTAAAGCGGAACACCAGAAACCCTCAGGTCTACTTCAACAATTAGAAATGCCTATATGGAAATGGGAACTCATAACAATGGACTTTGTTACTAAGTTACCCAAAACCAGAAAAGGTAATGATGCGATTTGGATAATCGTGGATCGATTAACCAAGTCAGCTCATTTTCTACCTATGAAAGAAACCTTTAGCATGGAAAGGTTAGCCAAGTTGTATGTAGATGAAGTAGTGTCTTTACATGGAGTTCCACTCTCCATTGTGTCGGATAGGGATAGTCGTTTTACTTCCCATTTCTGGACAAGTTTCCAAGAAGCAATGGGAACCCGACTAAATTTAAGCACTGCATATCATCCTCAGACATACGGACAAAGTGAAAGAACGATCCAAACTCTAGAAGACATGCTCAGAGCATGTGTAATACATTTTGGTGGTAATTGGGATAATCACCTACCTTTAATTGAATTCTCCTATAACAATAGTTATCATTCAAGCATCGAAGCTGCCCTATTCGAAGCATTGTACGGACGTAAGTGTAGAACTCCGGTTTGCTGGGCAGAAATAGGAGAAAGTCAATTATCAGGTCCTGAAATCGTGCAAGAGACCACCGACAAGATTACTCAAATCAAGGAAAGACTAAAGACTGCTCGAGATCGTCAAAAGAGTTATGCCGATAATCGACGCCAGCCACTGGAATTTCAAGTCGGAGATAAAGTACTTTTGAAAGTTTCTCCTTGGAAAGGAGTAATTCGGTTCGGTAAGAAAGGAAAGCTAAGTCCACGATACGTAGGACCATTTCCAGTAATCCAACGTATAGGACCAGTTGCCTATCGCTTACAACTACCAGAAGAACTAGCTGGAATACATGATGTATTTCATGTATCCAATCTCAAGAAATGTCTATAAGACGAATCCCTGGTGGTACCTCTTCAAGATATAGAGGTAAATGAAAAATTGAAGTTTGTTGAGAAACCACTCCAAATAGAAGACCGAAAGATCAAGTTTCTCAAGCACAAACGACTAGTGCTGGTCAAAGTCAAATGGGATTCAAGGAGAGGACCTGAATATACTTGGGAACTAGAATCAGAAATGAAACGGAAATATCCTCAATTATTCCAGTAAATCTCGAGGACGAGATTTTTATTAAGGTAGGGAGGATGTAACAACTCTCATCAAAAGTCCTATTTATTATTTTATTTTGTCCAAGAGGAAACCCTAATTAAGACCCCAAGTAATTCTGCATAACCCCTAAAATTTTCAGAACAATCAGAATCAGGATCAGGGCCCCTAAAACTCAGGGGGGGTAAATTCCCGTTAGTATTATCTAAACAGTTTTACGTGTAAAAAGAATTCGAACGAACGACCAACTCACCTGAGCTACTGGGACACGGGGCTACCCTATGCTAGGGTGGTACCCCTCGCGCCACGCGAAGGCCCCTCGCGCCACGCGAGGGCGCCCTTTTTCCAGTATAAATAGTGGACATTGGCACTTGCAATTACGCGTTGGTTCGACGTTAAAATTCAATTCATGCACTGAGATATCGTCCAAATACTACAGAAACACACACAATCTCGAATTTCCGCCGCGATAACAGGGTAATAACTCGGTCGCTGCTAAGATTCAATGTCCGATCGATTGAAACTATCCAATGGATGTTTAAGTGCTGCCCAAATTAGGGTTTATACTTTGTCATTCGTCGTAAATGCGATGGATGTTTAAGTATCGCGCTTTGTCATTCGTTGTGAAGGTTTTCATCTCGTGAGTTATCGTAAATGCTGTATTAGTTACTAACCTAATTTCGTGTGCATTCTTGTTAAATTAGGTTAACAGGCTTATCAGTAGGCTAAAATCTGCAAAGTGAGTCATTCTCTTTTTATCAAATTTGATTTCAAATCATGTTTGCTTTCAAAGTTATAATTATAGTGATTAAGTCTTTGTAGTCTCCAATTTACAGCCGGTATGTGGGGTTTTGTATACAATACTTGATAACCGTCACCATTGGACAACGGGTTAGCCAAGGGGTGATATGACCATAATCACAGACACCATTGGACAACGAGATAGTCAATAGGTGGTCGAGTGATAAATACCGTGGGTAGATGGTTGATATGTATAAACATTGTAATCGCTCTTAATACTGTAAAATTTTAACAACACGTCATTTTTAGTAAAAAGAATGATTCACCAGTATTTCCCCGCTGACAAAACCTTTTTCAAACATGTTTTAGGTGATCTGTTGTGATCCAGGAAAAGTGTTGCGAAGCACTACAAGCTTAAGGAAGTGGCTCAATATAAATAAAGAAACATGTTTTGTAAAATAAAGATTTCCCAGTGAAATCACCTTATTGTAAACTACCGGGGTTTTATCCCGAATTATGAAATAAAATAATCTAGCATTTTCAGTTTCAAAAGATCCTGTTAAAATCTTCCGCTGTCAACTCAAATAAATAAATACTACGGGATTTTCTGTCCCGCGGCTCCTGGACCGGGTCAAACCGGGCCGGGGGCCGTGACAACATTTGCGAGTAGTACATGAAAACGGGTATAAGCATTTGCGGGGCTCGTGGAGAAGGCATGATCAGATAGTACTCTACTTCACGCATTTGTGGATTCATTCGGTACGAGTTCTCGAGGTTCATCGCTTGACGTTGAACAAAAAACAGGTGATTCGGGCTTAGCACATTGATGTTGTTGGAAAGCATGGTGGTGAGATAGTAGAGATAGATGAGGTCTTGTAGGACGTGTGTGAAAAATGATTAAAATGGTTGGTTTAGATAAGTATATATGATATGGTTAATTTTTAAAATAAATATTTTACTTTTCTTTTTTGAAATATTATCGTTCAACAAAGGTCAAAAGCAAAGTCAATGCACCAACATGCATTGGCGAGTCGGAAGTGGTGTTGGAAACGTCATTATGTCTTGGTGGCATGGGACGCTACCCTACACCGGTCAATCTTACAAGAATTGTGAGGCCTGATTTTTAGTTATGATTAGACCTGGCAAACGGGTCGGTTCAGGTTGGGTCATGGGTTAAAACGAGTTCGGGTCAAAATGGGTCAATTACAAAAAGGGTCGTTTTGGTTCGGGTCGGAACGGGTTCAAGTCAGAACGGGTTCGGGTTGAAACGAGTCCGGGTCAGAACGGGTTTCGTGTCGGGTTAGGCTGGTTAAAAATTGCTTTCTTTCACGTCTAAGTTAGAAAAATGAATAGATTTGGTTAGCCGGACACTAATGTTCAAAGCTAATTTCTTTTGTTGATTTCGTGATACATGAGTTAAGTTATACCTCCTTAATCTATGATGTAGTTTTACATGATTTGTTTCTTGTTCAGTGTTAACTATGAGATTTATAATGATGCGGGCCATTTAAAACGAAAAGAGTATAGCTGAATAAGAGGGTTAGAAACAAAGAAAAACTGAAGATGGAAGCAGAAGCCAAAAGGATACAAGACTTCTCTAAAGATCTTAACGTTAAAAGACTTCTCTCGAAACGTAACCAAATATACTTACCAAACGGAAACAAAAAACCGAAACGAAACAAAAAAATCTGAAAATATTGAAACTGTGTCGGCCTAAAACCCGTTGCAATCCGAAACCGGTCCTGTGCGGAAACTCGTGTCGGCTAAAACCCGATTTGCGATCCGAAACCCGTCCCGTGCGGAAACCCGTGTCGGCCTAAAACCCGTTGCGTTTCGAAACCCGTCCCGTGCGGAAACCCGTGTTGGCCCGAACCCGATCCGAACCAACCCGTTTCGATCCAAAACCTATTTCGTGCTGTAACCCGTCTTGTGTGGATATTTGTGCCGGCCTGAAACCCATTCTGATCCGAAATCTGACCCGTTTCTTTAAGGTGCTAACCCACATCGACCCATTTCTTTAAAGTTGTCGACTCGCTTTGACTCGAAAATAACAAAATGGAATTTCAATTGACCAGTTGTGACCCGTTTAGTTAAAATATTTTACCCAAACTAACTCATATAATTTTAAAAGCAACCCAAACTAACCCACTTAAAAGCCTTTGGGTCAAGATTACTACCTCTAGTTATGAATTATGATATTTCCTCGAAAGGGTAAAATTTGCTTCAAATAATTCAAGACTATTCTATAAAATTGTTTGATATTTCCTCGAAAGGGTATACACCAATGATTTGATTGGTTTTCAAGTTTGATTCTGTGTTATTTGGTTTTATTAACTATTGGCACAGAGATCTTTGGGTATAGCCCACTGGTCAGAGGCAATGAAGATAGTTCTGGTCCGACTGAAAGGTCACCGGTTCGATCCGAGCCCAACACGAGTTTTACATACAGTTACTCCATAGAGTCTCGGCTCTTGTGGAGGCTGGAAACTTTCTCGTGGAATGCTTAGCCACACTTGTATCAGTTTGTGGGCACGGTTAAAGACACCATGCTGGTACGAGTGGGGTGACAAGGCCTATCATGTCGACTGGTAGGTGCGGTCCTCTATCGTCTGTTGTAGTAACGATCGCCATTCAAAAAAAAACTATTGGCACAGGAAATGGATTTTTCTTCACGTGCATTACTATTGAAAGCGGTGTCAAGCATCTCCCGTTATTAAAATCGGACTAGACCCGTCACCCTAATTATTGAAAACCGAAGAATTGAAGTCATCGGTTTGTTTATTATATAAAATGAACTGGTTAGTTTTGTGATGGATAAAGATCGAAGCTAGAGCCGTGAGATGATTAATGAACTGTTGTCATTCTTTCTTTTTAATTTGAGTAAACTGCCAGAATAGTCGTTGCCACTTTAGTCTTAAACTCAAAACTTTTGAATCTGGTATCCGTGGTTTCAATTTTATTGTCATTTTCATCCAAAATCAAAATATAGTCAGATTTTCCAGTTAACAATTCAGTTTTTTTTTTTTATTATTAATTTTTTTTGTCTTTTTCTTCCATGAAGGGCAAAATGGTCTTTTAACGTTTTATTATAACAAATTAAAAAAAATCTAGCCATTTTGCCCTTCATTAAATGGGTGGAAAAAAACAAAAAAACTAGATGTTAACTGAAAAATATGACCAGATTTTGCTTTTAGATGAAAATGCCAACAAAATTGAAATAAAAAAGACCCAAATTTAAAAGGTTTAAGTTTTGGATTAAAGTGACAAAAGTCAGCAAAATTCAGACTCTTTTAATTTTAAAACTCTGTCAAATTATTTAGTATGCATGTTAATTTCTCTACTACAACTTGTAACAAAACAACACTCTAAGCAATCAGACAATCTGATCCCTTTTCCCGTGATAATAAAAACACCCCATTGGTATATACTTTTCCCTAATTATTCTAGCATTCATAATACTCTTCAACCACCATGTTAACCTTCTTCTCTGTGCTCCTCCTCTTCACCTCCACCACCACCACCGCGCAACCATACCATGCCACCGATTGCTTCTTCCTCGACTGCGGTTCATCCTCGACCACTTCTGACCCGAGATGGAATAGTGATCAGAATTCCAAATTCGTGCCTTCCAACATCATCACCACTTCTTTTCCTTCCACTCCCTTCCAACCAGATCCTTCGGTATCCGTAACCCTCCCTTATACTTCTGCCCGAATTTTTAATGCTTCTTCGTTCACTTACACATTTCCGGTGTCCCAAGGCCCCAAATTCCTCCGCCTACATTTCTATCCTGCCACCGGTTAACCAACTTTAGTGCTTTCACAGCCGCCTCCTATTTGAATAGAAAAAGCTTTGTCAAAGAATTCATGATCTACGTAATCGATACACAAATCCTAAACGTGACCTTTACACCCTCACCCAACTCATATGCCTTCATCAATGGTATTGAAATCCTTTCAATGCCAGAAGATCTCTACTACAACTCTAAGAAACTGAAATCTGTTGGGGTAATTAACGGACCCGTTATTGACAACAAAATGGCGCTTGAAAATATTTACAGGTTAAACATGGGTGGGGGGTATATACCGGTTACTGATGATACTGGTATGTATCGACCATGGGAACAAGATACCAGCTACATATACGGAGCAGCAATTGGGTTGACACCTGTTTATGATTCAAAGGAACCGATTATGTATACCATGGAGACACCGAATTATACAGCACCAGAGCTAGTTTATCGAAGCCAAAGGAGTATGGGCAAACAGTCTAACAAGTACAATCTGACTTGGATACTTGGCGTTGATTCTGGGTTTTATTACAAGCCCAGGCTCCATTTTTGCAACATTATACCTCAATACACAAAACGAGGTGAAGTGATTTTCCAAATCTTCATTAATAATCAAACTGCTGATGATGAAATTGATCTGTTCCGCTTAACGCAAGGTAGCGGTTATCCAGTAATCAAAGATTACATTGTGTTTGTCAATGACCCCGATGGCAGCAGAGGCAAGCAAGATTTGTGGGTCGCAATGCATCCTAATCCCAGTTCGGGAAAATTTCAAGATGCTTATTTGAACGGTTTAGAAGTCTTCAAGCTAAGCATGGATAGAAGTCTTGCTAGCCCAAACCCAGAACATAGCTCTACAACCAAACAAACTGGGCCGGCAACTACTGTAAAAAGAAACAAGAACAACCCTCCATATGCCGCAATAATTGGAGGTATTGGAGGAGGGCTAGTCTTGTTGTCTATCTTAGTTCTCATAGTTTTCCAGAAACGAAGGCAATCCGAACACTACGGTGCCACCGGCAACAAGTCATCATACGGCCCATCGTATAGTGATACATAGTCTTCAAATTCAACACTTCCTTCAGATCGATGCCATCACTTCTCACTTTCAGAAGTTAGAGCAGCTACGAATGAATTTAATGATGATTTTGTCATTGGCATCGGAGGGTTTGGCAAGGTGTATAAAGGGTATACAGACAACGCTGCAACCGCTGTTGCAATCAAACGACTCAATGAATCATCTAACCAAGGAGTTCAAGAATTCCATACGGAAATAGGGTTCCTGTCTAAACTACGCCATGTCCAATTAGTGTCCCTGATTGGATACTGTGATGATGAGGGAGAGATGACACTGGTCTATGAGTACATGGCTAACGGGACTCTGCGTGACCATCTGTACAAGACAAACAACCCTCCTCTGTCATGGAAAAGGCGTCTCCAGATTTGCATCGGTTCAGCCAAAGGGCTTCATTATCTCTACACGTGTGCACAACGTACAATAATTCATCGGGATATCAAGTCCACAAATATCTTACTGGATGAAAATTGGGTTGCTAAGGTATCAGATTTTGGTTTGTCAAAGCTATTAGACTTATGATAAACATAATTCTTATTTATGTGTAGCATTTATGTGATTACTGTTGTTTGGTATAGAGATTGATCTTTGAATTGGGTTTGAATTGTATTGATAAATTGTATTGTACATCAAAAAAGGATTACATAGAGATGGTGTATATATAGAACACCATATTACACTCTAGCCCCTATACTATCTTTTTCTTCTTTCCGACACTCCCCCTCAAGTTGAGTAGTGGGGTCACCAATACTTAACTTGCTCAAACAGCTACTAAAAGCGTTTTCGTTGACTGCTTTTGTGAGAATATCTGCGAGTTGTTCTTTTGTTGATATATATGGGAGCTCAATGATTCTTTCCTCTAGTTTTTCCTTGATGAAATGTCGATCCACCTCCACATGTTTGGTTCGATCATGCTGAACTGGGTTTTCTGAGATTTGTATTGCAGCTGTATTGTCGCACATAATTTTACTGGGTATCGCCCTTTGAGAGAAACCAATGTCTTCTAGGAGCTTCCTGATCCAAAGAACTTCACTTAGCCCTCGAGCTATGCCTCTGAACTCAGCTTCTGCACTCGACAGAGCGACCACCTTCTGTTTCTTACTTCTCCAGGTGACAAGATTTCCACCAACCAAGGAGAAGTACCCTGACGTTGACCTTCGGTTTCACTTATCTCCTGCCCAGTCGGCGTCCGTGTAGAGCTCAACATTTAAATGTCCACTTGCTTTGAACAACACTCCATGGCCTGCGGTACCCTTTAGATACCTTAGAATTCTCTGAGCAGCTTCCATGTGGGCAACTTGCGGTTGGTGCATAAACTGACTTACCACTCCAACAGCATAAGCTATATCAGGACGAGTATGGGATAGATAAATTAACTTGCCCACGAGCCGTTGATATCTTTCTTTGTCTGCGAGCTTTCCATCGAGTTCCATGTGAAAATTGTGGTTCACCACCATTGGCGTATCTGCTGGTTTACAATCAATCAACCCAGTTTCCGCCAAGAGATCAAGAACATACTTCTTTTGGTAGATGAAAATCCCCCGTTTAGACCTGAGAACTTCTATTCCAAGGAAATACTTGAGATTCCCAAGGTCTTTCATTTCAAACTTTGAAAACAAATTTTTCTTCAGCTGTGCTATTTCTTCTACATCATCTCCAGTGATAATCATGTCGTCCACATATATGATCAAGCAAGTTACGAGGCCGTTCCTCCTTTTGAGGAACAAGGTATGATCAGCGTTACTTTGGTGATACCCGTATTCTTTCACGGCCAAGGTGAACTTTCCAAACCATGCCCGAGGAGACTGCTTTAGCCCGTATAGAGATTTCTTCAACCTACAAACTTCCCCATCTTTAAAACCCCCTGAAAAACCTGGAGGTGCTTCCATGTAAACTTCTTCAGTTAGGTCTCCAAGAAGAAATGCATTTGTAACATCAAATTGATGAAGAGGCCAATCCTTATTAGCTACCACGGAAAAGAGAACTCTTATGGTATCCATTTTTGCAACCGGAGAAAATGTCTCAGAGTAATCGATCCCATACGTCTGAGTGTACCCTTTGGCTACAAGCCGGGCTTTGTATCTTCCAATAGAGCCATCTGGTTTATATTTAATCGAATACACCCACCGGCATCCAACTGTTTTCTTTCCTTTAGGAAGAATGCACTTCTCCCATGTGTTGTTTTTCATAAGAGCACGCATCTCCACTTCCATTGCTTCTTCCCAGTTCTTCTTACCTTGAGCTTCCTTTACGGAATTAGGTATTTGTTCAGTGTATAGAGAAGTAACAAATGCTTTCGCACTGTTAGATAAGTTCCCGTTGACCATATTAGCTACAGGATATCTTGAATTTCTGGTCTCCCTCTCTGGGGAGTACTATTTTTGAGGGACCCCTCTATTGGCTCTAGGTGGAAGAGAATATCTTCTGGTAGTCTCTGCTGCAACTGGTTCAACATGTTCAACAACTGGTTCAACCTGTTCAACAACTGGATCAACATGTTCTGTATTTGTCGGTTCTATATGTTCCCCTGTTGTCTCATAGTTATAAGACGTAGAACATTCAGGGTTCTCAGTATTTCTTACCTCAGGCATCACGTTGGATGGACTTTCTTCAGTGGTACTGTGCTCCGCGGATTGTGTATCTGTGTTTGAAGGACTCGCAGTACTGTGATAGTTTTCTGTTGTGACTTCTTCAGATGAGGGAATTTGGGTTAACCAGCTCAGAGTGTCTATACTGTCATTCTCCCCCTGACCACTGAGTTGGGTGTTATAAAAGTATTTCGTTTCAAGAAAGTCAACATTCATTGTGGTGAACATTTGACGAGTTGTTGGATTATAACATCGGTAACCTATTTGATCGATCCCATAGCCGACAAATACACATTTTTCAGCACATGGGCCAAGCTTGTTTCGATTGGTTTTGGGTATATGAACAAATGCTGTACACCCGAAGATTCGAGGTTCAAGTGTAAGAGGATGAGGAATACTGGCAGACTTAGACAGACAATCTAAGGGAGTCTTAAATTTAAGAGCTTTTGTGGGAAGCCGATTCAGTAGATACACGGATGTTGCTACTGCCTCCGGCCAGAAAGATTTAGGGACCTGAGATTCGATTAAAAGGGCTCGAGTCATTTCAAGAATAATACGGTTTTTCCGTTCAGAAACACCGTTTTGTTCGGGGGTATGAGCACAAGAGGTTTGATGAATTAATCCTTTGGTTTTAAAGAATTGTTTCATAGATGTATTGACAAATTCCCCCCCATTGTCGGATCGAAGAATTTGGATTTGAGTTTGGAATTGAGTTTGGATCATAGCATAAAATGTGATAAATTTTCGTAAACTTCGGCTTTGTTTTTCAAAAAATATACCCATGTCATGCGAGTGCAATCATCCACGAATAGTATAAAGTACCGAAGACCCTCCCCCCCCCCCCATCACAGGAGCAGGACCCCACACATCAGAATGGATAAGTGAGAAAGGTGAGGCCACTTTCGTATTGCTAGGTTTGAACGATTGTCGATGGCTTTTAGCGCGAAGACAGGTTTCACAATCTATTTTCCCATTTGAAGGGAAGAGTTTTGGAAACAAAAGGTGCGAATAACCATGGGATGGATGTCCCAAACGTCTATGCCATAGCCAGGCTTCCCGGTTATCAGTTCCGTGAGCCAACATCACAGTACCCTGTTGAGCCACTTCATCCACATAGTACAATCTTTGGCGCTCAGTACCACGTCCAATAATCACACCCGTCCTGATATCCTATAGAAGGCAGAAAGTAGGATGCATTAGTACTGTGCAATTTAGCTCTTTGGTAATATGGCTAATTGAGAGCAGTTTGTGCGATAATGATGGAACATAAAGACAATTTGATAATTTCATAGTTGGTGAAATTTCAATTGTTCCTCCTCCTTTCACGTGCATCATTCCATTGTTTGCAGTGTGGATTTGAGTTTTTTGAGGATTGGACATTGATCGTATGTCTGATGGTTCAAACGTCATGGTGTCAGTGGCACCAGAATCGAAAATCCAAGCACTGTTCCTACTATGATTGATTTCCATTTTTTTTAGACGGCAACCGAACTGAGCGTATTTAATAGGCGACCAACTACGCCGAAATCGCGTTCAAAAAAAAATAAGTTTGGAATAACTCCGCTCAATGGCGAAGCTATCTCACGCGGCGAATTTATCACAATTCACCGGCGACTTGAACTCGCGTTCAAGATTTAGGTTCGGAATAACTCCGCTAAGAGGCGAAGCTATCTCAGCCGGCGAATTTATCGAAATTCCCCGGTGACTTGAACTCGCGTTCAAGATTTAAACAAACCCGCAAATAACAATTCCGCTATTAACAACTCCGCTACCGACAGCGAATTTATCACAAAAGGAAACTTTCAAGATTTATGGAAATCTTGAAAAATTTGGTAATCCTCCGCAATCCCAGCCCAGCGTATTTATCAAAAAAAAAGAAACTTTCAAGATTTAAGGAAATCTTGAAAACACGGTAATTCTCTGCAACCGACAGCGAACCCCCAAAATCACGGCGATCGGAATAGATGAAGGATCTGCTGAAGGACAGAAGTTGAACAGGTTACGCTCGGAAGTAGGTACGACTGATCTGCAACAGATTTGGTCGGAACTGATCTGCCGGAACCGATATTGCAACAGATTTTGCCGGAACTAATCTGCTGATTTGGTGTTTCTTGTTGAACTGGTTTTGGTCGGAAGTAGGTACGGCCGGCTGAAGGGAAGTGCACCTTCTCTAACAATAATAATAATATTGACCAGCCTCCTTTTTCATTAAATTCGTCCACCCCCACAAATACAATAACTGATATTAGATTCTTGGAGTTTGATCAGACCCTTTTTGGAGTTGCTTTTGATTTTTTTTTTTTTTGGGTTTTGTTGAGATAGATTGAAGATGATGAATGAAGGTGTTTACGGATCAAAAACTCTGCTCTGATACCATGTTGTTTGGTATAGAGATTGATCTTTGAATTGGGTTTGAATTGTATTGTACATCAAAAAAGGATTACATAGAGATGGTGTATATATAGAACACCATATTACACTCTAGCCCCTATACTATCTTTTTCTTCTTTCCGACAATTACGAATGTATATGTAACTATATAACTCGAATAATGAACCGGTATGTTGTTTGGTTGACCACCGTTCAAATGACGGTTATTCCCGCCATAAAACTCAACCGAACACATAACCGTTTCTGGTCTGTAAGTATATATATTTGTTACCGGGAACTATTCTCGGTACCAAGACAATTAACCGCCAAAATTGTCCATTCAAATATGCCATTATCGATTCGTTATCGATCTGTTTTGTTATCATGGAACCAAACCAATATGATATTTCCGCTGCACAACAATCTGTGGTATCATAGTGGTATCAGAGCGCCAGGTTATTCTGATCTTAGGCCAACATCTACAACACTTCCGTGTCAACACTGTGCAGACGAGAGAAGAGAAAGAAAATGGCTATTGAAGCGTTGTTACTATTGTAACAACCCAGGCCATCAAGTTTCAAACTGTAAGAAGAAAGAAGATGACGAAGAATCCCAACTAATATGCCTCGCTATTAACACCGGTATGCAACAATAGTACGACGAGAATGAAGATCTTAGAAGCAGTCAGAAACAAGAATTTCTAGTGGCCGGAATCAACGGAGGTTTTTGGTCGGAAATGTGGTATGTTAGTAAAACTCTAAAACATCATTTCTCTGCAAATCTAAACATGTTTAAGCGCATTAAGTGTATGAATGGTGTAGAGACAAACACGGGTGAAAATCAGTTTTACTTTATAAGGGGTATCGAAGTTGTGGATATTGTTTCAGGGGTCGAAAAAATTCGTGTTCAAAGTGTATTTTATACACGAGACATAGATAGGAATGTCCTAAGTTATGATCAATTAATTACACAGGGTTTTACGGTGAAATTCACCGGGGACAAGTGTAAACTATTTCCTACCTTTAGTGTTCCCTTAAACAATAGTATAAGTGCAAAATCTGGATTAACGAAAAAGAGGAAATGGGTGTTATAGAAAAACAGAAGATGATGGATAAAGAAACAGAATTAATGGTATTCAAAACAAATTACTTGAACAATTATTTCGAAAAACTTGAAATATCATCCAACGAACCGGATTGGAACGTGATGATACTTCAAACAATGAAGTTCAAGGATTTTTTAGATTGTAAGGCATTACTTAACATGATGGACGATGATGATTATGTCCGAAAATACAAGTTCATTCTGCAAACGAAGTTTGACGAAATGGTGGAGTGGTTCATAACGAAGAAACTGGGGGTAACAACAAGGCCAATTCCGGCTTATGCCCCAAACAATCGGAAAGTGAGTCTTTTGGATCTGTATTTAGAAATAGAGAAGGAAGGTGGACATAGAAGAGTGACTGAGAATAATCTGTGGCCTAAGGTGGCCAAAGATATGGGATTCAAGTACAGTGATGGTGAATTCATGCGTCTCATGTATGCAATGTACTTGGATGTCCTCGTCTATTACTATAAATTCAAGATCATTCAATCGAAGGCATGTGAGAAAGAAGTGACAGATGAGAAGGATGTGCTAGTTAGTAAGATGGATCCGAGGAGCAGCCGAAGTGATGGGGGAGATGTCAAACAAGATGAAGGTAAAGATGACAGTCAAGAGGTTGCTGGGAGTCCAAAGGAGCACTATGCATTTTTCACTGATGATGGATGGAATGAGAACAAAAGGAGACAGATCAGAAGAACTTTCGATTTCAACAGAGCAAGGGTAGCCATGGATGAAGCTAATGAGAGCGTTCTTAAATACTCTCGTAAACAGAATCATGTTTAGGGAAGAGTATTAGACTTATGATAAACATAATTCTTATTTATGTGTAGCATTTATGTGATTACGAATGTATATGTAACTATATAACTCGAATAATGAACCGGTATGTTGTTTGGTTGACCACCGTTCAAATGACGGTTATTCCCGCCATAAAACTCAACCAACACATAACCGTTTCTGGTCTGTAAGTATATATATTTGTTACCGGGAACTATTCTCGGTACCAAGACAATTAACCGCCAAAATTGTCCATTCAAATCTGCCATTATCGATTCGTTATCGATCTGTTTTGTTATCATGGAACCAAACCAATATGATATTTCCGCTGCACAACAATCTGATGGCTATCAAAAGCTAGGCCCTAGAGACCGATCGCAAAACCACGTTAGCACAGTGGTGAAGGGTAGTTACGGGTATCTAGATCCCCAATACTACCGAAGCCAACAACTGATAGAGAAATCTGATGTGTACTCATTTGGAGTTGTTTTGCTTGAAGTGTTGTGTGCAAGACCTGTTATCAATCCCAAGCTGCCCAAAGAAGAAGTGAATTTGGCAGAGTGGGGAAAATCTTGTTACCAGAAGGGGACCCTCAACAAAATAATTGATCCAAAAGTAAGGAGTGTAATTGCACCCGAGTGTTTAAGGCAGTTTGGAGATGTGGCAATTAGATGCTTGAAGAGCAAAGAAATGAAAGGCCAGCAATGGAAGAAGTAGTTTGGGGACTAGAGTTTGCATTGGAGCTACAAGAAGCTGCTGAGAAAACGGTTGGTGAAGCCGTATCTGAAAATCAAGAAGTTTTATTTCCGACGCATGGAGATACAACAACAGACGATGATGTGTTCACAGGATCAAGCACAACAAGAAATGGCACGTCATCATTTAGTAACACCGAAGAAGGGTTCAAAACGGAAACAGTTTTCTCTGAGATTCAGAAGCCAGCTGCTGGAAGATGATACGAAAGTTTGAATTTTAGAGCCAAACCAACAAACAGTCATTGTGTTATAAAAAAATGTCTTGTGGAATTCTAGAATTTTAGTTCTCAGACCAGTGTTTATCTTTTAGATTTTGATTTTGATTTTAATGATTGCTTTAGTAGAATAGTTATTATTCATGTTTAATAGCCATCATGAAATAAATATACTTCATCCATGCTATGTCCTAAACTGTGCACAACTCATCATACGATCCTTGTTATGTTTTCTAGTAATTATCGTGCTATCTGCTCGGATTACCACGAACTGTTGTCACATGACAGATATATGCCGAGATTTAATCTAAATTTCCGCTCACGATCTGCAAATCAACTAGCACTGAAGCCATTGTATGAGTGTTTCAAGATGTACGTTCACTATGGTGGGATGTAACAGATGAAAATATGCAAAAAAGATAGGAAATACAAAAAGCTTGCCTTCGGGTAAAATGTTATGTTCTTCAAGATGGTTAGATGCCATAAAAAAAAGCCCAGTTGTTCCTTTTTAAAAATTTGAATGGCACAAATCCTGTAATCAATAGATCATAACTTCATTTTAGTCAATGTTCATAAATAATATTCTTTCTTTAGTGGCAACATGAAAAGACAAAACAGGGGTTTAAAAAATCAGGCAAGTAAGTTGGCAGTATTTGGAAGAGGGAAGAAAGGTTTTCTTTCTCAAGGACATCCATTCATTAATAAATACAGTCAACAAGTCAAACTTGGTATGCCATATGCAGCCATGTTTCCTTTCATGGGTAAACCCATTTTAATATTATCAAACATGCGTCTTTTTTATGGTTACAAACATATTTATTTTGGTGATTGCTCCCACAAATATGGTGTGGGTTCAAACCCTTGTAAGTATATTTAATTAAATGGTATTTCGAAAGATTTACAAAGAAGCGATTTACTGGTTGGAGCGTCGGTCCTCTCGGACAATTTCAGCGACTCAGTGTGGGGTGAGGGTGTGACGCGTGAGCCATGAGCAACTGAGCGGGCGAACGGCTAGGTTTGAAAATCGATAATTTTAAAGTTCACATAAAAGTTACATGTATGTAAAATAAATAAAACTTATATATAAGTTGAATTTAAATTTATGGGTCGGATCGTTTCAAAAAGTCCTAAGTTCATATTTGATTCGAAAACCAGATTCAGTTTGGAAGCAAACCCGATTTGAACACTCAACAACCGAATTTGAATTCGTATTTGAATTTGGCTCAGTTAGAATTTCAGATTTTTTCCAGAAATTTGGAAAAAAATAAAAAATAAGATAAAGATAAAGCGATAAAGACCATAGGTTGGAGTAAAGTTATTACCTATGAAGGTGTTGCAGATAGAAGTTTTCATAATTTGGCTGCTAAATCATTAAGATTAACTGAATCTTATAAACTAATTTTATTATCTAAAAATCAGTTTTTAGTCCACGTCAACCTAAATTATAATAATAGGCTCAATCTATTCACACATCCTCACTGTCTATTTGCACATTTTTGGTGCCCTAAAAGCCTTGTATAGGCCTAGACGGGGCGTCTAGGCACTGAAATTAAGGGGCTCTGAGTCGGGCACAAAATTTAAGGGGTCTAGACGCCCTGTATAGGCCTAGACGAGGCGTCTTACGGTGATGTTTTCTTGAGTGAAAAATGGGAGTTTGGATAAGGTAATTTGATGTGTTTTTGGAGGGTGATATTTTTTTAGTGAAAAAGTAGGTGTTTTGGTGGGGTAATTTGAGTTGTTTTTGAAAAAAAGTTGTATTTTTTGTATAAAAATATTTTACCGTTTTAAAGATCGGCCCTTCAAAAATATTAGATCGTTTAAATATTTTACTGTTTTCAAGATCGGCCTATTCGCTCGTTTAAAAATTATATTGTTTTTAACATTCTACCTTTTCAAATATTACCCTTCCATTCAAATATTATATTGTTTAAATGTTATACCGTTTTCAACATTTTACGGTTTCAGATATTATATCATTTAAATATTAGAGTTAATTTCCAAAATCGTCCCTGAGGTTTGGGCACGTTTGTGATTTTCGTCCAAAATGACACTTTTGTACCAAATTGCCCACAACGTTTGTAACTTTTTGCCATTTTCATCCAAACCACTAACTTAGTTTATTTTTTCTGTTAAGTTGAGGATATTTGGATGAAATTGGCAAATATAAAACCACAGGGACGATTTTGGCAATTTACTCAAACCCTTTTTAATTTCTTTTATTTAATTATTTTTGTTACATATATAATAAAAAAGAATATACATGGAGTTTTTAGAAAAAAAAAATATTAATAGTTTTGTCACATAATTTTTATAAATTTTCATCCTAATCAATAACTCAGTTTATTTTTTCTGTTAACGTGAAGGATGTTTTTCCTTAGGAGCGAATTTAAAAGAGTAGAAGATGAATTACAAACTTGCTACATATGACAAGATTTTTTTTATTTGACCTTTTTCAATAAGGTTTTATAAAATTTAGAGGTTTAAATAGATTTTATTTTTGTAAAACTGATCTATATAAAAAATTAGAAATTAATTTCAGTCTTAGTTTATAAACATCCTTCGCCTTAGTAGAAAAATTTACTTAGTTAGTGATTGGATGAAAATTTATAAAAATTACATGACAAAGCTATTATTTTTTTCATATAAAAATTGCATGTATATTCTTTTTTATTATATATGTAACAAAATTAATTAAATAAAAGAAATTTAAAAGAGTTTGAGTAAATTGCCAAAATCGTCCCTGAGGTTTTATATTTTCCATTTTCATCCAAATATCCTCAACTTAACAGAAAAAATAAACTAAGTTAGTGGTTTGGTTGAAAATGGTAAAAAGTTACAAACGTTGGGGGCAATTTTGTACAAAAGTGTCATTTTGGACGAAAATGGCAAACCTACCCAAAACTCAGGGACGATTTTGGCAATTAACTCTAAATATTATTTAACATTCTAGACATTATATTGTGAAGGTTTTTACCATTTATTACGAAACCTCGATGTAAGACAAACAATCATTAACTAACAGAATAACTGAAAACAAACTTAATATGACATATATAAGATAAGTTTGTACATCCATAACAAAATATAAACTACAACTGAATACTAAATACCAAAATATGAACATGCAACTGGTATATGCCTCCGGGTCCGAATCTGAATCTGGCTGCTGCTGCTGATGATGTGGTGCTCGAGGTGGTGGGAGTGATATGACAGGTAACCCCTCTTTCTCGTCTATCCTGCGCCTCCCGAACCAAACAACCTATCAAATCCATAAGCCTATCAACGTCGGCTCGTAAACGCGGATCTGCTGCAGCTCCCTGGGCATGACCTGGAATAACGCGCTGTGGAAACTTGGGCGCCCCGGGAGGTGGTGGTGGTTGTGGCATCGTTGCTCCGTCTAGATCCATCGGAGGCTCCTGCACGACCCCTGCATGATCTGGTGGAGGATTGACTGGATCGAAGTGCTCCGGTAGCTCTTCTAGAACGAATACGTGACCTCCGTGAGATTTAAACTGTTCGCCGAGTAGGTCGAACCTCTTAATGAGCTTCATCCCCCACAACGTCTGAAAACCCATCCTCTTTGGCTCTATGGCCGGCAATAAGTGTGGGTCCGCCTCCAATAGAAGACCCAATGAACGGGCAATGACGGTCACATGCGCGCCACCATAAAAAAAATCCGCACTCCTACCAGTGATGGGCGGATATGAAGTACTGGGCCAGACCATGTGCAAGTTCGCACGGCCTCTTGTACAAAAAACAGTAAAAGAAAAAGAGATCGGTGCTCATACACCACTCACAGTTGTGGCCGCGAGCCATAATAGAAGTAGATAGCATCCTATGTAGATACATGTTGATAGTGTTAACTAAATAGGGAAATTAATAAATAATAATAATCCCAATAATTACTGTAATAAATGTACGTACCTATACAATGTATCATCAACATGTGAAATCCTCCCCTTCACCTTGGGGTGCTTCAAAGTATATGCCCCTGCAGCCACCTCCCAAAATCCTAAAAGGGTGGGTCTATCAACCAGTACTAACCTCTCTGTATAAACATTTGTAGCGATCTCCTCCTGCAAGTATAAACTGTTATGAACCGCAAACTCTGCTAGCGCCATATCATACTAAACAATAGCAAGCCAGAAAGAAACCTCGGTTTGAGGGGGAGGAGCATGTGGTTGTGAAGGCGACTGGTCGGCCCGAGGAGGGTGAAATGTGAACGCCGATAAAAACTCGACCAACAACTCCCGATAGGTCGGCGTGTGCGCTAACTCAAATAGACGATGCCACGGCGAATCCATAGGAATGAAATAATGGACTCTACACATCTCACTAATGGCCTCCAGTGCGTCCCAGTCGACCGCGACATGCGCTCCGAAGTGCATCTTCTTAAGCTTCCCGCAATGACGGGCGGCATCGGTGCCGGTAGTAAACTCCAGGTACGTGTGACCGTGTAGTGGATCCACCAGCGGTGGTGGAGCCCGCCGCACATCCTGTAGATGCTCAGCCGCGTGGATCTGATCCGCTACCTCCTCCATAATTAATCTGCAAAAAAATACCGTATACGTATAATAATATATTATTATTTTTATTAAAGTTATTATAATAATAATAACACAAATAATAACAATAATAATAAGAATTAAAAAAAAACATGCACCGTCTGTACCTCGTCTGGGCGTCCTGTTCTACCCCCAAAACCCATCTTCTTCATTCTAAACCCACCAAAACTCTCAAAATTCAAAATAATCAAACAACCTACGGTTCTAATGTATAATAGATTGAAGAATACCAAGTATAGGCTAGAATACGTACCTGGGAAGCTTGTATGAAGAAAAATACGGTCCAGATACGACATACAAGCGTAGTTATATGGATGTATATGTGTGTATATTTATGGGTCATATGTAGAGGTCGTCTAGGTTATCCCTGATATATGATGCATGGACGTCTCGTGTAGATCTAGACGCCCCGTCTAATAAAAATGGTGAATTATCATTTTACCCATGAGACATCCCTAGTATAGGCCTAACTCAGGGGTAAAATGGTATTAACCATTTGAAAAAGATTCTACACAAATCGTTAATTACCATTTTACCCCTGAGTTAGGTCTATGCTGGAGATGTCTCAGGGCTAAAATGGTAATTCCCAAAACTGGTCATCTAGAGCTAAACTGGCAGTCTATTTAAAATGGTAAATTACCATTTTACCCCTGAGACACCCCTGTATAAGCCTAACTCAGGGGTAATATGGTAATTAACCATTTGTGAAGAATCATTTTTCAAATGGTTAATTACCATTTTACCCACTGGGTTAGGGCTATACTAAGGGTGTCTCAAGGGTAAAATGGTAATTCACCATTTCCCTTTTAAATATTCAATATTTAAACATTTAAAATTTGCCGCTAAAAATATATGTTGCGTGTATGCCTAAACGGGGCATTTGGGCCTTGTAAAATTACTTTTGTACCCTTGGTTTTCTACTTGACTAGGGGCAAGACAGGGCTATATTGGTCTTTTGGACTTCCATAGACGTCCAGTCTAGGCCTGTACGATGCATATATATTTATTTCTTTTGTTATCTATTTGTTTTATGTAGTTATAATTATAAAAATTAATCATATTAATTACAATAATAATAATTATAATCATAGAAATTAATACAAAATTCAAATTAATTACAAAAATCATTCTTTCGATTCACTGTCGATGAAATTAATACTCGGGTTTGGGTTTGGTTTCGGATTCATTATTGATGCATACCATTCTAGACGGGGCATGTACATATATTCCCATTGTTCCGCAACGGGTCTTTGGTGCTTCAACCATAGCCAATTTATTGTCGGCATCGGATAGTCTCCTTCCAGCTTTAACATGTATGAAGTGGTTATCATTAGCATGTGCAAGCGTTATCAATCGTGGTTGTCGATTAGTCGGAGGACTCAATATCGGGAAGAAAGTGGAACTCCCGTTGATTCTTAACAGGTGCACCACGATACTGTACGTAATAAGAAGCCCTGCGTAGGGGAATTCCATCCAGTGACTCGGGGGACAACATTCCGCTGAATCCCAAATTAGGCTCTCACGATGCGTGTAAAATATCCTTCGTCCCATGCTTCAAATATTGGCAACCAGGTCGATGCATTCTGATCCATCTCTTGTACAAGGTCTTTTCGAATGTGCCCCCATAAACGTTCTCCCATACCTAAGCCCATAGCCACATACCGAAACCCACAATGACCCTCCGGCCTCACATCATGTATGCACGAGATGTGTAGGTGAAACACTGTCGAAAGGACATATTTAAACTTTTTGATGATAGACACGTTCTCGTCCCCCGCTTATTAACGGAAAACCGTTATCATCTCGTATCTCTCTCTTTTTAGAACTCGTTGAACGGCTTCGGCCCGCTTTGGGTGTTTGAGACTTTATGACCAATTGTTGCGAAGCCTTAGACGGAATGTACGAGTTGTGGCAGGGGGCATCGTATGTACTTTGTTGGGAACCTTCAAAGCAGTTGTTTGCATCACCAAAGGAGCTTCTCCCAATTCTTCGTCTCTACGGGCGGCCTCGTATAACCTTTACTGTACTTGCTTTGTTGTTGGTCGTCCACGAGTATCTTGTTGAGCAATCGGTGGTTTCTTGGTAGATTTGGTTGGAGTTAACACCGCTTTAATATTTGATAACAAGCTTTTTTTTGTGAGCAGGCGGTGTGAGTATAATTTTTGTCTAACAATATTGAGCCCTTCTAACACGTCAACGTCATCATCTATCCGTTTACACAGTTGAAATTTAAGCTTCCGCCAGAAGATGTCTACGGCTTCGAGCTGAATCGGACGCTCTGCACGGTTAAAACAATGCATTGTTTAAGCTAGGGGTGTGCATGGTTCGGTTCGGTTATTAGCATTATCCGTAACCGAAGTCATCGGTTAATCAGTTCGGTTAATTCGGTTAATCTGTCGGTTTTCAGTTCGATTTGGTTAATTTTCGGTTAATAACCAATTCAAACAAGGGCTAATTTTTTTTTGCTTAGAAATACATGTAATGAATGTATAAATAAATGAAATGGAGATATAAATGCATGAATAAATGTTTAAATACATAAAATGGAGGTATAAATAAATGAAATGAATGTATAAATAAATGAAATGAAGGCATAAATAAATGAAATAGAGGTATTATTACATTAAATGAAAGTATAAAACATGAAATAGATGAAATAGAGGTATAAAATCTAGAAATATATAAAAAATAAATGATTCGGTTCGGTTAATTTTCGGTTAACCAATGGTAAAAAAATATCTGTTAACTGACTTTCGGTTAATTCGGTTTTGGTTAATTTCGGTTCGGTTTTGTCGGTTTTCGGTTCGGTTTCGATTAACGGTTCAGTTATTGCACACCCCTAGTTTAAGCCACATGATTAACGGACATATATCACACAAGTGTTGTATGTTTAACAATTATTACCTGCACGTACGTACTTTTCTAGCCTACAATCACACGGCAACCCACAGTTGTACCACATATGGTAACAACATGATGAATGAAAGCGCTGCAACACGTCTAGTTTCCTAAGTAGCTCTCCACTCAACAAGTCAAGTGTTGTATGGGAAACTTTTCCACGTAGGTAGTCAAACAACGGATTTTTGTGGTGGTTCATTCTTTTTCTTATGCTTTCTTGAAAACTCCTCCTTATTTCACGGTAATGTGTTTCAACTATATCCTGGACACAACCAACTATACAGTCCAACGAGTTCCTATCTCGAACGTATCTCTTTAATATCGTGTTGGCTCTCAACTCTTATTTCACGGTATTGTGTTTCAACTATATCCTGGACACAGCCAACTGATCAGTCCACGCAAAGATGAACATTTCCTTATAATCTTTCAGCCAGTTATCATATACGTTATTAGAAAAACTTATTTGAATGTTTGTACTCCACAAGTCACTTTTGCAGGTTGTGCAAGTGGTACTCGTATATGGGTACTGATGGAGACTCACACAATGTCCCCCAGAATGATAGAAATTTTTGCCAATATTCTTCTGTGAAGGCGCTCTTGTAGTGCTTACAAATATTCTGTTGTATGTGAAACCTGCAAAGATACCTAGAGGCGTTTGGAAATACTTTAGCACACACGTTCATTAGGGCCAGGTCTCTATCCATTACAATCACACATGGCTTCATACATTCATCCAACATTGACTTGATCCTCTCAAGCACCCATACGAAGTTATCACTCCGTTCTTTACAAATAACGACATGCACGATACAAAACGAATAGCTGGTAGGCGTCATACCAACAATCTGGAAAAATGGCATGTTGTATACGTTTGTTTTGTATGTCGAATCGATGAGCAAAACGTGCAGGAATGCACGCCACATATCACTCGAGTAGGGATGAACAAAGAAGATCTCTGTTACGACCTCTGTTCCAGGTTCCTCCCGTGTCTCGTAAATAAATTTGTTTTTAATCAACATGTTTTCTAGTGATTGCATGGGAGTCGATCTGCCTCTTTGTTCGGCTCTAATCTTCTATACTGCATTTTGTACGTCTTTCTGAATATGAAACCTGTCGGGGTCTTGCTTCCTTATCGTTTGAAAAATTTTACGTGGCTCCATGTTTTGAGCTGTCAGCTGCTCGATTAGTCTGTATTCGTTGGGAGTAAACCTTCGCACAAACGCGTGGGTCTACAGGTCCTCACAAAGTTCGTGGTTGTGTTCAGTCTTTCCCCCTTTTGTCCCTCAAATTTCATACGGATGGTCTCGCGCCGCCACCATGTAAAACGGGCAACCAGTTTTTTGCTTTTGGCTTTTCTAACTGTTGTTGTAGTATGGTGCTCACCACCACGGTCACATTCAAGCCATACCCTCCCGATCCTTCCCCTAATTTTCTTTAATCGACGGGTCACAATAACGAAACCATCCGCGTTTTCCATTTCTTGTGCCCATTTCTTTAGTTCATCTAGAGAGTTGAAAACCTGTAACATCGATAAGGTTAGGTTAGATTTTATATTTATTAATCTGTCTCATGTAACTAAATAAATTTGATACCTGCTTTGTGAAGTACGAATTTCCCGGGCTGGGGGGTGCCTCACCACCATATCCTCCATCGTCCAGATAGTTTTGTTTAACGTACAAAGACTGTGATGCATTGTAACTTTCCTAAGGATTGTTAGGGGAAATGAATAGCTAATGACCACCGTCTCCTCTGTATCTATCTGAATAGTGTTGTTGCACGTAAATATATTCACACCCGTATCCATATTCTGGATACCCTTATTGCGCTAGATAACATGGTTCATCAACATGGTATGAGTCATCTACAAGGGATGTTTCATCAACAACAGGGAGATGCGTGTTCAAATCTAGAAACAGTCTGTTTTGATTTCCTTGTACACTAGACACAACCTCCTCTCGCTAGTTAGAATCGGGAACGCCGGTCTCCTCCTAAAAACTGTATCATCATTAGTAAATAATTAAAACAACAAGTAATTTAAGCTAATAATTGTTATTGGATCGGCTTCGGGCACCCATGACTCGCCAGAACGGCCCAAAGAAATAGTTGTCGTCACAGTATGACAACATTTCAGCACCTTTGATAGGCCATTTAGCACGCCCTGCTTTCTCATGTGTTAAGTTGAGTTGGATCCTTGACCAAGCATAGAACACCATGTCGGGCATGTTGGTCCATGACATGGCTTTGCTCACAGGGGTGACTCCCTTTCCAATAGCCATGTGAAACAATGGAAGGGTCGATTCACAACTAAAATGGAGTGTGAAACCATTTTATTTATATTGTGATGGGGTATGAACAATGACGTGGAACTGAGATGACAATTTTCTACACATTAAAAAAGGGTAAATTACACTTTTCGTCCTTTATGTTTGTACCAGATTGCAGCAGATAGCCTTTAACTTCAATAATTACAGTCACAATCCTTTATTTGGAAAACTCGTTACATCTTTCGTCCTTTAGCACTAACTAGGTTAAAAATTTTAGTTAAGTCTATTTATATAAGGGCACTTTGGTCTTTTTACCAATCTAATTAAAATACAAAATTAAAATTAAAAAAATAACAATTTAACAATCCCTTCACCAAGTTACCAGCTACATCCTGAACATCAGTAGCCATAGATTCAACATCCATAGGAGCATTAGCACTAGGTGAATCATGAAAAACCCCTGAACTAACACGGATCAGCTATTTCATCTCCAAATCCCCAAACCCTTGTTCCAAGTTGTCGCCTTTCTTATTTTTTGGATCGAAATACAAATTACCAAATACCCAGATCTCTGTTTCATCTAATAAGAGAAGACTTTTCACCGTTTCTGCTTCTGCTGCCACCACGGCGGTGGTGCCGAAGATAGTGTTGCAACCCATTAACATCAGCGGCCATAGATTCAACATCCACAGGAGCAAAAGCACTAGGGTGTTGAAACCCATTTACATCAGCGGCCATAGATTCAACATCACATTCAGTGGGTACTGATTCGATTCTGCCAATGTGTTCATCGTTTTCTTTGAGGCAAAGGATCGAACAGTTGGAGGGCAACTCAGATATGGGAAATTGGAGGTGGAAATGGAGGAGGAGATAAATTGGATGACAATTAGAAGCAATGGGAGTGGTGGGGCGGTGGCAGATGATTGAATGGTGGTTGATTCTGCCATTAATGGTAGTTATTTGTTCATAGAATCATTGGATGAAAAGTGTTGTAGAAGTAGACAGAGGGTAGGGTTATTTCATCTAATTTTAGTGAATATAATTTGGGGAAGTTGTGACTTGTCGTTTGATGTTTTTACTTTTTAATTTAATTTTGTAATTTAATTAGATTGGTAAAAAGACCAAAGTGCCCTTATATAAATAGACTTATTTAATTTTTTTAACCTAGTTAGTGTTAAAAGACGAAAGATGTAACGAGTTTTCCAAATAAAGGATTATGACTGTAATTATTGAAGTTAAAGGCTATCCGTTGTAATTCGGTACAAACATAAAGGACGAAAAATGTAATTTACCCCGGTAAAAAGTGATTACGTGCTAATCTATAATTTTAGGTAAACTTTATTATATAATAATTATAACAAAAATGCATCAATAAGTATACAAAATATATTAGTTTAATCAGTTTTTTATATTTTTGTGAGTGAAGAAAGAAATACATTAAAGTGATGCTATTATATCAATTTTAAATGGTTAAATCTTGTGCCATGCTTAAGCATTATAAATTTTATAATAACCTAAGCTAAATTAATTAAAATAGTTTTGAGCGTTAATATTAATTAAAAGTTTCAAATAAAGAAAACGTTGTTGAGCATTTCATGGATTGATTTCATCTATACAACCTAATAAAAGTCATACCTAGGGGACACATGTCCACCTACGTCCACCTACTAGGGCCTCAATTTCTCATTTTCCCGCCAATTCTATAATCCCTTCATTTCCCTGTGGTGAACTCCTACCCAGGATCCAAATCACTCATTCGAGTCGATAAGTTCATTCCATATATAAAGCAACAACCCGCTCCTTTTGTTTCCACATTCTTCATCTTCTACCATACGGTTTGTCGATTAGGGTTTTTTTTTTTTTTTTTTTGTTCTTCTAATCAGACAATCCATCATTGACGGCACAACTTGATAGTCCTAAAAATCTTCAACATCGCAATTGTAGTGATGAGAGTATTGCAACCACAATCTTCATTCGCATCTTAGGGTTTTTGCGTCTTCAATGTTACATCTCCATCTCATCCATCCCTGAAAGATCTTCATCACCAAGGTACGAGTCCCTTTTCTATCTATTCATCATCTTGATTCTTGATGCTTATTGTTGACTCTTGATTATATTTCTTTTTCTTCCATTCATTCGATTGTGCATGCTTCTTTTTTTTGTTCGTGTCTGTTTACTGTATATTGTAGTTCAGATCTGAGTTTTAGGGTCATTTTAAAAGTAGTTGTGATCGTTAATTGTTTCATATTTTATTTTATTTTTTTGATAGTTTGAAGTTTTCAGTGATCTGATTATATTCCACTTTTTTTTCTCATGTGTGATTTTGCTGAAATATGATATGGTAGGAACCTCTAATTCTAAGTTAATATTATTAGGAAAATAATGTCAATGAGTTACGAATTGGTTTTATAATGTGAACTTTTATGAAGATTATAAAAATGATAATAATAGGTAAATGCGTTTAGAAGACATTTTGGTGTTTTGTGGGATTACACTGCAGTAACTCCAAATCATCTCAAGTAAGTTTTATGTTTGACCATTGATGAGTTCGCTTTTCATAAAGTAGCCTTGAGGTGTGTATGAAGGATTTACAAGTAACACAATCCCACTTTTTTTATGATTCATCTTTTTTAATTCTGTGATTGCTGATAGACTGCTTAGCGCTACTTCAGCTATGGTTAATTTGTGCCTGGGGGGAGGTGCCCGAGGAGTCTGGCGGAGTTTGTTGCTTCTGCTCCTCTTACACATCTTCTCAAACCGGATAAGGGGATTAGGCCTATCGCTGTTGGGTCGATTTGGAGGAGGGTGATCTCCAAGGTGGCCATGAAAGGTGTTGGGAAGGAGATGGCCAAATATCTTGGCGATTTCCAGTTTGGGGTAGGGATTCCGTGTGGGGCAGAGGGCGTTCTTCATAGTGCGAACAGGTTTCTTAATAAGTACCACCAAGATGGGTCTCTTGCTATGCTTACTGTTGATTTTTCGAACGCTTTTAATTTGGTTGATAGGACAGCCCTACTGTACGAGGTAAGGAAAATGTGTCCTTCTATTTCCACGTGGGTCGATTTTTTATATGGTCAACCAGCTAGATTATATGTGGGGGATGAGTATATTTGGTCTACTACTGGCGTTCAGCAGGGGGACCCCTTGGGCCCCCTCCTTTTTGCCCTTGTTCTACACCCCCTTGTTCACCGAATAAGGGATTGCTGCAAACTTCTTTTTCACGCCTGGTACCTAGATGACGGAACGCTTATTGGAGATGCCACCCAAGTGGCTAATGCTTTAGATATCATCAGAGCTGAGGGTCCTTCCTTAGGGCTTCAACTTAATATAAAGAAAACTGAAGTTTTCTGGCCAACCTGTAATGGTGTAAAGGTTCAGGAGGGCTTATTCCCTCGGGGGATTGGGAGGCCGGTGCTGGGTGTGAAACTCCTGGGGGGTGCTGTTAGTCGTAATGCAGAGTTTATTAGTAGTATGGCTCTTAAAAGAGCGAACTGTGCAGTCGAGTTGATGAGGTGCCTTAAACGCCTACGGGACCCTCAGAGCGAGCTCCTCTTGCTTCGTTCTTGTATGGGTGTTGCTAAATTACTGTTTGGTCTTCGAACGTGTCAACCTTCTTTGGTCGGGGGAGCGATCTCTGTTTTTGATGAAGGCCTCCGGGGAGCATTAGAGGATATTGTTGTTTGTGGGGGGGCCTTTTTTGGTGATCTCCAGTGGAGGTTGGCTTCTCTCCCGACCCGGTTCGGAGGCTTAGGGGTTTGTACGGCCGAGGATGCCTCTTCATATGCTTTCGTGGCTTCAAGGGCTCAATCTTGGGGTTTACAAGACCACATACTCCGAGAATGTGGTGGGGATGTTTTAGACTCCGATTACAGGAGTGCGTTGGACCTTTTGCATAGTTCTCTTCCCGACCTTGATATTGGCGGTTTCTACATTAAAGACACCGCCCCTCCTAAATCCCAGAAAATTCTGGCGAATGCCTTATATGGCGAAATTGTCAAGAGGTTTGAAGAGAAGTTTGTTTTATCCCCTCGACAAAGAGCTGTGTTTGAATGTCTACGTGCCCCACATGCTCAGGATTTTCTGTCTGTCGCACCTATTGAAGGCTTGGGGCAATACATGTCGGCTGTGGAATACCGTGCTATCCTTAGATACCGACTGATGATTCCTTTGTTCCCAGTTGACGAGCCATGTCCGGTATGCCGTAAAGCGTGTTTGGATTCTTTCGGCGAGCACGCGATCCACTGTAAAGAGCTACCAGGGTTTAAATATCGGCATGATTGGGTGAGAGACGTGTTATGTGATTTTCTTAAGCGGGCCAGGATCTCTGCCAAAAAGGAGGCTCCAGTAAATTTCCTGACTGACCCCTTAGAGGGGAGGTCCACTTTACGCCCGGCGGACATCCTTGTGTTTGGATAGGAAGGGGGGAAACACGCTTGTGTAGATCTAACTAGAGTCTCCCCCTTGTCGGGCTCAAGGACAAGGGCTTTGTCGTAGGGCAAGCGTTGCTCAAGGCAGAGGCGGGCAAAGTGGCAAAACATGAGAAAGCCTGCCTGGAGAATCAACATGTATTTGTCCCGTTTGCGTTTGATACCTTTGGTGGTCTCGCTCCTGACGCTGTGCGACTTTTGAATCGGGTTCAAAAAGTCGTTAATAGTAATTCTTCGTCGCTAAAGGTTTCAAACTTTGTATTTAGTAGAATTGGGGTTTCTATTCAAAAGGGGGTGGCGGCGCAACTTGTTGCCCGACTACCTGCCATTGCTTTGTAATTGTCCTTTTTCGTGTGGAATGATATTGATAATCATTTCATTTTTATTAAAAAAAAAATTATTTATTTATTTGGGCCCATTATTGTTAACTTATTAACTGTAAGAAATTAAATTGATATTCAAGTGTTTTTATTAATTCTCCGGTAGTTGAGGTTGCCACGGAGGATTTTTTTAATAAGCTTTTGCAAGAATTTTTGGTTGATTCGTGGTATTCGGATTTAACACTAAAGGGCTCAATTAAAAATCATTGGCTCATATTCCACCGACTATCCAATTCAATGTTGTTCCGGAGATGGTGGACGGTCAGGGTTTGACTTTCCGATCACCATCAAATTCCTCACTATTGCCGCCTATAACCCGCAAACCATGTGTAGGTCCACCCGGAGGATCGAGTCAACCTCTATTCCTGTTTTCCGACAAACCCGAGAGTGCGGAATCCAAACGGGTAAGTTAAACCAAGTTACGAACACGTAAGACACAAGATTCAACCATTAACACTCAATGTATTAATGCTATGAAACGGTTACAATGCGGTGTTTACAAATGGTCTCTGTAAACTCTCAGTTTGTGTGTGTTACAATGTGTTCGCTCTCAAATCTATTCAGACTTGCCTCACTTTCTGTGTCTTCAGTCTGCTGTATATATAGTGCAATCTTCGGCGAACCCTACACATGTGCGATGAACCTTCATGAAGTCGACGAAGGTTGATGACGAACCTTCACATGTGACGAAGGTTCTAACCTTCGTCACTTTCACAACCCGACGAACCTTAAGGTTCACCATAAAGGACTTCGTTATATGTTGAGCTTCTTAGACTTCGTCATATGTTGGTGTGATTGTATCTGGCCCAACAGAAATAAAAGGCCCAACATGATTCTTTACATAAATGAATTCTGAAAATTCATTTTGCAAAGATTAGTCAACATATGACATCATCATGACATCATCATGATGATGTCATGGTGATGTGTCATCAGGAATTGGTTCGCGGCTCTCCGTGCTTCGCGTGTCGAACTCTGGGCCGCACGACGGAGGAATGTCGTGACATCGGGCTTGAGCCGAACCTAACCGAGTCGAACCGAACCGAATCGAACTGAGTCGAACTGAACCGAGTCGCGTCCACATAATATGTATCAACAAACTCCCCCTTGGACGCTACTCGTGAGGTTCATCTTCCATGTCTTCCATGTCAGAGGATCTTCAAAGTCTTCACGCGTCGTGAGTAGAAAGTGTATCAACAAACCCCCCCTTTCATTTAGGAAGTGTGTTAACAAACTCCCCCTTAACATCAGCTTTCCCTTGAGTTATGCTCGTGAATCTTTTGATCTTCAATTCTTTAGATCCTTGTGGTGTTGACTGATTGGTCAGCGGCAACTCGATCATGTTAATCTTTTAAGTGCGTCCATGTCGTGTCTTCATTCCGAAGCTTTTCATCTAACGCGTTCTCTTCGCCTTTAGCTGATTGGATGTCGCATCTGCACATACAAGAAAGCTAAAACGCGTAATGAGAACAACTGCTTGGAATATAGTTAACATTAAACAAATGACACACATGTGACCATGTTCAACTACCGTCCGACAGTTTGAAAGTTTAACAAATTGTTCAATTTTAGTTTTTAACTTTCAAAAACTTGCAAATTTCGACCGTTTATGAAGATTTAGTCGATTTGGTTTTCGTTCAGGTTTCAGGTAACGAAGACTTGAGATCCAACATCGGGTAATCAAAAGAAATTAGAAATAAAATCTTTTTAGATTTTATAAAGTTTATATTAAAACACACCTAAAATCTTTTTGGAATTTTGAGTATTTCAAATGTAAAGACAGAAAGCAGTAAGTAAATATATACAAAGATGCAGAAACTGAAAGCATTAAATAAATATTTACAGACAATCTTTTTGCGAGTTTCGAGGGTAAGAGAATCATATCACTGTACGGTCGCGCCAAAACGTTCTTGTTGTTCATTTTGTTAACAATTAGATAAACATCCTATAACGATTATCGGTATTGTTATCCACATAAGCTCAACTTATCAGATGTAATCATGGCGAGGGGATACGATTAGTGTATGATTTATACTTACCGACCGGTGTTCATCTACATCACGACACATTCCCGTATCAAGGTATGCACGAGGATTCATCTTACTGGTGAGTATACCATTTATCATCTGTTTTAACGTATATGAAAATGTGAGAAACTCACTTATTTTGATTGAAAACAAGCCCTATGTGATAGAATCACTTATTGATGAGGAACTTGATTTCCAGATGCATGAGGGCACAAGAGCAAGTCCGTGAACAGGTCAGTACTTTCGTACAGTAAAAAAAGACGAACTTGACTCCTGGATAAATGTGATATATTATCACTTATTTTGTGGACATCTGATTGTTGATCACTTATTGAGGTCGTATGCAGTATGTACACGTATGTATGATATCATGGAAGATCTAGACTTGGTCTCCGTTTGTTTTCCGGTTAAAGAAACAACCATGATACCCAGATGATAAACATCATAAAGACCACATATCTCAGAATCTCGGCAATCTCTCAAACGAAATTTCGGTACTAAGACCATATGCCAATGAGTGGTTCCCACCTGGTCTTCAGTCGATTTAAGTTTATATCACCCTGCACACTTTAAGATGATTGTGAGCCTACCGATACATCTTATATAGAGCTGCTTAACATTTTTCATTTTGTATTTCAGTTTAAAGAGGTTTGGACAGACCACTGATTTACTATCATTTTCTCTTTTGCTCGCCAGGAAACTCATTTTTGTTTTTCTATTGTTTTTGAGTTTTTGAAAATTTTGGATGTTTTTGAATTTTTCAAATTTGGATTTACTCCCCCTAAAATCAACAAACTATGAATAATTTTAAAAACACAAAGATATTTACAAAAACGATTTTCTAATGTGGATTACTCTTGCTTGACCTTAATGCCGTTTACCAATAATAAAAAGTCAAATCTTGATTTATCAAAAGCTTTGGTAAAAAGGTCGGCACGTTGGTCATCGGTATGGACTTTGACAACATTGACGAGTTTCATATTAAAAACAATCACGTGTGAGGTGATATTCGAGATCAACGTGTCTGGCCAAAGAGTGTGCTGTACGAGATGATAATAATTCATAAAGCAGCTTAAATATCGACAAGTATAGGAAGATTAGAAATTTAAAAACCATATCCTGTAACTGCTTGGTGCATTGCAAGGAATCTGAGTGCTCTCCCAAACTGGATATCCACCCGATGTGGATTTCAAGGTCGATTTTGTAGCTACTTCAACTAGCCGAGAAATCTCTTCACAGCAACAAGATCATAAACCTTTGGGTCCGGCTAGTCTTCCACATTGCACCAGCGAAGGTCTTTATCTTTCTATTTGAGAAGTAGTGCGCGGTTGTTCAATCCAGGCCAAGGCATCCGCACCCCCGGTTGGTTTGATCAACAAACACATTTTCTTCAATCACACCGTTGAGAAATGTACACTGAACGTTCATCTTGTTAATTTTGAACTTCAGATGTGCTGCAGGTGCATACATTTTGATTGAAATCTATCCTGGGGACCCGATCCAAAACCATAACAATCAAATTTTGGCACATTTTTCATCTTGTCGAATTTTTCAACTCCATTCAACCACATTCTTTCACCATCATTTTTGTCTTCTTTTCTCCTCTCTCCATCAAAGGCAACAATATTCTCCTTGGATACAACAATGTTTCGGAGCCTTATGTCACCGATCTTGTGCATGGACGCTCCACTATCAACAATCTTAAGACTATCAATAGTTCCTCTTGGAACATCCTGCACACTCATTCAGAGATTAGTTGGTGAGGGGGACCCAAGCCTTCGTGGTCTTGGGTCTTCCATTTTCATCGACATAAGTTACTTCAACTTCTCGATGTTTTGGAAATTGTGATGTATCTCCCCCTGAAACAGTTATCGGTTTTGGTTTCCAAATCTGTTTTTTTTTTCATGTTTAACATTTGATTTAACAGATTTTGTTTGGACAACCTCCGGTTTTTAAACCTTTTCAACATTTTTCCGTTGTTTCTTTATCTGTTTCACTTATTGTTGTTTAACAAGACGAGGGTCCTGTTTTGGTGAAACAGATCTTTTATGGTATTTGTTACCACGGGGGGTTCAACCTTTGACTTTCCCTTGGTGAGATATGTACAATTCTTAACAATGTGTCCATACTCACAGCATTCAAAGCATGATCTCCGCTCAACAAACCTCGGAGTATCATAACTGTAAGAACTTGATGATGAACTTCGTGATCTTGAGGTACTTGGTCCTACATCACAACCGTTTGTGTGTTGTGTGTAATTGTTTTGACTGTTTCTTTTCAAAATGTTACTTTGTTTAACAAAATCCGTGTTGGATTTGTTTTCGAAAGTTTCAATTTTATCAGTCCCTCTGGATTTCACAAAGTTCACCTTCTGTATCGTCTTCTTATTTTGGCTTTGTTTGCCTTTTCCCTTTCCTTGGTGAACGCGACCTTGCTTTCGTTGATTGTGTTGTGGTTGCAATTTTTGATTCCCATATTTCTTTCTAACTTCAGATTTTGGGATAGGAGCACACTGAGTTACTACAACTCCTGGGCTCGACTTTCCCAAAAACTTACTGGTAGAATCTTCGAAAACTTTTATCAGATCCAATCAACGTGTAAAGCAAGTTCACGCTTTCACAGCTTCCAGATGAGGATTCAACAGACTTGGCTGTAGCAGTCACAAACGGTTTTGCAGGTGGACACAAAGAATGTAATTTTTGAGAGGTATGTTTTCCTCTTTTGTTACCGTTTCTGACTGTTCAGAGTTAGTATCCTCGGATTCATCATCTGACGAATCAGCATCCTCAACAATGACTGGAGGATCCTGATTTCATTCAGCTGTTGACACTTTCGCATCTGCTGATTCATCCAAATCTGAGGATACTTCCTTTTTGTAACCTAGCCCAAATGTGAATTCCTCAAGGCTCAATGAAACTTAGGGCTCAAAATGAGGTTTATTTTTCTCATCAGGCATCGAAGAATAATCGTGTTTAACAGGTGGTGGACACTTCTTATAACCTATGCATGTGACATCAATTTTCTTTTCTGAACCTCAATGATGTGATCCAGCACATAGCTAAAGCTTAAATAGCTGTCTAACTTGAGTCGGATCGCCTCACTTTCAGATTTAACACAAGCCATTTTTTTTTGCATTAACTCGAGCCTATTGATGTAAAGGTTTATTTCAGTTTGTTTTCTTGAAACCATTTTCGTTAGCTCGGTCTTATCTTGTTTTAATGTTCAATTATCTTTTTAAATTCCTTTTCATAATTTTCACGAAACATGTTGGCCTCTGTGCATTTTGAAAGATCCACGATCAGATGTTGATTGTGGATAAATGTCACATCATATTTGCTTTGCAAAGCTTCATGTTTGCTTTGCAAATTACACCACTTAGCATCTAAAGAAACATGTTTATTTTGCAAGTCAGACAATTCAGCATTTAAAGCATCATGTTTGCTTTGCAACTCAGACATATTAGCATCTAAATCAGCACATTTATCACTTAAGCTAGCACAATTATCACAATTAACGACAGTTGGTTCATCGACACATACCTGGCTGGAATCACTCTCAGATGTTGACCTATCTGCATCAGAATCAACAACCTCCCTTGATGATTCACATTCAGATCCATCCTCGCTAGAACTAGAACTTGAACTTGAAGTTGTAACATCTTCAACTGAAGTTGAAACGTCTTCAACTGAACTACTGTCATGTTCAGAACTGTCATCGTTTCGCGATGATTCACCATTGCTGGCATCTTTGACAATTTTAGCATAAAACGCCGTTTTTGTTTGACTACAGTTCCTTGGATCAAGAGATGATGGTGCTACAGTAGAACGATGGCGCTGTGAAGCAACTGGTGGTAATGGATTTCCATACAAGTCTGTTTTTCTTTCCGGTTGGGGAACTGATTGTATTGGATTTCCATATAAATCGGTTGCTAACTCCTTTCTCGTATACGTTTTATTTGACGATGTGGGAGACTGAGCTCATGAAGGAGATAAACCCTTGCTCGTATACTTGCTTTCCGCATTAGACGGAGTACCCCACCAATTCTGATTCATTTTGACTGGATGTTGATGAATACCTGCTTACAAAATCAAAACAAACAAGTTAAATATGATTTTGAAGTCTTCTATTAAAAAGATCAAGTTGTCACGGCCCCAGCCCCGGTTTGACCCGGTCAGGAGCCGCGGGACAGGAACCCGTGGTATTTATTAATTGATGCGACAGCGGAAGATTTTGACAGGATCGGTTAAAGCTTGAAAATGCCCGATTATTTTATTTCATAATTCGGGATAAGCCCCGTGATTTACAATAGATGAATTTTGCTAGAAAATTCCCTTATTTATTAAAACATGTTTATTCATTTTAACTGAGCCACCTCTTCAAGCTTGTTAGTGCTCCGTAGCACGTTTTCCTTGATTTACAGCAGGTCGCCTGAAACATGTTTTAAAAATATTTTTGTCAGCGGGGAAATACTGGTGAATCATTCATTTTGATAAAATGGCACATAGTTATAAATTGCAGCATAAGAGCGATTACAATGGCTTCTATCTTATTTTTATCTGGCGCCATGTCACCTGGTGACGATGGTCATACCACTATTGGGTCTTTCCCCAAGTAGTGACATTTATCACTGTTAGGATTTATTAGCCTAACCGTGAGAAATTAGTAATGTGCACAATACCCCACTAGCCAGTGATTTAAGATAACCACGACTTAATCCCTGTAATTATAACTTTTGAAAATAAAATGGAGTATTGTAAAATACTTTTGATAAAAGAGAATGACTCACATTGCAGATTTACACGGGCAGAGTTTAGCCTACTGATAAGCCTGATAACCTAATTTAAACAAGAATGCACACGAACTAGGTCAGTAACTAATACAGCATTTACGATAACTCACGAGATTAAAACCCTCACGACGAATGACAAAGTGCAATACTTAAACATCCATCGAATTTACGATGAATGACAAAGTATAAACCCTAATTCGAGCAGCACTTAAACATTCATCGGATAGTTTCAATCGATCGGACATTGAATCGTAGCAGCGATGGAGTTAATACCCGGTATCGTAGCAGCACCTCACTAATTTGTGAGTAATATTCGAATTTGGACAGTATAACTTCGTTTTTGAATTGAAATTTCGACACCAGTGGACTGCTCGTAACTCGATCTATTTATAGGTGAAACATAGGGTTCACGCGGCCTGCGTGAACCTTGGCTCGATCTTTACGCAGCCCGCGAGGGGCACCTATTCGTAGATTAGGGCTACTTTGTCATCAGTAGACTTGCCACGCGTGTGACACGTGGATCCGGACGCTTATCCGGTCAAACCTTACTTTGACGCGGCCCGCGTAAGGCTAAGCTAACCTTTACGCGGCCCGCCTGAAACCCACAATTCTTGTTTTATTAGTTTTTCATGTACAGTAGGGTTTCAGGGGTCCGGGTTCGTACTTATGGGTTGGTTTGGGAAAATTTTGAAGGTCCTTACATCCTCCCCACCTTATTTAGAATCTCGTCCTCAAGATGTTTATTGGAATAAGTGAGGATACTTTCGCTTCATTTCCGATTCCAGCTCCTAAGTGTACTCGGGTCCTATCTTTGAATCCCACTTGACTTTAACTAGTACCAATCTTTTGTGTTTGAGAAACTTGATCTTTCTGTCTTCTATTTGAAGTGGTTTCTCAACAAATTTTAACTTTTCATTTACCTCTATGTCTTGAAGAGGTACTACCAGTGATTCATCAGATAGACATTTCTTGAGATTGGATATATGAAATACATCATGTACCCCAGCGAGCTTCTCTGGTAGTTGTAAGCGATAAGTAACTGGTCCTATTCGCTTTATTACTGGGAATGGTCCTACATATCTTGGACTTAACTTTCCTTTCTTACCGAACCGTACTACTCCTTTCCAAGGAGAAACTTTTAAGAGTACCTTGTCTCCAACTTGGAACTCTAATGGTTTGCGTCGATTGTCGGCATAATTTTTCTGACGATCACGAGCCGTTTTCAGTCTTTCCTTGATCTGAGTGATCTTGTCGGTAGTTTCTTGTATAATTTCAGGACCTGACAATTGACTTTCTCCTATTTCTGCCCAGCAAACTGGAGTTCTGCACATTCGTCCATATAGTGCTTCGAATGGGGCAGCTTCAATGCTTGCATGATAACTATTATTATAGGAGAATTCTATTAAAGGTAGGTGATCATCCCAATTTCCACCAAAATCTATTACACATGCTCGGAGCATGTCTTCTAGGGTTTGTATCGTCCTTTCACTTTGTCCGTCCGTTTATGGATGATATGCAGTACTTAAATTTAGTCGGGTTCCCATTGCTTCTTGGAAACTTGTCCAGAAGTGGGAAGTGAAACGACTATCTCTATCCGATACAATGGAGCATGGAACTCCATGTAAGGATAATACTTCGTCTACATACAACTTTGCCAACCTTTCCATACTAAAGGTTTCTTTCATGGGTAGAAAATGAGCTGACTTGGTTAATCGATCCACTATTACCCAAATCGCGTCATTACCTTTTCTGGTTTTGGGTAACTTTGTAACAAAGTCCATTGTTATGAGCTCCCATTTCCATACAGGAATTTCTAATTGTTGTAGTAGTCCCGAAGGTTTCTGGTGTTCTGCTTTAACTTGTGAACAAGTAAGACATTTAGATACATATCTAACTATGTCCTTTTTCATTCCTATCCACCAGAAATTATTTCTTAAATCTTGGTACATTTTATTGTTTCCTGGATGCATGGTATACCTAGATTTATGAGCTTCTTCTAAAATTTTATCTCTTAATTCTCCTTGCTTAGGTACCCAAATCATTTTCTTGTGGAATTTCCAAATTCCATCACTTCCTTGTTCTAATTCCTTTAATCGTCCTTTCATTCCTTCAGCATCATCCTTGATTGCTGTTTCTTGAATATTTTTCAGTTGTTCCATTAAATCTAACTGTAGATTTAATCTGAGAGCACGAACTCGTCGTTGTTTCTCATGATACTTACGACTTAAGGCATCTGCAACTACGTTTGCTTTTCCTTCATGATATTGGATATCACAGTCGTAGTCACTTAGGATTTCCATCCATCTTCTTTGCCTCATGTTTAATTCTTTTTGCCTAAATATGTACTTTAAGCTTTTATGATCCGTATAGACAGTAAACTTACTTCCATACAGATAATGTCTCCAAATCTTAAGGGCAAAAATTATGGCTCCTAACTCTAAGTCATGAGTCGTATAGTTTTCCTCGTGCTTTTTCAATTGCCTTGAAGCATACGCAATTACCTTCTTGCGTTGCATTAGCACACATCCTAATCCTAGCTTAGAAGCATCGCAATAAACTTCAAAATCTTCAGTTCCTTCTGGTAAGGCTAGAATTGGAGCATTGGTGAACTTTTGCTTTAAAATCTTAAAGGCTTCTTCCTGCTTAGGTCCCCATTCAAACTTAACTGCTTTACAGGTTAGCTTAGTTAATGGTACAGCTATCTTGGAAAAATCCTTAATGAATCGCCTATAGTATCCAGCTAACCCTAAAAAGCTTCTAATTTCCATAGCTGATTGTGGAACCTTCCATTTGGTGATTGCTTCTATTTTGGAGGGATCTACGTGAATACCTTCGTGATTCACCATGTGTCCTAAAAATTGTACCTCCTGCAGCCAAAATTCACACTTCGAGAATTTGGCGTAAAGCTTCTCCTTTCTTAACAAAGTTAAGAGTGCATGCAAGTGCTGACAGTGTTCATCCGGGCTTTTGGAATAAATAAGTATATCGTCAATGAAGACAATTACAAATTTATCTAAATACGGTTTATAGATCCGATTCATCATGTCCATGAATGCCGCAGGTGCATTCGTTAGTCCGAAGGGCATGACCATAAACTCGTAATGACCATACCTAGTTCTAAAAGCAGTTTTAGGTATGTCTTCTTCTTGTACCTTTAATTGATGGTATCCGGAGCGTAAGTTGATCTTAGAAAATTATCTAGCTCCTTGAAGTTGATCAAAAAGATCATCAATCCTAGGTAATGGGTATCGATTCTTAATTGTAACCTTATTTAATTCCCTATAATCGATACACATTCGCATCGAACCGTCCTTTTTCTTTACAAACAACACTGGTACTCCCCACGGAGATGAACTAGGTTGTATGAATCCTTTACTTAATAATTCATCTAATTGTTTCTTTAGTTCTAGCATTTCTGTGGGTGCTAACCGATAAGGTGCCTTGGCTATCGGTGTAGTTCCAGGAATTAGATGAATCCTAAATTCTACTTCCCTGTCGGGTGGTAATCCCGGGAGTTCTTCTGGGAATACATCTGGGTATTCTGAGACTACTGGAATTTCCTTAAGTTCCTTATTTTTCGTGTTAATGATTACTGAAATCATATACACTACTTCTTGTTTTCTTGAATAACTGGCCAACTTCATTACTGAAATGAATTTCAGTGGCTTTCGTGGTTTATCTCCTGTAATTAAAATTACCTCTCATGTAGGTGTATATATTTCTATGGCATTTTTATCACAAAGAATTCGAGCATGGTTGGCTACTAACCAATCTATTCCTAACACCACATCGAATCCAGCTAAATTCATAGGTAACAGATTTGCAGAAAATTTATGACCTAAGAGTTCTATCTTTCCTTCTCGCAAAACCTTATCTATGTTAACAGAATTCCCATCTGCTGTTTCGAGTGTAAAAATCTGCCTAAGGTTGGTTAAGGGTAAATTAAGAGCTTGGCAGAATGAAGTATTTATAAAACTTTGGTTTGCACCAGAGTCAAATAACACTTTTGCATAAACGTTGTGAACTAGGAACGTACCATCTATCACGTCAGGGATTAGCTCGGCTTCCTGAGTAGTTAACTGGAAGGCTCTCGCGTTCTTCTTGGTAGTTCCTTCTGCAGGTTTGGCTTTGTTATCAGCTGGTTTGATCAATTTCGGGCAATTTGGCCTGAAATGTCCAGCTTCTCCACAGTTGTAGCAGATTGTTGATTTCTTCTTCCTGCAGTCTTCCTCTTGGTGTCCTGGAATTTTGCAAAAATTGCAATACCCCTTGCATCTTCCAAAATGCTTTCTTTTGTAGGAATTGCAAAATGGAACAATGGAAGATTGCCCAGTTCCCTTTTTCCTGAAACTACTACGGTTACCCACACGGAATCCTTGGGTAATCTTTTGGGCTACTTCCTTTTTTCCGGTTTTCTTCACTTGTGCGTACCAACTCATCAGTTAGGGTGTTAGCTAATTCTACCGCATCGTCAATAGTGCGAGGTCTCGCAGCTTTAACGATATTACGGATTTCGCCAATCAATCCCCAAATATAGCGGGAAATAAGTACCGGTTCTGGCGAAGCCAGCGTAGGTACCCCTCTCGCATACTCGAAGAATGTCGAAGTATACCCTCGACAATCTACACCCATCATCCGATGGTTCAGGAACTTATTCGCCATTTGTTCCTTTTAATATTCGGGACAGAATTTTCTTTCCATTAGCTGCTTAAATTCTTCCCAACTCATGGCATAGGCCATATTTCTTCCTTTGGCTTGAAGTACCGTATTCCACCATTCTAGCGCCCCTTCTTTAAAAAGATGCAATGCATACATGACCTTGTCTTCCTCAGCACATTTACTTATCATAATTACTGCTTCGGTTTTCTCCAACCAACGCAGTGCCGCAGTCGCCCCTTCATTGCCTACGAATTCAGCAGGTTTACAGGCAAGGAATTCTTTATAAGTGCAACCAGGCGTTGCAGCTTTCATTCTTTTAAGAATTGGGGCTTGCCGTATATCATTATCGTTGTTAGTATGATTAACACCTCCGTTTACGCTTTTACTGAAGTTATCTTCATGAGTACGTTTGCTAGGAATGATTTGTTGAGGTTCAACTGGGTTTCGAGCAGCAGCCAGGATTGCTGGAATAGCATTGGCTATGCCTTGAGCAACGATATTCTCGATATCTTGCCTAGTCATAAATTAATCTTCCTGGTTTTGCTCAGATTGGTTTACTTCATTAACTGGTTCATTACTAGCATGTTCCATCTGGTAATTAATATATATATAAATTATTAACATAGAATAAATAACAATTATATGCAAGATAATCACAAAATTTTACAACACATGTATAGCCAAAATTGTCGATTTCTCGACTTCCATTTTTATATATTATATTATGCATCCTTACACACTGTTATTTTACAAAAGTTTTATTTTTAGTTATTTTACAAGATTATATTTTTATTACTATTATTATTATACAACCACAGCTACTTTCTCACACCATCCCTTCTGCAGATATTTCAGAAACGACGTTCCCTCTCGTCATATTTCCAGGAGATCTGTCCTCCCACCTCCCGGATCCTATTCCCTGCATCCACCAGCTCCTCGCCAAAGTGGCGGAGTTCAGCTAAGTTTTCATTGCTCATTGGTGGGTTTGGTATAGGTTCTGGGTCGAACTGAGGGAAAAAGGTATAAGGGTTATTGAGGAGGTTTTGAAACTGCCAGTCGTTAGTCCACCACTCGTCCATTTCTCCTAAAGGTTGGGTGTGGATCAAAGGTTCTGGGATGGCTGGTTCCAAATTTATTGGAAGTTGGGTTTCGGCAGGATAAGGAAAGAGGTTATTATTGATAGGCCTGAGAATATCGCAGCTTGCCAATACGCGATCCAATTCCTCCTACAGTGCCAATTCCTCGACTTACCTAGAACTTTCCCCAATTTCCATTTCTACTTGCCTAGAATTTTCCTCAATCTCGATCCGTTTTCCTTTATCAATGGGATTTTCTATTTTGGGAACTTTCCTAGTCGCTGGTTTTCTCCTGCGTACACGCCTCCAGCCTACAAATTTTCTCCTTTTCTTAGGCTTTGGTTTCTCTGGAGGTGGAGCTTGAAATTCCATAGGTTCCTCCACATCGGGCAAGTAACCAGTAAAGTCTCTGGAAACTTCCACTTTTACAGGATAGAGATTGAGATTCTGAAGAGCTTCAGATAACTCATTCATGCTGTTTTAGCATATATGCAAAATGCACACAAAATGCTAAGTTAAAATTTTAAAAAAATTCACAAGCGAATATTTGTAGGTCCCGAAATCTGAGGATCGATATCGAAAACCGAATCCTTGTTTATAACAAACAATGTCACGGGTGCGGAATCCCCGTAACGATGCCAAATCAAACACAGTAAATAACACACACGGTATAACCAATGAAACGCAATCTATTGATTAAATGGGATGAGAACCAAGAACAACTGATACACACACAGTTTGACAGAATAACTCTCAGGGTATGCTCTCATCTAGTTTCAAAGTGAAACCAGAAAGTGTTTATATAGCAACCTGGGCCAAACATCGACGAAACCAAAGGTGGGTCGATGAAACAACATTTGGGCCAGACATTGGGCCTGAAGCAGCCCAACAGTCGACGAAACAAGGGTGTTTCGTCGCTGATGTCGACGAAACGAGCTGAAATGGACACAATCTGTTTCGTCGTGAGGTGTTTGACGAAACACAAGGTGTTTCGTCGAAGGCTGCAAAAGTTGGGTTGTTTGCTGCAAACAGACATCAAACAGCAGCAACATATAAACACTTACATAATGACAATAATACCCTTACATGCAACATGCATTGTTCGTATACATTACATATCAAATAGAGACAAATAAGTCGGACACAAGCGGATAGGAGGATATCCGACTTGGTTAACGACAAATACAGACTCGATAAACGACAAAAGACCGTACAAAATACAACGATAAATAAGACTAGTTACAGACACAAAAAGGTGCACCAACAAACTCCCCCTTGTCTGTTACTCGTCTTCGGTCTTCCAATCTTCAATCTTCAGTGTTGTTCGGACCACGAACTGCCCACATGGATTCCCCGGTAGTAGCAGAAGCAAGCGACGCGCTGGAATCGCAACGCTTGATGCGCGTCCTTGTCTTCGTAGAAATTGTCATGACGATATAATTTGTCGATGTCGGCGGCGGACAAGTTGACGATCCACATTGGATCCAACATACGGAAATTCTCGCGATCATCTTTAAACACGATTATGGCTTCATGAGTGTCTGAGTCGTAGCACCATAATGCCATTTCATCGAGAAAGTTCTGAGGCATCGGCATTAATGGGATTTTATCTACAACTCTCGCTGGCTGATACACAAGTTTGTAGCGTCCCGTGTTCGTTGCAGGATCAAGAGTGAATATAATCTGCTGGTAGATAGGGAACTGCGGCTTATACGAATCATCTTTCCAGCCTGACTTTTTGTTAAACTTTATCCTTTTCTCGAACAATGTAGCTCCCTCGAAGTTTGAGCGATTGTGGAGCTTTAGCTTTGTCAGAGCTGCAACATCGTAAAATAGCAGAGATAATATGCTCAGCAGCGAACTGAAGTACTGGATATCGAATTCCCTTTTGATGGCAATGCAATGAATTTCCTTGACGAACATCCAACAGAGAATCCTTCCACTCGGCTTCACCTTTTCAAACTGTAAATAGTCGACTTGAGCGACGTCTAGCAAAGGTTTGGAAACCTTGGATAAGAACTGTTGTCGCCACGCGGAGAATGCATCTGTGGCATTTTCAGACGTATCACGGTTCTTTAAATGCTCATCAATGACTTCCACATTCTCTTTTAACCATTCTTCATCGAAAGGGGGAAATTCAGTCCCGTCTTGTCGAACATATGAAGATTTCTTCTCATTTCCTTCAAATATGATTTCTTAAATATTTTCAACATTTGTTGTTTCAGGCTCACTCGACATCTTATCAATCTCAGTGTCATCAATCTCTCTCATAGCATGTATAGCAAGCAATTGCTCATGTGAAAGATCTTCGATAATTTCTCCTTCTTCAAGTAATTCCCCAGTGACTGGATGAATAGCCTGCAATGCAAGATCAGCACTGCTAGGAACAGAAGATGTACCTTCAATCTGTTGAACTGTTCCAGAAGAGGTTCCTTGAGAAGATTCGATCGCTGGCGGCTGAACAACAACGATTGCAGAAGATGTAGCGGCTGGCGGCTGCTGTGATGTAGTAGAAGGATCAGGATTCCCTTGATCTTCAGGATCTTCATCCCTTTTCTTCATAACTTCTTGTTGCTTACATCGATCATCCCACAACGTAGCGACCCGATTTCGAAGAAACTCATAGCCAGCAGTTATCTTCTTAACTCCATCAACTATCGTTGTATTGCGAGTGTCATACCATTCCTTCATAACATCACATCTTCCTTTAAGATCCTCAGCCAACTTCCGAAGTATAGAGTGGTTTTGCTCTCTCGTTTCTTCTTCTGCTTTCAAGCGTTCATTTTCTGCTTTCAATTTATCAATTTCTGCTTGCTGTCGAGTGATCACAGTTTGTTGTTGATCAACAGTGGACTTTAACTTATTTATTTCCACCTGTTGATTGACCTGATCATTCTTCGTGATTCTAATGAAATCAGTTTGCCTCTGAATACGATCAGCAGCAGCTTCAAGTTGAGTGAATAAGAAGTTATTCTTCTCATCTTGAGACATCTCCGAGAAAATCCTCTGACGTTCAGAACTAGGCTGCGAAGTAGTTGCTCTAATTGCAGCAGCCATAGATCTTTGTTGAGCAGCTTGAGGAATTTCTGATGGAGTTTCAGGAGCTGAAGATACTACGGGAGATTCTTGAACAGGCTCTTGAGGAACAAATTGCCGAGCAGAGGTAGAGGTACTCAAGTATCTTCTTGATTTCTGCTTTTGATGTTCAGCCGCTTTCTCAGCTTTCCCTTTCTTTAAACGTTCCGCTTCAGTAACCTCTGGAACGTATTCAGGACCATCTTCCTGTCTAATCCTCCTGTATCTTTTAACACCACGTTCATCGAGATACATTTCGTATCCAGGCTCGATTAGATGATCATCTGAATCAGAATCCTCTTCGTCATCGCCAGCTGATGTACCACCAGTCGCACCAGCACTAGATGCACCAACGACACCTGTATCACCACCATCATCGCCTTCGTCATCACTTTCACTTTTAGAAGATTCAGAATCCACTGGAGCTGGACCAAACTTTTCTATCTTTTTCCTTTTCAACTCTGGCTCTTCGTTATCAGATTGGCTGTCATCATGACGCCATTTATCATCAGCTGGAGCAACGTAATCTGGTTTCCCTAGCGCACCGAACAACTTCCTTGGAGGATCGCTTTCTTTGTACCTTTTGGATGCAAGGTTCTTGATTATCCTTAATGAATTGAAGTTCATTGCTTCTATCTTCAGAATGTCGTTGTCGGCTTTAGGAAGACCAGGATGTTGAACATTCATGATTATTTGAAGAAACCGCGGATACATCCAGAACTTGTTCCCGGTTATTCTACTTCCAGTCCTCGTCATATTTTCCTTCATATTGTCGAAGATGTACTTTGAGATGCTAAACGGTTTGTTTAGCACCAACGCCACCATGAAACCAACTAGATCATTTCCAGCCATATCATATCCAGCACGTCTATTGCTAAGACACTGAATGAGAATGTGTAATAGGAACTTGTAGCGTAACGGCAGATCACCCTTTTTGATTTGTTTGCTGAAGATGTCTCCTGTACACTTCATTCGTAACAAGCAGCCTCCCGTACACATGATAGGTATAGAATATGGAGCATCCGGATGGTCTTGTAGCTGTAAAACCTCGTTCAAGATATCCGGAGATACAATAACATCCACATCATTTACACGACCCTGTATAACTTCCTTTCCTTCTACTTGCACAACACTTGCGGAATCCCAGAAAGCTTTGATAAGAGATTTGTAAACAGGCGTCGAGAAAGTAACAGCATAATTGATCCGCGACTCCCTGATCCATTTCGTGATATCTTTCAGTTCAGCGAGTTTTTCTTCTGGATCCAGATAAGTGATTTGATTATGACGCTTTTCAGACATAGTCTCCTCTTCCGACTTGTTTTCCTTCTTAGTCGGTTTCTTACGTTTTCCTTCTTTCGGTGCCATCTGTATGTGAAAATGTCCACAATAAGTCACAATGTCACAATAAGTGTATTAAACTTATATACAAACATGTTTGAACATCAAATGAACATTAAACACATAGTTACAAACATTCTGTGAACAAGCACCAAAATTGAAAATTTGCTAAGGCATGGACGACGAAACAGAGAGTCTTCGACGAAACAGAATGATGTGCGACGAAACAGAGTTGACCGTTGACCAGTTTGTTTCGTCGACAGTACCTCGACGAAACGGATCCGTTTCGTCGCTTGTTTGTTTCGTCACTTGTATCGTCGTGAAGGGGGTTTTAGAACAGTTAGGGTTTCAGACATTTGGGTGTTTCGCCGTATGGGGTTTGAACAATGATCAGATCATCACAAACCAAAATCAACACTTTGTTTAACCCAACCCAAGTAGGAAACACACCCAAGATCCAATGTGGATATGTTTTTCGATCAAAAACCCGTTTGAAACAGTTAAACTTCAACAATCATCAATCCCTTGTTTTTATATACCAAACCATAACCCAAATCAAAGTACAATCAAAGAAAACATCCTAAATCTATCTGTTTTTGATAGAACCCAGAACAAGCATAATCTCAAATCATGAAAATCATCAAGTAAAAAGGGTTTCCGAGGGTTTCGGACAAAAACAGACGGTTCATTTTGTTAGAAACGTGATTAGGAACATTTTTCTACCTTTGAATTTTGTTAGATTTCAAGGTAAACAGAGGGTATAGAGGGTTCGAGAATGGGTATAGCAGAGGGGTATGGCGGTTGAGTGTGGAGAAGATGAACAGGTTATGTTTGAGAAAGTAAACAAATAATTGACCTGGGACTCCTTTAAACACCGCCTTACTTCGGCGAAACGCACATCTCGACGAAATGGCTTTTGGGCTCGACGAAATGGATATGTTGGGCTGGACTTGGACCTTAAAATTTAGCCCACGACGAAACAAAACTGGGCCATTGCGTTTCGTCGTGACCTCGACGAAACGAGGTGTTTCATCGACTACTAAAACAGGTTTGACCAAGGTTGACCAAATTGAAACCTTTGACTTTGACCATGTGTGTTTCGTCGATAATAATTTGTTTCGTCGACCATACTTTGTTTCGTCGACATCATTTTTCAAAAACACTAAGGCATGAAAATTTTCACACTGAACAGATTCTGTTTTAATTGAACACTTTTCCATTTTGATTGAGTTTCCAAATGCAAGGACGTTTTATGAAGTAGGTTTCAGGCTTCCGGCAGAAAACACCAAGCAACAACTTCGGCTTAATAAAAAATGAACTTTACATAAAACACTAAAAACGAATTTAAAGCGCGGAAAACTAAACGAAAAGCTATTGAAAACAATAAACAACTGTATAAGTGCAAACTTTTTGCGAATTTTAAGGATAAGGAATCATACCAGCTTACGGTCTTAGTCAACATGATTTTTATTTCTGTTTAAAGCTCTAGATAAGTACACTACCTCGATTATCGGTATTGTTGTCCACATAAGCTCAAACTGATCAAACGTAATCACAATTAGGAGATACGATTTATGGTAAGGATTATACTTACAAGTCGATGTGAATCCACTCACGACACATTCCCGTATCAAGGTATGCACGAGAGTTCATCTTACCAGTGAGTATACCGATTATCATCTGTTTGACCGTATAAAAGAATGTGAGTAACTCACTTATTTTGATTTGAAAACAAGCCCTATGTGATAGAATCACTTATTGATGAGGAACTTGATTTTCAGATGCATGAAGGGCACAAGAACAAGTCCGTGAACAAGTCCGTGAACAGGTCAGTTAGTGATCAGTGGGGACATGAACGACACCGATTAATCTTTTGTCAAAACAATCACGTATGAAGTGATATTTAATTTCGATGTGTTTGGTCTTGGAATGCTACACAGGATTTCTAGTGATCTGTAAGGCAGCATTGTTATCAACAAAAATAGGAGTAGATAGGAATTCAAAACCATAGTCGCGCATTTGTTTTTGTATCCACAAGACTTGGGAGCAACAACTAGAGGCAGCAATGTATTCTGGTTCATAGGTTGATGTAGCAACACACGTTTGCTTCTTGCACTGCCATGTGACCAGGCGATTTCCTAAGAATTGGCATCCTGCTGTTGTTGATTTGCCATCAATTTTGCAACCACCAAAATCAGAATCACTGTATGCAATCAAGTCAAAACTATCATCCCTAGGGTACTAAAGACCGTTGTCAGGGTAACCCTTCAAATAGCGAAAAATCCTTTTAACAGCTGACAGATGAGAGGCCTTCGGGTTGGCTTGATATCTTGTAAGCAGGCACGTTGGATACATGATGTCAGGCCTCGAAGCAGTGAGATACATGAGAGATCCGATCATAGCGCGGTAGTATGAGGAGTTGATGCTTTCACCCTTCAAATCCGGAGTAATCCCGTGATTCTGCGGAAGTGGGGTACCAATGGGCGTTGCATCTGACATCTGGAATCGGCTCAAGATGTCACTAACATATTTAGTCTGATGAATGAATATCCCAGACTCTGTTTGTTGAACTTGTAGGCCCAAGAAGAAATTCATCTCCCCCATAGCGCTCATTTCGAACTTTTCCTGCATAACACGTTCGAATTGCCTGCACAAAGAATCATTAGTAGAACCAAATAGTATATCGTCAACGTATACCTACACCAGCAGAAGATCTCCATCTTGTTCCTTAATAAAGAGTGTGCAATCAATAAGACCTCTTTGAAATCCATTCTCCAGAAGATAATTGGATAAGGTTGCGTACCAAGCCCTAGGTGCTTGATGTAAACCATAAAGAGCTTTGTTGAGCAACCAGACTCGATCGGGGTGAATAGGATCTTCAAAACCTGGAGGTTGTTCGACGTGCACCTCTTCTTGAACTATACCGTAAAGAAAAGCACTTTTGACGTCCATCTGGAAAACTTTGAATCCTTTGAAAGAAGCATAAGCTAGAAAGATCCGAATAGCTTCCAAACGTGCAACAGGTGCATAAACTTCATTGTAGTCAATGCCTTTAATCTGGCGAAATCCTTGAACAACCAATCTCGCCTTGTTACGAATAACTACTCCACGATCGTCCTTCTTTCATTTATAAACCCAACGTGTGCCAATTTTCTTGTAATTCTCCGGTTTTTCAACAAGCTTCCAAACACCTAGCTTTTGAAATTGCTGCAGTTCGTCCTGCATGGCTTCAACCCAAGAATTATCTTTTAAGGCTTCCTTCCAAGATTTCGGTTCTTCTTGTGAAACGTAACAAGCAAAGGAACAATCATTTTGAAGACCAGATTCTCTAATGGCTGAATATAAACCAGAATTTTGGTTATTTCTCAGCTGATTACGCGTCTGCACACCGCGTTGTACATCTCCTATGATATTCTGCTGTGGATGGGTATCGTGAATCCTCATTTCAGGATTTTCAGGAACACGAGCATTAACACCCAAATTGTTAATATTAAGATCAACAACCAACTCCACACCTGGAATATGCGTAGAAGTGGATGCATTTCCTTCAGCAGTATCAACATCCTGCACATGAGGAGTTTCAACAGAAATACCCTGAACAGGAGCAACTGGAGCTGAAGTGCCTTCAGTCGCATCAAGATATTCATCATCTTCCGATGACTCATTGTACTCAGTAGCATCTTCAAATACCTCATTTTGAACTGTGTTGTTAACCGAATTAGAACCTTGGGGATTAACAATATGTAGGTCCCAAAATCTGAGGATCGATAACGAAAACCTATCCTTGTTTATAACAAACAATGTCACGGGTGCGGAATCCCCGTAACGATGCCAAATCAAACAAAGTGTAAAACACACGCGGAATAATCAACGAAACGCAATCTATTGATTAAAATGGGATGAGAACCAAGAATAGCTGATACACACACAGTTTGACAGAATAACTTTAAGGGTATGCTCTCATCTAGTTTCAAAGTGAAACCAGAATGTTGTTTATATAGTAACATGGGCCTTAGCTTCGACGAAACACAAAGGGTTACGACGAAACAACATTGGGCCACACATTGGGCCTGAATCAGCCCAACAGTCGACGAAACAAGGGTTGTTTCGTCGCTGATGTCGACGAAACTAGTTGACTTGAAGACAATCTGTTTCATCGTGAGCTGTTCGACGAAACAGAATTGTTTCGTCGAAGGCTGCATCATGTAACATGTTTGCTGCAAATAGACAGTTGCAGCAAACTTCATATAAACACAATAATAATGACAGTTTTACCCTTACATGCAACATGCATTGTTCGTATACATTACATACCAAATAGAGACAAAATAAGTCGGACACAAGCGGATAGGAGGATATCCGACTTGGTCGACTGCAAAATAAATACTCGATAAACGTTAAAAGACCGTACGAATTACAATGATTAACAAGACTAGTTACAGACACAAAAAGGTGCACCAACAAACTCCCCCTTGTCTGTTACTCGTTTTCGGTCTTCGAATCTTCTTTCTTCAGTGTTGTTCGGACCATGAACTGCCCGCATGAATTTCTCGGTAGTAGCAAAAACAAGCGACACGCTGAAATTTCAACGCTTGATGCGCGTCCTTGTCTTCGTAAAAGATGTCATGCCGATATAACTTTTCAATGTCAGCCGCAGACATGTTAACGATCCACATCGGATCTAACATTCTGAATTTTTCACTATTGCCATCAAAAACAATCAATGCCTCGTGCGTTTCGGAGTCATAACACCATATCCTCATTTCTCCTAGAAAGTTCTGCGGCATCGGCATCAAGGGTATCTTATCCACAACTTTTGCTGGCTCATAAACAAGCTTGTATCTGCCAGTGTTGGTTGCCGGATCAAGAGTAAACTTGATTTGCTGATAAATAGGGAACTGAGGCTTGTACGATTCATCCTTCCAGCCTGACTTTTTGTTGAACTTTATCCTTTTCTCGAACAATGTAGCTCCCTCAAAGTTTGAGCAATTGTGGAGCTTTAACTTTGTTAGAGCTGCAACATCGTAAAACGGCAGAGATAATATGCTCAGCAGCGAACTGAAGTATTGGATACCGAATTCTCTCTTGATGGCGATGCAATGAATTTCCTTGACAAACATCCAATAGAGAATTCTTCCACTCGGCTTCACTTTTTCAAACTGTAAGTAATCGACTTGAGCGCTTTCAGGCACAGGCTTGGATACCTTTGATAGGAACTGTTGTCGCCACACGGAGAACGCATCTGTGGCATTTTCAGACGTATCACGATTCTTTAAATGGTCATCTATTTCATCCACATTCTCTTTGAGCCATTCTTCATCAAACGGAGCAAATTCAGTACCGTCTTTACGAACATATGAAGACTTCTTATCATTTCCTTCAAAGACGATCTCTTCAATGTCGTCAATATCAGCGGATTCCGGCTCACTCGGCATCCGATCAATCTCAGCATCATCAATCTCTCTCATTACATTTAGAGCAAGTAACTGCTCATGTGAAAGATCCTCGATAATCTCCCCTTCTTCAAGTAATTCTCCAGTTACCGGATGAATAACCTGCAATGCAAGATCAGCACTGCTTGGAACAGAAGATGTACCTTCAATCTGTTGAACTATTCCAGAGGAAGTTCCTTGAGTTGATTCGATCACTGGAGGCTGAACGATGACAATTTCAGAAGATGTAGCTGCAGGAGGCTGTTGTGGAGTACCAGAAGGATCGGGATTTCTTGATCTTCAGGGTCATCGTCCCTTTTCTTCATCACCTCTTGTGGTTTACACCGTTCATTCTACAAAATAGCGATGCGATTTCGAATGAATTCATAGCCATCATTGATCCTTTTGACTCCATCCAATATCGTAGTGTTGCGATTGTCATTCCATTCCTTCATAAAGTCGCACCTGCCCTTCAGATCTTCTGCCAACTTCCGAAGTATAGAGTCGCTTTGCTCTTTCGTTTCTTCTGCAGCTTTCAGACGTGCATTCTCAGCTTTCAGTAGATCAATCTCAGCTTGTTGGCTCTTTATCACAGTCTGTTGTTGATCAACAGTGGACTTCAACTTATTTATTTCCACTAATTGACTGAGCTGATCGTTCTTCGTTATTTTTATGAAATCAGTCTGCCTTTGAATATGATCCGCAGCCGCTTCGAATTGAGAGAATAAGAAGTTGTTCTTCTCGTCTTGAGACATTTCTGAGAATATCCTTTAACGGTTAGCACTAGGCTAAGAAGTAGTTGCTCTAATTGCAGCAGCCATAGATCTTTGAGGAACAGCCTGAGGAGCTACTGTTGGAGTTTCAGGAGCTGAAGATACCACAGGAGTTTCTTGAACAGGCTCTTGATGAACAGATTTCCGAGCAGAAGTAGCTAAGTATCTTCTTGCTTTCTTCTTTTGATGTTCAGCGGCTTTCTCTGCTTTCCTTTTCTTTAAACGTTCTGCTTCAGATTCTTCTGGAACGTATTCAGGATCATCTTCCTGTCTAATCCTCCTGTATCTCTTAACACCACGTTCATCGAGATACATTTTGTATCCAGGCTCAATTAGATGATCATCCGAATCAGAATCCTCTTCATCATCGCCAGCTGATGTACCACCAGTTGCACCAGCACTAGATGCACCAACGGCACCTGTATCACCACCATCATCACCATCACCATCATCATCACTATCACTCTCTGACATATCAGAATCAACTGGATCTGGACCAAACTTTTAAACCATTTTTCTCTTCAACTCCGGCTCTTCGTTATCAGATTGGCTGTCATCATGACGCCATTTATCATCAGCTGGAGCAATATAATCAGTATTTCCTAGCGCACCGATCAACTTCCTTGGAGGCACGCTTTCTTTGTATCTTTTGGCTGCAAGGTTTTTGATTATCCTTAATGAATTGAAGTTCATTGCTTCTATCTTCAGAATGTCGTTGTCGTCTTTAGGAAGACCAGGATGTTGAACATTCATGATCATTTGAAGAAACCGTGGATACATCCAGAACTTGTTCCCGGTTATTCTACTTCCAGTCCTCGTCATATTTTCCTTCATATTGTCGAAGATGTATTTTGAGATGCTAAATGGTTTGTTTAGCACCAACGCCACCATGAAGCCAACTAGATCATTTCAAGCCATATCGTATCCAGCACGTCTATTGCTATGACACTGAATGAGAATGTGCAATAAGAACTTGTAGCCTGATGGCAGATCACCCTTGTTGATTTGTTTGCTGAAGATGTCTCCTTTACACTTCATTCGTAACAAGCAGCCTCTCGTACACATGATAGGTATAGAAAATGGAGCATCCGGATGGCCTTGTAGCTGTAAAACCTCGTTCAAGATATCCGGAGAAACTAAGACATCCAAATCATTCACACGACCTCTAATAACTTCCTTTCCTTCCACTTGCACAACACTTGCAGAATCCCAGAAAGCTTTGATAAGAGATTTGTAAACAGGCGTCGAGAAAGTAACAACATAATTGATCCGTGATTCCCTGATCCATTTCATGATATCTTTCAGTTCAACGAGCTTTTCATCTGGATCCAGATAAGCGATTTGATTATGACGCTTTTCAGACATAGTCTCCTCTTCCGACTTGTTTTCCTTCTTAGTCGGTTTCTTGCGTTTTCCTTCTTTCGGTGCCATCTGTATATCCAAATGTCCACAATAAGTCACAATGTCACAATAAGTGTATTAAACTTATATATAAACAGTTTTAACATCAAATGAATATTAACCACAAAGTTACAAACATTATGTGAAAATGCACCAACATTGAAAATTTGCTAAGGCAAGGACGACGAAACAGAGATCCTTCGATGAAACAGAAAGATGTGCGATGAAACAGAGTTGACCTTTGACCAGTTTGTTTCGTCGACAGTACCTTGACGAAACGGATCCGTTTCGTCGCTTGTTTGATTCGTCACTCGTTTCGTCAAAAAGGGGATTTTGTGAACAGTTAGGGTTTCTCCGTTTCGTCGTTTCATGTTTAATCAATGATCAACCATCAATTTGATACTTATGTTACACAAAACAAACAGAGAACAATCTTAGATGCACAAACAATCATCATTTTTTTAACTGAATCCACCAAAACCAGTCTGGACCATCAAACGCCAATCGAGCATTGACCGTTCAAGCTGATGAAGGGTGTAATTGGTCGGTACAACTTGGAGGAGGTGATCAGGAAGGAGGAGGAACAGCGTGTTATGCAAAGATTATCAATCACATCAAGCACGTTCATAAGGAAGAATTTTCTGAAAGTGACGACAGTTCGGGTTATACCGGGTGTTCTGATGAAGAAAGTTCTACGTCGGGCGATTATCATTCCGAATCTGATGTGAAGGAAGAAGCGAGTTCTGATGTTGATGTTTTATTGCATGAAGCAGAGGAGTTGAAATGTCAGAAATCAGTTCTGATCAAGAAGGCTGCTGTAGCATCTAAAGAAATGGAGAAGTTCTTTTCTGAAGACGGATCTTTTTCTTATCAGACTGCCTTCATGGCAAATGTCTCAGCCTCTACGAGTCAGGTAAATTCTAATACTCCTGCTCCTAGTGTTTGTAATGTTTGTGCTGATTTGAAGCTTGAATCTGAAAAGCTTCATAGTCATAATCAAAGTTTGGTTGTTGAAATGTCGAAGTGCAAAGAGGCAAATATGGCTCTGGTTAGAAACGAAAAGGAGTTTAAATCTATAATTGAAACTTTAAAGAAAAGTGTTTCCGAAGTGACCAAAACTGTTTATTATAAACAAGTTAGTATTAACAATTACATTAACATAGTCGAGGAAACCAAAAAAGAACTAGCCATTTCCAAATGCGAGCATGATGCAATCAAGCTCAAGTTGGAGTGTTATTCTAACTCCCGATTTGTGCTCGATCACATTATTGACGTTCAGCAACTGAAGGGAAACAAGAAAGGTGTTGGGTATAAGAAGTGTCCGCCTCCTTTAAGACATAATTATACCTATATGCCTGATGAAGAAGAAATGCCACGGTTTGAGCCCAGTGTGCCTCTCGATTATGAGGAAGTTACCACTGGCCTAGGGTTCAAATCGGAAAATTCTTTAAGAACATCATCTGATCAAACAGAAACTTCAACATCTACGAAACAAAGTCCTCCAATCATTGAGGACTATGAGTCGTCTAATGATGAACCAGAATCAGATATGAGTGATCAGGATAAATCACTTGACAAGATGAAAGGAGTAGAAGTTCCAATTGAGAATCATATTCTATGTGATCCTCCTACTCCTGCTGTTCAACCAGTTGTCAAACAAGTGATAGATCCTGTCAAGAATGACAAGAAATCTGTGTCTACTGTTAAAAGTAATAACGTGTTGTACACTTTGGTTGGTGATTCTAAAATCTATTCAAATCACGATTTTCCAATTAAAAATGTCAATCCATCTTCGATTGATCAAGTTTTTGAAAATAATACAAACAAGTTTTTCGGAATGACAATTCCAGGAGTCATTGTAACTCAATGTGACCCAATTCCAAAAGCTGAAATCAAGAAACAATTTGGAAATCAAAAATCACCAACAAAGCAACAACCTATTGCTGCTAAGGGTAAATAACCAGAAAAGCGAGCTCAAAAGCCTAATGTTTCTCAATCTAAATTTGAAACAAAAGGAGCTCGTTATCAGAAGAAAAACAGTAATGTCAGATTTGTAGAATCGAAGGGTACGGATAAAATTGAGACTTTTGAAAACAAGTCAAACACCGATTTTGTACAACAAGTCAAAATTTTAAAACGTGATAGCCAAAACAATTACACTCAACATACAAACGGGTGTGATGAAAAAGCAAGTACCTCGGGTTCTACGGGTTTGACATCTGTTCGTCGATCGGATTCTCCTAAGTTTGTGGAAAGGAGAACATGTTTTAAATGTGGGGAGTTTGGGCATATCATTAAGAACTGCTCAAACACTCCAAAAGATAAATTTGTTGAGAAAGTACCACCTGAAAAGGTTCACCCTCAACGTCGTCCCGTTTCACCAAAACATGATAAAAGAACTGTTAAGGAGCAAGAAACGAAGCAACGACGTCAAAACGTCAAAGCTGTTGAAAAGGCTTTAAAATCTGAAGTCAAAAAGGTCAACAAGGAACCAAGTTCTTCACAATTTTTAAAACCAGAAGTTTTTGAATCTGTTCATAAAAATGTATCTGGTAAAGCAATTAAAACTTGGAAACCTAAGACGGGTGAAAATTCAGGGGGAGGTGCTGTGTTACAAAATCATCAAGAAATCGAGATCATCTTTCGTGATGCTCAGGGACGACCCAAGACCACTAAGGCTTGGGTCCCAATCCTCAACTGATCATTGATGATATGTGCAGGGTGTTCCAGGAGGAACTATTAATAGTCATTGGATTGTTGATAGTGGAGCATCTAGGCGCATGACAGGCGACTTACGGCTTCTATATGATGTGAGAAATATTAGAGGAGGCTATGTCGCGTTTGCTGGAGACAAAGGCGGATACATCACTGGAGAGGGAATGATCTCCAATGGTGTTGTGTGTTTTGATAAGATCAATTATGTTCGTCAAATTGATCATAATCTTCTCAGTGTTTCGCAGATATGCGATAAGAAGTTCACCGTGCATTTTGATGATGCCGGTTGTTATGTGCTGAAACCTGGTTTCAAAATTCCAGAAGACTGGATTCTCTTATCGGCTCCAAGAGTTAATGATCTTTATATTCTTCATATGAGCCAAGCGATTACGACTTCTGCACAAGTCACATGTTTTGTCTCAAAAGCAACGGAGAAGGAGTCTATATCTTGGCACAGAAGAATGGGGCACATTCACTTAAGAAAAATGAACCATTTGGTGAAAAATAATCTTGTGAATGGCGTGCCCGTGAGAAGTTTTCATCTACAAGATATCTGTGTTTCGTGCCAGAAAGGGAAACAAACAAAGAAGTCTCACCCTCTGAAGAAAATTAACACTGTTAGCATGCCTCTCAAACGTCTTCATATGGACCTCTTTGGACCTATGAGACACAAGACAACATTCGGGGATGCTTATTGTTTAGTGGTTACTGATGATTATTCTAGATTTTCTTGGGTAGCTTTTATGGCACACAAGAGTGATACTCCTGGTATTCTCAAGGATCTTCTTACAATGTTGGAAAATATCTACTCGTTGAAAGTTAAGAGGATCAGAAGCGACAATGGAACTGAATTCAAGAACCGTGTGATGGATGAGTTCTGTACTTCTAAGGGCATTCTTCATGAATACAGTTCTCGATACACTTCACAATAAAACGGTGTCGCGGAGAGGAAGAATCGGACGATAATTGAAACTGCAAGAACGATGTTGGTAGAGTCGGAGCTTCCTGTTCAGTTCTGGGGGGAGGCTGTGTCGACTGCTTGCTACACATTAAACCGAGTTCTTACAGTTAAGAGACATGGCAAGACTTGTTTCGAAATTCTACAGAAAAGGAAACCGAATCTCTCATTTCTAGAACCTTTTGGCGGTCCATGCACTATGATTGAGCCGGATGGAAAGTTTGGCGCGAAAGCTATTGAGGGTTTCTTCCTTGGATATGCTACTCCGAATTTTCGCGTATGGAATCTGGCTACCAAAAAGATTGAGCTATGGAGTGAAGTAATGGTTCAAAGGTATACAAGTCCTGTTAGGGCTCCGGGTGATCCTTGGATGTTCGACTACGATGGGCTATTCGACTCCTTTAATCTGCCAACCTTTGACGAAGATTCTACAGCTGCTAGAATGTTATTTGATAGTTACAACGCTGCTGACTCACCTTTGGTTAGACCTGTTATTGTTAACCCCCAAGGTTCTAATTCGGTTAACAACACAGTTCAAAATGAAGTATTTGAAGAAGCTACTGAGTACAATGAGACATCGGAAGATGATGAATATCTTGATGCGACTGAAGGCTCTTCAGCTCCAGTTGCTCCTGTTCAGGGTACTTCTGTTGAAACTCCTCATGTGCAGGATGTTGATACTGCTGAAGGAAATGCATCCACTTCTACGCATATTCCAGGTGTGGAGTTGGTTGTTGATCTTAATATTAATAATTTGGGTGTTAATGCTCGTGTTCCTGAAAATCCGGAAATGAGAATTCACGATACCCATCCACAACAGAACATTATTGGAGATGTCCAACGCGGGGTGCAGTCGCGTAATCAGCTAAGAAACAACCAGAGTGCTGGTTTGTATTCAGCCATTAGAGAATCGGGTTTTCAAAATGATTGGTCCTTCGCGTGTTATGTTTCACAAGAAGAACCGAAATCTTGGAAAGAAGCCTTAAAGGATAATTCTTGGGTTGAAGCAATGCAAGAGGAACTACAACAGTTCCAGAAATTGGGTGTTTGGAGACTTGTTGAAAAACCCGACAACTACAAGAAAATTGGCACCCGTTGGGTTTACAAGTGAAAAAAGGATGATCGTGGAGTGGTCATTCGCAACAAGGCGAGATTGGTTGTTCAGGGCTTTCGTCAAATTGAAGGCATTGATTGCAACGAGGTTTATGCACCAGTTGCTCGTCTGGAGGCTATTCGGATCTTTCTAGCTTATGCTTCTTTTAAAGGATTCAAAGTCTATCAGATGGACGTCAAAAGCGCATTCTTACATGGTATTGTTGAAGAAGAGGTTTATGTCGAACAACCTCCAGGTTTTGAAGATCCTATCCATCCCGATCGGGTTTGGTTGCTCAACAAAGCTCTCTACGGGTTACATCAAGCACCGAGAGCTTGGTATGTAACCTTATCTACTTATCTGTTGGAGAACGGTTTTCGCCGGGGTCTTATCGACTGTACTCTTTTCATCAAGGAACAGGATGGAGATCTTTTGTTGGTACAGGTATACGGTGATGATATCATTTTTGGTTCTACTAACGATACTTTGTGCAGGCAATTTGAACGTGTTATGCAGGAAAAGTTTGAAATGAGCGCAATGGGAGAGATGAATTTCTTTTTGGGCCTACAAGTTCAACAAACTGAGTCTGGGATATTCATCCATCAGACTAAATATGTTGGAGACATCTTGAGCCGATTCCAGATGTCTGATGCAACGCCCACTAGTACCCCACTTCCGACTAATCACGGGATTACTCCGGACTTGAAGGGTGAAAGCGTCAACTCTTCCTATTATCGCGCTATGATTGGATCTCTCATGTATCTCACAGCATCGAGGCCTGACATCATGTATCCAACGTCCCTGCTTGCAAGATACCAAGCCAACCCAAAAGCATCTCATCTTGGAGCTGTTAAAAGGATTTTTCGCTATCTGAAGGGTTGCCCGGACACCGGTCTCTGGTACCCTAAGGATGATAGTTTTAACTTGGTTGCTTTTAGTGATTCAGATTTCGGCGGATGCAAAATAGATGGGAAATCCACAACGGCTGGATGTCAATTCTTAGGAAGTCGCTTAGTCACGTGGCAGTGCAAGAAGCAAACTTGTGTTGCTACATCAACTTGTGAAGCTGAATACATTGCTGCCTCAAGTTGTTGCTCTCAGGTTCTATGGATCCAGCAACAAATGCGCGACTACGGTTTTGAATTCCTATCTACCTCTATTTTTGTCGATAATAATGCTGCTTTATCTATCACTAGAAATCCTGTCCAACACTCCAAGACCAAGCACATCGAAATTAAGTATCACTTCATACGTGATTGTTTTGACAAAAGATTAATCGATGTTGTTAAAATCCACACTGATGAACAGCGTGCTGACCTGTTTACAAAAGCTTTTGACAAATCTCGTTTTGACTATCTTTTATTGGTCAATGGTATTAAGGTGAAACAAGAGTAAACTTCTGTCGGCTGATCGTTTTTGTAAATAATTTCTTAAGCCTCAAAAATCCAAAAAGATTTTCAGTTTATTTATCTTTTCGCATTTTAGGGGGAGAAATTTCAGAAAATACAAAAACATGTGAAAATTCAAAAATCCAAAAATATGTTGTTTACTTTCTATCTTTTATTTTGAAAAATAAAAAATTCAAAAACAATAGAAAACCAAAAATGAGTTTCTTGGAGAAAAGAAGAGAAAGTGATGATATACACTGGTGTGGTCTGTCAATATGGTCAAAAGAAAAAGAAAAATTGAAAAATGATAAGTAGCTTTACTAACGATGTATCGGTAGGCTCACAATCAGACTAAAATGTGCAGGATGATATAAACCTAACAGACTTCAAGTCAGGTGGGAATCATTCATTGGCATATGGTCTTGGTACCGAAATTTCGTTTGAGAGATTGCCAAGGTTCTGAGATATTCGGTCTTTATGCTGTCTTATCATCTGGGTATCATGGTTGTATCAAACCGTAAAATAACGGAGACGAAGTCTAGATCTTCCATGATACTATACATACGTGTACATATTGCATTCGACCTCAATAAGTAATCAACAATCACATGACCACAAAATAGGTGATTAAATATCACAGATTCTTTCCGGGAGTCAAGTTCGTCTCTCTGCTGTACTAAAGTACTGACCTGTTCACGGACTTGCTCATGTGCCCTCATGCATCGAAAATCAAGTTCCTAATCAATAAGTGATTCTATCACATAGGGCTTGTTTTCAATCAAAATAAGTGAGTTTCTCACATCTTTTATACGGTCAAACAGATGATAAGTAGTATACTGTAACACCCCAAAAACCCGAATATTTATATTCGTTAAATATTATGTGGTACATCAAGAAATAAATGACTAGGTTATTTAACCTAGTTATGAGTATGGTAGAAACAACTAAAGGATGAGAGTTGTGGCAATTATAATGAGTGGCAAACTTGAGGGACCAAAATGGGGAAAGATGAAACTTGAATTAATATATGAAAAATACACCCACAAACACACATAATCGTGTGTTCTAGAAAGAGCAGGAGCTCTTATGGAGCGAAAACCCTAATCATGGAAAATCACCAAATTGAAAGGCTAAACTAAGCTTAAATTCACAACCGAGCATGGATTAATAATCACCTTCACGAGGGGATCATAAGGTATGTCTTAAAAGATATATTGGTGATTATGCACGAAGTGGGTTATGTTGTAAATCGCGAATTGGTATGAAATTGATCATGTATAAGGGTTAGAATCATCATATAGAACATAGGTTATGTATAGTTTGTGTTAATTTGATGATTAGTGGTGAAACCCATTAGTTATGGTTATGATGATGATGACTTGAATGATCACCCATGTCCAATTCTTGCTTAATATTGATGTATTTTGATGTGTATGATAGATTCTTGTTAGAGGAATTGAAAGATATGTGATACTAGTATGTTTGATGTTTATGCATGAATGATTTATGTTGATTAGAAGGAGGAATTTGATGAATTATGTATGAGATTAGGAGATTGTGCATGAATTAGTTGTACTTTATGTTTAAAAGGTAGTACATACACCAAGGGTATGATGAAATTAGAGATAATTGAGTTTAGATCACTAGTAATTGATTAATAATGAAGTTATGAAGTGGGTTTTAGATAATGTGATGTAAATGGATGATTTACTTATGTTAATGATGTTTGGAATCATACTTGGGTGTGAATGTTTAAAGAAATCGGATAAGAAATGATAAATTAGCATGTTATAAGGTTGAATGATAAATTCCATATAAAATCCATGTAATGAAAAGGTTGTGATGAATGATGAATAAGCTAACTATCTTGAGAATGATATATGATAGATGATGCTTGATAAGCGACATGGAAGCTTGGGAAAGAAGCGGGTCAAATGGAACTTATGTAAACGGGAAGCGTACTCGGATGCAAGGTAAGTAAGCTTACACCCTTTTTGTAGAATATTTATTCGTTGTATTGATTACGAACATGGTAAGTAAACATGTGAAGTATGATGTTCTGACAAGTATTTGATACGGGTCGGAATATGTGGGTATGATAAGGAAATTAAAGTTGATGTTTAAAAAGGGTAAAATGGACATTTGGAATTAACGGGTTAAATGGTGGAGATGTCACCATTTGGCATTATCGACTAATGAATGGTTTTGTCAAGTATTATGAATTCACAGATTTAATAGCGAAAGGATCTCCTTGTTATCATCTAACAATTTGGTGGACGAAGTATTAAACGGATCTTAGCTTTGATCCGAGCAAGGTATGTGTGTTTAAAATTGTAGTTAAGTGATAGGGATGGTTGAATGTGCAATGAAGTCCTTTGTTGTAAAGGATGGAGCGAAGTTGACAAAAATTCCCTTGATAGGTATATCGGGCAAACGACTTTAAAAGGTTGTTTAGAAACAAGCCATTAGATTAAATGATTACTTTGGACCTTTATGAAAGCGAAAAGTATGATCCTTGCGAGTCAAAGTCCTTAAAATTACGTAAATACCTTTAACGGGTCAATATAACATTTAAGTGGAAATGGGTTGGGATGTTGAAAAAAACCCGTGATTGGGACCTTATATGATAGACGACGTTGAAATTATAAGGTTCATGAGGAATTTAGGTCAAACAATCAAGTTATGTTGATAAATGCATGAACGGGTCAAAATTTGGTAAAAGAGTAATAAGCCGAAGGCTTAAAAGTCATAAAATTCGGTAGTCCAAATATTGTATTTTTCACTCCATGTGATGGAGAATTAAATTACGGTCGCGTAGGAAAAAGAATCAAGTAAAACGGATAAACGGTTTGAAAGTTACGGCCGTTTTCGTAAAAATAATAAGCCGAAAACGTATAAGTTAAGAATTTCCTTAACCCGGATGTTAAATTTCAAGTTCACATGATAGAATGTTAATTTACGATCATGTAGGAAGAAACGGGAGGTAAAACGGATAAACGGTTTGAAAGTTACGGCCGTTTTCGTAAAAAGGATTAAACCGGTAAATCTGTAGCTGGGCTGCAGCGTAACCTACGGCTCAGCCGTAGGCTACGGTACTGGAAGGGCTGTTTTGTTGATTAATTTGTAGCTGGGCTGCAGCGTAACCTACGGCTCAGCCGTAGGCTACGGTACTGGAGGGGCTGTTTTGTGGATTATTAATGGACTGTAAGCTACGGTCTGTAGACGGTAGCCTACGACAGGATTGATAAAATTGTTATATGTTGTTGTTTGATGGTGTATGAGGTAAATTATGATATTTAACAACTTTTTACACTTATAATACTAACATTTAAAGTTTTTTTAAATGTGGTTTGGGTCTCTAAGTATAGGGAACTCATTCTAATCAATTTCTAAAGCCTTATAAACAATGTTAAGATAAATTTGATGTTAAGAAAGATAAGGGAAGGCATGTATATTTATGAAAGGATGAGCATGTAAATCGTTGTGATAAAAGATTATGATCTACACGATACGGTATGATCGTCAAGGACGATGATGTATAAAGTATGCATTATAAAGTGAATGTAATATGCTAACATGAGTTTCAATATGATGAAGAGATGTGAAAAGTCAAGGAGGAAACTTATTTATGTTTATAATGTGTGCTAACGTTATGAATGTATGTGGTGAGCGCAGGTTGATCGGGTCACGGAGGATTAACAAGGGACAGAGATCATGGACCGAGTCACATGAAGGATTGTACGGGGTTGTCTGAGAATGTAACTTGTTATACATAAGTTATGTTTTATTCTATAAATGAGTTAGATTGATGTATTCAATATAAAAGAGTTGTTTTAAAAATGAACTTTCAAGTAAGACATAAGGTTTATAATGAAAGAAATTTTATGACACGAATATTTCGCTGCGACTTTTTTTGACAAATACGAACTAGGGTCTTACAAGTTGGTATCAGAGCCCTGGTTTGAGAGAATCAAGTACGAGAAGATAAATACTTGAACTCAAACCTGTGTGCTCTTGTGATAAGGAACCCGTACAATCCTTGACTCGATCAAGATCTAAAGGTAGAAATGGAATGAAAGCATGTATGTATACATTCATATAAAGAAACTAACGGTTTCGTATGTGCCAGGTAAGCTTAAAAGTTTGAAGAGGATGATCCGTGAATACAGTCTAAGATGGTTGCTAAGGCAGGCAATGATGCGAATGGACAGACGGACCCCAGGTACACAATGTAAATATGTATGGGTACCGTTGTTAAAAGAAAAGGAAGAAGTCTCCTTGGGAGGGTAAGTACTAAACGGAAGACAACGATATTGTCTTGGTAAGATTGTAAAAATGTAGCACGAACTGAGACCCACTAATGCGGACATAAGGCGATGATTACCTGAAGGCACGAAATTAGTATGTGAATTGCGCACCTGGCTAGTACGCAAGTAGCATATGACGTTCGTGAGACCGTGGTAATTATCGCAGGTATTTCCGTTAGAATTGGGTAGCAGGTGGGCGTGCGGGTGAAGTGGGTAGTAAGACTCTCGGGAAATTGAGAGTACTATGTAGGAATGAAAAACATGAATGATAAGAATGAAGAATGTTGAATCCGTAAGAGAGTACGGATCAACAAGATATGAATGAAATGATTGAATCCGCGAGACGGATTCAAGGAATGAAAGGTATGAATGAAATGTTTGAATCCGCGAGACGGATTCAAAGAATGAAAGGTGTGAATGCAATGTTTGAATCCGCGAGACGGATTCAAGGTATGAAATGCATGAAGGGAATGTTCGAAACCGCTAGATGGATTCAAGGTATGAAATGCATGAAGGGAATGTTCGAAACCGCTAGACGGATTCAAAACATAGAAATAATGAAAGGTATGGATGCTACGATTGTGTCCGCAGGACGAGTTTAAAATATAGAAATGATGAAAATAGCCCACATCGCAATGTGTCAATAGTTTGACCGTGGTTGTGTCAAACGAATCATGTGAGTAAATGTAAAGTAACTGAATGAAAGAATGATCATGATTGGCACGCAAACCTAAATTTAAATTTTAAAACGAAAGAAAGAAGTTTTGAATAAGTTATGTGTTAAATGTGCTGGTAATCGACTATTAGGAGTCAAAATGAATGACGGGCTAATGCCCGGACAATGATTTAAGTACGCACAAGAAGGGTAAGTTTTGTTAAGAATGCCGAAATGATGTAATGAATGTTTGAATGAAAAAGTGCTAACTGTTAAATTTGTTGACGATAATGTTAGAACCTAGAGGTGATGAAACCCATCGATTTGGTGGGAGGTTGTGCACGAGCGAAGACACCTTACATGGATAAATGAAATCTGGCCTGGTATGGCTAGTACTCGTGAAGAAGCGGATAGATCTGGTTTGCGGACCGTTGAATTATGCAAAGAAACCGAGGTTAGTAAAATGTGTAATTCATGTTGGATAGGTATGAATTGGTAGGTTGAGAAAGACCTACGAAATGACTGATAGGATATGTATGGTATAGTATGGAATGTTTAATTTTTAACAATTGACATAAAAAGAAAGTATGTCATAAAAAAAAGTAAATTTCAAAAGTTTGAGTGGGAAATTTTGAGTATTTATTAAACTTTGGTATGATGAATTTGCACGACATGTTTACTTAGGTAGATTAAGTAATGCAGGAATTGAGAGTAATGGTAATGTAAAAGGTAATGGGATGATTTGAAGGTAACGTGAGAGTATGTACAATACTAATAACTATAGGAAACGTAGAATGATGTTAACGTTGGAGTTAAAGCGTGTATATGTGACTATGAAATAATACTTTTGTTGCGATAACAAAATGAGAACTAAATGTTATATGGTATATGTACAAAATATAATCTAAGATGTGGGATGAAAGTATTAGATCCGTTATAACGGATCATACGAATGTAAGTACGATAATAAGTGTAAAGAAGTATGTATATTGCCCCACTACAAACGGGCCAAGGAAATGAGAATGTATGTAAAGGTAAAGTATGAAAAGTATGGACTTGTTAGAAAAAAAAAGTCAATTATATGAATGGTTATGAATCGAGAATGGATAGCTACTTAGCATTATGACGTACCTATCAAAGTTAAACATAGAGGTGTATGTATAAATTTTGAAGTAAGAGTGTAACATCGATAAAAATAATATGAATATTGGAAATGAACAAAAAGGGATGTTATTAATAGGACGCTGGAATTGTTTCAAGAAAACAAAACGATATATATTGCACATGATATACAAGTAATAGAATGATGAATGAACCATTAGCTAAGAAGTACGTTAGAAGCTAGCGCTATTTAGTGAAAGTGACACTAATAAGAACTCTGGGACGGGTTCTTGAAGATAGAAGGTCGTCATTAGATGGGCACGTGGTCTTGTTGATGGGCCGGGAAAGAAAATATAGTTAATGTTAGATGAAGTGAGAAAGGTTTCGGGGACGAAACCTCTTTTAAGGGGGGTAGACTTGTAACACCCCAAAAACCCGAATATTTATATTCGTTAAATATTATGATATGGTACATCAAGAAATAAATGACTAGGTTATTTAACCTAGTTATGAGTATGGTAGAAACAACTAAAGGATGAGAGTTGTGGCAATTATAATGAGTGGCAAACTTGAGGGACCAAAATGGGGAAAGATGAAACTTGAATTAATATATGAAAAATACACCCTCAAACACACATAATCGTGTGTTCTAGAAAGAGCAGGAGCTCTTATGGAGCCAAAACCCTAATCATGGAAAATCACCAAATTGAAAGGCTAAACTAAGCTTAAATTCACAACCGAGCATGGATTAATAATCACCTTCACGAGGGGATCATAAGGTATGTCTTAAAAGATAGATTGGTGATTATGCACGAAGTAGGTTATGTTGCAAATCACGAATTGGTATGAAATTGATCATGTAAAAGGGTTAGAATCATCATATAGAACATAGGTTATGTATGGTTTGTGTTAATTTGATGATTAGTGGTGAAACCCATTAGTTATGGTGATGATGATGACTTGAATGATCACCCATGTCCAATTCTTGCTTAATATTGATGTATTTTGATGTGTATGATAGATTCCTGTTACAGGAATTGAAAGATATGTGATACTAGTATGTTTGATGTTTATGCATGAATGATTCATGTTGATTAGAAGGAGGAATTTGATGAATTATGTATGAGATTAGGAGATTGTGCATGAATTAGTTGTACTTTATGTTTAAAAGGTAGTACATACACCAAGGGTATGATGAAATTAGAGATAATTGAGTTTAGATCACTAGTAAGTGATTAATAATGAAGTTATGAAGTGGGTTTTAGATAATGTGATGTAAATGGATGATTTACTTATGTTAATGTTGTTTGGAATCATACTTGGGCGTGAATGTTTAAAGAAATCGGATAAGAAATGATAAATTAGCATGTTATAAGGTTGAATGATAAATTCCATATAAAATCCGTGTAATGAAAAGGTTGTGATGAATGATGAATAAGCTAACTATCTTGAGAATGATATATGATAGATGATGCTTGATAAGCGACATGGAAGCTTGGGAAAGAAGCGGGTCAAATGGAACTTATGTGCACGGGAAGCGTACTCGGATGCAAGGTAAGTAAGCTTACACCCTTTTTGTAGAATATTTATTCGTTGTATTGATTACGAACATGGTAAGTAAACATGTGAAGTATGATGTTCCGACAAGTATTTGATACGGGTCGGAATATGTGGGTATGATAAGGAAATTAAAGTTGATGTTTAAAAAGGGTAAAATGGACATTTGGAATTAACGGGTCAAATCTTGGAGATGTCACCATTTGGCATTATCGACTAATGAATGGTTTTGTCAAGTATTATGAATTCACAGATTTAATAGCGAAAGGATCTCCTTGTTATCATCTAACAATTTAGTGGACGAAGTATTAAACGGATCTTAGCTTTGATCCGAGCAAGGTATGTGTGTTTAAAGTTGTAGTTAAGTGATAGGGATGGTTGAATGTGCAATGAAGTCCTTTGTTGTAAAGGATGGAGCGAAGTTGACAAAAATTCCCTTGATAGGCATATCGGGCAAACGACTTTAAAAGGTTGTTTAGAAACAAGCCATCATATTAAATGATTACTTTGGACATGTATGAAAGCGAAAAGTATGATCCTTGCGAGTCAAAGTCCTTAAAATTACGTAAATACCCTTAACGGGTCAAAATAACATTTAAGTGGAAATGGGTTGGGATGTTGAAAAAAACCCGTGATTGGGACCTTATATGATAGACGACGTTGAAATTATAAGGTTCATGAGGAATTTAGGTCAAACAATCAAGTTATGTTGATAAATGCATGAACGGGTCAAAATTTGGTAAAAGAGTAATAAGCCGAAGGCTTAAAAGTCATAAAATTCGGTAGTCCAAATATTGTATTTTTCACTCCATGTGATGGAGAATTAAATTACGGTCGCGTAGGAAAAAGAATCAAGTAAAACGGATAAACGGTTTGAAAGTTACGGCCGTTTTCGTAAAAATAATAAGCCGAAAACGTATAAGTTAAGAATTTCCTTAACCCGGATGTTAAATTTCAAGTTCACATGATAGAATGTTAATTTACGATCATGTAGGAAGAAACGGGAGGTAAAACGGATAAACGGTTTGAAAGTTACGGCCGTTTTCGTAAAAAGGATTAAACCGGTAAATCTGTAGCTGGGCTGCAGCGTAACCTACGGCTCAGCCGTAGGCTACGGTACTGGAAGGGTTGTTTTGTTGATTAATTTGTAGCTGGGCTGCAGCGTAACCTACGGCTCAGCCGTAGGCTACGGTACTGGAGGGGCTGTTTTGTGGATTATTAATGGACTGTAAGCTACGGTCTGTAGACGGTAGCCTACGACAGGATTGATGAAATTGTTATATGTTGTTGTTTGATGGTGTATGAGGTAAATTATGATATTTAACAACTTTTTACACTTATAATACTAACATTTAAAGTTTTTTAAATGTGGTTTGGGTCTCTAAGTATAGGGAACTCATTCTAATCAATTTCTAAAGCCTTATAAACAATGTTAAGATAAATTTGATGTTAAGAAAGATAAGGGAAGGCATGTATATTTATGAAAGGATGAGCATGTAAATCGTTGTGATAAAAGATTATGATCTACACGATACGGTATGATCGTCAAGGACGATGATGTATAAAGTATGCATTATAAAGTGAATGTAATATGCTAACATGAGTTTCAATATGATGAAGAGATGTGAAAAGTCAAGGAGGAAACTTATTTATGTTTATAATGTGTGCTAACGTTATGAATGTATGTGGTGAGCGCAGGTTGATCGGGTCACGGAGGATTAACAAGGGACAGAGATCATGGACCGAGTCACATGAAGGATTGTACGGGGTTGTCTGAGAATGTAACTTGTTATACATAAGTTATGTTTTATTCTATAAATGAGTTAGATTGATGTATTCAATATAAAAGAGTTGTTTTAAAAATGAACTTTCAAGTAAGACATAAGGTTTATAATGAAAGAAATTTTATGACACGAATATTCCGCTGCGACTTTTTTTGACAAATACGAACTAGGGTCTTACATATACTCACCGGTAAGATGAACTCTCGTGCATACCTTGATACGGGAATGTGTCGTGAGTGGATGTACACCGAAAAGTAAGTATAAATCTTATCGTAAATCATATCTCCTAATTATGATTACATCTGATAAGTTGAGCTTAGGTGGACAACAATACCGATAATTGTGGTAGACTACTTATCTAAAGCGTTAAACAGAAATCAGAAACCGTTTTGACAAAGACCGTAAGCTGGTAATGATTCTCTTACCTTGAAACTCGAAAAAATAATTGTTCACTGTACAAATTCTTTATGTTATTGTCTTTCGTTAGTTTAATGTACTTTAATTTGTGTTGTAGTGTAAGTTACTTGTTTTGATTAGCCGATGGTTGGTATCTCGAAGTTTTCTGCCGGAAGCCTGAAACCTACTTCATAACATGTCCTTGCATTTGAAAACTCAATCAAAATGGAAATCTGTTCAATTAAACAAAATCTGTTCAGTGTGCAAAATTTTCATGCCTGAGTGTTTTTGAAAATTGATGTTGACGAAACAAAGTATGGTCGACGAAACAAAATCTTATCGACGAAACACACATGGTCAAAGTCAAAGATTTCAATTTGGTCAACCTTGGTCAAACCTATTTTAAGTAGTCGACGAAACACTTCGTTTCATCGAGGCTACGACGAAACGCAATGGCCTAGTTCTGTTTCGTCGTGGGCTAAACTTTTAAAAACCAAGTCCAGCCCAACATGTCCGTTTCGTCGAGCCCAAGTTCCGTTTCGTCGAGATGTCCGTTTCGTCGTAATGAGTCGGTGTATATAAGGGGTCCCAGTGTTCAACTTTTTCAAAACCCCAACTGTTTGCCTTCTCTTTCACTCAAAACCCCATATCATCTGCAACTAACTCAATCTCTCAAATCCCTCATTTTTTCTTTGAAATTTACCAAAACTCAAAGTTATAAACAAGGATAGGTTTTCCTTATCGATCCTCAGATTTCGGGACCTACAAGTGGTATCACTTGTAGGTCCCGAAATCTGATTGTTGTTCACCGCTACCATCCTTCGATCACGATTTTCTTGATTGACATTGACATTGGAAGTATTTGTCTGATTTCTGAATGGGTTCTGATTGCCTTGTTTGCTTGGTCGGGTGCACTCACGTTTGAAGTGCCCCTTTTCGCCACAATTGAAACATGTAACAGCATCTTTATCAAACCCGTACTTTGTATCCTGCTTACTTTCCAAAGAACTTCTCCCTGTTCGAACCATAAAGTCCTTTGCCCTTCTAACAGCACTTGCGAACGCCCACTTTATATCCATCAACTCCATTTCATCACGGTTGATTTGTTGATAGTCTTCGTTGGTCAAATTAATGTTTCCAATTTGACCTGCAACCAAACCGCAGTAAGCACTGACCATTGTATTAATGAGTTCCATATGCTCCTTAGCTACTTCAATGCTAACATTTGAGAGGTTTGAAGTATCAACTCTGACTGTGTTAGGGTTTAGGGGTGGAGGATTGTTGGTATAATGAGCTTGCTGTTGTTGTGGTTGGACTTGTGGTTGTGATGGTTGGGCTACTGGTTGTGATGGTTGGGCTTGTGGTTGGGGTATAGATTGCGAAAGATAAGCACTTAGATCGAACTGTGGTTGAGTGGTGGTAACTTGAGGTAAAGGTATGGATTGTGAAAGATAAGCACTTAGATCGAACTGTGGAGACGGAGATGAGCTTGTATTGGATACAAACGTCGTTTGAAGCTTCGGTTGCTGAATGGAACTAGAACTAGCTGAAGGACCAAAACCCTTCAAATACATTTCTGTGTTTTGAGGAGGTGTAATCCTTTTAGCTTTCTGAATTTCCTCTTCATTCTTGTTCTCCAACTTCTGAATGAATTCATAGAGAGTGCCATTGGCTGTATCCAGAGCGCCCGTATGCTTTAGAAGTTCAATGAATGGACTCCACTTAGGAGGTAGAGCATCAGCAAACCGTGCAATCATTTCCGGATGAGTTGCCTCAACTTTATAAGAACACATTTCACTAATCAAATGATAAAAACGAGAAGTCATATCATTTAGGGCTTCATTATCCAAGAATTGAAATGATTCAAACTCTTTCTTCAATAAATCATGGCGTATCTTTCTAGTAGCTGCATTTCCTTCTCCTCTCGCTACCAATGCATCCCATAAAGGTTTCGTGTTCTTACAATAGCCGAATTGATGATAGATTTCTTTGTGAAGCGCTTGTGAAAGAATAGCAAACGCCTTTTTCTCCAAGTCATAGGCTTTCTTGTCATTTTCAAGCATATTAGTAAAACCCGCTGAAGTTGATGCTGCTACTTCGAGTTCAAGGTTGAATGCAGTAGTAAAACAAGTCCAAAGTTCGGTGCGTTGCCCTTGAATGTATGTGTGGAAACGACCTTTCCATGTTGGAAAGTCGTTCATGTGATTCAACTTTGGTGGGCGATTGTTGCTGCCCGTTTCACTCTCGCTAAGCAAAAGATTCTGAATGCTTTGATTTTGATTCGACACCAATGCCCATTGACTTGAACTTATTGACTGTTGTTGTTGAGGTATGGAATTCGACATATATTCGGCCATCGAAGTGTGCTTTTGAGCTGGTCGAGGGTCCGTACTCCAATCCCACGGATTTGTACAACTCATGTTTGATATATGAATAACTGTACCTGATAAAACACTTGAAAACACAAAGTTAGAACACTTTTGCACGTCCTCTGTATAAAATTGACAACAGATGACGACGAAACACTTTCCACGAAACGCTCCTGTTTCGTCGAAATATTTTATGACGAAACGCAATGTGTTTCGTCGAAATGTCCTATGACGAAACGCAAGTCTGTTTCGTCGCTTGTGCTTTTCGTCGTGGATAAGATTCAGACAAGTGGGTCAAGTGGGTGATAGTTGGTAAAAATTTTCAACTTAAATCATATCACTTACTGACACAGTACAAAATTTTCAACATACATCATGCCTGTTTAATCTAACAGTATGGTGAATAATATTTTAATCACTTTTAATCCTTTTATCAATTTCTTTTAATTGTAAATTCCAAGAGTATCACAAGAACAGTTTGAAGGTTCTTTGAATATGTGAAGAACAAACCCAGAAAGTATGAGTTTTCCGGTCACTTAACAACTTTTCGAAACACGAATCCGCACAAACTTTTACTGAAAACCCAGTTTATGTTATGAATAAGCAATGTAACAAAGGTTTCTAACAAAACTTTGGCAAATAAGCAAGAAACAAACAGATTTTTAAGCACTTTTTCCAGAAAATATGAGTTTTTCAAGAACAAGATTTCCAGAAAATCATAAACAACAGTTTTCAATACTTGATGAAAAACCAACTATGTTTGATTTTAAACAAGGATAAGAGCTAGGCTCTGATACCACTTGTAGGTCCCGAAATCTGAGGATCGATAACGAAAACCTATCCTTGTTTATAACAAACAATGTCACGGGTGCGGAATCCCCGTAACGATGCCAAATCAAACAAAGTGTAAAACACACGCGGAATAATCAACGAAACGCAATCTATTGATTAAAATGGGATGAGAACCAAGAACAACTGATACACACACAGTTTGACAGAATAACTTTAAGGGTATGCTCTCATCTAGTTTCAAAGTGAAACCAGAATGTTGTTTATATAGTAACATGGGCCTTAGCTTCGACGAAACACAAAGGGTTACGACGAAACAACATTGGGCCAAACATTGGGTGTGAATCAGCCCAACAGTCGACGAAACAACGGTTGTTTCGTCGCTGATGTCGACGAAACGAGTTGACTTGAAGACAATCTGTTTCGTCGTGAGGTGTTCGACGAAACTGACTTGTTTCGTCGAAGGCTGCATCATGTGACCTGTTTGCTGCAAACAGACAGTTGCAGCAAACTTCATATAAACACAATAATAATGACAGTTTTACCCTTACATGCAACATGCATTGTTCGTATACATTACATACCAAATAGAGACAAAATAAGTCGGACACAAGCGGATAGGAGGATATCCAACTTGGTCGACTGCAAATACATACTCGATAAACGTTAAAAGACCGTACGAATTACAATGATTAACAAGACTAGTTACAGATACAAAAAGGTGCACCAACACAATAACAGGTCTAACCAATGGCGAGTCAGCAGCGTTGTCACTATCAAATAACATTCTAGCAGCTGCAGAATCTTCGTCAAAGGTTGGCAGATTAAAGGAGTCGAATAGCCCATCGTAGTCGAACATCCAAGGATCACCCGGAGCCCTAACAGGACTTGTGTACCTTTGAACCCTTACTTCACTCCATAGCTCAATCTTTTTGGTAGTCAGATTCCATACTCGAAAATTCAGAGTAGCATATCCAAGGAAGAAACCCTCGATAGCTTTCGCGCCAAACTTTCCATCCGGCTCAATTGTAACACCCCGTGTTTTCACGAGTGAAAGTCAAAGTCAAGGTCAAAGTCAACGACCGATTTCGCGCGACTTGACTCGTAGAGATGTTTTTATTTTAGTTATATTTTGTGGAGTAAGTGTCGTACATTATAAGAATCGAATCATGTTAATCGTATTTCAATCGACCTACGGCCGTGAATGATAGGCAGTAACAATGCGATAAAGTTAATCAACTGACAACCAAGCTATGCTAATCAAATCGACATCGAACCGCAACTCGAATTGTGTATTTTAATTACTGTTTATACGTGTGCGTGTGCCTTACGTGTTACCTGTGCATGTTTATTTATGCTACGTGTGGTATTCAAGTGAACTCAATCGAAACTTGAAGTCTAACTCGAACGCAATCGAACTCGAACCCGAATCCCGATCGAACCATATTATATACGAAGTAGTTGGGACTGAAAGTAATTTGATTAGGAAACCCTATCGAATCGCTCGCAAACGAAACCGAATCGTCATCGTATCCGGACGCTCCAATCAGTCGACATCCGGACGGATGGTCAATCCGCACGGATTGCCAATCCGCACGGATTGCCAATCCGCACGGATTGCCAATCCGGACGGATGACCAATCCGGACGGATAACCTATCCGGGTTACGTGCCATCCGCACGGATTACCCTCTTTCCCCTTTTAGCATCCTATAAATACCCGGGTCACTCTCCTAACTTTCCACTTTTGGCAAGTGACGTCCGACCCGCGCGTATTCTTCACCTTTTCTTCGATTTCTCTCAATCCAGGTAAGATCTCACTCTAAATCTTGTACATCCTTGATCTATGCACGATTCTACACATTTCTATCTTTCAAATCCTAACATTTCACTGAGAAATCATCAAGATTCGAGGTATTCTAGGGTGACGTCATCTTGAAGTTCTCAAGAACTTCAAGAATGACTTCATTCCACCAACAATAGCTCGGATCTGAACGATTTCCACAAGTTTTTACAATAACTTCACCTAAATCTAAACTTTTCAAAGGATAAAAGAGTTGAAAGAAATAAACTCAAGTTTTCTCCTTCTTTTACCCTCAAAAACGGTACGAACCGGATCGGTTCTAGTACTCTACTTGACAATAGTGATGCACTAGTCCTAGATCTGGATTCTATCCACAAGACACCTGATTTCGGGTTCAACCGGAATGACCGTTCTGAGTCGCCGACAGGCCAAGTTAGGGTGGTTCCTAACCGGTTTAGTCATGCGAGTAAGAATACAATTCCAAGTGGTTGCCACGTAATCAGAACGTCTCGATAAACGACAACAGAGACCAAGAGTAGACGAACGGAACAGCCAGACGAGAGGCTGTCCGCACGGACAAGGTGTCCGCACGGACAAGCTGTCCGCACGGACAGACTATCCGGACGGATTGTCACCCGGACGGATTGTCACCCGGACGAACTACCCTTGGGACCCACGTTCAAAACAAGGTTGAGTATCGACGAATGAATAATCCGGACGGACGACCTCTGAAAGGATTACTCTTCGGATCATGAGATACTAAGGCCTTGAAACAAATTCCAACATGATCATCCGCACGGACAGGTTACCCGTACGGACAGAATATCCGGACGGATTGTCACTATCCGTACGAGTAAGCTATCCGGACGGATTGCCGTTACCCGCACGGATTACCACCCGGGCGGATTCCCAAATTCTCTTAGTGACTCTGCCTTAAAAATGTTGTCCGCACGGACTGCCATCCGGACGGATTGTTGTCCGCATGAACGGGGTGAAAGGTAAAGGTACTTGGATGTTTTCTAAATGCTACAACGAAAACTTCAAAGCACAAGCCATCATACACAAACACACTTAGGAAGAAACAATCCACTCGAAAGGATATCCGCACGAGTAAGTTGTCCGTACGGACAAGTCATCCGCACGAGTGGGTAATCCGGACGGATTACCACTCGCACGGATAACCCATCCGGACAGACTTCCACTCGCACGGATAACTAATCCGCACGAGTGACCATCCGAACGGAATGCCAACCGGATGGATGACTCACTCGCACGGACTACTGATCCGCACGATTGGCCATCCTACCCACTCTCATTCTGTATTGATTAGCGTACCACTTATCGTTATGCTATCGAATCTATTCAGGCTAACCGTACTCGCTGAAAAGCGCTCCCTTCAATCCATAATCACTGTGAGTATATTCGATCCCTTTTTGCTTTTAGCACTTTTGGGTGTTACATACGTTACGAATATTCAAACTACAACTATCACACTACTCAAGCTATTTTAACGCTAAACCATTAATGCATGTTATACGTGGCTTATGAATGCTTGTTTGTTATGTTTACACATGGAATGCTGTCTACCTGCCTTAGCAACGATAGTACTATAGTTTGGACTCAGCACCCGTTTGCACGGGGGTTGTTAAGGATCTTTTACTTGCATGGATTACGGTGGTAATCATGTATTGCGAACTGCCTCGGGCAGTCAACCCGCAGTCATTGGTATCGATGGATCTATGTCGATAACTAACGTGCTTCATTTCACTATGTGTACATGCTGGTTATGCGTAAACGGATTCGAACTCTATATGCTAATATCAAACTTGTATGCTCACCTTTACATTATATGTATTGACTTTATTTTAACATATGTGACAGGTGCTTAGGACGTACATGTGGTAGGAAAGTGAAGCTAGAATAAAGCTTTAGAGCCCGACAAATAGTTGTCTGTAGATAACGAATCAAGGGTGTCTAGAAGCAGTTGAACAGCTACGTTATTTTGAAATCTGAGTGGTCGGAACAGAATATTTGCCTAGTTTTATCTGTAATAATTTGTTTGCTATTTGAGACATGGTATGGGACATGTTATTTAAATTGAATAGTAATGATAATTGTTATGGAAACTTCTGGACAATCTGTTTCGCTCAGTGCCACGCCCCGATGATTCCGCCATCGGTTGGGGTGTGACAGATTGGTATCAGAGCCATAACTATAGGGAATTAGGCAAGACTCGACCTATTCCGGGTCGAAGTCTTAGAGACCTAGTCTATAGTTAGGAACCAACTGGCCGACTCGATTACGCTCAGTAGAAAACTCGTACATGCTTATTCCTCACTATCTTTTCTTATACTACACTATACCTGCACTCGAGATTTCAACTACGATCAAGCAATAAGGTCGAGAATAGGTGTGAAAACCGCGAACTCTCGATTGAAGTTGCTTAATCAACTTGCATTTTAACTACAAACGAGGAGAATTATGCCAAACTAGGAGTGGAATCCACATTTTGATGAATAATCTCCTCAATTTTATTAAGAACGAGGACGAAGTTGTAAGATAGGGGTGAAACCCTAACCTTGACGACTTGTCCTGCTTTTATACAAAACTCCCACCAAAGTTTCGATGGACTCCAACGATCTGAAGACACAATATAACCAATGGGAATTGCGCCAATGCCCAAGAATCGAGGAAAGGCATAGTCCTGAAGGTAATTGTGCACACAGGATCCTTGTGAATAGTCGAACCACCTTGGTTAGTCGAAGTCTAATAGCCGCAGACACTCTTACGCTTGAATTTATGTGTTTTAAACGTGATGATTCGTCGATTTTATGAAATTTATCTGTTTTATGTTTTGAGATACTACTGGTTTCGATCTAATGCCTTTTGCTTTCGCACAACACATCACCAACAAATCGCTCGCATCATACTACATTCGAACCCTCGCCGACTTTGAATGATAGGTTTCTGTTTTCTGAATACCTCTAGTGACTAAGGTATATGTGATTTGCTTTTGTTCGTTACGTGTTCAGGAATGTGTGACTACGTGATTATGTGTTCTACATGCCTATGTGATTATGTGCCTATGTGATTATGTGCCTATGTGATTATGCACTATGTGTTACGTGAATGAACGTGTTACTGAGCTTTAGTAAGTAGTAGATGTGTGAGGTGAGATTCGAATACAATGTGTTGAGTTCCATGGCGATGTCTATTGCAGACAATGTCGTCTGGATCCCGTCATGCACTCTCTCGTCAGGAAAGGAGGGACAAACGCCTTGCTTCTATTATCGCGAAAAGTGTGGCAAAAGCCGTGAGTGATGTTTACGAGAACGCCAGCAAATCATCCGAGGAATCAAGGACTGAAGGTCCTAAAGCTGTCACGAGACCTTTCAGTTTCAAACAATTTAAGTCGTGTGGGCCAAAAGAATTCATAGGCGAAGGAGGTCCTACTGCACTATTCCACTGGTTTGACTCTATCGAGGTTACTCTGCGACAAAGTGGTTGCCCTGATGACCTTCGAACTCTGAACGCTACCGGCGTCTTCCAGTCCCGTACTCTAGACTGGTGGACGGCCGAGAGGAACAAGCGAGGGAATGATGCAGCCTACGGTTTGTCATGGGATGAGCTCAAGGAAGTCATGTTAGAGGAATTCTGCCCTCCTCACGAACGTCAAAAGCTGGAAGATGAATTTTGGCACATACATCAGAAGGACGGAGACAATGCTGGTCTTACTGCTCGCTTCAAACAGCTCAGCATTATCTGTCCCGACCAAGTCAAGACCCCGGAGATCACAATCAACAAGTACATCCGAGCTTTGCCCGACTGCGTTGCTGATTTCGTGCAAGCGGCTAAGACTACCACGATTGAGGAAACCTATCTGTTGGCCGCCGAAATCAATGACAAAAGGGTTAAGGCTGGTTTCTGGGATAAGACCTCCAAGCATCTGCATCAAGCTACCGCTACCGCACCCACTGCTGAACCCACGTCATCCAGCAACAAGAAGAAGAACAAAAGAAAGAACAGCTCCACCAACAAGAACTGTGCGATTACTGCTGCACCGATTCAAGCTGTACCTGCCCAACAGCGTCAAGTAGCGGCGCCTGTGGCCAATGCACCGCCTGCAAAGCGTGCATATACTGGGCCACACCCACTCTGCCCTACTTGCACCTATCATCACCCGACTGCTATCCAATGCCGTTTCTGTGCTCACTGCAATGTTTACGGCCACTTTACTGCCAACTGCCGTATTCGTCAAGCTCCTGCCAATCAAGCTCTACTCACTGCCCCACAGGGTTAACAAGCTCCTCCGGCACCCGCAGTCAAAGCCAGAGCCTGCTTCTCATGTGGCGACCCGAACCATTTCGCCAACATGTGCCCAAACAGGGTCGTGAAACAGGAGCCTCAACAACAGCAGCCCCAGCAGCAGCCGCAACAACAGCAACAGGCCGCACGCGCCAGAACTTTCAATCTCAACGTGCGTCAAGCCCAGGCCGACAACAACGTGGTCAATGGTACGTTCCTTGTGAATGGTATTTATGCTTCATGTTTGTTTGATACTGGCGCCGATAATTGCTTTGTGTCGCTCGAATTTGAGAAACTCCTTAGTCGTAAACGTTCCCGACTCTCCTCTGCATTTGATGTCGAAGTCGCTACCGGAAGAACCGTCGCTGTCAACTCCGTTATCCGTGATTGTACTCTCGAGCTCAACAATCACATCTTCCCAATTGATCTCATTCCGATGCAACTCGGAAGCTTTGACGTCATAGTAGGCATGGACTTTCTCCGAGAAAACCATGCCGAAGTTGTGTGCTTCGATAAGATGATTCGTTTTTCGCTCGCAAATGATGATTCATTGCACGTTTATGGTGATACTACTTCGAAGGGTCTCAAGCTCATGTCATGTCTCCAAGCTAGCAAGTACCTCCGCAAGGAATACAGAGCTTTCTTGGCTAACATCGTAGTAGCGGTGAAGGAAAAGAAAGAGAAGAAGGAAGTGAAAGACGTTCCTGTGGTTCGTGAATTTCCTCATGTTTTTCCAGAGGACCTTCCCGGACTACCGCCAAGTCGTGATATCGACTTTCGCATCGACCTCATTCCTGGAGCTAACCCTATTGCCAAAGCTCCTTATCGACTCGCACCGTCCGAAATGCGCGAACTCTCAACTCAACTCCAGGAATTACTTGAAAAAGGCTTTATTCGCCCGAGCACCTCTACTTGGGGCGCACCAGTCCTTTTCGTTAAAAAGAAGGATGGGTCGTTCCGGATGTGCATCGACTACCGGGAATTGAATAAGTTGACTATCAAGAACCGCTATCCTCTGCCTCGAATCGACGATTTGTTTGATCAGCTACAAGGCGCTACGTGTTTTTCGAAGATCGATCTACGCTCAGGTTACCATCAGCTGCGTATACAAGAGGAGGATATACCCAAAACCGTGTTTCGCACTCGTTACGGCCATTACGAATTCGTTGTCATGCCTTTTGGCCTAACCAACGCACCAGCGGTTTTCATGGATCTGATGAATCGCGTGTGTAAACCATATCTCGACCGTTTCGTCATCGTATTCATCGACGACGTCTTGATCTATTCCAAATCGAAAGCCGAACACGCGCAACATCTACGTTTGGTTCTCAAGTTACTCCAGGGGAACCAACTCTACGCCAAGTTCTCCAAGTGCGAATTTTGGTTGGAGAAGGTTCAGTTTCTGGGTCACATTGTTAATAGTCAGGGCATCCATGTTGATCCTGCAAAGATTGAAGCTGTCAAGAGCTGGGTTACACCTAAGAATCCGTCTGAAGTCCGCTCTTTCCTCGGGCTAGCGGGCTATTATCGACGATTTATCGAAGGATTCTCAAAGATTGCTGTACCACTTACCTCTCTTACACATAAGGACCAGCCTTTTGTCTGGGGAACCAAACAAGAGTCTGCCTTTCGAACCCTTAAACACATGCTTTGCAATGCTCCTGTTCTCACATTGCCCGACGGAAACAATGATTTCGTTGTCTACTGTGATGCTTCCAACCTTGGTCTCGGTTGTGTCCTCATGCAGCGGGACAAGGTCATAGCTTACGCATCTCGTCAGCTCAAAATCCACGAGAAGAACTATACAACCCATGATCTCGAGCTAGGCGCGGTTGTTTTTGCATTAAAGATTTGGCGACACTACCTGTACGGTACCAAGTGTACGATCTTCACCGATCATAGGAGCCTACAACATATCTTTAATCAGAGGGAACTAAATATGCGTCAACGCCGATGGGTAGAACTTCTCAACGATTACGACTGTGAGATTCGTTATCACCCAGGCAAAGCGAATGTTGTTGCCGACGCACTTAGCAGACGGAGCTATCTGCTTAGCACTCGTAATGTTCAAGCTCAGCACAATCTTGAAGCTCTCATCCGCGACGCCCAGCATGCATGTTTTAACGAACGCACCTTGAAGTGGGAAAGAATCTACCATGATGGAGCCCAGCTTGTGAGCAAATCGAACGGAATATTTCACTTTTTGGACCGAATTTGGATTCCCAGGCGAACCGATTTACGACAGATTATCATGGATGAAGCCCATAAATCTCGGTATTCTATTCATCCCGGGGCAGACAAAATGTACCAGGATCTTCGTTATAAGTACTGGTGGCCGGGTATGAAACGGGATATCGCTCTTTACGTTGGAAAATGCCTAACTTGTGCTAGAGTCAAGGCTGAACATCAAAGACCCTCTGGCTTGCTCGAACAACCACCAATTCCCATGTGGAAGTGGGAGAGCATAGCTATGGATTTCGTAACCAAGCTACCACACACGTCATCCGGTCGCGACAGCATTTGGGTGGTCGTCGACCGTCTGACCAAATCAGCTCACTTCTTGCCAATACGAGAAGACTACAAGGTGGAACGATTAGCCCGAATCTACACCGACGAGATCATTTGTAGACATGGGACGCCTCGTGACATCATCTCTGATCGTGATGCTCGGTTTACTTCACGATTGTGGGAAACGTTTCAAACGACACTCGGTACAACGCTTAATCTAAGTACTGCGTTCCACCCACAAACCGACGGTCAGACTGAAAGAACGATTCGTACTCTTGAAGACATGCTCCGTTCGTGTGTTCTAGACTTCGGTGGTAATTGGGATAAACACCTGCCGCTAGTCGAATTCTCGTATAACAACAGCTACCAGGCTAGCATTCAGATGGCACCTTTCGAGGCCTTATACGGAAGAAGATGTCAATCGCCTATTGTGTGGCACGAGATCAGTCACTCGCAATTAACCGGTCCGGAGCTACTACAAGAAACGACAGACAAAATTTTCCAAATTCGAGACAATCTAGCGAAAGCTCGGGATCGACAGAAAGTTTACGCCGATAAAAAGCGCAAGCCCCGTGAATTTGGCGTTGGTGACCACGTACTCCTAAAGGTATCCCCTTGGAAGGGTGTGGTCCGATTCGGCAAGAAAGGGAAACTCGCGCCTCGATATGTTGGACCTTTCAAGATCCTGGAAAGGATCGGGAAAGTCGCCTACAGACTCGAATTACCGGAGGAACTTAGCAACGTCCACCCGACTTTCCACGTGTCGAACCTCCAGAAGTGCATCGCCGACCACGATTTACACGTCTCTCTAGACGATCTACAAGTGAACGAAACATTACACTTCGTGGAAAAGCCTGTCGAAATCATGGATCGCCAAACCAAGCAGCTCAGGCGCTCGCGCATTCCTATTGTGAAGGTCCGATGGGAAGGCAAACGAGGCGCGGAGTTCACTTGGGAACTCGAAAGCGACATGAAGGCTAAGTACCCGCAGTTGTTTAAAGAGTGAAACTAGAGAGAGAAAGTCTAGATAGAGAAGGTAGTATGGTGACTCTAGTGTTTCGACCATAGAAACCTGTTCAAATTGACAAAAATCAGTTAGAAACGTGAAAATATGAAAAAGTGAAGAAATTTTACCAAATCTATATGATTTTGGCTCTAAATCTGATCAAATCTTGTACGGATTCCGCATATCACACGATCACGGACTCCGCACGTCGAACATTCGTTGCACCGTCGTACGGTGTCAAAACTGATCCTACAAAGGTCACGATCGTGTACGAATTTCGCACGTTACACGAGTCAAATCGGTCTAAAACGAATACTTCTCACTCGATTCACGGCTTAGTTACGGCTTCCAGCTTAATTTCGGGACGAAATTCCCTAAACAAGGGGAGGCTGTAACACCCCGTGTTTTCACGAGTGAAAGTCAAAGTCAAGGTCAAAGTCAACGACCGATTTCGCGGGACTTGACTCGTAGAGATGTTTTTATTTTAGTTATATTTTGTGGAGTAAGTGTCGTACATTATAATAATCGAATCATGTTAATCGTATTTCTATCGACCTACGACCGTGAATGATAGGCAGTAACAATGCGATAAAGTTAATCAACTGACAACCAAGCTATGCTAATCAAATCGACATCGAACTGCAACTCGAATTGTGTATTTTAATTACTGTTTATACGTGTGCGTGTGCCTTACGTGTTACCTGTGCATGTTTATTTATGCTACGTGTGGTATTCAAGCGAACTCAATCGAAACTCGAAGTCTAACTCGAACGCAATCGAACTCGAACCCGAATCCCGATCGAACCATATTATATACGAAGTAGTTGGGACTGAAAGTAATTTGATTAGGAAACCCTATCGAATCGCTCGCAAACGAAACCGAATCGTCATCGCATCCGGACGCTCCAATCAGTCGACATCCGGACGGATGGTCAATCCGCACGGATTGCCAATCCGGACGGATGACCAATCCGGACGGATAACCTATCCGGGTTACGTGCCATCCGCACGGATTACCCTCTTTCCCCTTTTAGCATCCTATAAATACCCGGGTCACTCTCCTAACTTTCCACTTTTGGCACGTGACATCCGACCCGTGTGTATTCTTCACCTTTTCTTCGATTTCTCTCAATCCAGGTAAGATCTCACTCTAAATCTTGTACATCCTTGATCTATGCACGATTCTACACATTTCTATCTTTCAAATCCTAACATTTCACTGAGAAATCATCAAGATTCGAGGTATTCTAGGGTGACGTCATCTTGAAGTTCTCAAGAACTTCAAGAATGACTTCATTCCACCAACAATAGCTCGGATCTGAACGATTTCCACAAGTTTTTACAATAACTTCACCTAAATCTAAACTTTTCAAAGGATAAAAGAGTTGAAAGAAATAAACTCAAGTTTTCTCCTTCTTTTACCCTCAAAAACGGTACGAACCGGATCGGTTCTAGTACTCTACTCGACAATAGTGATGCACTAGTCCTAGATCTGGATTCTATCCACAAGACACCTGATTTCGGGTTCAACCGGAATGACCGTTCTGAGTCGCCGACATGCCAAGTTAGGGTGGTTCCTAACCGGTTTAGTCATGCGAGTAAGAATACAATTCCAAGTGGTTGCCACGTAATCAGAAAGTCTCGATAAACGACAACAGAGACCAAGAGTAGACGAACGGAATAGCCAGACGAGAGGCTGTCCGCACGGACAAGGTGTCCGCACGGACAAGCTGTCCGCACGGACAGACTATCCGGACGGATTGTCACCCGGACGAACTACCCTTGGGACCCACGTTCAAAACAAGGTTGAGTATCGACGAATGAATAATCCGGACGGACGACCTCTGAAAGGATTACTCTTCGGATCATGAGATACTAAGGCCTTGAAACAAATCCCAACATGATCATCCGCACGGACAGGTTACCCGTACGGACAGACTATCTGGACGGATTGTCACTATCCGTACGAGTAAGCTATCCGGACGGATTGCCGTTCCCCGCACGGATTACCACCCGGGCGGATTCCCAAATTCTCTTAGTGACTCTGCCTTAAAAATGTTGTCCGCACGGACTGCCATCCGGACGGATTGTTGTCCGCACGAACGGCATGAAAGGTAGAGGTACTTGGATGTTTTCTAAATGCTACAACGAAAACTTCAAAGCACAAGCCATCATACACAAACACACTTAGGAAAAAACAATCCACTCGAAAGGATATCCGCACGAGTAAGTTTTCCGTACGGACAAGTCATCCGCACGAGTGGGTAATCCGGACGGATTACCACTCGCACGGATAACCCATCCGGACAGACTTCCACTCGCACGGATAACTAATCCGCACGAGTGACCATCCGGACAGAATGCCAACCGGACGGATGACTCACTCGCACGGACTACTGATCCGCACGATTGGCCATCCTACCCACTCTCATTCTGTATTGATTAGCGTACCACTTATCGTTATACTATCGAATCTATTCAGGCTAACCGTACTCACTGAAAAGCGCTCCCTTCAATCCATAATCACTGTGAGTATACTCGATCCCTTTTTGCTTTTAGCACTTTTGGGTGTTACATACGTTACGAATATTCAAACTACAACTATCACACTACTCAAGCTATTTTAACGCTAAACCATTAATGCATGTTATACGTGGCTTATGAATGCTTGTTTGTTATACTTACACATGGAATGCTGTCTACCTGCCTTAGCAACGATAGTACTATAATTTGGACTCAGCACCCGTTCGCACGGGGGTTGTTAAGGATCTTTTACTTGCATGGATTACGGTGGTAATCATGTATTGCGAACTGCCTCGGGCAGTCAACCCGCAGTCATTGGTATCGATGGATCTATGTCGATAACTAACGTGCTTCATTTCACTATGTGTACGTGCTGGTTATGCGTAAACGGATTCGAACTCTATATGCTAATATCAAACTTGTATGCTCACATTTACATTATATGTATTGACTTTATTTTAACGTATGTGACAGGTGCTTAGGACGTACATGTGGTAGGAAAGTGAAGCTAGAATAAAGCTTTAGAGCCCAACAAATAGTTGTCTGTAGATAACGAATCAAGGGTGTCTAGAAGCAGTTGAACGGCTACGTTATTTTGAAATCTGAGTGGTCGGAACAGAATATTTGCCTAGTTTTATCTGTAATAATTTGTTTGCTGTTTGAGACATGGTATGGGACATGTTATTTAAATTGAATAGTAATGATAATTGTTATGGAAACTTCTGGACAATCTGTTTCGCTCAGTGCCACGCCCCGATGATTCCGCCATCGGTTGGGGTGTGACAGATTGGTATCAGAGCCATAACTATACGGAATTAGGCAAGACTCGACCTAGTCTGGGTCGAAGTCTTAGAGACCTAGTCTATAGTTAGGAACCAACTGGCCGACTCGATTACGCTCAGTAGAAAACTCGTACATGCTTATTCCTCACTATCTTTTCTTATACTACACTATTCCTAGAAACAGAATTACTAATGTCCATTGTCTCAGTAGACCTAGTCCATTGTCTAAAGGTCTTGGTATAGTAAATTATGAAAGACGGTTCATTTTGCTAAGGCATTGTTTACCGCAACCCTAATTAGGCAACGATTAAGAATCGCCAACAGCTGCCCAGGATCATCGATTTGTTCAACTAGCTATAAGGATTAGCTACTCCTTAAGATTTGTTTTAAGCAATGGTTGGGATAACCATCCCACCTTAAGATAAGCTTTTCTATAATAATTGATATGTAAGTATTAAGGTTGCTCCTTTGGAGACCTTGTATAGATGGAATGTTAACATCTATTGTTAGATATAGAATTGGTAAGTCCAATTATCAGGATCTGAAAGTTGCTTGGGAAACAACAAATAAGATCATACAAATCCATAATCGACTGTAAGTTGCCAGTATACGGCAGGAAATCAAGGATTAATGAAGTTAGCAAACCTCCTAAATTCTTGTTAAAGAATAAGGTTCAACAATAGATATCACCCAGGAAGGGTGTGCTAAATTGTTAAATTATCAGGCTAGTTAAGCTCTGAATGTATAGAATCATTCGAAGGAAATCGAATGAATCAAGATCAAGTAGCTTATAAGCTAAAACCTATTTAAGGAGTTTGGCGGAGCTCGCAATACATTACACATTAGTGACTGAATGATGTGTTTCGCCAATATAAAGCTACCCTGATTAAATTCCGTGTGAACCTCCCAAACGAAATAACTTCTGGTGGATAGGAATGAAAAAGGACATAGCTAGATATGTATCTAAGTGTCTAACTTGTTCACAAGTTAAAGCAGAACACCAGAAACCTTCAGGATTACTACAACAATTAGAAATGCCTGTTTGGAAATGGGAACTAATAACCATGGATTTTGTTACTAAGTTGCCCAAAACCAGAAAAGGTAACGACGCTATTTGGGTAATTGTGGATCGATTAACCAAATCAGCTCATTTCCTACCCATGAAGGAAACCTTTAGCATGGAAAGGTTGGCAAAATTGTATGTAGATGAAGTAGTATCCTTACATGGAGTCCCACTCTCTATTGTATCGGATAGAGATAGTCGTTTCACTTCGCATTTCTGGACAAGTTTCCAAGAAGCCATGGGGACGCGATTAAATTTAAGTACAACTTATCATCCCCAAACAGACGGACAAAGTGAAAGGACGATTCAAACCTGGAAGACATGCTCAGGGCATGTGTAATAGATTTTGGTGGAAACTGGGATGACCACCTACCCTTAATTGAATTCTCCTATAACAATAGTTATCATGCAAGCATTGAAGCTGCCCCATTCGAAGCACTGTATGGGTGAAAGTGCAGAACTCCAGTTTGTTGGGCAGAAATAGGAGAAAGCCAATTATCAGGTCCTAAAATCGTACAAGAAACCACCGACAAGATCACTCAAATCAAGGAAAGACTGAAAACGGCTTGAGATCGCCAGAAGAGTTATGCAGACAATCGACGTAAGCCACTGGAATTTCAAGTTGGAGATAAGGTACTCTTAAAAGTTTCTCCTTGGAAAGGAGTAGTTCGGTTCGGTAAAAAGGGAAAATTAAGTCCAAGATACGTGGGACCATTCCCCGTAATCCAGTGAATAGGACCAGTTGCCTATCGCTTACAACTACCAGAAGAATTAGTTGGGGTACATGATGTGTTTCATGTATCTAACCTCAAGAAATGTCTATCTGACGAATCCCTGGTAGTACCTCTTCAAGATATAGAGGTCAATGAGAAGTTAAAATTTGTGGAGAAACCACTGCAGATAGAGGACAGAAAGGTCAAGTTTCTTAAACACAAAAGACTAGTACTGGTCAAAGTCAAGTGGGATTCGAAGAGAGGACCTGAGTACACTTGGGAGCTAGAATCGGAGATGAAGCGAAAATATCCCTACTTGTTCCAGTAAATCTCGAGGATGAGATTTTAATAAGGTGGGGAGGATGTATAAATATAGGGCTTTGGCACTTGCATTTTGGCGTTGGTTCAACGTAAAAACTCGTTTTGTACGTTGAGATGTCATCAGTTTATTCCAAAAATACACACAAGCACGAAGTTCTGCCGCGATAACAGGGTAATAACTCGATCACTGCTACGAATGAATGTCCGATCGAAAAAAACCAATCTGATGGATGTTTAAGTGCTGCCCGTATTTGGGCTACACTTTGTCATTCGTCGTGAAGGTTTTGATCTCGTGAGTTGTCATAAAAGTTGTATTAAGTAACTGACCTAGTTTTCGTGTGCATTGTTATTTGAATTAGGTTAATCAGGCTAAAATCAGTAGGTTAAATGCTGCCCGTCTAAATCTGCAATGTGAGTCATTCTCTTTTTATCAAAGTGCTTTACAAAACCCTAAATGTTTTCCAGTTATAATTACAGGGTTAAGTCTTTGTAATCTACAATTACTGCCGGTATATGGGGTTTTGTATACATTACTTGATACCCGTCACCATTGGACAACGGGTTAGTCAATAGGTGATCTGACCATAGTCACAGATACAGTCGAGTGACAAATACCGATTTGGAGTAATTGGTTGATAGAAGCAATATAATCACCCTTAATACTGTATATTATAACAATGTGTTGTTTTGTGCAACTTGAATGACTCGCCAGTATTTTTCTGCTGATAAAACCTTTTTAAAACATGTTTCAGGTGATCTGCTGTGATCCAGGAAAGAGTGCCGTGTAGCACTACAAGCTTGAGGATGTGGCTCAATAAAATAAAGAAACATGTTTTTTGTAAAAACAGGGATTTCCTTGTGAAATCACCTTTATTGTAAATTATGGATGTTATTCCCAATTTGTGAAATAAAATAAATTGGGCATTTTCAAGTTTTAAAAGATCCTGTTAAAATTCCGCTGCCAACATAATAATTACCACGGGTTTCTGTCCCGCGGCTCCTGAAACGGGTAAAACCGGGCCGAGGGTCGTGACAAATAATGAGGATCCTGGATCCTTAGCCTTTCTGCAGCATCTTCTGAGGATCCTTAATTCAAAGAGAACCAAGGATCCGTGATCCAGGCCACACTTGAGGATCTGTGATCCATACGCTATAAAATTCTATCCCTAATACTTATGATGTCAAAACATGTCTTAAACGAGTTGGTTCTGATACAAACCATATTTATCCTAAGAATCGTAAGAACAGATCCTAGCACTTAAAAAAAGTTAAATTAGCAGATACTAAAACAATACATACATAAAAGTAGCACTTTTGAATTATATTAGCACATGAAAATTAATCAAGATAATTGATTTTAGCACATATGTGAAATGATATCAGCACTTTTCTTTATCAGCATATTGAAAACAAAAGGAAGATCCAAATAAACAAATAATTGCGTGTTAGCATAATTTTAAGAAATTCAAGATAATTGATATTATTTAGGTTATCATTTTACCATTTCTCTATAGTGGTTGGATGCCACATGACACTTTTTGAATGGTTCTTACAGTTTGTATACGAAATGTGGTTTGTATTTCATCCTACTCCTGTCTTAAACACCATTTAAAGTTTACGGATGTGCTAAATGCATCCATCCCTATATTATTTTTCGTAAACAAATTTGTTCTGCCTACTAAATCAGTTATTTCATCTCCCTACTTTTACTCGATAGGGTACATTTAAACATTCTAGCTACACATCTAGACTTTCCAGTGAGACAAACATTGAATGAATCCTGAAAGTCTCATATGAGTTTGAAAAAAAAGAACAATAACTATCGACATCTTATAAAATTTGAAGAAATATATGTGTATATTGCTCAATATACTTGTCACTATATCGACCCATGTGAGAAGAAAAAGTCTCTCTACATAAAGAGAGATATGAAAATTGAATTTATAATACTAGTGATTACAGGATAAAAAGAAAAACAATAAATACAATTAATACAGATTATTTGACAGGTAATAAATCTTGTGATTGAGAGAAATCAATGGGATTGTTGTTGTCTATTATCCCCCTTCAAGCGAAACGACAGTGCACGAACTCGAAGTAACTCCCGAAAGTGTTCAAACTGAGGTCGTGGTAAGCTCTTGGTAAAGATGTCCGCTAGTTGAAGCTTCGTAGGAACAAACCGAGTGTGTAGCTTTCCCGACATAACAAGTTCTCGTACAAAATGATAGTCTAAATCGATATGCTTGGCCCGTTTGTGAGAGACAGGATTTTGACTCATAAATAGCGCACTCCGATTGTCACAAAGAAGAGTGGGTCTTGTTGGTGGCAGAGCATGAAGCTCTTTTAACAGATGAGTGATCCAAATGATTTCAGCCGCCGTATTTTCCATAGACCTGTATTCCGACTCACAACTTGATCTGGAAACGGTTGGTTGCTTCTTTGCGCTCCACGAAACCGAGTTGCCTCCCAATAAAAAAAAATTTTGAGTAACCATATGTGGATCGACTAGTTTCGATACACCTAGCCCAATCGGCATCGGAGTACCCCAAAATGGTAGTGAACTGTGGTCGTAGAAACACTAGACCATGCGAGATAGTACCCTTAACATACCTTAAGATACGTTTGATGAGTTGAAAATGTTTTTATGTCGGTGCATGTAAAAACTGACAAGCTTGAGTTACGGCATAAGCAAGGTCGGGTCTTGTGATAGTTAAGTATTGAAGAGCCCCAACAATGGAACGATAAAATGTAGGATCAGAGTATGGTGTACCGACAGACGTAAAAGTGTCAGTTGTGGAAAGAGCAGTGGAGACCGGTTTAACATCAGTAAGACCGGCACGAGTGAGGATATCATTAGCATATTTGGTTTGAGTAAGGAAAATACCATTTGGATTATGAACAACTTCTAGACCCAAAAAGTAACTTAACATGCCCAAGTCCTTAATGGCAATTCTTGGTGCAGACGACTTATAAAGGTTGCAAGAAATTAGACGTATTGCCAGTAAGAATAAGGTTGTCTACATAAACCAAAAGATACATAAGAGCTTCTCCTTGATGAAAGACGAAAAGTGACGAATCTGCTCGACTACAAGTGATACCGTAGGAAACAAGAAACGAACTAAGCCGTTGAAACCAAGCCCATGGAGCTTGTTTGAGTCCATAGAGAGCTTTGTTTAATTTACAAACATGATTTGGAAAAGCCGAATTAACAAAGCCCAGCGGTTGTTCCATGTAGACAGTTTCAGATAGAGAGCCATTAAGAAACGCATTATTGACATCTAGTTGATGAAGTGCCAAGCATGAATAATGGCTAAGGAAAAAACAATGCGAATGGTGGAGGCTTTGACAACCAGACTAAAGGTATGCGAGAAATCAAGACTCGGTATTTGTGTAAAGCCTTGAGCAACTAGTCGAGCTTTGTGTCGATCAAGAGAGCCATCTTAATTATATTTTGTTCGAAACACCCATTTGGAGCCAACCACAATAGTCAATACGGGCCGAGGCACAAGTATCCAAGTGCAGTTTCCTTGAAGAGCTTTGAGTTCATCTTGCATGGCTTGCATCCAGTGGGGGTGTTTCGAAGCACTTTTTAATTCTTTCGGATCACTAGATGCAAGCATAGCTGCATGAAGACAACTATGCATGATAGTAGCAATATAGGCTCCATGTATGGGGTTGGGTTTAAGTACTCCAGTTTTCAAACGGGTAACCATGGGATGAGACAGAGGTGGTGGAGGTGGCTGCGTAGGAGCAACCGATGGTGTGATAGGTTAAGGACCAGGTTCGAAAGATGTAGATGGAGGTTGAGAATTGGTTTTGGAATTTGTGGAGGGTGATGAGGTGGAGTTAGCAGATGTGAGAGGGTCTATAGGTGTGGTTTGTGGGATATTATCAGTGGATGCATTGGAGTTATGTGCAGTTATTATGTTCCTGGTAGGTGGAGAGAAAAAGATTTGAATAATTGGTTTGAGGGGAGCCACTGTGAAACGAAAAAAAAGATTCATCAAACCGTGTGTGTCGGGTCACATACGTGCGAGAACTTTGAGGATCAAAGCATTTGTATCCTTTATATTGAGGTGCATACCCATAAAAATGCATGGAATACTTCGAGGGGCTAGTATGTGAGGCATAATCTCGAAGGCATGGGTAAACGCAACACCTAAAAACAAGAAAGTTATTGTAGGTGGGTGTTGTAGAAAACAACGCCTCAATCGTTTAAGGTTTTGGAGGGTAGACGATTGGTAATGTAAGTTGCGGTGCTAAAGGCGTCAACCTAATGAGTGACCGGCACTCGGGCATGAAAGAGCATAGCTAGGCCCTTTTCCACAATACGGCGATGCTTCCTTTTGGCTCTACCGTTTTGAGGGGAGGTATAAGGGCTTGAAAGACGGTGAAATGTGCCATTATCATCAAAAAAAATTCACACATATTGGTTAACAAATTCTAAAATAATATTTAGAATATGATCCAGGATCTAATTGTTCTAGCATTTCTGTGGGTGCTAACCGATAAGGTGCCTTGGCTATCGGTGTAGTTCCAGGAATTAGATGAATCCTAAATTCTACTTCCCTGTCGGGTGGTAATCCCGGGAGTTCTTCTGGGAATACATTTGGGTATTCTGAGACTACTGGAATTTCCTTAAGTTCCTTATTTTTCGTGTTAATGATTATTGAAATCATATACACTACTTCTTGTTTTCTTGAATAACTGGCCAACTTCATTACTGCAATGAATTTCAGTGGCTTTCGTGGTTTATCTCCTGTAATTAAAATTACCTCTCATGTAGGTGTATATATTTCTATGGCATTTTTATCACAAAGAATTCGAGCATGGTTGGCTACTAACCAATCTATTCCTAACACCACATCGAATCCAGCTAAATTCATAGGTAACAGATTTGCATAAAATTTATGACCTAAGAGTTCTATCTTTCCTTCTCGCAAAACCTTATCTATGTTAACAGAATTCCCATCTGCTGTTTCGAGTGTAAAAATCTGCCTAAGGTTGGTTAAGGGTAAATTAAGAGCTTGGCAGAATGAAGTATTTATAAAACTTTGGTTTGCACCAGAGTCAAATAACACTTTTGCATAAACGTTGTGAACTAGGAACGTACCATCTATCACGTCAGGGATTAGCTCGGCTTCCTGAGTAGTTAACTGGAAGGCTCTCGCGTTCTTCTTGGTAGTTCCTTCTGCAGGTTTGGCTTTGTTATCAGCTGGTTTGATCAATTTCGGGCAATCTGGCCTGAAATGTCCAGCTTCTCCACAGTTGTAGCAGATTGTTGATTTCTTCTTCCTGCAGTCTTCCTCTTGGTGTCCTGGAACTTTGCAAAAATTGCAATACCCCTTGCATCTTCCAAAATGCTTTCTTTTGTAGGAATTGCAAAATGGAACAGTGGAAGATTGCCCAGTTCCCTTTTTCCTGAAACTACTACGGTTACCCACACGGAATCCTTGGGTAATCTTTTGGGCTACTTCCTTTTTCCGGTTTTCTTCACTTGTGCGTACCAACTCATCAGTTAGGATGTTAGCTAATTCTACCGCATCGTCAATAGTGCGAGGTCTCGCAGCTTTAACGATATTACGGATTTCGCCAATCAATCCCCAAATATAGCGGGAAATAAGTACCGGTTCTGGCGAAGCCAGCGTAGGTACCCCTCTCGCATACTCGAAGAATGTCGAAGTATACCCTCGACAATCTACACCCATCATCCGATGGTTCAGGAACTTATTCGCCATTTGTTCCTTTTAATATTCGGGACAGAATTTTCTTTCCATTAGCTGCTTAAATTCTTCCCAACTCATGGCATAGGCCATATTTCTTCCTTTGGCTTGAAGTACCGTATTCCACCATTCTAGCGCTCCTTCTTTAAAAAGATGCGATGCATACATGACCTTGTCTTCCTCAGCACATTTACTTATCATAATTACTGCTTCGGTTTTCTCCAACCAACGCAGTGCCGCAGTCGCCCCTTCATTGCCTACGAATTCAGCAGGTTTACAGGAAAGGAATTCTTTATAAGTGCAACCAGGCGTTGCAGCTTTCATTCTTTTAAGAATTGGGGCTTGCCGTATATCATTATCGTTGTTAGTATGATTAACACCTCCGTTTACGCTTTTACTGAAGTTATCTTCATGAATACGTTTGCTAGGAATGATTTGTTGAGGTTCAACTGGGTTTCGAGCAGCAGCCAGGATTGCTGGAATAGCATTGGCTATGCCTTGAGCAACGATATTCTCGATATCTTGCCTAGTCATAAATTAATCTTCCTGGTTTTGCTCAGATTGGTTTACTTCGTTAACTGGTTCATTACTAGCATGTTCCATCTGGTAATTAATATATATATAAATTATTAACATAGAATAAATAACAATTATATGCAAGATAATCACAAAATTTTACAACACATGTATAGCCAAAATTGTCGATTTCTCGACTTCCATTTTTATATATTATATTATGCATCCTTACACACTGTTATTTTACAAAAGTTTTATTTTTAGTTATTTTACAAGATTATATTTTTATTACTATTATTATTATACAACCACAGCTACTTTCTCACACCATCCCTTCTGCTGATATTTCAGAAACGACGTTCCCTCTCGTCATATTTCCAGGAGATCTGTTCTCCCACCTCCCGGATCCTATTCCCTGCATCCACCAGCTCCTCGCCAAAGTGGCGGAGTTCAGCTAAGTTTTCATTGCTCATTGGTGGGTTTGGTATAGGTTCTGGGTCGAACTGAGGGAAAAAGGTATAAGGGTTATTGAGGAGGTTTTGAAACTGCCAGTCGTTAGTCCACCACTCGTCCATTTCTCCTAAAGGTTGGGTGTGGATCAAAGGTTCTGGGATGGCTGGTTCCAAATTTATTGGAAGTTGGGTTTCGGCAGGATAAGGAAAGAGGTTATTATTGATAGGCCTGAGAATATCGCAGCTTGCCAATACACGATCCAATTCCTCCTACAGTGCCAATTCCTCGACTTACCTAGAACTTTCCCCAATTTCCATTTCTACTTGCCTAGAATTTTCCTCAATCTCGATCCCTTTTCCTTTATCAATGGGATTTTCTATTTTGGGAACTTTCCTAGTCGCTAGTTTTCTCCTACGTACACGCCTCCAGCCTACAAATCTTCTCCTTTTCTTAGGCTTTGGTTTCTCTGGAGGTGGAGCTTGAAATTCCATAGGTTCCTCCACATCGGGCAAGTAACCAGTAAAGTCTCTGGAAACTTCCACTTTTACAGGATAGAGATTGAGATTCTGAAGAGCTTCAGATAACTCATTCATGCTGTTTTAGCATATATGCAAAATGCACACAAAATGCTAAGTTAAAATTTTAAAAAAATTCACAAGCGAATATTTGTAGGTCCCGAAATCTGAGGATCGATATCGAAAACCGAATCCTTGTTTATAACAAACAATGTCACGGGTGCGGAATCCCCGTAACGATGCCAAATCAAACACAGTAAATAACACACACGGTATAACCAATGAAACGCAATCTATTGATTAAATGGGATGAGAACCAAGAACAACTGATACACACACAGTTTGACAGAATAACTCTCAGGGTATGCTCTCATCTAGTTTCAAAGTGAAACCAGAAAGTGTTTATATAGCAACCTGTGCCAAACATCGACGAAGCCAAAGGTGGGTCGACGAAACAACATTTGGGCCAGACATTGGGCCTGAAGCAGCCCAACAGTCGACGAAACAAGGGTGTTTCGTCTTTCGTCGCTGATGTCGACGAAACGAGCTGAAATGGACACAATCTGTTTCGTCGTGAGGTGTTCGACGAAACACAAGGTGTTTCCTCGAAGGCTGCAAAAGTTGGGTTGTTTGCTGCAAACAGACATCAAACAGCAGCAACATATAAACACTTACATAATGAAAATAATACCCTTACGTGCAACATGTATTGTTCGTATACATTACATATCAAATAGAGACAAATAAGTCAGACACAAGCGGATAGGAGGATATCCGACTTGGTCGACGACAAATACAGACTCGATAAACGACAAAAGACCGTACAAAATACAACGATAAATAAGACTAGTTACAGACACAAAAAGGTGCACCAACAAACTCCCCCTTGTCTGTTACTCGTCTTCGGTCTTCCAATCTTCAATCTTCAGTGTTGTTCGGACCACGAACTGCCCGCATGGATTCCCCGGTAGTAGCAGAAGCAAGCGACGCGCTGGAATCGCAACGCTTGATACGCGTCCTTGTCTTCGTAGAAAATGTCATGCCGATATAATTTGTCGATGTCGGCGGCGGACAAGTTGACGATCCACATTGGATCCAACATACGGAAATTCTCGCGATCATCTTTAAACACGATTATGGCTTCATGAGCGTCTGAGTCGTAGCACCATAATGCCATTTCATCGAGAAAGTTCTGAGGCATCGGCATTAATGGGATTTTATCTACAACTCTCGCTGGCTGATACACAAGTTTGTAGCGTCCCGTGTTCGTTGCAGGATCAAGAGTGAATATAATCTGCTGGTAGATAGGGAACTGCGGCTTATACGAATCATCTTTCCAGCCTGACTTTTTGTTAAACTTTATCCTTTTCTCGAACAATGTAGCTCCCTCGAAGTTTGAGCGATTGTGGAGCTTTAGCTTTGTTAGAGCTGCAACATCGTAAAATAGCAGAGATAATATGCTCAGCAGCGAACTGAAGTACTGGATATCGAATTCCCTTTTGATGGCAATGCAATGAATTTCCTTGACGAACATCCAACAGAGAATCCTTCCACTCGGCTTCACCTTTTCAAACTGTAAATAGTCGACTTGAGCGACGTCTAGCACAGGTTTGGAAACCTTGGATAAGAACTGTTGTCGCCACGCGGAGAATGCATCTGTGGCATTTTCAGACGTATCACGGTTCTTTAAATGCTCATCAATGACTTCCACATTCTCTTTTAACCATTCTTCATCGAAAGGGGGAAATTCACTCCCGTCTTGTCGAACATATGAAGATTTCTTCTCATTTCCTTCAAATATGATTTCTTAAATATTTTCAACATTTGTTGTTTCAGGCTCACTCGGCATCTTATCAATCTCAGCGTCATCAATCTCTCTCATAGCATGTATAGCAAGCAATTGCTCATGTGAAAGATCTTCGATAATTTCTCCTTCTTCAAGTAATTCCCCAGTGACTGGATGAATAGCCTGCAATGCAAGATCAGCACTGCTAGGAACAGAAGATGTACCTTCAATCTGTTGAACTGTTCCAGAAGAGGTTCCTGGAGAAGATTCGATCGCTGGCGGCTGAACAACAACGATTGCAGAAGATGTAGCGGCTGGCAGCTTCTGTGATGTAGTAGAAGGATCAGGATTCCCTTGATCTTCAGGATCTTCATCCCTTTTCTTCATAACTTCTTGTTGCTTACATCGATCATCCCACAACGTAGCGACCCGATTTCAAAGAAACTCATAGCCAGCAATTATCTTCTTAACTCCATCAACTATCATTGTATTGCGAGTGTCATACCATTCCTTCATAACGTCACATCTTCCTTTAAGATCCTCAGCCAACTTCCGAAGTATAGAGTGGTTTTGCTCTCTCGTTTCTTCTTCAGCTTTCAAGCATTCATTTTCTGCTTTCAATTTATCAATTTCTGCTTGCTGTCGAGTGATCACAGTTTGTTGTTGATCAACAGTGGACTTCAACTTATTTATTTCCACCTGTTGATTGACCTGATCATTCTTCGTGATTCTAATGAAATCAGTTTGCCTCTGAATACGATCAGCAGCAGCTTCAAGTTGAGTGAATAAAAAGTTATTCTTCTTATCTTGAGACATCTCCGAGAAAATCCTCTGACGTTCAGAACTAGGCTGCGAAGTAGTTGCTCTAATTGCAGTAGCCATAGATCTTTGTTGAGCAGCTTGAGGAATTTCTGATGGAGTTTCAGGAGCTGAAGATACTACGGGAGATTCTTGAACATGCTCTTGAGGAACAAATTGCCGAGCAGAGGTAGAGGTACTCAAGTATCTTCTTGATTTCTGCTTTTGATGTTCAGCCGCTTTCTCAGCTTTCCCTTTCTTTAAACGTTCCGCTTCAGTAACCTCTGGAACGTATTCAGGACCATCTTCCTGTCTAATCCTCCTGTATCTTTTAACACCACGTTCATCGAGATACATTTCGTATCCAGGCTCGATTAGATGATCATCTGAATCAGAATCCTCTTCGTCATCGCCAGCTGATGTACCACCAGTCGCACCAGCACTAGATGCACCAACGGCACCTGTATCACCACCATCATCACCTTCGTCATCACTTTCACTTTTAGAAGATTCAGAATCCACTGGATCTGGACCAAACTTTTCTATCTTTTTCCTTTTCAACTCCGGCTCTTCGTTATCAGATTGGCTGTCATCATGACGCCATTTATCATCAGCTGGAGCAATGTAATCTTGTTTCCCTAGCGCACCGAACAACTTCCTTGGAGGATCGCTTTCTTTGTACCTTTTGGATGCAAGGTTCTTGATTATCCTTAATGAATTGAAGTTCATTGCTTCTATCTTCAGAATGTCGTTGTCGGCTTTAGGAAGACCAGGATGTTGAACATTCATGATTATTTGAAGAAACCGCGGATACATCCAGAACTTGTTCCCGGTTATTCTACTTCCAATCTTCGTCATAGTTTCCTTCATATTGTCGAAGATGTACTTTGAGATGCTAAACGGTTTGTTTAGCACCAACGCCACCATGAAACCAACTAGATCATTTCCAGCCATATCATATCCAGCACGTCTATTGCTAAGACACTGAATGAGAATGTGTAAAAGGAACTTGTAGCGTAACGGCAGATCACCCTTGTTGATTTGTTTGCTGAAGATGTCTCCTGTACACTTCATTCGTAACAAGCAGCCTCTCGTACACATGATAGGTATAGAATATGGAGCATCCGGATGGTCTTGTAGCTGTAAAACCTCGTTCAAGATATCCGAAGATACAATAACATCCACATCATTTACACGACCCTGTATAACTTCCTTTCCTTCTACTTGCACAACACTTGCGGAATCCCAGAAAGCTTTGATAAGAGATTTGTAAACAGGCGTCGAGAAAGTAACAGCATAATTGATCCGCGACTCCCTGATCCATTTCGTGATATCTTTCAGTTCAGCGAGTTTTTCTTCTGGATCCAGATAAGTGATTTGATTATGACGCTTTTCAGACATAGTCTCCTCTTCCGACTTGTTTTCCTTCTTAGTCGGTTTCTTACGTTTTCCTTCTTTCGGTGCCATCTGTATGTGAAAATGTCCACAATAAGTCACAATGTCACAATAAGTGTATTAAACTTATATACAAACATGTTTGAACATCAAATGAACATTAAACACATAGTTACAAACATTCTGTGAACAAGCACCAAAATTGAAAATTTGCTAAGGCATGGACGACGAAACAGAGAGTCTTCGATGAAACAGAATGATGTGCGACGAAACAGAGTTGACCGTTGACCAGTTTGTTTCGTCGACAGTACCTCGACGAAACGGATCCGTTTCGTCGCTTGTTTGTTTCGTCACTTGTTTCGTCGTGAAGGGGGTTTTAGAACAGTTAGGGCTTCAGACATTTGGGTGTTTCGCCGTATGGGGTTTGAACAATGATCAGATCATCACAAACCAAAATCAACACTTTGTTTAACCCAACCCAAGTAGGAAACACACCCAAGATCCAATGTGGATATGTTTTTCGATCAAAAACCCGTTTGAAACAGTTAAACTTCAACAATCATCAATCCCTTGTTTTAATATACCAAACCATAACCCAAATCAAAGCACAATCAAAGAAAACATCCTAAATCTATCTGTTTTTTATAGAACCCAGAACAAGCATAATCTCAAATCATGAAAATCATCAAGTAAAAAGGGTTTCCGAGGGTTTCGGACAAAAACAGACGGTTCATTTTGTTAGAAACGTGATCAGGAACATTTTTCTACCTTTGAATTTTGTTAGATTTCAAGGTAAACAGAGGGTATAGAGGGTTCGAGAATGGGTATAGCAGAGGGGTATGACGGTTGAGTGTGGAGAAGATGAACATGTTATGTTTGAGAAAGTAAACAAATAATTGACCTGGGACCCCTTTAAACACCGCCTTACTTCGGCGAAACGCACATCTCGACGAAACGGCTTTTGGGCTCGACGAAATGGATATGTTGGGCTGGACTTGGACCTTAAAATTTAGCCCACGACGAAACAAAACTGGGCCATTGCGTTTCGTCGTGACCTCGACGAAACGAGGTGTTTCATCGACTACTAAAACAGGTTTGACCAAGGTTGACCAAATTGAAACCTTTGACTTTGACCATGTGTGTTTCGTCGATAATAATTTGTTTTGTCGACCATACTTTGTTTCGTCGACATCATTTTTCAAAAACACTAAGGCATGAAAATTTTCACACTGAACAGATTCTGTTTTAATTGAACACTTTTCCATTTTGATTGAGTTTCCAAATGCAAGGACGTTTTATGAAGTAGGTTTCAGGCTTCCGGCAGAAAACACCAAGCAACAACTTCGGCTTAATAAAAAATGAACTTTACATAAAACACTAAAAACGAATTTAAAGCGCGGAAAACTAAACGAAAAGCTATTGAAAACAATAAACAACTGTATAAGTGCAAACTTTTTGCGAATTTTAAGGATAAGGAATCATACCAGCTTACGGTCTTAGTCAACATGATTTTTATTTCTGTTTAAAGCTCTAGATAAGTACACTACCTCGATTATCGGTATTGTTGTCCACATAAGCTCAAACTGATCAAACGTAATCACAATTAGGACATACGATTTATGGTAAGGATTATACTTACAAGTCGATGTGAATCCACTCACGACACATTCCCGTATCAAGGTATGCACGAGAGTTTATCTTACCGGTGAGTATACCGATTATCATCTGTTTGACCGTATAAAAGAATGTGAGTAACTCACTTATTTTGATTTGAAAACAAGCCCTATGTGATAGAATCACTTATTGATGAGGAACTTGATTTTCAGATGCATGAAGGGCACAAGAACAAGTCCGTGAACAAGTCCGTGAACAGGTCAGTTAGTGATCGGTGGGGACATGAACGACACCGATTAATCTTTTATCAAAACAATCACGTATGAAGTGATATTTAATTTCGATGTGTTTGGTCTTGGAATGCTACACAGGATTTCTAGTGATCTGTAAGGCAGCATTGTTATCAACAAAAATAGGAGTAGATAGGAATTCAAAACCATAGTCGCGTATTTGTTTTTGTATCCACAAGACTTGGGAGCAACAACTAGAGGCAGCAATGTATTCTGCTTCATAGGTTGATGTAGCAACACACGTTTGCTTCTTGCACTGCCATGTGACCAGGCGATTTCCTAAGAATTGGCATCCTGCTGTTGTTGATTTGCCATCAATTTTGCAACCACCAAAATCAGAATCACTGTATGCAATCAAGTCAAAACTATCATCCCTAGGGTACTAAAGACCGTTGTCAGGGTAACCCTTCAAATAGCGAAAAATCCTTTTAACAGCTGACAGATGAGAGGCCTTCGGGTTGGCTTGATATCTTGCAAGCAGGCGCGTTGGATACATGATGTCAGGCCTCGAAGCAGTGAGATACATGAGAGATCCGATCATAGCGCGGTAGTATGAGGAGTTGATGCTTTCACCCTTCAAAACCGGAGTAATCCCGTGATTCTGCAGAAGTGGGGTACCAATGGGCGTTGCATCTGACATCTGGAATCGGCTCAAGATGTCACCAACATATTTAGTCTGATGGATGAATATCCCAGACTCTGTTTGTTGAACTTGTAGGCCCAAGAAGAAATTCATCTCCCCCATAGCGCTCATTTCGAACTTTTCCTGCATAACACGTTCGAATTGCCTGCACAAAGAATCATTAGTAGAACCAAATAGTATATCGTCAACGTATACCTACACCAGCAGAAGATCTCCATCTTGTTCCTTAATAAAGAGTGTGCAATCAATAAGACCTCTTTGAAATCCATTCTCCAGAAGATAATTGGATAAGGTTGCGTACCAAGCCCTAAGTGCTTGATGTAAACCATAAAGAGCTTTGTTGAGCAACCAGACCCGATCGGGGTGAATAGGATCTTCAAAACCTGGAGGTTGTTCGACGTGCACCTCTTCTTGAACTATACCGTAAAGAAAAGCACTTTTGACGTCCATCTGGAAAACTTTGAATCCTTTGAAAGAAGCATAAGCTAGAAAGATCCGAATAGCTTCCAAACGTGCAACAGGTGCATAAACTTCATTGTAGTCAATGCCTTCAATCTGGCGAAATCCTTGAACAACCAATCTCGCCTTGTTACGAATAACTACTCCACGATCGTCCTTCTTGCATTTATAAACCCAACGTGTGCCAATTTTCTTGTAATTCTCCGGTTTTTCAACAAGCTTCCAAACACCTAGCTTTTGAAATTACTGCAGTTCGTCCTGCATGGCTTCAACCCAAGAATTATCTTTTAAGGCTTCCTTCCAAGATTTCGGTTCTTCTTGTGAAACGTAACACGCAAAGGACCAATCATTTTGAAGACCAGATTCTCTAATGGCTGAATATAAACCAGAATTTTGGTTATTTCTCAGCTGATTACGCGTCTGCACACCGCGTTGTACATCTCCTATGATATTCTGCTGTGGATGGGTATCGTGAATCCTCATTTCAGGATTTTCAGGAAAACGAGCATTAACACCCAAATTGTTAATATTAAGATCAACAACCAACTCCACACCTGGAATATGCGTAGAAGTGGATGCATTTCCTTCAGCAGTATCAACATCCTGCACATGAGGAGTTTCAACAGAAATACCCTGAACAGGAGCAACTGGAGCTGAAGTGCCTTCAGTCGCATCAAGATATTCATCATCTTCCGATGACTCATTGTACTCAGTAGCATCTTCAAATACCTCATTTTGAACTGTGTTGTTAACCGAATTAGAACCTTGGGGGTTAACAATATGTAGGTCCCGAAATCTGAGGATCGATAACGAAAACCTATCCTTGTTTATAACAAACAATGTCACGGGTGCGGAATCCCCGTAACGATGCCAAATCAAACAAAGTGTAAAACACACGCGGAATAATCAACGAAACGCAATCTATTGATTAAAATGGGATGAGAACCAAGAACAGCTGATACACACACAGTTTGACAGAATAACTTTAAGGGTATGCTCTCATCTAGTTTCAAAGTGAAACCAGAATGTTGTTTATACAGTAACATGGGCCTTAGCTTCGACGAAACACAAAGGGTTACAACGAAACAACATTGGGCCACACATTGGGCCTGAATCAGCCCAACAGTCGACGAAACAAGGGTTGTTTCGTCCCTGATGTCGACGAAACTAGTTGACTTGAAGACAATCTGTTTCGTCGTGAGCTGTTCGACGAAACAGAATTGTTTCGTCGAAGGCTGCATCATGTAACATGTTTGCTGCAAACAGACAGTTGCAGCAAACTTCATATAAAGACAATAATAATGACAGTTTTACCCTTACATGCAACATGCATTGTTCGTATACATTACATACCAAATAGAGACAAAATAAGTCGGACACAAGCGGATAGGAGGATATCCGACTTGGTCGACTGCAAAATACATACTCGATAAACGTTAAAAGACCGTACGAATTACAATGATTAACAAGACTAGTTACAGACACAAAAAGGTGCACCAACAAACTCCCCCTTGTCTGTTACTCGTTTTCGGTCTTCGAATCTTCTTTCTTCAGTGTTGTTCGGACCATGAACTGCCCGCATGAATTTCTCGGTAGTAGCAAAAACAAGCGACACGCTGAAATTTCAACGCTTGATGCGCGTCCTTGTCTTCGTAAAAGATGTCATGCCGATATAACTTTTCAATGTCAGCCGCAGACATGTTAACGATCCACATCGGATCTAACATTCTGAATTTTTCACGATTGCCATAAAAAACAATCAATGCCTCGTGCGTTTCGGAGTCATAACACCATATCCTCATTTCTCCTAGAAAGTTCTGCGGCATCGGCATCAAGGGTATCTTATCCACAACTTTTGCTGGCTCATAAACAAGCTTGTATCTGCCAGTGTTGGTTGCCGGATCAAGAGTAAACTTGATTTGCTGATAAATTGGGAACTGAGGCTTGTACGATTCATCCTTCCAGCTTGACTTTTTGTTGAACTTTATCCCTTTCTCGAACAATGTAGCTCCCTCAAAGTTTGAGCGATTGTGGAGCTTTAACTTTGTCAGAGCTGCAACATCGTAAAACGGCAGAGATAATATGCTCAGCAGCGAACTGAAGTATTGGATAACGAATTCTCTCTTGATGGCGATGCAATGAATTTCCTTGACAAACATCCAACAGAGAATTCTTCCACTCGGCTTCACTTTTTCAAACTGTAAGTAATCGACTTGAGCGCTTTCAGGCACATGCTTGGATACCTTTGATAGGAACTGTTGTCGCCACACGGAGAACGCATCTGTGGCATTTTCAGACGTATCACGATTCTTTAAATGCTCATCTATTTCATCCACATTCTCTTTGAGCCATTCTTCATCAAACGGAGCAAATTCAGTACCATCTTTACGAACATATGAAGACTTCTTATCATTTCCTTCAAAGACGATCTCTTCAATGTCGTCAATATCAGCGGATTCAGGCTCACTCAGCATCCGATCAATCTCAGCATCATCAATCTCTCTCATTACATTTAGAGCAAGTAACTGCTCATGTGAAAGATCCTCGATAATCTCCCCTTCTTCAAGTAATTCTCCAGTTACCGGATGAATAACCTGCAATGCAAGATCAGCACTGCTTGGAACAGAAGATGTACCTTCAATCTGTTGAACTATTCCAGAGGAGGTTCCTTGAGTTGATTCGATCACTGGAGGCTGAACGATGACAATTTCAGAAGATGTAGCTGCAGGAGGCTGTTGTGGAGTACCAGAAGGATCGGGATTTCTTGATCTTCAGGGTCATCGTCCCTTTTCTTCATTACCTCTTGTGGTTTACACCGTTCATTCTACAAAATAGCGATGCGATTTCGAATGAATTCATAGCCATCATTGATCCTTTTGACTCCATCCAATATCGTAGTGTTGCGATTGTCATTCCATTCCTTCATAAAGTCGCACCTGCCCTTCAGATCTTCTGCCAACTTCCGAAGTATAGAGTCGCTTTGCTCTTTCGTTTCTTCTGCAGCTTTCAGACGTGCATTCTCAGCTTTCAGTAGATCAATCTCAGCTTGTTGGCGCTCTATCACAGTCTGTTGTTGATCAACAGTGGACTTCAACTTATTTATTTCCACTAATTGACTGAGCTGATCGTTCTTCGTTATTTTTATGAAATCAGTCTGCCTTTGAATATGATCCGCAGCCGCTTCGAATTGAGAGAATAAGAAGTTGTTCTTCTCGTCTTGAGACATTTCTGAGAATATCCTTTAACGGTCAGCACTAGGCTAAGAAGTAGTTGCTCTAATTGCAGCAGCCATAGATCTTTGAGGAACAGCCTGAGGAGCTACTGTTGGAGTTTCAGGAGCTGAAGATACCACAGGAGTTTCTTGAACAGGCTCTTCATGAACAGATTTCCGAGCAGAAGTAGCTAAGTATCTTCTTGCTTTCTTCTTTTGATGTTCAGCGGCTTTCTCTGCTTTCCTTTTCTTTAAACGTTCCGCTTCAGATTCTTCTGGAACGTATTCAGGATCATCTTCCTGTCTAATCCTCCTGTATCTCTTAACACCACGTTCATCGAGATACATTTCGTATCCAGGCTCGATTAGATGATCATCCGAATCAGAATCCTCTTCATCATCGCCAGCTGATGTACCACCAGTTGCACCTGCACTAGATGCACCAACGGCACCTGTATCACCACCATCATCACCATCATCATCACTATCACTCTTTGACATATCAGAATCAACTGGATCTGGACCAAACTTTTCAACCATTTTTCTCTTCAACTCCGGCTCTTCGTTATCAGATTGGCTGTCATCATGACGCCATTTATCATCAGCTGGAGCAATATAATCAGGATTTCCTAGCGCACCGATAAACTTCCTTGGAGGCACGCTTTCTTTGTATCTTTTGGCTGCAAGGTTTTTGATTATCCTTAATGAATTGAAGTTCATTGCTTCTATCTTTAGAATGTCGTCTTTAGGAAGACCAGGATGTTGAACATTCATGATCATTTGAAGAAACCGTGGATACATCCAGAACTTGTTCCCGGTTATTCTACTTCCAGTCCTCGTCATATTTTCCTTCATATTGTCGAAGATGTATTTTGAGATGCTAAATGGTTTGTTTAGCACCAACGCCACCATGAAGCCAACTAGATCATTTCAAGCCATATCGTATCCAGCACGTCTATTGCTAAGACAGTGAATGAGAATGTGCAATAAGAACTTGTAGCCTAATGGCAGATCACCCTTGTTGATTTGTTTGCTGAAGATGTCTCCTGTACACTTCATTCGTAACAAGCAGCCTCTCGTACACATGATAGGTATAGAAAATGGAGCATCCGGATGGTCTTATAGCTGTAAAACCTCGTTCAAGATATCCGGAGAAACTAAGACATCCAAATCATTCACACGACCTCTAATAACTTCCTTTCCTTCCACTTGCACAACACTTGCAGAATCCCAGAAAGCTTTGATAAGAGATTTGTAAACAGGCGTCGAGAAAGTAACAACATAATTGATCCGTGATTCCCTGATCCATTTCGTGATATCTTTCAGTTCAACGAGCTTTTCATCTGGATCCAGATAAGCGATTTGATTATGACGCTTTTCAGACATAGTCTCCTCTTCCGACTTGTTTTCCTTCTTAGTCGGTTTCTTGCGTTTTCCTTCTTTCGGTGCCATCTGTATATCCAAATGTCCACAATAAGTCACAATGTCACAATAAGTGTATTAAACTTATATATAAACAGTTTTAACATCAAATGAATATTAACCACAAAGTTACAAACATTATGTGAAAATGCACCAACATTGAAAATTTGCTAAGGCAAGGACGACGAAACAGAGATCCTTCGATGAAACAGAAAGATGTGCGATGAAACAGAGTTGACCTTTGACCAGTTTGTTTCGTCGACAGTACCTTGACGAAACGGATCCGTTTCGTCGCTTGTTTGATTCGTCACTCGTTTCGTCGAAAAGGGGATTTTGTGAACAGTTAGGGTTTCTCCGTTTCGTCGTTTCATGTTTAATCAATGATCAACCATCAATTTGATACTTATGTTACACAAAACAAACAGAGAACAATCTTAGATGCACAAACAATCATCATTTTTTTAACTGAATCCACCAAAACCAGTCTGGACCATCAAACGCCAATCGAGCATTGATCGTTCAAGCTGATGAAGGGTGTAATTGGTCGGTACAACTTGGAGGAGGTGATCAGGAAGGAGGAGGAACAGCGTGTTATGCAAAGATTATCAATCACATCAAGCACGTTCATAAGGAAGAATTTTCTGAAAGTGACGACAGTTCGGGTTATACCGGGTGTTCTGATGAAGAAAGTTCTACGTCGGGCGATTATCATTCCGAATCTGATGTGAAGGAAGAAGCGAGTTCTGATGTTGATGTTTTATTGCATGAAGCAGAGGAGTTGAAATGTCAGAAATCAGTTCTGATCAAGAAGGCTGCTGTAGCATCTAAAGAAATGGAGAAGTTCTTTTCTGAAGACAGATCTTTTTCTTATCAGACTGTAACATCTGTGTCTGAAATCATTGTAAACAATTCAATTATTAGTTAAACAATGTTATTTGATCCCAATGTTTGTTTGGTTGAGTTTTAGATTTCTCATGTTTTGACTTTTATTCAATTTCAAACTCTATATCGCTTTCTGGAGCATTATACGCAAACTGGCGCGTAAACGTAATCAGTTTAATGCGACAAATACTCTGGAACATCAACATATACTTAACACACCTTAAATAACCTTTACATAACTTAGAAATAAGTTTTGAAGGCTTTGGTATGGCAAAAACAAGTTAAATCGCTTACAGGGACTAAACTTGGCAAACTGCGAAAGTATGCCAATTTGAACTGTAACAGACATTCCGGAACATGACCATAAGTTAAACATACCATAAATATCCTTTATATAGCTTAGAAATAGGCTTTGAGGGGTTCGGTATGCTAAAATAAACTTTTGGGTCATTCAGGGACTAAAAGCGTCAAAAAGTGCACAAGTTTGCATTTTCGCGCATAACTTACGTTCTGAATACATCCGGATATCCAAAAATTTATGTAAGCACTAAAATATTTTATTTTAGTGTTTGGCATAATAAAAATCCATTCGTCGCGCAATTTGGAACGTTTTTCGCGCTTGTGCGCATTCCGTCGTAATTAAGCGAACATCGCGATCGTACGACCAAACGAACCAACATCCGACATATTTTTGAGCATGTTTCATGTCCACAATGTTTAGGCATCATTTTAGGGCCTTAAAGTTGGCTTTACGGGCCTTAGAAGTGTCGGAAATGGCTTAAATACACAACAGGGACCAAAACTGTCATTTTTGAAACTTAATTTCTGATCAGAACCCCCATGCGGCCCGCATTAGTTTTGGTGTATCCTGAAGCGGGCCGCATCAGCCTCCCAGATCTGCAAAAGTGTTGCAAACAGCTGTTTGCAGCTGTTTAGCACCTCAAAACCACTTGCAACTGGTTTTTAACAATCCTAGGGGCTCCCATGGGTTTGCAATTCAGTGGGTATGTGTTGTATGGCTGAGATCAAAGCTCTGGAATCAAGAAACGATCTTAACGGTTCTACTTTTCCTATAAATACCCCCCCCCCATGTCTTGCTCATTTCCCTCACACTTGAATCTGATTCAAAACTCTCTAAGTGGAAGTTTATACACTTCCTACCTGAGAGTGAATCGGGTCAAGTACTTGCGGGGACCCTCTGTAAGTATTCCTTCGTTCTTTTCTTTTGTTTTAGCGTTAAAGTCAAACTGCGTTTGACTTTCTGCATTGACCAGTTTATGGTCAATGCGAAGTTCGTTTGAACTTCATAACGTGAGCGTAATCACGATGGTTATAGTCCCTAGTGACTATACCTACTGATTACCACGTTATCTAGGCTCAGTGACGAGTCGTAGTTTCGGGCAAAATGCGTGTTCTCGCGTATTTTGTAACCAAACTACTCTAGGGTATCAAAACCGTTTGTTTTGATACCAAACCTGTTTTCTAACTTAACTAAACATGTCCTAGCATGTTTAGCTCGTCACTTTTAGATTTGTGCTTGTTTAGGGTCGTAAAGGTAAGTGATCTAATCAATCGTTTATACTTTCGAACCCGACCCATTTGGTCGATCATTAGGATTCAACCAAATATACTAAGTGACCATAGTTGTATAGGGAATAACCTTCCGAGGTTATACCTTATGGTCACGTCGTTTAAGTAGTCATATGATAGGTAGCATATATGCCTTAGGTAAATTACCAAAATACCCTTTTTGAACTAAAATTCATTTTTAGCTTATGTAACATAACTTTTGCCATGTAAACTGATTTAACAACAATATTAAACATGTTAAGGCATATCTTACTTGTCATAGGGCTAGTTAGGCGTTCCGAACGCGTTTTACGCGAACGACGCGTTAAAGTAGCATAAGCTACCTAAACGGGTCATAACGGGTCAGAAGCACTTAGGATAAGTTTCGTTTTAGTATGTAGGATTTGTCAAACCATATTACATGAGTTCCTACACTCATTTGGTTTACGAACCTTCATACTACCCGATCCTCCGATTAGGTCCGGTTATTAATGTAGTTACCTATATTAGGTGCCGTTTGAATCCGTGATCTTCTAGCTTTGCTTGGTGGATATCTAAAGTCTATTGAGCAACCCCAAGTGAGTACATAGACCCCTCTTTTACTGTTTTCCAAACTGTTTTGGGGTGAAACACATGTGCCTACTTGTTACTTTCATGCTTTCCATGTTTTCACATCATATACCTGCTATGTTCGTTAGTACATTATAGTACATGATTTCATTACATTCCATGCTATGTATACCCATTGTGTGCATACTTATTACATCGTTTTACATTACATTTCTGCTATGTATGTTAACTGATAGCATGCTAGCACATTGATTTACATGACTTTTCTGCCTTGTATGTTAACTTAGCATACTTAGTACATTTGTTTTCATCACATGCTTACATTTTGTTATGACATTTGGTTTGATTACAATGGTTTCAAAAACAATTACAATGATTTCAAGAACTATTTCAATAAAGTGAACAAACTTGTTGGTGGTAGTTACATAACCAATGACATTCATTAGCAATGATCAAGCCGACCAGTATTAGGTTATGGTACCATAGGATCTGACAAATCCCGTTATTCTCTATACCCATGGTTATGTGTGGGTATTTTGGGTAATGACTGAATCTGTAATTATTAATTTACCCTTTGGTAAGGGTTTGTTAAGAACGAGAACGAGTTGGAACGATGAACGAGTCAAGAAGGTTTGAATGTTATTAGAAAATCGACCATAAAGTAGTTTCACAATTAAAACAAGAACGATTTGAACGATTAAAACAACAAGAACGATTTGAACGATTTCACAAAATGCTTTAACGATTGGGTAAACATTTGAACATGATTTACATTTGATCATGCATTTCCACGAAACATAGTATTGATTTAAACCAAGTTTTACTTCAATACTTTGTTTTGTGCGTTTCACCTATGGTTTAGTTGATGCATTTCACTAGCCATACATATCATTTTGGTTACACATTACATGGTTTACATTTGACACAAACACTTTTGACATTGGTTATACATAACGTGATTTGCATCTTGACATGAACATTTTGACATATTATTCCAATACATTTGGCAGTGGGTTTACACATAGACATCTTACATTGTTGGTTTGGTTTGAGTAAGTGATTTAAGTAACGAGGCGTGTGTAATATGATATAAGCATGGTGGATACGCCGCTGGTACTTCCTATATATAAGTGCTTATATGGTATTACATATCGTAGCGTTGTTTAAATCATTTCAATCTAGACATATAACATTTTATACAAATAACATACTTTTCACAATACATTGTTTTACAAACAACTTAACTTATACAAACTCATTTTACATGGTTATTCATTTAACCATACATTATTCTCTTATTTATACATATCATCTGATCTTATCGTTTTTCAAATGATTTACAAGACAAAGCAAATTACAAGGTTCATGACTGACTTTTGCTAAACAACATTTTTTTTCTAAACTTATAAGTCATGAATCCAATTTTCACAAACCTATGTACTCGCCGGCATTTTTATGCTGACGTACCTATTTTCACATGTGTTTCAGGAAATGAAGCATAGGATTGATCAAGATACACTTAGGCGGACATGGGCCTTAGTGACAATAAAAGATGCAGACTATTTATTTATGTTATGTTTCTTTGATTATCAAGACATTGTAACTCTTTTATTCAATAAAACAGTATTTCAATTTCCATGTGTTATGAAACAATGATTCTGTTACAACACTCCCCGATGTTTCCGCCATGTTTTGTTGTTTTACGTGGTCGGGGTGTGACACAGACTGCCTTCATGGCAAATGTCTCAGCCTCTACGAGTCAGGTAAATTCTAATACTCCTGCTCCTAGTGTTTGTAATGTTTGTGCTGATTTGAAGCTTGAATCTAAAAAGCTTCATAGTCATAATCAAAGTTTGGTTGTTGAAATGTCGAAGTGCAAAGAGGCAAATATGGCTCTGGTTAGAAACGAAAAGGAGTTTAAATCTATAATTGAAACTTTAAAGAAAAGTGTTTCCGAAGTGACCAAAACTGTTTATTATAAACAAGTTAGTATTAACAATTACATTAACATAGTTGAGGAAACCAAAAAAGAACTAGCCATTTCCAAATGCGAGCATGATGCAATCAAGCTCAAGTTGGAGTGTTATTCTAACTCCCGATTTGTGCTCGATCACATTATTGACGTTCAGCAACTGAAGGGAAACAAGAAAGGTGTTGGGTATAAGAAGTGTCCGCCTCCTTTAAGACATAATTATACCTATATGCCTGATGAAGAAGAAATGCCACGGTTTGAGCCCAGTGTGCCTCTCGATTATGAGGAAGTTACCACTGGCCTAGGCTTCAAATCGGAAAATTCTTCAAGAACATCATCTGATCAAACAGAAACTTCAACATCTACGAAACAAAGTCCTCCAATCATTGAGGACTATGAGTCGTCTAATGATGAACCAGAATCAGATATGAGTGATCAGGATAAATCACTTGACAAGATGAAAGGAGTAGAAGTTCCAATTGAGAATCATATTCTATGTGATCCTCCTACTCCTGCTGTTCAACCAGTTGTCAAACAAGTGATAGATCCTGTCAAGAATGACAAGAAATCTGTGTCTACTGTTAAAAGTAATAACGTGTTGTACACTTTGGTTGGTGATTCTAAAATCTATTCAAATCACGATTTTCCAATTAAAAATGTCAATCCATCTTCGATTGATCAAGTTTTTGAAAATAATACAAACAAGTTTTTCGGAATGACAATTCCAGGAGTCATTGTAACTCAATGTGACCCAATTCCAAAAGCTGAAATCAAGAAACAATTTGGAAATAAAAAATCACCAACAAAGCAACAACCTATTGCTGCTAAGGGTAAATAACCAGAAAAGCGAGCTCAAAAGCCTAATGTTTCTCAATCTAAATTTGAAACAAAAGGAGCTCGTTATCAGAAGAAAAACAGTAATGTCAGATTTGTAGAATCGAAGGGTACGTATAAAATTGAGACTTTTGAAAACAAGTCAAACACCGATTTTGTACAACAAGTCAAAATTTTAAAACGTGATAGCCAAAACAATTACACTCAACATACAAATGGGTGTGATGAAAAAGCAAGTACCTCGGGTTCTACGGGTTTGACATCTGTTCCTCGATCGGATTCTCCTAAGTTTGTGGAAAGGAGAACATGTTTTAAATGTGGGGAGTTTGGGCATATCATTAAGAACTGCTCAAACACTCCAAAAGATAAATTTGTTGAGAAAGCACCACCTGAAAAGGTTCACCCTCAACGTCGTCCCGTTTCACCAAAACATGATAAAAGAACTGTTAAGGAACAAGAAACGAAGCAACGACGTCAAAACGTCAAAGCTGTTGAAAAGGCTTTAAAATCTGAAGTCAAAACGGTCAACAAGGAACCAAGTTCTTCACAATTTTTAAAACCAGAAGTTTTTGAATCTGTTCATAAAAATGTATCTGGTAAAGCAATTAAAACTTGGAAACCTAAGACGGGTGAAAATTCAGGGGGAGGTGTTGTGTTACAAAATCATCAAGAAATCGAGATCATCTTTCGTGATGCTCAGGGACGACCCAAGACCACTAAGGCTTGGGTCCCAATCCTCAACTGATCATTGATGATATGTGCAGGGTGTTCCAGGAGGAACTATTAATAGTCATTGGATTGTTGATAGTGGAGCATCTAGGCGCATGACAGGCGACTTACGGCTTCTATATGATGTGAGAAATATTAGAGGAGGCTATGTCGCGTTTGCTGGAGACAAAGGCGGATACATCACTGGAAAGGGAATGATCTCCAATGGTGTTGTGTGTTTTGATAAGATCAATTATGTTCGTCAAATTGATCATAATCTTCTCAGTGTTTCGCAGATATGCGATAAGAAGTTCACCGTGCATTTTGATGATGCCGGTTGTTATGTGCTGAAACCTGGTTTCAAAATTCCAGAAGACTGGATTCTCTTATCGGCTCCAAGAGTTAATGATCTTTATATTCTTGATATGAGCCAAGCGATTACGACTTCTGCACAAGTCACATGTTTTGTCTCAAAAGCAACGGAGAAGGAGTCTATATCTTGGCACAGAAGAATGGGGCACATTCACTTAAGAAAAATGAACCATTTGGTGAAAAATAATCTTGTGAATGGCGTGCCCGTGAGAAGTTTTCATCTACAAGATATCTGTGTTTCGTGCCAGAAAGGGAAACAAACAAAGAAGTCTCACCCTCTGAAGAAAATCAACACTGTTAGCATGCCTCTCAAACGTCTTCATATGGACCTCTTTGGACCTATGAGACACAAGACAACATTCGGGGATGCTTATTGTTTAGTGGTTACTGATGATTATTCTAGATTTTCTTGGGTAGCTTTTATGGCACACAAGAGTGATACTCCTGGCATTCTCAAGGATCTTCTTACAATGTTGGAAAATATCTACTCGTTGAAAGTTAAGAGGATCAGAAGCGACAATGGAACTGAATTCAAGAACCGTGTGATGGATGAGTTCTGTACTTCTAAGGGCATTCTTCATGAATACAGTTCTCGATACACTTCACAATAAAACGGTGTCGCGGAGAGGAAGAATCGGACGATAATTGAAACTGCAAGAACGATGTTGGTAGAGTCGGAGCTTCCTGTTCAGTTCTGGGGGGAGGCTGTGTCGACTGCTTGCTACACATTAAACCGAGTTCTTACAGTTAAGAGACATGGCAAGACTTGTTTCGAAATTCTACAGAAAAGGAAACCGGATCTCTCATTTCTAGAACCTTTTGGCGGTCCATGCACTATGATTGAGCCGGATGGAAAGTTTGGCGCGAAAGCTATCGAGGGTTTCTTCCTTGGATATGCTACTCCGAATTTTCGCGTATGGAATCTGGCTACCAAAAAGATTGAGCTATGGAGTGAAGTAAGGGTTCAAAGGTATACAAGTCCTGTTAGGGCTCCGGGTGATCCTTGGATGTTCGACTACGATGGGCTATTCGACTCCTTTAATCTGCCAACCTTTGACGAAGATTCTACAGCTGCTAGAATGTTATTTGATAGTTACAACGCTGCTGACTCGCCTTTGGTTAGACCTGTTATTGTTAACCCCCAAGGTTCTAATTCGGTTAACAACACAGTTCAAAATGAAGTATTTGAAGAAGCTACTGAGTACAATGAGACATCGGAAGATGATGAATATCTTGATGCGACTGAAGGCTCTTCAGCTCCAGTTGCTCCTGTTCAGGGTACTTCTGTTGAAACTCCTCATGTGCAGGATGTTGATACTGCTGAAGGAAATGCATCCACTTCTACGCATATTCCAGGTGTGGAGTTGGTTGTTGATCTTAATATTAATAATTTGGGTGTTAATGCTCGTGTTCCTGAAAATCCGGAAATGAGAATTCACGATACCCATCCACAACAGAACATTATTGGAGATGTCCAACGCGGGGTGCAGACGCGTAATCAGCTAAGAAACAACCAGAGTGCTGGTTTGTATTCAGCCATTAGAGAATCGGGTTTTCAAAATGATTGGTCCTTCGCGTATTATGTTTCACAAGAAGAACCGAAATCTTGGAAAGAAGCCTTAAAGGATAATTCTTGGGTTGAAGCAATGCAAGAGGAACTACAACAGTTCCAGAAATTGGGTGTTTGGAGACTTGTTGAAAAACCCGACAACTACAAGAAAATTGGCACCCGTTGGGTTTACAAGTGAAAAAAGGATGATCGTGGAGTGGTCATTCGCAACAAGGCGAGATTGGTTGTTCAGGGCTTTCGTCAAATTGAAGGCATTGATTGCAACGAGGTTTATGCACCAGTTGCTCGTCTGGAGGCTATTCGGATCTTTCTAGCTTATGCTTCTTTTAAAGGATTCAAAGTCTATCAGATGGACGTTAAAAGCGCATTCTTACATGGTATTGTTGAAGAAGAGGTTTATGTCGAACAACCTCCAGGTTTTGAAGATCCTATCCATCCCGATCGGGTTTGGTTGCTCAACAAAGCTCTCTACGGGTTACATCAAGCACCGAGAGCTTGGTATGTAACCTTATCTACTTATCTGCTGGAGAACGGTTTTCGCCGGAGTCTTATCGACTGTACTCTTTTCATCAAGGAACAGGATGGAGATCTTTTGTTGGTACAGGTATACGGTGATGATATCATTTTTGGTTCTACTAACGATACTTTGTGGAGGCAATTTGAACGTGTTATGCAGGAAAAGTTTGAAATGAGCACAATGGGAGAGATGAATTTCTTTTTGGGCCTACAAGTTCAACAAACTGAGTCTGGGATATTCATCCATCAGACTAAATATGTTGGAGACATCTTGAGCCGATTCCAGATGTCTGATGCAATGCCCACTAGTACCCCACTTCCGACTAATCACGGGATTACTCCGGACTTGAAGGGTGAAAGTGTCAACTCTTCCTATTATCGCGCTATGATTGGATCTCTCATGTATCTCACAGCATCGAGGCCTGACATCATGTATCCAACGTCCCTGCTTGCAAGAAACCAAGCCAACCCAAAAGCATCTCATCTTGGAGCTGTTAAAAGGATTTTTCGCTATCTGAAAGGTTGCCCGGACACCGGTCTCTGGTACCCTAAGGATGATAGTTTTGACTTGGTTGCTTTTAGTGATTCAGATTTCGGAGGATGCAAAATAGATGGGAAATCCACAACGGCTGGATGTCAATTCATAGGAAGTCACTTAGTCACGTGGCAGTGCAAGAAGCAAACTTGTGTTGCTACATCAACTTGTGAAGCTGAATACATTGCTGCCTCAAGTTGTTGCTCTCAGGTTCTATGGATCCAGCAACAAATGCGCGACTACGGTTTTGAATTCCAATCTACCTCTATTTTTGTCGATAATAATGCTGCTTTATCTATCACTAGAAATCCTGTCCAACACTCCAAGACCAAGCACATCGAAATTAAGTATCACTTCATACGTGATTGTTTTGACAAAAGATTAATCGATGTTGTTAAAATCCACACTGATGAACAGTGTGCTGACCTGTTTACAAAAGCTTTTGACAAATCTCGTTTTGACTATCTTTTATTGGTCAATGGTATTAAGGTGAAACAAGAGTAAACTTCTGTCGGCTGATCGTTTTTGTAAATATTTTCTTAAGCCTCAAAAATCCAAAAAGATTTTTAGTTTATTTATCTTTTCGCATTTTAGGGGGAGAAATTTCAGAAAATACAAAAACATGTGAAAATTCAAAAATCCAAAAATATGTTGTTTACTTTCTATCTTTTATTTTGAAAAATCAAAAATTCAAAAACAATAGAAAACCAAAAATGAGTTTCTTGGAGAAAAGAAGAGAAAGTGATGATATACACTGGTGTGGTCTGTCAATATGGTCAAAAGAAAAAGAAAAATTGAAAAATGATAAGTAGCTTTACTAACGATGTATCGGTAGGCTCACAATCAGACTAAAATGTGCAGGATGATATAAACCTAACAGACTTCAAGTCAGGTGGGAACCATTCATTGGCATATGGTCTTGGTACCGAAATTTCGTTTGAGAGATTGCTGAGGTTCTGAGATATTCGGTCTTTATGCTGTCTTATCATCTGGGTATCATGGTTGTATCAAACTGTAAAATAACGGAGACGAAGTCTAGATCTTCCATGATACTATACATACGTGTACATATTGCATTCGACCTCAATAAGTAATCAACAATCACATGACCACAAAATAGGTGATTAAATATCACAGATTCTTTCCGGGAGTCAAGTTCGTCTCTCTGCTGTACTAAAGTACTGACCTGTTCACGGACTTGCTCATGTGCCCTCATGCAGCGAAAATCAAGTTCCTAATCAATAAGTGATTCTATCACATAGGGCTTGTTTTCAATCAAAATAAGTGAGTTTCTCACATCTTTTATACGGTCAAACAGATGATAAGTAGTATACTGTAACACCCCAAAAACCCTAATATTTATATTCGTTAAATATTATGTGGTACATCAAGAAATAAATGACTAGGTTATTTAACCTAGTTATGAGTATGGTAGAAACAACTAAAGGATGAGAGTTGTGGCAATTATAATGAGTGGCAAACTTGAGGGACCAAAATGGGGAAAGATGAAACTTGAATTAATATATGAAAAATACACCCACAAACACACATAATCGTGTGTTCTAGAAAGAGCAGGAGCTCTTATGGAGCGAAAACCCTAATCATGGAAAATCACCAAATTGAAAGGCTAAACTAAGCTTAAATTCACAACCGAGCATGGATTAATAATCACCTTCACGAGGGGATCATAAGGTATGTCTTAAAAGATATATTGGTGATTATGCACGAAGTGGGTTATGTTGTAAATCGCGAATTGGTATGAAATTGATCATGTATAAGGGTTAGAATCATCATATAGAACATAGGTTATGTATGGTTTGTGTTAATTTGATGATTAGTGGTGAAACCCATTAGTTATGGTGATGATGATGACTTGAATGATCACCCATGTCCAATTCTTGCTTAATATTGATGTATTTTGATGTGTATGATAGATTCTTGTTAGAGGAATTGAAAGATATGTGATACTAGTATGTTTGATGTTTATGCATGAATGATTCATGTTGATTAGAAGGAGGAATTTGATGAATTATGTATGAGATTAGGAGATTGTGCATGAATTAGTTGTACTTTATGTTTAAAAGGTAGTACATACACCAAGGGTATGATGAAATTAGAGATAATTGAGTTTAGATCACTAGTAAGTGATTAATAATGAAGTTATGAAGTGGGTTTTAGATAATGTGATGTAAATGGATGATTTACTTATGTTAATGATGTTTGGAATCATACTTGGGTGTGAATGTTTAAAGAAATCGGATAAGAAATGATAAATTAGCATGTTATAAGGTTGAATGATAAATTCCATATAAAATCCATGTAATGAAAAGGTTGTGATGAATGATGAATAAGCTAACTATCTTGAGAATGATATATGATAGATGATGCTTGATAAGCGACATGGAAGCTTGGGAAAGAAGCGGGTCAAATGGAACTTATGTGCACGGGAAGCGTACTCGGATGCAAGGTAAGTAAGCTTACACCCTTTTTGTAGAATATTTATTCGTTGTATTGATTACGAACATGGTAAGTAAACATGTGAAGTATGATGTTCTGACAAGTATTTGATACGGGTCGGAATATGTGGGTATGATAAGGAAATTAAAGTTGATGTTTAAAAAGGGTAAAATGGACATTTGGAATTAACGGGTCAAATGGTGGAGATGTCACCATTTGGCATTATCGACTAATGAATGGTTTTGTCAAGTATTATGAATTCACAGATTTAATAGCGAAAGGATCTCCTTGTTATCATCTAACAATTTGGTGGACGAAGTATTAAACGGATCTTAGCTTTGATCCGAGCAAGGTATGTGTGTTTAAAGTTGTAGTTAAGTGATAGGGATGGTTGAATGTGCAATGAAGTCCTTTGTTGTAAAGGATGGAGCGAAGTTGACAAAAATTCCCTTGATAGGTATATCGGGCAAACGACTTTAAAAGGTTGTTTAGAAACAAGCCATTAGATTAAATGATTACTTTGGACATGTATGAAAGCGAAAAGTATGATCCTTGCGAGTCAAAGTCCTTAAAATTACGTAAATACCCTTAACGGGTCAAAATAACATTTAAGTGGAAATGGGTTGGGATGTTGAAAAAAACCCGTGATTGGGACCTTATATGATAGACGACGTTGAAATTATAAGGTTCATGAGGAATTTAGGTCAAACAATCAAGTTATGTTGATAAATGCATGAACGGGTCAAAATTTGGTAAAAGAGTAATAAGCCGAAGGCTTAAAAGTCATAAAATTCGGTAGTCCAAATATTGTATTTTTCACTCCATGTGATGGAGAATTAAATTACGGTCGCGTAGGAAAAAGAATCAAGTAAAACGGATAAACGGTTTGAAAGTTACGGCCGTTTTCGTAAAAATAATAAGCCGAAAACGTATAAGTTAAGAATTTCCTTAACCCGGATGTTAAATTTCAAGTTCACATGATAGAATGTTAATTTACGATCATGTAGGAAGAAACGGGAGGTAAAACGGATAAACGGTTTGAAAGTTACGGCCGTTTTCGTAAAAAGGATTAAACCGGTAAATCTGTAGCTGGGCTGCAGCGTAACCTACGGCTCAGCCGTAGGCTACGGTACTGGAAGGGCTGTTTTGTTGATTAATTTGTAGCTGGGCTGCAGCGTAACCTACGGCTCAGCCGTAGGCTACGGTACTGGAGGGGCTGTTTTGTGGATTATTAATGGACTGTAAGCTATGGTCTGTAGACGGTAGCCTACGATAGGATTGATAAAATTGTTATATGTTGTTGTTTGATGGTGTATGAGGTAAATTATGATATTTAACAACTTTTTACACTTATAATACTAACATTTAAAGTTTTTTTAAATGTGGTTTGGGTCTCTAAGTATAGGGAACTCATTCTAATCAATTTCTAAAGCCTTATAAACAATGTTAAGATAAATTTGATGTTAAGAAAGATAAGGGAAGGCATGTATATTTATGAAAGGATGAGCATGTAAATCGTTGTGATAAAAGATTATGATCTACACGATACGGTATGATCGTCAAGGACGATGATGTATAAAGTATGCATTATAAAGTGAATGTAATATGCTAACATGAGTTTCAATATGATGAAGAGATGTGAAAAGTCAAGGAGGAAACTTATTTATGTTTATAATGTGTGCTAACGTTATGAATGTATGTGGTGAGCGCAGGTTGATCGGGTCACGGAGGATTAACAAGGGACAGAGATCATTGACCGAGTCACATGAAGCATTGTACGGGGTTGTCTGAGAATGTAACTTGTTATACATAAGTTATGTTTTATTCTATAAATGAGTTAGATTGATGTATTCAATATAAAAGAGTTGTTTTAAAAATGAACTTTCAAGTAAGACATAAGGTTTATAATGAAAGAAATTTTATGACACGAATATTTCGCTGCGACTTTTTTTGAGAAATACGAACTAGGGTCTTACAAGTTGGTATCAGAGCCCTGGTTTGAGAGAATCAAGTACGAGAAGATAAATACTTGAACTCAAACATGTGTGCTCTTGTGATAAGGAACTCGTACAATCCTTGACTCGATCAAGATCTAAAGGTAGAAATGGAATGAAAGCATGTATGTATACATTCATATAAAGAAACTAACGGTTTCGTATGTGCCAGGTAAGCTTAAAAGTTTGAAGAGGATGATCCGTGAATACAGTCTAAGATGGTTGCTAAGGCAGGCAATGATGCGAATGGACAGACGGACCCCAGGTACACAATGTAAATATGTATGGATACCGTTGTTAAAAGAAAAAGGAAGAAGTCTCCTTGGGAGGGTAAGTACTAAACGGAAGACAACGATATTGTCTTGGTAAGATTGTAAAAATGTAGCACGAACTGAGACCCACTAATGCGGACATAAGGCGATGATTACCTGAAGGCACGAAATTAGTATGTGAATTTCGCACCTGGCCAGTACGCAAGTAGCATATGACGTTCGTGAGACCGTGGTAATTATCGCAGGTATTTCCGTTAGAATTGGGTAGCAGGTGGGCGTGCGGGTGAAGTGGGTAGTAAGACTCTCGGGAAATTGAGAGTACTATGTAGGAATGAAAAACATGAATGATAAGAATTAAGAATGTTGAATCCGTAAGAGAGTACGGATCAACAAGATATGAATGAAATGATTGAATCCGCGAGACGGATTCAAGGAATGAAAGGTATGAATGAAATGTTTGAATCCGCGAGACGGATTCAAAGAATGAAAGGTGTGAATGCAATGTTTGAATCCGCGAGACGGATTCAAGGTATGAAATGCATGAAGGGAATGTTCGAAACCGCTAGATGGATTCAAGGTATGAAATGCATGAAGGGAATGTTCGAAACCGCTAGACGGATTCAAAACATAGAAATAATGAAAGGTATGGATGCTACGATTGTGTCCGCAGGACGAGTTTAAAATATAGAAATGATGAAAATAGCCCACATCGCAATGTGTCAATAGTTTGACCGTGGTTGTGTCAAACGAATCATGTGAGTAAATGTAAAGTAACTGAATGAAAGAATGATCATGATTGGCACGCAAACCTAAATTTAAATTTTAAAACGAAAGAAAGAAGTTTTGAATAAGTTATGTGTTAAATGTGCTGGTAATCGACTATTAGGAGTCAAAATGAATGACGGGCTAATGCCCGGACAATGATTTAAGTACGCACAAGAAGGGTAAGTTTTGTTAAGAATGCCGAAATGATGTAATGAATGTTTGAATGAAAAAGTGCTAACTGTTAAATTTGTTGACGATAATGTTAGAACCTAGAGGTGATGAAACCCATCGATTTGGTGGGAGGTTGTGCACGAGCGAAGACACCTTACATGGATAAATGAAATCTGGCCTGGTATGGCTAGTACTCGTGAAGAAGCGGATAGATCTGGTTTGCGGACCGTTGAATTATGCAAAGAAACCGAGGTTAGTAAAATGTGTAATTCATGTTGGATAGGTATGAATTGGTAGGTTGAGAAAGACCTACGAAATGACTGATAGGATATGTATGGTATAGTATGGAATGTTTAATTTTTAACAATTGACATAAAAAGAAAGTATGTCATAAAAAAAAGTAAATTTCAAAAGTTTGAGTGGGAAATTTTGAGTATTTATTAAACTTTGGTATGATGAATTTGCACGACATGTTTACTTAGGTAGATTAAGTAATGCAGGAATTGAGAGTAATGGTAATGTAAAAGGTAATGGGATGATTTGAAGGTAACGTGAGAGTATGTACAATACTAATAACTATAGGAAACGTAGAATGATGTTAACGTTGGAGTTAAAGCGTGTATATGTGACTATGAAATAATAGTTTTGTTGCGATAACAAAATGAGAACTAAATGTTATATGGTATATGTATAAAATATAATCTAAGATGTGGGATGAAAGTATTAGATCCGTTATAACGGATCATACGAATGTAAGTACGATAATAAGTGTAAAGAAGTATGTATATTGCCCCACTACAAACGGGCCAAGGAAATGAGAATGTATGTAAAGGTAAAGTATGAAAAGTATGGACTTGTTAGAAAAAAAAAGTCAATTATATGAATGGTTATGAATTGAGAATGGATAGCTACTTAGCATTATGACGTACCTATCAAAGTTAAACATAGAGGTGTATGTATAAATTTCGAAGTAAGAGTGTAACATCGATAAAAATAATATGAATATTGGAAATGAACAAAAAGGGATGTTATTAATAGGACGCTGGAATTGTTTCAAGAAAACAAAACGATATATATTGCACATGATATACAAGTAATAGAATGATGAATGAACCATTAGCTAAGAAGTACGTTAGAAGCTAGCGCTATTTAGTGAAAGTGACACTAATAAGAACTCTGGGACGGGTTCTTGAAGATAGAAGGTCGTCATTAGATGGGCACGTGGTCTTGTTGATGGGCCGGGAAAGAAAAGATAGTTAATGTTAGATGAAGTGAGAAAGGTTTCGGGGACGAAACCTCTTTTAAGGGGGGTAGACTTGTAACACCCCAAAAACCCGAATATTTATATTCGTTAAATATTATGATATGGTACATCAAGAAATAAATGACTAGGTTATTTAACCTAGTTATGAGTATGGTAGAAACAACTAAAGGATGAGAGTTGTGGCAATTATAATGAGTGGCAAACTTGAGGGACCAAAATGGGGAAAGATGAAACTTGAATTAATATATGAAAAATACACCCACAAACACACATAATCGTGTGTTCTAGAAAGAGCAGGAGCTCTTATGGAGCCAAAACCCTAATCATGGAAAATCACCAAATTGAAAGGCTAAACTAAGCTTAAATTCACAACCAAGCATGGATTAATAATCACCTTCACGAGGGGATCATAAGGTATGTCTTAAAAGATAGATTGGTGATTATGCACGAAGTAAGTTATGTTGCAAATCGCGAATTGGTATGAAATTGATCATGTATAAGGGTTAGAATCATCATATAGAACATAGGTTATGTATGGTTTGTGTTAATTTGATGATTAGTGGTGAAACCCATTAGTTATGGTGATGATGATGACTTGAATGATCACCCATGTCCAATTCTTGCTTAATATTGATGTATTTTGATGTGTATGATAGATTCTTGTTACAGGAATTGAAAGATATGTGATACTAGTATGTTTGATGTTTATGCATGAATGATTCATGTTGATTAGAAGGAGGAATTTGATGAATTATGTATGAGATTAGGAGATTGTGCATGAATTAGTTGTACTTTATGTTTAAAAGGTAGTACATACACCAAGGGTATGATGAAATTAGAGATAATTGAGTTTAGATCACTAGTAAGTGATTAATAATGAAGTTATGAAGTGGGTTTTAGATAATGTGATGTAAATGGATGATTTACTTATGTTAATGATGTTTGGAATCATACTTGGGTGTGAATGTTTAAAGAAATCGGATAAGAAATGATAAATTAGCATGTTATAAGGTTGAATGATAAATTCCATATAAAATCCATGTAATGAAAAGGTTGTGATGAATGATGAATAAGCTAACTATCTTGAGAATGATATATGATAGATGATGCTTGATAAGCGACATGGAAGCTTGGGAAAGAAGCGGGTCAAATGGAACTTATGTGCACGGGAAGCGTACTCGGATGCAAGGTAAGTAAGCTTACACCCTTTTTGTAGAATATTTATTCGTTGTATTGATTACGAACATGGTAAGTAAACATGTGAAGTATGATGTTCTGACAAGTATTTGATACGGGTCGGAATATGTGGGTATGATAAGGAAATTAAAGTTGATGTTTAAAAAGGGTAAAATGGACATTTGGAATTAACGGGTCAAATGGTGGAGATGTCACCATTTGGCATTATCGACTAATGAATGGTTTTGTCAAGTATTATGAATTCACAGATTTAATAGCGAAAGGATCTCCTTGTTATCATCTAACAATTTGGTGGACGAAGTATTAAACGGATCTTAGCTTTGATCCGAGCAAGGTATGTGTGTTTAAAGTTGTAGTTAAGTGATAGGGATGGTTGAATGTGCAATGAAGTCCTTTGTTGTAAAGGATGGAGCGAAGTTGACAAAAATTCCCTTGATAGGTATATCGGGCAAACGACTTTAAAAGGTTGTTTAGAAACAAGCCATTAGATTAAATGATTACTTTGGACATGTATGAAAGCGAAAAGTATGATCCTTGCGAGTCAAAGTCCTTAAAATTACGTAAATACCCTTAACGGGTCAAAATAACATTTAAGTGGAAATGGGTTGGGATGTTGAAAAAAACCCGTGATTGGGACCTTATATGATAGACGACGTTGAAATTATAAGGTTCATGAGGAATTTAGGTCAAACAATCAAGTTATGTTGATAAATGCATGAACGGGTCAAAATTTGGTAAAAGAGTAATAAGCCGAAGGCTTAAAAGTCATAAAATTCGGTAGTCCAAATATTGTATTTTTCACTCCATGTGATGGAGAATTAAATTACGGTCGCGTAGGAAAAAGAATCAAGTAAAACGGATAAACGGTTTGAAAGTTACGGCCGTTTTCGTAAAAATAATAAGCCGAAAACGTATAAGTTAAGAATTTCCTTAACCCGGATGTTAAATTTCAAGTTCACATGATAGAATGTTAATTTACGATCATGTAGGAAGAAATGGGAGGTAAAACGGATAAACGGTTTGAAAGTTACGGCCGTTTTCGTAAAAAAGGATTAAACCGGTAAATCTGTAGCTGGGCTGCAGCGTAACCTACGGCTCAGCCGTAGGCTACGGTACTGGAAGGGTTGTTTTGTTGATTAATTTGTAGCTGGGCTGCAGCGTAACCTACGGATCAGCCGTAGGCTACGGTACTGGAGGGGCTGTTTTGTGGATTATTAATGGACTGTAAGCTACGGTCTGTAGACGGTAGCCTACGACAGGATTGATGAAATTGTTATATGTTGTTGTTTGATGGTGTATGAGGTAAATTATGATATTTAACAACTTTTTACACTTATAATACTAACATTTAATGTTTTTTTAAATGTGGTTTGGGTCTCTAAGTATAGGGAACTCATTCTAATCAATTTCTAAAGCCTTATAAACAATGTTAAGATAAATTTGATGTTAAGAAAGATAAGGGAAGGCATGTATATTTATGAAAGGATGAGCATGTAAATCGTTGTGATAAAAGATTATGATCTACACGATACGGTATGATCGTCAAGGACGATGATGTATAAAGTATGCATTATAAAGTGAATGTAATATGCTAACATGAGTTTCAATATGATGAAGAGATGTGAAAAGTCAAGGAGGAAACTTATTTATGTTTATAATGTGTGCTAACGTTATGAATGTATGTGGTGAGCGCAGGTTGATCGGGTCACGGAGGATTAACAAGGGACAGAGATCATGGACCGAGTCACATGAAGGATTGTACGGGGTTGTCTGAGAATGTAACTTGTTATACATAAGTTATGTTTTATTCTATAAATGAGTTAGATTGATGTATTCAATATAAAAGAGTTGTTTTAAAAATGAACTTTCAAGTAAGACATAAGGTTTATAATGAAAGAAATTTTATGACACGAATATTCCGCTGCGACTTTTTTTGACAAATACGAACTAGGGTCTTAAATATACTCACCGGTAAGATGAACTCTCGTGCATACCTTGATACGGGAATGTGTCGTGAGTGGATGTACACCGAAAAGTAAGTATAAATCTTATCGTAAATCATATCTCCTAATTATGATTACATCTGATAAGTTGAGCTTAGGTGGACAACAATACCGATAATTGTGGTAGACTACTTATCTAAAGCGTTAAACAGAAATCAGAAACCGTTTTGACAAAGACCGTAAGCTGGTAATGATTCTCTTACCTTGAAACTCGAAAAAAAAAATTTGTTCACTGTACAAATTCTTTATGTTATTGTCTTTCGTTAGTTTAATGTACTTTAATTTGTGTTGTAGTGTAAGTTACTTGTTTTGATTAGCCGATGGTTGGTATCTCGAAGTTTTCTGCCGGAAGCCTGAAACCTACTTCATAACATGTCCTTGCATTTGAAAACTCAATCAGAATGGAAATCTGTTCAATTAAACAAAATCTGTTCAGTGTGCAAAATTTTCATGCCTGAGTGTTTTTGAAAATTGATGTTGACAAAACAAAGTATGGTCGACGAAACAAAATCTTATCGACGAAACACACATGGTCAAAGTCAAAGATTTCAATTTGGTCAACCTTGGTCAAACCTATTTTAAGTAGTCGACGAAACACTTCGTTTCGTCGAGGCTACGACGAAACGCAATGGCCCAGTTCTGTTTCGTCATGGGCTAAACTTTTAAAAACCAAGTCCAGCCCAACATGTCCGTTTCGTCGAGCCCAAGTTCCGTTTCGTCGAGATGTCCGTTTCGTCGTAATGAGTCGGTGTATATAAGGGGTCCCAGTGTTCAACTTTTTCAAAACCCCAACTGTTTGCCTTCTCTTTCACTCAAAACCCCATATCATCTGCAACTAACTCAATCTCTCAAATCCCTCATTTTTTCTTTGAAATTTACCAAAACTCAAAGTTATAAACAAGGATAGGTTTTCGTTATCGATCCTCAGATTTCGGGACCTACAAGTGGTATCACTTGTAGGTCCCGAAATCTGATTGTTGTTCACCGCTACCATCCTTCGATCACGATTTTCTTGATTGACATTGACATTGGAAGTATTTTTCTGATTTCTGAATGGGTTCTGATTGCCTTGTTTGCTTGGTCGGGTGCACTCACGTTTGAAGTGCCCCTTTTCGCCACAATTGAAACATGTAACCGCATCTTTATCAAACCCGTACTTTGTATCCTGCTTACTTTCCAAAGAACTTCTCCCTGTTCGAACCATAAAGTCCTTTGCCCTTCTAACAGCACTTGCGAACGCCCACTTTATATCCATCAACTCCATTTCATCACGGTTGATTTGTTGATAGTCTTCGTTGGTCAAATTAATGTTTCCAATTTGACCTGCAACCAAACCGCAGTAAGCACTGACCATTGTATTAATGAGTTCCATATGCTCCTTAGCTACTTCAATGCTAACATTTGAGAGGTTTGAAGTATCAACTCTGACTGTGTTAGGGTTTAGGGGTGGAGGATTGTTGGTATAATGAGCTTGCTGTTGTTGTGGTTGGGCTTGTGGTTGTGATGGTTGGGCTAGTGGTTGTGATGGTTGGGCTTGTGGTTGGGGTATAGATTGCGAAAGATAAGCACTTAGATCGAACTGTGGTTGAGTGGTGGTAACTTGAGGTAAAGGTATGGATTGTGAAAGATAAGCACTTAGATCGAACTGTGGAGATGGAGATGAGCTTGTATTGGATACAAACGCCGTTTGAAGCTTCGGTTGCTGAATGGAACTAGAACTAGATGAAGGACCAAAACCCTTCAAATACATTTCTGTGTTTTGAGGAGGTGTAATCCTTTTAGCTTTCTGAATTTCCTCTTCATTCTTGTGCTCCAACTTCTGAATGAATTCATAGAGAGTGCCATTGGCTGTATCCAGAGCGCCCGTATGCTTTAGAAGTTCAATGAATGGACTCCACTTAGGAGGTAGAGCATCAGCAAACCGTGCAATCATTTCCGGATGAGTTGCCTCAACTTTATAAGAACACATTTCACTAATCAAATGATAAAAACGAGAAGTCATATCATTTAGGGCTTCATTATCCAAGAATTGAAATGATTCAAACTCTTTCTTCAATAAATCATGGCGTATCTTTCTAGTAGCTGCATTTCCTTCTCCTCTCGCTACCAATGCATCCCATAAAGGTTTCGTGTTCTTACAATAGCCGAATTGATGATAGATTTCTTTGTGAAGCGCTTGTGTAAGAATAGCAAACGCCTTTTTCTCCAAGTCATAGGCTTTCTTGTCATTTTCAAGCATATTAGTAAAACCCGCTGAAGTTGATGCTGCTACTTCGAGTTCAAGGTTGAATGCAGTAGTAAAACAAGTCCAAAGTTCGGTGCGTTGCCCTTGAATGTATGTGTGGAAATGACCTTTCCATGTTGGAAAGTCGTTCATGTGATTCAACTTTGGTGGGCGATTGTTGCTGCCCGTTTCACTCTCGCTAAGCAAAAGATTCTGAATGCTTTGATTTTGATTCGACACCAATGCCCATTGACTTGAACTTATTGACTGTTGTTGTTGAGGTATGGAATTCGACATATATTCGGCCATCGAAGTGTGCTTTTGAGCTGGTCGAGGGTCCGTACTCCAATCCCACGGATTTGTACAACTCATGTTTGATATATGAACAACTGTACCTGATAAAACACTTGAAAACACAAAGTTAGAACACTTTTGCAAGTCCTCTGTATAAAATTGACAACAGATGACGACGAAACACTTTCCACGAAACGCTCCTGTTTCGTCGAAATATTTTATGACGAAACGCAATGTGTTTCGTCGAAATGTCCTATGACGAAACGCAAGTCTGTTTCGTCGCTTGTGCTTTTCGTCGTGGATAAGATTCAGACAAGTGGGTCAAGTGGGTGATAGTTGGTAAAAATTTTCAACTTAAATCATATCACTTACTGACACAGTACAAAATTTTCAACATACATCATGCCTGTTTAATCTAACAGTATGGTGAATAATATTTTAATCACTTTTAATCCTTTTATCAATTTCTTTTAATTGTAAATTCCAAGAATATCACAAGAACAGTTTGAAGGTTCTTTGAATATGTGAAGAACAAACCCAGAAAGTATGAGTTTTCCGGTCACTTAACAACTTTTCGAAACACGAATCCACACAAACTTTTACTGAAAACCCAGTTTATGTTATGAATAAGCAATGTAACAAAGGTTTCTAACAAAACTTTGGCAAATAAGCAAGAAACAAACAGATTTTTAAGCACTTTTTCCAGAAAATATGAGTTTTTCAAGAACAAGATTTCCAGAAAATCATAAACAACAGTTTTCAATACTTGATGAAAAACCAACTATGTTTGATTTTAAACAAGGATAAGAGCTAGGCTCTGATACCACTTGTAGGTCCCGAAATCTGAGGATCGATAACGAAAACCTATCCTTGTTTATAACAAACAATGTCACGGGTGCGGAATCCCCGTAACGATGCCAAATCAAACAAAGTGTAAAACACACGCGGAATAATCAACGAAACGCAATCTATTGATTAAAATGGGATGAGAACCAAGAACAACTGATACACACACAGTTTGACAGAATAACTTTAAGGGTATGCTCTCATCTAGTTTCAAAGTGAAACCAGAATGTTGTTTATATAGTAACATGGGCCTTAGCTTCGACGAAACACAAAGGGTTACGACGAAACAACATTGGGCCAAACATTGGGCGTGAATCAGCCCAACAGTCGACGAAACAACGGTTGTTTCGTCGCTGATGTCGACGAAACGAGTTGACTTGAAGACAATCTGTTTCGTCGTGAGGTGTTCGACGAAACTGACTTGTTTCGTCGAAGGCTGCATCATGTGACATGTTTGCTGCAAACAGACAGTTGCAGCAAACTTCATATGAACACAATAATAATGACAGTTTTACCCTTACATGCAACATGCATTGTTCGTATACATTACATACCAAATAGAGACAAAATAAGTCGGACACAAGCGGATAGGAGGATATCCGACTTGGTCGACTGCAAATACATACTCGATAAACGTTAAAAGACCGTACGAATTACAATGATTAACAAGACTAGTTACAGACACAAAAAGGTGCACCAACACAATAACAGGTCTAACCAATGGCGAGTCAGCAGCGTTGTCACTATCAAATAACATTCTAGCAGCTGCAGAATCTTCGTCAAAGGTTGGCAGATTAAAGGAGTCGAATAGCCCATCGTAGTCGAACATCCAAGGATCACCCGGAGCCCTAACAGGACTTGTGTACCTTTGAACCCTTACTTCACTCCATAGCTCAATCTTTTTGGTAGCCAGATTCCATACTCGAAAATTCGGAGTAGCATATCCAAGGAAGAAACCCTCGATAGCTTTCGCGCCAAACTTTCCATCCGGCTCAATTGTAACACCCCGTGTTTTCACGAGTGAAAGTCAAAGTCAAGGTCAAAGTCAACGACCGATTTCGCACGACTTGACTCGTAGAGATGTTTTTATTTTAGTTATATTTTGTGGAGTAAGTGTCGTACATTATAATAATCAAATCATGTTAATCGTATTTCAATCGACCTACGACCGTGAATGATAGGCAGTAACAATGCGATAAAGTTAATCAACTGACAACCAAGCTATGCTAATCAAATCGACATCGAACCGCAACTCGAATTGTGTATTTTAATTACTGTTTATACGTGTGCGTGTGCCTTACGTGTTACCTGTGCATGTTTATTTATGCTACGTGTGATATTCAAGCGAACTCAATCGAAACTCGAAGTCTAACTCGAACGCAATCGAACTCGAACCCGAATCCCGATCGAACCATATTATATACGAAGTAGTTGGGACTGAAAGTAATTTGATTAGGAAACCCTATCGAATCGCTCGCAAACGAAACCGAATCGTCATCGCATCCGGACGCTCCAATCAGTCGACATCCGGACGGATGGCCAATCCGCACGGATTGCCAATCCGCACGGATTGCCAATCCGCACGGATTGCCAATCCGCACGGATTGCCAATCCGGACGGATGACCAATCCGGACGGATAACCTATCCGGGTTACGTGCCATCCGCACGGATTACCCTCTTTCCCCTTTTAGCATCCTATAAATACCCGGGTCACTCTCCTAACTTTCCACTTTTGGCAAGTGACGTCCGACCCGCGCGTATTCTTCACCTTTTCTTCGATTTCTCTCAATCCAGGTAAGATCTCACTCTAAATCTTGTACATCCTTGATCTATGCACGATTCTACACATTTCAATCTTTCAAATCCTAACATTTCACTGAGAAATCATCAAGATTCGAGGTATTCTAGGGTGACGTCATCTTGAAGTTCTCAAGAACTTCAAGAATGACTTCATTCCACCAACAATAGCTCGGATCTAAACGATTTCCACAAGTTTTTACAATAACTTCACCTAAATCTAAACTTTTCAAAGGATAAAAGAGTTGAAAGAAATAAACTCAAGTTTTCTCCTTCTTTTACCCTCAAAAACGGTACGAACCGGATTGGTTCTAGTACTCTACTCGACAATAGTGATGCACTAGTCCTAGATCTGGATTCTATCCACAAGACACCTGATTTCGGGTTCAACCGGAATGACCGTTCTGAGTCGCCGACAGGCCAAGTTAGGGTGGTTCCTAACCGGTTTACTCATGCGAGTAAGAATACAATTCCAAGTGGTTGCCACGTAATCAGAACGTCTCGATAAACGACAACAGAGACCAAGAGTAGACGAACGGAACAGCCAGACGAGAGGCTGTCCGCACGGACAAGGTGTCCGCACGGACAAGCTGTCCGCACGGACAGACTATCCGGACGGATTGTCACCCGGACGAACTACCCTTGGGACCCACGTTCAAAACAAGGTTGAGTATCGACGAATGAATAATCCGGACGGACGACCTCTGAAAGGATTACTCTTCGGATCATGAGATACTAAGGCCTTGAAACAAATCCCAACATGATCATCCGCACGGACAGGTTACCCGTACGGACAGACTATCCGGACGGATTGTCACTATCCGTACGAGTAAGCTATCCGGACGGATTGCCGTTACCCGCACGGATTACCACCCGGGCGGATTCCCAAATTCTCTTAGTGACTCTGCCTTAAAAATGTTGTCCGCACGGACTGCCATCCGGACGGATTGTTGTCCGCACGAACGGCGTGAAAGGTAGAGGTACTTGGATGTTTTCTAAATCCTACAACGAAAACTTCAAAGCACAAGCCATCATACACAAACACACTTAGGAAGAAACAATCCACTCGAAAGGATATCCGCACGAGTAAGTTGTCCGTACGGACAAGTCATCCGCACGAGTGGGTAATCCGGACGGATTACCACTCGCACGGATAACCCATCCGGACAGACTTCCACACGCACGGATAACTAATCCGCACGAGTGACCATCCGAACAGAATGCCAACCGGACGGATGACTCACTCGCACGGACTACTGATCCGAACGATTGGCCATCCTACCCACTCTCATTCTGTATTGATTAGCGTACCACTTATCGTTATGCTATCGAATCTATTCAGGCTAACCGTACTCGCTGAAAAGCGCTCCCTTCAATCCATAATCACTGTGAGTATACTCGATCCCTTTTTGCTTTTAGCACTTTTGGGTGTTACATACGTTACGAATATTCAAAATACAACTATCACACTACTCAAGCTATTTTAACGCTAAACCATTAATGCATGTTATACGTGGCTTATGAATGCTTGTTTTTTATGTTTACACATGGAATGCTGTCTACCTGCCTTAGCAACGATAGTACTATAGTTTGGACTCAGCACCCGTTCGCACGGGGGTTGTTAAGGATCTTTTACTTGCATGGATTACGGTGGTAATCATGTATTGCGAACTGCCTCGGGCAGTCAACCCGCAGTCATTGGTATCGATGGATCTATGTCGATAACTAACGTGCTTCATTTCACTATGTGTACGTGCTGGTTATGCGTAAACGGATTCGAACTCTATATGCTAATATCAAACTTGTATGCTCACCTTTACATTATATGTATTGACTTTATTTTAACGTATGTGACAGGTGCTTAGGACGTACATGTGGTAGGAAAGTGAAGCTAGAATAAAGCTTTAGAGCCCAACAAATAGTTGTCTGTAGATAACGAATCAAGGGTGTCTAGAAGCAGTTAAACGGCTACGTTATTTTGAAATCTGAGTGGTCGGAACAGAATATTTGCCTAGTTTTATCTGTAATAATTTGTTTGCTATTTGAGACATGGTATGGGACATGTTATTTAAATTGAATAGTAATGATAATTGTTATGGAAACTTCTGGATAATCTGTTTCGCTCAGTGCCACGCCCCGATGATTCCGCCATCGGTTGGGGTGTGACAGATTGGTATCAGAGCCATAACTATAGGGAATTAGGCAAGACTCGACCTAGTCCGGGTCGAAGTCTTAGAGACCTAGTCTATAGTTAGGAACCAACTGGCCGACTCGATTACGCTCAGTAGAAAACTCGTACATGCTTATTCCTCACTATCTTTTCTTATACTACACTATTCCTGCACTCGAGATTTCAACTACGATCAAGCAATAAGGTCGAGAATAGGTGTGAAAACCGCGAACTCTCGATTGAAGTTACTTAATCAACTTGCATTTTAACTACAAACGAGGAGAATTATGCCAAACTAGGAGTGGAATCCACATTTTGATGAATAATCTCCTCAATTTTATTAAGAACGAGGACGAAGTTGTAAGATAGGGGTGAAACCCTAACCTTGATGACTTGTCCTGCTTTTATACAAAACTCCCACCAAAGTTTCGATGGACTCCAACGATCTGAAGACACAATATAACCAATGGAAATTGCGCCAATGCCCAAGAATCGAGGAAAGGCATAGTCCTGAAGGTAATTGTGCACACAGGATCCTTGTGAATAGTCGAACCACCTTGGTTAGTCGAAGTCTAATAGCCGCAGACACTCTTACGCTTGAATTTATGTGTTTTAAACGTGATGATTCGTCGATTTTATGAAATTTATGTGTTTTATGTTTTGAGATACTACTGGTTTCGATCTAATGCCTTTTGCTTTCGCACAACACATCACCAACAAATCGCTCGCATCATACTACATTCGAACCCTCGCCGACTTTGAATGATAGGTTTCTGTTTTCTGAATACCTCTAGTGACTAAGGTATATGTGATTTGCTTTTGTTCGTTACGTGTTCAGGAATGTGTGACTACGTGATTATGTGTTCTACATGCCTATGTGATTATGTGCCTATGTGATTATGTGCCTATGTGATTATGTGCCTATGTGATTATGCACTATGTGTTACGTGAATGAACGTGTTACTGAGCTTTAGTAAGTAGTAGACGTGTGAGGTGAGATTCGAATACAATGTGTTGAGTTCCATGGCGATGTCTATTGCAGACAATGTCGTCTGGATCCCGTCATGCACTCTCTCGTCAGGAAAGGAGGGACAAACGCCTTGCTTCTATTATCGCGAAAAGTGTGGCAAAAGCCGTGAGTGATGTTTACGAGAACGCCAGCAAATCATCCGAGGAATCAAGGACTGAAGGTCCTAAAGCTGTCACGAGACCTTTCAGTTTCAAACAATTTAAGTCGTGTGGGCCAAAAGAATTCACAGGCGAAGGAGGTCCTACTGCACTATTCCACTGGTTTGACTCTATCGAGGTTACTCTGCGACAAAGTGGTTGCCCTGATGACCTTCGAACTCTGAACGCTACCGGCGTCTTCCAGTCCCGTACTCTAGACTGGTGGACGGCCAAGAGGAACAAGCGAGGGAATGATGCAGCCTACGGTTTGTCATGGGATGAGCTCAAGGAAGTCATGTTAGAGGAATTCTGCCCTCCTCACGAACGTCAAAAGCTGGAAGATGAATTTTGGCACATACATCAGAAGGACGGAGACAATGCTGGTCTTACTGCTCGCTTCAAACAGCTCAGCATTATCTGTCCCGACCAAGTCAAGACCCCGGAGATCACAATCAACAAGTACATCCGAGCTTTGCCCGACTGCGTTGCTGATTTCGTGCAAGCGGCTAAGACTACCACGATTGAGGAAACCTATCTGTTGGCCGCCAAAATCAATGACAAAAGGGTTAAGGCTGGTTTCTGGGATAAGACCTCCAAGCATCTGCATCAAGCTACCGCTACCGCACCCACTGCTGAACCCACGTCATCCAGCAACAAGAAGAAGAACAAGAGAAAGAACAGCTCCACCAACAAGAACTGTGCGATTACTGCTGCACCGATTCAAGCTGTACCTGCCCAACAGCGTCAAGTAGCGGCGCCTGTGGCCAATGCACCGCCTGCAAAGCGTGCATATACTGGGCCGCACCCACTCTACCCTACTTGCACCTATCATCACCCGACTGCTATCCAATGTCGTTTCTGTGCTCACTGCAATGTTTACGGCCACTTTACTGCCAACTGCCGTATTCGTCAAGCTCCTGCCAATCAAGCTCTACTCACTGCCCCACAGGGTCAACAAGCTCCTCGGGCACCCGCAGTCAAAGCCAGAGCCTGCTTCTCATGTGGCGACCCGAACCATTTCGCCAACATGTGCCCAAACAGGGTCGTGAAACAAGAGCCTCAACAACAGCAACCCCAGCAGCAGCCGCAACAACAGCAATAGGCCGCACGCGCCAGAACTTTCAATCTCAACGTGCGTCAAGCCCAGGTCGACAACAACGTGGTCAATGGTACGTTCCTTGTGAATGGTATTTATGCTTCATGTTTGTTTGATACTGGCGCCGATAATTGCTTTGTGTCGCTCGAATTTGAGAAACTCCTTAGTCGTAAACGTTCCCGACTCTCCTCTGCATTTGATGTCGAAGTCGCTACCGGAAGAACCGTCGCTGTCAACTCCGTTATCCGTGATTGTACTCTCGAGCTCAACAATCACATCTTCCCAATTGATCTCATTCCGATGCAACTCGGAAGCTTTGACGTCATAGTAGGCATGGACTTTCTCCGAGAAAACCATGCCGAAGTTGTGTGCTTCGATAAGATGATTCGTTTTTCACTCGCAAACGATGATTCATTGCACGTTTATGGTGATACTACTTCGAAGGGTCTCAAGCTCATGTCATGTCTCCAAGCTAGCAAGTACCTCCGCAAGGAATACAGAGCTTTCTTGGCTAACATCGTAGTAGCGGAGAAGGAAAAGAAAGAGAAGAAGGAAGTGAAAGACGATCCTGTGGTTCGTGAATTTCCTCATGTTTTTCCAGAGGACCTTCCCGGACTACCGCCAAGTCGTGATATCGACTTTCGCATCGACCTCATTCCTGGAGCTAACCCTATTGCCAAAGCTCCTTATCGACTCGCACCGTCCGAAATGCGCGAACTCTCAACTCAACTCCAGGAATTACTTGAAAAAGGATTTATTCGCCCGAGCACCTCTCCTTGGGGTGCACCAGTCCTTTTCGTTAAAAAGAAGGATGGGTCGTTCCGGATGTGCATCGACTACCGGGAATTGAATAAGTTGACTATCAAGAACCGCTATCCTCTGCCTCGAATCGACGATTTGTTTGATCAGCTACAAGGCGCTACGTGTTTTTCGAAGATCGATCTACGCTCAGGTTACCATCAGTTGCGTATACAAGAGGAGGATATACCCAAAACCGCGTTTCGCACTCGTTACGGCCATTACGAATTCGTTGTCGTGCCTTTTGGCCTAACCAACGCACCAGCGGTTTTCATGGATCTGATGAATCGCGTGTGTAAACCATATCTCGACCGTTTCGTCATCGTATTCATCGACGACGTCTTGATCTATTCCAAATCGAAAGCCGAACACGCGCAACATCTACGTTTGGTTCTCAAGTTACTCCAGGGGAACCAACTCTACGCCAAGTTCTCCAAGTGCGAATTTTGGTTGGAGAAGGTTCAGTTTCTGGGTCACATTGTTAATAGTCAGGGCATCCACGTTGATCCTGCAAAGATTGAAGCTGTCAAGAGCTGGGTTACACCTAAGAATCCGTCTGAAGTCCGCTCTTTCCTCGGGCTAGCGGGCTATTATCGACGATTTATCGAAGGATTCTCAAAGATTGCTGTACCACTTACCTCTCTTACACATAAGGACCAGCCTTTTGTCTGGGGAACCAAACAAGAGTCTGCCTTTCGAACCCTTAAACACATGCTTTGCAATGCTCCTGTTCTCACATTGCCCGACGGAAACAATGATTTCGTTGTCTACTGTGATGCTTCCAACCTTGGTCTCGGTTGTGTCCTCATGCAGCGGGATAAGGTCATAGCTTACGCATCTCGTCAGCTCAAAATCCACGAGAAGAACTATACAACCCATGATCTCGAGCTAGGCGCGGTTGTTTTTGCATTAAAGATTTGGCGACACTACCTGTACGGTACCAAGTGTACGATCTTCACCGATCATAGGAGCCTACAACATATCTTTAATCAGAGGGAACTAAATATGCGTCAACGCCGATGGGTAGAACTTCTCAACGATTACGACTGTGAGATTCGTTATCACCCAGGCAAAGCGAATGTTGTTGCCGACGCACTTAGCAGACGGAGCTATCTGCTTAGCACTCGTAATGTTCAAGCTCAGCACAATCTTGAAGCTCTCATCCGCGACGCCCAGCATGCATGTTTTAACGAACGCACCTTGAAGTGGGAAAGAATCTACCATGATGGAGCCCAGCTTGTGAGCAAATCGAACGGAATATTTCACTTTTTGGACCGAATTTGGATTCCCAGGCGAACCGATTTACGACAGATTATCATGGATGAAGCCCATAAATCTCGGTATTCTATTCATCCCGGGGCAGACAAAATGTACCAGGATCTTCGTTATAAGTACTGGTGGCCGGGTATGAAACGGGATATCGCTCTTTACGTTGGAAAATACCTAACTTGTGCTAGAGTCAAGGCTGAACATCAAAGACCCTCTGGCTTGCTCGAACAACCACCGATTCCCATGTGGAAGTGGGAGAGCATAGCTATGGATTTCGTAACCAAGCTACCACACACGTCATCCGGTCGCGACAGCATTTGGGTGGTCCTCGACCGTCTGACCAAATCAGCTCACTTCTTGCCAATACGAGAAGACTACAAGGTGGAACGATTAGCCCGAATCTACACCGACGAGATCATTTGTAGACATGGGACGCCTCGTGACATCATCTCTGATCGTGATGCTCGGTTTACTTCACGATTGTGGGAAACGTTTCAAACGGCACTCGGTACAACGCTTAATCTAAGTACTGCGTTCCACCCACAAACCGACGGTCAGACTGAAAGAACGATTCGTACTCTTGAAGACATGCTCTGTTCGTGTGTTCTAGACTTCGGTGGTAATTGGGATAAACACCTGACGCTAGTCGAATTCTCGTATAACAACAGCTACCAGGCTAGCATTCAGATGGCACCTTTCGAGGCCTTATACGGAAGAAGATGTCGATCGCCTATTGTGTGGCACGAGATCGGTCACTCGCAATTAACCGGTCCGGTGCTACTACAAGAAACAACAGACAAAATTTTCCAAATTCGAGACAATCTAGCGAAAGCTCGGGATCGACAGAAAGTTTCCGCCGATAAAAAGCGCAAGCCCCGTGAATTTGGCGTTGCTGACCACGTACTCCTAAAGGTATCCCCTTGGAAGGGTGTGGTCCGATTCGGCAAGAAAGGGAAACTCGCGCCTCGATATGTTGGACCTCTCAAGATCCTGGAAAGGATCGGGAAAGTCGCCTACAGACTCGAATTACCGGAGGAACTTAGCAACGTCCACCCGACTTTCCACGTGTCGAACCTCCGGAAGTGCATCGCTGACCACGATTTACACGTCTCTCTAGACGATCTACAAGTGAACGAAACATTACACTTCGTGGAAAAGCCTATCGAAATCATGGATCGCCAAACCAAGCAGGTCAGGCGCTCGCGCATTCCTATTGTGAAGGTCCGATGGGAAGGCAAACGAGGCGCGGAGTTCACTTGGGAACTCGAAAGCGACATGAAGGCTAAGTACCCGCAGTTGTTTAAAGAGTGAAACTAGAGAGAGAAAGTCTAGATAGAGAAGGTAGTATGGTGACTCTAGTGTTTCGACCATAGAAACCTGTTCAAATTGACAAAAATCAGTTAGAAACGTGAAAATATAAAAAAGTGAAGAAATTTTAACAAATCTATATGATTTTGGCTCTAAATCTGATCAAATCTTGTACGGATTCCGCATATCGCACGATCACGGACTCCGCACGTCGAACATTCGTTGCACCATCGTACGGTGTCAAAACCGATCCTACAAAGGTCACGATCGTGTACGAATTTCGCACGTTACACGAGTCAAATCGGTCTAAAACGAATACTTCTCACTCGATTCACGGCTTAGTTACGGCTTCCAGCTTAATTTCGGGACGAAATTCCCTAAACAAGGGGAGGCTGTAACACCCCGTGTTTTCACGAGTGAAAGTCAAAGTCAAGGTCAAAGTCAACGACCGATTTCGCGCGACTTGACTCGTAGAGATGTTTTTATTTTAGTTATATTTTGTGGAGTAAGTGTCGTACATTATAATAATCGAATCATGTTAATCGTATTTCTATCGACCTACGACCGTGAATGATAGGCAGTAACAATGCGATAAAGTTAATCAACTGACAACCAAGCTATGCTAATCAAATCGACATCGAACCGCAACTCGAATTGTGTATTTTAATTACTGTTTATACTTGTGCGTGTGCCTTACGTGTTACCTGTGCATGTTTATTTATGCTACGTGTGGTATTCAAGCGAACTCAATCGAAACTCGAAGTCTAACTCGAACGCAATCGAACTCGAACCCGAATCCCGATCGAACCATATTATATACGAAGTAGTTGGGACTGAAAGTAATTTGATTAGGAAACCCTATCGAATCGCTCGCAAACGAAACCGAATCGTCATCGCATCCGGACGCTCCAATCAGTCGACATCCGGACGGATGGTAAATCCGCACGGATTGCCAATCCGCACGGATTGCCAATCCGCACGGATTGCCAATCCGGACGGATGACCAATCCGGACGGATAACCTATCCGGGTTACGTGCCATCCGCACGGATTACCCTCTTTCCCCTTTTAGCATCCTATAAATACCCGGGTCACTCTCCTAACTTTCCACTTTTGGCAAGTGACGTCCGACCCGCGCGTATTCTTCACCTTTTCTTCGATTTCTCTCAATCCAGGTAAGATCTCACTCTAAATCTTTTACATCCTTGATCTATGCACGATTCTACACATTTCTATCTTTCAAATCCTAACATTTCACTGAGAAATCATCAAGATTCGAGGTATTCTAGGGTGAAGTCATCTTGAAGTTCTCAAGAACTTCAAGAATGACTTCATTCCACCAACAATAGCTCGGATCTGAACGATTTCCACAAGTTTTTACAATAACTTCACCTAAATCTAAACTTTTCAAAGGATAAAAGAGTTGAAAGAAATAAACTCAAGTTTTCTCCTTCTTTTACCCTCAAAAACGGTACGAACCGGATCGGTTCTAGTACTCTACTCGACAATAGTGATGCACTAGTCCTAGATCTGGATTCTATCCACAAGACACCTGATTTCGGGTTCAACCAGAATGACCGTTCTGAGTCGCCGACAGGCCAAGTTAGGGTGGTTCCTAACCGGTTTAGTCATGCGAGTAAGAATACAATTCCAAGTGGTTGCCACGTAATCAGAAAGTCTCGATAAACGACAACAGAAACCAAGAGTAGACGAACGGAACAGCCAGACGAGAGGCTGTCCACACGGACAAGCTGTCCGCACGGACAAGCTGTCCGCACGGACAAGCTGTCCGCACGGACAAGCTGTCCGCACGGACAAGCTGTCCGCACGGACAAGCTGTCCGCACGGACAAGCTGTCCGCACGGACAAGCTGTCCGCACGGACAAGCTGTCCGCACGGACAAGCTGTCCGCACGGACAAGCTGTCCGCACGGACAAGCTGTCCGCACGGACAAGCTGTCCGCACGGACAAGCTATCCGGACGGATTGTCACCCGGACGAACTACCCTTGGGACCCACGTTCAAAACATCCGCACAAGTGGGTAATCCACTCGAAAGGATATCCGCACGAGTAAGTTGTCCGTACGGACAAGTCATCCGCACAAGTGGGTAATCCGGACGGATTACCACTCGCACGGATAACCCATCCGGACAGACTTCCACTCCCACGGATAACTAATCCGCACGAGTGACCATCCGGACGGAATGCCAACCGGACGGATGACTCACTCGCACGGACTACTGATCCGCACGATTGGCCATCCTACCCACTCTCATTCTGTATTGATTAGCGTACCACTTATCGTTATGCTATCGAATCTATTCAGGCTAACCGTACTCGCTGAAAAGCGCTCCCTTCAATCCATAATCACTGTGAGTATACTCGATCCCTTTTTGCTTTTAGCACTTTTGGGTGTTACATACGTTACGAATATTCAAACTACAACTATCACACTACTCAAGCTATTTTAACGCTAAACCATTAATGCATGTTATACGTGGCTTATGAATGCTTGTTTGTTATGTTTACACATGGAATGCTGTCTACCTGCCTTAGCAACGATAGTACTATAGTTTGGACTCAGCACCCGTTCGCACGGGGGTTGTTAAGGATCTTTTACTTGCATGGATTACGGTGGTAATCATGTATTGCGAACTACCTCGGGCAGTCAACCCGCAGTCATTGGTATCGATGGATCTATGTCGATAACTAACGTGCTTCATTTCACTATGTGTACGTGCTGGTTATGCGTAAACGGATTCGAACTCTATATGCTAATATCAAACTTGTAGCTCACCTTTACATTATATGTATTGACTTTATTTTAACGTATGTGACAGGTGCTTAGGACGTACATGTGGTAGGAAAGTGAAGCTAGAATAAAGCTTTAGAGCCCAACAAATAGTTGTCTGTAGATAACGAATCAAGGGTGTCTAGAAGCAGTTGAACGGCTACGTTATTTTGAAATCTGAGTGGTCGGAACAGAATATTTGCCTAGTTTTATCTGTAATAATTTGTTTGCTGTTTGAGACATGGTATGGGACATGTTATTTAAATTGAATAGTAATGATAATTGTTATGGAAACTTCTGGACAATCTGTTTCGCTCAGTGCCACGCCCCGATGATTCCGCCATCGGTTGGGGTGTGACATCAATCATAGTGCATGGACCGCCAAAAGGTTCTAGAAAAGAGAGATCTGGTTTCCTTTTCTGTAGAAGTTCGAAACAAGTCTTGCCATGTCTCTTAACTATAAGAACTCGGTTTAATGTGTAGCAAGCAGTCGACACAGCCTCCCCCCAGAACTGAACAGGAAGCTCTGACTCTACCAACATCGTTCTTGCAGTTTCAATTATCGTCCGATTCTTCCTCTCCGCGACACCGTTTTGTTGTGGAGTGTATCGAGAACTGTATTCATGAAGAATGCCCTTATAAGTACAGAACTTATCTATCACACGGTTCTTGAATTCAGTTCCATTGTTGCTTCTGATCCTCTTAACTTTCAACGTGTAGAGATTTTCCAACATTGTAAGAAGATCCTTGAGGATGCCAGGAGTATCACTCTTGTGTGCCATAAAAGCTACCCAAGAAAATCTAGAATAATCATCAGTAACCACTAAACAATAAGCATCCCCGAATGTTGTCTTGTGTCTCATAGGTCCAAAGAGGTCCACATGAAGACGTTTAAGAAGCATGCTAACCGTGTTGATTTTCTTCAGAGGGTGAGACTTCTTTGTTTGTTTCCCTTTCTGGCACGAAACACAGATATCTTGTAGATGAAAACTTCTCATAGGCACACCATTCACAAGATTGTTTTTCACCAAATGGTTCATTTTTCTTAAGTGAATGTGCCCCATTCTTCTGTGACAAGATATAGACTCCTTCTCCGTGGCTTTTGAGACAAAACATGTGACTTGTGCAGAAGTCGTAATTGCTTGGCTCATATCAAGAATATAAAGATCATTAACTCTTGGAGCCTATAAGAGAATCTATTCTTCTGGAATTTTGAAACCAGGTTTCAGCACATAACAACCGGCATCATCAAAATGCACGGTGAACTTCTTATCGCAGATCTGCGAAACACTGAGAAGATTATGATCAATTTGTCGAACATAATTGATCTTATCGAAACATACAACACCATTGGAGATCATTCCCTCTCCAGTGATGTACCCGCCTTTGTCTCCAGCAAACGCGACATAGCCTCCTCTAATATTTCTCACATCATAAAGAAGCCGTAAGTCGCCTGTCATGTGCCTAGATGCTCCACTATCAACAATCCAATGACTATTAATAGTTCCTCCTGGAACACCTACACATATCATCATTTATCAGTTGAGGATGGGGACCCAAGCCTTAGTGGTCTTGGGTCTTCCCTGAGCATCACGAAAAGTGATATCGATTTCTTGATGATTTTCAAAAACAACAGCTCCCCCTGAACTTTCACCCGTCTTAGGTTTCCAAGTTTGTTTTTGTTTACCAGATTGAGTTTTGTAAAGAGATTTTGAAACTTCTGGTTTTAATGGTTGTGAAGAACTTGGTTCCCTTTTGACCATTTTGACTTCATATTTTAAAGCCTTTTCTACAACTTTGATGTTTTGATGTCGTTGTTTCGTTTCTTGTTCCTTAACAGTTCTTTTATCATGTTTTGGTGAAACGAGACGACGTTGAGGGTGAACCTTTTCAGGTGGTGCTTTCTCAACAAATTTATCCTTTGGAGTGTTTGAGTAGTTCTTAATGATATGCCCAAACTCCCCACATTTAAAACACGTTCTCCTTTCCACAAACTTAGGAGAATCTGATCGACAAACAGATGTCGAATCCGTAGAATTCGAGGTACTTGCTTTTTCATCACACCCATTTGTATGTTGAGTGTAATTGTTTTGGCTAATACGTTTTAAAATTTTGACTTGTTGTACAAAATCGGTGTTTGACTTGTTTTCAAAAGTCTCAATTTTATCCGTACCCTTCGATTCTACAAATCTGACATTACTGTTTTTCTTCTGATAACGAGCTCCTTTTGTTTCAAATTTAGATTGAGAAACATTAGGCTTTTGAGCTCGCCTTTCTGGTTGTTTACCCTTAGAAGCAATAGGTTGTTGCTTAGTTGGTGATTTTTTATTTCCAAATTGTTTCCTGATTTCAGCTTTTGGGATTGGGTCACATTGAGTTACAATGACTCCTGGAATTGTCTTTCCCAAAAAACTTGTTTGTATTATCTTCAAAAACTTTATCAATCGAAGATGGATTGACATTTTTAATTGGAAAATCGTGATCTGAATAGATTTTAGAATCACCAACCAAAGTGTACAACACATTATTACTCTTAACGGTAGACACAGATTTCTTGTCATTCTTGACAGGATTTATCACTTGTTTGACAACTGGTTGAACAGCAGAAGTAGGAGGATCACAAAGAATATGATTCTCAATTGGAATTTCTGCTCCTTTCATCTTGTCAATTGATTCATCCTGATCACTCATATCTGATTCTGATTCATCATCAGACGACTCATAGTCCTCAACAATTGGAGGACTTTGTTTCGTCGATGTTGAAGTTTCTGTTTGCTCAGATGATGTACTTGAAGAAAGACACAGATTTCTTGTCATTCTTGACAGGATGTATCACTTGTTTGACAACTGGTTGAACAGCAGAAGTAGGAGGATCACAAAGAATATGATTCTCAATTGGAATTTCTACTCCTTTCATCTTGTCAAGTGATTCATCCTGATCACTCATATCTGATTCTGATTCATCATCAGACGACTCATAGTCCTCAACGATTGGAGGACTTTGTTTCGTCGATGTTGAAGTTTCTGTTTGCTCAGATGATGTACTTGAAGAACTGTCCGGTTTGAACCCTAGGCCAGTAGTAACTTCCTCATAATCAAGAGGCACACTGGGTTCAAAACGAGGCATATCCTCTTCATCAGGCATTTGAGTATAATTGTGTCTCAAAGGGGGCGGACACTTCCTATACCCAACATGTTTCTTGTTTCCCTTCAGTTGTTGAACGTCAATAATGTGATCGAGCACAAATCGGGAGTTAGAATAACTCTCCAACTTGAACTTGATGGCATCATGCTCGCATTTGGCAATGGCTAGTTCCTTTTTGGTTTCCACAACTATGTTAATGTAATCGTTAATACTAACTTGTTTATGATAAACAGTTTTGGTCACTTCGGAAACACTTTTCTTTAAGGTTTCAATTACAAATTTAAACTCCTTTTCGTTTCTAACCAGAGCCATATTTGCCTCTTTGCACTTAGACATTTCAATAAGCAAACTTTGATTATGACTATGAAGCTTTTCAGATTCAAGCTTCAAATCAGCACAAACATTACAAACACTAGGAAAGGCTGAGACATTTTCCATAAAGGCAGTCTGATAAGAAAAAGATCCGTCTTTAGAAAAGAACTTCTCCATTTCTTTAGATGCTACAGCAGCCTTCTTGATCAGAACTGATTTCTGACATTTCAACTCCTCTGCTTCATTCAATAAATCATCAACATCAGAACTCGCTTCTTCCTTTACATCAGATTCAGAATGATAATCGCCCGAAGTAGAACTTTCTTCATCAGAACTCCCGGTATATCCCGAACTGTCGTCACTTTCAGAAAATTCTTCCTTGTGAACGTGCTTGATGTGATTGATGATCTTTGCATAACACGTTGTTCCTCCTCCTTTTTGATCACCTTCTCCAAGTTGTACCGACCAATTACACCATTTATCAGCTTGAACGATCAATGCTCGATTGGCGTTTGATGGTCCAGACTGGTTCTGGTTCTGATTGTTGTTCACCGCTACCATCCTTCGATCACGATTTTCTTGATTGACATTGACATTGGAAGTACTTGTCTGATTTCTGAATGGGTTCTGATTGCCTTGTTTGCTTGGCTGGGTGCACTCACGTTTGAAGTGACCCTTTTCGCCACAATTGAAACATGTAACCGCATCTTTATCAAACCCGTACTTCGTATCCTTCTTACTTTCCAACGAAGTTCTTCCCGTTCGAGTCATGAAATCCCTTGCCCTTCTAACTGCACTTGCAAACGCCCACTTTATATCCATCAATTCCATTTCATCACGGTCGATTTGTTGATAATCTTCATTGGTCATATTGATGTTTCCAATTTGACCTGCGACCAAACCGCAGTAAGCACTGACCATTGTATTAATGAGTTCCATATGCTCCTTTGCTACTTCAATGCTAACTTTTGATAGGTTTGAAGTATCAACTCTGACAGTGTTGGTGTCTTGGGGTGAAGGATTGTTGGTATAATGTGCTTGTTGTTGTTGTTGTTGGGCTTGAGGTTGGGGTTGAGATTGCGAAGGATAAGCACTTTGATTGAACTGTGGTTGAGTAGTGGTAACTTGAGGTTGAGGTATGGATTGTGAAAGATAAGCACTTAGATCGAACTGTGGACACGGAGATGAGCTTGTATTGGATACAAACGCCGTTTGAAGCTTCAGTTGCTGAATGGAACTAGAACTAGCTGAAGGACCAAAACCCGGCAAATACATTTCTGTGTTTTGAGGAGGTGCAGTCCTTTTAGCTTTCTGAATTTCCTCTTCATTCTTGTGCTCCAACTTCTGAATGAATTCATAGAGAGTGCCATTGGCTGTATCCAGAGCGCCCGTATGCTTTAGAAGTTCAATGAATGGACTTCACTTAGGAGGTAAAGCATCAGCAAACCGTGCAATCATTTCCGGATGAGTTGCATCAACTTTATAAGAACACATTTCACTAATCAAATGATAAAAACGCGAAGTCATATCATTTAGGGCTTCATTATCCAAGAATTGAAATGATTCAAACTCTTTCTTCAATAAATCATGGCGTATCTTTCTAGTAGCTGCATTTCCTTCTCCTCTCGCTACCAATGCATCCCATAAATTTTTCGTGTTCTTACAATAGCCGAATTGATGATAGATTTCTTTGTGAAGCGCTTGTGTAAGAATAGCAAACGCCTTTTTCTCTATGTCATAGGCTTTCTTGTCATCTTCAAGCATATTAGTAAGACCCGCTGAAGTTGAGGCTGTTGTTTCGAGGGCAGGGTTGCATGCAGTAATAAAACACGTCCAAAGTTCGGTGCTTTGCCCTTGAATGTATGTGTGGAAACGACCTTTCCATGATGGAAAGTCATTTATGTGATTCAACTTTGGTGGGCGATTGTTGCTGCCCGTTTCACTCTCGCTAAGCAAAAGATTTTGAATGCTTTGATTTTGATTCGACACCAATGCCCATTGACTTGCACTTATTGACTGTTGTTGTTGAGGTATGGAATTCGCTAAATATTCGGCCATCGAAGTGTGATTTTGAGCTGGTCATGGGTCCGTACTCCAATCCCATGGATTCGTACAACTCATATTTGATATATGAACAACTGTACCTGATAAAACACTTGAAAACACAACGTTATCACACTTTTACAAACCTTCTGTTTAAAATTGACAACACACTCGACGAAACACTTTCCACGAAACACTCTGTTTCGTCGAAATGTTTTATGACGAAACTCAATGTGTTTCGTCGAAGATGCTTTTGGCGAAACGCTTGGGTTTCGTCGCTTGTTCGTTTCGTCGTGGATAAGGTCTCAGACAAGTGGGTGACAGTTGGTAAAATTTTTCAACTTAAATCTTATCTCTTTACTGACATAGTACAAAATTTTCAAACACATTACTGAAAGACCACTAATGTCAAACTTTCATCATTTTTGTGTCACCTTTTTCAAACAACAATATTTTAATCACAATAATTCAGATAACACTTCTTCAAATATTCAAACACACGACCCAGGAACTTATGAACATATGAAGAATAATGATGAACAATATGAAGAACACCAACAGTTTCCAATGAGTTTTTTTTTTTTTTTTTTTACCGGCCACCGGAAAATTTTCCGAACACAATTTTTGCGCAAATGTTCAATAAAAATCCTTTCTTAACATGTATAAATGAAAACTAATAGGATTTTTATAAGAACAATCAGCAAAAACACAAGATTTTCAAAGATTTAAACCTGATTTTTCTGAAAATATAAACTTTTTGTTTCAAAAATCAAAAACAAATCTGGAAACACATGAAAATCAACTTGGTTTTAACAAAGAATCGAGCCAAAGCTCTGATACCAATTGTAGGTCCACCCGGAGGATCGAGTCAACCTCTATTCCTGTTTTCCGACAAACCCGAGAGTGCGGAATCCAAAAGGGTAAGTTAAACCAAGTTACGAACACGTAAGACACAAGATTCAACGATTAATACTCAATGTATTAATGCTATGAAACGGTTACAATGCGGTGTTTACAAATGGTCTCTGTAAACTCTCAGTGTGTGTGTGTTACAATGTGTTCGCTCTCAAATCTATTCAGACTTGCCTCACTTTCTGTGTCTTCAGTCTGCTGTATATATAGTGCAATCTTCAGCGAACCTTACACATGTGCGACGAACCTTCATGAAGTCGACGAAGGTTGATGACGAGCCTTCACATGTGACGAAGGTTGTAACCTTCGTCACTTTCACAACCCGACGAACCTTAAGGTTCACCATAAAGGACTTCGTTATATGTTGGGCTTCTTAGACTTCGTCATATGTTGGTGTGATTGTATCTGGCCCAACAGAAATAAAAGGCCCAACATGATTCGTTACGTAAATGAATTCTGAGAATTCATTTTGCAAAGATTAGTCAACATGTGACATCATCATGATGATGTCATGGTGATGTGTCATCGGGAATTGGTTCGCGGCTCTCCGTGCTTCGCGTGTCGAACTCTGGGGCGCACGACGGAGGAATGTCGTGACATCGGGCTTGAGCCGAACCTAACCGAGTCGAACCGAACCGAATCGAACCGAGTCGAACTGAACCGAGTCGCGTCCACATAATATGTATCAACACCATGATACGCCAGCGAGGATATTCGGTGCTTTGGAAAGACCTATGTATGCTAAAGCATATTGTAACATGGGTGTGAAATTTACATAAACCTGGAAGATCTTGAGTCAGCTGTCGTGTTATGAGAGATAAGGAATGCTTTATTTTTTTCATCTTTCAGTATGGTAACCATTATTATGTTTTGCTAATTAACTCTATGTTTTTTTTTTTTTTTTTGTGTTTTCAGGTGTTTGGCCATGGGAGATTGCTAAGAATAACATGGCAATTACCGTAACAGATTTGGGTACAAAGGTAATATCCTAAAACTCGATTTGTTATTTCCTTTTTAGATGTCTTTTTTAGTCATGGTATATTTTCAAGTGAAATTGGCAGGATATATTAACCAAGGCGTGGCATATTATAAAAAAAAAGCTCTGTACTATAATTGATGGTCGCATTTTCAGGGATGAAGCGAACCCGTTCAACATACCAACAGACTACACGTGGGTCGATACCAATGAGAAGAAACGTAGGATGAAGGCCAAGAAAGCCAACATATTTCGGAAACACAAGAAGAAATCTACCGCAGCAGATTGAAGCACGGAAAATGGCACAAGCACAAGGCAGGTGAGTGAAGATTTGTAGTGATTTGATTATTGATATTTAGGGTTGTTGTTCGATTGATTGTTGTATGCAATCTTCATTTCCGGTGATGGTTTGTTCCAGTAGTTTTCTCAGGAACAACTTCAACATGGTGTATTACTGTTTAAATTATATATTATTGCCTTTTAATTTCAAACAACTATTCTGTTTTACTTGCAAATAGAAGCCTAATTAAACTCTGTTATGATAAAAAAAAATGTTAAGATCAAATCTTTAATTTTCAGAAAAAATATAATCAAATTCAACACCTTCTCTCTAGAAGATCATTTGTTTCAGGTTGAATATGCCATGGAGGCCATTAAGGTAGATGTCATTTGATTCTCATATATTGTAGCACTTTGATGCCCCTATCTTTACTTGAACCAAGACTATATTAGCTTAGAGACTAACTATATATGTTGATATGTATATATATATGTATTTGTTCAATTGAATCCCAAAACCAAAACATAGTTTATATCTACGCCATCAGATTTGTCTTCAAGTGAACCGTTCAAGAAACCATATGGATGTGTCATCTTTTCAATGTTAAATCTGATTCATTTTAGCAAATAAAAGCATTTCTAGCTCATTTTCTTATGATTTCGAGTCATATATGTAGCAGGAAGTGGGTTGAAGATATCGCCATGGTCAGAAGTCATAAGTAATAAGTTACAAGAGTGGTGGCGCTGAGAGATGGTGGAAAAGATTTGAATTTGGTTTCAGAATGGATATATGTGTGCACTGCAAGAGTTGTTCGATTGATTTAGATATATACAATTTACCTTTGATTGTTAGTGTTTTGTTTAGATCTGTTATATCATTTGATCTGGTAGTCTCTCTGACAAGCTTCTGGTAACACAGTTTGATGTGTTAACCATGCCGAAGAATTCAATATATCGCTTCTTTTTTAGTATATCATGACATCAGTCTTGTATTTAACTTAAAATTTATGAATAATTCTCGCTATTTGTATAGCGGATATTCATCGTTACGGGACCCACATTGCAACAAAGGTCTGGCCTTCACTAAGAAAGAGATAGATGCTCATTATTTACGTGGTCTTCTTCCTCCTGTTGTTGTCAATCACGATGTTCAGGTATTAATATTTTTTTGTACTCATCTCAGATTCTATTTACATAGCTTTTACAATTTAATATATGAATACATGGAGAATATTTTATATTTGTAATGCCCTCGATAACCAGGTAAAAAAGATGATGCATAATATTCGTCAATATGAAATGCCACTACAAAGATACCAAGCCAAAGCCATGATGGACCTTCAGGTAAACCGTGCAACTTACATGGAAGTGGTATTCTTAAACTATTTTTCTTATAATGCTCCAATTTGGGTATCGATTATCTCAAACGGGTCAAATAAAGAGCGAGGCTTTTTTTTATTTCTCGATCTTTAATGCTCTAAACCTAACTTTCTTTCACGATTCATGTTTAGTTTATGTTTAATCGTGGTTTACTTCCTGTTGTCTGTAATCTGATTAGATTTTGATTCTGCTTGAGTGAATTTGTGTAGAGGGTTACTGATAGTGAATTTAGACCCCAAATATGAAGAATTGTTGAATATGATGTTTTAATGAAGTGTGGATTCTTTGTTTGTTTGTGGGAGGTGTCTATTCCTTTTTAAGTTAACCTGCTATTTGATTGAGCAACCAGAATTGAGATCAAGTTAATGGCAAAGCCAATGTGAGGGTTTTTATAATATGTTATTCGTCTACCGGTTATAAGTACAAAACTACATATTTTTTATTGTCACTAGCTTTCAAATGGAAGGTGATTTTATTTAGTAGCTACATATTCTTTTTTTTTTTAATCCCGAAAGACCATTTTCATTCTTCATTGTTTTTTTGCTTTTCTATAGATTATTGCTTTAGTCGGCAGGGTTGGGAATATTGACCTGCTTAATTATGAATTGGCTGATGTTGGGTTACCTTTTACTTTTTTTAATCTCTATCGGGTCAAACAAAAAACCTAGCTATGATGTAAACAGGTCAAATGGATTAAAAGTCACATAGAATATTCAAAAGCATGCAACCTCTACCTGTAGGTTTACTCTAGAGGGTGAATTTGTACCTATGTTATGGTAGCATTCATGCTGCCATTAATATGTTTAAAAAGTTTAAACTATAAAATGTTTGGTAGTTGATCAGGAACAAAAATCAAACTGAGTTTAATCCCATGTTTGTTGATGTGAAATTTCATGACATCTACCGATGTGCCATATTCAAGCTAAACAAGGAGATCGTACCTGAGAAATGTGAAGTGTTAGTTAAGCCACAAAATTCATCATCTCAATGCTTAAGGCTTTTAAAGTATAACTGTTAGATATGCATTGCAAGGAAGAAAAGGTAAAACTGTTTCCAATTAAATAATGACTTGCTATCTTCACAAATAGTTGTAGTAACAGTGTAATATACCCATTTTTTGTTTATAATTATCAGATTAAGCTGAATCTTGACAAGGAGCGTGACGCAATGGCCGGAATTATGGACTTAATGAAGGTATGACCTCTTGGTTGTGTTTGAGTCTTTTAACATTTCTTACAACTTGGCTTAAAAAACGAGCGCAAAATAGATCTTTATGTTGATTGCATAAACTCCAAAGAGTTTCTTTAGAAAATACATCATGATTGATTTCATATAAGTTTTGTAAGCATTTCTAACTAATCCAGTTGGCATAGCGGGAGTTCTGTAAAACTGGGTTTGTGTCTAAACATGTAATTTCTAAAAGTATTAATTCGGTTTTGATCAAAATGGCTCCGCATCGAAATTGCGCTCGGGTTTAAATGAGGTAAAAAAAAAGTATCAAAGTTAATGAATCCAATCTGACCATTCATCTGCCTTTCTTCCTTGAAGTTAGGTCCCTACCACTTCTCAGATTGTGCACCGGTAATAAGTTACAATTGTTGTGCCAGTAACCTCACGAACCTATTTTCTTAAATATGACTCTCTATCTTTATGGTGTTGTTTATGCAGTGTCTAAAAGGTGAATGGTGATGTTACTGAGCCATCTTCCTAGGATCTAAGAGGTGAACCCTGCACATATAAAAACCATTACACATGAAACTTTGCATTGTTTTCCGAGAAAAAACACTACGGTTAACCATATTAGCACAAATGACACATGATAACCATATCTGCATATAGCTAACCTAAAAACTGAATGCTAAATAAGCTTTGAAATTTGCTTAGCTAGTAGATTGAGACAAACAAATGTAGGTATAATGGGTGGTTTCAAAATTTGAGCAGTAGATATATTGTTAGTTCTATATTCTTTGGGCATGGAAATAAATCCCAGGGCTATGAAGTTATGTGTATTGCTATTATAGAATGGAATAGCCCAGGAGATGTGACGGATGAGGTCCATAAAACGGTACCCTTTTTTATTTTATCAGTTAGGGCTGGGCAAATAAGAGAGGGGGTCTGGTTACATCGAGTATCTAAGCAAGGTTTTTTGGGAAGTATGGGCTCGCTATGCACAATCAGGTTCATCATGTAAATGGGGGTTGGGTTCGAGCGAAATGGATTATTGACAAAAATGTTGATACAGTTTTGTGTGGATGTGGCTCGGTTCAGTTCGGCTCAAGACCGACATCTGTTGATACAGTTTTGTGTGGATGTGGCTTGGTTCGGTTCGGCTCAAGACCGACGTCGCGACATTCCTCCATCGTGTGCCCTAGAGATCGACACGCGAAGCACGAAGAGCCGCGAGCGATCCGTTTGAAGGGTGATGATGTGATGTCATGACAACACATCGTGATGTCACAAAGACATCATGATGAGGATATGTATTTAGCATGTGGTGTGCAAGTTCCAACATGTTGAAAGTCAACAAAGTGTTATGGTGTGCATGCTTGCATTTATAATAGTCCTCATGAAGAAGTTTCATGTACGATAATATTCACGAAGAATACAAGTTGTTAGTGGGTGCTAGTTCTTCGTGGGTCTTAATTGGGCCCAGTAACCTCTTTCGTGGATTGCTGGGTATGTGGCTATATAAAGGACTTGCTACACACAGTTTAAGAAGTGAGAGCACACCAGTTAGGTTTGAGAGAAACTTATTGTATTATCTTTGTAAACAAACTCTTCTGGTTGAATACACTTGTGCTTTAAATGTTGAATCTTGTTGTAGGTCCCTAGAGGAGGATCTAGAACACCTTTTCCTTGTTACCGAACACACCCGCAAGTGCGGAATCTAAGCGGGTATGCAACCAAGACAAAGAACACAAACACAAGAACATGATTCAACGATTAAAGCTCAAATGTGTATAGATCTAGCAGAGTTTGGTTACAAGAATGATACAAGAAAACTCTCAAACTCTCAGTAAACTCTCGCTGTGTTCTCTCATATGTTCTCCTAAATGATAAACAAGTGCGTGTATTTATAGGCCCAACACCCAGTAACCCTACGAAGAATGGTTACTGGGCTCACGAACATTCATCTGGCCCACGAAGAATGGAGTCTTCGTGGACCTTTGCGACGAACCATCAATCACCACTAATAATAATTCTTCATGGTGAAGCATGCAGACAACAACTTCATTATTCGTGAAGCTTCATTGTTCATATTGTTCGTAGAGTAGTCTTCGTGGTGAACAATCAATTGTTCATCAAATCAATGTTCGTGAGTTAAGAATCCCACGAAGACTCTTGATTCTTCGTGGATGACATAACTTGCAGACGTAGAACACATATGTTAACATCGTACCGGGTCAAGAGAGGAGGATATCTTGATCCCGGCCTTCACTTCAAAACACGGGCGAACCGCAATGAGCCGTATCCACAATAGTGCATCAACAAACTCCCCCTTGGATGTTGCTCGTGAGGTTCATTCTTCACGTTGTCGGATCTTCAGATGTCTTCACGTTTCACAAATACGGAGTGTATCAACAAACTCCCCCTTGAATGATGCTCGTGAATCTTTTGATCTTCAATACTTTAGATCCTTTCGGTGTTGATGAGTGGTTAGCTGCAACTCGATCATCTTGATCCTTTGATTGCATCCATGTCGTGTCTTCATTCCAAAGCTTATCTTCTAACATGATCTCTTTGCCTTTAGTTGGTTCAAATGTTGCATCTGCACATACAAGAAAGCTAAACACATAATGAGAACAACCGCTTGGAATATAGATAAAATGACACACATGTGACCAACTCTCAATCGACTACTGACCGATAACAGTTTGAAAGTTGTAAAAAATAGAACAATTTTAGATTTTAACTTTCAAAACTTGTTAACTTCGACCGTTTATGAAGATACAATTGTTTTTAGTTTCAAGCAGGTTTCAGGTGGAAAAGACTCAAGATCCAAACGTCGGGCAATCGAAAATAAAACAGAAATAAAATCTTTTTGGTATTTTTGAATATTTCAAATTTAAAGACAGAAAGCAGTAAATAAATATATACAGAGATGCAGAAACTGAAAGCATTAAATAAATATTTACAGACATTCTTTTTGCGAGTTTCGAGGGTAAGAGAATCATATCAGTGTACGGTCAAGCCAAAACACTCTTGTTGTTCAATTAGTTAATATTAAGATAAGCATCCTATAACGATTATCGGTATTGTTGTCCACATAAGCTCAACTTATCAGATGTACTCACGGTTAGGGGATACGTTAAGGTATGATTTATACTTACCTACCAGTGTTCATCCACACACGACACATTCCCGTATCAAGGTATGCACAAGAGTTCATCTTATTGGTGAGTATACCATTTATCATCTGTTTTCAACGTATATGATGTGAGATACTCACTTATTTTTGGATGAATACAAGCCCTATGTGATAAAATCACTTATTAATGAGGAACTTGATATTCGATGCATGCAGGGCACAAGAGCAAGTCCGTGAACAGGTTAGTACCATCGTACCGACAAGGAGACGAACTTGACTCTCGGATAAACTGTGATATTTTATCACTTAATGATTGGGACATGTGATTGTTTATCACTTATTGAGGTGGTATGCATCATGTATTATATACATGTTTGAATTATATGTACACGTATGTATGGTATCATGGAAGATCTAGACTTGCGTCCCCGTTGTTTTCGGTTAAAGAAACAACCATAATACCCAGATGATAAACAGCATAAAGACCACATATCTCAGAACCTCGGCAATCTATCAAACGAAATTTCGGTACCAAGACTATATGCCAATGAGTGGTTCCCACACAGTCTTCAGCCAATTTAGGTTTATATCACCCTGCACACTTTAAAATGATTGTGAGCCTACTGATACATCTTATATAGAGCTGCTTATCGTTTTTCATTTCAGGTTCAAAGAGGTTTCGACAGACCACTGATGTACTATCATTTTCTTTTTTCTTGCTAGGAAACTCATTTTTGTTTTTCTATTGTTTTTGTGTTTCTGAAATTTTTCGATGTTTTTGTATTTTTGAAAATTTTCAATGTTTTTGTATTTTTCGAATTTACTCCCCCTAAAATGCAAAAAGTACGAGAAATTAAGAAAACACAAATTAATATTTACAAAAATGATTTTCCGATGTTGGTTTTACTCTGGCTTGACCTTAATGCCATTTACCATTAGTAAATAGTTAAATCGTGATTTGTCAAAAGCTTTGGTAAAAAGGTCGGTACGTTGGTCATCGGTGTGGACCTTAACAACATCGATTAGTCTTTTATCAAAACAATCACATATGAAGTGATATTTGATTTCGATGTGTTTGGTCTTTGAATGCTGCACAGGATTTCTAGTGATCTGTAAGGCAGCAGAATCATCAACGAAAATAGGAGTAGATGGGAATTCAAAACCGTAGTCGCGCATTTGTTGTTGAATCCACAGGACTTGGGAGCAACAACTTGAGGCAGCAATGTATTTAGCTTCACAGGTTGATGTAGCAACACAAGTCTGCTTCTTACACTGCCATGTGACTAGGCGATTTCCTAAAAACTGACATCCAGCCGTTGTGGATTTGCCATCGATTTTGCAGCCACCAAAATCAGAATCACTGAACGCGATCAAGTCGAAGCTATCATCCCTAGGGTACCAGAGACTAGTGTCCGGGCAACCCATCAAATAGCGGAAAATCCTTTTTACAGCTGCTAGATGTGAGGCCTTCGGGTTGGCTTGATAGCGAGCGAGCAGGCACGTAGGATACATTATGTCGGGTCTCGAGGCTGCGAGATACGTAAGAGATCCGATCATTGCGTGATAGAATGAAGAGTTAACGCTTTCACCCTTCAAGTCCGTAGTAATCCCGTGATTCTGCCGAAGTGGGGTACCAATGGGCGTTGCTTTGGACATCTGGAACCGGCTCAAGATGTCACCGACATATTTAGTCTGATGGAAGAATATCCCAGACTCCGTTTGTTGAACTTGTAGGCCCAAAAAGAAATTCATTTCCCCCATGGCGCTCATTTAGAATTTCTCCTGCATAACACGCTCGAAGTCCCTACACAAAACATCGTTAGTTGAACCAAAAATAATATCATCTGCGTATACCTGAACCATTAGAAGATCTCCATATTTTTCTTTGATGAAAAGTTTGCAATCGATAAGACCCCGGCGAAAACCGTTCTCCAGCAGATAGTTATTTAAGGTTGCGTACCAAGCTCTCGGTGCTTGATGTAATCTGTAGAGAGCTTTGTTGAGCAACCAAACCCGATCAGGATGAATAGGATCTTCAAAACCCGGAGGCTGTTCGACATACACCTGTTCTTCAACCACACCATGTAAGAATGCACTTTTCACGTCCCTTTGGTAAACCTTGAATCCTTTGAAGGAATCATAGGCTAGAAAAATCCGAATAGCTTCAAGACGTGCAACAGAAGCATAAACTTCATTGTAGTCTATTCCTTCAACCTGACAAAAACCTTAAACGACTAATCTCGCCTTGTTTCAAATGACTACTCCACGGTCATCCTTCTTGCATTTGAAAACCCAACGGGTACCAATCTTCTTGTAGTTCTCAGGTTTCTCAACCAGTTTCCAGACACCTAGTTTCTGGAATTGTTGCAGTTCCTCCTGCATAGCTTCCACCCAAGAATTATCCTTTAGCGCTTCTTTCCAAGACCTTGGTTCTTCTTGAGAGACATAACATGCGAAGGACCAATCATTCTGCAAACCCGATTCTCTGATCGCTGCATACAAGCCAGCATTATTGTTGTTTCTCAACTGATTCCTCGTCAGCACGCCACTGTGAACATTACCAATGATGTTTTGTTGAGGATGGGTATTATGGATTCTTGTCTCTGGATTATCTGGAACTGGAATATTTATACCCAGATTGTTGAAGTTGAGATTAACAACCAAATCAATACCCTGAACTGGCGAAGAGGATGATGCAGTAGCTTCAGCTGTTTTAGAGCAGTCCTCAGGAGGTGTAGCCTCGGAAGTACCATGCACAACTGTTGTAGGAGCTTCTTGGTCTGCATCGAGAAATTCATCATCCTCTGAAGATTCATTCAGTTCAGTAGCATCGTGAAAATCCTCATTCTCGAGAGCATTATTGTTAACTGACGATGATTCTAGATTGTTGACAATAATTAGACGAACAAACGGCGAATCTGTTGCGTTGTCACTCTCAAAAACATCTGTGCTGCAGCATCTACTAGTTCTTCTTCAATATTGATCGAATTGAAAAAGTCATTGTACTCAAACATCCGTGGCTGAACCGGACATCTGACTGGAAATGTGTGCCTTTGTACTCTGACTTCAGACCATTCCTCGATCCTTTTCATTTCGAGATTCCAAACTCTTAAATTTGTGGTGGCATACCCAAGAAAGTATCCCTCAATTGCTTTTGCCCCAAATTTATCATCAGGATCAATCATAGTGCAAGGAGCCCCAAACGGTTCAAGAAATTGTAAGTCTGGTTTCCGTTTGTGAAGAAGCTCAAAGCAGGTCTTGTTGTGTCTTTTTACTGTAAGAACTCGATTCATCGTGTAACATGCAGAGGCCACAGCTTCACTCCAGAACGGAATGGGCAACTATGACTCTACCAACATAGTCCTTGCAGTTTCGATCAATGTTCTATTCTTACGCTCAGTGACGCCATTTTATTGAGGAGTGTATGTAGCACTGAATTCATGAAGAATGCCTTTGGATCTACAAAACTCCTCTACAGAATGATTCTTGAACTCAGTTCCATTGTTGCTGCGTATGCGTCTCACTTTCAAAGTATACAAATTCTCAATCGTAGTGATTAAATTTTTTATAATTCCGAAAGTTTCACTCTTGTGTGCCATAAATGCCACCCAATAAAATCTTGAATAATCATCTGTAACTACGAGGCAGTACGAGTCATTACTGATGCTTTTATGCTTGACAGGACTGAACAAATCCATGTGCAAACGTTCAAGCGGTACCGCTACCGTGTTGATCTTCTTTATTGGGTGTGATTTCTTCCTTTGTTTTCCTTTCTGGCACGAAACATAGACATCTTGAAGATGAAAGTTTCTGACGGGAACACCAGTTAATAACTCATTCTTCACCAAATGATTCATTTTCCTTATGTGAATGTGTCCCATCCGCCTGTGCCAATATATGGTTTCCTTTTCTATGGCTTTAGTAACAAAACACGTTACTTGTGCAGACATTATAATTGCTTGGCTCATATCAAGGACATACAAATCATTAACCCTTGGAGCAGATAAGAGAATCCAGTCTTTGGAGATCTTGAAACCGGGCTTCAGCACATAACATCCATTAGCATCAAAGTGCACAGAAAACTTCTTATCACAGATTTGAGAAACACTTAGAAGATTGTGATCAAGTTGTTGCACAAAGTTGATCTTGTCAAAGTTGACAACCCCGTTGGATACCATTCCTCCATAAGGAATATACCCGCCTTTATCTCCAGCAAAAGCAACATAACCTCCTCTAATAGATTTGACGTCGTAGAGAAGCCTCATGTCGCAGGTCATGTGCCTGGATGCCCCACTATCAACAATCCAGAGACTACTGATAGTTCCTCCTGGAACACCCTGCACAAGTACTCAAATGATCAATTAGAGATGGGGACCCAAGCCTTCATGGACTTGGGTCTTCCATTTTCATCGACAAAAGTTATTTCAACTTCGCGATGATTTGGAAATGGTGTTGCTCCCCCTGAGTTTATGACCAATTTAGGTTTCCAAGTCTGTTGAGTTTTACCAGTTTGATTGTTTGAAATTTAACTTCGTGATTGTTTAAAGTTTTTGAAATTGTTGAAATTTATGGTTTAAGTGAAACAGATTGTTTTTGAACCACATCGGTTTTAAAAGCCTTTTCAATTACCTTAATTTGCTTGCGCTTCTGTTTCTTCTCCCTTTCTTTCACAAGACGGGGATCTTCTTTTGGAGAAACATATCGTTTTTGGTAATTTTGCTCACGGGGAACATCAACTTTAGCCTTTAACTTATGAAGATATGTAACACCTCGAAAATTCACGTCCTATAATGTGTTGACACGTGTCATAGGTTTGAACGTGTGAACGAATGTTTTAGAAGGACTAAAGTTGACGAACATGAAAAGTATGTGAATATACGAGTTCAAAATGTCAACAGTGAATAAATATACTTTATAATAACCCTACATGATGTTCATACCATCAAACGAATAAATCATGGATCATACGAAGCTAAAAGTGAGAGATTACAAACTACAGGGGTTAAATGTGTCAACATGTTTAAGTTATACCTCTGAGTGACCTTTTGACAAACCCGAAGCTTTGTAACTGTTAATTATGCTCACTAGAATGCACGATATAAATTTCATAAAGTTTCGTTATCGTATGAGAAAGTTATAATCAAATTCGTGCGCGAGGGGTTAAAGCGTTAACGTTGAAAGTTATGACTTTTCGGGTAATAACCGAGTGGCCAAGGACTTAGAAAAGTGGGTACAAGTCCTAAAGCCCTTGTAGGTAAATAAGAAGGGGTCAAATTGCAAAATATAAGCTTAGTTGCCCTTTCGAAGGGCCAAGGGACAAGTTGCAACAACTTGAAACCTTTTAACCTGAAAACAAGGCTGAGGCGGCCCGCGTCAAGTTTAACCTGATCTTAGGCGGGCCGCGTCAGACGCCCAGTTGTAGAAAAAACAGGCAGCAGCCTGTTATGCCTTCAAACCGACTTAAATTCGATTCTCCTCATCTTTCTTGACCCCTAAACACCCCCTAAACATCTAGGGACACTTGTTGATGGTTTGTGGTCAGTGATAGACTTGCTTGTCAACTTCTTGTGGTGATTTGATCACTATATAAAGCCATGGAGTTGCAACATTGTTCTTCACACTTCATTCTTGCAATCTGATCATTTCTGGAGCTCCCAAGCAGCCTCAAGTGATCTCTAGTCGTTCATAGGACTCTTGTAAGTTTGCCTAACCTTTCTTAATTAAGTTTTAGCTTAGTTTTAGCTTAAAAGTCAAACCGTCGTAATTAACGGTTGACTTTAAGATTAATCACTAATGGTCCAGTGATTAGTCAAATCAAAAGTAGTTATAAGTTGGTAATTATGTGGGTAATAAACCCTTAAAAGGGTTCCCCCTGATTCCCACTCTAACTAGGTCAAATGTCGGGTCAAACTTGTACGTAAAAAGTCAACAGGATTCTTAAATTCTAATTATTGCATAATTAGCAATATAGAACATATACAACCTGTTGGATCATTGTTATAGCTTAGTAATAAGTGTAAGAACATGTCTAAACATGTTCAACCCGACAAATTTCAGTAAAGACCCGGTTCGGAACCGAAAGTCACATAGTTTGACTTTCACTTTGACTTTCAGTTCTGACCCGTTTAAGCATGTTTTAGAAATGCCTTAGAGCTTTGTTTGGACCAGGTTACATGCTAGTATAACCCTCTATGATTATACACCTCGGTTCATTAGTTAACCAATTAATATGCATGATTCCGTTAATTACTCATATGTTGACCATTATGCCCTTTTCACCTTAAAACGTGATTTTTGGAAAAGTAAAATAGTAGAAACCTTTGTTACTGATATATATACTTGTACCCAAAATTTGAGATCAATTGGTAGAGTAGATTGAGAGTTATGCTCGTTAGCGCAAAATGAAAGCTTTATGTTAATTAAATGGCGTAATTAGCGTATAGCCTAGTTAAGCCTACTCTTTGATATCAAACTTATTACCCCTGATGTAATATATTATTTTGGGATTTTTGAAGATTTTTAATTAATTTTAAGCTGAGCATAACTAATAGTCGTAGGCTTAATCCGGTAATTGTCGGTTTTGCCCTTACGGGCCATAAAATGAGTTTTACATATCTAAACGACTCCAAACCTTTTGCTACTGATTAGATATGATAAATAAATTATTTTAAGCCTTCTAGAATTATAAAAATATCAGTTTTAAGTATAGAACCCGGAAATGGCTTTTAATCGCCTTTTTAAGCGTTCTTAACGCATAGTATGTATTAAAACTATTTTAAACATACCCGGGTTGATACCTACTAATATTTAAGGTAAATTATAATATTTTAACAGTAAGCAAAAGTGGTTAAACTCAGACTTCAGTTTTGAGCTTTACGGCTTATGTGAAATTACCAAAATGCCCCTACGGGGCATAGTTTGTGTTTAAATTCGTTTCGGGCATAATGAAAGACATTTTACTGATGTCACAACATATTTGAGGCATAATTAACTTAGGAAACCTGTATATAACTCTCATGATTTCCCGTCACGCTCATTACGCGTACGGTTCGGTTTATGTAACAAGTTTACATGAATTAGCCGAAACGGGTCAAACCTTATTGATTTTATCTCAAAATTCAGAGTGTGTATGAAATACCCATATTATACAAGTCTTCAAACTTGTCGGGTCTAAAACACATTCTATTCCGGTCTTCGCTTAATCATGCGTTTGAACCGTATATTCCCTTAAGACTAACCGGTCTAAGCTTAGGCTAAATTAAAGACCAGTTAGCATTCTAATTGGTTATTTATACCATCATTCCAGACTAGAGCATTTCCGGTAAATGGTACCTACGCTTACTTAAGTGAATACGGCTAAGTTATTAGATTCTTGCTATTTAAGACAGGAGCTAGCTCAGGTAAATACTCTTAACTTATTTTCCCTATACGGGCTTGGGATACGGTATAATGATACCGCTTGGTCGGGTATTGAATATTTAATCTTATTGTGGTTAAATTATTGAAGTAACCCGGTTTAATCTGTATTGTTTGAAATAAAAGCCTTTAGGGGTTAATGACCATGTCCCGGATATCCTTGACATCATTGTATTATAAAATGGCCACGTCTTAAGCACGGGGTGTAGGCATACACCTGACAGTTGCTTAAGTAATAACGGTATCTCACTCTCTTGTGGGCCTATACTTGTGGCGTGTCTGTTAATCTGACTCGGTTTCTACATCGGGCCCTGAACGTACAACGAACATGTAAATCTGTATACAAGGTTATAAATATAATTGTTCCAAGTATAAAAGATTAATTTTGCCTCTGAGCATTTTAATCAAATTATAAAATATATTTTGTGCCACGTGCATTCAAATCAATTTTCTTAAACTCTTTTCAAATGAGTCGGTTGAGTGTATTTACCAATGAAAACTGACGTATTTTCCAAAAGGGTTAAGTGACAGGTACTGAACGTAATTGGCTGAAAGCTCAGGGCGCTATTAAGGAATCTTGCAAGTTCTAGGCGTCTAAAGTCTGTTGAACAAATGATATATTTATATTTTTAAGATCCACCTGTGGATCCTTTACTTTCCGTTGTAATACTTTGATATTACCTTATATTCGGAATGTAATATAATTTATCTTTTGCTTCCGCTGTGCATTCATATATATTGTGTTGTTTGACTATTATGTTGCCAACCACGTCACGATACTCCCCACCGGGCCCACCGGTGACACGTGGAAAGTCGGGGTGTGACAGGTTGGTATCAGAGCCAACACTGAGTGACTTAAACGCTAGCCTTTTGCGTTTAATCTCAGTTACACAGTTGCACATTCTTGAGTCTAGACAAGAACATAGGACAAATTCCAATTCGATTCATTGTCTTTTAATTACTTCCTTTATTTTTCTGATTAGCCTTTGCATGGGCAAGTCATTTTTATTAGAAGTCCCGTTTAGGGCAACCATATACTTGTTTAAATTTAAAGGAACGATCATGTTTAAAATATCATTCCTATACTATAAGATCTACCATTATAATAAAAATGGCAAAATCTAAAAAGGACAAGACCTAGTCACGTGTCATTTTAAGACCGGGCCAAGACGGTAGTTCCATAATTAGATTCAGATCCATATTTAACACCTCAATTTAGGATTGTTCTGCGTTAAATATTAATAAGAATCTTGAGAGTGAAACCTAGCCTTCGGGTCATTTTAAGGCCGGGCCATGATGGTAAGACCTGTTTAAAAGATTCGAATCCCTGTTAACATCTGTAAATATGTTAACACTCCTGGCAGACGTGATTCGTTAAAGTCACACATGTCATTTTTATATATGGATTCTTTAAAAAGATCCCTAACCCAACTTAATGATCTCTGAATCATGGATTTAGATCATCAATTAAGATGATCATATTTTGACCGTACATTGGTAAAATAATGCCTACGGGCTATAATGTATTGTCCATTTGAGACATTGACATTTGATCTTTATGATTCCTTGTCTATGGTGGTGAGCTATGCTCAAGCCTATTAGTCTGTATGATCAATGCGATCCTGACTACTATCATCAAATGAAGATGATCATATTATAAACATCCCTTAGAAGGGAAATGCCTACGGGCTATAGTTAATGTCCTCCGAGACTAAAGACAGTGGTAGCCTACAACTCCCTATCAAGTAAAGGTAATGAACTTTAATTCAAACCTTAATGCCTTGATTCTCTGAAATCATGGCTTATAAATTAAACTTGTCTACGCGACTAGGCCATTTGTGCTATTATTAAAAATCTTAATGCCTTGATTCTCTGAAATCATGGCTTGTAAATTTAAAACTGTCCATGTGACTAGGCCTTTGTGCCACTTTAATATCCTTAATGTTTTATAACTAGGATAAATTATAATAAAAATGCTAAATAAATGTAACTAACAAACTAACCAATATGGTTTATATTACCATGGTTAATAAATCGTATAAAACGATAAGACTGTATAAACTTACGTATAAACCTTGTCCTTGTTTAATTTTTATGTAGCAATTAAAGCTACATGTGTAACACCCCAAAACCTGAATGTTTATAATTATCACATGTCCTATATGACTTAGCATGAAATAAATGACTAGGCTATTTAACCTAGTTAAGTGTGAGGTTAGAAGTATTAAAAGACAAGAGTTTTGCCAATATTATTTAGTGGCAAACTTGAGGGACTAAATTGGGGTAAATGAAAGTTGTATTTATAAAACAAAACAATACACACAAACACACACATTTCGTGTGTTCTGGAACGACCAGGAAGGGCTCCAAAGGAGCCAAACCCTAGTTCTTCAAAAAGCTCCAAATTGAAGGTTGAATCGAGGCTCAAAACTATTAAGGAACATGAATTAGTGATCACCTAGACAAGGGGATCGTGAGGTATGTCTTGAAACTTAGATTGATGAACTTGTATGAAGTGGGTTATGTTCCAATCCGCGAATTGGTATGAAATTGATCATTCATATGTGTTAGAATCATCATATAGAACATGGATTATGCATGGTTTAGATTAATTTGATGTTTAAGGGTGAAACCCGTTTGTTATGATGAAGATGATGACATGGGTAAATCATCTATGTCTAAATTCTTGCTTAATATTGATGTATTTTGATGCGTATGGTAGATTCTTGTTAGAGGAATTGAAAGGAATGTGATACTAGTATGTTTGATGTTATGCATGAATGATCCATATTGATTAGAAGGATAATTTGATGAATTAAGTATGAGATTAGAAGAATATGCATGAATTGGTTGTACACTACGCTTAGGAGGTAGTAAACACACCAAGTGTATGATGAAATGTATATATAGTGTAGTCCGTATAGGCTATTATGATGTTACGGGTATATAATGATAAGCCGAAAGTTAAATTAAATGAACCGTTGACTTCTAGAAGTCAACTGTGTATAAGAAGAATGGTTAGACATGTTGTCATAATTGTAAGATTTAAGTAAGTTATATGGTACATGTTAGACGTATGTGTGTTTAATGCGATGATATGACGGATTACACGAGTTGGAAATGATATGAATTTGGTTACATGTATTACGCTTGTTAGAAGTGGCTAATGAACGTCAAATGTGAATTATGCGATCTATATGATCGTTAATATGTACAATTGTGTAAGCTAATAAGAATGTGATTTCGATGACGAGGAAGTATAGGAATCATGTCGAGACGGAATCGAGCACGGAAGGCTAACGGGTCAAGAAGTGGCGAGGAAACGAATATGAACACGGATGCATGAGGTAAGTGATTTCTGTAATCACTTTTAGTTGTTTATGTAAAGTTATGTGCAACTTAATTAAGTATGATAATCGAGGTCAATTAGGAATGAGTTGTATGAAATCGTTGAAGAATTAAACGGATCTTAGCTTTGATCCGAGCAAGGTATGTGTGTTAGAGTTGTAGTTAAGTGGTAGGGTTGGTTAAATATGCAATGAAGTCCTTGGTTGTAAAGGATGGAGCAATGTTGCCAAAAACGCCCTTGATAGGTATATCGGGCAAACGACCTTAAAAGTTGTTTAGAAACAAGCAAATTAATTAAGTGAATGCTTTGGACAAGTATGAAAACGAAAAATATGATTTTTAGAGTCAAATGCTTTAAAATGCATAAATACCCTTGACGGGTCAAAATATGCACAAGAATGAAAATGGGTTAAGAAGATGCATGAAACCCGTAATCTGAACCGTATATGATAGACAATGTTGATATTTTAAGGTTCATAAGAAATTGAGGCCAAATAAACAGGATATTTTGATAAATGCATGAACGGGCCAAAACTTTGTGAAAAGGAAATAAGCCGAAAGCTTAAAAGTATAAACTTTGATAATCCGGATGTTGGATGTTAACTCCATGTGATGGGGGATTAATTTATGGTCATGTGGGAAGAAACGGGAGGTTAAACGGGTATACGGTTTGAAAGTTACGCAAGTTTTAGCGTTTTCGGACGACGAAACGGTTCTGCAGCAAAATGGTGATTGTAGGGGTCGTCGCCGACGCCCCTGTGCCCGTCGCCGACGCCCCGTGCATTTTCCAAGTTTGCCCGACGCCTTAACTTGCTGTCTACGCGAAGCTGACCGACGCGAGGTGTCGCACGGTCGTGCGGTTGGACGCATGGTCGTGCGTTTCCGAGTAAACCAGACGTCGTAGGATCCGCACGGTCGTGCGGTTGGGACGCATGGCCGTGCATCATCTGCCAGTTCAGAAAAATGTGCAGAATTCGTCAAAAACAGTCCCGTAACCCACAAGGAGTCCCGAATCGTATTCTAAACTTATTATGGAATGTTTATGGGATGCGATGAGCGTGTATGCGAGTAGGTATGTATGTCTGTAGTTATGTATGTAGGTATGTATGTATGTATGTATGTATGCGAGTCGGTATGAATGCATTAACGCGTCAAACGCGTTTAGAAACGTATGTATGCGAGTAGGTATGTATGTATGTATGTATGTATGCGAGTCGGTATGTATGTATGTAAGTAGGTATGTGAAGACGTAATCATGTATGTATGTAAATCGATGCGTAGGTATGCAAGTAAAGGTATGTATGTATGTACGTAGTCATGTATGTATTGTATACGTGGTTTCAATACATTTATGAATTGACGATTATTCACAATGTGCCTCGAGAATGAAATGTAATGTAGGTACATTATTGAAGTTTCGCCAAGGATTAGACACCCAGATGGAATGCTTGGAAACTAGAAAGTTAACAGGATGAGAAGTATATGTGGATCGAACATAGCAAGGCTACATTATTATGAATCTTGTTTGTACATAAGTATGCTAATGATGCGTATGTTTGTGGTGGGTGCAGGTTGTATGAATCACGGATTATCCTCACGAGGAGTAGCGATCGAAGACCGAGTCACAACATAGATTGTACGGGAATGTTTAAATATGTAATTTAGTGATAATAAGTTATGTTTTATATTATAAAATGAATTTTAAGAATGTCAAGACGTATATAATGAAAGAAATTTTATGGTACGAATTTCCGCTGCGACTTTTGTCAAGTACGTATTAGGGTCTTACAACATGGCTAGGTCAGAGGAAGAGAACAGTCATCCTTTAGAAAACCGCGATGATGAGAGGATTAACATAACCAAAGGAGAGCTTCGTTCACTGATTGATACAGCTGTATCTAAAGCTGTAGAGGAGCAATTTAAGGAGTATAGTGAGACACATAGTAAAACCTCATCTGTACCCCACTCTAAGTCTGTCCCTAAAACTCATTCAGAGCCGCATAATAAGCCGCCCTCTAAGAAAGAGGAACCAAAGAAGAATGACGATCGGCATTCATCTAATGAACACAGTGTTCCATCCAAGAGGATAGTGTTCGATAATGAACCGCGTACCAAGTCCTGTACCTACAAATATTTTGTTTCCTGCAAACCCCGGGATTTCACTGGGGAGAAAGGGGCAATTGATTGTATGGTCTGGTTGGATGAAATGGACACAGTTGTCGATATCAGCAGTTGTGCTGAGAAGGATGTAGTGAAGTATGTATCCCAATCACTCAAGGGAGAGGCGCTAGCATGGTGGAAGGCTCTCATTCAAGCTTCTGGGAAGATCCCACTTTACAACATGTCATGGGAACAGTTTGTTGCTCTCATTATGGAGAACTACTGCCCTCAACACGAGGTTGAGAGTATTAAGTCAGATTTCTTATCATTGGTTATGACAAACTTAGATTGTCAAGCTTACCCCACCCGTTTCAATACCCCATCCAGACTGGTTCCTTACCTAGTAACACCAGAACCCAAGAGAATTGCTCGCTTCATTGGGGGTTTAGCCCCAGAAATCAAAGCCAGTGTTAAGGCTTCAAGACCTACTACATTCAGGTCAGCGGCAGATCTGTCGCTATCTCTTACACTCGATGTAGTCAGAAACAAGGCCGCCAAAGCCTCTGAAGATGGAAAGTGTAAAAGGGAGGATGAGAATTCTCATCGCTCTGATAGGAAGAGGAATTCTGAAGATAAGAAGAGTTCCGGGTTTAAGAAAGGCAGCCAGCAGTCGGGAGAGAAGACCAGGTGCGAAACCTGTAGGAAATACCATCTTGGGAAATGCAGATTTGAGTCTCAGCCTCTACCGTGTGGAATTTGCAAGTCTAGGGAACATAAAACCCTGGATTGCAAGAAGTTGAAAGATGCAACCTGTTATGGTTGCAACGAGAAAGGGCATATCAAGACCAACTGCCCTAGGAATCAGATGAACGCCTAAGAGATGGTGCAGAATAATAACTATATAACAGGTACCTTTCCATATCAAGCAGTTTATGCATAAATTCGTTTTATACTGGCAAATATGATTCTAAAAGGAACGATAAATATTGGGAGCTGTTGTCTCCGCTGATTAGGACTCCGGTCATTTAACACGAGATAGAAATTGGCCGTTGACACTATAGAAAATGCTCCAACAAATCTTAGATTGATATTTTATATCTATTAGGAATCACTCTTTTCTGATATCCTTATGGCAAGCTTTCAAGCTATCCAAATTCATCACTATAATAAAGACAGATGTGACATTTTGATCCCCTGTCAAAAAGATGATGGATTAGGACCAAACTTTAGATGCCATTAATGGTCTTTTGTGACCTAGGCTAAGTAAAAATTGATATATATTAAATAACGTTCATTAAGAATGTTAATGCTATATTGGCCTGTATGATTTAATGAAACCATGGTTGGTATATAAAGCCATGAGGATGATGAATAGCAGTTGCCGGATCGCAACCAAGAAATTGATTCATTTAGTAATAAGAACCATTTCTTCTGTTCCTGTAAGAAATCAAAGTCATAAAAAATTCTAATGTACCCTCTCTATAGATAAAGGACATTCGCATGTAATTGATATCTCTTAAATCCCTATTGATTATGAATACCAAATGGTATGGCAAAACCGCCATATGAGGATTGGTATATCTTAACATGTTCCATAGATTGCTTCCATGCTTGATCAGTATGGAGGTTTAATGCATGGGGCCACAAAGATATTCCGATGGTCATATGATACTAAAGTCAACTAATGGTATTCAAAGGAGATATCCAGCATGGAATTGTCCAAGTAAATGTTCCCAATTAAGGAATTCGTGGACTAGTAACATAAATGTGTCACTTATTTGACACAAGCAAGGATGATTAAACTAGAGCTAGAGATATGGAGATTCTCTGTAACCTCCTTGTATCTTGATTATCTTCTCCTAAGACTACCCTGTTTACCTCCCGAGAGGCAGTAGCGTTAAGATTTATATTCCATTTAGGGCTGCATTATTATGAAATCTTCAAGGCAGCTAGTACCATTATTGGTAGAATCGAAAACTCTGGTTAAGTAAGTTTTAAGATTTAAATTCACAAAGCCTAACTCAATATCCTGAGAATTCGGTATCGTAAATTATGAAAGACGGTTCATTTTGCTAAGGCATTGTTTACCGCAACCCTAATTAGGCAACGATTAAGAATCGCCAACAGCTGCCCAGGATCATCGATTTGTTCAACTAGCTATAAGGATTAGCTACTCCTTAAGATTTGTTTTAAGCAATGGTTGGGATAACCATCCCACCTTAAGATAAGCTTTTCTATAATAATTGATATGTAAGTATTAAGGTTGCTCCTTTGGAGACCTTGTATAGATGGAATGTTAACATCTATTGTTAGATAGAGAATTGGTAAGTCCAATTATCAGGATCTGAAAGTTGCTTGGGAAACAACAAATAAGATCATACAAATCCATAATCGACTGTAAGTTGCCAGTATACGGCAGGAAATCAAGGATTAATGAAGTTAGCAAACCTCCTAAATTCTTGTTAAAGAATAAGGTTCAACAATAGATATCACCCAGGAAGGGTGTGCTAAATTGTTAAATTATCAGGCTAGTTAAGCTCTGAATGTATAGAATCATTCGAAGGAAATCGAATGAATCAAGATCAAGTAGCTTATAAGCTAAAACCTATTTAAGGAGTTTGGCGTAGCTCGCAATACATTACACATTAGTGACTGAATGATGTGTTTCGCCAATAAGTCAAAAAGCACTATCACATAATGATATGCAGATTTATGATATGGTGAGAAACCTGTGCCGATTTAGGATCGACAGGATTAGAAGCTCCAAAAAGATACATGTACCTATTATAAAGGTCAATTGGAGTGCCTTAGAGGCTCAAAGGTACTGGGGAAGATTAAGCCCAATATAAGGCAGAAAATACTTCCTTTACTTTAACAAATCTCGAGGTCGAGATTTCTTTTAAGGGGGTGAGGATGTAACACCTCGAAAATTCACGTCCTATAATGTGTTGACACGTGTCATAGGTTTGAACGTGTGAACGAATGTTTTAGAAGGACTAAAGTTGACGAACATGAAAAGTATGTGAATATACGAGTTCAAAATGTCAACAGTGAATAAATATACTTTATAATAACCCTACATGATGTTCATACCATCAAACGAATAAATCATGGATCATACGAAGCTAAAAGTGAGAGATTACAAACTACAGGGGTTAAATGTGTCAACATGTTTAAGTTATACCTCTGAGTGACCTTTTGACAAACCCGAAGCTTTGTAACTGTTAATTATGCTCACTAGAATGCACGATATAAATTTCATAAAGTTTCGTTATCGTATGAGAAAGTTATGATCAAATTCGTGCGCGAGGGGTTAAAGCGTTAACGTTGAAAGTTATGACTTTTCGGGTAATAACCGAGTGGCCAAGGACTTACAAAAGTGGGTACAAGTCCTAAATCCCTTGTAGGTAAATAAGAAGGGGTCAAATTGCAAAATATAAGCTTAGTTGCCCTTTCGAAGGGCCAAGGGACAAGTTGCAACAACTTGAAACCTTTTAACCTGAAAACAAGGCTGAGGCGGCCCGCGTCAAGTTTAACCTGATCTTAGGCGGACCGCGTCAGACGCCCAGTTGCAGAAAAAACAGGCAGCAGCCTGTTATGCCTTCAAACCGACTTAAATTCGATTCTCCTCATCTTTCTTGACCCCTAAACACCCCCTAAACATCTAGGGACACTTGTTGATGGTTTGTGGTCAGTGATAGACTTGCTTGTCAACTTCTTGTGGTGATTTGATCACTATATAAAGCCATGGAGTTGCAACATTGTTCTTCACACTTCATTCTTGCAATCTGATCATTTCTGGAGCTCCCAAGCAGCCTCAAGTGATCTCTAGTCGTTCATAGGACTCTTGTAAGTTTGCCTAACCTTTCTTAATTAAGTTTTAGCTTAGTTTTAGCTTAAAAGTCAAACCGTCGTAATTAACGGTTGACTTTAAGATTAATCACTAATGGTCCAGTGATTAGTCAAATCAAAAGTAGTTATAAGTTGGTAATTATGTGGGTAATAAACCCTTAAAAGGGTTCCCCCTGATTCCCACTCTAACTACGTCAAATGTCGGGTCAAACTTGTACGTAAAAAGTCAACAGGATTCTTAAATTCTAATTATTGCATAATTAGCAATATAGAACATATACAACCTGTTGGATCATTGTTATAACTTAGTAATAAGTGTAAGAACATGTCTAAACATGTTCAACCCGACAAATTTCAGTAAAGACCCGGTTCGGAACCGAAAGTCACATAGTTTGACTTTCACTTTGACTTTCAGTTCTGACCCGTTTAAGCAAGTTTTAGAAATGCCTTAGAGATTTGTTTGGACCAGGTTACATGCTAGTATAACCCTCTATGATTATACACCTCGGTTCATTAGTTAACCAATTAATATGCATGATTCCGTTAATTACTCATATGTTGACCATTATGCCCTTTTCACCTTAAAACGTGATTTTTGGAAAAGTAAAAGAGTAGAAACCTTTGTTACTAATATATATACTTGTACCCAAAATTTGAGATCAATTGGTAGAGTAGATTGAGAGTTATACTCGTTAGCGCAAAATGAAAGCTTTATGTTAATTAAATGGCGTAATTAGCGTATAGCCTAGTTAAGCCTACTCTTTGATATCAAACTTATTACCCCTGATATAATATATTATTTTGGGATTTTTGAAGATTTTTAATTAATTTTAAGCTGAGCATAACTAATAGTCGTAGGCTTAATCCGGTAATTGTCGGTTTTGCCCTTACGGGCCATAAAATGAGTTTTACATATCTAAACGACTCCAAACCTTTTGCTACTGATTAGATATGATAAATAAATTATTTTAAGCCTTCTAGAATTAAAAAAAATATCAGTTTTAAGTATAGAACCCGGAAATGGCTTTTAATCGCCTTTTTAAGCGTTCTTAACGCATAGTATGTATTAAAACTATTTTAAACATACCCGGGTTGATACCTACTGATATTTAAGGTAAATTATAATATTTTAACAGTAAGCAAAAGTGGTTAAACTCAGACTTCAGTTTTGAGCTTTACGGCTTATTTGAAATTACCAAAATGCCCCTACGGGGCATAGTTTGTGTTTAAATTCGTTTCGGGCATAATGAAAGACATTTTACTGATGTCACAACATATTTGAGGCATAATTAACTTAGGAAACCTGTATATAACTCTCATGATTTCCCGTCACGCTCATTACGCGTACGGTTCGGTTTATGTAACAAGTTCACATGAATTAGCCGAAACGGGTCAAACCTTATTAATTTTATCTCAAAATTCAGAGTGTGTATGAAATACCCATATTATACAAGTCTTCAAACTTGTCGGGTCTAAAACACATTCTATTCCGGTCTTCGCTTAATCATGCGTTTGAACCGTGTATTCCCTTAAGACTAACCGGTCTAAGCTTAGGCTAAATTAAAGACCCGTTAGCATTCTAATTGGTTATTTATACCATCATTCCAGACTAGAGCATTTCCGCTAAATGGTACCTACGCTTACTTAAGTGAATACGGCTAAGTTATTAGATTCTTGCTATTTAAGACAAGAGCTAGCTTAGGTAAATACTCTTAACTTATTTTCCCTATACGGACTTGGGATACGGTATAATGATACCGCTTGGTCGGGTATTGAATATTTAATCTTATTGTGGTTAAATTATTGAAGTAACCCGGTTTAATCTGTATTGTTTGAAATAAAAGCCTTTAGGGGTTAATGACCATGTCCCGGATATCCTTGGCATCATTGTATTATAAAATGGCCACGTCTTAAGCACGGGGTGTAGGCATACACCTGACAGTTGCTTAAGTAATAACGGTATCTCACTCTCTTGTGGGCCTATACTTGTGGCGTGTCTGTTAATCTGACTCGGTTTCTACATCGGGCCCTGAACGTACAACGAACATGTAAATCTGTATACAAGGTTATAAATATAATTGTTCCAAGTATAAAAGATTAATTTTGCCTCTGAGCATTTTAATCAAATTATAAAATATATTTTGTGCCACGTGCATTCAAATCAATTTTCTTAAACTCTTTTCAAATGAGTCGGTTGAGTGTATTTACCAGTGAAAACTGACGTATTTTCCAAAAGGGTTAAGTGACAGGTACTGAAGATAATTGGCTGGAAGCTCAGGGCGCTATTAAGGAATCTTGCAAATTCTAGGCGTCTAAAGTCTGTTGAACAAATGATATGTTTATATTTTTAAGATCCGCCTGTGGATCCTTTACTTTCCGTTGTAATACTTTGATATTACCTTATATTCGGAATGTAATATAATTTATCTTTTGCTTCCGCTGTGCATTCATATATATTGTGTTGTTTGACTATTATGTTGCCAACCACGTCACGATACTCCCCACCGGGCCCACCGGTGACATGTGGAAAGTCGGGGTGTGACAAGATATGGACAATTTCGAATGATATGTCCAAATTCAGCACACTCGAAACATGATCTTCGTTCAACAAACCCCGAAGTATCATGTTGATGTCTCGTTGATGAACTTTGTGATTTCGAAGTACTTGGTCCTGATTTGTTTTGACCATCTCTTTTCAAAATTTTAACTTGTTTAACATAATCTATGTTAAATTTGTTTTCAAATGTTTCAAGTTTATCAGTTCCCTTCGACTTCACAAAGTTCACATTTTTGTTCTTTCTCTGGTTTTGTTCCTTTCAACCTTGAGGTGTCGATTTTCCTTTTGTTCTAGTGTGATTTTGCTGAATTTTCTCTGTTGGTACTTTCTGATTTCCATATTGTTTTCGAACTTCGGCTTTTAGAATCGGAGGACATTGTGTTACCACAACTCGTGAACTCGACTCTCCCAAAAACTTACTTGTCGAATCCTCAAAAACTTTACTGATTAAAGATTGATTTACATTTTTAATCGGAAAATCTTTGTTTGAATAAACTTTATCATCACCAACTAGTGTGTATAGCAAATTCACACTCTTAGACTCGTGTGCAGATGTGGACTCAACTCGAACAGTCTTAGCAGGTTTTGCAGGAGGATCACATAGAATGTGATTCTCGAGAGGTATGTCCTCTTCTTTGATAACTGCATCAGACTCTGCAGAGTCAGTATCATCGGATTCATCATATGAAGAATCAGCATCCTCAACAACGACTGGAGGTTCCTGATTTTGTTTAGCAGTTGATACTTTCATATCTGTTGATACATCCAAGTCTGATGATGCTTCCTTTTTATAACTGAGTCCAGCTGCGAATTCTTCAACGTCTAAAGGAACAGATGGCTCAAATTGAGGTTTATCCTCCTCATCAGGCATTGCGGTATAATTGTGTCTAATAGGTGGAGGACACTTCTTATAGCCAATGCACGTGACATCATTCTTCTTCTTCTGTATGTCAATGATGTAATCCAGTACATACCTAGCATTTGAGTAACCATCTAACCTAAGCTGCATCGCCTCATTTTCACACTTGACACAGGCCAACTCCTTTTGTGCTTCCTCGAGCCTAGTGATGTAATTATTTATAGCAGTTTCTTTTCTTGAAACTGTTTTTACTAGCTCGGTTTTATCATCCCTTAATGTGTCAATTACTTTCTTAAATTCTTTTTCATGATTTTTATGGAACAGGTTGGCCTCTGTGCATTTCGCAAGATCCACGATCAAACTTTGATAGTGGATAAATGTCACGTCATACTTGCTTTACAAATCATCATATTTGCTTTGCAAGTCAGACAATCTAGCACCAAAATCAGACGTGGTCGAATAACAGTGCTTGTTTGTGTTTAAGTTTGGGTTTTTACTTGACTTTTAATCTCGAATAGCCTACTTTTAATTAAATTTGTGTTTTGCAGGTTTGACAAAGTTTAAGCAGCTTTTCGGGAGCCTTACGGGTCACCGGAGTGAAAAACGGACCACTGGGACGTGTTACGGATCACACGGGAACTCAAGGAGCGAAAAATAGAAAATGGAAGTTGGGGAGGTCGTCGGCGACGCGCTTTAGAAAAGCCCGTCGGCCAAAAATGCGCGTATCCAGGAAAACAAGACGTCGGAGAAAAACAACATCAGGAGAGCCAGTCGCCGACGGGGTCCCCTAGTCGGCGACGGGCTTTAGTTTTTGCAAACGCGAAAATTGTGGATTTGGTTGTTGCGAACGATTTAAAACACCTTGAGGCCTTTCAATTCGACAGTTACACTTTGTTTTGAGTTTGAACTTTGATCTTGGAGCCTAATATCATCACCACTTCATCTCCATTCCATCTTACACACCAATCCATCATCCGATTCAATCGAATCAAAACCCTAGTTTATCACCATTAACATCATCCTTCAATCCTCTCCCCACCGTCATTCACCACAACCCGAATCACCATCATTCACTATCTCCAAGCATCAAGATGATCAAGAACAAGTTTCCAACATCCGGTGATCAAGTTCCTTCAACCATGAGCGGCTAATCACCTTGGTTTCACCCCGGTGTAAGTAGTTGTATTATCTAGGGTTCCGATTTGTGTTTAGTTTGACTTGTGTGACAAATTGTGTTTTGATTTTGAGCACCTTTGATAATTGTCGTGTATTTGAATTGAATTTGCAAATTGTCGAACGATGATAAAGTTATGACTTTGTGAAATGAATTTGTGCACTTATGCGTTATCTTGGTTAGGATTTACTTATGTTGATTACAAAGTGCATTCTAGTCCATTCTTAGGAATGTTGATAGTTATTGGCACCTAAGTCACGGTACACTAAATCCGTTAATCATTTATCCAATTAGGTCAATTCTAAAACTTGTAGGAACCTAGGTTTGCAATTACCGAAACCGGGTGTGAACCCTTTTTCTTTATCTTGTTTAAATACTCAATTACACTCTTGCAATTGTTAATCTGTAGTAGTTAATCAATCCAATCACTTTAGTAATTTTATTCAACATCTCTTTACTAAACAAAAACCATAAAAACAACTTAGCAAGCTTCATAAATTGTGACACTCGTTTAAATTCAATCAAGTCCATTCGCAAACCACATACTCTTCGTGGTTCGACCCCTTACTACCACTAGCTATTTGTTAAGGGTAATTAGGGTTTATAAATATTATCTTTGACCGGAGCGTGATAATCCGATCACCCAGTTGAATCGACCAGTCACAGCCTTCATCAACTTGTACCACAAGAGCTCGGTTGTTGTTTGATGGACCTGCTTGATGAGTATTGTGTGCAGGCATCAAGGCACGTTCATTATTCCTGTTTTGATTCTGGTTCGATTGGTTGCCTTGATTTCTGAACGGATTCTGGTTCCCATGTTGAGCTGGCTTTGTGCATTCCCGTTTGAAATGACCCCGTTCACCACAATTGAAACATTTGACTGCCTGCTTATCGAACCCATACTTGGTATCTTTCTTGCTTTCCAAGTTGGTTCTAGCAGTTCTTTCCATGAAGTCTTTTGCTCGCCTCACAACACTAGCAAATGTCCACTTGTTATCCATCAAATCCATTTCATCCTTTTCTATCTGCTGATAATCTTCCTGAGTCAAATTGATATTCCCAATTTGCCCTGCTACTAACCCACAGTATGCGCTCACCAAAGTGTTTAACAGTTCCATATGTTCCTTTGCCACCTCAACACTCACTTTTGAGAAACTTGAAGTGTCTAGCTGAACTGTGTTTCGATTAGTTAGTTGACCAGCATTGACTGTTGATGAAGTGTTTCCATAACAGGCTTGTTGTTGACCTTTGTAGTTTAGATCAAGAAATGATGGTACTCCAGTAGACTGATAGCTTTGCTCTGGGGCAGCTGGTTGTGGTGTTTCATACATATCGGTGCTCTGGAGTTGTTACTACCCCAAAATTACCCATTTCACTCAGCAGATGATAATATCGACTTGTCAGATCTCCAACGACTCCCTTTCCATACACATGAATCCGTCGAATTCCTTTTTGAGCAGATCATGTCTCAGCTTGCGTGACGATGCATTTCCTTGACCTCTCACCTTTAATGCATCCCATAGACTTTTTGTCGTTTTGAATCTCACGAACTGATGAAAAATATCTTTGTTTAAGGCTTGAGGCAGAATTGAAAATGCTTTCTTTTCTAAATCATATGCCTTTTTATCATCGACAGAAAGATCTGCAAACGTTGCGTCATTTGAACCGGCTTCTTCAAGTGCTTGATCAAATTCCGTGTTAAAAGACAACCACAACTCTGTGTTTTGCCCAAGCACAAACGTATGGAATCTTTCTTCCCAACCGAGATACTCGTTCATATGCATCAGTTTAGGTGGACGGTTGTTACTACCGGTTTCATTTTCGCTCAAAAGAAGACTTTGTACAGTTTAATTTTGGTTAGTAACAAATGCCCACTGGTTTGCTGTAATAGAAATCGTTTGTGCTGATGACGAGGTTGTGGGAGACTAAGCCCCTGAAGGTACTAAACCTTTACCCGTATACATATTCGTATTAGGGTCAGGTTTTCAACCCCACCAATCTGAAGTCATGATGTATAGAAAATAACAACTTAAACCCAACTACCACCCTCACTTTGAAACAACTATGATACACCAGCCCAGTCCACGAACAATAGATGGCCCACGAAAAATATTCCAAAGAAAAACAGATCAAACCATAAGGGTATTTCGTGAGAAGGATAAAAGGCCTAAAGGAGACAATGACCCAATACAACAAATTAATTTCCTTAGCCCAAACTCAATTCTCGTTGAAAAAAAATATGTCCAAATTCAAAAATTAGGCACAAAAACCCTTACGAAGGACTTGGTAATTTGTAAAAAGAAGGCTTTAAAAATAAATTCCACCAAGAATCCTAGTGAAAAAATATTTTGTGAGATTTGACTAAACCATTTGACCAAAATTCACTAACAGACAAAAAAACATAGTACTTCGTGAGTTTTGGTTTTGGTGAAGAATATTTTCATAGATTATAGTTATTCGTGAAATGACTCTTGCGAAATCACGTGTTTTGTCAGAAAGTTGCTGGAATGTTTCTAATTTAAGGAGAATCTGGTTTACTAAGTATGTAAAGTGGTTTGGTGAAATACTCGTTTTGGTAAGATTCAGACACACGAAAAATCAACCTTTTTCAGAAAACTTTTAAACCTTATCTCCTCCAATGAAATTCAGGTGTATTTTTCCTACCAAACACCTAGCGGAAAAATTTTCAAAACAAGTTTTTTGCAAAAATTTTAAGAAAAACCCGTTTTTAACATATCTCCATGTCTTTTAACTAGGTTTTTAAGAAATTTTTTCGCAAAATAACAAGTTTTCTAGATTTTTTAACCCATTTTCTTTCAAAAGTTCACAACCTTTTAGAAAACTTCAAGAACTTGCTTAAAACACACAAACAAAACTTGGTTTTTAGCTCTGATACTAATAGCCTAACGTTAAATCAGTCATGAGATTATGTAATATTGTGTTATTATTGTATATTTAGTTTCCTAGTTTATAGGCTCTTGTAAACTCTATATATTATTTTCTCAATCAATGTGAATGTAAGAGATTGAGTCCTAATATGGTATCAGAGCCAGGTTTCGATCCTGGGACCTGTGGGTTATGGGCCCACATCCTTCGAGAAGGAAGTCGTGCATTCATTGCTTCCTACTCGGATCATCATCTTAAAGCCTCTTTTGACAAATGGCATGCTCGTCTTGGTCACGTGTCATTTGACATTATTTCTAGATTACATAGACTTGGCTCTTTATTTGTTACTTCACTTTTACCAAAACCTACAATTTGTTCTTCTTGTCAATTATCTAAATCCAAACGATTGCCTTTTGTTTTGAATGAAAAACGATCTTTGCATGCTCTTGATTTGATACATTGTGATTTGTGGGGTCCTGCACCTGTTACTTCTTCGCATGGTTATCGGTTTTATGCTATATTTATTGATGATTATTCTCGTTTCACATGGTTTTACCCACTTAAGCATAAATCCGAATTTTATGAGGCCTTATTAGTATTTGCTCCATTTGTTCAAACTCAGTTGTCATGTAAAATTAAAGTCTTTCAAAGTGATGGGGGTACTGAGTTTACAAACCACCGTGTCCAAAAAATTTTTACTGAACAAGGAATTCATCATCGTCTTTCTTGTCCTTACACCCCTGAACAAAATGGGTGTGCTGAATGCAAACATCGACATCTCACTGAAACCGGTCTCGCTATGCATTTTAACTCCCACGCACCCGCTACATTGTGGACTGATGCATTTGCGTCAGCCACCTTCATTATAAACCGTTTACCCTCCGCCGTACTTGATTTCAAATCTCCTTATGAAGTTCTGTACGGTACCTCACCCACTTATTCCAATCTTCGTGTATTCAGTTGTCGGGTTTTTCCATATTTGCGAGACTATGCGAAACATAAGTTAGCTCCTCGCAGTGCCAAGTGTGTCTTTATTGGATATGATTCGAAGTACAAAGGCTATAAATGTTTGGATCCGCATACTCACCGCGTCTATGTTACGCGCCATGCACAGTTTGATGAATCAAATTTTCCATTCAGTGCTCAAACTAGTCCGGTCGATATGGCTACCTTGGTTTTTTCTAATTTTGACGAAACCTTACCGTTCGTTCCCATCCCAAACCCGCCACCTATTGCCGATATACCTGCTGAATTCTCCTTATCTTCTATCGAGCCTACCCGTGTCTCTCCAAATCAGTCACATTGTCCTTCGTGTTCCGCTTCCGTTACCCAACCATCACATTCTCCAAACCTTTCCTCGGCCCATACTTCCGCCAATCCAGCCCACACCAACCCAGCCCACACCAACCCAGCCTCCTCTACCGCAGCCCACACCACAGAAACCTCAGCTCCCTCTCCCAACCCCTCGGCCCAATCCTCTACACCAACCCAGCCCATTTCATCCCAACCTGCCACCTCTTTACCTCAACCTTTCAGCCCACCTCCACCTCTTGGCCCACCTTCACCTTCCCATACTACCTCTGGATCAACTATTGGGCCGATGCCATCACATCCAATGCGGACTCGATCGAAAAATGGGATTTACAAGCCCAGTTTTTTGCTGATTTTGCTTTGTTTTCAGGTCCTTTACATCATGCTCTTCTTGCAGCACAGGATCCTCGTGGTTTTAAGTCGGCTGCAAAGCACACCAAATGGGTTAAAGCGATGGAGGAAGAACTTACGGCGTTACGATCAAATAATACTTGGATTCTTTTCCCAAGACCCTCCAACGCAAATATAGTGGGATCTAAATGGGTTTTTCGGACAAAATACAAAGCTGATGGTTCTGTTGACAGGTACAAGGCTCGTCTGGTTGCTCAGGGATTCACTCAAATTCCTGGCCTAGATTTTTCACACACTTTCAGTCTGGTTGTGAAGGCCTCTACAGTTCGTGTGGTTCTTGGTCTTGCTACTATTTATGGATGGTCGCTTCGGCAGTTGGATGTTCGGAATGCGTTTCTAAATGGTGATCTTACTGAAACTGTTTATATGGAGCAACCTATGGGGTTTGTTGACGAAAAATTTCCTCATCATGTCTGTCGACTTCAGAAAGCTCTCTACGGACTAAAGCAAGCTCCCCGTGCTTGGTTTCAGTGTCTCAGTAATTTCTTGATTGTCAAAGGGTTTGTTTGTAGCAAAGCAGATACCTCCTTGTTCATTTTCAACCGAGGGAATGCCATCATCTACCTCCTTATCTATGTAGACGATATTATTATTACTGGCAGTGATTCTACTCTGATTCAATCGTTTATTGTGAGTTTACACAACGAATTTTCCGTCAAGGATCTGGGTTCTCTTGGTTATTTCTTAGGTCTTGAGGTTACCTATGCAGAAGATGGTCTTTTCCTCAGTCAGGCTAAATATGCTCATGATATCTTAGCTCGTGCAGGCTTGCTTGATTCAAAGCCGGTTGATACTCCACTAGCTGCTTCAGAGAGTTTTCTCAGCAAAGGTGACCCTTTTCATGATCCTACTCTTTATCGATCACTAGTTGGAGCTCTACAGTATCTCACTATTACGCGTCCTGATCTCTCTTATGCTGTTAATCAAGCCAGCCAGTATCTACAGTCACCTACTACTTCTCATTTTCAATCGGTCAAACGCATTCTACGCTATGTTAAGGGCACAATCTCCTATGGTTTAACCTTCTCTAAACCGTCCTTGACCACTTTAGTTGGGTACTCTGATGCTGACTGGGCTCGCTGTATCGAGACTCGTCGTTCGACTTATGGTTATTCAATCTATTTGGGTGGTAATCTTGTTTCCTGGAGTGCGAAAAAGCAGCCTACTGTTTCTAGTTCTAGCTGTGAATCTGAATATCGTGCTATGGCAAATACTGCGGCTGAGATTATTTGGATTACTCATCTTTTGCGTGAATTACATGCTCTTCCTACTGATCGACCTACTCTTCTATGTGATAATAAGAGTGCCATTTTTCTCAGTCAAAATCCAGTCTCTCACAAACGGGCAAAGCATATTGATATTGATTATCATTTTGTTCGAGAACTTGTCTCATCTGGACAGCTCTACACCAAGTTTGTTCCATCCAATCTCCAGGTTGCTGACATTTTTACCAAGAGTCTTCCCAAGCCTTTGTTTCAGAAATTTCGGACTCTGCTCCGTGTTGGTCCTCCACCTGTTCGATTGAAGGGGGGTAATAGCCTAACGTTAAATCAGTCATGAGATTATGTAATATTGTGTTATTATTGTATATTTAGTTTCCTAGTTTATAGGCTCTTGTAAACTCTATATATTATTTTCTCAATCAATGTGAATGTAAGAGATTGAGTCCTAATAGATACCACTTGTAGGTCCCTAGATGAGGATCTAGAACACCTTCTCCTTGTTACCGAACACACCCGCAAGTGCGGAATCCAAGCGGGTATGCAACCAAGACAAAGAACACAAACACAAGAACAAGATTCAACGATTAAAGCTCAAATGTGTATTGATCCAGCAGAGTTTGGTTACAAGAATGATACAAGAAAACTCTCAAACTCTCTGTAAACTCTCACTGTGTTCTCTCCTGTGTTCTCCTAAATGATAAACAAGTGCCTGTATTTATAGGCCCAACACCCAGTAACCCTACGAAGAATGGTTAATGGGCTCACGAACATTCATCTGGCCCACGAATAATGGAGTCTTCATGGACCTTTGCGACGAACCATCAATCACCACTAATAATCATTCTTCGTGGTGAAGCATGCAGACAACAACTTCATTGTTCGTGAAGCTTCATTGTTCGTATTGTTCGTAGAGTAGTCTTCATGGTGAACAATCAATTGTTCATCAAATCAATGTTCGTGAGTTAAGAATCCCACGAAGACTCTTGATTCTTCGTGGATGACATAACTTGCAGACGTAGAACACATATGTTAACATCGTACCGGGTCAAGATAGGAGGATATCTTGATCCCGGCCTTCACTTCGAAACACGGGAGAACCGCAACGAGCCGTATCCACAATAGTGCATCAACACTTGTTCGTGTATTTTGTGCTCTTTGCTTGGTTGCATACCCACTTGGATTCCGCACTTGCGGGTGTGTTTCGACAACAAGGAAGTAGGTAAACTTGATCCTCCGAGTTGACCTACAAGTGGTATCAGAGCTTTGGCTCTCTTCCTTGTTAAAACCAAGCTTTATCTTGTGTTTTTGAAAAGGTTTTTGAAGGTTTTTCTAAAAGTTTATGTGGTTTTAAAAGAAAAATGTGTTAAATCCTTGTTAAAACTTGTTGTTTGCTTAAAATTTTTACTAAAACCTTTTTAAAACACATGGAGACATGTTAAAATCATGTTTTTCTTAAAATTTCTTGCAAAATCTTGTTTCGCAAAATTTTCCGGTGAGGTGTTTGGCCGGAAGAGGTGACTGGAATATTCTTGTTTTACAGATAAGATTCAAAAAGGTTACTGAAAAGTTGATTATTAGAATATATGTTTTTAACTAAAACTAGTAGCTCATCTACCAACTTTCAAAACCTCAGAAAAAGGTGTCTGCTGTAAAAAAGAAAACTTTCACCTACCAATTTACGAAAAACCTCACTACAGAATTTTCATTTTGGCCAACGAAGAACTGTGTTATTTTGTCTCTACCTCACGAAGTTCTTTGTTTGTATTAATCTCATGTAATATTAGTTCTTCGCTGGTCTGTACCTTGACACTTCTTCGTGGGATTTAAAATTTGCTGTGACAATATTCTTTGTGGGAAGTTCTTCGTGGGCCACAAAACACTTGAGTTTAAAAGTGCTTTTCTAACTATTTTGTGTCCACTTAGTTCTCAGGCCCATTTATTTACAAACAAACTTTCGTGGACCTATTAAAACAATTGGGAAACAGTTTTTCATGAGATCAATTAACTTTCATTCAGTTTTCATTGGACTTTTTATTCGTAGGTTGTTGTTTGGGCTGGGCTGTGGTTTTTGGAATTAATTAAACATCTTTCGTGGATTGTATATGTCACAGATTTTTAATACGTGGGCTTTTATTCATTCTATCAATTGGGCTAGGTAACAACTTTAGTGGAAATTGAAAACAATTTTTTTTTGTGAGCCAGTTTAAAAAAAAAAAAATTCAACGAAGTGAGTTGTTGATTATTCGCTGGTCTACATTTTTCGTGGGATTTATTATTCAAACTGTCATTCGTGGTTTACCATTGGGTTTGGGCTCAGGTGTTTAGTGGAAATCATTTTTCATGGAAATCAAGTCCTTCACAGAAGCTTTGCATAGAATTCACAGTTTGGTTTTTGAGTTGATTAATTTTAGTCCATCATGAGTACAAATCCTTGGGATTGGAGTGATAACTCAAATACACCACAAGATCCTTCACAGTGGATCCAAGGATTAATGCCCAAACCAGAAATTGCCGCACATCAATGGGCATGTGTTGTTAATCAAAATCAGAGTATTCAAAGTCTTCTCATGAGCGAGAATAAAACCGGAAGCAACAATCGTCCACCAAAGTTAAATCATATGAATGATTATCCATCATGGAAAAGTCACTTTCATACGTATGTTCTAGGTCAAAATACCGAGTTGTGGACATGCTTCACTACACCATACAATGAAGCTCTCAATTCAGTTACCTTGGTAGGAATGGGCGAAAGTGATAAGAAGGCTTATGATCTTGAGAAGAAGGCATTTGCCATCCTTACTCAAGCACTTCATAGGGATATTTATCATCAATTCGCATATTGTACCACTACAAAGAGTTTGTGAGACGTCTTGGAAGCTAGAAGAGAAGGAAATGCTGCAACAAGAAAGATTCGTCATGATCTTTTAAAGAAGGAGTTTAAAGGATTCTTGTTCATGGAAAATGAAATATTAAATGACATGGCTACTCGATTCTATCACTTGCTTAGTGGGATGCACTCATACAGAGTTAATGCTTCACAACAAGAGATGGTCATGCGTTTTGCTGATGCGTTACCACCTAAGTGGGGTCAATTCATTGAGTTGCTAAAGCATACCGGTGTTTTAGATACGCTCAGTATGTCACACCCCAACCGATGGCGGAAACATCGGGATGAGACGAAATAGATTGCAAGAGACTTCATAACACTATGGTACTTTAAATAAAGTGATAACGGTCTACTAAGTATGTTTACACAAGAATAAAGAATAGAAGACGGTTTTAAGGGTAAGGAGATAAGTTAGGATTCGAACATTTTAACAGACTTGATTGTGAACGAGGTTTGCACAACGATAAAGAATAATGGGGAATAATGGGAGTATAAAAGTGAACGATTGATTTTAATAAATGAATGCGAGTATAAGAATAGCATAAGTATCGGATAGACGAAAGTAGCGTGCTAAGAATGATGTCTCGTCGTGGATAATTGGATATAATGCGTTTATGAGTTGTTTAAAGTTTGCATTAGGTCTAAAAGGTTTTCAAAACACCGGATTTTTCATGGCATGTTTTACGAAAGTTTGGTAACGGGGTAAAAACACTTATATATAGGAAGTACCAGCGGCGTATCTACCATGTTTTGACCACATTACGTCTGTCTCGTATTCGGTGTCATGTTAAGTTTCGTGTCTTACCATACACAATAGTACACTCTATGGTCCCCATACGCCCATCATTATAATCCCGTGTGCACCCGCGATTACATTGATCGTCGCATGATCCGCATAGCTTGAACTAATTGTGTATGAATTAGGGTATACATAAATTCTGAAAATAAGATGGCGTGTGTATAGAAATGTAGCATATAGGCATGTTTGTCTTCCAAATAGTATAAGACATACGTAAGCGAATCCCTCGGGTTTCGCTCGCGTACAGGTGCGGATGTATAAATTTTGAATATGAATAAAAGCACGAGCATAGTATAAGTTTAAATATGAATACACATGCGGGCATAAACACCAAAACGCGTGACAAGAGTTTGAGCACAAGCATAACGTGTCTGAAAAACGAGTATAAATGTGTGTACAAATTTGAGCATAAATGAATGGATGTGGGTATAAACATAAATCGTATAAATGAGAGCATACATATGAGTACGAGTATAACAAGAATTATTTAAATGCGAGTATAACTATGAATATAAGTGCAAACATAATTGTATTAGTATGAATAAAATATATGGGTGTGAATATAAGTTTAAGCATAGTTGTATAATTTGTGAACATGAGTATGATATAAAATGTATGAATATGGGTATGATTACGAGAGTAAACGTAAATGTGTAAGTATAAATATAGACATAGGATGTATAAATACGAATATTGATATAAGTGTAAGAAGTAGTGATTTTGTATATGATGTTAATCGTAAAATACGAATTTTAAGCATGTACAAGGCCAAGAAGTTTTGGAGTATGAAAACAAAAATGAGTTGTGTATGTGAAATTGTCGTGAGATATAAACTAAAACACATAAGATGATATGAATGTATAGTTGTTCGAGCAAAACGTGAAATTAAAATAGATTGAGTTGTCATGGAATGTAGAATCTAGGTCGTGAATGTAAAGAGAATATAAAACATCTTTGATAGGGTACTTTGTAAAAGAATGGAAATGCTACTCTTGTTTTTAAAAGGATTTACATACGTTGAAAATTGTCGGTTCTCATGAAGATTCCTTGCCCACGTGTTTTAAGTTCAATTAACGTATTGAATAATGGTGAAAAAGGTTCTAGAAGTAAATAAGATTGCATCCTTTTAAATGACTTTTCATTAACGAAGAATTCGGAGTTTAGAGATTCTCATGAAAACGTTGATTCTTGAAAGTGGATTTTGGTATACGAACTTAGTGATTGTTGAAAAATGTTCTATTGGTTTTGAAAAGGAGTTTTAGTAAATGATTGAATAATATTTTAGTAAATGTGTGCGAAAAAAGTTGGTTTGATTCCCAATTGAAAATAAAAATATCTAGTTTAATGATGTGAGAGGAGCGTGTTTTAATAATTGTGTTGCATAGTGAATTTGTGGGCAACAAATTTATTAGACCGACTAGGTTGACAAGTAGCATTTCGTGAAATTTTGAAAATCGAGCAACAAACGTTTATGGTAATGTTAAATTTTTGTGTATGGGAGTAATGTGTAAATAGATTATAGGATAAGAGGTGCGTTTAAATAAACGATGCATTTTGAAATAAATGATAAACGATTTAGGTATAAAAATGATCGTGTCTACATAATATAGTCTTTTAAAAGAAAGTGTTGATAACGATCACCTAGGTAAGGGAATCACCCCTAACTCGTTGGTGAGGTAGTTGTAAGGTGAGAAAGAAAACTGAGTTAGTCATCAAGGTAAGGGAATCACTCCTATCTTGATGACATGTCTTCATTTGTTGTTGCAAGGAGTGTAAATAATATTACGTGAAATTATGCATGTTAATAATGTATAATTGTATGAAAAGTAATAGTATAATGTATGCGCAAAAGTGAAACCTCATAAATGGTTCAAAATCGGGAAGAGAAAATTGCATTATAAAAGATCGAAAATAATAAAGCGTACGTTCGATTAAACACTTGGATGGTTCCAAAACGGAACGTTGACTAACCATAGTGGTCGAAAAAGTCCTTTGAATTTGAGAGGCATGCTTTTGCCTAATAGGTGGTATACTCTCGCCGACACGTCGTTAACAGTATTCACCCTTCCGGTTACTACATGTCCCAATTCAATCGAAAATTCAAGACTTGGCGGGATTTGTAAAATCAAGGAGTGGGACTAGTCGACGAGATGCGGGTTTCACCCCTAACTTGACAGCTTCGTACCCTAAGTGTGGTTGGTACTCGTCGAGTCAAAATTAAATTTCGACACGTTGACGAGGGTCCACTAGAATTGGAAATTGAAATTCCCTATTAAGATGTGAATTTCACTCCTAACTTAATGGTGGATTTCGTGCAAAAATAGAATTAAGCGGAATGAGTGTCGTTTACCAAATTGTGGGTTTCACGCCTATTTTGATAAACTCGTCTCGTTTGTATAGTACAAGTGTTTTCGAGTTTAGTAAAATCGAGTAAAATGTCTTTGGAAAAAGGCGTATGTTGTTGAACAATAAAACAAGTATTAACACATAAGGAAGTATGTCAAGAATAACACATATAGAATAAAATCTTAAAACAAGTATTAACACATAATGAATCAAGTATCAACACATAAGAATAGCATGTCAAGTGTTAACACATATATGTTTTAAATGATCAAAGAGAATAAATACGAAGCGATTAAAGTAGCATGCATACAGTTTTAAGCAAAACATAAAAATAAGGCTCTAAAACTATAGACTAGGTAAAAGCATTCCTACTTTTCCTAATTCCCTATAGTAATGGCTCTGATACCAATCTGTCACACCCTAACCGATGGCGGAAACATCGGGATGAGACGAAATAGATTGCAAGAGACTTCATAACACTATGTGACAATATAATTTAAATTCAGATTTCATAAATTTCTAAAATGTCATACAAGAATCAGATACGAACAACATTGTTTCAATCATATACTACAAAATAGATTAATCTAAGTGTGTTTCTAAGTCCACCTAAGTCTTGTTTCTTCACTTAGCATCATCTTGTCTATCGAACCTGAAACATGTATTAAAATAGAGTTCAATTCAAAAGCAAAGGCGAGTATACAAGTTTTGATACCTAGCATAAAAATGGTTTTAAAATAGTCTAAGGCTCGTATCCAACATGAATCACAATATGCAAGTTACTAGAATGTCGTAACGGTGTCAAGTATATGTTCAAACCCAATAATCCAATGCGTTAAAATAGCCTATCCCAGGTAGAATAAGGGGAGGTAACATGTTTAACTTTACAACACCCCAAGACTCGTGGGCGGTGCATTACTCCTATAGCGCTATAATTGTTAAGGTAGGCTTGTACGAAGTTAATGAGCATATAGACACGAAAAGTTTAACATCACATACGAGATTAACAAGCATCATATAGTTTCATGTTTCAAATATGGATAGAGAGTTATTCAAATAGTTTCAAGTGTGTTTATAATATAGAATACATGTTGCACTCAAAAGTGTTTAAAAGTAAAAATGGGTTCGAGTATACTCACATTGGTTGCGTTCGCGATTTCTTGTAAGTAACGCACGAGTAAGATTAGGAATCCAAGAGAACGAACGTTATGGTTATCCTAGAGATTTAAAATGGAACATAACGAACTTCGTTAATATTTATTGCTAATCTTAATATTTATTGTTTGCGATTTAATTACATCCCCAATTAGCTTAAATTTTAACTAATCTCTTTTAATATTTTTGTACTATAAAAATGATCTTGTATAATTCATACCTCGTTCGATTTTATTGTTACAATTAAAAGTGTAATTAAAACAGAAAAGGGAATTAAACGTTTAAAAATATTATATAAACAGAAATTTGAATTTAAAGATTTCAAAGTGTTAATTAAAATAGTAATACAGATTAAAAATGAAAACAACATTTAAAAGGCATTTATTATGACAACAAAAGACAAAAATAGCATTTAAAAGTGAAATTATAAAGCCAAAAATATTGCAGCAAAAACGTAAGGACCGGAACTCGAACCCGCATCCCTTTGCTTGATCCACAACAACCAACGCCATCAATCATTGAGCTATGATGGTTTTTGTGTTGAAATTTGATTTGTATATTACTTAACACAAAAAGGCGTTGTCATCTATTGTGTTTATAACAGAAAACGAAAACAACATTAACGCTGTGTTCCCGAGTTTACTAAAAGAAAGAAAAGAAGAGAAAGAAAGTTTAAGAGAGAAAAGAAAATAAGAGAAAGAAAAATATAGAAATTTACTTTACGTTTCATCTAAGAAACACAGTTAAAACAGGAATTTGGAGGCCTATGGCGTCTCCGATTTTGTTTCAGTAGCACTTCTACTGCTACTGTTGGTTACGCGTTATTAAATGCAGGTTAGGCATACCAGCCATAGCATTATAAGGTACCAGCCATCATATCATATTATATCAGTTAATATCTACCTACAATTTTATTATTATACCCTTTTAACACAAAACATCTTAACCTTATAAACACACTTTAGCATTATATCAGTTAATCAAAAGGTAAAACTTAATAAAAACTGGATCATTCAAATGTAAAGAAAACACACCTGGATCAGTTCACAGATGCTAACGTCAGGCTGGATGCAGACACCTGTTCTGATTAATATTGAGCAGCAAATACTATGTCACAGCAGATGAAATACAAGTATTATAGCATCATAAACAATCCAAGAAACCGACAGTACCAATAATTGTGAAACAACGCTAGAACCACAACACGAAACAATAAATTAAAAGAGGAAATAAAGAAACCAAGTCATTGAGAAAGCAAGGTCCAAAACCATACAGTAAAATATCCAAACAAAGAAATAAAAGTCACAATTTATGAACTTACTAAAAACAGAAAACTTCAACTACTTAATTGCATCCTAAACTCGCTTAGTTATCGGAACCCATCATATCTCTTAGTATACCCGCCATATGTTTTACAAGGGTAAAAAAGGAAGTGAATTAGGAACGTGGTTTTTAATTATCCTGTTCTCTCCCAATCACCCCAATTTGGAATGAAACAATTCAGCCCTAAAAACCCTCCCCTATCTCTTCTCTTCTCTTCTTTTCTTCACGTGATAAAATCTCTGGAACACCAGTAGCCTCTTCTTTCCATATAAATCTTTTCTCTTCTCCATTTAAGTGGATCTCTGGAACACAGCGTAAGTCTCACTTTTTGTTTTTCAAACTTTCAGTTGGTTTTGAATAGTTGTTGACGTAACAAAATTTATTATTGCAACAGAGGATTAAACAAAGGAACAAGAGTGTATACCGAACGAGATGACGAGTCGATTCCGTCGTAAAACTCTGGCGTAAATCCCGAGTCGAGATCTGGCTGAACCGAAACTCAATGCCAAAACTGACCGAAGCCACTGCGACTTGGTTTGACAGAACCCGAAAAAAAACTGGTCTACGACTGAACCGAAACGAACACGAGACGAAACCCGAGCCGTGAACCACTACCTCTGCCCTCGTCGTCCACCGCCGCAGACGGCGGCGACGCGGCCGCTGTTGTCACCACCATCTTCATCCATCATCATCATCCGTATCAAAATAATCATCCTTTTATCAAATTTAAAAAAAAAAATAAAACCAAAATGAAAGAAAGAGATGAGGGGTTTACCGGTTGAGCTCGTCGGACCAAATCTCCGATTCACCACCGCCATAACCGAACCTCCGCTCCACCGTCCGTACCCGCCGAGCACCACCATCGTTGCAGACGGTTCCACCGCCGCCATAAGCGGCGCCGCCGTCTCTGTGCACCACCGGCATAACCGGCCTTCTATTAAGGGGGAGGGGTGACCGAGAGGGTGGAAGTGTGTGTATAATTGAGAGGTGAGTGTGATTTGGTTTGAGTTTGTCTGGGGATATGATCGAGAGAAAGGGTAATGTAGAGAATATGTTTGTGTTTCTTGTGTGTGGGTTTAGAGAGCGTAGACAACGAATTGAGAAGGAAAGAATAGATAAAGTTGCGGCTGATATCAAATGGTAGATTTAGGGTTCTCTTTTCTACTTCTATCTAGGTTAGATTTTGTTTTAGGTGGGCTTGGGCCCAAGGCCCACAAGCCCAATCCCGTGTTTAAGTGGCCCGTAATTCCTACGAGACCCGTTATCAAAACCCGAATACTACGTAACGTGTCGTATAACATTAGTTTAGGGTTAAAAGTAAGAATGGTTGGTGTCGGTATTTGGCGCGTATTCCGTCGGTCGCATTAAAGTCGCATAAAATGCTTCGATGATCGTTTCTAGCTCGTTTTTCGATCTGATTTCGACTGTGACTCTAAAAAGAATAGGAAACGAACACGAATTTTCTAAAAGTGTAGAAATACGAAATACGAGGCGTTACAGTCTCCCCTCCTTTAGGAAATTTCGTCCCGAAATTTATTTAAAAGGAAGACTTGAAAGAGTTTTGGTAAGAAGGTGATTAATTAAAATTGAGACTTGAAAATTTTGAAACGTAAAAAGTATGAAATTTTAAAGAACGACAAGATAGGCTTGCAAAGGAGTTCGTTTGTCTAAAATGATTTGATGTACCAAACATAATTGAACTGTGTATGTATTACAATGTGTCATATTAGGAAGGGGAATCTTGTATAAAACGGTTTGTATTTTAATGAAAGTGGGGTAGTTTAAATAGGAAGTTTTAAGGATAATATAAAATCACACATTTGTAAAAATTGTTTATTGAGAGGAACGAGAAGGTTTGGTACTTTAAATAAAGTAATAACGGTCTACTAAGTATGTTTACACAAGAATAAAGAATAGAAAGACGGTTTTAAGGGTAAGGAGATAAGTTAGGATTCGAACATTTTAACAGACTTGATTGTGAACGAGGTTTGCGCAAAAGATAAAGAATAATGGGGAATAACGGAAGTATAAAAGTGAACGATTGATTTTAATAAACGAATGCGAGTATAAGAATAGCATAAGTATCGGATAGACGAAAGTAGCGTGCTAAGAATGAAGTCTCGTCGTGGATAATCGGATATAATGCGCTTATGAGTTGTTTAAAGTTTGCATTAGGTCCAAAAGGTCTTCAAAACACCAGATTTTTCATGGTACGTTTTACGAAAGTTTGGTAACATGGTAAAAACACTTATATATAGGAAGTACAAACGGCCTATCCACCATGTTTTGACCACATTACGCCTGTCTCGTATTCGGTGTCATGTTAAGTTTCGTGTCTTACCATACACAGTAGTACACTCTATGGTTCCCATACGCCCATCATTATAATCCCGTGTACACCCGCGATTACATTGATCGTCACATGATCCGCATAGCTTGAACTAATTGTGTATGAATTAGGGTATACATAAATTCTGAAAATAAGATGGCGTGTGTATAGAAATGTTACATATAGGCATGTTTGTGTTCCAAATAGTATAAGACCAACGTAAGCGAATCCCTCGGGTTTCGCTCGCGTACAGGTGCGGATGTATAAATTTTGAGTATGAATAAAAGTACGAGCATAGTATAAGTTTAAATATGAATACACATGCGAGCATAAACACCAAAACGCGTGACAAGAGTTTGAGCACAAGCATAACGTGTCTGAAAAACGAGTATAAATGTGTGCACAAATTTGAGCATAAACGAATGGATGTAGGTATAAACATAAATCGTATAAATGAGAGCATACATATGAGTACGAGTAGAACATGAATTATATAAATGCGAGTATAACTATGGATATAAGTGCAAACATAATTGTATTAGTATGAATAAAATATGTGGGTGTGAATATAAGTTTAAGCATAGTTGTATAATTTGTGAACATGAGTATGATATAAAATGTATGAATATGGGTATGATTATGAGAGTAAACGTAAATGTGTAAGTATAAATATAGACATAGGATGTATAAATACGAATATGGATATGAGTGTAAGCAGTAGTGATTTTGTATATGATGTTAATCGTAATATACGAATTTTAAGCATGTAAAAGTCCAAGAAGTTTTGGAGTATGAAAACAAAAATGAGTTGTATATGTGAAATTGTCGTGAGATATAAACTAAAACACGTAAGATGATATGCATGTATAGTTGTTCGAGCAAAACGTGAAATTAAAATAGATTGAGTTGTCATGGAATGTAGAATCTAGGTCGTGGATGTAAAGAAATATAAAACATCTTTGATAGGGTACTTTGTAAAAGAATTGAAATGCTACTCTTATTTTTAAAAGGATTTACATATGTTGAAAATTGTCGGTTCTCATGAAGATTCATTGCCCACGTATTTTAAGTTCAATTAACGTATTGAATAATGGTGAAAAAGGTTCTTGAAGTAAATAAGATTGCATCGTTTTAAATGACTTTTCATTAACGAAGAAATTCGGAGTTTAGAGATTCTCGTAAAAACGTTGATTCTTAAAAGTGGATTTTGGTATACGAACTTAGTGATTGTTGAAAGTTTTCCTATTGGTTTTGAAAAGGAGTTTTAGTAAATGATTGAATAATATTTTAGTAAATGTGTGCGAAAACGTTGGTTTGATTCCCAATTGAAAATAAAAATCTCTAGTTTAATGATGTGAGAGGAGCGTGTTTTAATAATTACGTTGAATAGTGAATTTGTGGGCAACAGATTTATTAGACCAACTAGGTTGACAAGTAGCATTTTGTGAAATTTTGAAAATCGAGCAACAAGCGTTTATGGTAACGTTAAATTTTTGTGTATGCGAGTGATGTGAAAATAGATTATAGGATAAGAGGTACGTTTAAATAAACGATGCATTTTGAAATAAATGATAAACGATTTAGGTACAAACATGATCGTGTTTACATAATATAATCTATTAAAAAAAAGTGTTGGTAACAATCACCTAGGTAAGGGAATCACCCCTAACTCGTTGGTGAGGTCGTTGTAAGGTGAGAAAGAAAACGGAGTTAGTCGTCAAGGTAAGGGAATCACTCCTATCTTGATGACATGTCTCCATTTGTTGTTGCAAGGAGTGTAAATAATATTACGTGAAATTATGCATGTTAATAATGCATAATTTTATGAAAAGTAACAGTATAATGTATGCGCAAAAGTGAAACCTCATAAATGGTTCAAATCGGGAAGAGAAAATGGCACCATAAAAGATCGAAAATAATAAAGCGTAAGTTCTAACTTGGATGGTTCCAAAACGGAACGTTGACTAACCAAAGTGGTCGAAAAAGTCCTTTGAATTTGAGAGGCATGTTTTGGCCTAATAGGTGGTATACTCTCGCCGACACGTCGGTTAACAGTATTCACCCTTCCGGTTACTACATGTCCCAATTCAATCAAAAATTCGAGGCTTGGCAGGATTTGTAAAATCAAGGAGTGGGACTAGTCGACGAGATGCGGGTTTCATCCCTAACTTGACAGCTTCGTACCCTAAGTGTGGTTGGTACTCGTGGGTCAAAATTAAATTTCAACACGTTAACGAGGGTCGACTAGAATTGGAATTGGAAATTGAAATTCCCCATTAAGATGTGGTTTCACTCCTAACTTAATGGTGGATTTCGTGCAAAAATAGAATCAAGCGGAATGAGAGTCGTTTTACCAAATTGTGGCTTTCACGCCTATTTTGATAAACTCGTCTCGTTTGTATAGTACAAGTGTTTTCGAGTTTAATAAAATCGAGTAAAATGTCTTTGGTAAAAGGCGTATGTTGTTGAACAATAAAACTAGTATTAACACATAAGGAAGTATGTCAAGAATAACACATAAAGAATAGAATCTTGAAACAAGTATTAACACATAATTTATCAAGTATCAACATATAAGAATAGCATGTCAAGTGTTAACACATATATGTTTTAAATGATCAAAGAGAATAAATACGAAGCAATTAAAGTAGCATGCATATAGTTTCAAGAAAAACATAAATATAAGGCTCTAAAACTATAGACTCGGTAAAAGCATTCCTACTTTTCCTAATTCCTTATAGTTATGGCTCTGATACCAATCTGTCACACCCCAACCGATGGCGGAAACATCGGGATGAGACGAAATAGATTGCAAGAGACTTCATAACACTATGTGACAATATAATTTAAATTCAGATTTCATAAATTTCTAAAATGTCATACAAGAATCAGATATGAACAACATTGTTTCAATCATATAATACAAAATAGATTAATCTAAGTGTGTTTCTAAGTCCACTTAAGTCTTGTTTCTTCACTTAGCATCATCTTGTCTATTGAACCTGCAACATGTATTAAAATAGAGTTCAATGCAAAAGCAAAGGCGAGTATACAAGTTTTGATACATAGCATAAAATTGGTTTTAAAATAGTCTAAGGCTCGTATCCAACATGAATCACAATATGCAACTTACTAGAATGTCGTAACGGTGTCAAGTATATGTTCAAACCCAAGAATCCAATGCGTTAAAATAGCCTATCCCAAGTAGAATAACGGGAGGTAACATGTTTAACTTTACAACACCCCAAGACTCGTGGGCGGTGCATTACTCCTATAGCGCTATAATTGTTAAGGTAGGCTTGTACGAAACAGATTGTCCAGAAGTTTCCATAACAATTATCATTACCAATTAATTTAAAGTAACATGTCCCATACCATATCTTAAAAGATAATACAATTATTACAGACAAAATCTAGGCAAATAGTTCTGTTCCGACAACTCAGATTTCATTTGTACAGACAACTATTTGTTGGCCTCTAAGACCTTATTCTAGCCTCGATTTCCTAGCAGATAAGCATCCTAAGCACCTGTCACATACGTTAAAATAAAAGTTAATACACATAGTGTAAAGGTGAGCATACGAGTTTGATATTAGCATATAGAGTTCGAAAGCGTTACGCATAACCAGCACGTACACAGAGTGAAATGAGGCATGTTAGTTATCGACATGAACCTATCGATACCAATGACTGCGGGTTGACTGCCCAAGGCAGTTCGTAATACATGATCACCACTGTAATCCATGCAAATAATTGTCCTTAACAACCCCCGCGTGAGCGGGTGCTGAGTCCAAACTATAGTACTATCGTTGCTAAGGCAGGTAGATAGCATTCCATGTGTACTATCGACAGTTAAAGTGATTCTACGACAGATCGTTAAATCGACAGCTAGATTTGCTCGTAGAATCACTTTAACTGTCGATTGTATTGATTTGATAGTGTTTACAGATCGTTCGACACTTCGGCAGCACTTCGTCTCCGGAATCAGATTGTTACAAATGAAGACCTAGACTCACCTATTTATAAGAATGCCAGACCCCATGAACTAGACCACACGAGCTGGTCCAGGTCGCACGAACTGGCCAGAAAGCATGAACTTGCCAGAAAGCATGAACTTGGTCACCTCGTGCGAGGTGGCCTAGCCACTTCTGAGGGGTGGCTGGTTCAGGTCTGTTTCCCGTTTCTTTCGCAGAACGTGTCCTAGACTATCTATTCTAGTTACATGACTCGATATAAGACGAAGTCAACTGACATATGCACTAACAAACTCCCCCTTGGATGTTGACGAGTCTTCAGTGTATTGAGTCTTCAGTCTTGATCGGTCTTCTCGCTCTTTCCAAAGTATCTTTCTCTGTAAGCATCCTTCAATCTTTATCTTTCAATCTTCAGACTCCCCTTCGCTGACAGACTCCCCCTTAAGTTGTTTCGGGATCGTAATCTGGCATAGCACTCGTTCTAAGATCGTGTCCTAGCTCAAACTTTGCTCAGGCTTAGACACGGGGATCTGGCTCTACATCTTTCACAGGTTCAGAAACGTCTCCTTGCTCTCCGTAGCAACAGGATCAGAAACCTGGTAACCTGCACAATTCTCTTCCCAAATATAAATTTCACAATTTTTAAAATTTAACAAATTTAGAAACTATTTGTAGATGTCTTTCAACATCAACAATAGTTATATCAAGTTCAAATTAATGACCTTGATTAACTAACAGTAAAATCAGCCTCAAAACATCACTTGTAAGATTATCTTAAAACATTTCTCAAATTATCTCAAACTTTAAATTCATTTTTCATTTCAAACATACTCTCCCAACCCTGTCGTTCATCATGTTTAGCACTTGGAATTTTGAAAAATCAGCTTTTCAACATCAGTTGTCGAAAATAAGATGAAATAAAATCTTTTTGATTTTTCAAAATTTTATGCTAAAACACACTGAAAATCTTTGTGGATTTTGGGAAATAAACTATATACAGACATCTTTTTGTGAGTTTGTGTAAGAGGATCATATCAGTTAATGACAAATCACTAGTACCGTTGAGCTTTAAACACTTTAAGATCTAAACGATTCACTTAGATTGTCAGTATACTGATCCACTTAAATTTTCACACAAAGTTCAATTGATTCGAGATACGAGATTAGTATTTTAAGGACTTAACTTATTCGCGTGTCCCACCTCAGAATATACTCCCGTATCCAGACTCCTATATTCAATCTTATAGGTGAATGTACACTAATGATATTTATAAATGGGTAATGCGAGGCCATGAGAGCTCAGGTTAGAACTTCCGTTCAGACAAAAAGATGATGGCTCGACTTTTAGGTGTGTCCCGTTTGGGGATCTTTTCTTTAACAGCACATGATTAGCATTTTTCAATGTTTCATCATTTTTTTTATGCTGAGGGTGGGCTTTATGATTAAAGCAGTGCAGAGTATTATACGAAGACTAGGCTATTGCTTCAGCAAAATCAGAAGTCCCGGTATAATACCCCAGATATCATCACGCACAAAGACCTAGTATGTCAGAAATAGAAAGCCCTTCAAACAAGATTTCAGGGGTTACCTATGTATCTGAGAGATGTTCCCCACGTGATAAGTAAGTATTTGATATTTAGGTTTATATCTCGAAAACAATCTACTAAGCGTGTAAAAACCTACTGGCATATCATCAGTGAGACCGTTTATCACATTTTAACTTTCCAATTCTTTAGCGTACTGTGATTGTTTACTGATGTACTATCATTTCCTCTTTTTCACAACAAAACTCTTTTTGATTTTTCGATGTTTTTGGTTTTTTTATTTTATCATGTTTTTTTATTTTTCAAATTTTTAATTTTTTACTCCCCCTAAAATCAAAAATATGTTTCAATTTTTGATTTTCCGGGAAAATTTGAAGGCAAAAGCAATAAACTGTACAAATAAAATGACAAACTGATGTGAATTGCTTCAATTCTCCATTCTCTTGGCTTAAACAATCAAAACTCCCCCTGACAACAAATTATTTTCCCATTATGATTTGAAAACACTTAAGTTTGTTTTAATCAAAATGGTTTTTCTGGAAAATTAGTTATGTTGATTTCACACATCATGGGGATTCATTCATCACTTTGTTCTTTCAACCACTTATAAAAAAAAACTATCACTTGAAGATTTTTCACAAAAACATTTTTCAAGAATGATGCCGATTCGTGCTCCACGATTACCAACTTGGGAGCTCCGGCAAGTCAGGATTTTACTTTTTAAAGAATCTCACCCATGCCTGATCAATCATGGGTGAACCATCATCATTTGGTTTAACAACTTTCGATTCATAAAATTCTTTCACTCCCTTCACCTTCCCATCAGCCATCTCACCAAAAATATGTAGCACTTTACCATTAAATGCTTTTTCAGCATCAAATTCTTTCTTATCAGAGAAGAATTGATCTGAAATCTCAATCTTACCAATTTTTGATTTCAAGTTTCTGTTTGACAATGGTGGAAAATTTTCATCATCCATTGTCGGAACGGAATTCTCATCATTTAGCACAATAGGTGGCTCCTCTAACTTTGACGAATCAGATTCATTGCCAGAAACAACCTCTGATTTCTTAGCAACCCATTTATGTTTGTTTAAATTGGCTCTTCTTTTGTAAAAGTGTTTCGAACTTTCACCAACTTCGAAAGTCGAATTTTTGAACTCCTTAAATTTCTCTGTTGGTTGTTCCTTTTTATCAACACATTTTTCTTTCAATTTAGAGTTAGAAGAGACTCCCTATTTTGTGTTGATGGGCTTTGAGCAATTCTAAGCAATATGTCCAACCTCTCGGCATCTGAAACAGGTTCTTCTTTCAACTCTCGGTTCAGATTCCTTCAACATATTCTTTTGCTTTTCGGCAACAAACTCTTTGTTTGACTGTTTCCAGAAAGGTTTCTCCTTCTCCTCTTCAGAACTTGCTCCTGAAACAAATTTAGTTTTTGGTTTATAAATTTTCTCATTTTTATGATTTTCTGGTGGAATAAAACCTAATCCTTTCTTTTTGAAATTACTGTTATGGTTTGGTTTCTTTCGATAACCTGAACCAGAACTGTAACCCTTTTTCTTGTTCAATCTCTGTTGAACTCTTAAAGTGTATTTTTTAGGTTTTTCAGTAAGATTTACATCTTTTCTTTCAGAAATATTATTTTCTGTTAATTTGAAAACCTTGTTAATCATTTCAGTTTTAACACCTCTTATTGGAAATTCTTCATCAGAATATAATTTGTCGGAATCATTCAAAGTATATGCTACTTTGAATGTTTCGTCATTCAAATTATTTTGTGACATCAGAAAATCTTTATTGTAAACCCTTTTGACCGGTGAACTCGAACTTCTGTCTGATGAATTCGAATTTTCAGATTTAGATTCTGACTTTGACTCTACATCTCTATCCAACACCTGATCGACCACTTTCTTAATTAACTCGAACTCATGATCAGTGTCAGACGCTGTGAAGGTGACATCGATATCATCTGTTAATCCATCGATAGACTCGGATTTCAGATTCAGATTGAGTGCTTCAGCCACCTTTTCAAAGTGTCGGGGGGTATAGCCATCCCACATTGGATTTGGTACTCTGTTATAATTCAAACCAGTTTTCTTACCAGAATTTTCTTCATCATCTGCAAACTTATGAGCTGCAACGGTAGGATAGATGCGATCAATAACATACACTGAACTTTGATAACTTCGAAGTAAAGTATTCACTCTTTCTGTTTCAATCGTCATCGCTGCCAATTCTTGTTTCAGCCCTGCAATAATCTCAATGTATTTGTTGATTGCAGTTTGCTTTTGAAGAACTGTTGCTTTCAGAAGATTCTTCATCTGGATATCCTCATCACTAGCTCCTTTGTACAAATTCACTATGCTGCTTAGGAGATCATATGATTCCTTTATGCTTCTCACATTGTGTAGCAAATTTTCTTTGAGCTTCTCTAATTCAACATATTTTGTATCTTTTCAGCACAATTTTTGCAAGGTACTAAACACTTTGCACAAGGTTTTTCAACCTCTACAATCTTTTCATCTTCAACAATTTTTTCAACTATTTTCTCCACCACCTTTTCAATCACAATCGGTTCTTTCTCAACTTCTATCTTCACTTCATTTTCTTCAACCTCGACCTTCTCTGTCAATTTTTCTTCAACTTTTGCCTTATCAGCTTCTATCTTAACTTCAGTCTTTTCTTCAGCAACCCTTCTTGCTTCCATTTCTCTCTTCAGTCTAGCAGCCCTTTTCTCTTTCAGTATCTCGATTTTATCTGCAAAAAACAAATCAAAACTATAAGGATCCAATTGTTTTCTAGCTTTATTAATATACTCTTCCTCATCATCAGTATCTTCATCACTTCCTGAAGACTTAAAAATCGGTTATCTTCTAGGACTGTTCTTAGATTTGATTGATTCTTCTTCCGACGTTGAATCTTCAAAGATTCGAGCAACAAATGCTTTAGAAACTGAAAGTCTAGAAGGATCATAATCATCCCAATTGAAATCTTTCGGAATCCTTTCATCTTCTTGGTCTACCAGACCATAACAAGCTTTACCCTTTGATTCTTCAATCGGAATAGCACGTGAGTGTGAAGATTGTTGTTGATATGGTTGTTGAGCAACCTGATGATAAATTGCTTTTCTATGATAATTGTTGTTTCCGAAAGGATCTTGTCTTCCGGTTGCTTCTCTGTTTGTACACTCTCGTTTAAAATGCCCTTTTTCTCGGCAACGAAAACAAGTAACCTTCGATTTGTCAAAACCTAGCTGAGATGTTGCAGCTTCACGAAGATCATCTCTTCCGGTGATCTGTTTGAACTTTTCTGCTCTTCTCAAAACGCTAGCTAAACACCACTTGATGTCCATCAACTCAAGTTCTTCAGAATAAATCTGATGATAATCCTCTTTAGTAAGCATCGGATTTCCGATTCGTCCAGCAACTAAGCTTTCATACGACTCTAATACAGTGACAAGAGATGCCATGTGTTGCTTTGCAATATCTAGAGAAAAATTTTGACCATTTTGAATATGTAATGCAACATTGCATTGCAATACTTGACCGGTAAAATTTGTTGAACATTGTTGTTGAGAACTCGGTGTCGAGAAATTTGGTTCAAAACTTGAATAAGACGAAGAATATCCACTGCTCTGATTTGTATTGCTTGCATTTGTTCCGTAAGAATTTTCAGCACTGAACGCAGTTTGAATCTTCGGACTAGGAGTAGTCTCAATCTTGTTTTCTCTGTAATACAGACTAACATCCTGTTGAGCACCCGGACTTCTCATTGTAGCAGTTTTTCAAATTGATAGCTCATGTTCTTCCAACTTCTGGATAAACCTACTCAAATTCATATCTTCAAATTGTCGGTTATGCTTTAAAATCAACAGATATGTTCCCCATTCATTCTGTGGTAGCGCATCGGCTAGCTTATCAACCCATTCTTCATCTTCTTTCTTAATGTCCAATCTTTTCATCTCCATGACTAGATGGCAATATCTCTCGATAATCTTCCTAGTCGTCTCACCTTCAAAAGCTGTAAACATATCAAACGATTTCTTTAGTAATGCTCGTTTATTTTTGATCATATCGGCACTACCCTTAAACTTTTTAATCAACGCTCTCCAGATTGATCTAGCAGTTCCCTCATGTTGAAGCAACACAAAAATATCTTCTTTTACTGTAACACCCGTCTAATTATATTAGATTTTAAACATAGATTACAACATTTACTTAAAATATTGTTGTATTAGACCAAAACTTTTCTAAATAAGTTTAAAAGTAGCGTCTACCATAGTCAACTAATGACTAATTTAAAACATTACAAAAGCTGTTTAAAGATTTGTTTACATCCATACACAAAGTCTGTTTAAGATTTAAAGCGATGCGGAAGCTAATAGATTGTGTTCGGTTCTTCAAAAGTTTGCTTGACCATCTTCCGGTTAGTTTCCATGACCACCTAAGATCAAAACCACAACAAACATTAGTTTTGATTAAGTTAAAAGAGTTACAAACAAGTTTAATTGATCAACAAATGAAAAAAAATAAAAATTTTCCGGACTGGAGGCGTCGCGTGACGTGACGGGGTCTCGCGCTACGCGAGGCCCTAGTTTTCACAGCAGGTCCCATTTGTTGTTGCTGCATATTTCCACTTCCAAGTGCAATCAAGTTCCAACTTCAAATAACCATATCTTTTGACTCGTAAGTCCGTTTTAGGTGATTCTTTTTCCTATGTGTTTGTAATTTCGTTACCAACATGCCAATTATGAATTTTCGTACCGAAAAACTTGATTACGGGTCGAAAGACTATATATTCACATACAATTATTCCACCCATTCTAACCTTATACATTTTACTACCATTTAACTATTAGAACTATGGCGCCCTATACCCAACATCCGGCTTATTATTATTCACATATCTTACCAATTTATGACTTCGTGCTCTTGTGAATAATTCCGCCTCTACTTTCAACTTAACAATATTGAAACTACAAGGTATCATGATTTGACCCGTTTGACCCATCTAAGGTAATTCTCCATTTTGATGGCAACCAAACGACTACAAATCAATCTTTAACCAATGGATTTAAGTGACATACATTATTACCACAACCAACACGATTTTATCAACAACGCAACGTTTAACAACAATTCACCAAATGTAACGGGTCTAGTTACATACCTTAGCATACGCCCTTCAACCGCGAATCACCACCGGCTTGTCCACTCGACGTTCCGGTATCCTTTCCTATAGAGTTCAATTCAAGACATGTTTAGAACTCTCTTTAAACCTCACTTCGCATAATATACCGAAACATCATAATTATGCGTTAAAGCTTTAATTTTCTGTTTTAAGCCTTCTTTGAGGCATTTTCACAAACACCTCAAAGGCAGATTTTTCACAAGGTTATATGACAAGTTTCTAGCTTATCACTTAGCCCTAATTTCACTTAAATCAACATTTTACATGATTGTTAGCTTCTAGATTTCTGAAATCACTTCTATATTGTCAAATTACACAAAATTAACACCCAATATCTTAGTGTTCATCAATTTACTCATAACCCATTAATCACATACAATGGTGTTCATAGATTCACCAAAATTTCCTATGATTTCAATTTCTATTGGTCTAGGATTTGTTCCTAGACACTATAGTTGTTCTTAAATCATCACCACATATACATGCAACCCTAATTCAGATTTTTCCCAATTTCATGAGAAATTCAAGTTGAGAGTTTTCATGAAAATTTACATACCTTGTAATCCTCTCGTGATGAGGATCAGTAATCTATGCTTCAATTTCGATTTCAACTTGAATTGAGCCTTCAATTTGCAGGTTTTGTGAAGTTTTAGGGTTTTGGAAAGAGTGGGGATCGCCCCTGTTCTTGTTTGTACGACCAGACCTCCCTTTTGGGAGTGTTTGGTTTGTTTTATTTAATTAACCACACTTAAGTTTCAATTCTTAACACTTAAGCCCTTCCACTTTGATTAACCTTTAATTTAATGGCTTTTTAACTCAACTATAAGTTATTTCTAGACTTATTAACTAACTAGGTTAGATTTCCTAGTTGATAAATTCTAGTTTATTAAAACCTTACTAATTCAAATTTAAGGTTTTATATTTTCGGGGTGTTACAAGTCCACCCCCCTTAAAAAGGGTTTTGTCCCCGAAACCGGAGTACGTACCAAATAAAGTAGGGTGAAGACGTCTCATCTCCTCTTCGGACTCCCACGTAGTGTCCGAACCCTTCCTATGCTCCCATTTGACTTTGACTTGATCAATTTGTTTATTTCGTAAATATTTGACCTTTCGGTCCAAAATCTCCACCGGTCTCACCGCATAATTCAGACTATTATCCACTTCGATATCATCGTAATGGATATAGGCCGTTTCGTCTGCTAAGCACTTTCTTAATTATGACACGTGAAACGTGCCATGTATCCCACTCAGTTCCTCCGGTAACTCAAGGCGGTAAGCTACTTTACCAACCTTTCCGATAATTTTAAATGGTCCAATAAACCTTGGGCTTAGCTTCCCCCTTTTTCTGAATCTAATAACGCCCTTCCATGGAGAAACCTTTAGCATGACCATGTCACCAACTTGGAATTCGATTGGCCTTTTCCTTTTATCAGCATACGCCTTTTGTCTGTCTTGAGCCGCTTTCAAGTGTGCCCGAACAATATTGATCTTTTCATTCGTGGCTCGTACTATATCTTGGTGGGCGAGTTCACGTGGACCCACTTCACCCCAACATACCGGGGTTCGACACTTCCTACCATAAAGCATTTCGTATGGTGCCATCTTAATACTAGATTGGTAACTGTTGTTATATGAAAACTCGACTAACGGTAGGTGAACATCCCAACTGCCCCCAAAGTCGATTATACACGCCCGTAGCATGTCCCCCAATGTTTGTATCGTTCTTTCAGTTTGTCCATCCGTTTGAGGATGGTACGCAGTGCTAATGAATAATTTGGTCCCCATTTGCTCTTGGAAATCTCGCCAGAAATTCGAAGTAAACCGGGTATCCCTATCAGACACGATGGACACCGGTACCCCATGACGTGCTATGATTTCATTAGTATAAACTTCTGACATCTTTTTTGACGTATAAGTCTCACGAATCGGAATGAAGTGAGCACTTTTCGTCAATCTATCCACCACTACCCATATGGCATCGAAACCACGATTCGTTTTAGGCAACTTGGTTAGCAGGTCCATTGTGATATGTTCCCATTTCCAAACCGGAATTTCTAACGGTTGGAGTTTGCCGTATGGTTTCTGATGCTCCGCCTTGACTTGTAAACATGTCAAGCATTTTTCCACATACTTCGCCACATCCCTCTTCATTCCGGGCCACCAATAATTTTGTTTCAAATCATTGTACATCTTGGTCGCACCCGGATGAATTGAATAACGGGATTTATGAGCTTCATTAAGTAGAAGCGCCTTCACTCCACAGGTATGTGGGACCCATATCCTTCCGGATCGAGTCTTTAACCCGTGACTCCCATCCGACAAATCTTTCAACTGACCAATTATTCTTTCTTTCTTCCAATTCTCTTCTTTTACTGCTTCTAACTGCGCCTCTCGAATACGTTCAAGTATACCCGAGGTTACCACGAGTTGCATCGATCTTACTCGTATCGGGACATAATCCGTTTTTCTGCTCAAAGCATCCGCCACCGCATTAGCCTTTCCTGAGTGATAACGTATTTCGCAATCGTAGTCTTTCACCGTTTCCAGCCATCGCCTTTGTCGCATATTTAACTCATTCTGATCGAAGAAGTATTTCAAACTCTTGTGGTCGGTGAATATGGTGCACTTTACCCCATACAAGTAGTGCCTCCATATTTTTAATGCAAACACTACCGCCGCCAACTCGAGATCGTGTGTGGGATATTTCTTCTCGTGTATCTTCAATTGTCTCGAGGCATAGGCTATTACCTTGCCCCGTTGCATCAACACGCAACCGAGTCCCGATAGTGAAGCATCCGAATAAACCTCCATGTCTTCGACTCCGTCCGGCAATGTCAATACCGGAGCCTGAGTTAACTTTTCTTTTAGCGTTTGAAACGCTTTCTCTTGATCAGCACCCCAAATGAACTTTTCTTTCTTCCGTGTTAGCTTTGATAGCGGCGACGCAATCTTGGAGAAATCTTGAATAAATCTCCTATAATACCCCGCAAGCCCCAAAAAGCTTCTAATTTCCGAAGGGTTCTTCGGAATATTCCATTTTGACACAGCTTCTATCTTTGACGGATCCACCAATACTCCGTCGGCACTTATGACGTGGCCGAGAAATTGTACCTCTCGTAACCAAAAGGCACATTTAGAGAATTTTGCATACAACTTCTCTCGTCTAAGTGTCTCTAACACTTCTTGTAGGTGGTGTGCGTGTTCAGCTTCACTTTTCGAATACACCAAGATATCATCGATAAACACGATGACCGACTTATCCAACATTGGTTTGCAAACCCGGTTCATGAGGTCCATGAAAGCCGCGGGTGCGTTTGTTAGCCCAAATGACATCACGAGGAATTCGTAATGTCCGTATCTCGTGCGGAAAGCCGTCTTCGGCACATCTTCTTCTTTGACCTTTAATTGGTGATACCCCGATCTAAGGTCGATTTTTGAAAACCAGTTCGCACCTTGGAGTTGGTCGAATAAATCATCTATTCTTGGGAGCGGGTATCGGTTCTTTACCGTGAGTTTGTTTAACTCCCGGTAATCGATACACATGCGCATGCTCCCGTCTTTCTTTCTTACGAACAACACCGGTGCGCCCCAAGGAGACACACTCGGCCTTATGAATCCCTTGTCAAGCAGGTCTTGAATTTGGGACATCAACTCTTGTAATTCCGACGGTGCAAGTCGGTACGGGGCTTTCGCTACGGGTTTCGCGCCCGGAATCAATTCGATCCCGAACTCTATTTCCCGTTCGGGCGGTATCCCCGGTAAATCTTCTGGAAAAATATCTTCATAATCTCGTACTACCGGTACATCTCCAATCTTTCGTGATTCTTTCTCGGGCTCATTGGCGTATATCATGAATGCCTTGCATCCTCGCTTCATTAGCTTGTGAGCTTTCAACATTGAGCATACTATGGGGTTGCCTCCTTTTTCGCCATAAATGGTGACGTGCTTCCCGCTCGGAGATGTTAGTTTTATCTCTTTACGGAAGCACACGACCTTTGCATGGTGTCGAGATAGCCAATCCATCCCAATGACTACTTGAAATTCTCCCATCGACATCGGGATCAGATTTATCGAATATTCTTCGTCATCAATGCTCAGTTTACAGTTTTCACATACATCACAAACAATAAAGCTTTTGTTATTACCTATCTCTACTTCTAAAGGCACAGGTAATTTTGTTAGAACGAATGAAGGATGTCGGATAAATCCATATGAAACAAAGGATTTATTCGCACCCGTATCAAATAACACACGTGCAGGAATTGAATTTACAGCAAATATACCTGAGACCACGTCAGGTTCAACCTTCGCTTCTGCGGCGGTTAGTTGAAAAGATCTTGCCTTTGCTTTTGGGGCTTCACCTTTCGGTTCCTGCCCATCCTTCTTTCCAACCAGCTCCGGGCATTCCGACTTCTTGTGACCCGTTCGATAACAATTGTAACAAACCGTCACTTTCTCCGGGCATGATATAGCCATATGTCCCGTTTTCTTGCATATGGGACAAGGCTTATCCTTGTAACGGCATTCGCCCTTATGACCCTTCCCGCAGATTCTGCAACTTGGCGACCCGCCTTTCGTATCAGATTTCTTCGCACTTTCGTTTGTTCGTGACTTCTTGGTAGGGCTTGGATTCACATCTTGTGCCCTTCGTTCACCCCGTTCTATGCTCTTTTTCAGTTCGATCTCCCTTTCCCGAGCAGCATTGACAATCTCGGTAAGGGTCTCGTATTTTGAAGGGGTTATGAACTCTCTATACTCCGCACTTAGCATGTTATGGTAGTAATAGACCTTTTGTTCTTCATTTGTCACCAAATCATCACAGAACTTTATCTTGTCCATAAACATCCCCGTGATCTTGTCTATGGATTCACCCTTGTGTCTGAGTTGCATGAACTCTTCCTTGATTCTATTTATGACCGCTTTGGGACTATGGTGTTTAAGAAACGGCGTCTTAAACTCCTCCCATGTCATGGCCTTAGCCACTTCACTTCCAATCTCCTTCTTCTTGTTATCCCACCAGTCTTTCGCTTGACCTCTCAATTGACCCGTACCATAAGCTACGTAGTCATTTTCATCACAATGAGTTCTCTCGAATACTCCTTCGATATCACTTAGCCATCGTTGGCACACAATTGGATCAACCTCTCCATTATATATTGGTGGTTTACAGGCCATGAATTCCTTGTATGAACAAGGCTTTCGTCCACCATGCTTTTCCTTTGCCACATTTGAATCATCTTCCAGTTTCTTGATTCTATCTTCTACTATTGATAAAACTGTGTTTTGAATTTTATCAATAAAGCCCGACAAACTGTTTTCGATCGCCTTTCCAACCTCTTCGGCAATCACTTCCCTCATTCGTTCGGTGACTCTTGGCACCGCATCATCGTTACCTTTATCAGCCATCTCTATTTCTGAAATGTTTACATAAGTTGTTAAACATTCCATTTATAACGCATGCTTTACTTGTTTTGATTTAATCAAGTTCATAACTTGATTCAATCATTCTTGTTTCAATTTAATCAAGTTCGTAACTTGATTTAATCATTCTTGTTTCCATTCAATCAAGTTCGTAACTTGATTTAATCATTCTTGTTTCAATTCAATCAAGTTCGTAACTTGATTTAATCATTCTAGTTTCATGCACTTCTTGTTTTTGAGTGAGCTTACACACTCTTTTCATGCATATTGTTCATTTCTTATTCTTTATGTAGTACGTAATTTATTAACAAAATAAGTTAGTTCTTACCGGACGATCGATCAAGCTTGAACCGAACACTTATTGACAACTTTAGGCTCTGATTACCAACTTGTAACACCCGTCTAATTATATTAGATTTTAAACATAGATTACAACATTTACTTAAAATATTGTTGTATTAGACCAAAACTTTTCTAAATAAGTTTAAAAGTAGCGTCTACCATAGTCAACTAATGACTAATTTAAAACATTACAAAAGCTGTTTAAAGATTTGTTTACATCCATACACAAAGTCTGTTTAAGATTTAAAGCGATGCGGAAGCTAATAGATTGTGTTCGGTTCTTCAAAAGTTTGCTTGACCATCTTCCGGTTAGTTTCCATGACCACCTAAGATCAAAACCACAACAAACATTAGTTTTGATTAAGTTAAAAGAGTTACAAACAAGTTTAATTGATCAACAAATGAAAAAAAATAAAAATTTTCCGGACTGGAGGCGTCGCGTGACGCGACGGGGTCTCGCGCTACGCGAGGCCCTAGTTTTCACAGCAGGTCCCATTTGTTGTTGCTGCATATTTCCAGTTCCAAGTGCAATCAAGTTCCAACTTCAAATAACCATATCTTTTGACTCGTAAGTCCGTTTTAGGTGATTCTTTTTCCTATGTGTTTGTAATTTTGTTACCAACATGCCAATTATGAATTTTCGTACCGAAAAACTTGATTACGGGTCGAAAGACTATATATTCACATACAATTATTCCACCCATTCTAACCTTATACATTTTACTACCATTTAACTATTAGAACTATGGCGCCCTATACCCAACATCCGGCTTATTATTATTCACATATCTTACCAATTTATGACTTCGTGCTCTTGTGAATAATTCCGCCTCTACTTTCAACTTAACAATATTGAAACTACAAGGTATCATGATTTGACCCGTTTGATCCATCTAAGGTAATTCTCCATTTTGATGGCAACCAAACGACTACAAATCAATCTTTAACCAACGGATTTAAGTGACATACATTATTACCACAACCAACACGATTTTATCAACAACGCAACGTTTAACAACAATTCACCAAATGTAACGGGTCTAGTTACATACCTTAGCGTACACCCTTCAACCGCGAATCACCACCGGCTTGTCCACTCGACGTTCCGGTATCCTTTCCTATAGAGTTCAATTCAAGACATGTTTAGAACTCTCTTTAAACCTCACTTCGCATAATATACCGAAACATCATAATTATGCGTTAAAGCTTTAATTTTCTGTTTTAAGCCTTCTTTGAGGCATTTTCACAAACACCTCAAAGGCAGATTTTTCACAAGGTTATATGACAAGTTTCTAGCTTATCACTTAGCCCTAATTTCACTTAAATCAACATTTTACATGATTGTTAGCTTCTAGATTTCTGAAATCACTTCTATATTGTCAAATTACACAAAATTAACACCCAATATCTTAGTGTTCATCAATTTACTCATAACCCATTAATCACATACAATGGTGTTCATAGATTCACCAAAATTTCCTATGATTTCAACTTCTATTGGTCTAGGATTTGTTCCTAGACACTATAGTTGTTCTTAAATCATCACCACATATACATGCAACCCTAATTCAGATTTTTCCCAATTTCATGAGAAATTCAAGTTGAGAGTTTTCTTGAAAATTTACATACCTTGTAATCCTCTCGTGATGAGGATCAGTAATCTATGCTTCAATTTCGATTTCAACTTGAATTGAGCCTTCAATTTGCAGGTTTTGTGAAGTTTTAGGGTTTTGGAAAGAGTGGGGATCGCCCCTGTTCTTGTTTGTACGACCAGACCTCCCTTTTGGGAGTGTTTGGTTTATTTTATTTAATTAACCACACTTAAGTTTCAATTCTTAACACTTAAGCCCTTCCACTTTGATTAACCTTTAATTTAATGGCTTTTTAACTCAACTATAAGTTATTTCTAGACTTATTAACTAACTAGGTTAGATTTCCTAGTTGATAAATTCTAGTTTATTAAAACCTTACTAATTCAAATTTAAGGTTTTATATTTTCGGGGTGTTACATTTACCGCTTGTTGGAGAATGCTAATCATCATTTTTTCACTTGTGTATTTTAAATTTTCATCCGGTAAAAATTGACTTAATTGTTTTTCATTTCCAAGTTCATCTTTCGGTAAAGCATAATCTTTCTATAAAGAAACCCATGCATCAAAATTGTTCGCTTGTACCCAGTTTTCAAAACGGTCTTGCCATCCTTTAAAATCCTCAATATACATAAGCTTTGGAGGTTTTTGGAAAGTTCCCGTTTCATTCTCGATACCAACAGTTTCGACAACGGTAACTGGAGCGACCGGGGCAGTAGCAAATGCATTATCAAATTCGTTGTCCATGTTGTGGTACGAAAAATTTTACAAACTATCGATTTCAAACAGTCTGGAATGTCACGCGAGCTGGAAATCCTCAAACTGTACGAACTAAAATCACTCCAAACGAGCTGGATACTTTCAAGCGGTCTGAATCACACCGTTTGACAATTTCAAACGAGCTAGAAACTTTTCAAACGACCTGTTAAAAATCCAAACGACCTGAAATTCAACCCGTGCGAGCTGGGTATAACTTCAAACGACCTGATCACTTCAAACGACCTGGATCAAACTTCAAACGACCTGGATCAAACTTCAAACGACCTGGACATAATTTTCAAGCGACCTGAATATTTTCGAACGATCTGAATGTTTTTCACGCGGTTTGGCCAGAGATTCACTCCGTTTGAAACTTCTAAGTCCAAAAATTCATCATTTTGTCAATTTTTATCAAGTTTTAGGTTGAATTTGGTTCTGATTTGTTCACGGATTGTTCAAAATAGTGTTTTACGTGTTATATCACGAAATCAGATCATTTTAACCATAAAAACTCGGTAAATTTAATGAAAAAGTATAGAAAAGTCCATAGAAATGAGTAGAAATCAGTTTTATCCGTGAAAACAAGCTGAAATGGTAAGAACTCTTCCTCCTGAGCTCTGATACCACTTGTAGGATCGGGATTCGATCAAACGAGTCGTTCAGAAGAGTTCTTGATCAATACAAAAGGCGGAATCAGACTTATTGATGTTATAACAGCTAGATTTGCTCGTAGAATCACTTTAACTGTCGATTGTATTGATTTGATAGTGTTTACAGATCGTTCGACACTTCGGCAGCACTTCGTCTCCGGAATCATATTGTTACAAATAAAGACCTAGACTCACCTATTTATAGGAATGCCAGACCCCATGAACTAGACCACACGAGCTGGTCCAGGTCGTACGAACTGGCCAGAAAGCATGAACTTGCCAAAAAGCATGAACTTGCTAGAAAGCATGAACTTGGTCACCTCGTGCGAGGTGGCCTAGCCACTTCATGAGGGGTGGCTGGTTCAGGTCTGTTTCCCGTTTCTTTCGCAGAACGTGTCCAAGACAATCTATTCTAGTTACATGACTCGATATAAGACGAAGTCAACAGACATATGCACTAACAGGCGGCGACGCGGCCGCCGTTGTCACCACCATCTTCATCCATCTTCATCATCCGCATCAAAATCATCATCCTTTTATCAGATTTAAAAAAAATGAAACCAAAATGAAAGAAAGAGATGAGGGGTTTACCGGTTAAGCTCGTCGGACCGAGTCTCCGATTCACCACTGCCATAACCGCACCTCCGCTCCACCGTCCGTCCCCTCCGAGCACCACCATCATTGTAGACGGTTCCACCACCACCATGAGCGGTGCCGCCGTCTCTATGCACCACCGACATAACCGGCCCTCTATCGAGGGGGAGGGTTGACCGAGTGGGTGGAAGTGTGTGTATAATTGAGAGGTGAGTGTGATTTGGTTTGAGTTTGTCTGGGGATATGATCGAGAGAGAGGGTAAGGTAGAGAAGATATCTGTGTTTCTTGTGTGTGGGTTTAGAGAGTGTAGACAAGGAATTGAGAGGGAAAGAATAGATATAGCAGCGGCTAATATCAAATGGTAGATTTAGGGTTCTCTTTTCAACTTCTATGTAGGTTAGATTTTGTTTTAGGTGGGCTTGGGCCCAAGGCCCACAAGCCCAATCCCGTGTTTAAGTGGCATGTACCCGTTATCAAAACCCGAATACTTCGTAACGTGTAGTATAAAATTAGTTTAAGGTTAAAAGTAAGAATGGTTGGTGTCGGTATTTGGCGTGTATTCCGTCGGTCGCGTTAAAGTCGCGTAAAATGCTTCTGTGATCGTTTCTAGCTCGTTTTTCAATCTGATTTCGACTGTGACTCTAAAAAGAATAGGAAACTAACATGAATTTTCTAAAAGTGTAGAAATACGAAATACGAGGCGTTACACAGTATTTATGAATTCGTTCAAAAGCTTGAGAACAAGGATGAAGAAGAAATTTGAAAGGCAAGATGAATTCAAGTTCAATCAGTTGGTCCTCTTACAAACCCTCATGGACAACCATTTGATCCAAAAGCCTTTCTGCCACCACGCAAGCCAGCTCAATCTTTTGGTCCTCTTACAGACCCTTATGGGCGACCATTCGATCCAAAAGCCTATCTTCTTTTCCCACAAGCTCTTCCACAACAAACCCAACAATAAGCTTCTCAACCAGCCTCTCAACTGGGAAATGGAGGAACTGCTTGTTATGCTAAGATCATCAAACACATCAAACATGTCCCTAGAGAGGAATTTTCTGAAGATGATGATAGTTCTGGGTATAACGGTAGTTCTGATGAGGAAAGCTCAAGTGCGGGTGATTATGGTTCAAATTCGGATGTAAAGGAAGGAATTGATGCTGAGGTTGGCAGTTTGCTGAAAGATGCTGAAGAGCTGAAAAGCCAGAAATCTGTTCAAACTACCTTTATGGCAAATGTTGCGGCTTCGACAAGTCAGGTACAAACCGACACCCCTAGTATATGCAATGACTGTGCAGATTTAAAACATAAGCTTGAAATAGTTAATAGTCATAATCAAGGGTTGGTAGCTGATCTTTCTAAATGCAAGGAGGCAAATATGGCTTTAACTCGGAATGAAAAAGAATTCAAATCTGTAATTGAAACTCTTAAGAAAAGTGTGTCTGAGTTAACAAAAACAACTTTGAACAAACAAATGGGTATTAATAACTACATTAATATCATTGAGGAAACGAAAAAGGAGTTAGCCATTACCAAATGCGAGCATGATGCCATCAAGCTCAAATTGGAGAGTTATTCTAACTCCCGATATGTGCTTGATCACATCATTGAAGTTCAAAAGCTGAAAGGGGATGTCAAATGCATTGGTTATAAATCGTGTCTGTGACAACTCGAAATTTAGAACCTTTCGTTGTACGCTTGAACGCTAAGTGACTAACTAATTTGATGATTTAATGAATGATATATGTGAACTTATATGATTATGTGTGTGCTTGTTTGTATGCGAGTATGTATATGAACCGAGACAACAAGAACCCGACTCGAGACCATGTGGTCTCGAGTGAACAGTAACACTTGGGCCGGATGGGCCACGCACCCCATTTAACCCAACCGAAACCCATTAGGGTGCACCATGTGGACAAGTATATAACCCTTAGTGATGCTAACCTTGCCATTCTTTGGACAATCCACACATACTCCCCTACTCTCTCTAGAAACCACTAAACCCTAAGTCTCAACATCACCTCTCCTCCTTCTTCTCGGATCAAACCGGTGACACTAGGAGCTCTCGGATCGACTCACACACACACCGTTTGGAAGTTTCACTCACACCTTTGAACCTATACTTGAACCGGTTAGTGATTCCTTTGCAAACACATGTATTTTCATGATTAAAGGTATTGATGTGTGATGTTATAGGTTAATGATGCATGTTATGCGTTTGTTTCGGTTTGATGATGGTGTATGATGAAGATTAGGTGATAATATGTTTATTTGTTAAGTTTTATGCATGATGATGATTAATAAGACAACATGACTTGATTTCGGACATATTGTATGATGGGTTAATGATATCTTGTGTTTAAATGTGGTCTAAACCATTAGTTGTTAATGTTCATGAAATCGGATTGCATGCTCTTATGTTACAAATCAAATGCTTGTTAAATGGCTGCATATATGTGGAAATCGGATTAGTTGTTTGAATGTTTTGATTGTTGTTTCAAGTTATGATTATGATGAACATGATAGATGTATGAGCCGATGATGTTACTAACTCGATGAACTACTTGAATATTTGAAGAACAACATGAATATGATATGAATGTGCCTTGAATATTTGAAATCTGATTGTTTGATCCATTTTGGTTAGTAATTAGACAAGGAAACATGTTTAAGTGGATAGTACAAACTGTTACATGAAATCGGTTTTCCATTGGATAGTACACTGTGCAGAATCAGCAGATGTCCAGTCGAGACCTTCGGTTGCGACTCGAGACCACCACATGACGAGTCGAGATCCCCGGTTGCGACACAGGTTGCGAGTCGCAAACTCATAGTTTCGACTCGAGACTACACTTGATCAACACACAAACCTTATGACTCGAAACCACGGTTACGAGTCCTGTTGCGACTCGAGACCGTGACCATGATAACTCGAGATCGCAGGTTGCGACTCAGGTTGCGAGTCGAGAACACCCGGTTGTGACTCGAGACTATACGCATGTGCACGCTATTTGGACTTGCACCTCATTTCGGACTTAGGTAATTGGGCCGGACATTTGGGCTTAACGCATGAACCTTATACGTTCTGTTGCATATGGAAGTTATTTAGGCTGCCATGAATGAAACTTACATGCAATGTGTTAGCATACGTGTAGAACATACGTGCAATACGTGGTTTGAACCTGACTTGTATGATACAACTATGATAGGACGCGAGTGACCACAATATTTCTTGATTGACTTTTCTGTGTATCTGCCGAGCAAACCAAGGTGAGTTCACACCCTCTACAAAGCATGGGATTCCCTGGGTTGGGAATGGGGTTAAGGAACGTGGGTTCCTCGTCCTCCTTGAGTAGGACAGTATTGGTTCAGGAATGTAATTCCTCGTCCTTGTGGACAGATAACTCGTACTAGACCAAAACTCTATCACGAAGTCCCTCCTTTTTATATCGACTAATCGCCGGGCCAATGGCGAGCGGGTCATTAGTTAGATAGCGCTATTTAGGTCTGACAAACCTCACACCGTGCCGCAGAGGACGGGCGTGAACTAATGGATCTGGGGCACGTCAATGATGATAGACATTGACAGTTTCAGGGCACTTAAACATGACTACAGTCAGCAGTCGATATGGTAACGAGTCTAGTATATACATGGGGTAGCCCCCACGGCCGAAATGCCAGATAACTAACACGGGGTAGCCCCCACGGCTGGATTGCCAGAGTAACCGGGAATGAACAAGTCACGTTTTTAACTATGGGGTAACCCCCACGGCAGGATGCCAGATAAAGGAAACTGTTTTCGAAATAACTTAAAACGAACACCCAACCGTGAACTCACTCAACTTGTTGTTGACTCGTTACTACATGCTTTGCAGGTCCTTAGGTTCTTAGCTGGAGCTTGCATGGAGGAGGATCGTTGTGGGACATGGACGACTGTGTGCCATGTTAAACTTTGAAACAATTAAACTTATGTTGTGATTTAAGACTTATGCTTCCGCTTGCAACTTAAACTATGTTTTGTTTGGACACCAATCGTACTGGTTGAACTTTTATAATTACTTACTTGCTTGTTCTATATGATTGGTGGCTGGATCCTGGTCAGTCACGCCTCCAAGCGGTGATACTCCGCAGGTGGATTTTGGGGGTGTGACAGTGTCCACCGCCGTTGAGACATAATTATACCAAATTGCCTGACGAGGAGGAAAATGCCACATTTTGAACCATCTGTACCACTTAATCCCGAAGAGTTTGCAGCAGGATTAGGGTTCAAACCAGACATTTCCTCAGAGGAATCTAAAAAGACAGAAAATTCGTCATTTGTTACTGATCAAAGTCCTCCCATTATTGAGGATTATGATAGTTCGGATGACGAGTCGGATGAGGACAAACCTGAACAGTCAGAAACGGTAACAAAAGAGGAAAACATACCTCTCGAAAATCACATTCTTTGTGATCCACCTGCAAAACCATTTAGGACTGCTATAGTTAAGCCAATTGAATCTTCTGCTGAGAATTGTGAAAGCATGAACTTGCTTTACACGTTGATTGGTTCTGATAAAATATATTCAGATAAAGATTTCCCAATCAAAAATGTCAATCAATCCTTGATTGATAAAGTTTTCGAGGATTCTACTAGTAAGTTTTTGGGAAAGTCGAGCCCAGGAGTTGTAGTAACTCAGTGTGCTCCTATTCCAAAATCCGAAGTTAGAAAGAAATACAGAAAGCGAAAATTGCAATCACAAAACAATCAACGAAAGCAAAATCACGCTACAGAAGGAAAGGGAAAAGGCAAGCAAGGCCAGAACAAAAAGAAGGTTCAGAAGGTGAATTTCATGAAATCCCAAGGGACTGATAAAATTGAATCGTTTGAAAACAAATCCAACACGGATTTTGTTATACAAAGACAAATTTTGAAAAGAAACAGTCAAAACAACTACACACAACACACAAACTGTTGTGATGTAGGACCAAGTACCTCAAGATCACGAAGTTCATTATCAAGCTCTTGCAATCATGATACTCCTAGGTTTGTTGAGCGGAGGTCATGTTTTAAATGTGGTGAGTATGGGCACATTTTCAGAAACTATCCATATCTCACGAAAGGAAAGGCAAAAGTAGATGCCCCTCGTGGTAACAGTTACCATATAAGATCTGTTTCACCAAAACAGGACCCTCGTCTTGTAAAACAATGAGAAAAGAAACAGAAAAGAAGTTGAAAAGGCATTAAAACCAGAGGTTATCCAAAAATAGTCTGTTAAATTAGAAGTTCAAAATGAAAAACAAAAACATATTTGGAAACCAAAACCGGTAACTATTTTAGGTGGAGCTACATCAATTCCAAATCATCAGGAAATGGAAGTCACAATCCTCGATAATGACGGATGACCCAAGTCTATGAAGGCTTGGGTCCCCCTCTCCAACTAATCTCTGAGTGAGTGTGTAGGATGTTCTAAGAGGAACTATTGATAGTCATAGGATTGTTGATAGTGGAGCGTCCATGCACAAGATCAGTGACTTAAGGCTCCTGTATGATGTGAAAAGCATTAGGGGAGGTTATTGTTGCCTTTGATGGAGAGAGAAAAAGAAGAGAAGACAAAAAATGTCTGATGAATGAAGAAAGTTTGGTGAAAGAAATTGAAAACCTCGACAAATTAAATGAAAAACATACCAGTTTGATTGTTGAAGGCTTTGATCGGGTCAAGAGGATAGATTCAACTGAAGTGTACACGCCTGCAGCACGTCTGAAGATTTTCGAAGATTCATGTCTTATATCTTCTACAAGAAGTTCAAAGTCAACAAGATGAACGTGCAATGTACATTTCTCCACGGTGTGATTGAAGAAAATGTGTTTGTTGATCAAACTAACAGGCAGTGCGGATACCGTGGCATGGATTGAACAACCGCACACTACTTCTCAAGGAGAAAGATGAAGACCTTTGCTGGTGCAAAAGCATGTGGAAGACATCATGTATGGACCGACCAATGATGATGTGTATAAGCTTTCCCACATGCTCCATTTGCCACTTACCAGCCGGACCCAGAAGTTTATCATCTTGTTGTTGTGAAGAGATTTTTGAGTTAATTGAAGTAGCTGCAAAATCGACCTTGAAATCCACACCGAGTGGATATCCAGTTTGGGAGAGCACTCAGATTACTGCCAATGCACGAAGTAGTTGCAGGATTACGGTTTTGAATTTATAATCTCTCCTATCCTTGCCGATATTTAAGCTGCTTTATGATTTACTAACATCTCGTACAACACTCTTTGACCAGACACGTTGATCTCGAATATCACTTCACACGTGATTGTTTCAATGTCAAACTCGTCAATGTTGTTTTGGTCCACACCGATTACCGACATGCCAACTAATTTTTCCAAAAAAGCGATACATCATTTTTGATTATATTAATTTTGGTAAACGTCATTGAGGTAAAACATGAGTTAATTCACATCGGGAAATCGTTTTTGTAAATATCTATTTGTGTTTTTAGTTTATCATACTTTTTGCATTTTAGGGGGAGTAATTTCCAAGAAAAATACAAAAACATTAAAAAAATTCAAAAACACAAAAACAATAGAAAAACAAAAATGAGTTTCCTGGCGAGAAAAAGAGAAAATTATAGTACATTAGTGGTCTGTCGAAACCTCTTTGAACTTAAAATGAAAAACGATAAGCAGCTCTATATAAGATGTATCGGTAGGCTCACAATCATTTTAAAGTGTGCAGGGTGATATAAACCTAAATCGACTGAAGACTGTGAGGGAACCGCTCATTGGCATATGGTCTTGGTACCGAAATTTCATTTGATAGATTGCCGAGGTTATGAGATACGTGGTCTTTATGCTGTTTATCATCTGGGCATCATGGTTGTTTCTTTTACCGAAAACAACGGGGACGCAAGTCTTGTTAGTGCATATGTCTGTTGACTTCGTCTTGTATCGAGTCATGTAATAGAATAGATAGACCAGGACACGTAGTACGAGAGAAACGGAAACAGGTCTGAACCAGCCACTTCACACGAAGTGACCAGTTCGTGCGACCTGGCCAGGTCGTGCGACCTGGACCAGATCGTGTGGACATGGTTCGTGCGACCTGGCTCTCCTATAAATATGTGGTCTTGGGACTTCATTTGTAACATTCTGATTCCGGAGACGAAGTGCTACCGAAGTGTCGAACGATCTGTAAACACTTTCAAATCAATACAAACGACAGTTAAAGTGATTCTAAGTGTTAATCAAGCTGCTATAACATCAATACGTCTGATTCTGCCTTTCGTATTGATCGAGAATTCTTCTGATCGACTCGTTTAGATCGAATCCCGATCCTACAGGTGGTATCAGAGCTCAGGAGGAAGAGTTCTTACCATTTCAGCTTGATTTCTTCAAAAACATCTCATTTCTACTCACTTTTCTACACTTTTTCTTCAAAATTTCAACGAATTTACGGTTAAAATGTTCTGATTTTGTCATATAACACGTAAAACTGAGTTTTAATCAATCTGTGGACAAATCAGACCTAAATTCAACTTAAAAACTGATCAAATTTGACAAAATGATGAACTTTTGGACTTAGAAACACTCAGATCGTTCATATTCTGCTCAAACCGCTTGAAAAACAATCAGATCGTTCGAGTTTCGGTCCAAACCGCTTGAAATCTCTCCAGATCGCGTGAAAAAACTGAATCAGGTCACACGAGTTGAACCTCAGCTTACACGGTTTGACAACACATCAGGTCGCACGATTTGGGATTTGGTCCAGATCGTTTGACAAAAGACTCAGGTCGTTTGAACCGATCCAAATCGTTTGAAAGTGGACCAGGTCGTTTGAACTGTCCAGACCGCACGAAGTTAGTCCAGGTCATTTGGAAGTTTGAACCAGGTCGTTTGGAAATTACCCAGATCGCACGATTTGACTTTGACAGCACCAGATCAACTTGTATGAGTTTGTTTCTTCAGACCGCACGAGGTGGTTCAGATCGTTTGAAAACTCAACTCGATTGAATAATCAGTCATTGTGAATTTTTAAAACCAAAACTTGGATTCTGAATTTTACAACGCATTTGCTACCCCGATCACTATGGCTTAGAACGTGAACTTAGAGAACGAAATGGGCACCATGCAAAAACCGCCTAAGCTCATGAATATCGAGGAGTATAGTGGATGGGAGGAACGTTTCAAAAATTGGGTTCAAGCGAATCACTTAGAAGCATGGGAATGTGTTGAAGAACGATATGTTAGACCGATTGATGAATACGAAGATATTGTTGCTATTAAAGATTTAGATGACAAAGAGAAACAGAAATACAAAAGTGAAAAGATGATGATCAGTATATTGCAACAAGCCATTAAGGAAGACATCTTGATCTTATTGCAACACAACGGAAGTGCACACTCAATGTGGAAAGCACTAAAAATGAAGTTTGTTGGAAGTTTAAACATGATCAAGAACAAAAAATCGCTTTTGAAGAAAGAATTTGATCTATTTCATGGATTGAAAACTGAAAACACCAAAATGATTATAGAAAGGTATTGCAATTTGGTGGTTAACATGAAGCGATTGGATATCCAGAAAGATAGAGAAGAATGGGTTGAAAAGTTGGCCGATGCGTTACCACAAGATGTTTGGGGCACGTATCTTATGATTTTGAAGAATAATGGTGAATTTGCGAATCTATCGCTGAGCAAGTTTATTGAAAAACTCGAAGTTTAAGAGATGGAACAACGGAAGATGGCGAAAATGAAGATTTCTAACGGTGAACAGGACATTGGTTTATACTACAAAGGAAGTACGATTGATAAGAACAACATTGCACCAAAGATCGAAACTGCATTTAACGCAAACAGTTCTTCTGGAGGGTCATCTCAAGGATCAAACAACAATAATGGATTCTCTTTATATCCATCATTTGATTCAAATTTTTCAGCAACCAATTCTAAACCGCAAAATACAACAATAATGGCCAAATACTACAATGCAACATTGCATTACATCTTCAGAATGGTCAGAATTTCTCGGAAGAGGTTGCCAAAGGTCATATGTCTTTATTGGTAACCGTATTAGAGTCTTATGAAAGTTTGGTAGCCGGAAGGATTGGTAATCCAATGTTGACCAAAGAGGATTATGATCAGATTGATGCTGAAGAGATGGAACTAATGGATATAAAGTGGTGTATGGCTAGTGTGTTGAGAAGAGCTGAGAAGTTTAAACAGATCACTGGAAGAGATGATTTCCGTGATGCTGGAATTTCACCTTTAGGTTTTAATAAATCTAAAGTTACTTGTTTTCATTGCAGGAAGAAGGGGCACTTTAAGCGAGAATGCACAAATCGAGAAGCAAGTGGAGCTCAAAATCCATTCGGCAACAATGATTATCATCGAAAAGTGATTTATCATCAAATAGCTCTACAGCCGCATCAACAACAATCGTCACAAACTTCACATGCTATGAAGGATCTGATCGAAGAGCCATCAAAGAAAGCTTATCTAGTTCATCAAGAAGATGAAAGAATTCCAGAAGGTTTTAATTGGGATCATTATAATCCTAACAGAACTTCAGATTCTAAAGCATTTGTTGCTCAAATTTTTGAAGATTCAACTGCTGAAGATGAAATGGTGTATGCTTATTACGAATCTCAGCAATTCAGTCCTAAAAAGAAAGAAGAAGAACCAGTTTCAACAGAAGAGGTTTCAGAAAAAGCACCAATCTTTGATCACTCATCAGATGAAGAGAGTGATGATGACAGTGAAGAAATTCGAAAACTTGAATATTATAAAACAGAATTTTCACCTGATAGGTATAATTTGTATTTTGCAGGTAAAATGGAAGAGATCAAAGAAAGACAAGCTGCGAAAAAGAAGAATCATAAGGCAGCAACTGTTAAAGAAAAGGTCAAACCTGAGGAAAATGCTCAAGTAGTAAAGAAGCAGGTTAAAGAAATTCCAGATATCAAGGTTGAGAAGGAAGCAGATACTGAAAAGATATCTGAGAAGTGTGAAGATTGTGATACTATGAAAAGACACAACAACAAATTGATTCATAATATGAACAGACTGAAAGAATCTTATGATGTTTTAAAAAAAGCTATGAATCAATATAGCAAGTCAAGCAATGAACAGGAGATAGCTATGAAGACACTCAATGGAGCGTTCATGACAAAGCAGAAAATCATCAATCTGTACATTGAGAAATGTGCTGAACTTGAACAAAAATTTGAAACTCAGAGGATAGAAACTGAGAGGGTAAACAGGTTATTGAAAAGTTATTCATGTGCTTCTTACGTGATTGACAGGATTTACCCTACAGTAGAAGGCATGGAAGCGTTTGAAGAGAAGAAATCTGAAGTAAAGAATACTGGTAAGAAACATAGTACCAATTATACAAAGTGTCCACCTCCGCTTGAAGAAGGATATTCTCCACGAAATCCTAATTCAGAAAGAGTTAAAAAGGCAACCAATTTAAAGTGGGAATCTGAACCTTTAGATGGATTGCCAGATAATATTGACATCAGATTCACTGCATCTGACACTGATCAACAATCTGAGTTGATTAAGAAAGTGGTGGATCATGTGTTAGATAAAGATGAAACCGAGGAGTCAAAGTCAACGTCAAAGTCTGACACTTCAAGTCCAACAGTTGAAAAGGGCAAAAGGGTTTACAATAATGATTTTCTGATATCAAAAAATAATTTGAATGACGAAACATTCAAAGTAGCATATACTTTGAAAGACTCCGACAAATTATATTCTGATGAAGAATTTCCAATAAGAGGTGTTAAAACTGAAATGATTAACAAGGTTTTCAAATTAACAGAAATTAATATTTCTGAAATAAAAGATGTAAATCTTACTGAAAAACCTAAAAAGTACACTTCAAGAGTTCAACAAAGATTGAACAAGAAAAAATGTTACAGTTCTGGTTCGGTTATCGAAAGAAACCAAACCATAACAGTAATTTCAAAAAGAAAGGATTAGGTTTTATTCCAAAAGAAAATGAAAAATATGTTAAAGATCTTAAATCGAAAGTTTTTTTTGTATCAGGAACATCTTCTGAAGAAGAAAAAGAGAATTTGTTCAGAAAGCAGACAAACAAAGAATTCCTTGCTAAGAAGCAAGAGGGAATGAAGAATGAAGCTATTCAGAAAAGGAGACAAGAACCTGTTACCGATGCAATGAAGTTGGTCACATCGCCTGGTACTGTCCAAAGGCAACCAACACACAACAGGAGTGTCTTCTAAACTCAAAGAAAAAGTTGTTGATAAAACTGAACCATCAACTGAAAAATTTAAAGTGTTCAAACATTCAAAATTTGAGGTTGGTGAGAGTTCAACAAGTTTCTACAAAAGAAGAGTGAATCTGAACAACCACAGGTGGGTTATTAAGAAATCAGAGGCACTTTCTGGCGATGAATCTGACTCGTCAAGTCAGAGGAGCCACAAGTTGAGCTAAAAAGAGAAAATTCAGTTCCGCAAATGGATGACGCAAACTTTCCACCATTGCGATCTGAAAATTTTAAACAAAAAGTTGGAAAAGTAGAGATTTCGAATCAATTCTATTCTGAAAAGAAAGAATTTGATGTCGAAAAGGCGTTTAATGGCAAAGTGAAACATATTTTTGGAAAGATGGTTGATGGAAGGGCAAAATGGGTAAAAGAATTCTATGAATCAAAGAGGAGAACTTACACACCGAGTGAAAATAACTCGGATGCACCCAAGGCTGGTCAGGCTTGGGTGTTAGCATTCTTTGATTGAAATCCTAACTTGCCGGAGCTCCCAAGTTGGTAATCGTGGAGCATGAATCGGCATCATTATTGAAAAATGTTTTTGTGAAAAACCTACAAGTGTTAGATTTTACAAGTGATTGAAATAACAAAGTGATGAATGAAACCCCATGTTTGTGAAATGACAAACTAACTAATTTTCCGGAAAAACCATTTTGATTAAAACAAACTTAAGTGTTTTGAAATCATAATGGGAAAATAGTTTGTTGTCAGGGGGAGTTCTGATTGTTTAACCAAGTGAATGGAGAATTAAAGCAATTAACATCAGTTTGTCATTTTATTTGTATAGTTTATTGCGTTTATTTTCAAATTTTCCCGGAAAATCAAAAATTGAAACATATTTTTGATTTTAGGGGGAGTAAAAAATTGAAATTTTGAAAATTTGAAAAAACAAAAAACATGAAAAAATCTAAAAACCAAAAACATCGAAAAATTCAAAATGAGTTTTGTTGTGAAAAAGGGGAAATGATAGTACATTAGTAGACAATCACAATACGCTAAAGAATTGGAAAGTTAAAATGTGATAAACGGTCTCACTGATGATATGCCAGTAGGTTTTTACACGCTTAGTAGATTGTTTTCGAGATATAAACCAAAATATCAAATACTTACTTATCTCGTGGGGAACATCTCTCGGATATATAGGTAACCCCTGAAATCTTGTTTGAAGGGCTTTCTATTTCTGACATACTAGGTCTTTGTGTGTGATGATATCTGGGGTATTATACCGGGACTTCTGATTTTGTGGGAGCAATAGCCTAGTCCTCGTATAATACTCTGCACTGCTTTAATCATAAAACCCACCCTCAGTATAAAAAATGATGAAACATTGAAAAATGCTAATCATGTGCTGTTGAAGAAAAGATCCCCAAACGGGACACACCTAAAAGTCGAGCCATATTCTCTTTGTCTGAACGGAAGTTCTAACTTGAGCTCTCATGGTCTCGCATTACCTGTTTACAAATATCATTAGTGTACATTCACCTGTAAGACTGAATATAGGAGTCTGGATACGGGAGTATATTTTGAGGTGGGACACGCGAATAAGTTAAGTCCATTAAAACACTAATCTCGTATCTCGAATCAATTGAACTTTGTGTGAAAATTTAAGTGGATCAGTATACTGACAATCTAAGTGAATCGTTTAGATCTTAAAGTGTTAAAAGCTCAACGGTACTAGTGATTTGTCATAAACTGATATGATCCTCTTACACAAACTCACAAAAATATTGTCTGTAAATATTTCTTTATTGCATTTTAACACACTAAAAATCTTAGAAAAAAAACCCAAAAAGAATGTGTTTTAGCATAAAATTTTAAAAAATCAAAAAGATTTTATTTCATCTTATTTTCGACAACTGATGTTGAAAAGCTGATTTTCCAAATTCCAAGTGCTGAACATGATGGACAATAGGGTTGGGAGAGTTTGTTTGAAATGAGAAATGATTTTGAAATGATTAAATGGTTTATTAATTTGAAACCAAATTTGAGTATTACGTATACAAGTGGTTAAGCAGATAAAAAGCTTTGATAAAGCTAAGTTTCGACTCCTGATGATTTTCTGCATAAGCGTATGCAGATTAAAGCCAGGTTTCCGATTCAAAGCTTACAAATAGTGAATTCCAGACTGCGATCCCAGCTTATCAAAAGGGGGAGTCTGAAGATGTTAGAACCAGATTCAGATCTTGGAATAGCGTTCGAGATAGAAGCTGCTAATGCTGAAGAGCTTAAGGAATCAAGAGATCTGATCAAGAGAATTCGAAGAGTCAGGTTGCGATTCTGAAAGAGTAAGAGAGAGTTTGAAGGATGCTTACAGAGAAAGATACTTTGGAAAGAGCGAGAAGACCGATCAAGACTGAAGACTTAATACACTAAAGACTCGTCAACATCCAAGGGGGAGTTTGTTAGTGCATATGTCTGTTGACTTCGTCTTGTATCGAGTCATGTAATAGAATAGATAGACCAGGACACGTAGTACGAGAGAAATGGGAAACAGGTCTGAACCATCCACTTCACACGAAGTGACCAGTTCGTGCGACCTGGCCAGGTCGTGCGACCTGGACCAGGTCGTGTGGACATGGTTCGTGCGACCTGGCTCTCCTATAAATATGTGGTATTGGGTCTTCATTTGTAACATTCTGATTCCGGAGACGAAGTGCTGCCGAAGTGTCGAACGATCTATAAACACTTTCAAATCAATACAAACGACAGTTAAAGTGATTCTAAGTGTTAATAAAGCTGCTATAACATCAATACATCTGATTCCGCCTTTCGTATTGATCGAGAATTCTTCTGATCAACTCGTTTAGATCGAATACTGATCCTACAAGTCTAGAACTTCCATGATACCATACATACGTGTACATATCATACAAACCATCAATAAGTGATAAAATATCACAGTCACCCCCGAATAACTGATTTTTAATCACATTTATCATCTGAGAGTCAAGTTCGTCTCTTTGTCGGTACGATGGTACTAACCTGTTCACGGACTTGCTCTCGTGCCCTACATGCATCGAATATCAAGTTCCTCATTAATAAGTGATTTTATCACATAGGGCTTGTATTCATCCTCGAATAAGTGAGTATCTCACATCATATACGTTGAAAACAGATGATAAATGGTATACTCACCAGTAAGATGAACTCTCGTGCATAACCTTGATACGGGAATGTGTCGTGTGTGGATGAACATCGGTCGATAAGTATAAATCATACATTAATCGTATCCTCTAACCGCAAGTACATCTGATTGTTGAGTTTAAGTGGACAACAATACCGATAATTATTATAGGATGCTTATCTAAATATTAACTAATTGAACAACAAGAGCGTTTTGGCATGACCGTACACTGATATGATTCTCTTACCCTCGAAACTCGCAAAAAGAATGTCTGTAAATATTTATTTACTGCTTTCCGTCTTTATATTTGAAATATTCAAAAATACCAAAAAGATTTTAGGTGTGTTTTAATATAAACTTTATAAAAGCCAAAAAGATTTTGCTTCTAGTTTATTTTTTTATTGCCTGATGTTGGAACTCGAGTCTATCCTACCTAAAATCCTGATTGTAAGCTGGAAAACAATTACAACTTCATAAATGGTCGAGGTTAACAAGTTTTGAAAGTTAAAACTAAAATTGATTAATTTTTAAACTTTCAAACTACTGTTGATCGGTGTTTGATTGAGAGTTGGTCTCATGTGTGTCGTTTGTTTATCTTGACTATATTCCAAGCGGTTGTTCTCATTTCGCGTTTAGCTCTGTTGTGTGTGCAGATGTGGCATTCAAACTAACTAAAGGCAAAGAGAACGTGTTAGATGACAAGCTGTGGAATAAAGACACGACATTGATGCAATCAGAGGATCAAGATGATCGAGTTGCAGCTGACCACTCATCAACACCAAAAGGATCTGAAGTATTGAAGATCAAAGGATTTACTGAGCATCATTCAAGGGGGAATTTGTTGATACACTCCCTGTTTGTGAAATGTGAAGACTTTGAAGATCCTACAACATGAAGAGCGAACCTTCACCAGCAACATCCAAGGGGGAGTTTGTTGATACAGTTTTGTGTGGATGTGGCTCGGTTCGGTTCGGCTCAAGACCGACGTCTGTTGATACAGTTTTGTGTGGATGTGGCTCGGTTCGGCTCGGCTCAAGACCGATGTCGTGACATTCCTCCGTCGTGCGCCCCAGAGTCGACACGCGAAGCACGAAGAGCCGCGAGTGATCCGTTTGAAGGGTGATGATGTCATGACAACACATCATGATGTCACAAAGACATCATGATAAGGATATGTCTTTAGCATGTGGTGTGCAAGTTTCAACATGTTGAAAGTCAACAAAGTGTTATGGTGTGCATGCTTGCATTTATAATAGTCATCATGAAGAATTTTCATGTACGATAATATTCACGAAGAATACAAGTTGTTAGTGGGTGCTAGTTCTTCGTGAGGTAAGTCCACGAAAGATATCAATCTTTCGTGGTTTAGGTTCTTCGTGGGTCCAGTAACCTCTTTCGTGGACTGCTGGGTATGTGGCTATATAAAGGACTTGCTGCACATAGTTTAAGAAGTAAGAGCACACCAGTTAGGTTTGAGAGAAACTTATTGTATTATCTTTGTAAACAAACTCTTCTGGTTGAATACACTTGTGCTTTAAACGTTGAATCTTGTTCGTGTATTTTGTGCTCTTTGCTTGGTTGCATACCCGCTTGGATTCCGCACTTGCGGGTGTGATTTGACAACAAGGAAGTAGGTAAACTTGATCCTCCGAGTGGACCTACAAAAAAAATACGGGTGTATTGTTGGGTGTAAAGTCTCTGATTGGTGGCCCAAATGGAGAAAGACATTAACTAAGGGAGGCCCAATCCACTTATGGAACACGATGAACCTGAAGGATCGAGTTAGATCTAGGAAAGCCATTCGTAGAATGGAAGTCATAAAGATTGCGGGTCTAACTTCGTGACTTTAGGTATTAATATCCTCATACTTTTTAAAACAGTGTTTCATTATAGTGGAAAGGAAATTGTATGGGTTATGATTGGGAGGGGAGCAGGGCCGGAGATATGTGATAGGATAAGCTTTACTGGGCCTGGGACACCCATCAATTAGAGAAAAGATATATTTTAGAAGACCAATGGACTAAAATTATTAAGTATGTTGGGTATTATTAATGCTGAATGGAAAAACCTAGATCATTATGGGTCAAGGCCAAGAATTATAATGCACAGGTTATGGAGCATGAGAACAACACATACTACTCATGGTATCAAGTTATAAATGGAAGCGACAAAGATCAAGATCAACGTTAACATCATTTTTGTTTTAAAGTTCATATTTAATAATTTTTGGTTATCTAAGTTTGTTATTTGGATTGGTATTTGTATGTTTTACTTTTGGACAACGTGGATCACATAAGTTTATGTGATGCCCTTTTGCGGGCTCTGTTGATTTGTAGGCCGGGGATCTGTCTCGGTCTAACAACATAGCTCTTTTGTATTATTTTATTCATTTTAATAAAGTTTGCCCGAGGTAGCGTCTCCTTTCCCAAAAAAAGTACGTCTTCTGATTTTGACACTATAAATGTTATTGCTATGCCTAAATTCCAACACTAAGCTACGCTTGCAATGAAGGTCTGTTATTTTATTACGTTTTCGTCGTTATTTTATTTTCCAAAAAATATTCATTATTTATATTAACATTTAAATCATCATCATTATTTTATTTTCTAATAAATATCCATTTTTATATATGATTTTGAAAGATCCTTTATCGTTCACTGGTTACAATGCTATTTTGGTGTCCAGTTTTTAAAAGATCATCTGATTGTTGATGAAAAAACCCCTTCACGAACTTCTGCAAATTCAGATATTAAACATAACTTGGCATATATTTATGATGTGACTTTTCATGAAATATTGGTCATGTCTGTGCAAGTAAAGCACAAAAAAAGAAGAAGGCAATGGAGAGTCCAGGGTCAAACTGTTGATTCCCAAAACAGAGAAGTGAAGCTGTTGCTTTTGATTGAAGAAACAAAATTTCTTCTTTATCTATGATTTATTTTTATTTACAGTTTCTTATTGATAACAATTTTAGTCTCTGTTCCTTTAAGTTTGTTAAATGTTTGAAGACATTTGCTTTCTGTTTTTTTATTGTCATGAAGATATTATTGTATTTTATTAGATTAATAGGCTTTCCATTGATATTTCAAACTACAGCTACGTAATTTAATCATTTATTTATCTTTTCGTTTTATTTATATGAATAGTGCGTTGGTTGTTTTATTTACTCTATGAACTAGAGAGTTCCATAATAATTTCTTTCGAAGAATTTCGTTATGTTCATCATAAACGTATAATGTTCTTTGTCAATACCTCAAAAAAAATTATTTTGTCAAACCCACGAATTTCACGGATATTAGCACTAGTTACCTAATTAATGGCTTAAAGTTTCACTTGGACCTTATTGCTTATAAGAAAAGAAAACAACAGCAACAACACCTCACGAAAGAAAGAAAAAAAGAATGGCCCAGCAAATTAAATGGGCTGGATTATTGACTTGTTGGTTTCGATGTAACTAAAGAAAGAGTTAATTACATTTTTCGTATCTTTAATTTGTTAAAAATCACTATTTTAGTTCATTTGATTAAAAATTGGAGTTAATTACTGTTTTCGTCCCTGTGGTTTGTCAAAAATCACTATTTCAGTCCATTAGTTTAAAAATCGCGATTTCAGTCCCTGTGGTTTCATTTTCGTAACCATTTTAGTCCACCTCGTAACCATTTAAGTCACTGTACTTACAGAATAAATGGATTGAAATGGTTACGAAAGTGAAATCACAGGGACTGAAATGGTTACGAAAGTGAAACCACGGGGACTGAAATCGCAATTTTTAAACTAATGGACTGAAATAGTGATTTTTAACAAACCACAGGGACGAAAACAGTAATTAACTCTTAAAAATTGCTAAAACAGTTTCTATGGTTTCACTTTCGTAACTATTACAGTCCACCTCCGTTAACTCCATCCAACTATTCTGTTAGTTTTGTGTAAAATGACTATAAAGCCCCTCTAAATAACAGGGGCGAAGTATAGAAGGGGCGGGAGGGGGCGCCCGACACCCCGAACTTTTCGCTCATTAGTGTTATATATGTAGTTTTCGTATAGACATTTTTGGGTATATACGTTTTCGACCCCCCCGGTTCTATAGAAATTTTTTGGTATATACGTCTTCGACCCCCCCCCCCCCCCGGGTCATTCATGTCAAACTTCGCCACTGCTAAATAAAAAATAAAGTTATATAAAAATTAGATAAAAAACATGAATTTAACATTGCTTCTCTCTCATCTCTCTGTCTAACCTCATAAATGAATCTATTCAATGCTTTGAAGAATTTTTTTTAGAACAGCATTTGAAAAATTTATCAGATCTGAATCCTTCCTTTGGATTTTTGGGTATATACGTTTTCGACCCCCGGTTCTATAGAAATTTTTTGGTATATACGTTTTCGACCCCCCCCCCCCCCGCGCGCGGGTCATTCATGTCAAACTTTGCCACTGCTAAATAAAAAATAAAGTTATATAAAAATTAGATAAAAAACAGGAATTTAACATTGCTTCTCTCTCATCTTTCTGTCTAACCTCATAAATGAATCTATTCAATGCTTTGAAGAATTTTTTTTAGAACAGCATTTGAAAAATTTATCAGATCTGAATCCTTCCTTTGGATTTATGAGGAACATAAACCTCATGATTCTATTTAACAGGGGGAGGGAAAGGAAAATAAATTAAGTGTTGATGCACAAATGTCTGTTAACTTCGTCTTTTTAGAGTCTTGTGTCTAGATAGGATAAACCAGCACACAACAGGTTAGATATTAGGGTTTGTTTGATTGAAAGTGTGTAATTTCGCATGAAAATGGTTCTGACCATTTCAAACGAAATTAACATTTGTAATTTCGCTTGAAATGGCCTGTGACACTTTCAAGCGGAATCATTCACTCTATATATAGGTGTGTTGCTGTGTCATTTAAAACGGGATTAGAGAATTGTTTTCAGAGCCGAGGTGCTGCCGGATTGTTATTTGATTTGTAAAAGCTTTGGAAATCAATAAGAGAAGATAATTAGGAAGTATCAAGTTGTTTTCACGTCGATATCACTGATTCTGCCTTTGATATTGGTTCTGAACTCTTCAGATTGACTCGTTAGGGTCACAAGACGATCCAACAAGTGGTATCAGAGCTCAGGACGAGGAGTTCATACCAATTCAGCTTGATTTCATCGGATTTTATCACTTCTACTCTTTCTTTTCAAAATTAATCAGAATGTCACGGTCAAAATGGTCTGAATTTCACACATAATAATCGAAACAGTATTTTAATGAATCCTTGAGAATACTGGACCTTAATGTGATCTAAAACTGATAAAAATAGTAATTTCGCTTGAAAATCAGATCGATTTTGATGATGTCATCCTAATTCCGTTTGAAATTGTTACTGTAATTCCGCACGGAATTACATTTTGTGCTTAATTTCGCTTGAAAGTACTGATATTTCACACGGAATCACTAATTCCGTTTGAAAAGTATTGCTGTTTCACACGGAATCACTAATTCCGTTTGAAAGAACTGTTGTTTCATACGAAATTATTTGAAATTGTAATTTCGTTTGGTGATTTCGTTTGAAAACCCTTATTTCGCTTGAAAGCTGATTCCGTTAGAAGTGATTTCGTTTGAAATTGCTTTAGTCAAAATCCTAAAATTTTCTAAGTGTTTGTTGATTGTTTCAGGTATGTAAAAATGGATGAGTTCATGAACCCATTTAGTGACATCTTTGCTTTCATGGGAAACAGCGGAGATGATACATCAAACAACACAAATGAGAACGTTTCAAATCCAAGTACAAAGAAAACTCTTTCTGATGCTTTGAGTGTGGAGAGTGCTCATGGAACGTACAACAAACCTCCCAAACTCATGGCGATTGAAGAATACAATAGATGGGCTAAAAGGTTTGAGGAGTGGCTAAAAGCGTTTGCGTACCCAAGCTGGAAGAGTTTGAAGAATGGTTATAATATCGGAAGATCGGATTATGAAAATTTAGAAGGCAATGATCATATAGAAAGTTTTGTTGCTGAACAAAAGTGCATTGCATTACTTCATCAGTCTGTGAGGGATGATATAATATCGTTGATTGAGTACACAGATGCAAAAGATCTATGGGAGAAACTTAGAGTGAAATGTGTGGGTAGTGCTGAGATAGTTAAAAACAAAAAGAAATTGTTAAGAAAAGAATTTGATTTGTTTGGATGTTTGAAAAATGAATCTGTACCAAAGATGATTGAAAGATTGGGCATTTGAAGCTGGAACTTGCAAGACACGGAATCGTATACACTCAAGAAGAATTGGTTGACAAACTGTTTGACTTGCTGCCTGATGATAAAGACAGGCAGTATTTTGCTTTGATGCTGAAAAACACAGTTGAACCGACCAAACTGATGGTTGATTTGTTAATCGAAAGATTGGAAAGTCATGATTAGGAGATCAGGAAATCGAACAAAGTCAATCATTCCTCATATCAGCAGAATGTGGAGCTGTATTATCGAGGAAGTGTGATCCCAAAGACGTTGTCCCCCAAGACAGCTTTCTCAGCTGAAAGTTCTAACACGTCAAATCAAGAAAGTTCAAGCAGTGGTTTTCATATTGGTTCATCATCAACAACTTCAAGCCAATCAGCTTCAAAGAACTTGTTCCAATGCAATATTGCTGTGGATCTAAAGAATGCTCAAAATTTCAGTGAGGAATCTGCAAAGCAGCAGATGGTGTTCTTAGCTTCTGTTTTAGAGTCATACGAGAGTCTTATTGCAGGCAAGATTGGAAACACTAATCTCACCAAGGAGGATTATGATCAGATCGACCCAGAAGAGATGGAGTTGATCGATATCAGATGGTGTATGGCTAGTGCGGTAAGAAGGGCGCAAAGATTCATGGAGATTACCGGTGGACATTCTATTGGTGGACCTTCAACCAAGTTAGGTTTTGATAAGTCGAAGGTCACGTGCTTTAAATGTAAACAAAAAGGTCATTTTAAAAGAGAATGTCGAAATGCATATGCTGATGATACGGCAAATCCGTTCCGTGAAGATTACTACAAAAGAGCAATCAATCATCAGAACATCTGAACCTCCCAGAATGAAGCAGATAGAAGAAAATTCCAAAGAAAAATCCAGAGCACTTGCTGTTATCCATGACGATGAGGGATACGATTGGAGTGATATGTTACCGGAAGAGGACGCAGTGGGCTATGCGTTTGTAAGAAAGATTGTTCCTTTCAAAGACACCAGAACAGAAGAAGTAAAATACGTCAACAGAAAGATGCTAGCTCAGAACAGGAAGATTAGAATTGATCGTACATACAAAGAAGCTAAACAGGCGAAAAGATGGGATGCTGATAGAGAATGTTACCTAGATCCCAACAGAAACATTGTTGTTGATCCAAATACTGTTGATGTTGAAACTTTCATCAAACAAATTGCTGATGAAGAAGAAGGCAGACAGAGAGAGTGGTGGGGAGGAGGAGAAGCTGAAGAAAAAGAAAAAGAAAAGGAAAAAGAGAAAGAGAAAGAGTCGCAGCCAAAGAAAGTTGATGATGGGATTATTGACACATCACAAGAATTCACGGCTGAGAATTTGAAGAAGATGGCTGACAAAGTGTTTGCTGCGAAAGAGCTAGAGGTAGTTTCTGGTTCTGGCACTGAGTCTAAAAACAAGGTCAGTCAGATTAATGCAATCAATGAGTCAGGTAAGAAAACTAAAAATGAGAGTGACTGCAAAAATTGCATGAAAGACTGCAAGGTTTGTAGTACAGTTGCTTATCTCAACAGTGAAAAGACTGCAGAACTGACAAAAAGAGTCAGAGATGTTGAGAATCAAATCTTAAACCGTGACAAAATGTTAAAAGCTTCAAATGAACGAATAAAAGAATTAACTAAGAAAATCGAAAATGATAAAAGTGATGTAGAAAGAATTAGGAAAGAAAATGAAAAGCTAATTCATGAAAATCGTCAACTTTCAGAAAATTTTGAGAAGCTAAAACGAACGGTAAAAGATTCTGATGAAATAAATGGTAAGACCTACAAAGAAAATGTTCAATTGTCAGGTGTTCTTAGGGTAAAAGAAGAGCTCATCAATCAACAACTGGATGAAATTGCTATGTTGAAGCTTCAGTTTTAAGGAGCTAAAATTGTGAATGAACGCATTCAGTTGAAACTGAACAGTTACAACTCCGCAAGTTTTGTTTTTCAACATATCGTTCCTAAACCAATTGGGAAGAACAAAGCAGGCGAAGATGTTTATTCTGATGGAACTGGGGTTGGCTTTCATCAAGTTCCACCGCCAGTTCTAAACAATTTTTCAAAGAAAAAATCAGGATTGGTTAATGATGAAGAAGAAAATGAAGTTGAGCTTCCAGACACAATTGATGTCACATTTACCAAATCATCATCTGATGAAGACAGTGTCCAGTCTGAAATTGTTAAAAGTATGGCTGAAAATGTTTTGAAAACTGAAAGTGACACTACTGAGGATGATGAATGCTTTTTGGACAAATACATTCCAAAATCAAAATTCCAAAAACAACTTAAATGAGGAACCTGCTGTTATTATGTACAAGATGGCGGGATCTGATAAGTTGTATTCGGATCGTGATTTTCCTATAGAGAATGTGAATGTTGGTAAATTGAGAAATGTATTCAAGTTCATGGAGATTGATGTGTCTGAAATTGAAGGTTTGAAACATTCCAAAAGGCAATTAAACTTTGAAAAAGATAAAGCTTACTACAAAAAACCTGTTGTACCGCTGCGTTTTTCTTACAACAATCAAAACAGATGGTCGGGTGGTTATCAGGGTGGTAAGAAAAATCAAAGAAAGAACTTTCAAAATAAAAAATTTGTGACAAGTTCAAGTTCACTTTCTGAAGAAGAATCTGAAATATTTTCAAAATCAAACAAAGAGTTCTTTGAGAAGAAGGCTTCACAGCCTCAGACTCAGACTGAAGGCAAAAGTCGAGTAGCTGATACTCGTACATGCTTTAAGTGCAACAAAGTTGGACATATTGCACGAAAGTGCACCAACTTAAAGCCTAAGTCTGAAGTTTTTGAGAGTCAGAAAAAGAAGGTTGATACAAAAGGCAAAGCTCCAATGGTTGTTGAGAAGAAAGTTTTGAAAAATGAAAACACAAAATTCAAAACTGAACTTGTAAAGAATGAGGTAACTAAAACTGATAAATTTTACAAAAAGGTTGCTTCGTCTCAACAAACATGGAAGCCAAAATCAGAAGTAAAGAAAGAAAGTTCTCCAAAACCAAAGGTGTCTGAGACAGCAAAATCATCATCTTCAACTGAAAAGATGCATGTACCTTTGGATTACTATGAGAAATTTGAAAAACAAGAGTCTGTTACTTTTGAGAAGAAGGTTGTTTCGAAGAAAGACCAACCATCTAGTCAACCTCAAAAAGACGAATTTTTCTTATATAAAGAGGTTGAGGTTGGGTCTGCAGAAAGCTTAAAAATGAATGACAAGAATTTTCCGCCACTTTACACTGCAAAAACACACATCAATGTCAAGTTACCCGAGTCAAAAGAGGCTTGGGTGGCATCAAAATCTAACTAATCGTTTGTGACATGTGCAGGAGCTTCCAAGATCCGTCTCGCGTTGGATTATAGATAGTGGAGCTTCTCGGCACATGACGGGGAAGAAAATCCTACTGTATGATGTTAGAGGGTTTAATGGAGGATATGTGGGATTTGCAGGCAATCAAGGTGGTCGAATAGTTGGTGAATGAACTCTATCTAATGGAATTGTCACGTTTGAGAGAGTTAACTACATCACCGAGCTTGAAAACAATCTTCTGAGTATCTCTCAGATCTGTGATCGTATGTATACAACGCACTTTACAGATAAGGAATGTTTGATTTTGAAACCAGGATTTATAGTTCCTGAAGAATGGGTCATTATGAGAGCCCCAAGAGTCGACGATCTGTACGTGTTGGACATGAGTGTAGCAACTACTACCACGGGTCAGGCTCACTGTTTTATGTCAAGAGCAACAGAAAAAGAATCGTGTTTGTGGCATCGAAAGACGGGCCACATTCACTTGCGAAAAATGAATCACCTGGTGCATAACGACTTAGTAACTGGTGTTCATGTGAAAGGTTTTCATCTTGAGGGGGAGTGCATTAGCTGTGTCAAAGGCAAGCAAAAGAAGAAATCTTACCCTGGAAAGAAAGTCAACTCAGTCTCAAGACCGTTAGAGAGACTTCATATGGATCTTTTTGGTCCAGTAAACGTCAAAAGCATAACTGGAGATCTCTACTATCTAGTAGTAACAGATGATTACTCAATATTTTCATGGGTATCATTTCTGAAAACAAAAGATGAGACGTTTGAAAGTTTGATGACGTTGTTCAGAAAGATTGAAAACTTGTACCAAACTCGAATCAGAAGAATCAGGAGTGACAACGGTACAGAGTTCAAGAACAACAAGATGGAAGAATATTGTGATGAGAGAGGGATACTGCAAGAATTTAGTGCTCCTTACACTCCACAGCAAAATGGAGTAGCAGAAAGAAAGAACAGGACGCTAATTGAAACGGCTAGGACGATGCTTGCTGATTCGAAATTACCAGTCAACTTTTGGGCAGAAGCAGTGTCAGCCGCTTGCTATACACTCAACCGGGTTCTTACAGTGAAGAAATTCAACAAGACGTGTTTCGAACTGATAAACAACCGCAAACCGAACCTGAAGTATCTTGAACCGTTTGGGTCTCCCTGCACAGTTCTAGAACCTTTTGGTAAATTTAGTCCAAAGAGCATCGAAGGAATATTTGTGGGTTACTCAAGTCCATTGAAAAGAGTCTTTGCTCCAAGCCTGAAGCAGATCATCGAAGCACATAATGTTGAGTGTCAAGGTTATACTATGCCACCGCAGAATCCAGGCGACTCATGGCGTTTTAACTATGATAAATTGTGGGATTTGTTTGACATGGAAGAAGAGGAAGAACCGGATTTCTTTGACGAGTTGGATATTTTGAGGGAATATGAAGAATCACAAGATAGATTCCCAGCTGTGTATTCTAGACGTCAAAATCAAGCTTCCAATGACGATGAAGCCGGTCCAAGTAATGCTGGAGAACATGATGATATTCAGCAAACTCTTGACAATCAGACGGCAGTCAACGATAATCTAGAATCTGATGATAGGCCTATATTCGATCGTGGTGATTCAGATTCAGAGGGGGAGCAAATCCAGATTTCAAGTCAAACAATTCCAGTCAATGAACAAGGTGCAAATCAAAATATCACAAATTTGGAAGGCGCAGTAGATGTTCCAGGCGAGGTGATGCCGAGAACTCTTTCGTACCATCCAGAAGAGCTAATTATTGGAGAATTACAATTAGGCATTCGCACAAGACGACAAATTGACCAAGGCCTTACTTGTTTTTATTCTACAGTTGCTCCGTTACAAACTGAGTTTTCACTTAGTTGTTTTATTTCGCAGATTGAACCGCGAACATACAAGGAAGCACTAACTTAAGATTCTTGGGTCAACGCGATGCAAGAGGAGCTAAGTCAATTTGAGAAGTTAGGAGTGTGGAAATTAGTAGACTTGCCTGATGGTCACAGGAAGATAAACACCAAGTGGGTGTTCAAGTGCAAGAGAGATGATCGAGGGGTTATTATTCGTAACAAAGCTCGACTCGTAGTCCAAGGCTTTAGTCAGCAGGAGGGTATAGATTTCACCGAAGTATATGCTCCCGTTGCTAGACTAGAAGTGATCAGAATCTTCCTAGCATTTGCATCTTGGAAAAATTTTAAAGTTTATCAGCTAGATGTTAAATCGGCGTTTCTCTATGGGAAGGTAAAAGAGGAGGTATATGTTGGACAGCCACCGGGCTTCACCGACCCAATCCACAAAGACAAGGTTTATTTACTGGATAAGGCGCTGTATGGTTTACACCAGGCCCCGAGAGCTTTGTACGAGACATTGTCTCAACATCTGCTTGCCAACAGCTTCATCCGTGGAAAAGTGGATGCCACTCTCTTCACCAAAGTGGTCGACGGACATCTTCTGATTGTTCAAATATATGTGGACGACATCATATTTGGGTCAACAAATGAAAATTTGTGCAAAGATTTTGAAAAAGTTATGAAGCAAAAATTTGAAATGTCATCGATGGGTGAGATGAAATTCTTCTTGGGACTACAGGTTGATCAACTGCCTAAGGGAATATTCATACATCAAACAAAGTATGTTCATGATATCTTAGAAAAATTTGGGATGTCAAGTTCTACTCCAACTTCCACCCCATTAGCGACGAATCATGGGATAAACCCTGATCTCACCAGAGAGAAGGTAGATGAAACGTTGTATCGTTCCATGATCGGATCGCTGATGTACTTGACTGCTTCAAGACCCGATATTATGTATCCAACCTGCCTCGCAACAAGGTTTCAATCTAACCCGAGAGCTTCGCATATGGTGATTGTGAAAAGGATATTATGCTACCTGAAAGGAACTCCATCACTGGGGTTGTGGTATCCAAGAGAAGGCGATTTCACGCTCGAAGGGTATTCCGATTCCGATTTCGGATGCTGCAAAGTTAACGCTAAATCAACAACAGCGGGGTGCCAGTTCTTTGGATCACGATTGGTCACCTGGCAATGCAAAAAGCAGACCTCTGTGGCTTTATCCACATATGAAGCGGAGTATGTATCTGCTAGCAGCTGCTGCTCTGAGATCTTGTGGATCCAGCAACAGATGCGCGACTACGGTTTGCAATTTCTAAACACCCCTATATTTGTTGATAATGAGGCAGCGATAAACATTACAAAAAATCCTGTTCATCACGCAAAAACGAAACACATTGAAATTCACCATCACTTCATTCGAGATTGTTTCGAGAAGAAGTTGATACGAATTGAGAAAATCCACACTGACGAACAAAAAGCTGATTTACATACCAAAGAGTTTGACAAAACTCGTTTTCAATATCTTTTAAAATTTGAATGGTATGAAGCTTTTATCGGTGTCGGAGGACATTCTTGGCGTTGATGAAGGAGACATTGTAGATGATGATGTTGAAAAGCAATCTGCAATGGTTTGTCGATTTTTTACTTGTTTTGGTATTTAGGGGGAGTATAGGGTAATATTTTCAGAAAATACAAAAACAGTAAAAATTTTGAAAATTCAAAAACAATAGAAAACGGAAAAAGAGCTTGTGTAAAAAGGGAAAATGATAGTACATTGGCTTGACAGTTACGGTATGCTAAAGAATTGTAAAGTTTAAAAGGTTAAACAGTCTCGCTGATGATGTGCCGATAGGTTTTTACACATTTAGTAGGTTTGTTCGGGATATAAACCTAAATCTTTACTTACTTATTTCATGGGGAACACTACTTGGATATATAGGTAACCCCTGAAATTTCGTTTGAATGATCCCCTTTTCTGAGATACTAGGTCTTTATACTCAGTGATATCTGGGGTATTATCCCGGGACTTCTGATTTTGCGGAAGCAATGGCCTAGTCCCCGTATAATACTTTACGCTTGCTTGAAAAATAGAATCTCCCTCAGCATAAAAAATGATGAAACATTGAAAAATTCTAATCATGTGCTGTTGAAGAAAAGATCCTCTATAGGGGACACACCAAAAGTCGAAGCCGTCATCTCTCTGCTGAACGGAAGTTCTGACCTGAGCTCTCACGGTCCTCGCATCTAAACTTTACAGATATTATCTGTGGTATACTCACCTATAAGACTGAATATTGGGATTTAGATACGGGAGTATATTCAAGAGGTGGGACACATGAATGAGTTTAAGTTCTTAATACATCTAATTCGTATCCTGGACAGATTGAAATTTGTGTGAGAATTTAAGTGGATCAGTGTATCGACAATCTAAGTGAATTATTTAATTTTGAGTAAGTAATCAAAGATTAACGGTACTTGTGACTTGTCGAATTGCTGATATGATTCCCTAACACGCTCACCAAAAATATGTTTGTAAATAGTTTACATTTACTGCATTTTATTTCTGTCTTTACATTCTAGTTTAGAAACTTTATTCAAAATCCAAAAAGATTTTACATTTCTGCTTTATTTTCCGACAAACCAAAGTGGAAAGCTAATCTTCAGATTCGAAGGTTGAAGCAGATGCAGAAAGTTTCTGAGCTGGACAGTTGAGTTGTGAGCTTACCTTGTTAAACCGGTGAAGTTGAAAAGATAACACAAGTTCATTAAGTTGAAACTTGTTATTTTCAGAATAATGTTTGAAAATTGTTAAACTAAAGTCAGTGGTGATTATCTCAGATCAACCAAGGTCATTAAGTTGGACTTGGTAGATAAATTGAGTAATCAGGGTCATTAACTTGGACCTGGATACTTAAGTGGATTTCTAGAAGCTGATAAAATTAGAAAAGATGTTAACATGTCAATAGATGATAATATTATATTTTTGAGAAACAGGAAACAATATCCCCATGGCAAAGAAAATGTCAAGATTGAACCAGAATTCGAGCTCCAGCATATTGAAAGGGGGAGACTACATTCTGGATCAACATTCAAAGGGGAGTTTTGAAGTTAAAGTTTGAAGGATGCTTTACAATGTCAAGTCATATTAACACAGAGAAGACAGACAAAGACTAAAGACTGAAGACTGGATGCTAAAGACTCCGTCAACATCCAAGGGGGAGTCTGTTGATGCACAAATGTCTGTTAACTTCGTCTTTTTAGAGTCTTGTGTCTAGATAGGATAAACCAGCACACAACAGGTTAGATATTAGGGTTTGTTTGATTGAAAGTGTGTAATTTCGCATGAAAATGGTTCTGACCATTTCAAACAAAATTAGATCTTGTAATTTCGTTTGAAATGACCATTGTCACTTTCAAGCGGAATCATTCACTCTATATATAGGTGTGTTGCTGTGTCATTTAAAACGGGATTAGAGAATTGTTTTCAGAGCCGAGGTGCTGCCGGATTGTTATTTGATTTGTAAAAGCTTTGGAAATCAATAAGAGAAGATAATTAGGAAGTATCAAGTTGTTTTCACGTCGATATCACTGATTCCGCCTTTGATATTGATTCTGAACTCTTCAGATTGACTCGTTAGGGCCACAAGACGATCCAACATTAAGAGAGAAAAGGAAGGAAAAGATATGAGCTTTTTCGTGTTCTCGAGTTTAATGAAAAGTAAAGGAAAATATAAGAAATCAAGCATTTTATGCGTTCCCGAGTTAGGAGGAAAAGAAAAGAAAAGAACAATTTTACCATTATATCCTTTAAACATAAATCATTTTAATTAGATATGAGGGAAATTTAGTAATTAATAATATTTTCTGTCATAATCTATCCAATTTGGGAGAATAAATATATGGACAAATTTTCTTCCCTTTTCCCTCCCCTCCTATCCTTAAAAAAACTCAGGAACATGGTTTTTTTATATTTTCATCTCTTTTCTTTCCCCTCCCCCCTACAGTTCATCAATCTTGCCGGAATCCACCAACGCCCCTCCTTTCTGCTTCAAATTCCGGCAAGGACTAACTCGAACCAACAGACTCAAACAGAAACATTATTTCCGGTCATCTTCTCCGGCGAGTTAAGTTTTGTCCGGTCATTTTCTCGGCAACCTTAAAAAACGTCGATGCAGCCCTAAAAGTCACTCAGTCTTCAAGCGCAAAATCCTCTTTAAAATACAATGAAGGAGCTTCTCGTAAACACGCCACCAGAGCTTCCCCTGCCGTCTCATGACTACTAATCACATCATCATTCCTATCCTCCCTGTTCTCCTTGTTCGAATGCTTCCTAATATCTTCAAAACGGTTATAATGATCGGAATTGAAGATACATATCGTGTTAACTGGAGGAGCGAATTCAGGAATTTGTACGTCGGCAGTTGATGATGACCACTAGTCGGACAAGGATCCATCGGAGAGATGTGGATTGTTGAGGATAGAAGATAAGCTTTGAGTGCTTGCATCTGAGAGCGTGGTGGTGGTGTGCGGTGGAGGCGGGTGGCGCGGTGGTGGTGGTGTGTGGCAGAGGTGGGTAGCGTGGTGGATGTGGGTGGTTGGGGTGGGTGTTAACGGGTAGAGGTTGGTGGTGGTAGTGGTTTATTGTGTTCTACAGAGAAAAGAGAGAGAGATTAAGTATTGGCCAACAACATTTTAACAATTTAGCCTTTCACTTTCATTATTTGATAATTTAGCCCCTTATTTATTTATGTTTTAACTTTAATAATAGGGGCATTATGGTCATTTCATATAGAACTAACAGAATAACTGGATGGGGTTAACAGAGGTGGATTGAAATAGTTACGAAAGTGAAACCACAGGGACTGAAATGACAATTTTTAAACTAATGGACTGAAATAGTGATTTTTGACAAATAACAAGGACAAAAAACGTAATTAACTCTTAAAGAAATCAATATATTGGGCCAAACGATGAAGTGGGTGTAGTTCTTGAAGAAATCAAATCCAAATTCAGTTTTAAATTAATTTAGTTATTTTTATTTTAATAATCAAACGAAATGTGTAATACTAAGACCCTTAAGTGTGAGTTCGGGAGAGAGCAAGAGGAGCCGACGTGGAGGGCTTCCCTGACGGGGAACCCCTCCCCCCTCCCCTTCTCTCTCTTCGGTGCCATCGGGAGTTCTTCCCCATTCTCCTGATCTATATTTATGTATATTTTATAGTTTTTTATTTGTTTATTTTATTACTCTGTTTATTTTTGTTGTGTTGTAGATTGACGAAGAAGGTCATATGGTCAATGTTATTTTATAACTTTTCAAACCCTCAAGTTTCGTTTAGTTTTAAATAACACTTTTAGAATTTGGTTTTAATTTAAAATACCCCCTAAATGTGTTTTAGTTTTAAATAATATACCTTAAAATTTGGTTTTAATTTTAAAAACACCCCTCAACTTTGTTCTAGTTTTAAAAAATACATCTTAGAATTTAGTTATATATGTTAATGTTTTAAAGTTTAATTTAAATTAAAAATATGTTTAGTTATTTTTAGTTTAACAAATTAAAGAAGTAAAAAATGTTATTTATAAATAAAATACATTAAATAAAAAATATAAGAAAAATGAAAGTAGGAAGAGGGAACCACACCCCACTCTTGGGGAAATTAATGAGGTGGAAGAGAGGGTGATGTGACGTTTATGTAGACTTGGGGAAAAGGGGAACCGCACCTTAAAGCCTAACTACATGCTCATTGTGGATTCGATACCCTACTTACCCTAACTATACAGGTTATTTAGCTTTTTGCATGACCCCAACGACAGGTGATCACCTGCCTGATAGCCTTAGTTATATTATTAATATCATCAATGCTATTACCAGAAAAGAACTCTACAAATTCCCTAACATAAAATCGGTACTGAAACGGAGAATGCTGAAAACATGCACCAAAATCGTCCCAGAGGTTTGGACATTGTTAGGGGTTAATTTTTAATACTTATGGATCACTTATCCTTAGACCCGCCTGGATCACTGATCCTTAAAGTCTGATGCAGGAAGTCTGAGGATCATGGATCCTTATTATTTTTATAACTTAACTAATAGTTGTTCCTTGTATATTTTCGTAGTGGCATGCAGGTCATGGGCAATGTGGACTGAGTCATGGCGAGAATATCGGACTTGAATCGTTGAAGATGCTGCACGTATGGAAATGGCTCAACGTTAACATTGTGAGTGTGGCCTTGCACCATTTTCGGACTTGTTTGTTATCTATACTATCTATTAAGGGAGATTAGATGCTGACTTCATTTTGCTTACGTGTCAACAAACTAGATATGCCACGTAGGTTTTGCTGATGTCATAAATAACAACTTTATTTAATATTAATAATACATAAATAAAATTTTCAAAATTCAAATCCTCTCTGAAATCCCTAAATCCAATTTCAAATTTCAAACCTACAGCCCTTTCCATTCCATTCTCTCTCTCTTTCTCTCAGATCTGGCGCCTCCCTCTTTCTCTCAGATCTGGAGCGTGCCAGCGAAGTTGAAGCCCATCGGATGATGAACCACCGGTGACCACAACGATCTCCGTCCGTCACTCTTCTTTTTCAGAGCTCACCTCTGCATGTTCTTTCAATCCTTCTTACTGTCACACCCTGGCTTTGCGGAAGCGTGGTTAACTTTTGGTGTGACTTCTTAATACCATAGCTTAATCATGACAAAGCTATATGAAATAAAAACCATGCAAGTCATCCATTAAGTTTTGAAAACAACATACAGTACCATTGTTTTAACATACAACCATAACCTTGTTCAGTAGACATTACAACTTATAACATAACATAAACGTGGTTTAAGGACTGTGTCTTGTCCAGGGAAGAGACACATCCCCTAAACCCTGATGACTCCATGACAAGTGCAGCGGAAAACGTTCCATACCGTGCCAGATCCGTTTTAATTTCCTGAAATACATGTGAGTTGAAAAATCAACAATAATGTTGAGCGAGTTCATGTGTAAGTGAGTATGTAAAACACTTGTGAGTATAAAAATAGTTGTGGTATGTAGCAGTGTAAGAGGACTTGTGATCACCAATGGTTTGCAAGGCCACTGACATATGTGAAGTGCAAATAGGGAGACTCAAACCTAGCAGATTTCGCCACGGCAAAGTATGTGGACAAAGTCACCCCACGGTCCGTTTCTAGTTTGGCCGGGGGCTGGGCTCGCTACACCCAGATAGATCTACCGCTCCTGTCCCTCGGTCCCTCCATGAGGACTAATGGCCCTATGTTGTTCCTATCCACTCACATGATCGTATAACACCTCCTTACGTTAAACATACCGTTGTAAAGTACTCGTAAATCATAGTAACATGTATTTCACCCCCGCAGTTAAGTAAACTGAAAACAGTTAGAGAAAAGGGGGACATGAACTCACTGTGAATGCGCGTCTCTACCAAGTGTCTCCAATACAGTAAGCTGTGCAACGACCTACAAGTGCTAATTCTATTAGACGGACGGCCGTGCTTTAGCTTTATAGTTTAAGTCTTTGGGAAATAGTTAGACAACTATTTCGTGTTTATGTTCCGTATACACTTGGTAGTTATACTTCTTCCCAAGGATGGGGGATACAATACATGTGCATAAGTTACGTTTTATCAATCTTGTGGTAATGTAATTACCGGTGTAACTTATATGTTTGTGGAAGCGTTCGTAAAGTTTTGGAATCATTAACGCTTGTAAATATTATTTCCACTCTAAAATAATAACTATGTATTTCACAAAATAATCATAAACAGTGCTGTGACAAATATATTTATCACGTTAATCTTTGTGAAAACCCCACCTCCGAATATTTAGTAAATAATGTCATGGCGAAATTTATGTTTCGAAAATATGTCGGAAATAGTTCTAACACTTGTTGTGTAAATAATTCTAAGTGTTAGGTTTTTAGAAAATTTCGCCAGAGTTTCCTCTGTAACTGGAGGTGGCCACGCTTTCAAGCGTATCATTTTCTTTTTGAAATCAACTCATGATCATCATCAATCAACCTTTACGTTTTAACACGCAAAATACTACCATTGTTATTTTCAGTTTAAATATGTGAAAACTAGACCGTTTTCGGGCGATTAAATAAAATAGTTAACCCTTTCCAAAAATTCCCAGATTTTTGTGGAACGTCATAAATGACCCACAAATTATTGTGTAAAAATTTCGGGGTCCAGTTCATTACCAAAAATTTATAGAAAATCGTTTACCGAACTGTGGTCAGATTTGTCACATTCTGATCACAGTTTACGGAAAAATTCGTCAAAAATTCCTCGTAAGTCCGTTTATCGAAAATCCAGTTTGAGGGTCACAAATACATCTGTGTTCATCTTTGATAAAAGTTTCAGGGGCTGGTTCGGTTCAGGTTTTAGGTTGTGATCGAAAACACACAGCCCAATTTTCTGCAGTAACAAACAGCCCTAGCTGCTGTCACGGAAACAGATTTTTAAAATGGTAACCGACATCAGAAAAATATGATTCCAGCGCCATTTTCTTCGTTTTTCGAAATGACACGATTTAGGCTTTTGAAATTCTGTTTTTCGAGTTTTTAAGGTACGTTTACAGCCTGTTAAAGGCGGCTGAAACAGTGACTCAGCATGCTGTTTTGTGATTTCGATGTTATTAAATCGCGTCATAAGTGTCCGATTAGCGGGTTAAACAAGAAAACGACTTTTAAATATCAAGTATGTGTTAACCAACCCTTAAACCGACAAGATTCCATTTCATAAATCATACACAAGTAAACTTTTATGTAGATTTAATGTTCATAACTTATGTTTCATATTTTTCTTATATTCTTGTGATTTAGTGATTTAAACAACAACACTACATGTTAAATGCCATAAATTTCGAACAAGATGAGATCAAGCATGAAGAAACTTACTACTAGCCTCTAGCTAGGGAAGAATCTTGTGTAAAAATGAATGAGAAAAGATGTAGAATCAAGCAAGAACAATGCTCCCTTGCAATGCCTTCAAGTTGCACCTTCCATGTTTGATCTTCAAAGCTTGAATGGTATAGGTAAATGAAGAAGGTGATGAATGTTGGAGTGTGGTGGTGGATTCGGTTGTAGTAGAACCGAATAGAGAGAGAGAGTTAAGTGAATTTTGTGAAGTGAAAGTTATGATCATAAGGCCATGCTATATAATAATTTCTCACATATTTTGGTCACATGTGCAAGCAACAATCTAATAGAATATTAACTTAAAATCTTACACAAGATTAGGAGGTATGGTGGGGAAAATTTGGTGGGTCCATCAAGGGCTAAAATCGGTTGGGGGGGAGGGGTTTATTTGCAAAAATGGTAACTAGGAAGTTAGATTGTAAGTATGTAGGAAAATGGTGGTGTAAGTTAGTAGGTTTTATTTTTAGCGGGTGTTATGGCATACGGGGATCATTAGTAGCCATAAATAGTAAAACAAAGTGTCTGCCAAAAATTTAGTGTCCCGGGTAATGTCCGGTTATACGATTAAGTACCGCTCCGTTAAAATGTTTAATTATGTCGATAAAGGTCCTTTATGTATATTTTTGTAACATAAATTATTCCCGGTACTTAGGAAAATATACGGGACCGTTCTGAAGTGTTTTTGCACTGTATTAGCAATTTAAAATGCTGAGTTCTATAATAAAGCGCATAATTTTGTATTTAAAGTACGTTTTAGGCACCTCCAATCAGTGTATCTTATTCCTAGAGACGCAGTACCACAACCCTTATATCCCTACACTCACTACCAGTGTAGCCAAAATATATGAGGCTCTTAACAGGCCTTAGAGGCAGTGTTTGCCTGATGCTGGTTATATCAGCATGTTCAATGTGTATCCGTTTAGTGCTACTGTGCTTTTTGTGCATCAAGTTTGCCACTAGGGTTCAGTATGTAAATAATGTAGTGACAGCAAATAAAGTATGATGCAAGTAAGTGCATGTATCAGTATGCAGGTAGCAGTTTATCAGCAAATTTCAGTTAAGCACAGTAATTTAGCAGTAATTAATCATTAATTAAGTCGTACGGATACCTGGTTTAGTGCGGGTTGTCACACTTACGAGGTAACTTTATTCAAACCCTAACTCTTACATGAATCAGAGATTTAGCAAATCCCGTTATCGGACCTGATAAAGAAGTCAGACTTCTGATCGGCATTGATTAAGCGTTGAGGCTGATTGGTGGTGTTGTTGTTGTTTGAATTAAATTTTCTTTTGTCTCCTGTCGGCATCCCTCCCTGAGCAAATGGTGGTTTGGGGGCCTAGCAAAACGGAGGCAAGGCAACAGGGTCATTCCAAATTACATCCCAAATTGGGTGGAGGAAGTAAACAACAAATTGTTAGATTCCTTAAATGGGTATGTAAATTTTTGTTAAAAACTTAAAACTACGACTTCAAAATCGGTATGAGTACTTCAAAATTTAATTTTGTCTTTTGTGTTGCATTTAAAGTAGATAATTCTCTATTATTGATATAGATGGTAGTTTGTCAAACTGGAATCTGATCTAACCTCAATGGAATTGATTGTTATGCTGATTGATTTTCGATGGATCTTTTTTTTTTGTGGAATGTAGTGCAGGATTTTCGTTATTATTATTATTATTATATAATTGTGTGTGTATGTTCTTGAATTTTCTCAAACTTTAGTTGGTGATAGGGATTAGGGAATAACATAAGTCAGTGAAACACACGGGTGATTGTAGGAATTGGTTAATTTATGTTATTTGTTATCTTGGTTATCATTTGATGGGGGCTGTTTGGTTGCTTAAAATCAGTGAAACACATGGAGAGATAGTAGGAATTGTTTGTTATCTTGATTATCATACGAGATGGTTGCTTGATATGGAAGTTGATGTGTCAAAGCCGTTGATCGCGTTGGCCTTTTTCTTTACTTGGAGTGATGTGACAATTGGAAACCGTTAGTCGTAGACAATTGCCTTATATAAGTCATTTTTGAAACTTTGAGACCGTTAGTCGTAGGCAGTAACCTTTTATAAGTTATTTTGAAACCTTGATCGTTCTCAACATATTGGTGTGTGTGTTATAATCAACAATCATACACTGATACACATGAGCTCTCCGGAAGTTCATGTCTTACAATGATGCACTAATGCATTTAGGAATACATGTATATTTATGGATTTTAATTAAATCCGTTTAGATTGTTAAAATTTGCTTTCATGTCTGCAGACATTCTCAAATACTGTGGAAAAGAAGGCAAAATGGGTATTTGACAAGCTAAAAGGTATGTCGTGTGTGCGCTCTTTCTTTCGTTCAAAACCCCCAAAGCATATTTATAATACATAAAATTCTGTTAAATCACTTTCTTCGAAAAACAGAAATTACTATAAAAAATACAGTATTGTAATCAATTCTAATGATCTACTTATTTGAAACAAAAAAATTGGACAACTTTCTTTTGTTGGTTAGAAGATAGGTGCCGTGCTTTGATGTGTTATCCAACCCACCTGTTTAGACAAGTTTCTTTTGCGGATAAAAAAAATAGCTGCTTTGACCCGTTATCTAACCCACCTGCGTGACCCGTGTTGTTTGCCACCTTTATGTACTGTTGTTGTATGATAACTGATATATCTTCCTTCACAGGCAAGCCACTGAAACCATTGCCTGATTTCCTTAGAGAATACAACCTTCCTCCCGGGTTATTCCCACAAAACATTACGTGCTACGAGTTTGATGAGTCAAAGCTAAAGCTCGTGGTCCACTTACCCTATCATTGTGAGGTTTGCTTAAGGACCAATCGGTCGTAAGGTATGCTACTCGGGTCAAAGGGCTTGTGTCAAGGGGAAAGTTCACAGTGATTGATGGAATGAAGACGAAAGTGTTGGTTTGGGTGAAAGTAACGAGTGTGGTTGTGGAGAACTATCGATCTGATAAAGTGTGGTTCACGGCTGGCGTGAAAAAATCACGACCTAGAGAGGCTTACGAGACGCCTCGTGATGCTACTCGAGTTGAGGAGTATTCTAATACCCTAAATGTTAAATCTGTAAATAATTGCTATATATGAATTGGGCTATTTCAAAAATTTAATTTTGACTTTATTTGTGAAGTCAAAGGAGAGAAGATGGTCACTAGGAAATTTGGGGTTGAGATCGGTAATAACCGAAGAACACTAGACGCGATTAATCTGAAAGGAGGAGCTCAGATTCACCCTTGTGTTGTCCACAAAAGAGGTTTATCACAGTATGTATTCTATAATTTATTAAAAAAAATATTTATTTTAATCATACTACATGTTGTATAGATATAATGTAGCTTGTATTTACTATTGTTTGATCTTTAGGGCCAATGGTAACAATGAGAACCATGTTGTGAACAGTGTTTACCTGAGGTATCATTGTCACTGCATACCAGTGAAGAATTTCGTTTATTTTAATGTGTATTTTATTAAAAAAAATGAAACTTTTTATGGAAATCAGGACGTTTTGAAGCTGAAACAGTCAACTGACAGTTTTAAGATATTTGAAGATGATGAGGAAGATCAACATGTGCCCATGGCATGGGAAGCAACCGAACCAGAAAAGGATCTTATGGTATTGATCTTTCTTTTATGTTTTTTTGCATATTTTATAATTAATTCAATCACCATAATTAAGATTATATTAATTTGGATATTATTAAAAAAATCATTGCAGGAGGTTGAAATGGAGGACATCTTTGAAGAACCCGTTATTGATATCGACATTTCGGACTCCAAAAGCAGCAGCTCTTATGATAGACAAAACTCCCAAGAGTCCATGATCGCCATTACCGCGACCAGAAGCAGCAGTAGCAACGATGGCAGATTTATCAGCAGGTGAAAATGGAATCGTAAGCCTTGCATTTAGTGAGTTTTCGTTTTGGGCCATTTACGTATAACTTATTCTGGCATGATAAAAATTCCATTTTTTGTTCCACAATGGTTCGGTTAAATTAAATATTTGTTTTTATTTCAATGAAATGACGTGCTAGGCAAGGAGTGAGGTCTGGCATGCAACAACGCATGATCCAGCAACTAGCAACTGCTTGGTGAAAGTACATATATAAACAAGTCATTATCATATGCACTACAATTAAATTTGCTAAGTTTTACATTACTGAAAAATAATGTAAGAGTATATATGTCATTCGGTTAAGGGCCAAACACGAGCTTGCCTAACCTCAAACAGTGTTTTAATCCGAGAAAAAGTGAAACCACTGTTGGGGTTAAAACAGTGTTTTGAAACCACTGTTTTAGGTTAAAAAAGTGTTTTGAAACCACTTTTGGGTTAAAACAGTGTCTGAAACCACTGTTGGGTTAAAACATTATTGTTAAAACAGTGTTTTGAAACCACTTTTGGCTTAACAGTGTTTGAAACCACTGTTGGGTTAAAACAGTGTTTGAAACCATTGTTTTAACCCAAAAGTGGTTTCAAAACACTGTTTTAACCCAAAACAGTGGTTTCACTTTTTCTCGTCCATTAATGTTGATATATATGCTAATTTAATAGACTGTTTCAAAACACTGTTTCAAAACACTTTTTCAAAACACTGTTTTAACCCAAAACAGTGGTTTCAAAACACTGTTTTAACCCAAAACAATTTCAGGTATTTTTCATGTTCTTGCAGCCACGGAAGGTGAAGGTGTTATTCAGATGACATCAGTGGTTGTACAAGTTGAAGAGAATAAGAGTGCCAAAGAGAAGAATGAGATGAGTTATGCTGTGAATGAAGTTACAGATATTAAAGGAGTTATGAATATGAATAAACAACTTGATGCACGTATCCTGCCGCCTCCGGTTATAGGTTAGGCTACTGTCCATTAATGTTGATATATATGGTAATTTAATAGACTGCAAATTGGGTTGAGGACCTGCAGTTTTATACATAATGAACCTGATGCAAGTTGCCTAAGAAAATTTTGTGTATGCTAGAATTTAAGAACAATATTTCTAGCAAGTTTTGGGATCTGTGTTTGGTTCCTATAATTAAATGTGCTATAGGGATTGTGCTCTAGAACCATTACTTGCAAGTTACAATCATTCAACTTTCAAGGGGTGACATAGTGTAAGCATGATTCCCTTATAGTTGAGGTCTTGGTTCGAATCCAGTTTCCACTTATTTATTGTATTAACACCTAGAAGGCCACGTGCCCAGCGGGTAGTTTTAGTAACATTTTAAATGACCATTTAATATTAGGTTAGGATGTTGATTTTGTTGAATTTGAAATGTTAGGGTTTGTTTAATCAACAAATCAAATGGAGATTGAGCTGATAATTTTGGCGAGTTAGCGGGTGGCATTAGTAATATGGTTCTAAAGGTATATCACTGGTGCTAATTTTCGATTTTGTTATCTGATGTTTAGCATTGCTATCAGTTATCAGGTCCCATTCAATCTAAACTTTTCAACTCAAGCATGAGCCTAATATATTTGTAAGTATTGCATTAGCTTCAAGAAATTATTTAAATCTTTACTTGGTTGAGTTGGATATATATATATATATATATATATATATATATATGCACAAAAACTGTTTCCATGTACATGCTCACGTTGTAACAATATAGTTAACAACAACCAATTATCTGGAAGAATTCCTCCTTCGATATGAACCTTGAAGGCTCTTGAGGTCGTGTAAGTATCAACGAGACAACGATTAGAAATCTTTAAAATAATGAAAATGGCTTCCAAACTAAATGCTTTCATTTGATCTACCTATGTGTTTATTTTTCCGTCTTTTATTTAACAGGCGCCTGGACTCGAATTCCTTGGCCGGGGAAGTGCTTGAGGAGCTAACGAATCTCAAAAGTCTTAGTGAGCTGTAAGTAATGAAAGAATATAAACCAAGTTTCTGTAGTTTTTTATGCTAATAATTTGTTCCTTTTGAGGTATTTGTCAAACAATAACTTGATCCGATCTTTTCCAGATCTCTTAGGAATGAAGATCGAATACAACGTATTAAATTCTGAAGCACTTTAAATGACTTTGAATGTCAATATATATCGAATCCCCGACAATCTAAATGAACCGATAATTACTTACTAATTAATATAATAAACGTTACTAAAACTACCCGTGTTTTAAATGATATATTATAATCTGTTATAAAGTATTTCATTTCAATCGTTATTAAACATACCCGTGTGTTCACACGGGTCTTACTACTAGTTTCTATTTAAAAGGGGTTGATCAAGTTTAGATAACAACATATGTTATTAGCAGATTACACACACTCTCTCGCGAACATCACCTGGAATACACTTACACTTTAGCAAACATTGTACAACACTTGATCAATTTCTGAAGTTGTAAACTCTTGTTAGCTTAATACATTTGATAGTGATAGTTTTCACTATCCGAGGTTTTTTGTGCCGTAGATCACATTGAGATCAAGGGCTTTTTCATCATACAAATCCTTGTGTTCATTGTTCATTACATTTTACATTTGTTCATTCAATTGTCAAACATACAAGCACACTAACTCACAAAATCAGATTTGGTTACATTATCCTTTGTTTGATTTTTTACCAAAACATGCATGTTTGCCATTTTCATCCAAAACAACTTTTTTGTACCATATAGTCCTTCATTTTTAGGATTTTTTGGCATTTTCATCCAAACGTCTGACATTTTTGCCAAAATCGTCCCTGAGATTTGGGATTTTTTTTGTCATTTTCATCCAAATGTTTGATAGAAAAAATAAAGCAAATTAGATGTTTGAATGAAAATGGCAAAAAATACCAAAAGTGAAGAACTATATTGTACAAAAAAGTTGTTTTGGATGAAAATGACAAATATGTCCAAACGTTAGGGACGATTTTGGCAATTTACTGAAATATAAATTATTGAGTAATAAATGGATTTTTCTTTACGTGCATTGCAACTGAAAGCGATGTAAAGTGTCTCCCGCTTTTAAAATCTGACTAGACCCGTCAGTCTGGTTATTGAAAACCGAAGACTTGAAGTCATCGGTTTATTATGTAAAAAATGAACCGGCTAGTTTTGTTATAGATAAAGCTAAAGCCGTGAGATGATTGATGAACAGTTGTCATTCTTTTCATTTATTTTAAATTAAAGTTTGATTAAAAATCTAAAGTGGCAAAATTTAATATCTAGTATGCATGTCAATTTCCATAGTACAACTTATAACAAAATCACACTTGAAGCAAAAAGATAAGGTCTGAAGAGGGTAAGATGTAGACAGCCTTATCTCTACCCCGTAGAAATAGAGAGCCTGCTTCCTAATATATAAAGACACCACTGGTATATGCTTTAACTAATCATTCAAGCATTATACTACCCTTCAACCACCATGTTAACCTTCAGTGTACCCTTCTTCTCTATGCTCCTCATCTTCGCCTCCATCACCACCACTGCACAACCATACAACGCCACTGATTGCTTCTTCCTCGACTGCGGTTCATCCGCCTCCTCAGCCGCTTCTGACCCAAGATGGGATGGTGATCAGAATTCCAAATTCGTGCCTTCCAACATCATCACCACTTCGTTTCCTTCCACTCCCTTTCAACCAGATCCTTCAGTATCCAGAACCCTCCCTTATACCTCTGCCCGAATTTTTAACGCTTCTTCGTTCACTTACACATTTCCAGTGTCCCAAGGACCCAAATTCCTCCGCCTGCATTTCTATCCTGCCACCTACTCCAACCTCAAACCGGAACGGTTTTACTTTTCGGTATCATCCAATGGCTTCTCTCTGTTAACCAACTTTAGTGCTTTCCTAGCCACCTTCTATTTGAAAAGGAAGAGCGTTGTCAAAGAATTCATCATCAATGTAACAGATGCACAAATCCTAAACGTTACCTTTACACCCTCACCCAACTCATATGCCTTCATCAATGGTATTGAAATCCTTTCAATGCCAGAAACTCTATACTCTAGCAGTGGTGGCTTGAAATACATCGGTCAAGATACAGGACCTGTAATTAACAGCAAAGTGGTGCTTGAAAATATTTACAGGCTAAACATGGGTGGGGGACAGATATCAGGTACTGAAGATACTGGTATGTACCGGTCATGGGAACAAGATATTAACTACGTAAAATCAATTGGGTTGACCCTGACACCTATTTATGATCCAAAGGAGCAGATTATGTATACCAACAAGACACCAAGTTATACTGCACCTGAGCAAGTTTATCGAAGCCAAAGGAGTATGGGCAAACTGTCTATCACGTACATTCTGTCTTGGATACTTCCCGTTGATTCTGGGTTTTATTACATGCTCAGGCTCCACTTTTGTAACATTATACCTCAATACACAAAAGCAGGTCAGGTGACTTTCAACGTCTTTATTAATAATCAAACTGCTGACGAGGAAATTGATCTATTCCAGTTAACCCAAGGTAGTGGTTATCCTGTAATCAAAGATTACATTGTGTTTGTCACTGACCCGGATCCCAGCAGAGGCAAGCAAGATTTGTGGGTTGCACTGCATCCAAATCTCAATTCTAACGAATATTATGATGCTTATTTGAACGGTTTGGAAGCCTTCAAGCTATGTACAAATAGGAGTCTTGTTAGCCCGAACCCGGAACTTATCTCTACAACCCCACCAAACAAGAAGAAACCTCCATATGCCGCGATAATTGGAGGTATTGGAGGAGCGTTAGTCTTGTTGTCTATCTTAGTTCTCATAGTTTTCCAGAAACGAAGGCAATCCAAAAGCAATGATGCCACCGACAACAAGTCATCATACGGCCCAGCGTATAGTGAATCAAAGTCATCATATTCAACACTGCCTTCAGATCGATGCCGTCGCTTCTCACTTACAGAAGTGAGAGCAGCTACGAAGGACTTTAATGACGATTTTGTCATTGGCATTGTAGGGTTTGGCAAGGTGTACAAAGGGTATATAGACAATGCTGCAACCTCTGTTGCAATCAAACGGCTCAATGAATCATCCAACCAAGGAGTTCAAGAATTCCATGCGGAAATAGGGTTCCTGTCTAAACTACGCCATGTCCAATTAGTGTCCCTGATAGGATACTGTGACGATGAGGGAGAGATGATACTGGTTTATGATTACATGGCTAACGGGATTCTACGGGACCATCTGTACAATACAAACAAGCCTCCTCTGCCATGGAAAAGACGTCTCGAAATTTGCATCGGTGCAACAAAAGGGCTGCATTATCTCCACACGTGTTCAAAACGTTTAATAATTCATCGGGATGTCAAGTCCACAAATATCTTACTGGATGAAAAGTGGGTTGCTAAGGTATCTGATTTTGGTCTGTCAAAGCTAGGCCCTAGAGACCAGCACGTTAGCACGGTGGTGAAGGGTAGTTTCGGGTATCTGGATCCCAAATATTACCGAAGCCAACAACTCACGGAGAAATCTGATGTGTACTCATTTGGAGTTGTTTTGCTTGAAGTGTTGTGTGCAAGACCTGTTATTAATCCCAAGCTGCCCAGAGAAGAAGTGAATTTGGCAGAGTGGGGAAAATCTTGTTACCAGAAGGGGACCCTCAACAAAATAATCGATCCAAATGTAAGCAGTGTGATTGCACCAGAGTGTTTAAAGAAGTTTGGAGAGTGTTTAATGAAAGGCCATCAATGGAAGAAGTAGTTTGGGGACTCGAGTTTGCATTGGAGCTACAAGAAGCTGCTGAGAAAACGGTTGGTGAAGCCGTGTCTGAAAATCAAGAAGTTTTATTTCCGACGCATGGAGATACAACAACAGACGATGATGTGTTCACAGGATCAAGCACGATAAGAAATGGCATGTCATCGTTTAGTACCACCAAAGAAGAGTTCAAGTCAGAAACAGTTTTCTCTGAGATTCAGAAGCCCGCTGGAAGATGATGTGGAAGCTGGGATTTTAGAGCCAAATCAACAAGTCTTTATCATATAAATTTTAATTTTGAGTATTTGATGATTAATTTTAGAAGAACAGTATGTAATTTGCATTAATCGTTTCCTTTACATATTGATGTATAATAGCGTCATGTAATGAATAGACTTCATACAATCTGTAACGAAGTCAACAAGTCAAAGTTGGTATGACAAAGATGAATTATTAAAGTGATAAAGGTATAAACATCAAGATAAAGATAAAGTGATAAAGGTTGTTAAAATCGTGTGTGTGAAAGTAAAGTTCCATCGAGATTCTTGACCAACTATTGATTAATCCTTTTGCACTATTGGCTAGTAGAAAATTTTAGAAGACTTTTCATGTCAATCAGCCTATCCTTCTAGTTTTAACTTATAAGTTTTAAGTATTAGTGTACTAGGTTATAACTCCGTGTATTACACCAGTTTATTAAATAATTTTTTGATAATAAATAATAAAACAATATATCTTTAAAAACCTCTTTATTGCACGAGTTGAATAAATGTAATTTTATATATCAAATAATAAAAAGTTATATGTATAAGAACCATATTGTACGAGTTGAATAAATGTAATTTTATATATCAAATAATAAAAAAAGTTATATTTGTAAAACCGTTATTTTGAATAAGAGTAATAAAAAATAAATCTTAATATTAAGTTACTTTTTAAGTTATTTTATACATATGTAACCTGTTAATAGAATATATTATATATTGTTTAATCAAATATACATCCGTATGTTCATTATGACTTAATACATTTAGAACTGATTAAGTTTCAAGTGTCAAAGAAAAAAAATTATTAAGTCTTCAAATGTTGAAATTAATTAAATAATATAATATTATCGGTAAACTTAAGTTTTAATTGAACATAAATATAATATGATACAATCAATGAGATTATATCTCAATTTAGTTTAAAAAAATCATCCCAAATATCTTCTACAAATTTTAAATTTAATATTATCAATAATCGATTTTCTCTCATAGTGCGCCATGTGTCTCCTCTTTTATTATATAGTATAGATTATATTATTTGTATTATTATATTTGTAGCACATGGTATATTTCATCCTCCTGGATGTTAGGAGTCTTAGTTGAGTTAGTTTAGAATAGATGGCATTGTACGTGTATATATATTCTGTTGTGGTTTCGAATGAGATCATCGAATTAATATTGAGTATTCACATGGTATCAGAGCACACTTGCTCTATACCTAATAAACCCTAGCCGCAGTCGACAATCTCAAATCCGATCACCGCCTTTCTTGTTCCTACCCTTTCTCATCTCTTCAAATGGCTGACAAACAACCAGAAATAAACCCCAAACAAAAAACTCTTCATCCCGTTTACACTGTCACCGACATCCAAAAGAAGGTGCGCGTTTTAGATGGAACAAAGGTGTCTTACGCTTCGTGGGTGAAGCTGTTTCAGCTTCACGCACGCGGGTACAAGGTTGTCCATCACATCGATGGTACAAATCCCCCATCTAAGGATGATCCGTCATATGATTCCTGGGTGGAGATCAACGCCATCGTACTACAGTGGATCTACGTAACACTGTCTGACAACCTGCTCATACGGGTTCTTGAACCCGAAACCACTGCTCGTGAGGCCTGGAACAAGATTGGCAACATATTTTTGAACAACAAAGGAGCCAAGGCTGCAGCTCTCGAACACGAATTTAACAATCTCAAATTGAGTGATATGCCATCACTCGATGCCTACTGCCAGGCTGAAGGAGTTATCGGATCAACTCAATGATGTGGAGTGTCCGGTAAATGAAAAACGGCTCGTTCTTCAACTGGTACGTGGTTTACCTGACGAGTTTGATACGACCGGATCTTTCATCAATCAGAGTCTGCCTTCATGGGAGACCGCTTGCAGTATGTTACAGCTTGAACAATCAAGGCAATCTGCTCGGGATCAAAACTCACCTCCTGAAGCTATGGCTGCAGTAGCACCTCCTCAAAACAACAGAAGTGAATCACACCAAAGAAATGGGCCTCGTCAAACAGGCCGCAGGCCCAACCATCCTCGTGGACCTGGAACATCTGGATCCGCACATCAGCCTAATCGTGGACACCGAAATAGGCCAAACCAGCCTACTGGTCAAGCCCAACAACAACGTTCTCCTTGGGCTTTGGCCCAATACCCACAGATGCCTCCTTATTGGGCCGCACCCTACTAGCCCACACCGCCACCCTGCCCTTACCCAACCCAAGCAGGTTGGGCCTATCCATGGAACGGACCAACTAAGCCCAGTTCATCTCGGCCCAGCTCTTCCAGCTCTAATCAGTCTTCTGACCCTGCTCAGGCACATATCACAGACGTCAACCCTCTAGAGCCAAGTGACTTAGGGGCCGCGTTTGAAGCTATGTCAATGGAAGCACCTAATCCACGGTGGATTATGGACACGGGAGCAACGGACCATCTTAACCAGGATCAAGGTGTGTTTACAGACCCATGTATAAATTCTATTAAATCTATATTGGTTGGCAATGGCAGTCGAGTACCAGTTCTTGGATCGGGTAACATCCTACTACCTTACTCTTCTAAACCACTCCAACTTAAAAAACGTTTTACACACACCGGGCGTTATCAAAAATCTTATTTCAGTCCGAAAATTTACCAAAGATAATTGGGTAACTGTGGAATTTGATCTGTTTGGTTTTTCAGTGAAGGATTACAAGACTGGAAAGATCTTGAGTCGCCATAATAGCTCTGGCACTCTATATCCACTCACCGTACCTGCATCTAACACCGCTTCAGCTTTTGTCACTTTGTCCGATTCCACTTCATGGCATAATCGTCTAGGACATCCCGGATTTCAAGTGATTTTCTTTGTTCAAATAAGTTTATTACTTGTAATAAACAACAACGTACTTTTGTTTGCAAGTTGTGTCAACTTTCCAAGAATAAACGTTTACCATTTCAATTATCTAATTCTAGTACTGTTTTTCCATTTGACATGGTGCATTGTGATTTATGGACGTCACCGGTATTAAGTAAACATGGATATAAATATTACTTGGTACTAATTGACGATTACACATACTATACTTGGATTTACACATTATCTATCTATCTTAAAACACAAAGTCGGTGGACTCGACTTTGTGTTTTGCACCCTACGTTTTTTCTCTTTTGCACTTTCACCTCCACAATTGACTGACAATGGGGGTGCTGTAACCCTAGATCTCCAAGTTTCTCTGTTCTGCTTCATCTTTCTAATTTATTTTCATTGTTTCATATCGCAATCAAAATCTGCAGACATATTGCTTTCCCGGGTAATCATCAATCATTATCAATCCATGTCCGACGATTCAAGATCCGACGGCCGCTCTGTTGCTCGACCAATCGACGCGCGCTTGTAATGAAAAACCCTTCAATTACTCTTCCTATTGAATTGTTTCTACGAATTGATGCTTACAAGCGGTTTGTATGAGTTCAGTTTTCCCCAAAAAAACACCCTAATATGAAAAACCCCTTTTCAGACTAGACAACAACCCTAAAATTGAGGTCGTCATATTGAAGCTTTGTTGTTATGATCGTTGCGATGGTCAAAACTTCATTTCATCTTTGATTCTTAACTATGCATCAAGATCGCCTCACGACCTCTACTACCATCGGTGTTCATATTTCCCACGAACACAGGTATTTTTCTGTTCGACTTGTGACTTTACTTGCCTGACTACGTGCTTCTTCATTTGCTCTTCTTTTATCTTTTATTTCATTTGTGTCGCTCTTGGTCATCAGTTGAATAAGACTATAGCCACTATCTTGGTTGAGACTTACTTGAACTTCACCACAAGAAAGAAGAAATGCGTATTAAATTAATTCCAAATCATTAAAAGGGGTCCACTGAATTGCATAACCTGAAAGACAAAAGATAACTCAGTCTTGTAGTAACATGTTAATTCATCAGAAAAATGGAATTGAAATTAACACGTGCTTTGTTAGATCTGTTTTCACTATGCAATGGAAGATGGTGGGATTGTGATGCCATTGGTTTTGGTTGTCTCTTCTTCATTTTGAATTTAATTTGTTTAGGGAATTAGGCTGCTTAGTGACTACGTTTATGTCGTATGATAATATTTGCTTTACATGTCATTTTATTCGATTTTTGTTAGTACTAGGTTTTTTTTTTCGAACCTCTTTCAAAATGTATGTTTACCCCTTTACTCTTTTTACTGCCGTGGGATATATATTGCAATGTATGTATACATGATTGAATTTAAGGCTAAAAATTGCTAATTTTTAATTGTCATGTTATTTGTTTAGTTAGGGTGCTTGCCTTAATAAGCTTTTTGTCGTAACTAAATTCACGTAATTTTTTTTCTTTTGCACCAAACATTTTTTTTCTTTCAATTTTCGGGTCTCTTTTCGGGAGTTTCTTCGTAAGATTATTTTCAACGTTTTCCTTTTGATGGATTCCGACATAAGTTTTTAAAAAACCAAATTCGTATATCAACATCCAATTTTTTTTAATAAACTGATTTAGAAGCATGAGGCGCTGAAAATACTCTCTACTGACTTTTGACCCAACCCATTCATTCCATTTCAACAAACTTTAGTTTTCATTTATCCAATTATCAATCAGACTATCGGAGGCCAACTAAAATGGAACTACTAACCTTTGCTTACAGTTGGCATATATACACACTTTGCTACTGTTATACATGTGTTTATCTTATTGTGAATTCGCATGAGAAACATGTGTGCTGCAGATCAGATCTGCAATTTTATTTTAATTGTGTAAAAACTATTACCATAATAAAAAAAGAAGAAACCAATTCTGCATTTTGTTTTCTCAGTTTTAAAAAATAAGTAACTTTTTTGTTTGTCTATTGAGAAAAGGCGACCCGTCCGCACCGAAAACAACAAAAAACTTGCGACGTCTTAGGAAAGGCAAGCCAATGAAGCTACACTACAAGAAATACCCACTATTAGCGGCGACACCAATAGCGACGACAAGGGGCAATAGCGGCGACATCATTACGTGTCGCTGCTATTGCCCCTTGTCGTCGCTATTGGTGTCGCCGCTAATAGTCAATCCGTGTGAACCTGAAAAAAGGCAGATCTTGGCCCTTGGTGAGAAGATGATCCAACAGCGTGGGCACTTTCCTGATTTTTCTCCTTCAAACAAACACAAACTTCATTTTAAACCCACTTTCTTCAACATACACCCATCTTCTCCAATTTCAACTACACCAACAACAACCTCCACCACCACCATGAAGCTACCACCACCACCAAACTGCCACCACCACCAAACTGCCATCCCCACCACTGTGAAGCTACCACCACCATCACCGCCACCTCCATGAAGCTACCACCACCACCACCTAACTGCCATCCCCACCACCGTGAAGCTACCACCACCTCAACAAGCTAAAGCTCCGTCAAGTTCCGGCCAAGCTCCGTCAAGTTCCGGCCAGCTTTGTTTTTTTGTGTAGAAAATATATAGTGTAACTTTAGGTAGAATTCATTTTTTTTATAAGATTTGAATGTTTTGATATGAGATTTGAATGAAAGTTACGTAATGTTCAAATTATTATAACTTTGCTGCAAATTTTTTTTGAATGTTTTGATATGAGATTTGAATGTTTTTTTTATAACTTTGCTGCAAATTTTCCGGCAAGAGCATTAGCGGCGACGGTATCATTAGCGGCGTCAAAAAGGGCAATAGCGTCCGATCTATACCGGCGACCCTTTAGCGGCAACGTGTCGCCGGTAATAACAAATAACGGCGACAAAAAGGACTTAAAGGTACCAGTTTCTTGTAGTGCTATAGAGAGTAGTTAATTTCAGGCAAGACCCCACTATATTAGGTACTTTTGTTTTGAGAATGTCACTTTCAAACTTATTAAAGCGAGAAAGATGTCACTTTGAAGCTCCCATTTTTTAACAGTCTGAGCATCACTTCATATGTAGGCAGATCTTTGTTATTTGGCATGTATAGTGCATGTACACAAACTTATATTTCCTATGCTTTAGACAGGTTCAATGGAGATCACTATAAAAGCACATATGCATACATGCATAATGCAGAGGCACTTTTGTAGCAATTTCCATAGTTTTGCTTGAACGACACCTATTGGTTTCCATATGATGCAGTCCTTATAACAGATTAGTCCCCGCCGCATCGCGCGGGTTGTAAAACCCTAGTTAAAGTTTAAATACGAAACCATTGGAAAATTGAAAAAAATTCACAAGTTCATTACCACCCAATTCAATCGCACAATAAAAACGTTTCAATGCGACATGGGTGGGGAATTTGATAATGCCCAATTCCACCATTTTGCATCCCTAAATGGGTTACAATTTCGGTTTTCATGCCCACACACTTCCCAACAAAATGGGAAAGTGGAGCGTATGATTTGACGAATAAATGAATTAATGCTCTCCCTACTCACACACGCCACCCTTCCACCTCAATATTGGGTCGAGGCATTACACACTTCGGCTTATTTACACAACATCTTACCTACTAAGTTACTCAACAACTACACACCAACCGGCAAAGTAATTATTTCTAGACATGTGGCATTTGTTGAGTTAAATTTTCCTTTTTCAAAAACTTTCACCCCCACATCACAGTCTTATTCTTTTCTAGAACCCGATCCATTAACTATCGTGTTCACCCCATCCTTTAACCAAACTGTCCCCACCCATACTAAATCCATTAACCAATCATCACTCACCCCTCACACATCCCAGACACAATCATCAAACACTCCAAACACACCCAGCCCCTCCTCGATACCTGCTGTCAACACTCCTTTAGCACCACTCTTTCCTACATCACCCCATCCAACTTCATTGTCGAGCACTAATACGTCACCTCCAATCACACCAACTCCACCTCCACCCCCATCCCCACCTCCGACCCATCAGATGGTAACCCGGTCTAAGGTTGGAATTTCCAAACCAAAGACTCCTTTTAGCCTACATGTTTCCGCAAACCCGCACTCCATCTCCCCGATTCCAAAATCACATATCCAAGCCAAATCTGATTCAAACTGGTACAGTGCCATGCAAACTGAATATAACGCTTTAATAGAAAACCAAACATGGGAGCTTGTGCCGCGTCCCAATGATGCGCATGTAATAAGGTGCATGTGGATTTTCCGCCACAAGTTCCATGCGGATGGTACCCTTGAGTGATATAAATCCCGATTGGTCGTTAACGGAAAATCGCAACAAGTGGGTATCGACTGTGATGACACATTCAGCCCCGTGGTGAAACCCACCACCATTCGCACAGTGCTTAGTCTCGCAGTTTCTCGTGCATGGCCCATACATCAACTCGATGTAAAGAACACATTTCTTCATGGAACCTTAAATGAAACGGTTCATATGTTTCAACCACCCAGTTTCGTTGACAACCAAAACCCGACACATGTATGAAAATTGAAAAAGTCTCTCTACGGGTTGAAACAAGCGCCAAGAGCGTGGTATCAAAGGTTTGTGACATACGTTATTAAATGTGGATTTAAACCCACCACATGTGATACTTCTTTGTTTGTCTATCAACGTGGATCTCAAATGGCATACTTATTGTTGTACGTTGACGATATCATTTTAACGTCCTCCACCAGCTCTCTATTGCAACACTTCATTAAAGCTATGTCTCAAGAATTCGCAATGACCGATCTTGGCCGTTTACACCATTTTCTAGGCATTCAAGTACAACATACACAACACGGTCTTTTCTTATCTCAACAATCTTATGCCGAAGACATTCTTGCCCGTGGGAAAATGCAACAAGGGAAACCGAGCCACACTCTAGCTGATACAAACACCAAGCTTAGTGCAACAGCCGGAAATTTACTGCCTGATGGCACACTATATCGTAGTCTCACCGAAGCACTACAATACTTAAATTTTACCCGGCCCGAGATCGCTTACGCTGTCCACCAGGTTTGTTTATACAAGCATGCACCACGTGAACCTCATTTTAATTACCTTAAACGTATATTACGGTACATTAAAGTCACGGTTGATCATGGACTACACTTATCACCCTCCAAGTCCGTAACTTTAACAGCTTATTCGGACGCCGATTGGGGGGGTTGCCCCAATACCCGACGATCTACATCAGGTTATTGTGTTTTTCTCGGTGAAAACTTGATTTCGTGGTCCTCAAAACGACAACAAACTATGTCCAGATCAAGTGCTGAGGCCGAGTATCGGGGTGTTTCCAACACGGCCGCTGAACTTACATGGCTGCGAAACCTTCTACTTGAGCTACATGTTCCGATTCGACAAGCTTCAATCATCTACTGTGACAACATATCCGCCATGTACTTATCTAACAATCCGGTTCAGCATCAACATACTAAACACATCGAAATAGACATACATTTTATTCGGGAAAAAGTTCGACTTGGATCTATTCGTGTGTTGCACATTCCGGCTGATTATCAGTACGCAGACATATTCACTAAAGGATTACCTCGCCAGCTATTCACTCAGTTCAAGTCCAGTCTTTGCATTCGACCGGCTACTGCTTTGACTGCGGGGGTCTATTAGTGTATTATATTATTTGTATTATTATATTTGTAGCACATGGTATACTTCTATAAATATCCTCCTGGATGTTAGGAGTCTTAGTTGTGTTAGTTTAGAATAGATGGCATTGTACGTGTATATATATTCTGTTGAGTTTTTGAATGAGATCATTGAATATTGAGTATTCACATTAACAACCACTATGATTTATACCAAAAAAGCTACTTATATTTCCCAGACCCACACGGAAAGCTATCAAGCATTATGCCACTGTTCACATTCACTTTGCCACTCTTTTCTTGTCTCCTCCACTTCTCCACCACCGACACCACTACTGAACCACCATACAACGCCACTCACTATTACCTCTTTGACTCTGGTTCCTCCTCTACCGCCACCAATTCGGACCGGATATGGGAGAGATGAATGTTCCACTGTTGTAGCCGCCACCATCTCCACCACCTCATATTCATCCACCCCCTTCGCTGAGAACCTTCAGTCCCCCAAACGCCTTACGTCACTGTCACGACCCCCGACACGGTTTTACCCGTTTCAGGAGCCGCGAGACAGAAACCCGTGGTATTGATTATTTAACTTGGCAGCGGAATATTTGACAGGATCTTTTAAATTGAAAATGCCCAATTATTTTATTTCATAATTTGGGACAAACCCCGTAATTTACAATAGAGAAATTTCACGAAGAAATTCCCTGTTTTACAAAAACATCTTTATTTATTTAACTGAGCCACCACTTCAAGCTTTATTAGTGCTCCGTAGCACTTTTCCTTGATTCACAGTAGGTCACCTGAAACATGTTTAAAAATATTTTTATCAGCGGGGAAATACTGGCGAGTCACTCAATTTGATAAAACGACACAGAGCTGTGAATTACAGCATAAGAGCGATTACAATGGCTACTATCTTATTGTTATCTGGCGGCGTGTCACAGCCTTGTGATGATGGTCATACCACCATTGGGTCCTTTCACCCAAGTAGTGATGATTATCACTGTTAGGTTGGTGAACCTAACCGTGAGAAATTAGTAATGTGCACAATACCCCACTAGCCAGTGATTCAAGATAACCACGACTTAATCCCTGTAATTATAACTTTTGAGAATAATTTGAGGTTTAGTAAAACAGTTGATAAAAAGAGAATGACTCACGTTGCAAGTTTAGACGGGCAGAGTTTAGCCTACTGATTTAGCCTTGTAACCTAATTTAAATAACAATGCACACGAACTAGGTCAGTAACTTAATACAACATTTACGATAACTCACGAGATCAAAACCCTCACGACGAATGACAAAGCATAGCCCTGATTCGGGCAGCACTTAAACAGCCATCAGATTGGTTTTTAATTGATCGGACATTGAATCGTAGCGGTGATCGAGTTAATACCCTATATCGTAGCAGCGTCTCTCTAATGGAAATGACGATTTTGAGCAGTATACTTTCGTTTTTGATTGAATTCTCGAGCACAGATGAGAGTCCCAAGTTCAAGCAATTTATAGCAACATTTCAAGTTTTACGCGGCCCACGTAAACCTTAACAAGGTTTTACGCGACCCGCGAGAGCCACCTAGTCTACACTAGGGCTAGCGTGTCCTCGGTAGGTTTGCCACGTGGCCGGTAACGCTTATCTGGTCAACTTAAGTTTGACGCGGCCCGCGTAAGCCTAAGCTTACTTTTACGCGGCCCCCCTGAAATCGAATAATATTGTTTTATTGGTTTTTTATGCACATTAGGGTTTTAGGGGTCCGGGTTTTTACTTACGCATCGTCTTGGGGCATTTTTGCAGGTCCTTACATCCTCCCCACCTTATTTAAAATCTCGTCCTCGAGATTTATTGAAATAAGTGAGGATACTTTCGCTTCATTTCCGCTTCTTGCTCCCAGGTATATTCGGGTCCTCTTTTTGAATCCCACTTGACTTTGACAAGTACCAATCTTTTGTGTTTAAGGAACATGACCTTTCTGTCTTCTATCTGAAGTGGGTTTTCCACAAATTTTAACTTTTCATTTACCTCTATATCTTGAAGAGGTACTACCAGGGATTCGTCAGATAGACATTTCTTGAGGTTGGATACATGAAATATGTCATGTACTCCGGCTAACTCTTTTGGTAGTTGTAAGCGATAGGCAACTGGTCCTATTCGCTGGATTACTGGGAATGGTCCTACGTACCTTGGACTTAGCTTTCCTTTCTTACCAAAGCGGACTACCCCTTTCCAAGGAGAAACTTTTAGGAGTACCTTGTCTCCAACTTGAAATTCCAATGGCTTGCGTCGACTGTCTGCATAGCTCTTCTAGCGATCTCGAGCCGTTTTCAGTCTTTCCTTGATTTGTGTGACCTTGTCGGTGGTTTCTTGCACAATTTCGGGACCTGATAATTGACTTTCTCCTATTTCTGCCCAACAAAATGGAGTTCTACATTTTCGTCCATATAGTGCTTTGAACGGGGCAGCTTCGATGCTTGAATGATAACTATTGTTATAGGAGAATTCAATTAAGGGTAGGTGGTCATCCCAATTTCCACCGAAATCTATTACACATGCCCTGAGCATGTCTTCCAGGGTTTGGATCGTCCTTTCACATTGTCCGTCTGTTTGGGGATGATATGCAGTACTTAAATTTAATCGCGTCCCCATGGCTTCTTGGAAACTTGTCCAGAAATGCGAAGTAAAACGACTATCCCTATCCGATACAATGGAGAGTGGGACTCCATGTAAGGATACTACTTCTTCTACGTATAGCTTGGCTAATCTCTCCATGCTAAAAGTTTCCTTCATGGGTAGAAAATGAGCTGATTTGGTTAATCGATCCACAATTATCCAAATCGCATCATTACCTTTTCTGGTTTTGGGCAACTTAGTAACAAAATCCATGGTTATTAGTTCCCATTTCCAAACAGGCATTTCTAATTGTTGAAGTAACCCTGAAGGTTTCTGGTGTTCTGCCTTAACTTGTGAACAGGTCAGACAATTAGATACATATCTAGCTATGTCCTTTTTCATTCCTATCCACCAGAAATTATTCCTTAAATCTTGGTACATCTTGTTGTTTCCAGGGTGCATGGTATATCTAGACTTATGGGCTTCCTCTAAAATCTTATCTCTTAAATTTCCTTGCTTAGGTACCCAAATCATTTTCTTGTGGAATCTCCAAATTCCATCGGCCCCTTGCTCTAATTCCTTTATCCGTCCTTTCATTCCTTCAGCATCATCCTTGATTGCTGTTGCTTGAACATTCTTCAATTGTTCCATTAAATCTAATTGTAGATTTAATCTAAGAGCACGAAATCGCTTTTGCTTTTCATGATACTTACGACTTAGAGCATCTGCAACTACATTTGCCTTCCCCTCATGATATTGAATGTCACAGTCGTAGTCACTTAGAATTTCCATCCATCTTCTTTGCCTCATGTTTAGTTCTTTTTACCCAAATATATATCTTAAACTCTTATGATCTGTATAGACTGTAAACTTACTGCCATACAAATAATGTCTCCAAATCTTAAGGGCAAAAATTATGGCTCCTAACTCTAAGTCATGCGTCGTATAATTTTCCTCGTGCTTTTTCAATTGTCTTGAGGCATACGCAATTACCTTATTGCGTTGCATTAGCACACATCCTAATGCTAGCTTAGAAGCATCACAGTAAACTTAAAAATTCTCTGTTCCTTCAGGCAATGCTAGAATTGGGGCGTTTGTTAACTTTTGCTTTAAAATCTTAAAAGCCTCTTCTTGTCTAGATCCCCATTCAAACTTTACTGCTTTACAGGTTAGCTTAGTTAATGGTACAGCTATCTTAGAAAAATCTTTAATGAAATGTCTATAGTACCCAGCTAATCCTAGAAAACTTCTAATTTCAGCAGCTGAATGCGGAACCTTCCATTTAGTGATCGCTTCGATTTTGGAGGGATCTACGTAAATACCTTCGTGATTCACCATATGTCCTAAAAATTGCACCTCCTGTAGCCAAAATTCACACTTTGAGAATTTGGCATAAAGCTTCTCTTTTCTTAACAAAGTTAAGAGTGCATGTAAATGTTCACAGTGCTCGTCCTAGCTTTTGGAATAAATAAGTATATCGTCGATGAAGACAATTACAAATTAATCCAAATACGGTTTACAGATCCTATCCATCATATCCATAAATGCTGCAGGAGCATTTGTTAACCCAAATGGCATAACTGTAAACTCGTAGTGACCATACCTAGTTCTGAAAGCGGTTTTAGGTATGTCTTCTTCTTGTACCTTCAACTGATGGTATCCGGAGCGTAAATCTATCTTAGAGAAATATCTAGCTCCCTGAAGCTGATCAAAAAGATCATCAATCCTAGGTAATGGGTTTCGATTCTTAATTGTAACTTTATTCAATTCCCTATAATCGACACACATTCGCATCGTACCGTCTGCTGTTTCTACTGTATAAATCTGTCTAAGTTTGGTTAAAGGTAGATTAAGGGCTTGGCAGAACGAAGTATTTATAAAACTTTGGTTTGCACCAGAGTCAAATAATACTTTCGCATAAATGTTGTCAACTAGGAACGTACCCGCTATCACATCTGGAATCAGATCTGCTTCCTGTGTAGTCAACTGGAAGGCTCTTGCATTCTTTTTGGTAGTTCCCTCTGTAGGTTTAGCCTTGTTGTCAGCTGGTTTAACCAGGTTAGGGCAGTCTGGCCTAAAATGTCCAGCTTCTCCACAATTGAAGCAAATTGTCGATTTCTTTCTTCTGCAATCTTCTTCTTAGTGCCCTGGGATTTTGCAGAAGTTACAGTATCCCTTACATTTTCCAAAATGCTTTCTTTTACAGGTACTGCAGAATGGGGCAGTGGAGGACTGCCCAGTTCCCTTTTTCTTGAAATTGCTGCTAGCATTACCCCCTCGGAATCCTTGGGTAATCTTTTGAGCCAATTCCTTCTTTCTATTTTCTTCTCGCATGCGTACCAGTCCGTCGGTCAAGGTGTTGGCTAACTCCACTGCATCGTCAATCGTGCGGGGTCTTGCAGCTTTGACAATATCACGAATCTCGCTAATCAAACCCCAAATGTAGCAAGAAATAAGTACCGGTTCTGGCGAAGCCAGAGTTGGCACAATTCTAGCATACTCTGTTGGAACTTTTGAGATCGTTCATACTTGTACTGGATTAGTTTTATAATAGTTTGTAGCTTATTTTATAGTCTAGGGGCTTATTATATAATTTCATGAAACTAGCAAACCTGACTTGGTGTAGTTAAGTTTCCAGCATAAAGGTCCTATATATACCCAAGCATTGTAGCCCTAGCAAAGCTTTTGGCTCTTTGGTGAATGAAGTGTTGTTTACATTAAATCACTTGATATTGTGCTCAAATCTGTAGTCCAAGGTGCTTTATTGATTTATATACTTGTTTGCATTCAATACAACACTTGTTGTATTCATCAATCCATTAGCTTCATCTTCATTCTTGATTATTCTTAACTTTTTCATAGTTCAAACACTTAATCAATAGGTGTTTTGGACTAAAACAACCAACCACTGTGATCCGGATTGATATTGGGATCTACAATTTGGTATCAGAGCCTTTGTGCTCTTGGTTGTTGTGTTCTTGTTGAGATTTTTCAAAGTTTTGAAGGTTTTTCAAATTTTTGGACTTAAAATGGATTGATTTGGTGTGTTTAATCGATAGGTTGTTGTTAATATGTGATTAGGGAGTCATTTTGGACATTTTGATGCATCAAAACATGGTTTTTGAGTCATTCTTGTGTGATTAGAGGGTTTTAGTTCGTGTTAAACCCTCTGGTCAGCGAAATTAGCTTGAATATAGCGAAGAGTTTTTGAAGATAGCGAACTTAATTTTGAATATAGCGAAGACAATTTTGAATTTAGCGAAGATACATTTGAGCATAGCGAACAATCTTCGAAATCATCGCATAATCATTAATTGCGCCAATCATAATTCGAGCGAAATTATAGATTGTCGGCGATATAGTGTCAAGTGATCCTTTAGCGAAATTATCGAAGGCGACTTCGAGAACTGTGATATAGAACCACAGCGTTCTTATCACGGTGTACGGCGAAATAAGCCAAACTAACGTGTGTGCTATTTGTATCAGCGGAATTAACTTGCTCGCTCGTGCAGGATATCTCCGTGTACCGGCAAAGATAGGAGACCAGCAAAGTCTTCCGGCGTAATTGGTCTTGTTTCTCTGATCTCTGGCGATTTTACAACATTTATCGGCGAAATAGTTTCTCCGGCAGACTTTTCAGCGAATTTATCCTCTGATCAGCTTTCCTTTATCAAGATCAATCCAAGATGTCGTTGAATCAGCTAAGTCCAATTTCTCAAGCTGAACTTGAGACCGGAACCACTACTAGACCACCAAAGTTGAAAGGAGCTGAAGATTTCAGTACATGGAAGACTCGCATCCAGTCATTCTTCGAATACACGGACTACAATCTGTGGCTCTCAGTCACCGCTGGACCCCACATTCCAACGGTGGTTCGAAATGATATGGTAGTTGCTAACAATGACCCCCACAACCTTCACTGACAAAGACAAGGCCCTAATCCAACGCGATCGCCGTGCACATGCCGCCCTAACCATGGCTCTGTCAACTGATGACTGCAACATGTTTGAAGAACACCGAACTGCAAATGCACTCTGGAATGCATTGATTGAGTATTATGAGGGAAATGAAGAGCTAATTGAAAGTAAGAGAGACATGGTGCAGAAGAAATACGACATGTTCTGTGGAGTTCGCGGAGAAAGTCTTTCCGATCATATCAGTCGCTTTCTGAATATGATGACCAAAATGAAGAAGGCAGGAAATCTTGTAACAAACCGTGCTGCTATAAAGAAGCTGCTGGACTCACTCCCTAAGGAATGGAGTTTGCAATGCATGATGATCAAGAAGGATTTCCTCAACAATCCAAATCCTGTCACTCTGTCAGACTTAATTAACACTCTAAGAGCTTTTGAAATGGATGTCAACAAACGAGAAATGAACACTGCTGGCTACACTCCAAAGACTAATCAGACTTCTGCTAGAATGAAGAATGTGGCATTCCTTGCTTCAGGTGGCATCAGTCAACAAGCTTCTGACATGATCTATGCTAACGCTTCCACAAGCGCATCAAAAGCTCCACAACCTAGTGAGAAGACTCTCACAGTTGGTGATACACAAGCGTTGAAAGTGTCTACTGAAAATGTGGCACTTTTCAACATGTTTCTGAGTAGTTATGAAGCTTTAATGTCAGGAGAGCTCAAAAAGGAAATGTTCACTGCTGAAGACATGTATCAGGTTGATCCAGATGATATGGAGGAAATGGATCTGAAATGGCAGATGGCCATGATCACCTTAAGGTTGAAGAAATTCCAGGACAAGACCGGGAAACATTTGGGTCTTGGAAAGGCTGGCTTTGACAAATCTAAACTGAGATGTTACAATTGCAAAAATCTGGGCCACTTCAAGCGTGACTGCTCCTTGTTGAAAGAAGGAAACATTGAAGCTACTCCTGCTGTTAAACAAATCACTATCGAAGAAAACAAAAACAACGCGTCTCCTAGCACACCAAAGGCCTTAGTCATTGAAGATTATGATTGGAGTGAAGAAATTTCTGAAGCCAAGGAACAAGTCAACAAAGCTCTTATGGCAAAGATCTCAAGCGGGTCCTCATCAAAGCAGTTTGAGAAACCGATAGCTGGATTTCCAAAAGGTGACAACATTACTGACAAAGGTTTGAAAAGCATTCTCACCTCCCCGGAGCCTGAGAAAGAAAAGAAGTCTGAAGAAGCTAAGGAGCATGCTCCTAAGGAGGCATCTAATCAGAAGAAAGACAAAGAAAAAGTCTCAGCCGCAGCAATGAAAACAGAATCCTCGAAAGAAAAGGCTGACAAAGACTTGGTAAATAGTATTCCACATAGCTTTAAGATAAAGTTATGCACACCAGCATGCGTTGATGTCGTGGCACATTACAAGTCTCTAAATCTAGACTTTGAGAGACAAAAAGACCAAGCTTTAAAATTTAACCAAGAGCTTAAACAGAACGAGGCCGCATATCAGAGAAAGTTGAATTCAACTTTAGCTGAAATGCAAACTCTAAAAGAATTTGTGTTTAGAAAAGATTTTATCATTAAGGATCTCACAGATAGACTAGAAAAAGCTTTGAACGAAAAGAATAAATTGCAAATTATTATAGACAAATGGAATGTCAGTCAAAAGGCCTTTACTGACATCAAAAACTGCCAACGACCAACGTATGTGAAAGACGGGATCGGGTATAAGGATAGGCAGGGAAATGAAAGAAAACTCTTCTTTCCACCACATAGCAAAAACTATGTGCCTATGCCAACTCCTCATCCCGAAAACGATCTCATTGATGAAAAGGCCTCTGTAGAACAAAACGAATCTTGTGAAAACGAAACAACCGCTAACTTTTCTAAAAGTAATGCAGATCCAATTGTGTGTAAAGAAGATGTGTGCGATGAGGATGGAGACTGCAGCGGTTCAAAAATAGGAATAGGTTATTTAGGCGACAGTTATTCCACTATTAACTGGTTCGCCTGGAACTGTTCTAAGAAAAACAATATTCGGGATGAATGTAATAATTTAATTAGGACGGATGACTGTAATGGCCGTGTGCCTAAATTTAAATCTTCGGATAACTGTAAGGGCCATGTGCCTACATTTGACACCAGTGATCATGAACATGTTATGTCTGAATGTCATGATTTAAATTCTGCATTTTGTGATGACAAAACTGTTTGTGAATCTCCTGTATTTGTGCCAGAATTGAAAAAGAATAGCTTTGGAAAATTCCTCACAGAGGAAATTCAAGAATTTGTTCCATCTAGAACAGGTATGACAGAGTCAGAAAAGAAAGTCATTGAAGATCACTGCAATGAAAAATCAAGTAGTGCTACCTCAGAAGATGAAGAGGAGACTTCAAGCCCTGAGGATGAGCAAAAATCAGTGAAGATCGAACAACAGATGGCTTCAAGCCCTCAAGTGAAGATCGAACAACAGATGGTGAAAGCCCTGAATTTTCAAGTGAAGAAACCTCGAAAACCACAAGTGAAGATCAAACAACAAATGATGAAAGCTCCGAAGGCTCAAGCGTTGAGATAATTGAAGACCAAGATTCAGAAAGTTCAAGCAAAGATCAAAGCTGCAATGATTCAAGTTACGAAGCAAGTGAAGAGCAAAACTCAAGTGAATACCAAACGTCTGAAAGTTCATCCGATTCCGACAGTGATGAAGAATGCTTAGAAGATGAAAGCAGAATTGACAAGAAAATGAAGAAAGCAGAAAGCTCAAGACACTCATCACATACATTATCTTCTAACACCAAAAGAGCCAGACGTAAAAGATGTTTTCGCTGTGGTCATTTAGGACATACAGCGAAACATTGTAAAAACAAAAATTTTTCTAAACCAGGATATGATTTTGTTAAAAATTTCACAGAGCAGCTTGATTATCTTAAGAAATCTGTTAGAGATCTGGTTAATTCAACAGCTTATTTTTGGAGACCAAAAGATGACATCGTGTGTCAAAACCACGATAGATTCAAAATGAAGCAAATCTGGGTTCCCAAATCGAACTAATTTGTGTATATACCTGTATTTCAGAATAAACTCCAGAAATGGCTTCGAATGCTCATGGAATATATCTGGCATGTCGACAGCGGTTGTTCAAGACACGTGACAGGCTTAAAGGAACTCCTGACAAATTTTTGTTTTATTGATGGAGATTTCGTGTCTTTCGCTGGAGACGAGAAGGGAGGAAAGATCGTTGGAATGGGAGATGTCGTGTCTGGAGCACTCACTTTGGAAAATGTCAACTATGTTCCAGAATTGTGTTACAATCTTATGAGTGTATCACAAGTCTGTGATAAAGGAATATTGGTGCTTTTCAACGACATGGAATGCTTATTTCTCAAGCCTGAATATGTCGTTCCTGCAGAAATGATCATGCTCACTGCTCCAAGACAAAACAACACATACGTGCTAAACATGAAAAATGCCAAGACAAATGACAACTTGACATGTTTAATCTCAAAGGCTTCAGAATCGGAGTCACTGCTTTGGCACAGGCGATTGGGGCATGTAAATTTCAAAAATAAGAATAAACTCTCTAAGTTAAACTTAGTAAGAGGTCTTCCGATAAAAGAATTTCCTTTTTCTGAAAAATGTATAGCATGCGCCCAGGGAAAGCAACACAAGAAATCGCACAAGTCCAAAGCAGTGAATACGATTACTGCGCCTCTTCAGTTAATGCATATGGATCTGTTTGGTCCAATTAGTGTTAAAAGTCTTGCTAAAAGTTCTTACTGTTTGGTGATTACAGATGATTTCTCTCGTTTTTCATGGGTCTATTTTCTTGAAGCAAAGAGCGAGACAGCTAAAATTCTCAAGTCATTCATTCCCTTGATTGAAAACGTGACCAGACTAAAAGTAAAGTCGATCAGAAGTGATAACGGTTCCGAGTTCAAAAATCAAACCTTCATATCCTTCTGTGCAGAAAAGGGAATTCATCTCCAATACAGTGCAGCTAGAACTCCTCAACAAAATGGAGTTGCAGAACGCAAAAACAGAACATTGATCAAAGCCGCAAGAACCATGCTGGTGGATTCAAAACTTTCAATCATCTTTTGGGCAGAAGCAGTAAATACAGCTTGTTACGTTCTGAACAGGGTTCTCATTGTAAAACCACACGGAAAAACGGCATATGAACTTCTCTTCAAAAGAAAGCCGCTTATTGACTTCTTCAGACCATTTGGATGTTCGTGCACTCTTCTAAACACTCAAGAAAATCTCATCAAGTTCGAAGCAGTGGGTGATATCTGCTACTTCATGGGATATTCATCCACACAGAAGGCCTACAGAGTCTATAACAAAAGAACGAAGATGGTGATTGAATCATATTATGTTGATTTTCAAGAAGGAAACTACACCAACACTGGAAGTACCCCCGATTGGTTTTATGACGTGGGTGTGATTTTCAACACCTTCGAAATTCCAGAAGATACTCCAGAAGCAGAACCTGTCTAAGATGCTCAAGTTGAACCTCTATTTGACTCTTCAGATATTGGTATAACTCCGTTCACTACCCGTTTCTCTCCATCCTCTGCTGATCCACTTCTCTCTGTGGATGAAGCAACTGGTGACACTTTGCCTGAGAACACCCCCAGAAAACGGTGCCTCTTCTTCATAGGAGAATGTGGATGAACCAACTCAAGAAGATGGCCCTCCAGTCATTTACATGGACGAACACTTCACCAACCTTCCGCAGCAGATTGAGTCTCAGACAAATGCAGGATACAAGACAAATCGCAATCATCCTCTGGAGAATGTCATAGGTGCAGTTGAAGAAGGAGTACAGACACGTGATCAGTCATCCAGTATCAACAAAGGTCTCTATGCAGCTTTTCTCTCGCAATCCGTGCCACGTGACATCGAAGAGGCTATTCCAGACTCCAGTTGGGTTCAGGCCATGCAGGAAGAACTGTCTTAATTTCGCAAACTCAAAGTTTGGGAGCTGGTAGATTTACCGGAAGGAAAGTTTCCAATTGGTACTAAATGGGTCTTTCGTAACAAGATGGATGATCGTGGAGTGGTAATCAAGAACAAGGCCAGATTGGTGGTGCAAGGTTTCCGTCAGGAGGAAGGTATTGATTACGAAGAAGTTTTTGCTCCAGTTGCAAGATTGGAAGCAATCAGAATATTCCTGGCATATGCATCATATAGAAATTTCAAAGTTTTTCAGATGGATGTAAAGAGTGCTTTTCTCTACGGGAAGGTAAAGGAAGAAGTATACGTATGCCAGCCTCCAGGGTTCGAAGATCCTCATTTTCTAGGCCGTTACTTTAAGTTGGACAAAGCTCTCTATGGTCTTCACCAAGCTCCACGTGCTTGGTACGAGACTTTGTCAACCTATCTGTTAAAGTGTGGATACACCAGAGGAACGATTGACATGACCCTCTTCACCAAACGCATCGGAGAAGATGTGATGCTGGTTCAAATTTACGTTGACGATATCATTTTCGGGTCAACTAACGAGGAGCTGTGTAGAGAATTCGAGACTGTCATGAAGGCAAAGTTTGAGATGAGCATGATGGGAGAGCTGACGTTCTTCTTAGGGCTAGAAGTGAAGCAAAAGGAGGATGGGATTCTTATTCATCAGGCTAAGTACATTCGGGATATTCTCACGATGTATAACATGAACGATTGTAAAGTTGCCAGCACCCCATTCGCCTCTCAGACGGAGCTTACTCTAGATCCTCAAGGAAAACCAGTGAATAAGTCCTTCTATCGCTCGATGATTGGATCTCTGATGTACTTAACGGCTAGCAGGCCTGACATTATGTGGGCAGTCTGTCTCTGTGCTTGTTTTCAGACTAATCCCAAAGAATCACATGAAACCGCTGTAAAGCGCATCTTCCGCTATCTTAAAGGAACTCCGAAACTAGGTCTTTGGTATCCTAAAGATAGTAATTTTGATCTTATTGCTTATTCTGACAATGATCATGCAGGTTGTAAAGTAGATCGCAGGTCTGTATCAGGAGGATGTCAATTCTTGGGAAATTGTCTGATCTCATGGCAAAGCAAGAAACAGACTACGGTGTCCACCTCCACTGCTCAAGCGGAATACACCGTGGCCTACAATTGCTGTTCACAAGTTCTCTGGATACAAAATCAGTTGTTGGATTATGGAATCAACATCATGAAGACTCCTATATTCATCGACAATGAGGCATGTCTGGGAATTGTGAAGAATCCCATCCACCACTCAAGAACAAAGCATATTGAAATTCGAATTCACGCAATTCGTGATGCATACGAGAAGGGGTACATTCAAGTGGTGCCAGTGGATACAACACAGCAGCGAGCCGACATTTTCACAAAAGCTTTTGATAAAACCCGATTCAACCAGCTGGTAACCTGGTTGGAAATGGTTAATTTCCTTGAATGGAAATAAAACTTGTGGTCCAAAATCATTTCGTAAATACTCTATCTTTTGTTTACATTAAAAAAAACATTTGTTGAAAGTAAAACAAGTATCGTGAAGCGTCGCCAAAAAAAAAATCTGACTTTTAAAATTTTATTTTCTGGCAACGGACTTTTGAAAATAAAGATTTTAGGGGGGATATTCCAGAAAATCAAAAAAAATTGGATGCTTATGTCTGACTTCTGTTAGAGGAAATGATAGAAAATTGCTAACACTTTGTCATTTCTTGCAAAACAGAAAACAAAAAGAAATCGGGGTACCAAGCAACGACGTGTCGGTAGATTCAGCAACACCGACGAGTAAACTATTGTTAGGGAGTAAAACATAACATCTACACAAGGATTCTGGCTTTTCTCAGGCATTACGCATCTTGTGGGTAACACGTTGCGGCATATGGCTTAATGGTCTTAAATCTTGCGTTGACAGATTGCCAAAGTCTGAGATTTCGGGTCTTTATATTGGTGTTTCATTCGGGGATATCATAGTCGTTCTTCTGCTGCATCCAGATACATGCTGACCTAGACGCTATGATGTCTTTTCATAATAAGTGCCTTAAAAAAGGCCAAACCCTTTCATAATAAGTGCCAATATTGGCCAAAACCTTAGATGGATTAGTTTGGTCTCTCTGCTGTAGGAAAGTACTGACCTGTTCACCAAACTATCTGTCTCAGCCCTCGGTAGTTTTCGGGATCTCTGCTGTACGAAAGTGTACTGACCTGATCTCCACTCTATCGTTGAAAAGAATGAATCCAATATACTCACCTGTTATGAGGAACCTTTGTGCATACCTTGATCACGGGGGTATGTCCTGATGTGGGACTCACGGGCGTAATGACTCTATTCTCAATAGCTTGTGTAGGGGCCATGGAAGTCTTGTCAATATTACCGAAAACATGATAAAAGCGCTCTCCAAAGGCATGTTGAAAGAAGGACGCATGGATTTAAGCGGACAAACATACTGGCAGTTTTTCTTGTGCCTTGGTTAGAAAATAATAATAATTATATATAAGAAATTGACAAGTGTTGGCAATATGATCTTCTGCAAGTTAGTCGACAAGCGTCAAATGTAACAAGAAAACCCGCATCAGATGGAACCTCCCGAGCTAAAAATTCGAAGTTCGGAGTTTAAATGGCCCAAATTTTATCAAATTTGTGAATATTACGTAATTTATAGTGTTTTAAACAAAAATGGGCACGTTTTTCAAGAAAGTTTGAAGTTCACGAGGAATTTAAAAATTGGTTTGTGAAAAAGATATTTTTATCAAAGTCGGCGTATTAAAGATTCTGGCGAAATTGTTAATTCCGCTAGGTACGGAAAATCGTGTACAAATATCCTTTAGCCGTCATTTTTTTTTTAAAACTTTTCAAAATCACTTCATCATCTTCCTCTCTAAAACCGGTCACACATCACAAATCAGTTGTTTGTCGAAATCTGTTTCAAGATCATCCGTATTCTCACATTGTTTTCGGTCAAGTCAGCAGGTAATCTGCTTCACTTCTTCATTTATAAATCGTTCTGATTAATGATTGTTGATACAAGTGCTAATGATTATCTTTTAAGTTCGAACTTGACTTCATGAATCGGTAAATAATGAGATGATCTGATGATTTTTGGACATAGGATAATCGTTTTCTAGAAACCTGTTTAGAGCGTTGATGATTAGAGAGAATCAAAGGGTGATAACTGTTAGGGTTTTAAAAGGGTTTAATAAGAAATCGATGATGACAACGAATTTACGATGAAGATAGTGAAGTCAGCGATTTTATTTCAAATCAGGGAATGTTAAAAGTCTCGAACGCGAGTTCGAGCAACTAGCGAAATAGTCTATTTCGCTGGTAAAGCGGCCTAGACTAGTGCCTTCGCTGCTGGATCGTTTCGGGAACAAAATTCCTTCGTCGCCAAGTTCGCCAGCGAAATTACATTGAATCATCAAGCTTAATATAGGCGATGATGCACTGATCCGACACTGTCGTCGGTGAAATTACCGGATCTCGATCACAAACATCAGCGAAGACAACCATCCGGGCTTTCAGCGAAATTATCTGTTAATTAATTTTTTTTTTATTTTTTTTTTTTTGTAAATATTTTTTTTAACCTAAATTATTTTTCCTTTTATAAAACTTAAATATCTTTGTAAATATTGCTTTTATTTATAATTTTTCCTTGTAAATATTTGTTTCTATCTCGAAATTTCTCTCACTTGCGTCGTTTCTCGTGTCAAAAATAGGATTGTGAAAATTATTGAGTGGGATAAGACGTTGAAGCACAATCAAAGCATCAATCTTGATCAAGTTCCACAGGATTTCCAGGACGCAGCAAGATGGGTAAGATCAAGCAGAATTGGCTACGCGGTTGAAACCGAAGTTAAAGTTTACAGAATCCACATTCAAGAGTTCTGGGAAAATGCGAAGCCTGAAACTATTAACAACGTCAGAGGAATTTCTTCAACTGTTCGTAACAAACGTATAGAAGTGACTGAAGAAAGGATTCGCAAAGTTTTGAAGCTGAAAGACAACGCACAAGATCCAATCTCTTTGAGCAAGGATGATGTGTTGGACGGATTTCGTGGTATGGGATACGTAGGAGACTTTCGTTCAAAGAAGGAGATTAAGAGAAGTGGACTTACAAGGGATTGGAGGTTTATAGTTCACGTAATTTCTATGTACTTAGTCCATCGTAAAGGTGGATTTGATGGCCTGAATCTGGAATGGTCGGCTGCCATGTTAAACCTGTGTTTGAATAAAAAATTCAACATTTCTGGTCTCATTTTCAACTACATGCTAGAGAATGTGAGTGGGCCGACTTGGGCAATGTATCCTCGTTTCACCCAGATGCTGATCAACGATCAGTAAGAAAATCCACCGAATGATGGAAATCTGTACTCCTTCCATGTTCCAACAAGTCGTCAGTACACGGAGATTAAAACAAATGAATGGGTCTTGTTACACGACTGGATGTATGCAGCCGAGAGACTGCCATTGGTTAAAGAGGCCTACAGAAAATACAGAGAAGCCCTTTGAGAAAAGCAACAAAGAAATGCACAAGCTGAAGCAGAGGCAGCAGAAAAGGAAGAATGATCGAAAGGAAAAAGGAAAGGAAAGCAGCCTGCTGAAGATGAGCCTCCAAAGAATAAAAAGACAGTTGAAAACCCGGAAAGACTCATGGGTGCAAGCTTCAGAGCTGCTGAATCTGAAGAACATCGTCAACATATCAAAGATATGAAAGAAATTCACGCGATGCAAGAAAAAGAAAAGCGGGAAAAGAGGCTTAAGAGACAAGATATGTCAGCATCTGAAAGACCAGAGATAGTAATAGAGGAAGTACAATCGATGGATGAGTTTGTTGATACGTTACTAACAGATCCAAATGAAATCTCTGCAAATATATCAACTCCCCCGAAAAAGAAATCAACAGATGAAGGACCCTCAAAGTTTCCTCAAGTCAAACCAACAAGAATCTCAAAGCCTCCAGTGGTTCCAAAAAGGGTTCATCCTTTTCAAGAACTTTATGATAAACTCATCGAAGAAACCGGGCCATCTGCAGCCAAAGAAATTTGTCTTCTCAAGAACCAAGTAAACGACACAAACATCTTGAGAGAGAAGTTAAAGGATCAGCGTAAGAAGAACAAAGAAATGAACGCTTATATGGCCAAGCAATCAAAATTCATAAGATTCCAGCAGATGGGGATTGAAAAACTGTACAGAATGATGAGGAGCATGTGTGCGAAGATGGAAATAGAGCCCATGTTCTCCTTTGAGGAAGTTTTCGACTTTGATGCCTTCGTAGAAGAAGAAATAACCAGAAAAGCAAAAGAAGCCGAAGCAAAGAAAAGGCGCTTGGAATCAACTGAAAAGGTAACTGAAGGCAATGAAAGCGATGAAGGAGAGGTTGACAGGGATGAAATGCCTGCCAAATCTATTGAATGGGGATTAGAAGAGGAAGTCTTGTACGAGCAGGAAGATGGAAAGACTTTCTCGCCACAGCATCCCGAGTGGTTCAAGAAGGAAAGAGAAAAACTCCCTGACTTCTATCAGGTGATAACTGTTGAAAAGACTGAGGCCACCGACAAAATCATCAGCTGGATGTACAGCAATCTGAGGGGAATGTTTGTGGTTAAAAGACGAGGGGGCGTAATTCAATATTTCCAAACTGGATTTGATCTCTTTACTCTCCCAAGATGGGATCTTCGCGAGCTCGGCCGACTGGATATTCTAAATCCAGGAGAGAGAAGCGTTGGTGGGGATTTTGAGCGTTTAATCGCCAAAGAATGCAATAGAGGATTCCCAAATCACTGGCCGCAGCGTCCAAGATGAAGAGTGTCCAAAACAACCATAGATCCGGTGATTGGAAAAGGAAAGGTGACGTGGGTGATTAACCCTGCCAAAGTTGTCACGAGAATCAAGCTTCCAGATGAAGTTGCAGTATGTTTGAATAACTTCAAAAAGTGGTTTTATGATAGTCGCACTGGTGAAGCTGTCATTAGATCAAACGAAAATGTAGATATCAAAATCCTGGATCCGATGGATGTGTTTATGTTTGGACTCTCCGATCTAACGGTGTTGAATGCAAGCCGTATAAACGTTGGAGCTGGGAATGCAAATCCCGAAGAGGCAATGTTATTCCAGCGAGCAGTGGAACGAGCTTGGAAGATAAAGAGAGATATGCTCGATCTCGTAGATCAAATCGAGAAAAGGAAAGAAACCGTTGAAAAGAAGAAAGAAGAACGAAAGAAGAAAAAGCATGAAAGGAAGAAAGAAAAGACTTCCGCTTCAACAAAAGAGCCCACCAAAACTTCCCAGACAACCTCATCCACATATGAGGCCACTATGGAGGATCCACCAACAAGTGAAGCGGTTATTAACCAAGAAACTCCCGTCACAACAATTGAAATTCAAGAATCACCAAAAGCAGCAGGGCATGAAGAAATCCCCAAGAGCCCGAGAGGAAAGCTACAGAGAATCCAGTGGAAACCACAGAAGAATGAGAAGACAAGTATGCAACGATCTAGGGGGGATATTGTTGGAACTTTTGAGATCGTTCATACTTGTACTGGATTAGTTTTGTAATAGTTTGTAGCTTATTTTATAGTCTAGGGGCTTATTTTGTAATTTCATGAAACTAGCAAACCTGACTTGGTGTAGTTAAGATTCCAGCATAATTATAATTATGCTGGCAAGTCAGGTCCTATATATACCCAAGCATTGTAGCCCTAGCAAAGCTTGTGGCTCTTTGGTGAATGAAGTGTTGTTTACATTAAATCTCTTGATATTGTGCTCAAATCTGTAGTCCAAGGTGCTTTATTGATTTATATACTTGTTTGGATTCAATACAACACTTGTTGTATTCATCAATCCATTAGCTTCATCTTCATTCTTGATTATTCTTAACTTTTTCATAGTTCAAACACTTAATCAATAGGTGTTTTGGACTAAAACAACCAACCACTGTGATCCGGATTGATATTGGGATCTACATACTCGAAGAATTTCGAAGTATACCCTCGACAGTCCACATCTACCATCCGGTGGTTCAGGAATTTATTTGCCATTTGTTCTTTTTCATACTCGGGACAGAATTTTCTTTCCACCAATTGCCTAAATTCTTCCCAATTCATTGCATAAGCCATGTCACTTCCCTTGGCTTGCAATACCGTATTCCACCACTCTAATGCCTCTTCCTTGAAAAGGTGAGAAGCATACATAACTTTGTCTTCTTCTGCGCATTTACTTATTTTAATTACTGCTTCAGTTTTCTCTAACCAATGCAGTGCGGCTGTTGCCCCTTCATTGCCTGCAAATTCGACAGGTTTACAGGCAATAAATTCTTTATAAGTGCAACCAGGCGTTGCAACTTTCATTTTTTTAAGTATTGGGGCCTGAATCAAGTTGTCGTTATCGCCGCCTCCGTTAACACTATTACTGAAATTATCGTCGCGCGTACGTTTACTGGGGTGAGCTTGTGAAGGCTCAACAGGGCTTTTAACAGCAGCGACGATTGCTGGGATAGCATTTGCTATTCCTTGCGTGACGATGTTTTCTATATCTTGCCTATTAAGAAATTGGTCTCCATTGTTTTGCTCAGATTGGTTAAACTTGTTAACTGGTTCATTACCAGCGTGTTCCATCTGGTAATTAATATATATAAGTGATTAGCACAAAATAAATAACAACCAAACATAATAAAACAATCGCACATAATCACGTCAACACGTATAGCCAAAATTGTCGACTTTGCGACGTCCATATTTTTATATATTATTATGCGTCCGTACACACCAGTTATCTTACAAAAGTTTTATTTTAAGTTATTTTACATAATTATATTTTTATTATTATTATTTTATTATTACACAACCACACAGTCACACCACCATCGTCAGCTGGCATCTCAGAAGCGACGTTCCCTCTCGTCGTACTTCCAGGAGATCTGTTCTCCTACTTCCCGGATTCGATTCCCTGCGTCCACCAGCTCCTCGCCATAGTGGCGGAGTTCAGCCAAATTCTCATTGCTCATAGGTGGGTTTGGTGCAGGGTCAGGGTCAAACTGAGGGAAAAAGGTATTAGGGTTATTCAAGAGGTTCTGAAATTGCCAGTCAGTGGTCCACCATTCTTCCAACTCTCCTGGTAGAGGTCGGGGGTTGACAATAGGATCTGGGATAGCAGGATCTAGATTAACTGGAAGTAGTACTTCAGCTGGGTAATTGGAGAGGTTTTCATCGGCAGGTCCGATAAAGTCGCTATTTGCCAATTTGCGGTCCAGCTCCTCCCACAGTGGCATTTCCTGGGCTTGCCCTGAACTCTCTCCGATCTTCTTTCCTTTCCCTTTATCACTTGGATCCTCAATCTTCTTAACCTTCTGTGCAGATGGTTTCTTCCTACGCATACGCCTCCAGCCTACGAGTCTTCTTCTCTTTTTCGGCTTTGGTTTCTCCTGCGGTTGGGCCTGGAACACCATTGGTTCTTCAGTATCAGCCTGGTAGCAAGTGAAAGTGTTGGTAGTATCCATATCGGTGCTATGGATAGTAAAGTTTCGGAGTGCCTCCGACAGTTCATTCATGCTGTTAGCACACATGAAGAAATACACACAAATTTAAGTTAAGATTTTATTTATTATAAATTAAGCTTTCACAAAATCACAGAATGGCAGTCAGAAAAATTAAGTATTTCTAAATACTTAATTGGCTTAAATCAGTGGCTCTGATACCACCTTTTTTGTCACGACCCCCGACACGGTTTTACCCGTTTCAGGAGCCGAGGGACAGAAACCCGTGGTATTGATTATTTAACTTGGCAGCGGAATATTTAACAGGATCTTTTAAATTGAAAATGCCCAATTATTTTATTTCATAATTTGGGACAAACCCCGTAATTTACAATAGAGAAATTTCACGAAGAAATTCCCTGTTTTACAAAACATCTTTATTTATTTAACTGAGCCACCACTTCAAGCTTTATTAGTGCTCTGTAGCACTTTTCCTTGATTCACAGTAGGTCACCTGAAACATGTTTAAAAATATTTTTATCAGCGGGGAAATACTGGCGAGTCACTCAATTTGATAAAACGACAAAGAGCTATGGATTACAGCATAAGAGCGATTACAATGGCTACTATCTTATTGTTATCTGGCGCCGTGTCACAGCCTTGTGACGATGGTCATACCACCATTGGGTCCTTTCACCCAAGTAGTGATGATTATCACTGTTAGGTTGGTGAACCTAACCGTGATAAATTAGTAATGTGCACAATACCCCACTAGCCAGTGATTCAAGATAACCACGACTTAATCCCTGTAATTATAATTTTTGAGAATAATTTGAGGTTTGGTAAAACAGTTGATAAAAAGAGAATGACTCACGTTGCAAGTTTAGACGGGCAGAGTTTAGCCTACTGATTTAGCCTTGTAACCTAATTTAAATAACAATGCACACGAACTAGGTCAGTAACTTAATACAACATTTACGATAACTCACGAGATCAAAACCCTCACGATGAATGAAAAAGTATAGCCCTGATTCGGGCAGCACTTAAACATCCATCAGATTGGTTTTTAATCGATCGGACATTGAATCGTAGCAGTGATCGAGTTAATACCCTATATCGTAGCAGCGTCTCTCTAATGGAAATTACGATTTTGAGCAGTATACTTTCGTTTTTTATTGAATTCTCGAGCACAGATGAAAGTCCCATGTTCAAGCAATTTATAGCAACATTTCAAGTTTTACGCGGCCCGCGAGAGCCACCTAGTCTACACTAGGGCTAGCGTGTCCTCAGTAGGTTCGCCACGTGGCTGGTAACCCTTATCTGGTCAACTTAAGTTTGACGCTGCCGCGTAAGCCTAAGCTTAATTTTACGCGGCCTGCCTGAAATCGAAAAATCTTGTTTTCTTGGTTTTTTATGCACATTAGGGTTTCAGGGGTCCGGGTTTTTACTTACGGGTCGTCTTGGGGCATTTTTGCAGGTCCTTACTGCCACTGCCCGACTAAGTAGGTCCACAGCCTCTGGCGCCAGAAAACCAAAAGTATCAAAAGCAAATGGGATAAACACGTGCTGGTTGTCAAAGCATGCTTTCTCGTGTTTGGTCAGTTTACCCGAAGCAGCCTAACCCACCGTGAAAGCACTACCCCCAAAGCCCACAACCGGGGAAACCCCTATTAGATCCACACATACATGTTTTCCTCCTACCCATCCAAAGACCAGAATGTCGGCTGGTTGAAGGGTAGATCTCCCTTCCAATGGGTAAGTTAAGAAATTAACGGGTGTCTCGTTCATAATAGAAAACCAGCACGCCTGAATATGTCAAAAAAAGGACATCCCTAACCAAATCATGTCAGTATTTTAATTTCGGAACTCTCTAAAATGAACTGCATGCTCCCCAAAAAAATCCAAACACGCCTTATGACAAATAGGGCATACTTCATCAACTGGGAATAAAGGAATCATGAGGCCGATACTTAAGGACAGTACGGTACTCCACCGACGACATATGCTGGCCTAACCCATCTATAGGTATAGCAAGAAAAAAACACATACTGAAAAACGTGTGGGATTGATACTAGTACCAGGCTTTGGTACTTCAACATTTTGGTACCACTTTGGAGTTTTTCTTGTTTTACCTAAAAAATGAAAAACGTCTCAAAAGTGTATCAAATGTGCACATTCGTAATCACAAACCTAGAATACCAAAAACATTCAAAATGTCCCAAAAATGTGTCAAATACATTGGTAATCATGTGTCGAACCGCGGATCGAAAAGGGATGAGTTTTTAATCGTTAAGTGTTACTTCATAATTGGTTATATAATCAAAGAAATAGATCAGTAAACTTATCCTACAAAGTCTCCTAAATCTAGGAAGTGTATAGAGACATAATGGATCGCAAAATAACACAATGCCGATAAATATAACACGATACAAAGGACAAAAACAGGATGAATCGCAAAAAAGATACAATAACACAAATATAAAAGGCGTAATGCCAAATAAAAAGACAAAATGATATAAACAAAAATATTTAAATCTATAAGCTAAAAATTGAATAGCAAAAACATAAAATCTAAGATATTTGAATTCAACGAGACGATGTCAATGCCACTATAATGAGCTCAATCGGAGTTCGTTTAATACCATATTTTTACGACTTCCTATTTTTAGAAGACTATGTATTTGAACATTCAAAATGTCCCAGAAATTGTGTCAAATACATCGGTAATCATGTGTCAAACTACGGATCGGAAAGGAATAAACTTCTATTCGTTAAGTGTTACTTCATAATTGGTTATATAATTAAAGAAATAGATGAGTAAAGTTATCCTACATGGTTACCATCAAATTAGAAAGTATGATAAAGATATACACAAGACAACTTTTAGAACCCATCAAGGGTTATTTGAATTCTTAGTAATGCCATTTGGCCTTACTAATGCACCGGCTACTTTTCAAGCCTTAATGAATTCAGTTTTTAAGGATCTCATCAGGAAGTGTGTTCTAGTATTCTTTGATGATATCCTAGTGTTCCGTTCTGATATAGGCCAGCATGTGGAAAATTTATCACAAGTATTTCTCTTGTTTAGACAACATTCATTGGTGGCTAAAATATCTAAGTGTTCTTTAGCTGGTTCAAAGATTGAATATTTGGGGCATATTATATCCAAGGAGGGAGTTTCAACTGATCCTACAAAAATAATGGCCATCAAAGATTGGCCTACTCCTGAAACAATCAAACAGTTAAGGGGTTTACTTGGGTTGGCAGGTTATTACAGACGTTTTGTTCAAGGGTTTGGTTTAATTGCTACGCCTTTAACTGATTTGTTGAGAAAAGATGTTTTAAGTGGACTGATGAAGGTACGCAAGCCTTTAATAATCTTAAGAATGCCTTGATTCACTCCCTTGTATTAGCCCTACCAAACTTTAACGATCCCTTCATTCTTGAAACTGATGCATCCTCTAGAGGCATTGGGGCACTGTTAATGCAAAAAGGACACCCATTGGCTTATATGAGTAAGGCTTTGTCAGCTAGACAGCAAAGTTTATCTGTTTATGAAAAAGAGCTTTTAGTAATTCTGATGGCAGTGAAGAATTGGCATCATTATTTGATCATTAACAGGTTCATCATTAGAACTGATAAAAAAGTTTGAAACATTTGTTGGAACAAAAGGTTGTTACTCCTTTGCAACATACTTGGCTGTCAAAACTCATGGGCTATAACTATGAGATAGAGTACAAAAAAGGTTGTGAAAACAAGGTAGCTGATGCACTGTCATGGAAGCAAGGTATGTGTTTGTTACAGATGGGGTTAAGCTCTGTTGAACCCTTGTTATGGAAAAAATTGAAGCTTCATGGGAATCTGATCTTAATTTTCAAGCTATAATAAAAGAAACTGTCTGAGGGTAAAATGGTCAAGAATTTTGTTTGGGATGGTCAGAAGTTGTTGAAGAAAAATAGGATTATGATTTTTTGTGATCAACAATTAAGGCAGGAAATCATTACACTTTATCACAGTTCAACTCTTGGAGGGCACTCTAGATTCATTCCTACTTATAAAAGGATCAAACAGTACTTTACTTGGTCAAGATGTTCTAAGGATGTGAGAAAATTCATCAAACAGTGCAATGTGTGTTTAAAAGCTAAGTATGAGCCAATATCATCCCCTGGGTTGTTGCAGCCCTTACCTGTCCCTCAAGCTATTTTTAGTTATTTGACCATGGATTGCATTTCTGGTTTGCCTAAAGTGAATGGAAGAGAATGGATTTGGGTAATTGTAAACAGGTTTACTAAGTATGCTCATTTTTTACCTCTGATACATCCTTACTCAGCTACTCAATTGGCTCAACTGTTCCTGGATAATATTTTCAAGTTGCATGGTTGTCCACAAACCATAGTATCTGATAGGGATACATTATTCATGAGCAATTTTTGGCAGGAATTTTTAAATCTTCAAGGCATTGTGTCTGCCATGTCTACTTCTTATCACCCACAAACTGATAGGCAAACAGAAGTGTTAAACAGGTGTTTGGAGACTTATTTGAGGTGTATGGTTATGGAAGTTCCTAAGGAATGGCCAAAGTTCTTATCTTTGGTTGAATGGTGGTATAACACCTCCTTTCATTCTTCTATTGGTATGTCCCCTTTCCAAGCTTTGTATGGGATGATACCACCTTTACATGTTCCATTTATACCCAATGATACTACTGTGGCTTCTGTGGAACAATTGTTTTTGGAAAGAGAAAATGTGATGCAAGTATTGAAGTTCAATTTGTCAAGGGCAAGGAATAGAATGAAGCATCAGGAAGATTTGCACAGATCAGATAGAAACTTTGATGTAGGACAATAGGTGTTTGTGAAATTGCATCCTTATGTTTAATCTACTTTAAGGGCCAACGGGTACACTAACTTTAGTCCTAAGTTTTACGGACCATTTATGGTTATTCAGAAGGTGGGCAAGGTCGCTTATAAGTTAGATCTTCAACCAGATGCTCAAATTCACCATACTTTTCATGTGTCTTTACTGAAAGCTGCTACTGGTCCACTTGTTGCTCCTACACCATTGCCTGAGGCACCACGTTTTAGCCTACAACCTCAGGCTATAATGGACAGAAAGATGGTTAAGAAGAATTCTAAGGTGGCTATCAAGATTTTGGTCCATTGGGCAGGGTTGCCGGCTTCTGATGCTTCATGGGAGTTTTTGAAGATTTTCGCTTAAGATTTCCAGATTTTGATACTTGAGGACAAGTATATTGTTGAGGGGGAAGTATTGTTAGATTAGAAAATATTTTGAGTAATTTAAGTTCGTTTTGTAGTAGTTCAGGGACTAGAGTGTCAATTCTGTAATAGTTCAAGTGTCACACCCCAACCGATGGCGGAAACATCGGGGTGAGGCACTAATCGAAACAGATTGTCCAGGAGAATCCATAACAACTAAAATTACCAAATATTTAACGTCATGTCCCATACCATAACATATCAAGTAAAACAGTTTATTAAGATTGTTTCTAGACTCCCCTAGCTTGGTTCCACAGAAGCAAGATATAGCATAGCATCCTAAACGCCTGTCACATACGTTAAAATAGGTCAATACACATGGTGTAAAGGTGAGCATACAAGTTTAATAGTATAATAGTATAATAGCAGCGAAAGCGATTTACGCATAACCAACATGTAACATGTAGAAATGTGAAGCATGTAAGCTATCGACAATGAAATATGCATAAACATGACTGCGAGTTGTAGAATGCGCAACACATATCACCATTGTGGCACGTGAAGAAATACCCTTAACAACCCCTTTCCACGACAGGTGCTGAGTCCAAACTATAGTACTATCGTTGCTAAGGTGTCAGGCAACAATCACTGTGTAAATAATATTTACAAAAACCGACATTTCGGTTTCGATTTTGATTTTACCGAACCGAACCGACGTAAAAACCGAAAAACCGAAACCGAAAAAAACCGAAACCGAACGGTTTTTAAAACCCAAAAACTGACATTTTGGTTTCGGTTTTGATTTTACCCAAAAACCGAACCGAACCGAACCGTGCACACCCCTAGTAAATATAACATACAAGCATTCATCGAATAACACCTATAACATGCAGAGCGGTTAGCGTATAAAAGTGTTTAAGTTGTGTGTAGACGTGATTTGATATAAGTAAGGTATGTAACACCCAAAAGTGCGTTAAGAAAAAATGGATCGAGTATACTCACAGATCGTGTTTAGTAAATAAACACATTCTTCGATTGAAGGGAGCGCTTGAGAAAGTTAGCCTGATCACAGTATGACAGTATAAGCGTTGAACAGCGTGTAAAACAGTGCGTCGAGTGGAACGAGTGACGAACAGTGATTTGATCGGATGATCGTTCAGACGGATGGTCATCTGGATGGATGACCATTCGGTCGGAAGGTCGTTCGATTGAATGAATGAGCTTGTGAAAAGTTTGAACTTTGAAGTTTTCGTTGTAGCATTTTGAAAAGTGAGAAATATCATTATATTTCCAGCCATCCGGACGGATGGCTGTTTGATCAAATGGTGATTCGTTTGAGTGGAAGGTTACAAAGAACTAAGTCTCCTGTCCAGATAGTCATTCGATCGGATGGTCGTCCGATCGGATGACTATTCGTTTGGAAGCTGATATTCTTTGAAGTTTTGTAAAATAGTTTAAGTGTTGAAAACCACAAGTCACCCGGTCGAACAAGCGTTCGATCGGATGGTGGTCCGATCGGACGGCTATCTGTTCGAGTAACCTGCTTCGTTTGAAAAGAACTAGTAAAATTTGTTAAGTTGTAAAGTTGACGATTTTGACAGAGACATTATGACGGCGTGTTAAACACCGGAAACCACATCAGGTCCAACTCATCCGGTCTGACGGGACTCACCCCATTCGATCCAATCCAGCTGTTCATGACGGTGTTTCATGTTCAACCCGTGAATCGGTTGTCTCTACGACTGTGATCCGTTCTCAAACCGACACTTCACTAGAGAATGAATAGAAGGCTCGAACGAGCTTAGATTCTATCGGTTTTGAGTGAAAAGTTGAGAATGTTGAGGAGATGTGGAAATCAGTTGGAAAATGTTTAGATTTAGGTGAAATTAGTGTTTAAACATTGTAGAAATCCTTCAGATCCGAACCGTTCTTGGTGGAATGAGGTCACACTTCAAGGTTCATAAGAACTCCATGATGACATCATCCTAGGACAGCCCGAATCAGAATATTTCATGGTGGAATTGTGAGATTTGATGGTGAAGATGATAAGAAATGGTGTGTAGATTATAGAAGTACAAGATTTGGAGTGAAAACTTACAAGAATCGCGAGGAATCGAGAGAAAAGTGGCCGAGAATGCGCTGGGTCGGAGGGAGCTGTCACATCAATGAACAATTGATGTGACAGGTGAGGTATTTATAGGTGAAGAGGAGAAAGGCGGGGGAGGTTAACGGGTCGGAGGTCCTTTCGATCGAATGGCCATCCGATCAGATGGTTATCCGGTCGGATGTCCATTCGATCGAATGGTCCTTCGATCAGGGGACCTTTGCGAGTTGGTTTTCTAACTTTTGTTTCGTGCGTTGAGCGTTACGTTTCGTTTAATCGAGTTACGAGCAAGCGATGCAATTGTATTATACATTAGTTACACAAATAACATAACTACTAATTATCCCAGGAAGTAAACTTGCATTTCCAGTTCGCGACGAGATTGCGGTGCGATAAAGTTATGATTGCGTTTGCGATTAACACCTTTTAACATAAATAAACCTTCACAAGTAACACATAATAGCACACACACATAGAACAATACCAATAACTGCGATTCGAGTTGCGATGCGACAACGATGAGGTACCGTTAAGTAGATTGGCGTTTAATTGCGTTTATCGCATTGTTACTTCACATAATACAAATCGTTAATCAAAATAGCGTAAACTAAAGCGTCGACTATCGAGGTTCAAGAGTACAAGCAATAATCAAGAAAGAAATGTCAGATCTGATTAGCAATCTTTTCTTCCTTTGAATTTGACTTTGACTTGTACTTTGACTTCAAAAAGTTGGGTTGTTACAGCCTCCCCTACTTTAGGGAATTTTGTCCTGAAATCAAGGCGCAGGCGTAACGAATAGCTGTGGATACTTAGCCTTCATGTCACTTTCGAGTTCCCAGGTGAACTCGGTGCCGCGTTTGCCTTCCCAGCGAACCTTCACTATGGGAATGCGTGAACATCAGAGTTTCTTGGTTTCTCGGTCCATGATCTCGACTGGCTTTTCCACGAAGTGTAATGTTTCGTCCACTTGTAGATCCTCAAGAGGTACATGTAAATTCTGCTCGGCTAGACACTTTTTGAGGTTCGAAACATGGAAAGTCAAATGAACGTTGCTGAGTTCCTCTGGTAATTCGAGTCTGTAGGCCACCTTACCAATTCTTTCCTGAATCTTGAAGGGTCCAACATATCGAGGCACGAGCTTTCCTTTCTTTTCGAATCGGATCACCCCCTTCCAAGGTGAAACCTTTAGGAGTACGTGATCGCCAACGTCAAATTCAAGGGGCTTGCGGCGTCTATCAGCGTAACTCTTTTGACGACTCCGAACTTTCAGGAGATTGTCTCGTATCTGGAGGATCTTGTCAGTCGTTTCTTGCAATAACTCAGGACCGGTAATTTGCGCATCTCCGATCTCGTGCCATACAATAGGCGATCGACATTTTCTTCCATATAATGCCTCAAATGGTGCCATTTGAATGCTAGAATGATAACTGTTATTGTATGAGAATTCGACTAAAGGTAAATGCGAATCCCAATTACCACCAAAATCTATCACACACGAGCGAAGCATGTCTTTTAAGGTGCGAATCGTGCGTTCAGTCTGACCGTCAGTTTGGGGATGGAAGGCGATAGTTAGATTAAGAGTAGTACCAAGAGCAGATTGAAACGTTTCCCAAAGACGCGAGGTAAACCGACCATCGTAGTCAGAGATGATATCACGAGGCGTCCCGTGTCGACATATAACTTCGTCGGTGTAGATCCGTGCTAATCGTTCTACCTTAAATTCTTCTCGTATCGGCAGAAAGTGAGCAGATTTTGTAAGACGATCAACGATAACCCAGATGCTATCGTGACCTGATGGCATGCGGGGAAGTTTCATTATGAAGTCCATAGCTATACTCTACCATTTCCACATAGGGATCTCGGGTTATACGAGTAAGCCAGAGGGTCTTTGTTGCTCAGCCTTGACTTTCGAACAAGTCAGGCACTTCGAAACATAGATAGCGATATCCTTCTTCATTCCAGGCCACCAATACCACAGATGGAGGTTATGGTACATCTTGTCGGCACTGGGATGAATGGAATATCGAGACTTGTGAGCTTCAGTCAGCAATATCTCCTGAAGGTTATTGCGACTTGGAATCCAGTTGCGATCGAGATAGTAATAGATATCGTTCGATTTGGTGACAAATTGAGTTTCAGCAGCACACTTCTTCATTTCCTCTCGCAAGGTGTTCTCAATGAAATAGGCATGCTGAGCGTCACGAATTAAGGCTTTGAGGTCGTGCTGGGCATGAGTATTACAAACGCTATGCAAATAGCTTCTTCGACTTAGGGCGTCGGCTACGACATTTGCTTTGCCAGGATGGTAGCGGATCTCACAGACATACTCGTTAAGAAGTTCAACCCGTCGGCGTTGGCGCATATCCAGTTTCTTTTGGTCCAAGATGTGTTGCAGGCTCTTATGGTCGGTGAAGACCGTACACTTGGTACCATAAAGGTAGTGTCACCAAATCTTTAACGCAAAAATAATTGCACCAAGCTCGAGATCGTGGGTTGTATAGTTCTTCTCGTGGATCTTGAGCTGACGAGAGGCGTATGCGATAACCTTGTCCCGTTGCATGAGCACACAACCGAGATCGAGGTTATATGCATCGCAATAGACTACGAAGTCATCATTTTCGTCAGGTAAAGCGAGGATAGGATCATTGCAGAGCATATGCTTTAGGGTCTGAAAGGCTTGCTCTTGTTCAGTTCCCCAAACAACAGACTTGTCTTTATGCGTGAGAGAGGTAAGCGGCACAGCAATTTTAGAGAAATCCGCGATGAACCGGCGGTAGTAACCGACCAATCCGAGGAACGAACGAACTTCGGACGGGGATTTTGGTGTAACACAACTCTTAACAGCTTCAATCTTCGCGGGGTCGACGTGAATACCTTGACTATTGACGATGTGACCGAGGAATTGAACCTCCTCAAGCCAAAATTCACACTTGGAGAACTTGGCAAAGAGTCGATTCCCTTGGAGTAATTCGAGAACCAAACGTAGATGCTGCACGTGTTCGGCTTTCGATTTCGAATAGATAAGGATATCATCGATAAACACGATGACGAAGCGGTTGAGACAGGGCTAACACACGCGATTCACCAGATCCATGAAAACCACGGGTGCCAACGTTAGTCCAAAGGGCATAACGACAAACTCGTAGTGGCCGTAACGGGTTTCGAAAGAGGTTTTGGGTATATCTTCCTCCTGGATTCGTAACTGGTGATAGCCTGAGCGTAAATCAATCCTGGAAAAACACGTAGCGCCTTGTAATTGATCAAACAAATCGTCAATTCGGGGCAGGGGATAGCGATTCTTGATAATGAGCTTATTCAGTTCCCTATAGTCGATGCACATCCGGAACGATTCGTCCTTCTTTTTGACGAAAAGTACGGGTGCACCCCAAGGAGAGGTGCTAGGGCGAATGAAGCCTTTATCAAGCAATTCCTGAAGTTGACTCGAAAGTTCACGCATTTCAAACGGAGCGAGACCATAGGGAGATTTAGGAACAGGGTTAGCTCCAGGAATAAGGTCGATTCGGAAATCAATATCACGACTCGGGGGTAGACCAGGTAAATCGTCAAGAAAGACAGCAGGAAAATCACGAACCACAGGCACCTTATCCATTGCCTTCTTTTCCTTTTCCCCCGCTACTACGATGTACGCCAAGAAAGCTTTGTATTCCTTTCGGAGATACTTGCTCGATTGTATGCACGACATGAGTTTGAGATCCTTTGATGAGATCGCCATAGACACAGAGTTGATCACCATTCGCGAGAGAGAAACGAATCATTTTATCAAAGCAAACGACTTCAGCATGATTTTCACGAATAAAATCCATGCCTACTATGATATCAAAACTACCAAGCTGCATTGGATTGAGATCGATAGGGAAGACGTGATTGTTGAGCTCAAGAGTACAATCACGTATAACAGAACTAACAGTGACGGTTCTTCCAGTGGCAACTTCTACGTTGAACGTCATAGAGAGATTAACGCGTTTACATTTTAGGAGCTTTTCAAATTCTAACGATACAAAACAATTATCGGCTCCAGTATCAAATAAACACGAAGCATATATACCATTGACAAGATACGTACCATTAACCACATTTTTGTCATTTTGCGCCTGGCGGACATTGATGTTGAACGTTCATCCGCGGGCTACTGGCTGTTGTTGCTGTTGCTGCTGCTACTGAGGCTACTGCTGTTGATGTTACTGCTGTGCTGATTGCTGTTGTGGCTCTTGCTTCACCACTCTGTTCGGGCAGGCATTTGCAAACTTGTTAGGATCACCACATGCGAAACAGGCTCTTGCGTGAGCAGGGGGAGCAGGAGCTGCTTGTTGACCCTGTGGAGCGGGAAGAGGAGCTGGCAGTGCAGGAGCTTGAACTTGAGCTTGAGCTTGACAGGGACCAGTACGGCAGTTGGCAGTAAAGTGGTCATAAAGGTTGCAGTGAACACAAAATCGACAAGCGATCCCAACAAGATGATGATAAGTACAAGTAGGGCATAGCGGGTGCGGACCGGTATAAGCACGCTTAGCCGGCGGTGCATTGGTCACTGGTGCCGCTACTTGGCGGTTCTGGTTGTGGGGTTGAGTAGGGACAGCATTAAGAGGAGCGACGGTGACTGCGCAGTTCTTGTTGTTGTTGTTGTTGTTCTTGTGCTTACGGCGTGAAGACTTGGAAGCTTGCGGTGCGGTGTGTTCAGAAGCAATGGTAGCGGTGACTTGGTGGAGGCTTTTGGTGGTGTTCTTGAAGTAACCAGCCCTAACTCACTTTTCATTGATTTCTACAGCGAGTAGATAAGTCTCCTCGATGGTGGTTGTCTGGGCGGCTTGCACGAAATCAGCAACACAATCCGGTAAAGCATGGATATATTTCTTGATGGTGATGTCAGGAGTTGAGACTTGGCTGGGACAAATGATACTTAGCTGCTTAAAGTGAGCAGTTAGGCCAGCATTGTTGCCACCCTCTTGCTTGATGTTCCAAAACTCGTCCTCCAGCTTCTAGAGCTCATGCGGAGGGCAGAATTCTTTCATCATGATTTCCTTCAATTCCTCCCAAGTAAGCCCATAGGCTGCGTCGTTCCCTCACATGTTCCTTTCGGCGGTCCACCAATCCAGAGCCTTGGACTGGAAAACGCCAGTTGCGTTGACAGTGCGGAGGTTAACGAGAAAACCGCTTTGGCGCAGAGTGACTTCAGTCGAATCGAACCATTGAAACATGGCAGTAGGCCCGTCTTCACTAGTGAAGTCTTTGGGGCCGCAGGCCTTAAACTGCTTGAAGCTAAAAGTAGACTTAGGCGAGTCGGTCCTAGATTCCTCAGAGGACTTGCTACCAATCTCGATGATTTCGCTGACGATTTGCGGAATGACCTTGGCCATTTCCTTGGCGACTAGCGAGGCGATGCGTTTGTCAGTGTGGTTGCGGCGGGAAGCGTGAGCAGTGTGAGATCCAAATGACGACATTGTCTACAACAGACATCGTCATAGGATTCAGACGAGATCTCGATTAAATCTAGTATAGTCTTGCGTATCACCACGAGCTACCTTATATAAAGCACAGGAACACGTCTACACATAGGCACATAATCACGTAGGCACATTCTCACACCCCCAAAATACCACATGAGGTGTCCCCGCTAGGCGTGTGACGTACCAGGATCTAGCCACCAATCACATTGAACTAACATCAAGTTATAAAACAAAGTTTCCATTTATGATGATAAAACATTCATAAACATAATCCAAGTTTAACATGTTCAGCGGATGCAAATAATAAAACATTGTTTAAGCGTTTCAAAACCAAGTGTATGTGAAATCAATAAACAAGCCATGCTTATCCAACTTACACGACCCATGACCACTCCAGCAAATCCAGATAGCAAGTTCCTTGTCCATAGTACCTAACAACCTGCGAGCATGCAACAAGTGTATCAGACAACGCTGGTGAGTTCATAGTTTACGAAAACGATAGTTACCAAGTGCTTAGTTCAGTTCATTGATTATAATGTTGATAATAACTCGAGTACCGTACAAGATAGCTCCAGATTATTTTTGCCCTTCCCCAATGCCCCTATCTAAGCATTGGTCATGACTGGGTCATTAGTTCACACCCGTCCTCTCAGGTACGGGGTGAGGGTGCTAAACCTAAATAGCGCATCAACTAATACCCCGTTACCTCTCAGGTAACAAACAAGACGGGACTTAATGGTGATAGGAATTGAGTGTATTATCCAACATTCCAGTTTTTACCCAAATGACTTATTCCTCTCAGGAATACCCAATGATTGTCCCACCCAACGGGACGCATGCTCAAGAGGAATGAACTCACCTTTGATTTGCTCGGTATGTTAAGTTACCCGTCCAAGTTGGTCAACCCAAACCCTACCATGGTTACCAATCAACGTCAGTTTCACAATCAATCAAGTTACTTACACAGTTTGCATCTCTCACAAGATCACCTTATATTGCATACTAAGTACTCAGTTATCATAATAACATATAACAGGTGGATTGACTACCCACACGAGTCAAGTCGAGACCCACATATCTAGTTAACATTACAATCATGCCAAAAATAGATTATCACAAACACACGTGTCCAATAACATAAACACCCTCACTGTTTCCCTGTCCCAAACAGTTTCCTGAACGACGAAGAATCCATTTTGGCGAAAGTTGATTCTTCGTCGAGTATGAATACGACGAAGAGTCCAGATGGTTCGTCTAATACAAGTAAACGAAGGACTAATCTTCGTTGTGTATATGTACGGCAAAGATTCATGAGAGTTCGTCGAGCACCACTCGACGAAGAACCCATTCTTCCTCGAGTTATATTCTTCGCCGGGAATCCTCCGCCGCCGCCCTCAACAGCGGTTACATTTCACTCAATTTCATAACCACAGTTAACAATTTTACTGGCATGATTATTGGATCAATCAACAGTTATTCTAGGACGTTCTTTCAACCCTAATCGTTGTTTATCATCGGAACTAATAACCCCACAATATTAACACCGAATTTCATACCCTTGTTATTGATTAATAACAGTAAAAAACACTAATAGATCAACCTAAATTTGTTTGTTTTCAACAGATATTATTGCTCGTGGTATGAATCAGGTTAATCTACAACTCTAGACCAACATGGTTTAAATCATTGTTGCATACATATTAACCAATTACACGTAGTCGAACACAATCAAACAAATAACTACAGTCGTAATCATACTCACCGAGAGATGATCGATGCTAGGTACAAGAAATACGCTTCGAGATTCCCCAAACTGCCGTCGCACGGAGGATAGGAAGAGAGAACTTTAGGGTTTTGTATTTACGTCTATAGATTATGAGGGGTTATACACTTAAACTAATAGTCCGGCCCACTCTGGGCCACGAACTAATCTGGGCCGAAGTCTCAGTTCAGCGAAGTATCATCCGGCGAAGGATCAACCTTCGTCGAAGGTTGATTGGGACGAAGACTCAATCTTCGTCGACTTAGGTTTGGGCAAAGTTTGGGCGAAGAACCCTAACCTTCGTCGACAAGGGTTTTCATTCCACATCAAACAATAATCAACACACATATAACAACCAAGCATTACACATAAAACATTAATCATTCAGATAAACTGCATGCGACACCACGTAAAACAAATTGTAAAACAGGATTGAGAACCAAGTGATGCGTATAGGAAAGACCTTGAAATCTCGGGTTGTCACACACATAATCCACATAAGCACATAAGCACAAAGAGCACAAAAGCACATATTCAACTATATTTTGCACATATTCACCTACATATATTGCACGTATTCACCTATTATTCAAGGTCGCGAAGCGTGTTCGAGAGTAGCGAGAGCGAGTAACATAGCATGTAGCGTAGAGTCTGCGATTTGTTAGCGTGTTGAGGTAAATGTGCAGTGCGTGTTGTGCATGTTTATCAAGCGAACAGCGGAAAAGCGTATAAATCTCCAAAATCAAAACACATAAACATATAAAACCACATAAAACACATAAAATCAGCGAGATCGTCCCGCAATCGTTGAAAATAGATTGTCTTGGGTGTTAGACATCGACTACCCAAAGTGTTTCGACTATTCTCAAGGACTTCGAATACAGGCTTTGGCCTAATAGACTGTGCTCTCTCACCGGCAGACGGTGAATGGCACGCATCCTTTTGGTTACTACGTGAACTGAGTCGTTGGAATCCATCGAGACTTTGGTGAGAGTTTTGTAAAACCAAAATAGAGAGCAGAACAGGTCATTAAGATTCGGGTTTCACCCCTAACTTAACGACTTTATTCCTGTTTGTGTGATAGAATCATGAGATAGAGAGAGAGAATCTTGGCGAAGTATGGATTTCACTCTTGGTTCAACGCAAATTCTCGTGTTTATAGTAAAATTGTGCGTCGAACGAGCGATCTAGTCGAGAGTTTGATGGTTTTCACACCTAATCTTGATCCAATCACTCATTTGTTTTCGAAAATCGTGTGTGCCGTGTCCGCCTTAGGAAAGGCGTTAGTGCGTTTCCAGTCTTAGGAAAGACCGGCTTTGTGCGAAGCTGTAGTATGCGGTGTTCACGCAAGGATGAGTTCGAGAGAAATAACAGAAATAGGCTTGTGCAGAACCCCTACCGGGTTGCACAAGGCGGTCTGTTGGTACTTAGACTATAGACTAGGTCATTTCTATGACATCGACCCAGACTAGGTCGAGTCTTGCCTAATTCCCTATAGTTATGGCTCTGATACCAATCTGTCACACCCCAACCGATGGCGGAAACATCGGGGTGAGGCACTGAGCGAAACAGATTGTCCAGGAGAATCCATAACAACTAAAATTACCAAATATTTAAGGTCATGTCCCATACCATAACATATCAAGTAAAACAGTTGTTACAGACATAGTTTTCAAAGACAGTAACATTGTTCCGACAACTTATAAATTTATTCAGTTTGTTTCTAGACTCCCCTAGCTTGGTTCCACGGAAGCAAGACACAGCATAGCATCCTAAACACCTATCACATACGTTAAAATAGGTCAATACATATGGTGTAAAGGTGAGCATACAAGTTTAATAGTATAATAGCAGCGAAAGCGATTACGCATAACCAGCATGTAACACGTAGAAATGTGAAGCATGTGAGCTATTGACAATGAAATATGCACAGACATGACTGCGAGTTGTAGAATGCGCAACACATATCACCACTGTGACACGTGAAGAAATACCCTTAACAACCCCTGTCCATGATAGGTGCTGAGTCTAAACTATAGTACTATCGTTGCTAAGGTGTCAGGAAACAATCACTGTGTAAACATAACATATAAGCATTCATCGAATAACACGTATAACATGCAGAGCGGTTAGCGTATAAAAGTGTTTGCGTTGTGTGTAGATGTGATTTGATATAAGTAACGTATGTAACACCCAAAAGTGCGTTAAGCAAAAGGGATCGAGTATACACACAGATCATGTTTAGTAAATAAACACAGTCTTGGATTGAAGGGAGCGCTTGAGAAAGTTAGCCTGATCACAGTACGACAGTATATAAGCGTTGAACAGCGTGTAAAACAGTGCGTCGAGTGGAACGAGTGACGAACAGTGATTTGATCGGATGACATTTGGACGGATGACTATTCGGTCGGACTGCCGTTCGATGGAATGAATGTGCTTATGAAATGTTTGAACTTTGAAGTTTTCGTTGTAGCATTTTGAAAAGTGAGAAACATCATTATATGTCCAGCTATCCGGTCGGATGGTCATCCGGACGGATGGCCGTTCGATCGGATGGTGATTCGTTTGAGTGGAAGGTTACAAAGAACTAAGTCTCCTGTCCGGATAGTCATTCGATCGGATGGTCGTCCGATTGGATGACTATTCGTTTGGAAGCTGATATTCTTCGAAGTTTTGTAAAATAGTTTAAGTATTGAAAACCACAAGTCACCCGGTCAAATAGTCGTTCGATCGGATGGTGGTCCGATCGGACGGTTATCCGTTCGAGTAACCTGTTTCGTTGGAAAAGAACTTGTAAAAGTTGTAAAGTTGACGATTTTGACAGAGACGTTATGACGGCGTGTTAAACAACGGAAACCATATCAGGTCCAACTCATCTGGTCGGACGGGAATCACCCCGTTCGATCCGAACCAGCTGTTCATGACGGTGTTTCATGTTCAACCCGTGAATTGGTTGTCTCTCCGACAGTGATCCGTTCTCAAACCGACACTTCCCTAGAGAACGAATAGATGGCCCGAACGAGCTCAGATTCTATCGGTTTTGAGTGAAAAGTTGAGAATGTTGAGGAGAAGTGGAAATCAGTTGGAAAATGTTTAGATTTAGGTGAAATCAGTGTTTAAACATTGTAGAAATCCTTCAGATCCGAACCGTTCTTGGTGGAATGAGGTCACACTTCAAGGTTCATAAGAACTCCATGATGACATCATCCTAGGACAGCCCGAATTAGAAGATTTCATGGTGGAATTGTGAGATTTGATGGTTAAGATGATGAGAAAGTGTGTACAGATGATAGAAGTACAAGATTTGGAGTGAAAACTTACAAGAATCGCGAGGAATCGAGAGAAAAGTGGCTGAGAATGCGCTGGGTCGGATGGAGCTGTCATATCAATGAACAATTGATATGACAGGTGAGGTATTTATAGGTGAAGAGGAGAATTCCATGAAATCCATGCGGAAATAGGGTTCATGTCTAAACTACGCCATGTCCAATTAGTGTCCCTGATAGGATACTGTAACGATGAGGGAGAGATGATACTGGTTTATGATTATGTGGCTAACGGGACTCTACGGGACCATCTGTACAACACAAACAAGCCTCCTCTGCCATGGAAAATACGTCTCGAGATTTGCATCGGTGCAGCAAAAGGGCTGAATTATCTCCACACGTGTTCAAAACGTTTAATAATTCATCGGGATGTCAAGTCCACAAATATCTTACTGGATGAAAAGTGGGTTGCTAAGGTATCTGATTTTGGTCTGTCAAAGCTAGGCCCTAGAGACCAGCACGTTAGCACGGTGGTGAAGGGTAGTTTCGGGTATTTGGATCCCCAATATTACCGAAGCCGACAACTCACGGTGAAATCTGATGTGTACTCATTTGGAGTTGTTTTGCTTGAAGTGTTGTGTGCAAGACCTGTTATTAATCCCAAGCTGCCCAGAGAAGAAGTGAATTTGGCAGAGTGGGGAAAATCTTGTTACCAGAAGGGGACCCTCGACGAAATAATGGATCCAAATGTTAGCCGTGCGATTGCACCAGAGTGTTTAAAGAAGTTTGGAGAGGTGGCAGTTAGTTGCTTGAAAGATGAAAGAAATGAAAGGCCATCAATGGAAGAAGTAGTTTGGGGACTAGTGTTTGCATTGGAGCTACAAAAAAGCTGCTGATAAGGCGGTTGGTGAAGCCGTGTCTGAAAACAAAGAACTTCTCTTTCCGACGCAAGGATATACAACAACAGACGATGATGTGTTCATAGGATCAAGCACGATAAGAAATGGCATGTCATCGTTTAGTAACACCAAAGAAGAGTTCAAGTCAGAAACAGTTTTCTCTGAGATTCAGAAGCCCGCTGGAAGATGATGTGGAAGCTGGGATTTAAGAGCCAAATCAACAAGTCTTTATCATATAAATTTTAATTTTGAGTATTTGATGATTAATTTTAGAAGAATAGTATGTAATTTGCATTAATCGTTTCCTTTACATATTGATGTATAATAGCATCATGTAATGAATTGACTTCATACAATCTGTAACGAAGTCAACAAGTCAAAGTTGGTATGATAAAGATGAATTATTTAAGTGATAAAGGTATAAACATCAAGATAAAGATAAAGTGATAAAGCTAGTTAAAATCGTGTGTGAAAGTAAAGTTGCATATATAAAGGTATTTGCAGATAAGAGTTTGAATGATTTGGCTTTTAAACCATTATAATTAAGTGAATCTGTTATTATCCATCGTGATTCACGACCAACACTTAGGGCATGTGTTATGGGTGCGGGATAGTGGCCAACTATTGATTAATCCTTTTGCTCTATTGGCTAGTAGAAAATGATTAATCCTTTTGCTCTATTGGCTAGTAGAAAATTTTAGAAGACTTTTCATGTCAATCAACCTATCCTTTTAGTTTTAACTTATAACGGTACACGGAGTGGGGGCGGTAAACCCACTCGGTACCGACCCCCCCTCCACTGCCAACCAACTTTACCGATCAAGTTTAACGAAATGGAGGGTGTTTTCGGTGACTGCTTACCGATTCGGTGAAGGGAGGGAAAGGGGGGAGAGAGAGGGTGTGTGGTGGGGTCCATTTCTTATCAACCAATCACACATTTTTTTAAATAGTTTACCTAAACCCCATTATGTAAACCACCGCCAACGTTTTTTAGTATTAGGTAAACAATTGACGTGGCACTGTTTAATTGGGCGACTTGGGAGTTTACCTATTCCAAGTGTTTAACCACTCCCTTCACCCTAAGTTTTAGCAACCACTATGATTTATACCAAAAAAGCTACTGATATTTCCGAGACCCACAAGGAAAGCTATCAAGCATTATGCCACTGTTCACATTCACTTTGCCACTCTTTTCTTTGCTCCTCCACTTCTCCACCACCACCACCACTACTAAACCACCATACAACGCCACTGATTATTACCTCTTTGACTGTGGTTCCTCCTCCACCACCACCAATTCGGACCGGATATGGGAGAGTGATGAACGTTCCACTGTTGTACCCTCTACCATCCCTACCACCTCATACTCATCCCCCTTCGCCGAGAACCTTCAATCCCCGAAACGCCTTACGCCACTGCCCGACTAAGTAGGTCCACAGCCTCTGGCGCCAGAAAACCAAAAGTATCAAAAGCATTTGGGATAAACACGTGTTGGTTGTCAAAGCACGCTTTCTCGTGTTTGGTCACTTTACCCGAAGCAACCTTTAAAGCAGCCTAACCCACCGTGAAAGCACTACCCCTAAGCCCACAACCGGGGAAACCCTTGTTAGATCCACACAGGCATGTTTTCATCCTACCCATCCAAAGACCAGAATGTCGGCTAGTCGAAGGGTAGATCTCCCTTCCAACGGGTAAGTTAAGAAATTAACTGGTGTCTCTTTCATAACAGAAATACCAGCGTGCCTGAATATGTCAAAAAAGGACATCCCTAACCAAATCATGTCGGTATTTTAACTTCGGGAGCTCTCCACAATGAACTGCATGCTCCGCAAAAAAATCTAAACACGCCTTATGACAAACAGGGCATACTTCATCAAATGGGAATAAAGGAATCATGAGTCGATACTTAAGGATAGTACGATACTCCACCAACGACATATGCTGGCCTAACCCATATATAGGTATAGCAAGAAAAAAACGCATACTAAAAAACGTGTGGGATTGATACTAGTACCAGGCTTTGGTACTTCAACATTTTGGTACCACTTTGGAGTTTTTCTTGTTTTACCTAAAAAATGAAAAATGTCTCAAAAGTGTATCAAACGTGCACATTCGTAATCATAAACCTAGAATACCAAAAACATTCAAAATGTCCCAAAAAATGTGTCAAATACATTGGTAATCATGTGTCGAACTGCACATTCCTTACCGGCCTTTTATCTTTCAATCAGATTACTAAGCGAACTAATTGTTATGTTACCTATTATCCTACTCTTTGTACCTTTAATGAACTAGGTACTAACCGAGTAATTGGTACCGGCCTCAAATCAGGAGGTCTCTATCGAATGTCCTCATTGTCGCATCCCAAAGCAAACATCTGTAAGTCTAGTATCTTTGAAACTCATTTTCGTTTAGGTCATCCCTCAATAGCCGTCCTAAGGCAAATGAGACCTGGCATCTCTATTCCCGGTAACTTCCATTGTGAGTCATGTCAGCTCAGTAAACATACTCGACGTCCTTATCCCCCAAAAGTGTCAAGCCGAACCATTCCCATATTTGAACATGTGCAATCTGTTGGGATTGAACCCTACCAGAGGAACAGTTGATTAAAGCCAAAACCGGATCAGAGCAGTGGAACCAGAATAAGCAGTTGTTTGCATCAGCCTTTCCCCTTGAATGTGGCTCAAACAACTGTTGATCTCTAAGTACTGATTTACATATCCACTGCTGGGTACAACAACTGATAGAGGCCAAAGAACTGCTGAAAGCAAAGTGCTGCTCATTAATCAACTGTTTTAAGTCAAGCACTAATGAAGACCAAAGCCCTGCTTGGAATGAAGCAGTGGAATGAAAGAACAGTTGTTTGCTTTGTTTATTGTAATGTTGTCAGTGGTTAGCTAGCAGTAGTTTGTATAGATCAGTTGTTTAGAGTTTGTTAGTTGTTAAACGTCACTTTCATGGTGACGTCAGCAAAGATGCTTCAGTGGTTTGCTTGTGCACTATAAATAGAACAGTACTCTGTACTGTTCCATTGGCTCATTCCATCCTTCGTCATTCCTACACAAGCAAATCTATTGAGCTCGAGCTGAGGGGGAGACTTTTGCTTACATGCAATTGTAATCAGTGATTGAAATAAATTTAATCATTCGATTCATTGTCATACATGTTTGCTTATAATTGTTCTCTTGTTTGATTGTGTGTGAAAGTTATTTCATCTTATTCCGCTGCAACTTAATTCCATTTCATTACCATTTTGTTTAACAAAACACAATCAATCCAAACTCAGATCCTAACAATTGGTATCAGAGCATAGGACAGTCAAATTCGATCTAACAATCAATTTGACATAAAAGTTCAGCTCGTAATCGTTGATACTTTGAATTGTTTTCTTGTTTCGTTGAAAAACAGAGTAAGGTTTAATCATGTTAAAAGTTGATTAATCAGTATCTGTAAAACAACCAGGATGACGTCACAATCACAAGATGTTAACAATAGCATCGGTTCACTCTTCAAACCACCCATGCTGAAACGTAATGAGTACAACATCTGGCAGAGAATGATGGGACACATCCTTGCTCAACAGAATACCAGATGTTGGAAGTCGGTTATCTTTGGACCACATGTTCTACTGGTGCCAAGTGCTGAGGATCCAAAGGCTATGCTTCCTAAGAAAATAGAGAACTATACTGAACAGGATTTTCAGAAAATTGAACAGGATGCAAGGCATTTAGCATCGTTGCATCCGCACTACCAAATGAGATTTATGCTGGGCTGTTACCTTGTAACAGTGCCAAGGAATTGTGGGATGCATTGAAGGAACAATTCGGGGGAACTGAAGAAGTGATTGAAAACAACATGGAAATTTTAAACCAACAATATGAAACGTTTTGTCACATTAAGGGTGAATCATTAACTCAGCAGTTTGAGCTATTTAATGTTGAATTTACCAAATCAGCACAAAATAGCAGATTCCTTAGATCACTACCTGAAAAATGGGATACAATTACTTTTGTGACCAGAAACTCTGCTGAGTTCAAAGAACTGACCCTGACCCAACTTCATGGTAGACTCCTAACCTTTGAAAGGGAGTTAAACCAGAAAAAGAGGTTTCAAGAGTCTGGTAAAGTTGCAGATGACTACTCATTTGGCAACACAGCTCTCTTTTGGGTCAAGAAGAGTCTGGCAGCAGTGAGAATCAGAGTTATGATCACTTTATTAACATAACTGCTGGTGGAAATTTCAACTCTGATCCTCACTCGTCCAACTTTGCTTTCACAACAAATGGAGAGAACCAGAACTCTGATAATTTGTGCTTTGAACTCAATGACTTACAACACTTTGATCCAACTGATCTTGAAGAAATGGATATTTTGCATCAATTGGCTTTGCTTAGTGTGAGAACAAGCAAATTCTATAAAAGGACAGGGAGAAAATTTCCAGGGTTACATGGGAATTTAAAGGTGGGGTTGGATAAGTCAAAAATCAAGTGCTATAAGTGCAATAGGCTAGGTCATTTTGCTAGGGAATGTAGGAGTCAAACCACTGGTCCAATTATTACTCATCCCAGCTCAAACCCTAGACCACAAAACCAAAGCACTGTGCACTATGCCCAATATACCCCTGCAGCCCATGTAAACACTGCTCATTATGCACACCCTGCAACCCCTGTTCCTGTGCATTATGTCCAAACCACTGTGCCCCAAATACAGTATGTCCAAGCCCCTACTCCTCAGGTTCAGTTGCAACAAGTTGCACCTCAACAAGCTGCACCAGCAGTAGTTCAACCAGAACAGCAAAGTTTCTTCACACAAGGCTTTGTTGATTGGAGCAGCTTACCTGATGAATTAGGAGATGAAAATTTTGCTCCATATGCTAATGATGTTGTTACTAGTGATGAATTTTGCTTTGCAGCAATAGAGACAAAATCAGAAGGGCTGGATGCTGAAGAGGGACATTCAAGTGCTGAAACAGTGGACAAAGTTGCTGAAAAAGTGGTTACTGCTATTGCTGAGGAAATACTGTTGAATGAGAGTTCAGAACCCCTGTTGGAACCAATGATCAGTCCCTGGTCTGAAGAAGAAGAAGAAAAGAAGCATGGTGAGGAAGAAGAGAAGATAGCTGATGAGAAGGAGACTGAATGTGATTGTGCAATGATGGCTGCTAGCAAGGTATCACCTCAAGTCCTTCAAAACTTGTGTTCAGACAAATGCATAATTGCATTTGCTAACATTAAAGAGGTGAATGAAAACCTTGTTGATAGATTGTTAACCTCTGAAGTTCAATTTGAGAAAACTTTAAAAGATTTGAAAAACAAATTGGCTGAAAAAGATGGTGAAATCTGCAGTCTCAAACAAGAGCATAGCATAGTCAAGGACCAACTCCAAACTATGATAGAAAAATATCAAGTTTTCAAAAAGGAGTTGGAAGCCACCCAAATCACATGTGAAAAATGGGTGGAATCCTGCAAAGGCTATGAGGTTATGCTTGAAAAAACAGATTAAAAGCAATGTGAAATTTGGTGTTGGGTATAGAAAACATGATGATGAAAACACTGCTTTTGAAAAATCTGTTCAAACCACTGATGAAACCATTGAATTCATTCCCACAAACAAGGATGGCCAAGAAGTGAAAATCACTGATAAACTTGGTAACAAGATCACACTTGAGAGACCAGTGGGATCCTCTACTTTTGAGGAACTTGAGAAATATCAATTTAAACCTACTTGGTCTGATGAGTGTGACATCCTTGAGAATTTTAAACCAATGGACTTCACAACCACTGATGGTGTCAAGGCTCCCAAAGCAAAGGTGATTCTTCTTAAGGATATCCCAGCAGTAGTTCAAAACTCTGTTGCTAAGGAGTCTGCAAAGAAGAAGAGGAAAGAAAAGATTAAAAACCTGTTTTGTGATTTCTATGAAAAGTAAAATCATTTGACCAAAGATTGTTTTCACTTGAAAGTTTATGACATCAACAAAACAAGTACTATTACACCATCTGAGAGCTGCACCATCTGTGGTAAATCCAACCATTCCACTCAAAAGTGTGTGTACTTAAAATCTTTTGAGGTCAAAAAGGAAGAGTACCTTGCTAAAACACCTTTGAGTTCATCAAGTTCATCAAATCCATCTGTCAAGTTCACCAAAAATCAACCACTGTTTGTGCCAGTCCAAACAACTGTTACCAAACAGCTGAACCTAACCTCTGTTAAAAGAGATGTTTAGGTAACTGATGCACTCCCTGCTAACCAATACCGAAGAGGTAAAGGTCAACCACTCTACCCTAGGGTCCCACATGTTTATGAGGCTTACAAAAAGCCTTCTAAACCAAGAGTGAACAGGAGTCCCTTTGGGTACCAACAGTTGATAGGGCAAGACCCTCAGCAGTGGTTAGAGAAAAATGCTTCAAAAGTTGACCAAACCCCTGAGCTAACCACTGTCCATCCACCTGAACTTGACACAGACAATGTTGAGACCCCATCCAAAGTCATTTTGGCTTTGGAGACCCTCCTGAACTAATTATTTACTTGATGTGCAGGGAGCTTCTACATGCTTAGATAGTTTGTGGTATATAGATAGTGGAGGCTCCAGGCACATGACAGGATGTAGAGCCCTTCTCAAGGAATTCAAAACACATGGAGGGGGTGATATATCTTTTGGTAATAATAGTAAAGGGAAGGTGTTGGGTTCTGGTACTGTACAGTCTGGGAATGTTAAGTTTGAAAATGTCAATCTAATAGACAATCTAAAATTCAACCTTCTTAGTGTGTCTCAAACGAGTGACAAAGGGTTTGGGTCATTCTTCACAAAAGATTGTTGTAGGATTGTTGGACCAGAAATGGTTAAAAAGATTGAAGAAATAATAAAAAATGGAAAAACAAAACTTGTTGCTCAAAGAAGTGGCAATGTTTATGTTGTTGATATGTCAAAAGAGAGCCCCAGAACTGATGCATGTCTGTTCTCAACTGCCTCTAACAAAGAGACAGAACTTTGGCACAGAAGATTGGGGCACACAAATCTCAAGACAATCACTGAAATTTCAAAAAATGGCCTTGTAAGAGGTTTACCACAAAAACTGTTTTCATGTTCTGAGCATTGTGGTTCCTGCCTAAAAGGTAAACAACATAAAAGCTCCTTTAAGTCCATTGAAGAGTCCAAAACAACCCAGTGTTTGCAAATGCTGCACATGGATTTGTTTGGCCCAGTTCACATCATGAGTCTCAAAAAGAAGAAATATTGTTTGGTTATTGTTGATGACTTCTCTAGGTTTACATGGACTTACTTCTTACACTCCAAAGATGAGACTGCAGGCATTTTGCAAAACTTTGTTACACAGGTTGAAAAGCAATTTGACCTTTCAGTAAAAGTCTTCAGGAGTGACAATGGCACAGAATTCAAAAATAAGGAGTTGGATGCCTTCTGTGTGAAGAAAGGGATTGTAAGGCAGTACAGCATGCCAAGGACACCAGAGCAAAATGGGGTAGTTGAAAGAAAGAATAGGACACTGATTGAAGCAGCCAGGACCATGCTTGCTGATTCAGGTTTGCCCTTGACTTTCTGGGCAGAGGCAGTAAACATTGCTTGCTATGTTCAGAACAGAGTTTTAATAAACCCCGGGAATAAAAAGACTGCTTATGAAATTCTTTATAAAATCAAACCACTGATCTCATACTTCAAGGTATTTGGCTGCCCATGCTTTATTTTGAACTTAAAAGATTCCATCTCAAAATTTGCAGCCAAAGTAGACAGTGGTTACCATTTGGGATACTCTACCACTGCTAAGGCCTACAAAGTGTTTAACACAAGGACCAAAACAGTGGAAGAGACTTTGAATGTAAAGTTCAATGAAATTTCATCAATGAAAATCCCTGCAAATCCTGCAGAATTATTTGATCTTGATAAATTTACTTTTGAAAATACTGCTGTCAAGACTAACAATGCAGGTCCATCTCAAAATCCTCCACAAGAATATGGATATGAAGTTGTGATCCCACAACAGAAATTCAAATCCTCTATTGGGGCATCAGGTGTTCAAAACAGCTGTCAAAGTCCAACCACTGCTACCTCAACAGTTGTTGACCAAAGTAGCCCTTCATCATCTGCTTCTCCATTTACAACCACTGTTGGCCAAGATCTACCATCAGTGGATAAAAGTCCAACAAGTATCACACCACTTTCACCAATTCCTCCACCTCCATTTCAAACAGATGTTGAGTCCTCAAAGTCCTCAACTGCTGTTAGCTCAGATGATTCACATTTGCAGCCTTCACCAACAAATGCCATCATTCCATACCAAGGAGATTTAATCTTCTTGAGATCTCATCCACCTGACCAAATCATTGGCAACATCAATGAAGGGGTGCTCACAAGAAGCCAATCCCAAAACATTTGTCTTTTTGCTGGTTTTCTGTCACTTCATCAACCTGTCAAGTACCAAGAGGCACTAAAAGACAGCAGTTGGGTAGAAGCCATGCAAGAGGAGCTCCAACAGTTTAAAAGACAACAAGTATGGGAGCTTGTACCACTGCCAGAGGATGCGAGTCCCATAGGCACAAAGTGGGTCTTCAAAAACAAAACTGATAAAAGGGGCATTGTTGTCAAGAATAAAGCCAGGCTAGTGGTTCAAGGTTACAGACAAGAAGAGGGGATTGATTATGATGAAACTTTTTCCCCTGTAGCAAGATTGGAAGCTATAAGACTGTTCCTGGCCTTTGTTGTCAACCACAACATGAAGGTGTTTCAAATGGATATCAAAAGTGCTTTCCTCTATGGTACAATTCAAGAAGAGGTGTATGTTTGTCAACCTCCAGGTTTTGAGGATCCATTTTATCCAGATCATGTCTACAAGCTGAACAAAGCCTTGTATGGACTGAAACAAGCACCTAGAGCCTGGTATGAAACTCTTTCCACTTTTCTACTCTCAAATGGTTTCAAAAGAGGTACCATTGATAAAACACTGTTTCTAAAATGGAGAGGGAAGGATTTAATGATTGTCCAAATTTATGTGGATGACATTATTTTTGGAAGCACATGTAATAAAATGTGTGAAGAGTTTAGGTAACTCGTGACAGCTAAGTTTGAAATGAGTGCAATGGGTGAGCTGCAATGCTTTCTTGGTCTCCAAGTTCAGCAAATGCAAAATGGAACTTTCATTCATCAAAGCAAATATGCTAAAGAACTTTTAAACAAATTTGATATGAATGATTGTAAACCATGCAGCACACCCATGTCAACCAATAAACTAGTCATGTCTGATGAAAAGGATGAGCTGATTGACCAAACCTTATATAGAAGCATGATTGGGTCCTTATTGTACCTAACTGCATCTAGGCCAGACATCATGTTTGCAACATGTGTTTGTGCCAGGAGTCAATCAGCCCCTAGAAAATCCAACCTTATTGCTGTAAAAAGGATATTCAGATACATAAAAGGTGCTCCTACACTTGGTATCTGGTATCCAGCTAATGGGAATATCAAGCTTTCAGGATTTTCAGACAGTGACTTTACTGGATGTAATACCACAAGGAAGTCCACTTCAGGAGGATGCCAGTTTCTAGGCAATTGCTTGGTTTCATGGCAAAGCAAAAAGCAAGCAGCTGTTTCAACATCCACTGCTGAAGCTGAATACATTGCTGCTGCAAGCTGTACAGCCCAACTCCTGTTGCTTCAAAATCAGTTGCTGGATTTTGGTATCACTGCTTTGAAAACACCACTTATGCTGGACAGTCAAGCAGCAGAAAATATCATCAAAAATCCAGTTTCACACTCAACCACCAAGCATATCGACATCAGACATCACTTTGTGAGGGATTGCTATGAAAAAGGTCTGATTTCTTTGCATCATGTTCCAACTCAAGATCAACTGGCAGATGTACTAACAAAAGTATTAGATACAACCACCTTTGAAAGTTTGATCTCGAGGATTGGCATGCTAAACATGGAATAACAGGAAAAATCATGTTTTTCTATGAATAAAAGCATTAAAATGTATTCAAAAAATCAGAAATTCATCCTTAAAAATAGCTAAAAATGAAAGTTTTCATAAATCCTTAAAAGTCTGCCATAACCACTGATTGGTGCAATTATCTGTTTGTTATTTGCTATCCACTACTGAAAGTCAACCTCTGTTTCTTCATCTCCATTGGTAAACACTGTTGTTAAACTTCAGTGCTTTAAAACCACTGACACCAGCTATCCACTTATAGTTAAAGTCACCCACTGTTCTCATTTTCCTTTGTAAACCACTGGTTTTGGTTCATCAGTGGTTTCCATAAACAATTGTCCTCCATTATTCATCTTTTCATCAGAGGTTACTGGTTTTGGTCAGTACTTATCCGTCAGATCTTTGTAACCGCTGCCATGTCAGCACTCACTTTATAAACCCTGACCTAAACCCCAAACAGGGTTTTCACTGTCGAATCGAATTCAAAATTCCTTTCTAAAAACAGTTTTCCCCAAATTTTCTCACAACCTCATATTCTTCATTTCATTTCCTTCAACCCTATTTCAATCATGGTGAAAAAGGCCAGTAAGTCTACACCAAAGGAGCCAGCCAAGATTGAGATTCCGTAGAAATGGTCGCACAATTATATGGGTATATTTGAAAAACCCAGTGACACCAACGTCTTTGATTCCATCATCGACACACTATCATCCACAAAGTACAAAACTTTGCTCACTTGCAATGCAACCGTCTACATAGATACTCAACGAGAGTTTTGGAAGAATGCCACTCTTGAGAAGATGGACAAAAAGGTTGTTGCCATCAATTCCACAATAAAAGGTGTCAAAGTCTCTATCACACCTCAAGCCATCTCTGAAGTTTTTGAGCTCAACGATCTTGAAGGTAAATATTCTTTTCCTAAAACAGAGTACCAGCGAGATTTTATTGAAAGAGGGTATGAAGAGGAAATGAAAAAAGATACTTTACAAAAGGGCAGTTTTCCATCTGCTACAAGGTTTTTATTTCATACCCTTCTTATGTGTGTTTCCAACAAAACCACTGCCTTCAATGAAATCCCATTGAAGATACAATATCTGGGTTATGCTATTTTACAAGGAGAAAATTTTAACTATTCCCAGGTAATCTTCAATGACTTGGTCAAAAATGTTGATAAAAAGGCTTTTCTCTTATTTCCAAGATTTTTGAGTTATTATTTTAATAAAAGGTTTTCAAAAGATAATGCACATGTACTTATACAGGGTGCTCTTTTTCAAATAAACTGTCTAACTGCTGAAACATTCACCAGAATGTTAAAGCCTTCCAAAACACAAGCAGAGGTGCCTTAGCAGACTTTAGCAGCTACCACTGCTCCTCAGGTATCTGCTACTGAGCCCACTGCTCCAGGTGATCATAGCAGCACAACCACTGCTTTGAAACCCACACCTGCTATTACCAAAAAGTCTAAAGGGTAAATTACAGTTTTCGTCCTTTATGTTTTTATCTGATTGCAATGGATGCCCTTTAACTTTAATAATTACAGTCGTAATCCTTTATTTGTAAAACCCATTACACTTTACGTCCTTTAGCACTAACCATGTTAAAATTTTTAGTTAAATCTATTCATATAAGGGCAGTTTAGTCTTTTTTAGTTAATTATTTATTGTATTTAATAACTTATTACAAAAACAAATAAATACCCTCATCTCTCTCTCCCCGCTCTCTCTCTCTCTCTCTCTAAAAACATAGAATTAGGTCCAAAATTCATCACAATCAGATCAATTTCTCCACTAATTGATCACAATCACATCAATTTCTTCACTAATTCCACCATCATTTCCACCAATTTCTTCACTAGTTCAACCTAGACATTAACGACTCTCTTTACTGCTACAATTTATTTGATTATCAGAAAAATCATCACAAAATTCACTATCAGAAAAAGGAAGATAACCAAATACACATTCACTAATCTATCAACATAGATCTAAAATTACCGAATAAAGGTATCACAAGTTAAGAAAACACTTTAAAGTGGGATTGGTACTAGTTTCCTTTTATACCCAAGTCTGCTAGAGACAATAATATTCACACAAAGAAATTATAAATACAAATTAATATATCTACAAATGTCAAAAATGAAGATGCAAAAGAGAAGTGTTGTAACTAACATATTGAGAAAATCACCAAGGGAGAAGGTTTTAGAAGAAGCCCATTTTTTATAATCGACGGTTGACTTTTCAAGTCTGTTAAATCAGTCCAGATCGGCTCCGTAGTTCTTGCAACTTGCAACTCTATTGGTGTTTGCAGTCGCCATTTCAACCACCATGAGCACCACCGTCGCCACCGCCTCCTTCCTCCACCACCGCCCGTTCTCCATCAACGACACCACTACAATCACTGTTGAAACGAACGCCATGTTCACTGGCCACAACTGCGAACCTCCGTCGATACGACTCTGAAATCCGGCCACAACTGTAAACCTCCACCGAGATCCGTCTCTGATCCAAGGGTTTTGTCATCACTGGGTTTCTTGTTACAAAGCTGTAACGATGAGAGAGATGGCGGTGGCTGGATTAGGATGGCGGTGATGCGTGGTGATGCCTGGTGGTATGTGAGGAAGATGAATTCGGGCTTTTATCTCTTTCTCTCTCATTATATATATGGATTTTATTTATATGTTTTTTAACAAATGGGTAAAAAGACATTTATAGCCTCATGTGCAATGCACATGATTAGATTTAACCATAGAAAGTAACCTGGTTAGCGTTAAGGACCTACGATGTAATGAGTTTTACAAATAAAGGATTGCGACTGTAATTATTGAAGTTAAAGGGTATCCATTGTTATCCGATACAAACATAAAGGATGAAAACTGTAATTTACCCAAGTCTAAAAGAAAATCATCCAAAAAGCCCCCCAAACCCATTAAAAAGGCAACTCTGGAAGATGAGATCCCAGAGCAACTGCCAGTGACAACACAAAAGTCACCCATAACCACTGCTGCTACTTCCTCACAGCAGTTGGTAGAAAGATCTCCACATTTGCCTGAAACTCCTCCTGCTTCCTCACAACAGGATCAGGTTGTAAGCACAGGGACCCCACATTATGAAGCTCAGGGTCCAATTGGATCCATCTTCCTTAGTCCTGATCCCAAGGACATGTCTCTTTCTACACCCATACCTTCACCCCTCACATTACCACAATCCATGCTACCCTTGTTGCATGCAGTTGCTATAGCTCAGACACAAACCAGTTCCTCTCAATCACCTATCACTGAGAGTACACTCCCACAAGTGACTGGGTCTGATGTTTATACCTCTGCTATCCCAGCAACAAATGAGGAGGTTACACTACAGGAGTTACCAGTAACTCCTGTCAGTAGTTCAAGTGGAGCAGCAACTACTAGTGTTGGACCCACTAGTCTACATTGGGTCAGTTGTTACATCAATGAGACTTCCTTGAAGGCAATTTATTTAGAGACAACTAGAGTAACCACTGGTGTGTTTTCTTTAACCACTGGTGGGTTGTTCAAAGTGTCCACAAATGAAGGAAGAAGTCCCCAGTACCAAGAAAAAGGGGCATCAGTATATGACTTTTGGGATACATTCCCTAAGTCTACTACTGATACAACCACTGCTGGTGGGAAATCAGATGATCCCATTCAATTGTGTGATGGTTTAAAATATCGAGAATTGACGGAGAGAGTGGACAGAATTGAATCATCTGTTGCAGACATCAAAACAATGCTGCAACAGGTGTTAAATTCTCAAAAGTCTACACCCACTGCTGCACCACTTTATACTCCATCTGCATCTACTGTTCCATCCTCTGAATCTCTTTGGGAGCTGTTTCAACCACTGCTCCACAAACAAAGAGAATATGTTGATTTACAACATGAGCTTCACATTCAACACATCCGAAATGTCATAGATGCAAGATATAAAGACACACAAGCTGACATCAAAGCAATAGAGGCTCAATTGTCACAAACCACTAGCACTGTTCCTCCTACAATATTCTATCTTGATAAAGCTCCTCCAGCTGATGCCAAAAAGGGGGAGAAAATGAAAGAATTGAAAAAGAAAGGGTATGATGATGGTCTGTATATTAAACTAGATAATTCAAGTATGCTTGCAGACATCCCCAGGCCAGATGGTTCTAAGAAGATTGATGAATCCTTGAATGCCTTAGCTAAAGAAAAAGCAAGGATGAAAAGGGATATGGAAGCAAAAGGTGCATCAAGATTTAAAAAGGAGAAGGAAGCTTTGATGGAAAAGGAAGTTCATGGTACTTCAAAGCTAAAGAATAAACCAAATATTCCTAAGCCACAAAGAAGGCCTACGAGACAAGTAAGGCAACCCAAATCCACACCTTCCAAAACCACTAAACACACTCCTAAATCACCACCTAAAAGCTCTCCTCACAATACTTCAAAGCCAACAGATGTTGAGACACCTGTTGTATCAACAACTGTTGATACTTCAGTTGTTTCAGCAGATGTTAATCAAACCACTGTCACTTCAACACACACCACTCAAACATCTGCTCTCACTAAATCATTCACCACTACTTCAACTACATCACCACCCATCAAATCACCACCTGTTACAGTGCAGAAGACTTCTACTGACACATCAGTAGTTGTAATGGCAACAGAGGTTGAAACACCAGTTGTTTCAACAGCTGTTAGCCAACCACTTTCCACTTCAATAACAACCACTGATACCACAAGTCCATCTCCAGACTCTCCTAAACCAAAAAGGAGAAGGATAATACTGGAAGATGATGAACCTTCAACTCCACCAACAACATCACAATCTTCAACCCTTGCCTTGATACCAAATCCTGTCCCACTTCCATCTGTTCAAATGACTACCTCAAGCTCTGCACTTGTCTCTGCCAGTGTTCAATACCCTTTGGAGCTTCCAGCTGTTAGAGAAGAAATAAAGTCATTTTATGCTGAGGATGATCCTGCCAAAAGACATCTACCATCTATTCAAGGGTATCCCAGACCAAATAATATTGAAGAATATCTGAAACTAAAAGCTCAACAGGCAGAAGATATCTCCAAAAGAAATACTGAAGGAAAAACAGATAAAGAAATTCAAAGAAATCTTCAGTATTTGCTTACACAAGTCAGAACTCTGGAACAATTCTCAAAAGACTTGTGCCAAAACTTGTCTGAAAGAGGAGATGAGAGTCTGAGGAAAGAATTTCTTGATCATATCATGAAATTTAAGAAATACAAAGGAGAAAAGTATATGTACAAAGATTGGTCAAGCAAAGAACTTGAAGAAGAATTGGAAAGAATACATAAGATGATCAAAGACAAGGTGAAGCAAACACCACCTGTTTGGGCAAATTACAAAAAGAATGTGCCTGACAGAGCATTGAAGCTAAAGAGAATGAAAGAAGATTTGATAAAGGCAGATTATGGGTTAGGAAATCAGATAACAAGGTGGAAAGAAGAAAAGGTGTTGGATACTTATAAAAGGCTGGAAGCATTAAGAAAGAAAGATCCAAATGTTCCTCAAAAGCCTGATTACCCAGAAACAGTGGTTCCTGAAAGACCACCAAAATTACCTGTGAAAAGGTCCACTGCCCCACTTGCTACTCACATCTATCAAAGAAGAAAGCAAAAGCAAGTTGAAAAGGAAACAGTAGAGGATATAGCTGCAGGTGATGAAGTTATAAAAATGGTTCTCAAACAAATGATAGCTGAAAATCCTAAACTTGCTAAAGCTCAAAGCACTGCTCAGTCAGTTATCACAAGGCCACCATCTCCAAACTCCTCATCAAATAAGAATCTCCCAAGAAACCCACTGGATTCAAAAGTACTAAAGTGGAAAACTGACAAACAGACCCACGTACTGACTGTGATCAAATCCAGTGGAGAAGTGAAGAAAATAACAAGGGAACAAGCACTAGGCCTAAGTGTTGAAGATCTGCAAGATCTCCTTGATCTTCCACTGTGCAGGGATGAAGATGATATAGATGCCCTGAACTTTGAGTTACAACTTAAAGGGCAGATAAGGGAACTGTTAATGAGGCAATAAAGTTTCACAATAATGAAGGGTTTTGGCATCATCTGTTCCAGGGGGAGATTGTTGGGATTGAACCCTACCAGAGGAACAGTTGATTAAAGCCAAAATCGGATCAGAGCAGTGGAACCAGAATAAGCAGTTGTTTGCATTAGCCTTTCCCCTTGAATGTGGCTCAAACAACTGCTGATCTCGTACTGATTTACATATCCACTGTTGGGTACAACAACTGATAGAGGCCAAAGAACTGCTGAAATCAAAGTGCTACTCATCAATCAACTGCCTTAAGTCAAGAACTGCTGAAGACCAAAGCCCTGCTTGGAATGAAGCAGTGGAATGAAAGAACAGTTGTTTGCTTTGTTTATTGTAATGTTGTCAGTGGTTAGTTAGCAGTAGTTTGTATAGATCAGTTGTTTAGAGTTTGTTAGTTGTTAAACGTCACTTTCATGGTGACGTCAGCAAAGATGCTTCAGTGGTTTGCTTGTGCACTATAAATAGAACAGTACTCTGTACTGTTCCATTGGCTCATTCCATCCTTCGTCATTCCTGCACAAGCAAATCTATTGAGCTCGAGCTGAAGGGGAGACTTTTGCTTACATGCAATTGTAATCAGTGATTGAATTAAATTTAATCATTTGATTCATTGTCATACATGTTTGCTTATAATTGTTCTCTTGTTTGATTGTGTGTGAAAGTTATTTCATCTTATTTCGCTACAACTTAATTCCATTTCATTACCATTTTGTTTAACAAAACACAATCAATCCAAACTCAGATCCTAACACAATCTGATGCATGGGGTCCATGTCTTGTTAAGACTACATTGGGCTTTCAATATTTTGTTACTTTCATTGATGATTATTCTCGTGCTACATGGATTTACCTATTGAAATCCCATAGTGAAATCAACTCAATCTTTCGTGAATTCCATGCGTATGTCAAGACCCAGTTTAAAACATCCATTCAAACCTGACACGCTAATGATGCTAATAATATTTGCCCTCCGATTTCTCTACATATCTCAAAACACGGGGTATAATTCACGAGACTTCTTGTGCATATACATCCGAATAGAATGGTGTTGCTGAACGCGAGAACCACTAGCTGTTGGATGTTATTCACATACTCATGATTCGGTCTCATGTTCCTCATCAATTTTGGGGTGATGTTGTTCTTACTTCGGCTTATCTGATAATTTGTATGCCATCGTATGTTCTTCATGGTCAAACCTCGTTCTCTGTATTATTTCCTAGAGGAACTTCGTTTCCTCTTGAGTGTGTCTTATTAGGTTGCAAACCGGTTGATAGTCCTACGCTTCCTACGAGGAAGCTCCTTCTAGAGGATGAGAGTCCATTGAAGGATCCCAAACAATACACACGATTGGTTGGAAAGCTTAATTATTTGACAGTTACATGGCCAGATATTTCCTTTGTCATCAGTGTCATAAGTCAGTTCATGGCCACTCCATACATTTGACACTGGGATGTTGCACTTCATGTCTTACGATATCTTAAGACCACACCAGGTCTAAGGATCTTGTTTTCTGACAAGGGTCATTGTTGTACATGTGCTTTTACAGAAGATGGAGATGGACGTATATCTGGATTCTCAGATGTAGACTCGGCAGGTTATCCCATTTCTTGTCGATCCACCACCGGGTATTGTGTTTTTGTTGGAAGAAATCTTGTGTCATGGAAGAGTAAGAAGCAACATACCATATCCAAATCAAGTGCCGAATCAGAGTATAGAGCTAAGCAGATGTTACATTACGGATGATATGGGTTCGTCATCTTCTCAAAGAACTCGGGGTTATCTATGAAAACTCATAAGTACCGGTATTCCTTTTTTTACGATTATCTCGACGCTTCTACCGGTGTCACGACGAACCAAACTGATTCCAACCAAATAACATCGGTACCGGTATCGGTATTATCTAAACCAGTACCAGTATTCGCTTTTATAGTTTTCAATCCATGAAAAACACTTGTCAATATCCTATTGGGCTTATCTCGGTTGCTATACCGAGTGTTAGTGTCATACCAGTATTATCGATCGAATGCCCGCCACAACGTAGGGAATCCCACTAGTTGTTGTTATTATTATTATCATTATATATATATATATATATATATATATATGTATATGTATATGTATATGTATATGTATATGTATATGTATATGTATATGTATAGAGTGGGAGTTGGCTAGAAAGCCTAAGTTTCCAAGAAAATCTAGGAAGCAATAGGGAGGTGACATGTGGCTTTTAGTTTTTTTATTCAAAAGGGCATCATGGTAATTTGATTATTAATTTAATTTTGGAATATTATATATCATAAACTAACTATCAATATATTTATGGAAACGTATATCTCTTTAACTATTTCAAATCATTACGATTTCAAAAGAGCAGTTACTTTAAATTACGAAGTTCAAATCATTAACAATTTCTTCACGTTGTGTTTTATCAGTTACTGGGTTCATCACAATGTGTTTAAGCAGTTACTGGTTTAAGTTACTGTTTCATCACAATGTGTTTTATGGTTGATTTGATTTTTGGTATTCTTGATGTTGTGTTTTATTAGTTAGTGGTTTCATCACAATGTGTTTTAGCAGTTACTGGTTTCAGTTATTGTTTCATCACAATGTGTTTTATCAGTTACTTGTTGATATGAATTTTGGCATGCTTGATGGTGTGTTTTATCAATTACCGGTTTCATCACAATGTGTTATACCAGTTATGATTCATGAATGGCATTTCTTTTGTGTTTTATGTACTGTTTCATCACAATGTGTTTTATCAGTTACCGGTTGATGTGATTTTTGACATTCTTGATGTTATGTTTTATCAGTTACTGGTTTCATCACAATGTGTTTTATCAGTTACTGGTTCCAGTTACTGATTTATTACAATGTGTTTTATTAGTTACTGGTTGATATGATTTTGGCATTCTTGATGTTGTGTTTTATCAGTTACTGGTTCATGTTGTGTTTTATCAATTGGCATTCTTGATGTTGTGTTTTAGCAATCAGTCACTAGTTCGTCACATTGTGTTTTATCGCTAAAACACACTACTATGAACACATCTAGATATGATTTATCGTTATTTTTTTTATGAGTTGGTGTTTTCAAATGTGAGGGATTAGAGAGAGAGAAAAAAATGCGACATTTTTGGAGGTGGTTTTATGTTTGTTAGTTATTTCCTTATTTAAAACAACTTAAATGACACATTTACCCCCAATCAATTAAATTAGCCTATTTTAAAGACACGTATATTACCAAAATGCCACCAAAATGATCTCAACCATTAAACACACTCATCTGATAGCCCAGATCGCTTCCTACACTTTCTAGGAAAAACACACTTTCCGCAGAATCCCCACTCTGTATGTGTATATATATATATATATATTGTTAGTGAACTAACATGAATAGTAACTTTATTTTTATAATAATAATAATATATAGCTTTTTATTATTATTTTTTCACTATATTATAATAGTTTATTATTATATTTACTTTTAACAAAATATCTTTATTTTTTTCCTTTTTTTAAACCATATATTTCCTTTACCATTTTTTAATAATTCTTTTTTTCTTTTTTTAGAACATATATTAATTTATCAAATAATTTGATACTTCTTTAAAAATTTACGTTTATAATTTTTTTCTAAAAACTTAAGTACGTAGTTGTGTTTGATTTTTTGTAATCGACATTCCGTTATAAGTTTTGTTAAAAACGAAGTTGTACTCAAAATAAAGTATTTATTTTGTATCATAAAACGGTACGGTAATAAACAAAACCGTTCTAATGGTTTGGCTTTCTAAACAATATGCTTTATTTTCAAATCATGTTTGTTTTTCATTATCATTTGCTCGGTTTCGCTGCAACGTGCAACGTAAAAAAATGAGTTATTATTGTTACATAATCTATACATTTCTTAAGGCAAAAAAAGATAAATACAAAACATTAACACTTTTACTGGTCACATAGTCATAGGGACAAGCTTGGTACCATATCACTATCGAACCGAAACAGTACCGAATATAACAAAACTTGAAAATGAGGAAAAACACATATTGAATATCTGGTTTGATACCAATACCGGGCTTCGGTACTTCAACATTTTGGTACCACTTTGGAGTTTTCTTGTTTTACTTAAAAAATTTCAGAAGTTCCCAAAATTGTATCAAACATGCACATTCCTAATCATAAACCTAGAATACCAAAACATTCAAAATGTCCCAAAAATTGTGTCAAATACATTGGTAATCATGTGTCGAATTTCGGTTTGGAAAGGGATGAGCTTCTAATCGTTAAGTGTTACTTCATAACTGGTTATATAATAAAAAAAAAGGTGAGTAAAGTTATCGTACAAAGTCTCCTAAATCTAAGGAGAGTACAAAGACACAATGGATCGCAAAATAACATAATGCCGAGAAATATAACACGATACCGATGAAAAAAACACAATGAATTGTAAAAAAGACACAGTGATGCAAATAATAAATGATGTAATAGCAGATAGATGTAAACAAAAATTAGAAAATCTACAAGGTAAAAATCCAAAAGCGAAAATCTAAAATATAAGATAGTATAGTTCAATGAGATGGTTCCAATGCCGCTAGAATGAACTCAATCGGAGTTCGTTAATTAATACCCTTCTTACGACTTCCTATTTTTAGAAGACTATGTATTTGAACATTTAAAATGTCCCAAAAATTGTGTCAACTACATTGGTAATCATGTGTCGAAGTGCGGATCAAAAAGGGATGAGCTTCTAATCGTTAAGTGTTACTACATAATTGGTTATATAATCAAAGAAATAGATGAAGAAAGTTATTCTACAAAGTCTCCTAAATCAAGAAAGTGTATAAAGACATAATGGATCGCAAATAACACAATGTCGAGAAATATAACGTAATACCGAGGAAGAAAGACACAATGAATCGCAAAAAAGACACAATGACGCAAATAAAAAAAGACAAAATGACAAATAAAAAGAAAAAATGAAATAAAAGGCACAATGCCAAATAAAAGAAAAAATGATTTAAACAAAAATTCTACAAGGTAAAAATCCAAAAGCGAAAACCTAAAATCTTAGATAGTGGAGTTCAACGAGACGGTTTCAATGCCGCTAGAATGAGCTCAATCAGATTTCGTTTAATAGCTTTCTTACGACTTCTTATTTTTAGGAGACTGTAAATTTAAAACTTTCTCGTTATATGATTTAGTTAGAAGGGTTAGGATATAATAGAAAGTTTTTTTTTTTTTTTTTTTTTGCTAGGAAGGCTAGAAAGTAATCTTGACCATCAATTGATTTAATCAAAGGCTAAGATTAAATGAGTGAAATTGAAGAAAAAAAGTAGGCGGGTAGGTTTATGTAGGGGCATTCTAGTCAATACAGAGCAATAGTTTCTCTCTCCTCCAATTCTCCCCCATTTTTTAAACGTTAATAACTCTTTCATACGACATTATTTTTTTATAAAAATTGCACAAAAAATGAGCGTTTTTATATCTTTAAACGAGTGCACTATTGCTATATTTTCGAAATTTTTTTCCAAAACCCAGTTGCGTAAAACGCAATGGACAAAAAGCGTAAAAAAATGATTTTTTTCTAAAACGCAATGGACCAAAAACACAAAGAAATGTCTTATTTCTAAAACGCAATGGCCTAAAAACACAAAAGAAAATGTTCTTTCTAAAACGCAATGGACTGAAAACACATAAAATGTGTTTTACCTAAAGCGTAATGGACTAAAAACACTTCAAAATGTGTTTTTCTAAAACGCAATGTACCAAAAAACACATAAAAATGTTTTTTTTTTTTTTCAAAAACGCAATGGCCTAAAAACACAAAAGAAATTGTTCTTTCTAAAACGCAATGGACTGAAAACTCATAAAAAATGTGTTTTACCTAAAACGTAATGGACTAAAAATTTTCTAAAACGCAATAGACAAAAAAACACAAAAAAAAATGTCTTTTTTCTAAAACGCAATAGATAAAAACACAAAAGTAAGTGTTTTTCTTAAAACGCAACGGATTAAAAACACATAAAATGTATCTTACTTAAAACGCAATGAACTAAAAACACAATAAAATGTGTTGTTTCTAAAACCTAATAACTGAAAATACAAAAAAGCTGGTGTTTTTTCAATAATTTGCAAAACGCAATGACTCAATTCAAAAACCCTGATCGTAAAAATGCAATTCAAAAATTTCTTACATTGATCGAAGCCGATTTCTTCAGATTTCTTCAACGATTGACGAAATTTGAATGTTAGAAACACTTATCAGCGATCGAATCGAACGAATCAAGTGATTCGCTTCAAAATCACGGGAAAAATGAGATATTGTATGAAATCAAACTGAGTTTCTTCAAAAAAGTTGAAGTACACGTTGATTGGGTGTTTGAATCATTGATTGCTGATGAAAATCGCACAATAATGTGGTGATTATTGAGATAGAAAGTGAAGAAAAGGTTGAAGATTGTGGGTTTTGAAAATGGTGGGTTTTGAAGTTACAGAGAGAAGAAGGGAGAAGATTGGATGAAATTGACTAAAATACCCTTTATCTTTATTTTAAATTTTGCCAATGTCATAATCATATTGCTTCATATCCTTCCTAGCCAAAATAAACTTTATATTTCCGTTAGTTAGAATATAAGTTGTCTTCTAATTATAAATTTAAGTGTTGTAAAACAACGATCTGCTAGCGACTAGTATATGAACATAATCAAAGGAACACAGAGAGAGATAGAATAAAGAATTATTATTCATTGAGATGTTAACATGCAATACAAAGAACCTCTATATATAGTGTTCTTACATTAATACAAAGGACATGAAGAGACGGGAGTTAGAATGTCGATAGTCACCATAATATAACTTATTTATAACACTCCCGCTTGACTATCCACGTGATAAAAGAAAACAATGTAATATACGCTTGGTGATGCTGCCTTATTAAAAACCTTGCTAGGAAAACCCAGTGGGACAAAACCTCAGCTAAGGGAAAAAGAGTGCAGCGCGTATTTTCTCCCCCTGATACTTTTGGATCAGGTATGTTGCCTCATTAAAAAGCTTACTAAGAAAACCCAGTGGGAAAAAACTTAGTCAAGGGAAAAAGAGTGCAACTTGAATAAGTCTCCCCCTCATTTTAACATGTATTCTTTAAGTGACGTGTGTCCATCTCCCTTGAAAGTCCAATAAAGTCTTTGTAGCGAATGATTTGTCGCTTGATCCCTTAATGTGCAATCTTTTATGTTGAGCAATGTTGTATAATCTTCTAACGAGACTTTAGGTGTCTTTTCCAAAAATTATCATATGTCCACGACAGTGTTTCGTTATATTCCTGCATCTACAAGACTAACTAAACCTGTTTTGATGAGTTAGTAAAAGATAATCAAATATCATTTATACCTGAAATGTTTCTTTGAACTCATTCCAATGTCTCTTCGCTTGACAAAGGTTATGACAATAAGCTCAAGTGAAAGATATTATAACCATACATAGCTAGCAAAACATATTAATGCACTTATGCATTTAACGATGGTACTTCTAGAATGAGAATCTCTACTTTGATAGGAGATGATAATAGGCATTTCTTATAACAAATGACTTAACAACCTTTAACATACATTAAGGTTCAACTAAGCCCATACTAAAATGTCCAAACATCATCTTCTAGATGTACTTGGGGGATTGGTAAAATATAATTACATATATATTCGAACTGCAGTTCGAGTAATAGTTAGATCGCGCAAGGTCATTCAAAAATTATCCCTCTAAAAGTTCGACAATTTCTCTCGATGATGCCTAGACATCATCACTGTAAACTGCGATTATAGTGAACTTTTAAAAGTAGAACATCAATAAAACATAGCTAATTTAATCAAACTTATATCCCTCTTTATGCAAATATCTCGAGTTGTATAACACTCGATCTAACTATTTTAGTCCATACATATTCTATGAACTTGATATAGTACGTTCTTGAGGTTTTGACATCATTAATGCTTCTAGCATTATCAATCCATGAGGGAATTCTTTCCATCTTATCCAAATATGCATGTGCATTCCCTCTTCATGAGTTTTGCTACATAAACTTACCCATATAACACATAGATATCTATATCAAATGCAAAAATGTCATGAACACTTGCTTTTATCTTCAAAATCCATATTGTACCATGTGTGTACACTATGTATTGAGATATCACAATCACTGGGTACAAGTTTCTATGTATGTTTATTGGTGCACAAGAATTACATCATTAAGATGTTTTGATTTACCTTTAGGGAACTCAATTGCTTTAGAAAACTCATTAGGAGTTCAATCGTAAACAAAAATGAATCTATATACAACGATCATATTGTTCTCCAGAAATTAACTTACATGATTTTGATCATTCAAATCCTTTAGGGACCTTCATGTACACTTTTAGTATCAAGTGATACATAACATTCATAGACGCGCATCAATTCTCTCTCTATATTACCGGACTAATAAAATATTGGAAAGTCAATGCATCCACCACTGGAGAATATGTTTCCTCATAATCAATCATAGGTCTTTGTGAAAATTCTTGTGCCACCAATTTTGACTTATATCACTTAATTTGATTTTCACATGATTTACATAAGAGACACACTTGTATTCATCATATTTTACAACTTCAGTTGTATGGACTGTTGGTTCAGAAACTTTCAATTTCATTAGAGAACTAAACTCTGCCTAATTTGCATCTTTCTATTTTGGCCAATCATTTTTAATATTCATTCATAGGCAGATCTTAAATCTTGATCCTCATCATTTAATCATTTTAAGCGCTACATTATATACAAAAGTATAAGGACATCGATTTTTATTTCGATTCCATACATATCTTAGACATGAAACAACTTATCGAGATCTCTTTATTTTCAAGTACCTGAGGTTCTTCTTGACCCATCATGTCTATTGTCTCTTCAGGAGATCTTATTACTATAACCTTGACTTGACCATCTTAATTACTTGCTCCAATTTTCGAGGAATTTTATTATTGGAATCGACTAGTCTACCATGCTTCAGGCGTGCAATAGACTCATTACAAAATATGTGGTTGTCCTCTTGGGATACAAATATGACTGGAGCATAAGCAGTTGATTATGTGACTTACTTAGTCACTCTATTTAGGCCAGTGAACTTTTCTGGTAATTTGTTCTTTAATATTGGTAAATGAATTATACTTAAAACTTCTAGTTCATAGTTTATAGTCTGAGGATCAAGATGACATGATAATTCATTTCACTTTTCACTTTCCAACTGCTTGTTATCTCCCCCTAATGTTGGGAACATTCATTCACTAAAGTGAAAACCAGTGAGCCATAAACAAATTTCTTACTAATGGCTTTAAGTATTTAATCATAGACGATTATTTATACCCAACATATTCTCAAACTTTTTAGAAGTCCCATCTTTGTGCGGTGTGGTGGATGAGTTTTAATATATGTCGCACAACCAAAATCTTTGATGAGACATCTTTGGTTTCTGACCAAAAAAACCAACTGTATGGGGAGAACTATAAAATATTGGTTTGATGTGAATTGATGGTACTATATATAAAATTACATGTACCTAAATGAACTTTTGCTCCTCTCATGATCACTGGCTTTGTAACCAATAGTAATCTGGATTAATATGCTTGCTATCACATTAGCTAAGCCACAATCACACAAGCTTCAGGTTATGGATTTGATAACCATTTAGACGATGCATCGATTTTAAAACACTAAATGGTATCATGTTTGTATAATTATTTTCATTATCATTTCCAGAATATTTGGGGATTCACACCCTACTTTTGTTGATCAATACTTAACTTCTCTTGACAGCAAATATGACATGTATAATTATCAAGACGAATCTTCTGATTCTTCAATACTTTTCACATCATCATTAATGACTCGGTATGGTCTAGCCGGTCATGCCAATCATTAAATATTTATGATCATATATACTTTACTTGCACTCATGTTTGTTTAATACACGATACTAAATACGAGAGGATAATGCATTATTATGTTTTACATCTTTTCCCATTTCATTTATTCCTGTATATTCAATCTCACAGTGCGCTACTTCTTGCTATCAATTTCATTATTAGCATGCTTAATCTCATTATCAACATGGGCATCCTTAAACTTTTTTTATGTACATGATCATGACCTTTAAATTGATATTTTCTTCATCACATTCTCTTCAGGGAATGGATTATAACTTTCATGGTTGCATCATTACAATTTCTTCACTATGTACATAATCACGACCATTATACTAATCAGTATATCATCACATTCACTTCAAGGAATGGATTAGAGTCACAAAACTTTCATGGTGACTGTTTCAAACCTTATATATCTAGAGCGCATTTGAGGTTTGACAAGTGGAATTTTTTTTCAGCCTTCTTATATATCTCATTAGATGATGTAAATCAAGAAGTAGTTATATGACTGAGACAAAAAAATTGTCGATCGAAAATTTACGAGCTTCCATAAATTTATAATGGGCTTACGTGAGACCCACACTTCATATGTCATGTCTTTACTTCAATTTATTTCAAATAAACGGGTCTTTTAAGCATGCTTATAAACTTTCATCGGAATGACAATAATACACAACTTTGGTCTTTATTAGCCTTATTCAATAATATCTATATAAATGATAATCTCCAAATGAAAATCATTAGACATCATTAGGCAGCAGGCAGCGTCAAATATGTTTTTCAATATAATGTTAAAATGAAAGGCATCATGAATCATAAATTGCAATTATGTATGCATGCATATAGATTTCATACTAAAATCTCAATTAATTCCTTTTATGCATATCAAACTACCAAAGATAGAATTGTTCTTTAATGAATCAGAGAACTATAAAAAGCAAATATTATAACTCCAACGTACAATTCTTTAGGTCTGATGGTTCTATTTCTTTTCATAATTATATATTCTATAATATCGTAAGAAAAGAATATGGTGAAACCTTGATGACTAAGTGTTCCCTATGAAATGTGATAATTTTCTAAAATTACATCTTTTATCTAAACATATGATAGAAACTAATATATGTATGAGAATACATGTCACACCCTGACATTTACGGAAGCGTGATTATGGTATGACTTTCTTAATACCATTGCATTCAATCATAACTGTTAGTGCATGCGTCTGTCGACTTTGTCTTGTATCGAGTCTTGTACTAAGAATGTTTGATCAGGGCACGTAGTTCGAGATTAAAATGTAATTTCGCTTGAAAGGATGTAATTCCACTTGAAAGGTCATAAGGTAATTCCGCACGGAATTAGATTCCGTTTGGAATCTAATTTCACTTGGAACCCTTTCAAACGGAATTAGGAGCCTATATATACCCTTTCAAGCGAAATCAGTTGTAACGATTCCGGTTTCAGTGCCGAACTGCTGCCGAAGTGTCGTCTCGCTGTAATTTGTTGTCAAATCAATCATACGACAGTTTAAAGTGTATATCTTGCTGAATTGACCTCAGTACGACTGTTTCCGCCTTTCGTACTGAGCATAAACTCTTCTGATTGACTCATTCGGGTCTGAAAACGATCCTACAAGTGGTATCAGAGCTCAGGAGGAAGAGTTCATACCAATTCAGCTACAAATTCTGATTTCTACACCTTCTTTTTCAAATTAAACTTGATTTCATGGTCAAAATGTCTTGACTTTCATATATCATGTGCGCAATACTACTTTAACAAACCCTAGAAAGTTTCAGAACTAAAAACGGCTTAAAACTCAATCAAATTGACAAATTTCGCTTCGAGATGATGACATCAGCGTAATTCCGCACGGAACTAGGGGGTAATCTCGCTTGAAAAGTTAATTCCGTTTGAAAGTTCATACGGAATTAGCTAATTCCGTTTCAGTTGGTGATTTCGTTTGAGAAGTTTAAAATGAGATTAGTAATTCCGTTTCTAGAGAGTAATTTCGTTTGGGAGGTTCACACGGAATTAGTAATTCCGCTTGAAAGGTCTGATCTCGCTTGATAATTCCGCACGGAATTAGTATTTCGTTTGAAAGAGCGCAACTTCAAACGAAATTAGGGTAATTTCATTCAAAGGTTAATTCCGTTTGGACTGTGTGATTTCGTTTGAAAGTAATTCCGTTTGAACTGACAGTTTTGTGAATTTGAAAAACCGAAACATGGAAGAGGAATTTTATAACGCTTTTACTACCCCGATTACTGTTACTCAGCAGACAATGTTGGAAAATGAAACGGGGACTATGCAAAAACCGCCTAAGCTCATGAACATCGAGGAGTATAAAGGTTGGGAAGGACGTTTTGAAAACTGGGTTCAAGCAAATTATTTGGATGCTTGGGAATGTGTCGAAACGAAATATGTTAGACCGACGAATGATGAAGAAGAGGAGATTGCTATCAAAGATATGAGTGCTGATGATAAAAAGAAATATAAAAATGAAAAAATGATGTTAAGTCTACTACAACAAGCTGTGAAAGAAGATATCTTGGTTTTATTGCAACATAATGGAAGTGCTTATTCGATTTGGAAAGCTTTAAAATCAAAGTTTGTTGGTAGTCAAGAAATGGTTAAAAACAAAAAGTCACTTTTGAAGAAATAGTTTGATCTGTTTCGTGGTTTGAAAAATGAGAGCACAAAGCAAATTATTGAAAGATACTGCAATTTGTTAATGAACATGAACAGATTGAGCATCACTAAATATAATGAGGAGCTGATTGAAAAGCTAGTTGATGCGTTACCATACGAGACTTGGGGCACATATCTTATGATGCTAAGGAACAAAAAAGGGTTTAGCAGTCTGACACTGAGCAAGTTCATTGAAAAAATTAAAGCTCAGGAGATGGAACAGAGAAAGATCTCAAGAATGAAAGATTTTGACGGTGAACAAGACATTGGTCTTTATTACAAAGCAGGGTTGAATGATAAGACCACCAACATGTCACCGAAGGTTGAGACAGCATTCAATGCAAAAAGTTCATCAGGAGGTTCATCTCAAGGATCAAACAGCAAAACAAGTTTCTCATCATTTCCGTCATTTGATCCGAACATTTCAGCAACCAAAAATGGCAAGAAGCTACAATGGAATATTGTACTAAATCTTGAGAATGATCAGGAGTATTCTGAAGAAATTGCAAAAAGCCATATGTCTTTGTTAGGGATTGTGTTAGAATCCTATGGAAGTTTAGTGGCAGGTCGGATCGGGAATCCAATGCTTACAAAAGAGGATTACGATCAAATAGATGCTGAAGAGATGGAATTAATGGATATAAAATGGTGTTTGGCGAGCGTGTTAAGAAGAGCTGAGAAATTCAAGCAGATCACAGGAAGAGATGACTTCCGTGATGCATGTGTTTCTAATTTAGGTTTTGATAAATCTAAAGTCACTTGTTTTTGTTGCAGGGAAAAAGGACACTTCAAGAGGGAGTGCACAAATCGCGAAGCAAGTGGAGCTCAAAATCCGTTCAACAACAATGATTACTACCGGAAGGCCATCCATCATCAAGTTGCTCAACAACAACAAGAACCACAAGTGGCACATGGTAGAAAAGTAATAGATGAGTCTTCAAAGAGAGCATGTTTGGTGAACCAAAATGATAAAAATTCGTCTAACGGTTTCAGTTGGGACAAATATGTTTCAGCTAATGGTAAAGCATGTTTGATAGATCAAGATGATGAAAAATTACCAGAAGGTTTTTGCTGGGAGAATTTCAGTTGGGATGACTATGATCCTAACAAAACTTCAAGTCACAAAGCTTTTGTTGCTCGAATTGAAGAAGATAGTGATGATGATAATGATTATTATGCAAGAAGGATGGAAAAGCACTTGAAAATAATGGAAGAAAGTGATAGTGAAGATGAAAAAGCTAAAAAGAAAAAGAAAAAGGTCAAAACACCAGTCAGCAGTGATGATGAGGAAGTTCCAGTAATCAAGAGAAAGGTTAAGGAAGTTCCAAAGTTCAAGATTGATGAAGAAGCTGATGCAAGAGAGATTCCAGTGAATTGTGAAACCTGTAAGATCATAAAGAAGAAAAACAGCGAATTGATTAACAACATGAACATGTTGAAAGAATCATATGATGTTCTGAACAAAGCCATGAATATGTACAATGAAACAAGTGAAGAACAGGCAACAACAAGGAAGACACTTCAAGGAGCGTTCATGATAAAACATAAAATTGTGAACAATTATATCGAGAAGTGTGCTGCTCTGGAACAGAAACTGGAGACTCAAAGGATTGAAACTGAGAGAGTTAATCGTTTGTTAAAAAGTTACTCATGTACTTCTTATGTCATTGACAGGATTTATCCAACTGTTGAAGGCATGAAGGCTTTTGAAGATGATGAAGTAACTGAAAAACAAATGGTATCTGAAGAAAAGACTCCTGAAAAGAAGAAAGAAAAGAAGAAGGATACTAAAGTAAAGACATCTGGTAAGAAACAAGGTGTCAGTTACAACAAGTGTCCACCCCCGCTTGAAAATGGATATTCATCCAGAAATCCAAATTCTGAAAGAGTCAAAAAGGCAACCAACTTACAGTGGGAATCTGATCCTTCAGTTAATTTGCCAGAAAACATTGACGTCACTTTTACATCATCTGACACTGATCATGAGTCCGAGTTAATAAAGAAAGTGGTCGATCAGGTGTTGGATAAAGATGAAACCGAAGAGTCAAAGTTGGAGTCAAATTCGGAGTCAAAGTCTGAGTCAGACACGTCAAGTCAAAACTCCAAACAGGACAAAAGAGTTTACAATAAAGAATTTCTTTTATCAAAATCTAATTTGAATGACGAGACATTTAAAGTGGCATATACTTTGAATGATTCTCACAAATTATATTCTGATGAAGAATTTCCAATAAGAGGTGTTAAACCGGAAATGATAAAAAAGGTTTTCAAACTAACAGAAATTAATATTTTTGAAATAAAAGATGTAAATCTTTCTAAAAAACCTAAACATTACACCTCAAGAGTTAAACAAAGAGAAAACAAGAAAAATGGTTATAGTTCTGGTTCTGGTTATCGAAAGAAACCAAACCATAACGGTAACTTCAAAAAGAAAGGTCTTGGATTTATTCCACCAGAAAATTATAAAAATGAAAAATATGTTCGAGATTTCAAATCGAAAATGATATTTGTTTCAGGTACATCTTCTGAGGAAGAAAAAGAAAAATTGTTCAGAAATCAGTCGAACAGAGATTTCTTTGCACAAAAGCAAGAGGAGATGAAGTTTGCTGATCAGAAGAAGGAAACTCGAACCTGTTTTAAATGTGGTAGAATTGGACATCTTGCTGTGAAATGTTCACAAACAATTCAAACCAAACAGGGAGTTTCTAAACTGAAAGAAAAAATGGTTGAGTTTGAACCACCAATTGAAAGATCTAAAATTTTCAAAAACTCAACATTTGAAATTGGTGAATGTTCAAACAGGTTTTACAAGAGAAAAGCAAATCTTGAAAACCAAAAGTGGGTTGTGAAAAAATCTGATGATAGTTCTAGCAATGATTCTGATTCGTCAAAATCAGAGGAGCTATTTTCAGGTGATGAATCTGATTCCACAAAGTCAGAGGAGCCACGTGTTGAGTTAAAGTTGGAAACATCAGTACCTCCAATGGATGATGCAAATTTTCCACCATTGAGGGCTGAGAATTTTAAACAAAAAGTTGGTAAAATTGAGATTTCAAATCAATTTTTCTCAGAAAAGAAAGAATTTGATATTGAAAAAGCCTTTAACCCCAAAGTGCAACATATTTTTGGAAAAATGGTTGATGGGAAAGTAAAAGGGGTGAAGGAATTTTATGAGAAGAAAATGAATAAATCAGGTAAAGATGGGTCGTCCCAGGTTTGTGACTGGGATGGAACCTATTATGATGAGTGAAAAAAAACAGGACTTGCCGGAGCTCCCATGTTGGTAAGTGTGGAGCAGGTATCGGCATCTTTCTTGAGAAATTCACTTCGGTGATATTTCGACTTACAAGTGGTAAAACAGGGACATTAAGTTGTACTTGATTTTCTATAAGTGGTGTTTGTTGATTGATCTAAAAATTGTTAAATATTTAAAGTGGTTAAATGAACAGTGTGATGAGATCCCCTAATCTACAAGAGGTTTTATAAAATCAACAAAACTAATTTTCCGGAAAAACCATTTGATTAAAACAAACTTAAGTGTTTTGAAATCACAATGGGAAAATAGTTTGATATAAGGGGGAGTTCTGATTGTTTATGCCAAGTGGATGGCGAATTGAGGTAATTCAATATCAGTTGTCACTTTATTTTGTACAATTTGTTTTCAAATTTCCTTTAAATGATTTTGCATTTTAGGGGGAGTAAGAATTTCAGAAAATCCAAAAACATTTGAAAATTTGAAAAAGCCAAAAACATGATAAAATCACAACAGGAGTTTTTGTTGTAAAAAGAGGAAATGATAGTACATCAGTGGACAGTTACATTATGCTAAAGAAATGTAATGTTTAAATAGCATTAAACGGTCTCACTGATGATATGCCGATAGGTTTTTACACATTTAGTAAGCTTTTTCGGGATATAAACTTAAATTCAAACTTGCTTATTTTGTGGGGAACACTACTTGGATATATAGGTAACCCCTGAAATCTTGTTTGAAAGATCCCTCTTTATGAGATACTAGGTCTTTATGCTCAGTGATATCTGGGGTATTATCCCGGGACTTCTGATTTTGCGGAAGCAATGGCCTAGTCCCCGTATAATACTTTACGCTTGCTTGAAATAAAAGCCTGCCCTCAGCATAAAAAATGATGAAACATTGAAAAATGCTAATCATGTGCTGTTGTAAAAAAGATCCTCTAAAGGGGACCCACCAAAAGTCGAAGCCGTCATCTCTCTGCTGAACGGAAGTTCTGACCTGAGCTCTCACGGCCTTCGCATCTAACCCCTTACAGATATCATCTGTGGTATACTCACCTGTAATACTGAATATTGGGATCTGGATACGGGAGTATATTCAAGAGGTGGGATACATGAATGAGTTTAAGTTCTTAATACACCTAATTCGTATCCTGAATCAGTTGAAATTTGTGTGAGAATTTAAGTGGATCAGTATATCGGCAATCTAAGTGAATTGTTTAATTCTTAATGTGTAACTAAGCTCAACGGTACTTGTGACTTGTCAAAAACTGATATGATCCTCTTACACAAACTCACAAAAATATTGTCTGTAAATATTTCTTTAATGCATTTCATTAAACTCAAAATCCAAAAAGATTTTCAGTGTGTTTTAGTATAAACTTTTGAAAATTCAAAAAGATTTTCGACAACTGAGGTTGAAGAGCTGATTTTCAAAATTCCGAGTACTAAACATGATGATCATTTTGAGGGGGAGTTTGTGATAGAAGAGAGAAAAGATTTTGGATTATTGTCCTATAAGTGGTCATCAGAAATATTAAAATGTTAAATCATTTTATTTCTGCAAGTGGTTTATCAAATTTTAAATTTATAAATCTTATTTTGAGGTAGAGGATGTGCAGGATAGACTGGACTCTGATTCTAAGTAGAGAGCCAGGTCACGATCCTGATCCTATGAAAGCCAGACCACTATCCCAGCACAAGTTGAGGAGGAGTCTGAAGGTGTATAGAGCCAGGTTCCGATCCTGTTACTATCAATGCTGGTGAACTTAAGGAATCAAGAGATCTGATCAAGAGGATTAGAGAAAAGCAAGAGCCAAGTTCAGATCAACATCTGAGGAGATTTAAGAGGAGTCTGTTGGTTCTGAGTTGAAGATAAAGCCAGGTTGAGATTCTGGAAATGATAAAGAAAAAAGAGAAGATTTGAGGATACTTTACAATGTCAGATACTTCAAAAGAGAAGCCCAAAGACTGATAAAGACTGAAGATGTTGAAGACTCGACACTTAAGACTCGTCAACATTCGAGGGGGAGTCTGTTAGTGCATGCGTCTGTCGACTTCGTCTTGTATCGAGTCTTGTACTAAGAATGTTAGATCAGGGCACGTAGTTCGAGATTTAAATGTAATTTCGCTTGAAAGGATGTAATTCCGCTTGAAAGGTCATAAGGTAATTCCGCACGGAATTAGATTCCGTTTGGAATCTAATTTCGCTTGGAACACTTTCAAACGGAATTAGGAGCCTATATATACCCCTTCAAGCGAAATCAGTTGTAACGATTCCGGTTTCAGTGCCGAACTGCTGCCGAAGTGTCGTCTCGCTGTAATTTGTTGTCAAATCAATCATACGACAGTTTAAAGTGTATATCTTGCTGAATTGACCTCAGTACGACTGTTTCCGCCTTTCGTACTGAGCATAAACTCTTCTGATCGACTCATTCGGGTCTGAAAACGATCCTACAATAACAACAACTGTATGATAAAACCATAGATTTGTCATCCATTAAATAAGTTTATAGCATAACAACATTGTTTTAAAATGTAGACTTCAAATTCAAGTTTTACAAACCATACAAATTGTTTATGAGTTCACTAAGGACTCGTCAAAAGATACTAAATATAACCAAGGTTTGGAAGACGTGTCTCGTCCAGGAATAAGACACACTGACCAAACCCAAAGACCATGGATGACATCTTTATTCCTATCGTATCATAAAACTTCCAACGCCCGCCAAATCCACTTACTAATTCCCTGAAATACATGTAGTTTGAAAACATCAACAAAAGTTGAGCGAGTTCATGTGTTTGTTTGTGTGTATGAGTAACCTTTGAAATCATTGTAAGTATGTATGTAAGTTTATAAATCCCGGTATGAAAGCAATAAGGAAAAACAGATCACCAATGGTTTGCAAGGCCATTGATATGTGTGACGTGATGCAGGAAAACTCAAACCTAGCAAACTTTGTCAGTAAGACATAGTCACCACATGGCTCATTCGGCGTGCTCATGGGTGGGGCTCGCTACACCCGAATAGATCTATCACTCATGTGCGCGGTCCTACAACGAGGATTAATGGCCTTAAGTGTCATACCCACCACTCACATGATCAAGCAGTACCCTTCCTTAGCTAACCATACTAAATCAAATTGTATGTAAACAGTTTGTAACATGTATTTCACCTCCGAAGTTATAAAACTGAAAACAGTTAAAAGAAAAGGGGGACATGAACTCACTGTCTTGCGTCTTCAACAATCGTAACTCAAATCCCTTCAGCAAACACGACTACCTACAATGTACTAATGTCTATTAGACGGACAGGTCGTGCCTTGACTTAGTATTTACGTTTTTGAGTTACGTTACCTTTATGTCTTCAATATTATTCCAAGTTATAATTACTTGTTAAAATAATAATTATTTTAACTTTAAATTATATTTATTGCTTTTTGGAATAATCGTTAAAACAGTATATCTTAATTTAATACTTCCCAAGTATTTATACTTGTACTTCCTTCCCAAGGATGGGTATATTTGTATTTGTACTTGTATATTTTTGCTATGTACCGGTGTCGTATTCCGACGTGTGTTATCTTTAATAAGTGTCCAATATATATTTCTAAAATATATATTTCAAGAAGTATTTCTTAGAAAAATTATTTATAATTTTTCCTTTTGGCAAAAATATTTGTAGTTCCAAAATAATATATTTTCAAGTCTAACTTTAGAAAATATATAAACTTATTTTTATCCAAAAATAATGTATTTCAAGTTTATTCAAGAAAATATATATCTTTCCCAAAAATCATATATCTTCTAAAAATTCCAATAAAATATATTTTTATTTCCCAAAAATGATATATTTCTTTTTTGTCGAAATATGATATAACTTTGTGATAATTGTAAAAATCCCATGTTCATTCTTTGTGTCCAAAATATTATTTACCAAAAATATGTTTATAAATGTATTTTCCGGAATATTTGTAAGTTACATTCTTTCGTTCGGTTTCACAATATCGTGTGCATAACTTATATATTTATTCCTTGAGATTTTTGGCAATACTTTGGATTGTAATTTCTTGCTATTTTGTTAAGTCATATTATTTCAAATCTTAAAATAATATAACTAATACACAAAGTATACAAATAATCACACATGTGTGTCTTCTAAATATATATCTTTCAAATACATATTTAGTCCTTTTATTTACAAAAACCAACTTCCAATATTTATACCTTTTTGTAACAAAAATTTATGGCAAAGTTTATATGGAAAACTCATGATTAAGATACACTTGTAAATATTTGTTTGAAAATATTTTTCTAAGTGTTTATATTTTTAGAAAATTTTGCCATAGTTTCCCCTAAAAATGGAGGTTTCCATGCTTTCAAGCATATCATTTTCTTTTGTAAAAATCATCACAATCAATTCACAATCAACCCTAAACAACTTATACTTACCAATTTGCCAAAATCATGCTTAATCTACCACTTCATGAACTTGAAAGTTTATGAAAATTTGTAGTAACTTGGTAATGTGTTTAGTAGGTTTAGTTACCCTTTAAAATGTGTTTACTTCTTTAAAAACTTCATTTTTAAAGAAGTTGGATGTTTACAACTTACAAACACATTTTCTAAAAATGCTTCTTTATGTAATCTTTTTGTTACACAAGTGTTTCTACACTTGTTTAACCATTAAAAACAAGTTTGGTTTATGTAAGAACCAAGTTTATATAAATCTTGTTACTTAACTTAGTTTCTTGAGAAAACTATCTTGGAAATCATCCACCTACAAGACTTGTATTATTTTTAAATCATCATCACATATGAAAGCAATTTTTATTATTCAAGTTCATGTATTCATAAAGTATGATCATCTTGGTCTTTCACAAGATCATCACCTCAACTTGCTAGATCATGTGTTTAATCACAATCTAGTAAGTTTCATATGATGTTTAACATCATAAACACAAATAATCAATCATCAAAAAGCAAAACAACACTTAACAACATGTATTCTTATGATTTAGAGCTTTATGTTAGAGATTATGTTCTTGATCTTTAATGTTCTTTATGATTATCATCACATATCATCTTTTAACCAACTAAATAAGGAGTAACAAGAGATCATAAGAGCCTTACTACTAGCTCTATGGCTAGGGATGAACACAAGAAGATGAAGATGATGAATGTGATGGATAATAGCAAATGAAAGAGGTCCTTCAATCTCCAAGAGCTCCAAGCTTCTTAGTATACGTTCTAGCACCTTGTGATGAGTATGGAATGGATGAACTAGAGGTGAGAATGATGGTGGTAGGGGTGGTGGCTCACGGCCGTGGGTAAGGGAGGAGAGGGAGAGAGTTAAGTGTGTGAAGTGTAGGTGTGAGAGATGAGCTCTAATCCTTCCATGCATTTCTTATAACCATGTTCTCCTTTTAACCCATGTATAATGTGCTTTCTAAGCACATAACAAGATCTAATAAACAATTGAAAGGAAATCTTTCAATTAGGCCATGTGGGCCGATTACATAGGTGGGGGGTGTCGCAACCCCCGACCCTTATCTGTCCCGGGAACGGGCGGACACGAACTCAGTAGTGGTGGTATCAGGTTATTTAATCTTGCAGCGGAATTTACATCAGGACCGTAGTTAGGAAATGTTTATTAGAGTAAAACCACCATATTTGATATTAATCAACTCATGGGCAAAACCCAAGTTTCTTATTACAATACATTTATAGGGACAAACCCTATTTTATTTAATTTAAAACATCATTTCTTAGATAACTTTTATAGCCACTTATTTTCCAAGCCGTCAGTGCTCTCGAGCTGGGTTTTTTCCCAGTTGGCTTTCACATTGTGTTACCTGAAACATGTTTTAAAAATATTTTGTCAGCGGGAAATACTGGTGAGTGAATCCCAGTTTAATCAAGAAACATTTTATCAATTAACACAGTATTGAGAGCTATCACATTGTTTATTTCTACCCAATTACTCATTCAGTACTGTCAATCCTTGACTTGTGGGTCATATTACACATTGGCTACTCGTCGTCCAATGGTAACGTACTGTCATTCCGACTTACTACTCGCAAGTAATAAATTTTGTATACAAAACCCCAAATACCGGCAGTAATTGAAGAATTACAAAGACTCAATCACTGCTTAATCGCATTGTAAAATAATTAAGGTTTTGTAAAACATTCCAAAAACATTATCAAAAAGAGGATAAACTCACATTGCTATCTTAGGCTTCTCGTAAGGGTTTCCTGGATATAATCTATTAATTATACAAATGTACATTGGTTAGTATCATAACCCTTTGAAATTATTAATAATACCCTCCCCGAGACGGCATTCCAACAACTACGTCGGGCAGAACCACGACAGTTGTTAGGGAACCCTAAATCAATCGGGCAGCGTAACTATTATGAAACTGGGGTTATAATACTTACAACGGGGCAGAACCTCGCTAATTTAGGGGTATAATACTTGCAAAATATGCCTAATACTTTCAGAATTCGAGTTTGAGAATGAGATGTGAGCGACGGAAAGTGAAAACTGATGCCTGCTATTTATAGTTGTGTAATCTGGTTCTCACGCGGCCCGCGTAAGGTAAAGCTAAGCCTTACGCGGCCCGCGTCAACTCGTGGTCAACATATAGCTTAGCTGGGTCAGCTAGTAGGTCCGCCACGATGTCGACACGTGTCAGCTCAGGGCTGCGCCACAACTTAGGTCACTCACGGCCCGCGTAAGCTTGAGGTGAGGTCCTACGCGGCCCGCCTCAACTTACATTTTCTGATTTTTAATTTATTTTATAATTATAACATAACTAGGGCTCAGTTTTCACATACGGGGTGTAATATAAGACATATTGGGATAATTTAAGATATAATAGAGTGTTAAAAATATTATGAGGATGTCGGTTTTACCGAGGGTTGTTACAGGGGGGGGGGGGTATTAGCTTAGGTTAAACCAATTAGTTATCAATTGGTTTAATTTCAAGTGTTTGTTACATGTATTAGTTAGTAGATATTTTTAGTGGGTGTTATGATGTTTAGGGATCATAACTAGCTTAGTAATGTTAAAACAATGCTTCTAATATAATTTTAGTGTTTCGGGTAGTGTCCGGTTGTTCGGTTAGATACCGGTTCGTTAAAGTGCTAAACTATACCGTTTAGTGTTCTTTATGTACCCTTTTGTGACACTTTTAATTCCCGACACTTAGAAAAGCATTCAGGACCATTTAACCATGTTTTTGCATAATATTAGCATGTTAAAATGCTTATTTTTGCTGAATTGTGCTGAATTCAGCACTTTATGTGAGTTTTAGGCACTTTCCAGCACTTAAACTATCACCTAGAAAAGCAGTTTTGTGGCCCTTACTTCCCTACACTCTATACTAGTGTAGTACTTAGTTTCTGGCTCATACTGTATCTCAAAACAACGTCTGTCTATGCTCTGAACTCCGTCAGCATCTTCCCGGTTTGTCTGTTAACTGTGCTAATTGTGCTTTGTGCATCATTTATGTCTATATGTTTGCATGCAGTCAATGATATGTCATTTGCAATATGTGATGCACATGTGTGTATAAAGCAATAATCAGAAAGCAGTTCAAGTCATTAATTGTAATTCAGCACAGTCATTAAACATTAATCAAGATTAGTTAATTGTACGGATGCATGCAAATTTGGCAGTTGTCACAATACAACTCCGTGATTATCTAAGCAAAGACCTTTAAAATAATATACTGATTTAATTTTGTATACAATAAATAAATACGTTGCTTAGCTTGATAGCGAGTTCCTATCCCACAATTAAAAGTATAAAGTAATTAAGTTGAAGATAAAGTATATATTGAAAACAAAATACCGAATTATATCCCATACATAAATAACTTAATTATATAGACATAAAGCAAGATTCATTCATATTAATAATATAATAAAATTCAATAATTGAAACATTTCATCGAAACTTTTCATACTAATACTACAATTAAATAAAAAAACTAAGATAATGAATATTCATTTATATGTTGTGATAAATCCAATTTAATAAATATTAATGGTAACTTTTCATCTTCCATATTTTAGATCAAAAGACAACCACCTAAGATAACCAAAAATCGATTGCCTAGCCCCACAAGATTTCCTAATGAGAAAACATAAAAGAAATTTGAGTGGGTTTTAAACCGATCGAACAATAAATATTCATGGTTGTAAAGAAACCCACATCATATCACTGATCAAAATAACACAATAATAAAGACAATGCAAAGTGATATAGATATGCAATTAACCTTAATCTAACTCTAGAAACACAAAAAACAATGTAAAGGTATGCGTATAATTATATGTTTATCATCAATATACAAACTATTTCCTTCTTTGACAATTCTTATTTGCACAATTTTTTACTTCAACAACCTGTAGCATTGTCTACACATACTTGATCTGGTACACATACTACATAATTAATAAGTACAATTATTAAGTATCATTTTGATTATTATCACATTTTCCAAGCATTTTCAACAAACTGTTACTCACAAAGTCTTCTAATCATTGCATCACAACCAAATTCTAGCAAATATTTTTATGATCACAAATTGTCATATAATACAAAACATAGTTCACCATCATTAACAATTTAATTTCATCACCTCATTATACAAAACATATAATACATTATTTTATAGCCGTTAAAACACAGTTTAACACTTTCATCAGAATATTATTATATATATAACAAAATTCAGTTATGCACTTATCAATTATTTTGGCATTATTTAATTTTTAAGAAAGAGTACCAAGAAATGACAACATTTTTTTTAATCGAAATTTCTAAAATTCACTCATAACCAACTTAACACAACTAATACTTTAGAGCAATCACACTTAACAATAAGAATGTGTACAATCGTTTCATACTTTAATCGAAAAATAAACAACATACGCACACACAATCAGATAAATATCGTAATATTAATCGACTATACAAAGACTAGTAATTAACCTACATTTTCAGCATATACCTAAACAATGAATATCATACACCATTATATAAATCAATTGGTCGGTCGACTCATATGAAGCAGTTTCTATATTCTAAATCTCAATCTATCCAAAATTGTATGAATTATAATATGGATTCTTTTGAAGATGATAACAATAACAAGTTAATGACATACTTCATGATAATGTGATCCATCATCAAAACCAATTCGTGCTAAAGCAACTCGTGCTAATAACGTGTTGTAAAACAACGATCTACTAGCGACTAGTATATGAACATAATCAAAGGAACACATAGAGAAAGATAGAATAAAGAATTATTATTCATTGAGATATGAACATGCAATACAAAGAACCTCTATATATAGTGTTCTTACATTAATACAAATGACAAGAAGAGACGGGAGTTAGAATGTGGATGGTCACCATAATATAACTTATTTATAACATTAAGAGATTTAAAGAAAACTATTACAAGTCGAAGTTCTATTTACAACCAGACAATACAACTTTTCTATTATTTAAAGGTATTCAATTTCTAATATCAATAATATTTAGGTTTTAATTCATCTCTTTCTTTTTAAGAAAAAATAAAGTTGGATACCCATAGACCATTTAACACGCCCTACTTTCTCATGTGTTAAGTTGAGTTGGATCCGTGACCACGCATAGAACACCATGTCGGGCATGCTGGTCCACGACATGGCTTTGCTCATAGGGGCAACTCCCTTTCCAATAGCCATGTGAAACAATGGAGGGGTCGATTCACGACTAAAATGGGGTGTGAAACCATTTTATTTATATTGTGATGGGGTATGAAAAATGACGTGGAACTGAGATGACTTCTACACATTAAAAAGTGATTACGTGCTAATCTATAATTTTAGATATACTTTATTATATAATAAATATAATAAAAAGGCATCAATAAGGATACAAAACAAAATATATTAGTTTAATCGGTTTTTATATTTTTGTGACTGAAGAAAGAAATACATCAAAGCGATGCTATTATAACAATTTTAATTGGTTAAATCTTGTGCCATGTTTAAGCATTATAAATTTTATAATAACCCAAGTGAAATTAGTTAAAATAGTTTTGAACGTTAATATAAATTAAAATTAAAAGTTTCAAATAAAGAAAAATAGTACATGTTTTCGTTGCTGAGCACTTCATGGATTGATTTCATTAGCTAATTAATGGCTTTAAATTGCACTTGGACCTTATTGCTTGGAACAATAAGAAAAGAAAACAACAGCAACACCACCTCACGAAAGAAAGAAAAAAAGAATGGCCCAGCAAATTAAATGGGCTGGATTATTGACTTGTTGGTTTCGATGTAATTAAAGAAATCAATATATTGGGCCAAACGATGAAGTGGTGTAGGGCTTGAAGAAATCAAAACCAAATTCAGTTTTAAATTAATTTAGTTATTTTTATTTATATAATCAAACAAAACGTGTAATACTAAGACGTGTGGGTTCGGGAGAGAGCAAGGGGAGCCGACGTGGAGGGCTTCCCCGACGGGGAACACCGCCTCCTCCCCCGCTCTCTCTTCGGTGCCCTCGGGAGTTCTTCCCCGTTCTCCCGATCTATATTTAAGTGTATTTTATAGTTTTTTATTTGTTTCTTTTATTACTCTGTTTAGTATATTTAAGTGTATTTTATAGTTTTTTATTTGTTTCTTTTATTACTCTGTTTAATTTTGTTGTGTTGCAGGTTGAAGAAGGAGGTCAAATGGTGAAGGAGGAAAATGGTGAAGGAGGAGGTTAAATGGTCAATGTCATTTTATAACTTTTCAAACCCTCAAGTTTCCTTTAGTTTTAAATAACACCCTTTGAATTTGGTTTTAATTTAAAATGACCCCCCAAATGTGTTTTAGTTTTAAATAATACACCTTAAAATTTGGTTTTAATTTTAAAAACACCCCTCAAATTTGTTTTAGTTTTAAAGAATACACCTTAGAATTTAGTTATATATGTGAATGTTTTAAAGTTTAATTTAAATTAAAAATATGTAGTTATTTTTTGTTTAACAAATTAAAGGAGTAAAAAAATGTTATTTATAAATAAAATGCATTAAATAAAAAATATAAAAAATGAAAGGGGAAGAGGGAACCACACCCCACTCTTGGGGGAAATTGATGAGGTGGAGGGGAGGGTGATATGACGTATATGTAGACTTGGGGGAAAAGGGAACTGTCACGACCCCCGACCCGTACCACGATTCGGGCCCCGCGAGCCAGACAGTAGTGGTAAGGTGTTTATTATTTGGCAGCGGAACATCAGCAGGACCGGGTGTCAGGAAAATTTTGATCAGAGTTTTTAAAACACCAAATTTTCATTTCATAAACTATGGGGTAAACCCCATATTTACATAAATGAATTTCTCTTCGAAATCCTTTGTTTACAGAAAACATGTTTATTTCAGGTTTACATAGCCACTTAGTTAAGCTGAAGTGCTTCACGGCACTTTTTCCTTTCTTCACAGTAAATCACCTGAAACGTGTTTTAAAAACATTTGGTCATTGAAAAATACTTGTGAGTTCACTCAGTTGTTTTACACAAGACACATTATTATAATTTACAACATTAAGGGTTTTTACATTTTTTTATATCTATCAATTTTCCCAAATCGGTATTTGTCACTCGACCGGAACTGTGACTATGGTCATATCACACATTGGCTAACCCATTGTCCAATAGTGAAGCTTATCAACAAAAATTAATTGCAGAATACAAAAACTTAATCACTTTAATTACAACTTGGAAATAAATTGGGTTTTGAAAGCATTTGATAAAAATATAATGACTCACATTGTAGGTTTAAGTTGATAGATCTTGCCTACTGGTTTAAAGCTTGGTATACCTAATTAAATAAACAATGCACACGTATTAGTGTATTAACTCAATTCAGCTTTAACGATATCACGAGATCAAAACACACAACGAATGACAAAGTATAGCCGGATACCGGCAGCTCTTAAACATCTGTTGGATCGATTTCAATCGATCGGACAAAGTACCGTAGTAGTGATTAGAGTTATTACCCTGATAACGGGCAGAGTTCTGGTTCTCCGGGTATTTTTGGGGGTATAATATCTGAGCACAATGTTGAGAGAAAAGAAAAGAATTGAACGATTGAAACTGCAGCACAAATGCTAAATTTATAAGTGATCTGACAGTCTTTCGCTCCCCGCGATAACCTAGGGCTATCATGTCGCGAGCCGCGATAGTCTCTAGCTAGAGCATAGGTGGCCTTAGTCACTGCTGTAAGGTTGACATGTGGATGACACGTGTCAGGACACGTGTTTCAGGCGGTTATGGGATCTTTGCGACCCGCGATAGGTTTGTACAAGGCTGTTGCGCCCCGCGACAGCCACAAAATTAAAAGTTTTATTTATTTTTCAAGCAGATTTAGTCGTACGTGCGTTGGGTTATGATTACGGATTGTTGTGGGGCTTATTTAAGGATTGTTACAGGAACCACACCCCAAAGTCTAACTACATGCTCATTGTGGATTCGATACCCTACTTACCCTAGCTATATAGGTTATTTGGCTTTTTGCATGACCCCAACGATAGGTCATCACGTGCCTGATAGCCCTAGTTATATTATCAATCTCATCAATGCTATTACCAAAAAAGAACTCTACAAATTCCCTAACATAAATTCAGTACTGAAATTGAGAATGCGGAGACGTTGGTTGTATTGAAACCGAAAACCTTAAAAATAAATACATGTACTAATACTGATGTTGCTCAATCGGTATCAGTTTGATACGATATTGATACTCAGTAAAAAATGTTCGTCCCTATCCCTATCGCTATCCCATACCACTTGGTTATATATAATGAATAACCCAAAACCAAACAACTAATTTAGGTTGATGTTCCTTCATTGATCTGATTTGATTGGTTTTCAATCAAATTGTTTGATTCTGTGGTATTTGGTTTTATTAACTAGGGTCAGGATATAATAGGAAGTTTTTTTTGGCTAGAAGATTAGGAAGTAATCTTGATTATTAATTGATTTAATCAAGAGCTAAGATTAAATGAGTAAAATTGAAGAAAAAAAAAAGGAGATGTGTGAGTTTGTGTAGAGGCATTTTAGTCAATCTAGGGCAATAGTTTCTCTCTCCTTAAATTCCCCCAATTTTTAAACGTTAATAACTCTTTCATACGATATTATTTTTTTTATAAAAATTGCACAAAAAAAACGAGCGTTTTTTATCTTTAAAACAAGTATACTATTGATATATTTTCGAAGTTTTTTTTCGAAAACCAAGTTGCGTAAAACGTAATGGACAAAAAGCGTAAAAAATGATTTTTTTCTAAAACGCAATTGACCAAAAATACAAAAAAATGTCTTATTTCTAAAACGCAATGGCCAAAAAACACAAAGAAATGTCTTATTTCTAAAACGCAATGGCCTAAAAACACAAAAAAAATGTTCTTAAACGCAATGGACTAAAAACACTTTAAAATGTGTTTTTCTAAAACGCAATGGACCAAAAAAACATAAAAAGTGTTTTTTTTTCTAAAACGCAATAGCCTAAAATCACAAAGGAAAATGTTTTTTCTAAAACGTAATGGACAGAATATACATAAAAATGTGTTTTACCTAAAACACAATGGACTAAAAACACTTCAAAGTGTGTTTTTTGAAAACGCAATGGACCAAAAAGCACATAAAAATGTCTTTTTTTTTTTTTCTAAAACGCAATGACCTAAAACACAAAAGAAAGTGTTCTTTCTAAAACGCAATGGAATAAAACACACATAAAAATGTGTTTTACTTAAAACGCAATAGACTAAAAACACTTCAAAGTGTGTTTTTCTAAAATGCATTGGACTAAAAAACACATAAAATGTGTTTTCCTAAAACGTAATAGATAAAAACACAAAAGAAAGTGTTTTTTTCTAAAACGCAATGGGCTAAAAACACATAAAATATGTTTTACCTAATAGTGCGAAGAATGTTATTATTAAAATAGAAAGTGAAGAAAATGTTAAAGATTGTGAGTTTTGAAGTTACAGAGAGAAGAATGAATAAGATTAGATGAAATTGACTAAAATACATTTTCTCTTTATTTTAAATTTTGCCACATGTTATAATCATATATTGCTTCATATTTTTTCTAGCGAAAATAAACTTTATATTTGATCATCTTATTAACTATTCTATTATTCAACTACCTCAAAATATTAAATTATTGACTAATAAATGAATTTTTCTTTACGTGCAATAGGGGTGTGCATGGGTCGGTTTAGGTCGGTTTTGACCAAAAACCATAACCATAACCGCGATGTCAGTTATTGATAACCATAACCATAACCGATCGGTTATGGTGGTTATGGTTATTCGGTTTTGATGGTTATAGCGAGTCGGTTATTGGTGGTTAACCATGTATTTAGCTTATCTGAAAATAGCTTAATTTTTTTTAACATGGAATAAATTGTTATTGCATATTTGTATATATTAGTACATTAGAGCATTCTCATCCAATCCATCAAATTATACATACATTCCACTAAAAAACAACTCCTATATCAATATATTTTCACTAAAACCAAATACTTTTTCTCTCTCCTTTTCAATTAAATAATATTATCATCACATTTTTCTCTTTCCTTCACTCACAACCACTTTCAATATATATTAAAAAAATTATACTGGGTGAACAGTGTCCCCCCAAACATACAGATGAACAGTAACATTTTCTCTCTCCTCCACTCACAACCACTTTTTTTACCCTTTACAATATAAAAACTCACCCTCACAAATTTTGATGGATTGGATGAGAATGCTCTTACATAGTATTAAAAAATACATATAATCTATAATATTAATACCAATTATTATCAAATATTCAAATAAAGTGATATGAAATATTCCATAAATTCAAATAAACATTCAACCAAAACCACCAAATGATATGAAAAACCCATAAGTACTAAAAATCTTCATTCAAAAATATCAAATATTAAAAATATGGTGAAAAGTCCTAAATCCTACAAAGATTTATTACATGTCGGTTCGGTTCGGTTATGGTGGGTATGGAAAAAATGATAACCATAACCGACCCGCTACTTTCGGTTTTCAAAAAAAACCATTAACCGACCCACCGGTTTTTTAATTGGTTCGGTTTTGTCGGTTAATTCGGTTATGATTCGGTTAATTCGGTTTTTTACACACCCCTAACGTGCATTGCGATTGAAAGCGATGTAAAGTATCTCCCGCTTTTAAAATAGGACTAGACCCGTCAGTCTGGTTATTGAAAACCGAAGACTTGAAGCCATCGGTTTATTATATCAAAAGAACCGGCTGGTTTTGTAATAGATAAAGCTAAAGCCCTGAGATGATTGATGAACTGTTTCATTCTTTTCTTTTCTTTTATTTTATTAAAGTTTGATAAAAAAATCTAAAGTAGCAATATTTAATATCTAGTATGCATGTCAATTTCCATAGTACAACTTATCAAAACCACACTTGAAGCAATCAGACAATCTGAAGTCTGAACACTGCTGCTCCTGTGATATATAAAGACACCATTGGTATATACTTTTCTCTAATTATTTTTAGTTTAACAAATTAAAGGAGTAAAAAATGTTATTTATAAATAAAATACATTAAATAAAAAATATAAGAAAAATGAAAGGAGAAAGAGGGAACCACACCCCACTCTTGGGGGAAATTAATGAGGTGGAATGGAGGATGATGTGACGTTTATGTAGACTTGGGGAAAAGGGGAACCACACCCCAAAGTCTAACTACACGCTCATTGTGGATTCGATACCCTACTTACCCTAACAATATAGGTTATTTAGCTTTTTGCATGACCCCAACGACAGGTCATCACGTGCCTGATAGCCTTAGTTATATTATTAATCTCATCAATGCTATTACCAAAAAAGAACTCTACAAATTTCCTAACATAAATTCGGTACTGAAACGGAGAATGCTGAAAACAGGCACCAAAATCGTCCCTAAGCTTTGGATATTGTTAGGGGTTAATTTTTAATACTTATGGATCACTTATCCTTAGACCTGCCTGGATCACTGATCCTTAAAGTCTGATGCAGGAAGTCTGAGGATCATGGATCCTTATTATTTTTATAACTTAACTAACAGTTGTTCCTTGTATATTTTCGTAGTGGCATGCAGGTCATGGGCAATGTAGACTGAGTCATGGCGAGAATATCGGACTAGAATCGTTGAAGACGCTGCACGTATGGAAAATGGCTCACCGCTAACATTGTGGGCATGGCCTTGCACCATTTTCGGACTTGTTTGTTATTTCTATTTAAAAGGGGTTGATCAAGTTTAGATAACAACATATGTTATTAGCAGAAAACACACACTCTCTCGCGAACATCAGCTCTTGAATACACTTACACTTTAGCAAACATTGTACAACACTTGATCAACTTCCGAAGTTGTAAACTCTTGTAAGCTTAATACATTTGATAGTGATAGTTTTCACTATCCGAGGTTTTTTGTGTGCCGGAGATCATATTGAGATCAAGAGCTTTTTCATCATACAAATCCTTGTGTTCATTGTTCATTACATTTTACATTTGTTCATTCAATTGTCAAACATACTGTAGGTCCACCCGGAGGATCGAGTAACCTCTATTCCTGTTTTCCGAGAAACCCGAAAGTGCGGAATCAAAACGGGTAAGTTAAACCAAGTTCGAACACGTAAATGATAAACACGAGACTCAACGATTAACACACAGTGTATTAATGCTTTGAAACAGTTACAATACAATGTTTACAAAATAATCTCTGTAAACTCTCTCTAGTTCTCTCGTGTGTGTGTTCTGTGTTCTCTGTTCTAACAGTTCTGTTTATATAGTCTCAGCAACACAGCAATGACGAAACAGAATTGTCTTCGACGAAACATCAGCTGGTCGACGAAACTCATATCTTTGACGAAACGGAATGGGCATGACGAAACAACATTAAAGTCGACGAAACACACCTTGTTTCGTCGACATGCATGCTGATGATATAAGGTTAGCCCCAAAGTCAAAGCCCAATACAAGATGATTGGCCCAGTATGCATGTTTCGTTCAAGACTTTCACAAATTCAACATAAGACAAAATTTGTGACATCATCATGACATCACTAAGGTGATGTCATGGTGATGTGTCGGCGGGAAAGGCCGCGGCTCTCCGTGCTTCGCGTGTCGAACTCTGGAACGCATGACGGAGGAATGTCGTGACGTCGGGCTTTAGCCGAACCTAACCGAGTTGAACCGAACCGAGTCGCGACCACATAATATGTATCAACACATACAAGCACACTACCACACAAAATCAGATTTGGTTACATTATCCTTTGTTTGATTTTTGACGAAAACAAGCATGTTTGTCATTTTCATCCAAAACAACTTTTTTTGTACCATATAGTCTTTCATTTTTGGGATTTTTAGGCATTTTCATCTAAACGTCTTACTTTTTTGCCAAAATCGTCCCTGAGATTTGTGATTTTTTGCCATTTTCATCTAAATGTTTGATAGAAAAAATAAAGCAAATTAGATGTTTTGATGAAAATGGTAAAAAATCCCAAAAGTGAAGGACTATATTGTACAAAAAAAGTTGTTTTTGATGAAAATGACAAACATGTCCAAACGTCAGGGACGATTTTGGCAATTTACGAAAATATAAATTATTGACTAATAAATTGATTTTTCTTTACGTGCATTGCAACTGAAAAATGTAAAGTGTCTCCCGCTTTTAAAATCTAACTAGACCCGTCAGTCTGGTTATTGAAAACCGAAGACTTGAAGTCATCGGTTTATTATGTAAAATGAACCGGCTGGTTTTGTGATAGATTTCTTTTCTTTTATTATGTAAAATGAACCGACTTGAAGTCATCGGTTTATTATTTAATTAAAGTTTGAAAAAAAAAAAAAAGTTTGATTAAAAATCTAAAGTGGCAAAATTTAATATCTAGTATGCATGTCAATTTCCATAGTACAACTTATCAAAACCACACTTGAAGCAATCAGACAATCTGAACACTGCTGCTCCTGTGATATATAAAGACACCATTGCTATATACTTTTAACTAATTATTCAAGCATTCATACTACTCTTCAACCACCATGTTAACCTTCTTTTCTGTTCTCCTCCTCTTCACCTCCATCACCACCACCACCACCACTGCACAACCATACAACGCCACCGATCGATTCTTCCTCGCCTGTGGTTCATCCTCGACCACTTCTGACCCGAGATGGAATAGTGATCAGAATTCCAAATTCGTGCCTTCCAACATCCTCGACACTTCGTTTCCGTCCACTCCCTTTCCAACCAGATCATTCAAACTCCCTTATACCTCTGCCCGAATTTTTACCGCTTCTTCGTTCACTTACACATTTCCAGTGTCCCAAGGACCCAAATTCCTCCGCCTGCATTTCTATCCTGCCACCTACTCCAACCTCAAACCGGAATGGTTTTTATTTTCGGTATCATCCAATGGCTTCTCCCTGTTAACCAACTTTAGTGCTTTCCTAGCCACCTCCTATTTGAAAAGGAAGGGCGTTGTCAAAGAATTCATCATCAAAGAATTCATCATCAATGTAATCGATACACAAATCCTAAACGTTACCTTTACACCCTCACCCAACTCATATGCCTTCATCAATGGTATTGAAATTGTTTCAATGCCGGAAACTCTGTACTCTAGCAGTGGTGGCTTGAAATACATCGGTGGAGATACAGGACCTGTAATTAACAGCAAAGTGGCGCTTGAAAATATTTACAGGCTAAACATGGGTGGGGGACAGATATCAGGTACTGAAGATACTGGTATGTACCGGTCATGGGAACAAGATATTAACTACATAAATGGAACATCAATTGGGTTGACACCTATTTATGATGGGCAGATTATGTATACCAACAAGACACCAAGTTATACTGCACCTGAGCAAGTTTATCGAAGCCAAAGGAGTATGGGCAAACTGTCTGCCACGTACAATCTGACTTGGATACTTCCCGTTGATTCTGGGTTTTATTACATGCTCAGGCTCCACTTTTGTAACATTATACCTCAATACACAAAAGCAGGTCAGGTGACTTTCAACGTCTTTATTAATAATCAAACTGCTGACGAGGAAATTGATCTATTCCAGTTAACCCAAGGTAGTGGTTATCCTGTAATCAAAGATTACATTGTGTTTGTCACTGACCCGGATCCCAGCAGAGGCAAGCAAGATTTGTGGGTTGCACTGCATCCAAATCTCAATTCTAACGAATATTATGATGCTTATTTGAACGGTTTGGAAGCCTTCAAGCTATGTACAGATAGGAGTCTTGTTAGCCCGAACCCGGAACTACTAACCGGGCCGACGATTACTGTAAATAGGAACAAGAAGAAACCTCCATATGCCGCGATAATTGGAGGTATTGGAGGAGCGTTAGTGTTGTTGTCTATCTTAGTTCTCATAGTTTTCCAGAAACGAAGGCGATCCAAACGCAATGATGCCACCGACAACAAGTCATCATATTCAACACTGCCTTCAGATCGATGCCGTCGCTTCTCACTTACAGAAGTGAGAGCAGCCACGAATGACTTTAATGACGATTTTGTCATTGGCATTGGAGGGTTTGGCAAGGTGTACAAAGGGCATATAGACAACGCTGTTGCAATCAAACGGCTCAATGAATCATCCAACCAAGGAGTTCAAGAATTCCATGCGGAAATAGGGTTCCTCTCTAAACTACGCCATGTCCAGTTAGTGTCCCTGATTGGATACTGTGACGAAGAGGGAGAGATGATACTGGTCTATGAGTACATGGCTAACGGGACTCTACGTGACCATCTGTACAAGACAAACAACCCTCCTCTGTCATGGAAAAGGCGTCTCCAGATTTGCATCGGTGCAGCAAAAGGGCTGCATTATCTCCACACGTGTTCCAAACGTTTAATAATTCATCGGGATGTCAAGTCCACAAATATCTTACTTGATGAAAAGTGGGTTGCTAAGGTATCTGATTTTGGTTTGTCAAAGCTAGGCCCTAGAGACCAATCACAAAAACATGTTAGCACGGTGGTGAAGGGTAGTTACGGGTATCTGGATCCCCAATATTACCGAAGCCAACAACTCACGGAGAAATCTGATGTGTACTCATTTGGAGTTGTTTTGCTTGAAGTGTTGTGTGCAAGACCTGTTATCAATCTCAAGCTGCCCAAAGAAGAAGTGAATTTGGCAGAGTGGGGAAAATCTTGTTACCAGAAGGGGACCCTCAACAAAATAATTGATCCAAATGTAAGCAGTGTGATTGCACCAGAGTGTTTAAAGAAGTTTGGAGAGGTGGCAGTTAGTTGCTTGAAAGATGAAAGAAGTGAAAGGCCAGCAATGGAAGAAGTAGTTTGGGGACTAGAGTTTGCATTGGAGCTACAAGAAGCTGCTGAGAAAACGGTTGGTGAAGCCGTGTCTGAAAATCAAGAAGTTTTATTTCCGACGCATGGAGATACAACAACAGACGATGATGTGTTCACAGGATCAAGCACGACAAGAAATGGCACGTCATCATTTAGTAACACCGAAGAAGGGTTCAAAACGGAAACAGTTTTCTCTGAGATTCAGAAGCCCGCTGGAAGATGATATGGAAGCTGGGATTTTAGAGCCAAATCAACAAGTCTTTATCATATAAATTTTAATTTTGAGTATTTGATGATTAATTTTAGAAGAACAGTATGTAATTTGCATTAATCGTTTTCTTTACATATTGATGTATAATAGCGTCATGTAATGAATAGACTTCATACAATCTGTAACGAAGTCAACAAGTCAAAGTTGGTATGACAAAGATGAATTATTAAAGTGATAAAGGTATAAACATCAAGATAAAGATAAAGTGATAAAGGTAGTTAAAATCGTGTGTGTGAAAGTAAAGTTCCATCGTGATTCTTGACCAACTATTGATTAATCCTTTTGCACTATTGGCTAGTAGAAAATTTTAGAAGACTTTTCATGTCAATCAGCCTATCCTTCTAGTTTTAACTTATAAGTTTTAACTATTAGTGTACTAGGTTATAACCCGTGTATTACACGAGTTTAATAAATAATTTTTTGATAATAAATAATAAAACAATATATCTTTAAAAACCTCTTTATTGCACGAGTTGAATAAATGTAATTTTATATATCAAATAATAAAAAGTTATATGTATAAGAACCATATTGTACGAGTTGAATAAATGTAATTTTATATATCAAATAATAAAAAAAAGTTATATTTTTAAAACCGTTATTTTGAATAAGAGTAATAAAAAATAAATCTTAATATTAAGTTACTTTTTAAGTTATTTTATACATATGTAACCTGTTAATAGAATATATTATATATTGTTTAATCAAATATACATCCGTATGTTCATTATGACTTAATACATTTAGAACTGATTAAGTTTCAAGTGTCAAAGAAAAAAAATTATTAAGTCTTCAAATGTTGAAATTAATTAAATAATATAATATTATCGGTAAACTTAAGTTTTAATTGAACATAAATATAATATGATACAATCAATGAGATTATATCCCAATTTAGTTTAAAAAAATCATCCCAAATATCTTCTACAAATTTTAAATTTAATATTATCAATAATCGATTTTCTCTCATAGTGCGCCATGTGTCTCTTAAGTGGTTTCTTTTATTATATAGTATAGATTATATTATTTGTATTATTATATTTGTAGCACATGGTATATTTCATCCTCCTGGATGTTAGGAGTCTTAGTTGAGTTAGTTTAGAATAGATGGCATTGTACGTGTATATATATTCTGTTGTGGTTTTGAATGAGATCATCGAATTAATATTGAGTATTCACATGGTATCAGAGCACACTTGCTCTATACCTAATAAACCCTAGCCGCAGTCGACAATCTCAAATCCGATCACCGCCTTTCTTGTTCCTACCCTTTCTCATCTCTTCAAATGGCCGACAAACAACCAGAAATAAACCCCAAACAAAAAACTCTTCATCCCGTTTACACTGTCACCGACATCCAGAAGAAGGTGCGCGTCTTAGACGGAACGAAGGTGTCTTACGCTTCGTGGGTGAAGCTGTTTCAGCTTCACGCACGCGGGTACAAGGTTGTCCATCGCATCGATGGTACAAATCCCCCATCTAAGGATGATCCGTCATATGATTCCTGGGTGGAGATCGACGCCATCGTACTATAGTGGATCTACGTAACATTGTCTGACAACCTGCTCATACGGGTTCTTGAACCAGAAACCACTGCTCGTGAGGCCTGGAACAAGATTGGCAACATATTTTTGAACAACAAAGGAGCCAAGGCTGCAGCTCTCGAACACGAATTTAACAATCTCAAATTGAGTGATATGCCATCACTCGATGCCTACTGCCAGGCTGAAGGAGTTATCGGATCAACTCAATGATGTGGAGTGTCCGGTAAATGAAAAACGGCTCGTTCTTCAACTGGTACGTGGTTTACCTGACGAGTTTGATACGACCGGATCTTTCATCAATCAGAGTCTGCCTTCATGGGAGACCGCTTGCAGTATGTTACAGCTTGAACAATCAAGGCAATCTGCTCGGGATCAAAACTCACCTCCTGAAGCTATGGCTGCAGTAGCACCTCCTCAAAACAACAGAAGTGAATCACACCAAAGAAATGGGCCTCGCCAAACAGGCCGCAGGCCCAACCATCCTCGTGGACCTGGAACATCTGGATCCGCACATCAGCCTAATCGTGGACACCGAAATAGGCCAAACCAGCCTACTGGTCAAGCCCAACAACAATGTTCTCCTTGGGCTTTGGCCCAATACCCACAGATGCCTCCTTATTGGGCCGCACCCTACTAGCCCACACCGCCACCCTGCCCTTACCCAACCCAAGCAGGTTGGGCCTATCCATGGAACGGACCAACTAAGCCCAATTCATCTCGGCCCAGCTCTTCCAGCTCTAATCAGTCTTCTGACCCTGCTCAAGCACATATCACAGACGTCAACCCTCTAGAGCCAAGTGAGTTAGGGGCCGCGTTTGAAGCTATGTCAATGGAAGCACCTAATCCACGGTGGATTATGGACACGGGAGCAACGGACCATCTTAACCAAGATCAAGGTGTGTTTACAGACCCATGTATAAATTCTATTAAATCTATATTGGTTGGCAATGGCAGTCGAGTACCAGTTCTTGGATCGGGTAACATCCTACTACCTTACTCATCTAAACCACTCCAACTTAAAAAACGTTTTACACACACCGGGCATTATCAAAAATCTTATTTCAGTCCGAAAATTTACCAAAGATAATTGGGTAACTTTGGAATTTGATCTGTTTGGTTTTTCTGTGAAGGATTACAAGACTGGAAAGATCTTGAGTCGCCATAATAGCTCTGGCACTCTATATCCACTCACCGTACCTGCATCTAACACCGCTTCAGCTTTTGTCACTTTGTCCGATTCCACTTCATGGCATAATCGTCTAGGACATCCCGGATTTCAAGTGATTTTCTTTGTTCAAATAAGTTTATTACTTGTAATAAACAACAACGTACTTTTGTTTGCAAGTCGTGTCAACTTTCCAAGAATAAACGTTTACCATTTCAATTATCTAATTCTAGTACTGTTTTTCCATTTGACATGGTGCATTGTGATTTATGGACGTCACCGGTATTAAGTAAACATGGATATAAATATTACTTGGTACTAATTGAAGATTACACATACTATACTTGGATTTACCCATTATCTATATATCTTAAAACACAAAGTCGGTGGACTCGACTTTGTGTTTTGCACCCTACGTTTTTTCTCTTTTACACTTTCACCTCCACAGTTGACTGACAATGGGGGTGCTGTAACCCTAGATCTCCAAGTTTCTCTACGCTGCTTCATCTTTCTAATTTATTTTCATTGTTTCATATCGCAATCAAAATCTACAGACATATTGCTTTCCCGGGTAATCATCAATCATTATCAATCCATGTCCTACGATTCAAGATCCGACGGCCGCTCTGTTGCTCGACCAATCGACGCGCGCTTGTAACGAAAAACCCTTCAATTACTCTTCCTATTGAATTGTTTCTACGAATTGATGCTTACAAACGGTTTGTATGAGTTCAGTTTTCCCCAAAAAACACCCTAATATGAAAAACCCCTTTTCAGACTAGACGACAACCCTAAAATTGACGTCGTCATATTGAAACTTTGTTGTTATGATCGTTGCGATGGTCAAAACTTCATTTCATCTTTGATTCTTAACTATGCATCAAGATCGCCTCACGACCTCTACTACCATCGGTGTTCATATTTCCCACGAACACAGGTATTTTTCTGTTCGACTTGTGACTTTACTTGCCTGACTACGTGCTTCTTCATTTGCTCTTCTTTTATCTTTTATTACATTTGTGTCGCTCTTGGTCATCAGTTGAATAAGACTATAGCCACTATCTTGGTTGAGACTTACTTGAACTTCACCACAAGAAAGAAGAAATGCATATTAAATTAATTCCAAATCATTAAAAGGGGTCCACTGAATTGCATAACCTGAAAGACAAAAGATAACTCAGTCTTGTAGTAACATGTTAATTCATCAGAAAAATGGAATTGAAATTAACATGTGTTTTGTTAGATCTGTTTTCACTATGCAATGGAAGATGGTGGGATTGTGGTGCCATTGGTTTTGGTTGTCTCTTCTTCATTTTGGATTTAATTTGTTTAGGGAATTAGGCTGCTTAGTGACTACGTTTATGTCGTATGATAATATTTTCTTTACATGTCATTTTATTCGATTTTTGTTAGTACTAGGTTTTTTTTTCGAACCTCTTTCAAAATGTATGTTTACCCCTTTACTCTTTTTACTGCCGTTGGATATATATTGCAATGTATGTATACATGATTGAATTTAAGGCTAAAAATTGCTAATTTTTAATTGTCATGTTATTTGTTTAGTTAGGGTGCTTGCCTTAATAAGCTTTTTGTCGTAACTAAATTCACGTAAATTTTTTTCTTTTGCACGAAACATTTTTTTTCTTTCAATTTTCGGGTCTCTTTTCGGGAGTTTCTTCGTAAGGTTATTTTCAACGTTTGCCTTTTGATGGATTCCGACATAAGTTTTAAAAATACCAAATTCGTATATCAACATCCAATTTTTTTTAATAAACTGATTTAGAAGCATGAGGAGCTGAAAATACTCTCTACTGACTTTTGACCCAACCCATTCATTCCATTTCAACAAACTTTAGTTTTCATTTATCCAATTATCAATCAGACTATCGGAGGCCAACTAAATGGAACTACTAACCTTTGCTTACAGTTGACATATATACACACTTTGCTATTGTTATACATGTGTTTATCTTATTGTGAATTCGCATGAGAAACATGTGTGCTGCAGATCAGATCTGCAATTTTATTTTAATTGTGTAAAAACTATTACCATAATAAAAAAAGAAGAAACCAATTCTGCATTTTGTTTTCTCAGTTTTAAAAAAATAAGTAACTTTTTTGTTTGTCTATTGAGAAAAGGCGACCCGTCCGCACCGAAAACAACAAAAAACTTGCGACGTCTTAGGAAAGGCAAGCCAATGAAGCTACACTACAAGAAATACCCACTATTAGCGGCGATACCAATAGCGACGACAAGGGGCAATAGCAGCGACATCATTACGTGTCGCTGCTATTGCCCCTTGTCGTCGCTATTGGTGTCGCCGCTAATAGTCAATCCATGTGAACCTGAAAAAAGGCAGATCTTGGCCCTTGATGAGAAGATGATCCAACGGCGTGGGCACTTTCCTGATTTTTCTCCTTCAAACAAACACAAACTTCATTTTAAACCCACTTTCTTCAACATACACCCATCTTCTCCAATTTCAACTACACCAACAACAACCTCCACCACCACCATGAAGCTACCACCACCACCAAACTGCCACCGCCACCACCACCAAACTGCCATCCCCACCACTGTGAAGCTACCACCACCATCACCGCCACCTCCATGAAGCTACCACCACCACCACCTAACTGCCATCCCCACCACCGTGAAGCTACCACCACCTCAACAAGCTAAAGCTCCGTCAAGTTCCGGCCAAGCTCCGTCAAGTTCCGGCCAGCTTTGTTTTTTTGTGTAGAAAATATATAGTGTAACTTTAGGTAGAATTCATTTTTTATAAGATTTGAATGTTTTGATATGAGATTTGAATGAAAGTTACGTAATCTTCAAATTATTATAATTTTGCTGCAATTTTTTTTTGAATGTTTTGATATGAGATTTGAATGTTTTTTTATAACTTTGCTGCAAATTTTCCGGCAAGAGCATTAGTGGCGACGATATCATTAGCGGCGTTAAAAAGGGCAATAGCGGCCGATCTATACCGGCGACCCTTTAGCGGCAACGTGTCGCCGGTAATAACAAATAGCGGCGACAAAAAGGACTTTTAGCGGCGACACCTGTCGCCGCTAAAGGTACCAGTTTCTTGTAGTGCTATAGAGTGTAGTTAATTTCAGGCAAGACCCCACTATATTAGGTACTTTTGTTTTGAGAATGTCACTTTCAAGCTTATTAAAGCGAGAAAGATGTCACTTTGAAGCTCCTATTTTTTAACAGTCTGAGCATCACTTCATATGTAGGCAGATCTTTGTTATTTGGCATGTATAGTGAATGTACGCAAACTTATATTTCCTATGCTTTAGACAGGTTCAATGGAGATCACTATAAAAGCACATATGCATACATGCATAATGCAGAGGCACTTTTGTAGCAATTTCCATAGTTTTGCTTGAACGACACCTATTGGTTTCCATATGATGCAGTCCTTATAACAGATTAGTCCCCGCCGCATCGCGCGGGTTGTAAAACCCTAGTTAAAGTTTAAATACGAAACCATTGGAAAATTGAAAAAAAATCACAAGTTCATTACCACCCAATTCAATCGCACAATAAAAACGTTTCAATGCGACATGGGTGGGGAATTTGATAATGCCTAATTCCACCATTTTGCATCCCTAAATGGGTTACAATTTCGGTTTTCATGCCCACACACTTCCCAACAAAATGGGAAAGCGGAGCGTATGATTCGACGAATAAACGAATTAATGCTCTCCCTACTCACACACGCCTCCCTTCCACCTCAATATTGGGTCGAGGCATTACACACTTCGGCTTATTTACACAACATCTTACCTACTAAGTTACTCAACAACTACACACCAACCGGCAAAGTAATTATTTCTAGACATGTGGCATTTGTTGAGTTAAATTTTCCTTTTTCAAAAACTTTCACCCCCACATCACAGTCTTATTCTTTTCTAGAACCCGATCCATTAACTATCGTGTTCACCCCATCCTTTAACCAAACTGTCCCCACCCATACTAAATCCATTAACCAATCATCACTCACCCATCACACATCCCAGACACAATCATCAAACACTCCAAACACACCCAGCCCATCCTCGATACCTGCTGTCAACACTCCTTCAGCACCACTCTTTCCTACATCACCCCATCCAACTTCATTGTCGAGCACTAATACGTCACCTCCAATCACACCAACTCCACCTCCACCCCCACCCCTACCCCCACCTCCGACCCATCAGATGGTAACCCGATCTAAGGTTGGAATTTCCAAACCAAACACTCCTTTTAGCCTACACGTTTCCGCAAACCCGCACTCCATCTCCCCGATTCCAAAATCACATATCTAAGCCAAATCTGATTCAATCTGGTACAGTGCCATGCAAACTGAATATAACGCTTTAACAGAAAACCAAACATGGGAGCTTGTGCCGCGTCCCAATGATGCGCATGTAAAAAGGTGCATGTGGATTTTCCGCCACAAGTTCCATGCGGATGGTACCCTTGAGTGATATAAAGCCCGATTGGTCGTTAACGGAAAATCGCAACAAGTGGGTATCGAATGTGATGACACATTCAGCCCCGTGGTGAAACCCACCACCATTCGCATAGTGCTTAGTCTCGCAGTTTCCCGTGCATGGCCCATACATCAGCTTGATGTAAAGAACACATTTCTTCATGGAACCTTAAATGAAACGGTTCATATGTTTCAACCACCCAGTTTCGTTGACAACCAAAACCCGACACATGTATGAAAATTGAAAAAGTCTCTCTACGGGTTGAAACAAGCGCCAAGAGCGTGGTATCAAAGGTTTGTGACATACGTTATTAAATGTGGATTTAAACCCACCACATGTGATACTTCTTTGTTTGTCTATCAACGTGGATCTCAAATGGCATACTTATTGTTGTACGTTGACGATATCATTTTAACGTCCTCCACCAGCTCTCTATTGCAGTACTTCATTAAAGTTATGTCTCAAGAATTCGCAATGACCGATCTTGGCCGTTTACACCATTTTCTAGGCATTCAAGTACAACATACACAACACGGTCTTTTCTTATCTCAACAATCTTATGCCGAAGACATTCTTGCCCGTGCGAAAATGCAACAAGGCAAACCGAGCCACACTCTAGCTGATATAAACACCAAGCTTAGTGAAACAGCCAGAAATTTACTGCCTGATGGCACACTATATCGTAGTCTCGCCGGAGCACTACAGTACTTAACTTTTACCCAGCCCAAGATCGCTTACGCTGTCCACCAGGTTTGTTTATACAAGCATGCACCACGTGAACCTCATTTTAATTACCTTAAACGTATATTACGGTACATTAAAGGGACGGTTGATCATGGACTACACTTATCACCCTCCAAGTCCGTAACTTTAACAGCTTATTCGGACGCCGATTGGGGGGTTTCCCCGATACCCGCCGATTGGGGGGTTTGGCCGATCGGACGCCGATTGGTGAAAACTTGATTTCGTGGTCCTCAAAACGACAACAAACTATTTCGAGATCAAGTGCTGAGGCCGAGTATCGGGGTGTTTCCAACACGGCCGCTGAACTTACATGGCTGCGAAACCTTCTACTTGAGCTACATGTTCCGATTCGACAAGCTTCAATCATCTACTGTGACAACATATCCGCCATGTACTTATCTAACAATCCGGTTCAGCATCAACATACTAAACACATCGAAATAGACATACATTTTATTCGGGAAAAAGTTTGACTTGGGTCTATTCGTGTGTTGCACATTCCGGCTGATTATCAGTACGCAGACATATTCACTAAAGGATTACCTCGCCAGCTATTCACTCAGTTCAAGTCCAGTCTTTGCATTCGACCGGCTACTGCTTTGACTGCGGGGGTCTATTAGTGTATTATATTATTTGTATTATTATATTTGTAGCACATGGTATACTTCTGTAAATATCCTCCGGGATGTTAGGAGTCTTAGTTGTGTTAGTTTAGAATAGATGGCATTGTACGTGTATATATATTCTGTTGAGTTTTTGAATGAGATCATTGAATATTGAGTATTCACATTAACAACCACTATGATTTATACCAAAAAAGCTACTTATATTTCCCAGACCCACACGGAAAGCTATCAAGCATTATGCCACTGTTCACATTCACTTTGCCACTCTTTTCTTGGCTCCTCCACTTCTCCACCACCACCACTACTGAACCACCATACAACGCCACTCACTATTACCTCTTTGACTCTGGTTCCTCCTCTACCACCACCAATTCGGACCGGATATGGGAGAGTGATGAACGTTCCACTGTTGTACCAGCCACCATCTCCACCACCTCATATTCATCCACCCCCTTCGCTGAGAACCTTCAGTCCCCCAAACGCCTTACGCCACTGTCACGACCCCCGACACGGTTTTACCCGTTTCAGGAGCTGCGGGACAGAAACCCGTGGTATTGATTATTTAACTTGGCAGCGGAATATTTGACAGGATCTTTTAAATTGAAAATGCCCAATTATTTTATTTCATAATTTGGGACAAACCCCGTAATTTACAATAGAGAAATTTCACGAAGAAATTCCCTATTTTACAAAACATTTTTATTTATTTAACTGAGCCACCACTTCAAGCTTTATTAGTGCTCCGTAGCACTTTTCCTTGATTCACAGCAGGTCACCTGAAACATGTTTAAAAATATTTTTATCAGCGGGGAAATACTGGCAAGTCACTCAATTTGATAAAACGACACAGAGCTGTGAATTACAGCATAAGAGTGATTACAATGGCTACTATCTTATTGTTATCTGGCGCCGTGTCACAGCCTTGTGATGATGGTCATACCACCATTGGGTCCTTTCACCCAAGTAGTGATGATTATCACTGTTAGGTTGGTGAACCTAACCGTGAGAAATTAGTAATGTGCACAATACCCCACTAGCCAGTGATTCAAGATAACCACGACTTAATCCCTGTAATTATAACTTTTGAGAATAATTTGAGGTTTAGTAAAACAGTTGATAAAAAGAGAATGACTCACGTTGCAAGTTTAGACGGGCAGAGTTTAGCCTACTGATTTAGCCTTGTAACCTAATTTAAATAACAATGCACACGAACTAGGTCAGTAACTTAATACAACATTTACGATAACTCACGAGATCAAAACCCTCACGACGAATGACAAAGCATAGCCCTAATTCGGGCAGCACTTAAACATCCATCAGATTGGTTTTTAATTGATCGGACATTGAATCGTAGCAGTGATCGAGTTAATACCCTATATCGTAGCAGCGTCTCTCTAATGGAAATGACGATTTTGAGCAGTATACTTTCGTTTTTGATTGAATTCTCGAGCACAGATGAGAGTCCCAAGTTCAAGCAATTTATAGCAACATTTCAAGTTTTACGCGGCCCGCGTAAACCTTAACAAGGTTTTACGCGGCTCGCGAGAGCCACCTAGTCTACACTAGGGCTAGCGTGTCCTCAGTAGGTTCGCCACGTGGCTGCCACGTGGCCGGTAACGCTTATCTGGTCAACTTAAGTTTGACGCGGCCCGCGTAAGCCTAAGCTTACTTTTACGCGGCCCACCTGAAATCGAAAAATATTGTTTTATTGGTTTTTTATGCACATTAAGGTTTCAGGGGTCCGGGTTTTTACTTACGCATCGTCTTGGGGCATTTTTGCAGGTCCTTACATCCTCCCCACCTTATTTAAAATCTCGTCCTCGAGATTTATTGAAATAAGTGAGGATACTTTCGTTTCATTTCCGCTTCTAGCTCCCAGGTATATTCGGGTCCTCTTTTTGAATCCCACTTGACTTTGACAAGTACCAATCTTTTGTGTTTAAGGAACTTGACCTTTCTGTCTTCTATCTGAAGTGGGTTTTCCACAAATTTTAACTTTTCATTTACCTCTATATCTTGAAGAGGTACTACCAGGGATTCGTCAGATAGACATTTCTTGAGGTTGGATACATGAAATATGTCATGTACTCCGGCTAACTCTTCTGGTAGTTGTAAGCGATAGGCAACTGGTCCTATTCGCTGGATTACTGGGAATGGTCCTACGTACCTTGGACTTAGCTTTCCTTTCTTACCAAAGCGGACTACCCCTTTCCAAGGAGAAACTTTTAGGAGTACCTTGTCTCCAACTTGAAATTCCAATGGCTTGCGTCGACTGTCTGCATAGCTCTTCTGGCGATCTCGAGCCGTTTTCAGTCTTTCCTTGATTTGAGTGACCTTGTCGGTGGTTTCTTGCACAATTTCGGGACCTGATAATTGACTTTCTCCTATTTCTGCCCAACAAACTGGAGTTCTACATTTTCGTCCATATAGTGCTTCGAACAGGGCAGCTTCGATGCTTGAATGATAACTATTGTTATAGGAGAATTCAATTAAGGGTAGGTGGTCATCCCAATTTCCACCAAAATCTATTACACATGCCCTGAGCATGTCTTCCAGGGTTTGGATCGTCCTTTCACTTTGTCCGTCTGTTTGGGGATGATATGCAGTACTTAAATTTAATCGCGTCCCCATGGCTTCTTGGAAACTTGTCCAGAAATGCGAAGTAAAACGACTATCCCTATCCGATACAATGGAGAGTGGGACTCCATGTAAGGATACTACTTCGTCTATTTATAGCTTGGCTAATCTCTCCATGCTAAAAGTTTCCTTCATGGGTAGAAAATGAGCTGATTTGGTTAATCGATCCACAATTATCCAAATCGCATCATTACCTTTTCTGGTTTTTGGGCAACTTAGTAACAAAATCCATGGTTATTAGTTCCCATTTCCAAACAGGCATTTCTAATTGTTGGAGTAACCCTGAAGGTTTCTGGTTTTCTGCCTTAACTTGTGAACAGGTCAGACACTTAGATACATATCTAGCTATGTCCTTTTTCATTCCTATCCACCAGAAATTATTCCTTAAATCTTGGTACATCTTGTTGTTTCCAGGGTGCATGGTATATCTAGACTTATGGGCTTCCTCTAAAATCTTATCTCTTAAATTTCCTTGCTTAGGTACCCAAATCATTTTCTTGTGGAATCTCCAAATTCCATCAGCCCCTTGCTCTAATTCCTTTATCCGTCCTTTCATTCCTTCAGCATCATCCTTGATTGCTATTGCTTGAACATTCTTCAATTGTTCCATTAAATCTAATTGTAGATTTAATCTAAGAGCACGAACTCGCTTTTGCTTTTCATGATACTTACGACTTAGAGCATCTGCAACTACATTTGCCTTCCCCTCGTGATATTGAATGTCACAGTCGTAGTCACTTAGAATTTCCATCCATCTTCTTTGCCTCATGTTTAATTCTTTTTACCCAAATATATATCTTAAACTCTTATGATCTGTATAGACTGTAAACTTACTGCCATACAAATAATGTCTCCAAATCTTAAGGGCAAAAATTATGGCTCCTAACTCTAAGTCATGCGTCGTATAATTTTCCTCGTGTTTTTTCAATTGTCTTGAGGCATACGCAATTACCTTCTTGCATTGCATTAGCACACATCCTAATGCTAGCTTAGAAGCATCACAGTAAACTTCAAAATTCTCTGTTCCTTCAGGTAATGCTAGAATTAAGGCATTTGTTAACTTTTGCTTTAAAATCTTAAAAGCCTCTTCTTATCTAGATCCCCATTCAAACTTTACTGCTTTACAGGTTAGCTTAGTTAATGGTACAGCTATCTTAGAAAAATCTTTAATGAAACGTCTATAGTACCCAGCTAATCCTAGAAAACTTCTAATTTCAGCAGCTGAATGCGGAACCTTCCATTTAGTGATCGCTTCGATTTTGGAGGGATCTACGTAAATACCTTCGTGATTCACCATATGTCCTAAAAATTGCACCTCCTGTAGCCAAAATTCACACTTTGAGAATTTGGCATAAAGCTTATCTTTTCTTAACAAAGTTAAGAGTGCATGTAAATGTTCACAGTGCTCGTCCTGGCTTTTGGAATAAATAAGTATATCGTCGATGAAGACAATTACAAATTAATCCAAATACGGTTTACAGATCATATCCATCATATCCATAAATGCTGCAGGAGTATTTGTTAACCCAAATGGCATAACTGTAAACTCGTAGTGACCATACCTAGTTCTGAAAGCGGTTTTAGGTATGTCTTCTTCTTGTACCTTCAACTGATGGTATCCGGAGCGTAAATCTATCTTAGAGAAATATCTAGCTCCCTGAAGCTGATAAAAAAGATCATCAATCCTAGGTAATGGGTTTCGATTCTTAATTGTAACTTTATTCAATTCCCTATAATCGACACACATTCGCATCGTACCATCTTTCTTTTTCATAAACAACACTGGTGCTCCCCAAGGGGATGAACTAGGTTGTATAAATCCTTTGCTTAATAATTCATCTAACTGCTTTTTCAATTCTAACATTTTGGTGGGTGCTAACCGATAAGGTGCCTTGGCTATCGGTGTAGTCCCAGGAATTAGATGAATTCTAAATTCTACTTCCCTATCGGGTGGTAATCCAGGTAGTTCTTCTGGGAATATATCCGGGTATTCTGATACTACTGGAATATCCTTGAGTTCTTTACCTTTGGTATTAACAACTTCCGAAACCATATATGCTATTCCTTGTTTTCTTGAATAACTGGCCACTTCCATTACTGAAATGAATTTCATTGGCTTTCGTGGCTTATCTCATGTAACCATAATTAGTCCTCCTGTGGGTGTATGAATTTCTATGGAATTCCTATCACAGAGGATTCGAGCATGGTTGGCTACTAACCAATCCATTCCTAATACAACATCGAATCCAGCTAAATTCATAGGTAACAGGTTTGCAGAAAATTTATGACCTGAAAGTTCTATCTTACCTTCCTGCAAAACTTGATCTATGTTAACAGAGTTACCGTCTACTGTTTCTACTGTATAAATCTGCCTAAGTTTGGTTAAAGGTAGATTAAGGGCTTGGCAGAATGAAGTATTTATAAAACTTTGGTTTGCACCAGAGTCAAATAATACTTTCGCATAAATGTTGTCAACTAGGAACGTACCCGCTATCACATCTGGAATCAGATCTGCTTCCTGTGCAGTCAACTGGAAGGCTCTTGCATTCTTTTTGGTAGTTCCCTCCGTAGGTTTAGCCTTGTTATCAGCTGGTTTAACCAGGTTAGGGCAGTCTGGCCTAAAATGTCCAACTTCTCCACAATTGAAGCAAATTGTTCGATTTCTTTCTTCTGCAATCTTCTTCTTGGTGCCCCGGGATTTTGCAGAAGTTACAGTATCCCTTACATTTTCCAAAATGCTTTCTTTTACAGGTACTGCAGAATGGGGCAGTGGAAGACTGCCCAGTTCCCTTTTTCTTGAAATTGCTGCTAGCATTACCCCCTCGGAATCCTTGGGTAATCTTCTGAGCCAATTCCTTCTTTCTATTTTCTTCTCGCGTGCGTACCAGTCCGTCGGTCAAGGTGTTGGCTAACTCCACTGCATCGTCAATCGTGCGGGGTCTTGCAGCTTTGACAATATCACTAATCTCGCTAATCAAACCCCAAATGTAGCAAGAAATAAGTACCGGTTCTGGCGAAGCCAGAGTTGGCACAATTCTGGCATACTCTGTTGGAACTTTTGAGATCGTTCATACTTGTACTGGATTAGTTTTATAATAGTTTGTAGCTTATTTTATAGTCTAGGGGCTTATTTTATAATTTCATGAAACTAGCAAACCCGACTTGGTGTAGTTAAGATTCCAGCATAATTATAATTATGCTGGCAAGTCAGGTCCTATATATACCCAAGCATTGTATCCCTAGCAAAGCTTTTGGCTCTTTGGTGAATAAAGTGTTGTTTACATTAAATCTCTTGATATTGTGCTCAAATCTGTAGTCCAAGGTGCTTTATTGATTTATATACTTGTTTGGATTCAATACAACACTTGTTGTATTCATCAATACATTAGCTTCATGTTCATTCTTGATTATTCTTAACTTTTTCATAGTTCAAACACTTAATCAATAGGTGTTTTGGACTAAAACAACCAACCACTGTGATCCGGATTGATATTGGGATCTACAATTTGGTATCAGAGCCTTAGTGCTCTTGGTTGTTGTGTTCTTGTTGAGATTTTTCAAAGTTTTGAAGGTTTTTCAAAGTTTCAAGGTTTCTCAAACATTTGGACTTAAAATGGATTGATTTGGTGTGTTTAATCGATAGGTTGTTGTTAATATGTTATTAGGGAGTCATTTTGGACATTTTGATGCATCAAAACATGGTTTTTGAGTCATTCTTGTGTGATTAGAGGGTTTTAGTTCGTGTTAAACCCACTGGTCAGCGAAATTAGCTTGAATATAGCAAAGAGTTTTTGAAGATAGCGAACTTAATTTTGAATATAGCGAAGACAATTTTGAATTTAGCGAAGATACATTTGAGCATAGCGAACAATCTTCGAAATCATCGCATAATCATTAATTGCGCCGATCATAATTCGAGCGAAATTATTGATTGTCGGTGATATAGTGTCAAGTGATCCGTTAGCAAAATTATCGAAGGCGACTTTGAGAACTGTGATATAGAACCACAGCGTTCTTATCACGGTGTACGATGAAATAAGCCAAACTAACATGTGTGCTATTTGTATCAACGGAATTAGCTTGCTCGCTCGTGCAGGATATCTCCGTGTACCGGCGAAGATAGGAGACCAGCGAAGTCTTCCAGCGAAATTGGTCTTGTTTCTCTGATCTCTGGCGATTTTACAACATTTACCGGCGAAATAGTTTCTCCAGCAGACTTTTCAGCGAATTTATCCTCTGGTCAGCTTTCCTTTATCAAGATCAATCCAAGATGTCGTTGAATCAGCTAAGTCCAATTGCTCAAGCTGAACTTGAGACCGGAACCGCTACTAGACCACCAAAGTTGAAAGGAGCTGAAGATTTCAGTACATGGAAGACTCGCATCCAGTCGTTCTTCGAATACACGGACTACAATCTGTGGCTCTCAGTCACCGCTGGACCCCACATTCCAACGGTGGTTCGAAATAATGCGGTAGTTGCTAACAATGACCCCACAACCTTCACTGACAAAGACAAGGTCCTAATCCAACGCGATCACCGTGCACATGCCGCCCTAACCATGGCTCTGTCAACTGATGACTGCAACATGTTTGAAGAACACCGAACTGCAAATGCACTCTGGAATGCATTGATTGAGTATTATGAGGGAAATGAAGAGCTAATTGAAAGTAAGAGAGACATGGTGCAGAAGAAATACTACATGTTCTGTGGAGTTCGCGGAGAAAGTCTTTTCGATCATATCAGTCGCTTTCTGAATATGATGACCAAAATGAAGAAGGCAAGAAATCCTGTAACAAACCGTGCTGCTATAAAGAAGCTGCTGGAATCACTCCCTAAGGAATGGAGTTTGCAATGCATGATGATCAAGAAGGATTTCCTCAACAATCCAAATCCTGTCACTCTGTCTGACTTAATTATCACTCTAAGAGCTTTTGAAATGGATGTCAACAAACGAGAAATGAACACTGCTGGCTACACTCCAAAGATCAATCAGACTTCTGCTGGAATGAAGAATGTGGCATTCCTTGCTTCAGGTGGCATCAGTCAACAAGCTTCTGACATGATCTATGCTAACGCTTCCACAAGCGCATCAAAAGCTCCACAACCTAGTGAGAAGACTGTCACAGTTGGTGATACACAAGCGTTGAAAGTGTCTACTGAAAACGTGGCACTTTTCAACATGTTTCTGAGTAGTTATGAAGCTTTAATGTCAGGAGAGCTCAAAAAGGAAATGTTCACTGCTGGAGACATGTATCAGGTCGATCCAGATGATATGGAGGAAATGGATCTGAAATGGCAGATGGCCATGATCACCTTAAGGTTGAAGAAATTCCAGGACAAGACCGGGAAACATTTGGGTCTTGGAAAGGCTGGCTTTGACAAATCCAAACTGAGATGTTACAATTGCAAGAATCTGGGCCACTTCAAGCGTGACTGCCCCTTGTTGAAAGAAGGAAACATTGAAGCTACTCCTGCTGTTAAACAAATCACTATCGAAGAAAACAAAAACAACGCGTCTCCTAGCACACCAAAGGCCTTAGTCATTGAAGATTATGATTGGAGTGAAGAAATTTCTGAAGCCAAGGAACAAGTCAACAAAGCTCTTATGGCAAAGATCTCAAGCGGGTCCTCATCAAAGCAGTTTGAGAAACCGATAGCTGGAATTCCAAAAGGTGACAACATTACTGACAAAGGTTTGAAAAGCATTCTCACCTCCCCGGAGCCTGAGAAAGAAAAGAAGTCTGAAGAAGCTAAGGAGCATGCTCCTAAGGAGGCATCTAATCAGAAGAAAGACAAAGAAAAAGTCTCAGCCACAGCAATGAAAACAGAATCCTCGAAAGAAAAGGCTGACAAAGACTTGGTAAATAGTATTCCACATAGCTTTAAAGTAAAGTTATGCACACCAGCATGCGTTGATGTCGTGGCACATTACAAGTCTCTAAATCTAGAATTTGAGAGACAAAAAGACCAAGCTTTAAAATTTAACCAAGAGCTTAAACAGAACGAGGCCGCATATCAGAGAAAGTTGAATTCAACTTTAGCTGAAATGCAAACTCTAAAAGAATTTGTGTTTAGAAAAGATTTTATCATTAACGATCTCACAGATAGACTAGATAAAGCTTTGAACGAAAAGAATAAATTGCAAATTATTATAGACAAATGGAATGTCAGTCAAAAGGCCTTTACTGAAATCAAAAACTGCCAACGACCAACGTATGTGAAAGACGGGATCGGGTATAAGGATAGGCAGGGAAATGAAAGAAAACTCTTCTTTCCACCACATAGCAAAAACTATGTGCCTATGCCAACTCCTCATCCCGAAAACGATCTCATTGATGAAAAGGCCTCTGTAGAACAAAACGAATCTTGTGAAAACGAAACAACCGCTAACTTTTCTAAAAGTAATGCAGATCCAATTGTGTGTAAAGAAGATGTGTGCGATGAGGATGGAGACTGCAGCGGTTCAAAAATAGGAATAAGTTATCCAGGCGACAGTTATTCCACTATTAACTGGTTCGCCTGGAACTGTTCTAAGAAAAACAATATTCGGGATGAATGTAATAATTTAATTAGGATGGATGACTGTAATGGCCGTGTGCCTAAATTTAAATCTTCGGATAACTGTAAGGGCCATGTGCCTACATTTGACACCCGTGATCATGAACATGTTATGTCTGAATGTCATGATTTAAATTCTGCATTTTGTGATGACAAAACTGTTTGTGAATCTCCTGTATTTGTGCCAGAATTGAAAAAGAATAGCTTTGGAAAATTCCTCACAGAGGAAATTCCAGAATTTGTTCCATCTAGAACAGGTATGACAGAGTCAGAAAAGAAAGTCATTGAAGATCACTGCAATGAAAACTCAAGCAGTGCTGCCTCAGAAGATGAAGAGGAGACTTCAAGCCCTGAGGATGAGCAAAAATCAGAAACCTCAAGTGAAGATCGAACAACAGATGGTGAAAGCCCTGAATTTTGAAGTGAAGAAACCTCGAAAACCACAAGTGAAGATCAAACAACAAATGATGAAAGCTCCGAAGGCTCAAGCGTTGAGATAATTGAAGACCAAGATTCAGAAAGTTCAAGCAAAGATCAAAGCTGCAACGATTCAAGTTACGAAGCAAGTGAAGAGCAAAACTCAAGTGAATACCAAATGCCTGAAAGTTCATCCGATTCCGACAGTGATGAAGAATGCTCAGAAGATGAAACCAGAATTGACAAGAAAATGAAGAAAGCAGAAAGCTCAAGACACTCATCACATACATCATCTTCTAACACCAAAAGAGCCAGACGTAAAAGATGTTTTCGCTGTGGTCATTTAGGATATACAGCGAAACATTGTAAAAACAAAAATTTTTCTAAACCAGAATATGATTTTGTTAAAAATTTCACAGAGCAGCTTGATTATCTTAAGAAATCTGTTAGAGATCTGGTTAATTCAACAGCTTATTTTTGGAGACCAAAAGATGACATCGTGTGTCAAAACCATGATAGATTCAAAATGAAGCAAATCTGGGTTCCCAAATCGAACTAATTTGTGTATATACCTGTATTTCAGAATAAACTCCAGAAATGGCTTCGAATGCTCATGGAATATATCTGGCATGTCGACAGCGGTTGTTCAAGACACATGACAGGCTTAAAGGACCTCCTGACAAATTTTCGTTTTATTGATGGAGATTTCGTGTCTTTCGCTGGAGATGAGAAGGGAGGAAAGATCGTTGGAATGGGAGATGTCGTGTCTGGAGCACTCACTTTGGAAAATGTCAACTATGTTCCAGAATTGTGTTACAATCTTATGAGTGTATCACAAGTCTGTGATAAAGGAATATCGGTGCTTTTCAATGACATGGAATGCTTATTTCTCAAGCCTGAATATGTCATTCCTGCAGAAATGATCATGCTCACTGCTCCAAGACAAAACAACACATACGTGCTAAACATGAAAAATGCCAAGACAAATGACAACTTGACCTGTTTAATCTCAAAGGCTTCAGAATCGGAGTCACTGCTTTGGCACAGGCAATTGGGGCATGTAAATTTCAAAAATATGAATAAACTCTCTAAGTTAAACTTAGTAAGAGGTCTTCCGATAAAAGAATTTCCTTTTTCTGAAAAATGTATAGCATGCGCCCAGGGAAAGCAACACAAGAAATCGCACAAGTCCAAAGCAGTGAATACGATTACTGCGCCTCTTCAGTCAATGCATATGGATCTGTTTGGTCCAATTAGTGTTAAAAGTCTTGCTAAAAGTTCTTACTGTTTGGTGATTACAGATGATTTCTCTCGTTTTTCATGGGTCTATTTTCTTGAAGCAAAGAGCGAGACAGCTGAAATTCTCAAGTCATTCATTCCCTTGATTGAAAACGGTTCCGAGTTCAAAAATCAAACCTTCATATCCTTCAGTGCAGAAAAGGGAATTCATCTCCAATACAGTGCAGCTAGAACTCCTTAACAAAATGGAGTTGCAGAACGCAAGAACAGAACGTTGATCGAAGCCGCAAGAACCATGCTGGTGGATTCAAAACTTTCAATCATCTTTTGGGCAGAAGCAGTAAATACAGCTTGTTACGTTCTGAACAGGGTTCTCATTGTAAAACCACACGGAAAAACGGCATATGAACTTCTCTTCAAAAGAAAGCCGCTTATTGACTTCTTCAGACCATTTGGATGTTCGTGCACTCTTCTAAACACTCAAGAAAATCTCATCAAGTTCGAAGCAGTGGGTGATATCTGCTACTTCATGGGATATTCATCCACACAGAAGGCCTACAGAGTCTACAACAAAAGAACGAAGATGGTGATTGAATCATATTATGTTGATTTTCAAGAAGGAAACTACACCAACACTGGAAGTACCCCCGATTGGTTTTATGACGTGGGTGTGATTTTCAACACCTTCGAAATTCCAGAAGATACTCCAGAAGCAGAACCTGTCTAAGATGCTCAAGTTGAACCTCTATTTGACTCTTCAGATATTGGTATAACTCCGTTCACTACCCGTTTCTCTCCATCCTCTGCTGATCCACTTCTCTCTGTGGATGAAGCAACTGGTGACACTTTGCCTGAGAACACCCCCAGAAAACGGTGCCTCTTCTTCATAGGCGAATGTGGATGAACCAACTCAAGAAGATGACCCTCCAGTCATTTACGTGGATGAACACTTCACCAACCTTCCGCAGCAGATTGAGTCTCAGACAAATGCAGGATACAAGACAAATCACAATCATCCTCTGGAGAATGTCATAAGTGCAGTTGAAGAAGGAGTACAGACACGTGGTCAGTCATCCAGTATCAAAAAAGGTCTCTATGCAGCTTTTCTCTCGTAATCCATGCCACGTGACATCGAAGAGGCTATTCCAGACTCCAGTTGGGTTCAGGCCATGCAGGAAGAACTGTCTCAATTTCGCAAACTCAAAGTTTGGGAGCTGGTAGATTTACCGGAAGGAAAGTTTCCAATTGGTACTAAATGGGTCTTTCGTAATAAGATGGATGATTGTGGAGTGGTAATCAAGAACAAGGCCAGATTGGTGGTGCAAGGTTTCCGTCAGGACGAAGGTATTGATTACGAAGAAGTTTTTGCTCCAGTTGCAAGATTGGAAGCAATCAGAATATTCCTGGCATATGCATCATATAGAAATTTCAAAGTTTTTCAGATGGATGTAAAGAGTGCTTTTCTCTACGGGAAGGTAAAGGAAGAAGTATACGTATGCCAGCCTCCAGGGTTCGAAGATCCTCATTTTCTAGGCCGTTACTTTAAGTTGGACAAAGCTCTCTATGGTCTTCACCAAGCTCCACGTGCTTGGTACGAGACTTTGTCAACCTATCTGTTAAAGTGTGGATACACCAGAGGAACGATTGACATGACCCTCTTCACCAAACGCATCGGAGAAGATGTGATGCTGGTTCAAATTTACGTTGACGATATCATTTTCGGGTCAACTAACGAGGAGCTGTGTAGAGAATTCGAAACTGTCATGAAGGCAAAGTTTGAGATGAGCATGATGGGAGAGCTGACGTTCTTCTTAGGGCTAGAAGTGAAGCAAAAGGAGGATGGGATTCTTATTCATCAGGCTAAGTACATTCGGGATATTCTCACGAAGTACAACATGAACGATTGTAAAGTTGCCAGCACCCCATTCGCCTCTCAGACGGAGCTTACTCTAGATCCTCAAGGAAAACCAGTGAACAAGTCCTTCTATCGCTCGATGATTGGATCTCTGATGTACTTAACGGCTAGCAGGCCTGACATTATGTGGGCATTCTGTCTCTGTGCTCGTTTTCAGGCTAATCCCAAAGAATCACATGAAACCGCTGTAAAGCGCATCTTCCGCTATCTTAAAGGAACTCCGAAACTAGGTCTTTGGTATCCTAAAGATAGTAATTTTGATCTTATTGCTTATTCTGACAGTGATCATGCAGGTTTTAAAGTAGATCGCAGGTCTGTATCAGGAGGATGTCAATTCTTGGGAAATCGTCTGATCTCATGGCAAAGCAAGAAACAGACTACGGTGTCCACCTCCACTGCTCAAGCGGAATACACCGTGGCCTACAGTTGCTGTTCACAAGTTCTCTGGATACAAAATCAGTTGTTGGATTATGGAATCAACATCATGAAGACTCCTATATTCATCGACAATGAGGCATGTCTGGGAATTGTGAAGAATCCCATCCACCACTCAAGAACAAAGCATATTGAAATTCGAATTCACGCAATTCGTGATGCATACGAGAAGGGGTACATTCAAGTGGTGCCAGTGGATACAACACAACAGCGAGCCGACATTTTCACAAAAGCTTTTGATAAAACCCGATTCAACCAGCTGGTAACCTGGTTGGAAATTGTTAATTTCCTTGAATGGAAATAAAACTTGTGGTCCAAAATCATTTCGTAAATACTCTATCTTTTGTTTACATTAAAAAAAAACGTTTGTTGAAAGTAAAACAAGTATCGTGAAGCGTCGCCAAAAAAAAATTCTGACTTTTAAAATTTTATTTTCAGGCAACGGACTTTTGAAAATAAAGATTTTAGGGGGGATATTCCAGAAAATCAAAAAAAAATTAGATGCCTATGTCTGACTTCTGTTAGAGGAAATGATAGAAAATTGCTAACACTTTGTCATTTCTTGCAAAACAGAAAACAAAAAGAAATCGGGGTACCAAGCAACGACGTGTCGGTAGATTCAGCAACACCAACGAGTAAACTGTTGTTAGGGAGCAAAACATAACATCTACACAAGGATTCTGGCTTTTCTCAGGCATTACGCATCTTGTGGGTAACACGTTGCGGCATATGGCTTAATGGTCATAAATCTTGCGTTGACAGATTGCCAAAGTCTGAGATTTCGGGTCTTTGTATTGGTGTTTCATTCGGGGATATCATAGTCGTTCTTCTGTTGCATCCAGATACATGCTGACCTAGACGCTATCATGTCTTTTCATAATAAGTTCCTTAAAAAAAGGCCAAACCCTTTCATAATAAGTGCCAATATTGGCCAAAACCTTAGATGGATTAGTTTGGTGTCTCTGTTGTACGAAAGTAGTGACTGTTCACCAAACTATCTGTCGCAGCCCTCGGTAGTTTTCGGGATCTCTGCTGTACGAAAGTACTGACCTGATCTCCACTCTATCGTTGAAAAGAATGAATCCAATATACTCACCTGTTATGAGGAACCTTTGTGCATACCTTGATCACGGGGGTATGTCCTGATGTGGGACTCACGGGCGTAATGACTCTATTCTCAATAGCTTGTGTGGGGGCCATGGAAGTCTTGTCAATATTACCGAAAACATGATAAAAGCGCTCTCCGAAGGCATGTTGAAAGAAGGATGCATGGATTTAAGCGGACAAACATACTGGCAGTTTTTCTTGTGCCTTGGTTAGAAAATAATAATAATTATAAATAAGAAATTGACAAGTGTTGGCAATATGATCTTCTGCAGGTTAGTCGACAAGCGTCGAATGTAACAAGAAAACCCGCATCAGATGAAACCTCCCGAGCTAAAAATTCGAAGTTCGGAGTTTAAATGGCCCAAATTTTATCAAATTTGTGAATATTACGTAATTTATAGTGTTTTAAACAAAAATGGGCACGTTTTTCGAGAAAGTTTGAAGTTCACGAGCGAATTTAAAAATTGGTTTGTGAAAAAGATATTTTTATCAAAGTCGGCGTATTAAAGATTCTGGCGAAATTGTTAATTCCGCTAGGTACGGAAAATCGTGTACAAATAAATATCCTTTAACCGTCATTTTTTTAAAAACTTTTCAAAATCACTTCATCATCTTCCTCTCTAAAACCGGTCACACATCACAAATCAGTTGTTTGTCGAAATCTCTTTCAAGATCATCCGTATTCTCACATTGTTTTCGGTCAAGTCAACAGGTAATCTGCTTCACTTCTTCATTTATAAATCGTTCTGATTAATGATTGTTGATACAAGTGCTAATGATTATCTTTTAAGTTCGAACTTGACTTCATGAATCGGTAAATAATGAGATGATCTGATGATTTTTGGACATAGGATAATCGTTTTCTAGAAACCTGTTTAGAGCGTTGATGATTAGAGAGAATAAAAGGGTGATAACTGTTAGGGTTTTAAAAGGGTTTAATAAGAAATCGATGATGACAGCGAATTTACTATGAAGATAGCGAAGTCAGCGATTTTATTTCAAATCAGGGAATGCCAAAAGTCTCGAACGCGAGTTCGAGCAACTAGCGAAATAGTCTATTTCGCTGGTAAAGCGGCCTAGACTAGTGCCTTCGCTGCTGGATCGTTTCGGGAACAAAATTATGTCGTCGCCAAGTTCGCCAGCGAAATTACATTGAATCATCAAGCTTAATATAGGCGATGATGCACTGATCCGACACTGTCATCGGTGAAATTACCGGATCTCGATCACAAACATCAGCGAAGACAACCATCCGGGCTTTCAGCGAAATTATCTGTTAATTAATTTTTTTTTATTTTTTTTTTTGTAAATATTTTTTTTTAACCTAAATTATTTTTCCTTTTATAAAACTTAAATATCTTTGTAAATATTGCTTTTATTTATAATTTTTCCTTGTAAATATTTGTTTCTATCTCGAAGTTTCTCTCACTTGCCTCGTTTCTCGTGTCAAAAACAGGATGGTGAAAATTATTGAGTGGGATAAGACGTTGAAGCACAATCAAAGCATCAATCTCGATCAAGTTCCACAGGATTTCCAGGACGCAGCAAGATGGGTAAGATCAAGCAGAATTGGCTACGCGGTTGAAACCGAAGTTAAAGTTTACAGAATCCACATTCAAGAGTTCTGGGAAAATGTGAAGCCTGAAACTATTAACAACGTCAGAGGAATTTCTTCAACTATTCTTAACAAACGTATAGATGTGACAGAAGAAAGGATTTTGAAGCTGAAAGACAACGCACAAGATCCAATCTCTTTGAGCAAGGATGATGTGTTGGACGGATTTCGTGGTATGGGATACGTAGGAGACTTTCGTTCAAAGAAGGAGATTAAGAGAAGTGTACTTACAAGGGATTGGAGGTTTATAGTTCACGTAATTGCTATGTGCTTAGTCCATCGTAAAGGTGGATTTGATGGCCTGAATCTGGAATGGTCGGCTGCCATGTTAAACCTGTGTTTGAATCAAAAATTCAACATTTCTGGTCTCATTTTCAACTACATGCTAGAGAATGTGAGTGGGCCGACTTGGGCAATGTATCCTCGTTTCACCCAGAAGCTGATCAACGATCAGTAAGAAAATCCACCGAATGATGGAAATCTGTACTCCTTCCATGTTCCAACAAGTCGTCAGTACACGGAGATTAAAACAAATGAATGGGTCTTGTTACACGACTGGATGTATGCAGCCGAGAGACTGCCATTGGTTAAAGAGGCCTACAGAAAATACAGAGAAGCCCCTCGAGAAAAGCAACAAAGAAATGCACAAGCTGAAGCAGAGGCAGCAGAAAAGGAAGAACGATCGAAAGGAAAAAGGAAAGGAAAGCAGCCTGCTGAAGATGAGCCTCCAAAGAAGAAAAAGACAGTTGAAAACCCGGAAAGACTCATGGGTGCAAGCTTCAGAGCTGCTGAATCTGAAGAACATCGTCAACATATCAAAGATATGAAAGAAATTCACGCGATGCAAGAAAAAGAAAAGCGGGAAAAGAGGCTTAAGAGACAAGAGATGTCAGCATCTGAAAGACCAGAGATAGTAATAGAGGAAGTACAATCGATGGATGAGTTTGTTGATACGTTACTAACAGATCTAAATGAAATTTCTCCAAATATATCAACTCCCCTAAAAAAAAATCAACAGATGAAGGACCCTCAAAGTTTCCTCAAGTCAAATCAACGAGAATCTCAAAGCCTCCAGTGGTTCCAAAAAGGGTTCGTCCTTTTCAAGAACTTTATGATAAACTCATCGAAGAAACCGGGCCATCTGCAGCCAAAGAAATTTGTCTTCTCAAGAACCAAGTAAACGACACAAACATCTTGAGAGAGAAGTTAAAGGATCAGCGTAAGAAGAACAAATAAATGAACGCTTATATGGCCAAGCAATCAAAATTCATAAGATTCCAGCAGATGGGGATTGAAAAACTGTACAGAATGATGAGGAGCATGTGTGGGAAGATGGAAATAGAGCCCATGTTCTCCTCTAAGGAAGTTTTCGACTTTGATGCCTTCGTAGAAGAAGAAACAACCAGAAAAGAAAAAAGAAGCCGAAGCAAAGAAAAGGCGCTTGGAATCAATCGAAAAGGTAACTGAAGGCAATGAAAGCGATGAAGAAGAGGTTGATAGGGATGAAATGCCTGCCAAATTTATTGAATGGGGATTAGAAGAGGAAGTCTTGTACGAGCAGGAAGATGGAAAGACTTTCTCGCCACAGCATCCCGAGTGGTTCAAGAAGGAAAAAGAAAAACTCCCTGACTTCTATCAGGTGATAACTGTTGAAAAGACTGAGGCCACCGACAAAATCATCAGCTGGATGTACAACAATCTGAGGGGAATGTTTGTGGTTAAAAGACGAGGGGGCGTAATTCAATATTTCCAAACTGGATTTGATCTCTTTACTCTCCCAAGATGGGATCTTCGCGAGCTCGGCCGACTGGATATTCTAAATCCAGGAGAGAGAAGCGTTGGTGGGGATTTTGAGCGTTTAATCGCCAAAGAATGCAATAGAGGATTCCCAAATCACTGGCCGCAGCGTCCAAGACGAAGAGTGTCCAAAACAACCATAGATCCGGTGATTGGAAAAGGAAAGGTGACGTGGGTGATTAACCCTGCCAAAGTTGTCACGAGAATCAAGCTTCCAGATGAAGTTGCAGTATGTTTGAATAACTTCAAAAAGTGGTTTTATGATAGTCGCACTGGTGAAGCTGTCATTAGATCAAACGAAAATGTAGATATCAAAATCCTGGATCCGATGGATGTGTTTATGTTTGGACTCTCCGATCTAACGGTGTTGAATGCAAGCCGTATAAACGTTGGAGCTGGGAATGCAAATCTCGAAGAGGCAACGTTATTCCAGCGAGCAGTGGAACGAGCTTGGAAGATAAAGAGAGATATGCTCAATCTCGTAGATCAAATCGAGAAAAAGGAAAGAAACCGTTGAAAAGAAGAAGGAAGAACGAAAGAAGAAAAAGCATGAAAGGAAGAAAGAAAAGACTTCCGCTTCAACAAAAGAGCCCACCACAACTTCCCAGACAACCTCATCACCTCCAGCCTCATCCACATATAAGGCCACTATGGAGGATCCACCAACAAGTGAAGCCGTTATTAACCAAGAAACTCCCGTCACAACAATTGAAATTCAAGAATCATCAAAAGCAGCAGGGCATGTGTAACACCCCTAAAACGGGTTTGTTAATCATACTCCGTTAATACCAAAAGACGGGTAAAGTACCGTTAGCAGTAAAGTTAACCCGGTAAATATTTGGATTTAATAAGAAATCCTAATAATTTAAATACAAGCGAATCAAAGAGTTAAGGAATTGAGTTTATAAGAACCCGAGTCAACGGGACTTAAAATAAAACGATTTTTTAGCTCCCGGAACCCACCAAGTTAACTAGGTAAAATTAACCTAGTTAGTAATGGGTAATTAAATAATAAACTATGAGTTATAGTTTCATTTATGAATCTCTAAACTTGAGGGACTAAACATGGGCAACTAGAATAATGTTTTATTAAAACACTTATAAAAAAAAATAGAAATCAATACACACACATACGTATGCGACCAGGGGAAAGCTCCATGGGAGCTCAAACCCTAACTTCAACAAATCAACAAAATTGAAGGATCAAACCAAGTCCAAATCGAAAATTGAGCATAGATTAGTGATCCTCATCACAAGGGGGTTACAAGGTATGTAAAATTTGGTGTTAATTCTCTGTTAGAAATTCTCATGAAATTGGGAAATCTGAAAATTGATGTTGCATGTTTGCTATTTGAGTAGATTAGGGTTGATATGGTGTCTAGAAGTAAAACCTAGACAATAACATGTGAAATCATGGCTAAATTCTGAAAAAGTTCATGAACACATTGAAGGTGATTCATGGGTTTTATGAGAAAATGATGAACACTAGGATGTAGAATGCTAATCTAGTGTAAATTGATGCATAGGAACTGATTTCTGAAAATATGATGTGTGGTTCATGAACACTAGACATAGAGGTTTGATTTGTGGTGTAAATCTTGGTAAAAATAACTAGTTATGAACTAGTTAGTAAATATGTAAAATTTTGCCCGCTAGGTGTTTGTTAAAATGCCTAAACGAAGCTAAAATGTTGAAATTCCATGTGAAGTGTGCAGTTTAGTATGTTGATAGATCAATTGACTTCTAGGAAGTCAAACTAACCAATGATTTAATCAAGTGATAAAGTCGACATAAGACCCGTTAGATGGAATAGTCATAATTGATAATGACTAATCTAACCATCTTATGAATTATGATGATAGTTTGACGCCTAACGAGCTAGGTGGAAGCTTGAAGAGTGAGCGGGTCAAACGAATCAAGTGTGAAGTAAAAGCGTGTTTTGGATGCAAGGTAAGCGACGCTTACATCCTTTTTGTAGAATATGCATTATTTTGTAAACTATAAATGCGATTAGTGTAATATCCGAATTAAGGGTTCCGATGCTATTAACATGAGTCGGAACAAAAATAAATGATAAAAACCATGGGTCATGGTGAAAAGAGGCGAAACGGTAATTTAGTCATATAATGACTAATAACTAAGGAGTTTGCGTTAAGATCATTTTAAAGTGCAACTAATAACGAGAAAATGAGTAAAATGGAAATTTAGTCAAGCATCGACTAAAGCAAATTGTAGTTAAAAAGGGGCACCCGTGGCGTAAGCCGAATGGGTAAAAGTATAAGAAAATAATTTAAGAGAAAAAGGGGCCTAGTGGCAAAAATCCGAAATGGGTCGGACGAACAAATTGGTAACTATTAACCATGTTTTGCTACTTATGAAAATGTTTGGTTTTATAGGCCAAACGGGTCAAATGGTGTGATAACACCATTTGACAATATCGACTAATGTGGTTGTCAAGCTTTGTGTTAACAGGAGCGATTAGCGATTCGGATAATTGCGTCGCCATAGAATTTGTGATAATAAAAGCGAGGTATAAATCGGGTCTATTTGTTGACCCGAGTCAGGTACGCAATTATAAGGATGTAGTTAGAAGTGATATTTTGGTCAACTATTAGTGAATGTCCTTCGTTACAAAAAGAAGGACTAAAATCGACCAAAAAGCCCTTGATGGGTCAATACGGGCAAACAACCCTTAGAGGTTGTTTAGAAATTTATATTATGACCATTCAACCCTCGGATGCGCATAAAAGTTGTAGGAATAAACTTCCTAGGGTTACACGCCTTAAAATGCGTCTTGCCGTAAAATGACATATCCGAGGGATAAAACTTGGAATAAGTATTTAAGTTCGATAAATCCACCACAATTATAATTGTGGCGGAAGACTATTCAATGTAAATGGGAGGACTTATGTTGCATACAAGGGACGAGCGTAAATTAAGCTTAAAAGTACATAAATACCCTTAACGGGTCAAAACAAGCATTTAAGCGTAAACGGGCTTTTATTATGTAAGAAACCCGTGATTTGAGATTAACAAGATAGGCGACATTGAAACTATGAATTTCATAAGTTTAAAGATCAAGTAAACATGTTTGATGATAAAAACATGAACGGGTCAAAAGTTGGTAAAAAGGGTAATAAGCCGAAGAGTTATAAGTCTGAAAATTTATTATGTAGGATGTTGGGTTTTAACTCCATTAGATGGAGAATTAAATTACGGACGCGTAGGAAAAAGAATCGCGTAAAACGGATCAATAACGAAGAAGTTATGGCTGATTTCGTAAAACTTATCGTTGCTGAAAATGCAGGATCCAGCTCGGACCTGCTGGAAAAGTGAAATCCCCGCGCCACGCGACAGGTGTCTCTAATCCTGCCGCGACACGCGAGACATGCTTACGGACCGTAAGGGTCCAGGCTTACGGTCCGTAAGCCAGTCAGCTGGCAAAATTTAATTTCGTATTTCGATATTTCTAAACTCCAAACTCGTTTAACCTTGTTACTTGACTATCAAAACTAACTTTTGAGTTGGTTTTGATTTTAGGTGAATGTCATGAGTACCCGGATGAAGATCAAGCAGCATACAAGAACCGAACACACGAGATTAAAGCTTTCGCACGTTGTTTTTGTCGTCTTTTTAAACGACAATTTCGTAGATATCAATTGTCTTATTTTCAAATTGTAAAGGTTTTTAATTCACCCGTATTATTCAACAGTATTTACATATAAGTACATGTTTATTTTCGTTATTCATACGAAAATCCTTAAAATAATAACAAGGGTGTTACAGCATGAAGAAATCCCCAAGAGCCCGAGAGGAAAGCTACAGAGAATCCAGTGGAAACCACAGAAGAATGAGAAGACAAGTATGCAACGATCTAGGGGGATATTGTTGGAACTTTTGAGATCGTTCATACTTGTACTGGATTAGTTTTATAATAGTTTGTAGCTTATTTTATAGTCTAGGGGCTTATTTTGTAATTTCATGAAACTAGCAAACCTGACTTGGTGTAGTTAAGATTCCAGCATAATTATAATTATGCTGGCAAGTCAGGTCCTATATATACCCAAGCATTGTAGCCCTAGCAAAGCTTTTGGCTCTTTGGTGAATGAAGTGTTGTTTACATTAAATCTCTTGATATTGTGCTCAAATCTGTAGTCCAAGGTGCTTTATTGATTTATATACTTGTTTGGATTCAATACAACACTTGTTGTATTCATCAATCCATTAGCTTCATCTTCATTCTTGATTATTCTTAACTTTTTCATAGTTCAAACACTTAATCAATAGGTGTTTTGGACTAAAACAACCAACCACTATGATCCGGATTGATATTGGGATCTACATACTCGAAGAATTCCAAAGTATACCCTCGACAGTCCACATCTACCATCCGGTGGTTCAGGAATTTATTTGCCATTTGTTCTTTTTCATACTCGGGACAGAATTTTCTTTCCACCAATTGCCTAAATTCTTCCCAATTCATGGCATAAGCCATGTCACTTCCCTTGGCTTGCAATACCGTATTCCACCACTCTAATGCCTCTTCCTTGAAAAGGTGAGAAGCATATATAACTTTGTCTTCTTCTGCGCATTTACTTATTTTAATTACTGCTTCAGTTTTCTCTAACCAACACAGTGCGGCTGTTGCCCCTTCATTGCCTGCAAATTCGACAGGTTTACAGGCAAGAAATTCTTTATAAGTGCAACCAGGCGTTGCAACTTTCATTTTTTTAAGTATTGGGACCTGAATCAAGTTGTCATTATCGCCGCCTCCATTTACACTATTACTGAAATTATCATCGCGCGTACGTTTACTGGGGTGAGCTTATGAAGGCTCAACAGGGCTTTTAACAGCAGCGACGATTGCTGGGATAGCATTTGCTATTCCTTGAGCGATGATGTTTTCTATATCTTGCCTATTAAGAAATTGGTCTCCATTGTTTTGCTCAGATTGGTTAAACTCGTTAACTGGTTCATTACCAGCATGTACCATCTGGTAATTAATATATATAAGTGATTAGCACAAAATAAATAACAACCAAACATAATAAAACAATCGCACATAATCACGTCAACACGTATAGCCAAAATTGTCGACTTTGCGACGTCCATATTTTTATATATTATTATGCGTCCGTACACACCAGTTATCTTACAATAGTTTTATCTTAAGTTATTTTACATAATTATATTTTTATTATTATTATTTTATTATTACACAACCACACAGTCACACCACCATCGTCAGCTGGCATCTCAGAAGTGACGTTCCCTCTCGTCGTACTTCCAGGAGATCTGTTCTCCTACTTCCCGGATTCGATTCCCTGCGTCCACCAGCTCCTCGCCATAGTGGCGGAGTTCAGCCAAATTCTCATTGCTCATAGGTGGGTTTGGTGCAGGGTCAGGGTCAAACTGAGGGAAAAAGGTATTAGGGTTATTCAAGAGGTTCTGAAATTGCCAGTCAGTGGTCCACCATTCTTCCAACTCTCCTGGTAGAGGTCGGGGGTTGACAATAGGATCTGGGATAGTAGGATCTAGATTAACTGGAAGTAGTACTTCAGCTGGGTAATTGGAGAGGTTTTCATCGGCAGGTTCGATGAAGTCGCTATTTGCCAATTTTCGGTCCAGCTCCTCCCACAGTGGCATTTCCTGGGCTTGCCCTGAACTCTCTCCGATCTTCTTTCCTTTCCCTTTATCACTTGGATCCTCAATCTTCTTAACCTTCTGTGCAGCTGGTTTCTTCCTACGCATACGCCTCCAGCCTACGAGTCTTCTTCTCTTTTTCGGCTTTGGTTTCTCCTGCGGTTGGGCCTGGAACACCATTGGTTCTTCAGTATCAGCCTGGTAGCCAGTGAAAGTGTTGGTAGTATCCACCTTTTTTTGTCACGACCCCCGACACGGTTTTACCCGTTTCAGGAGCCGCAGGACAGAAACCCGTGGTATTGATTATTTAACTTGGCAGGGGAATATTTGACAGGATCATTTAAATTGAAAATGCCCAATTATTTTATTTCATAATTAGGGACAAACCCCGTAATTTACAATAGAGAAATTTCACGAAGAAATTCCCTGTTTTACAAAACATCTTTATTTATTTAACTGAGCCACCACTTCAAGCTTTATTAGTGCTCCGTAGCACTTTTCCTTGATTCACAGTAGGTGACCTGAAACATGTTTAAAAATATTTTTATCAGCGGAGAAATACTGGCGAGTCACTCAATTTGATAAAACGACAAAGAGCTATGAATTACAGCATAAGAGCAATTACAATGGCTACTATCTTATTGTTATCTGGCGCCGTGTCACAGCCTTGTGACGATGGTCATACCACCATTGGGTCCTTTCACCCAAGTAGTGATGATTATCACTGTTAGGTTGGTGAACCTAACCGTGATAAATTAGTAATGTGCACAATACCCCACTAGCCAGTGATTCAAGATAACCACGACTTAATCCCTGTAATTATAACTTTTGAGAATAATTTGAGGTTTAGTAAAACAGTTGATAAAAAGAGAATGACTCACGTTGCAAGTTTAGACGGGCAGAGTTTAGCCTACTGATTTAGCCTTGTAACCTAATTTAAATAACAATGCACACGAACTAGGTCAGTAACTTAATACAACATTTACGATAACTCACGAGATCAAAACCCTCACGACGAATGAAAAAGTATAGCCCTGATTCGGGCAGCACTTAAACATCCATCAGATTGGTTTTTAATCGATCGGACATTGAATCGTAGCAGTGATCGAGTTAATACCCTATATCGTAGCAGCGTCTCTCTAATGGAAATTACGATTTTGAGCAGTATACTTTCGTTTTTGATTGAATTCTCGAGCACAGATGAAAGTCCCAAGTTCAAGCAATTTATAGCAACATTTCAAGTTTTACGCGGCCCGCGTAAACCTTAACAAGGTTTTACGCGGCCCGCGAGAACCACCTAGTCTACACTAGGGCTAGCGTGTCCTCAGTAGGTTCGCCACGTGGCTGCCACGTGGCCGGTAACCCTTATCTGGTCAACTTAAGTTTGACGCGGCCCGCGTAAGCCTAAGCTTAATTTTACGCGGCCCGCCTGAAATCGAAAAATCTTGTTTTCTTGGTTTTTTATGCACATTAGGGTTTCAGGGGTCCGGGTTTTTACTTACGGGTAGTCTTGGGGCATTTTTGCTGGTCCTTACTGCCACTGCCCGACTAAGTAGGTCCACAGCCTCTGGCGCCAGAAAACCAAAAGTATCAAAAGCAAATGGGATAAACACGTGCTGGTTGTCAAAGCATGCTTTCTCGTGTTTGGTCACTTTACCTGAAGCAGCCTTTAAAGCAGCCTAACCCACCGTGAAAGCACTACCCCCAAAGCCCACAACCGGGGAAACCCCTATAAGATCAACACAGACATGTTTTCCTCCTACCCATCCAAAGACCAGAATGTCGGCTGGTCGAAGGGTAGATCTCCCTTCCAATGGGTAAGTTAAGAAATTAACGGGTGTCTCGTTCATAACAGAAAACCAGCACACCTGAATATGTCAAAAAAGGACATCCCTAACCAAATCATGTCAGTATTTTAATTTCGAAACTCTCTAAAATGAACTGCATGCTCCCCAAAAAAAATCCAAACACGCCTTATGACAAATAGGGCATACTTCATCAACTGGGAATAAAGGAATCATGAGGCCGATACTTAAGGACAGTACGGTACTCCACCGACGACATATGCTAGCCTAACCCATCTATAGGTATAGCAAGAAAAAAACACATACTGAAAAACGTGTGGGATTGATACTAGTACCAGGCTGACTTCAACATTTTGGTACCACTTTGGAGTTTTTCTTGTTTTACCTAAAAAATGAAAAACGTCTCAAAAGTGTATCAAATGTGCACATTCGTAATCACAAACCTAGAATACCAAAAACATTAAAAATGTCCCAAAAATGTGTCAAATACATTGGTAATCATGTGTCGAACCGCGGATCGAAAAGGGATGAGTTTTTAATCGTTAAGTGTTACTTCATAATTGGTTATATAATCAAAGAAATAGATCAGTAAACTTATCCTACAAAGTCTCCTAAATCTAGGAAGTGTATAGAGACATAATGGATCGCAAAATAACACAATGCCGATAAATATAACATGATACAAAGGACAAAAACAGGATGAATCGCAAAAAAGATACAATAACACAAATATAAAAGGCGTAATGCCAAATAAAAAGACAAAATGATATAAACAAAAATATTTAAATCTATAAGCTAAAAATTGAATAGCAAAAACATAAAATCTAAGATAGTCGAATTCAACGAGACGATGTCAATGCCACTATAATGAGCTCAATCGGAGTTCGTTTAATACCATATTTTTACGACTTCCTATTTTTTGAAGACTATGTATTTGAACATTCAAAATGTCCCAGAAATTGTGTCAAATACATCTACATCGGTAATCATGTGTCAAACTACGGATCGGAAAGGAATAAACTTCTATTCGTTAAGTGTTACTTCATAATTGGTTATATAATTAAAGAAATAGATGAGTAAAGTTATCCTACAAGGTTATCATCAAATTAGAAAGTATGATAAAGATATACACAAGACAACTTTTAGAACCCATCAAGGGTTATTTGAATTCTTAGTAATGCCATTTGGCCTTACTAATGCACCGGCTACTTTTCAAGCCTTAATGAATTCAGTTTTTAAGGATCTCATCAGGAAGTGTGTTCTAGTATTCTTTGATGATATCCTAGTGTTCCGTTCTGATATAGGCCAGCATGTGGAAAATTTATCACAAGTATTTCTCTTGTTTAGACAACATTCATTGGTGGCTAAAATATCTAAGTGTTCTTTAGCTGGTTCAAAGATTGAATATTTGGGGCATATTATATCCAAGGAGGGAGTTTCAACTGATCCTACAAAAATAATGGCCATCAAAGATTGGTCTACTCCTGAAACAATCAAACAGTTAAGGGGTTTCCTTGGGTTGGCAGGTTATTACAGACGTTTTGTTCAGGGGTTTGGTTTAATTGCTACGCCTTTAACTGATTTGTTGAGAAAAGATGTTTTTAAGTGGACTGATGAAGGTACGCAAGCCTTTAATAATCTTAAGAATGCCTTGATTCACTCCCCTGTATTAGCCCTACCAAACTTTAATGATCCCTTCATTCTGGAAACTGATGCATCCTCTAGAGGCATTGGGGCAGTGTTAATGCAAAAAGGACACCCATTGGCTTATATGAGTAAGGCTTTATCAGCTAGACAGCAAAGTTTATCTGTTTATGAAAAAGAGCTTTTAGTAATTCTTATGGCAGTGAAGAATTGGCATCATTATTTGATCATTAACAGGTTCATCATTAGAACTGATAAAAAAGTTTGAAACATTTGTTGGAACAAAAGGTTGTTAATCCTTTGCAACATACTTGGCTGTCAAAACTCATGGGCTATAACTATGAGATAGAGTACAAAAAAGGTTGTGAAAACAAGGTAGCTGATGCACTGTCATGCAAGTAAGGTATGTGTTTGTTAAAGATGGGGTTAAGCTCTGTTGAACCCTTGTTATGGAAAAAATTGAAGCTTCATGGGAATCTGATCTTAATTTTCAAGCTATAATAAAAGAAACTGTCTGAGGGTAAAATGGTCAAGAATTTTGTTTGGGATGGTCAAAAGTTGTTGAAGAAAAATAGGATTGTGATTTTCTGTGATCAACAATTAAGGCAGGAAATCATTACACTTTATCACAGTTCAACTCTTGGAGGGCACTCTAGATTCATTCCTACTTATAAAAGGATCAAACAGTACTTTACTTGGTCAAGATGTTCTAAGGATGTGAGAAAATTCATCAAACAGTGCAATGTGTGTTTAAAAGCTAAGTATAAGCCAATATCATCCCCTGGGTTGTTGCAGCCCTTACCTGTCCCTCAAGCTATTTTCAGTGATTTGACCATGGATTGCATTTCTGGTTTGCCTAAAGTGAATGGAAGAGAATGGATTTGGGTAATTGTAAACAGGTTTACTAAGTATGCTCATTTTTTACCTCTGATACATCCTTACTCAGCTACTCAATTGGCTCAACTGTTCCTGGATAATATTTTCAAGTTGCATGGTTGTCCACAAACTATAGTATCTGATAGGGATACATTATTCATGAGCAATTTTTGGCAGGAATTTTTAAATCTTCAAGGCATTGTGTCTGCCATGTCTACTTCTTATCACCCCCAAACTGATAGGCAAACAGAAGTGTTAAACAGGTGTTTGGAGACTTATTTGAGGTGTATGGTTATGGAAGTTCCTAAGGAATGGCCAAAGTTCTTATCTTTGGTTGAATGGTGGTATAACACCTCCTTTCATTCTTCTATTGGTATGTCCCCTTTCCAAGCTTTGTCTGGGATGATACCACCTTTACATGTTCCATTTATACCCAATGATACTACTGTGGCTTCTGTGGAACAATTGTTTTTGGAAAGAGAAAATGTGCTGCAAGTATTGAAGTTCAATTTGTCAAGGGCAAGGAATAGAATGAAGCATCAGGAAGATTTGCACAGATCAGATAGAAACTTTGATGTAGGACAATGGGTGTTTGTGAAATTGCATCCTTATGTTTAATCTACTTTAAGGGCCAACGGGTACACTAACTTGAGTCCTAAGTTTTACGGAGCATTTATGGTTATTCAGAAGGTGGGTAAGGTCGCTTATAAGTTAGATCTTCAACCAGATGCTCAAATTCACCATAGTTTTCATGTGTATTTACTGAAAGCTGCTACTGGTCCACTTGTTGCTCCTACACCATTGCCTGAGGCACCACGTTTTAGCCTACAACCTCAGGCTATAATGGACAGAAAGATGGTTAAGAAGAATTCTAAGGTGGCTATCAAGATTTTGGTCCATCGGGCAGGGTTGCCGGCTTCTGATGCTTCATGGGAGTTTTTGAGGATTTTCGCTTAAGATTTCCAGATTTTGATACTTGAGGACAAGTATATTGTTGAGGGGGAAGATTGTTAGATTAGAAAATACTTTGAGTAATTTAAGTTCGTTTTGTAGTAGTTCAAGGACTAGAGTGTCAATTCTGTAATAGTTCAGGTGTCACACCCCAACCGATGGCGGAAACATCGGGGTGAGGCACTGAGCGAAACAGATTGTCCAGGAGAATCCATAACAACTAAAATTACCAAATATTTAACGTCATGTCCCATACCATAACATATCAAGTAAAACAGTTTATTAAGTTTGTTTCTAGACTCCCCTAGCTTGGTTCCACAGAAGCAAGATATAGCATAGCATCCTAAACGCCTGTCACATACGTTAAAATAGGTCAATACACATGGTGTAAAGGTGAGCATACAAGTTTAATAGTATAATAGTATAATAGCAGCGAAAGCGATTTACGCATAACCAACATGTAACATGTAGAAATGTGAAGCATGTAAGCTATCGACAATGAAATATGCACAAACATGACTGCGAGTTGTAGAATGCGCAACACATATCACCACTGTGGCACGTGAAGAAATACCCTTAACAACCCCTTTCCACGACAGGTGCTGAGTCCAAACTATAGTACTATCGTTGCTAAGGTGTCAGGCAACAATCACTGTGTAAATATAACATACAAGTATTCATCGAATAACACCTATAACATGCAGAGCGGTTAGCGTATAAAAGTGTTTAAGTTGTGTGTAGACGTGATTTGATATAAGTAACGTATGTAACACCCAAAAGTGCGTTAAGAAAAAAGGGATCGAGTATACTCACAGATCGTGTTTAGTAAATAAACACAGTCTTCGATTGAAGGGAGCGCTTGAGAAAGTTAGCCTGATCACAGTATGACAATATAAGCGTTGAACAGCGTGTAAAACAGTGCGTCGAGTGGAACGAGTGACGAACAGTGATTTGATCGGATGATCGTTCAGACGGATGGTCATCCGGATGGATGACCATTCGGTCGGAAGGTCGTTCGATTGAATGAATGTGCTTGTGAAAAGTTTGAACTTTGAAGTTTTCATTGTAGCATTTTGAAAAGTGAGAAATATCATTATATTTCCAGCCATCCGGACGGATGGCTGTTTGATCAGATGGTGATTCGTTTGAGTGGAAGGTTACAAAGAACTAAGTCTCCTGTCCAGATAGTCATTCGATCGGATGGTCGTCCGATCAGATGACTATTCGTTTGGAAGCTGATATTCTTCGAAGTTTTGTAAAATAGTTTAAGTGTTGAAAACCACAAGTCACCAGGTTGAATAATCGTTCGATCGGATGGTGGTCCGATCGGACGGCTATCTATTCGAGTAACCTGTTTCGTTTGAAAAGAACTTGTAAAATTTGTTAAGTTGTAAAGTTGACGATTTTGACAGAGACATTATGACGGCGTGTTAAACACCGGAAACCACATCAGGTCCAACTCATCTGGTCGGACGGGACTCACCCCATTCGATCCAATCCAGCTGTTCATGACGGTGTTTCATGTTCAACCCGTGAATCGGTTGTCTCTATGACTGTGATCCGTTCTCAAACCGACACTTCACTAGAGAATGAATAGAAGGCCCGAACGAGCTCAGATTCTATCGGTTTTGAGTGAAAAGTTGAGAATGTTGAGGAGATGTGGAAATCAGTTGGAAAATGTTTAGATTTAGGTGAAATCAGTGTTTAAACATTGTAGAAATCCTTCAGATCCGAACCGTTCTTGGTGGAATGAGGTCACACTTCAAGGTTCATAAGAACTCCATGATGACATCATCCTAGGACAGCCCGAATCAGAATATTTCATGGTGGAATTGTGAGATTTGATGGTGAAGATGATAAGAAATGGTGTGTAGATTATAGAAGTACAAGATTTGGAGTGAAAACTTACAAGAATCGCGAGGAATCGAGAGAAAAGTGGCCGAGAATGCGCTGGGTCGGAGGGAGTTGTCACATCAATGAACAATTGATGTGACAGGTGAGGTATTTATAGGTGAAGAGGAGAAAGGCGGGGGAGGTTAACGGGTCGGAGGGCCTTTCGATCGAATGGCCATCCTATCAGATGGTCATCCGGTCGGATGTCCATTCGATCGAATGGTCCTTCGATCAGGGGACCTTTACGAGTTGGTTTTCTAACTTTTGTTTCGTGCGTTGAGCGTTATGTTTCATTTAATCGAGTTGCGAGCAAGCGATGCAATTGTATTACACATTAGTTACACAAATAACATAACTACTAATTATCCCAGAAAGTAAACTTGCATTTCCAGTTCGCGATGAGATTGCGGTGCGATAGAGTTATGATTGCGTTTGCGATTAACACCTTTTAACATAAATAAACCTTCACAAGTAACACATAATAGCACACACACATAGAACAATACCAATAACTGCGATTCAAGTTGCGATGCGACAACGATGAGGTACCGTTAAGTAGATTGGCGTTTAATTGCGTTTATCGCATTGTTACTTCACATAATACAAATCGTTAATCAAAATAGCGTAAACTAAAGCGTCGATTATCGAGGTTCAAGAGTACAAGCAATAATCAAGAAAGAAATGTCAGATCTGATTAGCAATCTTTTCTTCCTTTGAATTTGACTTTGACTTCAAAAAGTCGGGTTGTTACAGCCTCCCCTACTTTAGGGAATTTCGTCCTGAAATCAAGGCGCCAGCGTAACGAATAGCTGTGGATACTTAGCCTTCATGTCACTTTCGAGTTCCCAGGTGAACTCGGTGCCGCGTTTGCCTTCCCAGCGAACCTTCGCTGTGGGAATGCGTGAGCATCAGAGTTTCTTGGTTTCTCGGTCCAAGATCTCGCCTGGCTTTTCCACGAAGTGTAATGTTTCGTCCACTTGTAGATCCTCAAGAGGTACATGTAAATTCTGCTCGGCTAGACACTTTTTGAGGTTCGAAACATGGAAAGTCAGATGAACGTTGCTGAGTTCCTCCGGTAATTCGAGTCTGTAGGCCACCTTACCAATTCTTTCCAGAATCTTGAAGGGTCCAACATATCGAGGCACGAGCTTTCCTTTCTTGCCGAATCGGATCACCCCCTTCCAAGGTGAAACCTTTAGGAGTATCGCCAACGTCAAATTCAAGGGGCTTGCGGCGTCTATCAGCGTAACTCTTTTGACGACTCCGAGCTTTCAGGAGATTGTCTCGTATCTGGAGGATCTTGTCAGTCGTTTCTTGCAATAACTCAGGACCGGTAATTTGCGCATCTCCGATCTCGTGCCATACAATAGGCGATCGACATTTTCTTCCATATAATGCCTCAAATGGTGCCATTTGAATGCTAGAATGATAACTGTTATTGTACGAGAATTCGACTAAAGGTAAATGCGAATCCCAATTACCACCAAAATCTATCACACACGAGCGAAGCATGTCTTCTAGGGTGTGAATCGCGCGTTCAGTCTGACCGTCAGTTTGGGGATGGAAGGCGATAGTTAGATTAAGAGTAGTACCAAGAGCAGATTGAAACGTTTCCCAAAGACGCGAGGTAAACCGACCATCGTAGTCAGAGATGATATCACGAGGCGTCCCGTGTCGACATATAACTTCGTCGGTATAGATCTGTGCTAATCGTTCTACCTTAAATTCTTCTCGTATCGGCAGAAAGTGAGCAGATTTTGTAAGACGATCAACGATAACCCAGATGCTATCGTGACCTGATGGCATGCGAGGAAGTTTCATTATGAAGTCCATAGCTATACTCTACCATTTCCACTTAGGGATCTCGGGTTATACGAGTAAGCCAGAGGGTCTTTGTTGCTCAGCCTTGACTTTCGAACAAGTCAGGCACTTCGAAACATAGATAGCAATATCCTTCTTCATTCCAGGCCACCAATACCGCAGATGGAGGTCATGGTACATCTTGTCGGCACTGAGATGAATGGAATATCGAGACTTGTGAGCTTCAGTCAGCAATATCTCCTGAAGGTTATTGCGACTTGGAATCCAGTTGCGATCGAGATAGTAATAGATATCGTTCGATTTGGTGACAAATTGAGTTTCAGCACCACACTTCTTCATTTCCTCTCACAAGGTGTTCTCAATGAAATAGGCATGCTGAGCGTCACGAATTAAGGCTTTGAGGTCGTGCTGGGCATGAGTATTACGAACGCTATGCAAATAGCTTCTTCGACTTAGGGAGTCGGCTACGACATTTGCTTTGCCAGGATGGTAGCGGATCTCACAGTCATAATCGTTAAGAAGTTCAACCCGTCGGCGTTGGCGCATATCCAGTTCCTTTTGGTCCAAGATGTGTTGCAGGCTCTTATGGTCGGTGAAGACCGTACACTTGGTACCATAAAGGTAGTGTCGCCAAATCTTTAACGCAAAAATAATTGCACCAAGCTCGAGATCGTGGGTTGTATAGTTCTTCTCGTGGATCTTGAGCTGACGAGAGGCGTACGCGATAACCTTGTCCCGTTGCATGAGCACACAACCGAGATCGAGGTTATAGGCATCGCAATAGACTACGAAGTCATCGTTTTCGTCAGGTAAAGCGAGTATAAGAGCATTGCAGAGCATATGCTTGAGGGTCTGAAAGGCTTGCTCTTGTTCAGTTCCCCAAACAAAAGACTTGTCTTTATGCGTGAGAGAGGTAAGCGGCACAGCAATTTTAGAGAAATCTGCGATGAACCGGCGGTAGTAACCGGCCAATCCGAGGAACGAACGAACTTCGGACGGGGATTTTGGTGTAACACAACTCTTAACAGCTTCAATCTTCGTGGGGTCGACGTGAATACCTTGACTATTGACGATGTGACCGAGGAATTGAACCTCCTCAAGCCAAAATTCACACTTGGAGAACTTGGCAAAGAGTCGATTCCCTTGGAGTAATTCGAGAACCAAACGTAGATGCTGCACGTGTTCGGCTTTCGATTTCGAATAGATAAGGATATCATCGATAAACACGATGATGAAGCGGTTGAGACAGGGCTTACACACGTGATTCACCAGATCCATGAAAACCGCGGGTGCCAACGTTAGTCCAAAGGGCATAACGACAAACTCGTAGTGGCCGTAACGGGTTTCGAAAGCGGTTTTGGGTATATCTTCCTCCTGGATTCGTAACTGGTGATAGCCTGAGCGTAAATCAATCCTGGAAAAACACGTAGCGCCTTGTAATTGATCAAACAAATCGTCAATTCGGGGCAGGGGATAGCGATTCTTGATAGTGAGCTTATTCAGTTCCCTATAGTCGATGCACATCCGGAACGATTCGTCCTTCTTTTTGACGAAAAGTACAGGTGCACCCCAAGGAGAGGTGCTAGGGAGAATGAAGCCTTTATCAAGCAATTCCTGAAGTTGACTCGAAAGTTCGCGCATTTCAAACGGAGCGAGACCATAGGGAGATTTAGGAACAGGGTTAGCTCCAGGAATAAGGTCGATTCGGAAATCAATATCACGACTCGGGGGTAGACCAGGTAAATCGTCAAGAAAGACAGCAGGAAAATCACGAACCACAGGCACCTTATCCATTGCCTTCTTTTCCTTTTCCCCCGCTACTACGATGTGCGCCAAGAAAGCTTTGTATTCCTTTTGGAGATACTTGCTCGATTGTATGCACGACATGAGTTTGAGATCCTTTGATGAGACTTCGCCATAGACACAGAGTTGATCACCATTCGAGAGAGAGAAACGAATCATTTTATCAAAACAAACGACTTCAGCATGATTTTCACGAATAAAATCCATCCCTACTATGATATCAAAACTACCAAGCTGCATTGGATTGAGATCGATGGGGAAGACGTGATTGTTGAGCTCAAGAGTACAATCACGTATAACAGAACTAACAGTAACGGTTCTTCCAGTGGCAACTTCTCCGTTGAACGTCGTAGGGAGATTAACGCGTTTACATTTTAGGAGCTTTTCGAATTCTAACGATACAAAACAGTTATCGGCTCCAGTATCAAATAAACACGAAGCATATATACCATTGACAAGATACGTACCATTAACCACATTTTTGTCATTTTGCGCCTGGCGGACATTGATGTTGAACGTTCATCCGCGGGCTACTGGCTGTTGTTGCTGTTGCTGCTGCTGCTGCTGCTAAGGCTACTGCTGTTGATGTTGCTGCTGCGCTGATTGCTGTTGTGGCTCTTGCTTCACCACTCTGTTCGGGCAGGCATTTGCAAACTGGTTAGGATCACCACATGCGAAACAGGCTCTTGCGTGAGCAGGGGGAGCAGGAGCTGCTTGTTGACCCTGTGGAGCGGGAAGAGGAGCTGGTAGTGCAGGAGCTTGAACTTGAGCTTGAGCTTGACGGGGACCAGTACGGGAGTTGGCAGTAAAGTGGTCGTAAAGGTTGCAGTGAACACAAAATCGACAAGCGATCCTAACAAGATGATGATAAGTACAAGTAGGGCATAGCGGGTGCGGACCGGTATAAGCACGCTTAGCCGGCGGTGCATTGGTCACTGGCGCCACTACTTGGCGGTTCTGGTTGTGGGGTTGAGTAGGGACAGCATTAAGAGGAGCGACGGTGACTGCGCAGTTCTTGTTGTTGTTGTTGTTCTTGTGCTTACGGCGTGAAGACTTTGAAGCTTGCGGTGCGGTGTGTTCAGAAGCGATGGTAGCGGTGACTTGGTGGAGACTTTTGGTGGTGTTCTTGAAGTAACCAGCCCTAACTCGCTTGTCATTGATTTCTGCAGCGAGTAGATAAGTCTCCTCGATGGTGGTTGTCTGGGCGGCTTGTACGAAATTAGCAACACAATCCGGTAAAGCACGGATATATTTCTTGATGGTGATGTCAGGAGTTGAGACTTGGCTGGGACAAATGATACTTAGCTTCTTAAAGCGAGCAGTTAGGCCAGCATTGTCACCACCCTCTTGCTTGATGTTCCAAAACTCGTCCTCCAGCTTCTAGAGCTCATGCGGAGGGCAGAATTCTTTCATCATGATTTCCTTCAATTCCTCCCAAGTAAGCCTATAGGCTGCGTCGTTCCCTCGCATGTTCCTTTCGGCGGTCCACCAATCCAGAGCCCTGGACTGGAAAACGCCAGTTGCGTTGACAGTGCGGAGGTTAACAAGAAAACCGCTTTGGCGCAGAGTGACTTCAATCGAATCGAACCATTGAAACATGGCAGTAGGCCCGTCTTCACTAGTGAAGTCTTTGGGGCCGCAGGCCTTAAACTGCTTGAAGCTAAAAGTAGACTTAGGCGAGTCGGTCCTAGATTCCTCTGAGGACTTGCTACCAATCTCGATGATTTCGCTGACGATTTGCGGAATGACCTTGGCCATTTCCTTGGCGATTAGCGAGGCGATGCGTTTGCCAGTGTGGTTGCGGCGGGAAGCGCGAGCAGTGTGAGATCCAAAGGACGACATTGTCTACAACAGACATCGTCATAGGATTCAGACGAGATCTCGATTAAATCTAGTATAGTCTTGCGTATCACCACCAGCTACCTTATATAAAGCACAGGAACACGTCTACACATAGGCACATAATCACGTAGGCAAGTAGGATCGTGTTCGCGACCTAAACGAGTCGGTTCAGAGGAATTCCATCAAATACAGGTGCGGAAAACAAGTATTTGACGTAAAAACAGCTGAATCTTCACTTTTAACACTAATTGTATTGATTAGAAAGCAATTACAATCAGTTCTCACACCGGCAGCACCTCGGTATGGAAAATCAGAATTGTTACTTATGATTTCGCTTGACTTGGACCCCTATATATAGACATTGAGGTTTCACTTGGAAGAACATCAGCATGTCTCAAGCGAAATCTGAATATGTTGATTTCGCTTGAGCTGCTTCAAGCGAAATCCTTTACAAATTTCCTTTCAAGCGAAATCTTCTAATCTCTCTTACATTTTCTCGTTCTACGTGCCCTGATCTATTCTAACTAGTATAAGACTCGATACAAGATGAAGTCGACAGATGTAGTGCACCAACAGACTCCCCCTCAGATGTTGACAAGTCGACTATCGAGTCACAACCATGCTGTGTCTTCACATCTTTATCAGTCTTTGGGCTTCACTCTTTTAATCTTCATCAACAGACTCCCCCTCACGATTTGCTGGCATTCATTTGTTCTTCAGCAACATCTGCTTTAGGATCGATGCCTGGCTCTCATCAAAAACTTCAGATATTGTAACCTGGCTTTTGAATGTTGTAGAGTCTAATTCTCTTGATCAGATCTCTTGATTCCTTAAGTTCATAAGCTTCAGATCAATATCTGGTTCTAATCTGTAAAACTCTTAACCCAGAAATAAATTTTCTAAATTTAACAATTTAAATGCACCAACATTTTGATACAATCAGATAACTCCCTCTCATAATTATAATCATCAACAATCACTCTCTCTCATATCACAAACTCATGATGAACCGATTGTAGGTTTTAAAATACCAATTGTAGGATTTTAACAAACCTTTTGACATTTTAAGAATTACTCCCCCTCACAACAATGTCATCATGTTTAGCACTTGGAATTTTGACAATCAGCTTTCCAATATCAGGTGTCGAAAATCTTTTTGATTTTTTCAAAAATTTATGCTAAAACACACTAAAATCTTTTTGTATTTTTGATTGTAATGAAATACAATAAAGAAATATTTACAAACAATATTTTTGTGAGTTTGTGCAAGAGGATCATATCAGTTTATGAGACACATCACTAACACCGTTAAGCTTGATTTCATTTTAAGTTCTAAACGATTCACTTAGATTGTCAGTATACTGGTCCACTTAAATTTTCACACAAAGTTCAGCTGCTTCGAGATATGATATTAATGTCTTAAGTACTTAAACTCAATCATGTGACCCACCTCAGAATATACTCCCGTATCCAGATCCCAATATTCAGTCTTACAGGTAATTATGACACCAATGATATCTGTATATAAATTAGGTAATGCGAGGGCCGAGGGATCTCAGATCGATACTTCCGTATACGCAGAGAGATATCAGCTTCGACTTTTCGGTATGTCCTCTTTCGAAGATCTTTTTTACAACAGCAGCGACTATCAATTTTAATTGTTTCATCTGCATGCTGAGGGTGTATGCTATGTTTCAAGCATTTGTGAAAAAGTATTAGCCAAGGACTAGGTCAGAACTACCGTTTAGCAGAAGTCCCGGAATAATACCCCAGATATCACTGAGTATAAAGACCTAGTATATCAGAAAAAGGAACCTTTCAAACAAGATTTCGGGGGTTACCCATATATCCGAGAGATGTTTCCCCACGATATAAGCAAGTTTGAAATTTAGATTTATATCTCGTCACAATCTACTAAATGTGTAAAAACCTACTCACACATCCACAGTGAGATCGTTTATCACATTTTACTTTACAATTTTTTAGCATGCCGTGATCGTCCACTGATGTACTATCATTTCCTCTTTTACGCAACAAAAACTCATTTTTGAATTTTTATCATGTTTTTGGCTTTTTCAAATTTTCAAATGTTTTTGGATTTTCTGAAAATTTTTACTCCCCCTAAAATGCAAACACATTTTAGGAAATTTGAAAAACTACTAGACTCTTGACCCAATTGAAACATAAAATGAACTGTACAAAAACTTGACAACTGATATTGAATCGCATCAAATCGCCATTCACTTGGCATAAACAATCAGAACTCCCCCTATCACAAAACTATTTTCTCATTATGATTTCAAAACACTTAAGTTTGTTTTAACCAAAATGATTTTTCCGGAAAATAAGTTTTGTTGATTTAACCATTTGTATATTCGGGGTGTGGTTCATCACTTTGTTCTCCAAAAATACCAATTGTATATATGGTCCAATCAAGTTCAACTTAATGACCTTGATTAACCATTTGCATGAAAGCAATTTCTGTACCAATTGTAAAAATTACCACAAACATTACCACTTGTAGATATGACTAACCATTACCAACTGTAGGAATGTTACGTCTACATGTATCATTTTGTCAAAATGCCGATTCCTGCTTCGCACTAACCATCCTGGAAGCTCCGGCTATTCACACTTATCCTGTGAACATACAACTTTTCCAAAAAAATATTCAATTTTTCTTAAAATCCAATCACACAAATAATTTTCAAGAAAGATGCCGATTCATGATCCACGATTACCAACTTGGGATCTCCGGCAAGTCCTAAGACTTTAAGGAAAACAAACTTCCACCCAAGTCTTCTCAGACTTGGTGGCTTGCAATTCCTGAGCAGTAGGGTTGTAAGTTGCCTTTTTAGTTGCATAAAAATCTTTAACCCCCTTTACTTTCCCATCAAGCATTTTCCCAAACATTTTTCTAACATTTCCATTAAATGCTTTCTCAACATCAAATTCTTTCTGATCAGAAAAGAATTGATTTGAGATTTCCACTTTACCAACCATTTGTTTAATCTCTTCAAAATTCAGTGATGGAATTTCAACATCATTCACTGAATCTTTTTCTTCAACTTGTGGCTCATCTGATTTTGTGGAATCAGATTCATCGCCAGATTGTACATCTGATTTTTTAACAATCCATTTTTGATTATCTTTTGCACTCTTTTTGTACAATCTTTTAGAACTTTCACCAACTTCATTCTTTGAATTTTCAAAAATTTTGAAGTTTGTATTTGGTGATTCATTCTTTTCAATCACTTTTTCTTTAAGTTTTTCAGAGACTCCCTGTTTTCTGTTGACTTTGTTTGGACAGTTGTGAGCGATGTGTCCAACAACTTGACATTGAAAACAAGTTCTTGAATCTCTTGGATGAAAAACTCCAGTTCCTGTTCTTTTCCTTTCATCAAGGAACTCTTGATTTGATTTTCTCCAGAATAAGCTATTTGACTCCTCTTCATAGCTTTTTCCTGCAACATATGTCATTTTTGTTTTAAAATCTCTAACATATTTTTCATTTTGAGAATTTTCAGATGAAATAAAACCAAGACCTTTCTTTTTGTAACTACAATTTTGACTTGTTTTCTTTTGAAAACCAGAATCAGAATTGTAATCCTTTTTCCCTTTTTTCTTGTTTAAACGTTGTTGAACTCTTGAAGTGTATTTTTTAGGTTTTTCAGTAGATTTTAAATCTTTAATTTCAGAAATATTAATTTCTGTCATTTTGAAAACCTTTTTGATCATGTCAAAACGAACACTTCTAATCGGAAACTCTTTGTCAGAGTATAATTTGTCCGAATCATTTAAAGTGTATGCAACTTCAAATGTTTCATCATCCAAATTTGCTTTTGATAACAAAAATTCTTTACTATAAGACCGTTTAACCGATGACTTTGAACTGTTGACTGACGAACTTGAACACCCAGACTCAGACTTTGACTCAGACACCTCCTCAGTATCCAACACTTGATCGACCACCTTTTTGATTAACTCAGACTCATGATCAGTATCAGACGAGGTAAACGTGATGTCAATATTATCTGGTAAAACGTCAGTTGTCTCGGATTTTAACTTTATATTGACTGCTTTTTCGACTTGCTCCTCATTTGGTTTTCTAGGAGAATAACCTTCCCAGATAGGAGGCGGACACTTGTTATATTTAACAGTCGATTTCTTACCAGTCTCTTTCTTCTGCTTGTCATCTTGAAAAGCTTCAAAACCTGCAACAGTAGGATAAACTCGATCAATAACATAATCAGAACAAGAATAACTCAGTAATAACCTTCTGATTCTCTCATTCTCAATCTTTTCTTTCTCCAACTCTTGCTTCAGATTAGCATTTTCTTCGATGTAATGATTAATTGCCTTTTGCTTCGTCATCAACGTAGCATTCATCATAGTTAAAGCCTTTTCTCTTTCAGAATTTGTCGTTTGAAGACCTGTCACTGTTCTGTTCAACACACTATAAGATTCTTTCACATAGTTGATATCAGATAGTAACTTTTCTATCAATCTTTCCCGATCAAACAAAGTCACGTCTTTTTCTTCACACTTCTTGCAAGTTTCCAAACACTTCTTGCAAGGTTTTTCAATTTCAACAATCTTCTCAATCTCGATTGTCTTTACCACTTCAATGACTTTTTCTTCACCAGTCACCTTTTCTTCAACAACAACTTTAACTTCTTCATTCTGAACAACATTTTCAACCTTCATTTCTTGTTGTTGTTCTTTTGCAGCTTGTTTCTTCTTCAGTTTCTCCATGCGATCTGCAAAATAGAAATGAAAACTTTCAGGAGAAAGATGACTTTTAGCAACATTAATATGTTTCTCTTCCTCATCATCACTACTACTATCAATTGGTGTTTGATCAAACTCTACAGATTTTTCAGAATCAGCATCTGAAATACCAGAATCAGATGGTGTTTGATCAAAAACAACTTCTTTTTCTGAAGTAACATCATTCTGCACACTCTCATCTGTACTTAGTAAATCTGCATCAGCACTTTCTGAACTTTCTTCAGATGTAATAGACTGTTCTTTCACACTTTTTACTGTTTCACCAATAGATTCCATCCATGTGGCGAACAAATCTGGTTCTCTAACAATCTTTGCAATGAAAGCTTTGAAATCGCCTTTTTCATCAACAAACATATCCCAACTGAAACCTTCAGGTAATTGTTCATCATTTTGATCCACTAAACATGCTGTGCTTTCAGAAGATATGTAGTTGCTCCAGTTGAAATCTACCAAACATCCTTTCTTGGAATCTTCAATCTTTCTACCATGAGCCGTCTGTGAGTCTTGTGATTGACCAACTTGCTGATAAATGGCTTTCCGGTAGTAGTCGTCTTTTCCAAATGGATTCTGAGCTCCACTAACTTCTCTGTTCTTGCACTCCCGCTTAAAATGACCTTTTTCCCTGCACCTGAAACAAGTAACTTTAGATTTATCAAAACCTAAAGTAGAAACACAAGCGTCAAGAAAATCATTTCTCCCGGTGATTGTTTTAAACTTTTCAGCACGTCTAAGAACACTTGCAAGGCACCATTTGATATCCATTAGTTCCATCTCTTCAGCATCTATCTGATCGTAATCCTCTTTGGTAAGCATAGGATTTCCAATCCGACCAGCCACTAAACCTTCATATGAGATAAGCACGGAACCAAGTAATGCCATATGATCTTTCGCAGTGTCTTCAGAAAAACTTTGACCTTCTGGAAGATTTAGAGCTATGTTGCATTGAATCACACAACCATTTCCCATCTTTGTGCTTTGAGACTGAAAGCTTTCTGATGAGCTTTTCGGATTGACACTTGGATATAATGAGAAACCACTGCTGCTTTTGTTTGAGCTTTGATCAAATTTTTCTGTAGTATCCCCAACACTATATGCAGTCTGGATTTTTGGACTTCTCTCAGTTTCTGAAGTCGGAACACTACCCTTGTAATACATCTTTATGTCCTGTTGACCACTTGGATTGTTCATCCTCGCGATCTTCTGCTGTTCCAAATCCTGACTTTCAATCTTTTCAATAAATTGAGATATCGACAACCCATCATAAACTCCTGTATTTTTCAGAATCATCAAATAAGTTCCCCATTCTTTCTGAGGTAATGCATCGGCAAGCTTGTCTACCCATTCTTCATTCTCTTTGGTAATATCCATCATCGACATTGTTCGCACTAAGTGACAATAACGTTCAATTAGCTTCTTCGTATCTTCTCCGGGCAAACTTGTGAACAACTCAAACTCTTTCTTAAGCAATGCCTTCTTGCTTTTAATCATGTTCGCACTGCCTTCAACCTTGACTTTTAGAGCATCCCAGATTGACTTTGATGTTTTGTCATGCTGAAGTAGTATGAATATGTCTTCTTTGATGGCCTGTTGAAGCAAGCTGATCATCATCTTTTCAGCTCGGTACATTTCCCGTTCTTCATTACCAAAATCTGAAATTTGTTTTACTGTCTGTAATTCAGTTCGTGGTAGCACATACTTTTTCAGAATACATTCCCATGATCTAAGATGATTTGCTTGCACCCAGTTTTCGAAACGATCTTTCCATCCATAGTATTCCTCAATGCTCATTAGCTTTGGGGGTTTCTGAGTAGTCCCCGTTTCATTTTCCGAATTCATGTTCTGAGCAATGGAAGATGAACTAGACGGTGTTGCAAATGCATTGTGGAAATCGTTATCCATGTTTCAATAGCACGGTTTTCAAAAACAGACACTTTCAAGCGAAATACTCAGAATGCAGCTTTCAAGCGAAATTGTCAATTAAACAACTTCAAGCGAAATTGTCAAGCAGGTTGAAGCGAAAATTCTTTAAGCGAAATCCTTGAAGCGAAATGGTTCAAGCGAAACTTTCAAGTGACAACTTTCTGAAGCGAAATCCTGAAGCGAAGACCTTGAAGCGAAACTAAATGCTGTTTGAAGCGAAATGTTAGGTCTCGCTTGGAATTTCAAGCGAAATCCACTACTGAAATCTTTGTTCTTCAAGCGAAATCCATTCGAAGGTCAATTTTGATCAATTTTAAGTCGAGTTTTGCTGTGAAACTTTCAAGGGTTGATTAGCATGCACTTTTACACAATCTGTGAAGAATTGAACTTGTTTTGACCGCGAAAAGTTTCTGAACTGTTAAAAGAAGGTGTAGAAGTAAGAGAATGTGATCAATTTCGGCTGAATTTTGCAGAACTCCTCCTCCTGAGCTCTGATACCACATGTAGGATCGTGTTCGCGACCTAAACGAGTCGGTTCAGAGGAATTCCATCAAATACAGGTGCGGAAAACAAGTATTTGAAGTAAAAACAGCTGAATCTTCACTTTTAACACTAATTGTATTGATTAGAAAGCAATTACAATCAGTTCTCACACCGGCAGCACTTCGGTATGGAATCACGAAAACTGTTACTTATGATTTCGCTTGACCTGGACCCCTATATATAGACATTGAGGTTTCGCTTGGAAGAACATCAGCATGTCTCAAGCGAAATCTGAATATGTTGATTTCGCTTGAGCTGCTTCAAGCGAAATCCTTTACAAATTTCCTTTCAAGCGAAATCTTCTAATCTCTCTTACATTTTCTCGTTCTACGTGCCCTGATCTATTCTAACTAGTATAAGACTCGATACAAGATAAAGTCAACAGATGTAGTGCACCAACAAGGCACATTCTCACACCCCCAAAATACCACATGAGGTGTCCCCGCTAGGCGTGTGACGTACCAGGATTTAGCCACCAATCACATTGAACTAACATCAAGTTATAAAACAAAGTTTCCATTTATGATGATAAAACATTCATAAACATAATCCAAGTTTAACATGTTCAGCGGATGCAAATAATAAAATATTGTTTAAGCGTTTCAAAACCAAGTGTATGTGAAATCAATAAACAAGCCATGCTTATCCAACTTACACGACCCATGACCACTCCAGCAAATCCAGATAGCAAGTTCCTTGTCCATAGTACCTAACAACCTACGAGCATGCAACAAGTGTATCAGACAACGCTGGTGAGTTCATAGTTTACGAAAACGATAGTTACCAAGTGCTTAGTTCAGTTCATTGATTATAATGTTGATAATAACTCGAGTACCGTACAAGATGGCTCCAGATTATTTTTGCCCTTCCCCAATGCCCCTATCTAAGCATTGGTCATGACTGGGTCATTAGTTCACACCCGTCCTCTCAGGTACGGGGTGAGGGTGCTAAACCTAAATAGCGCATCAACTAATACCCTGTTACCTCTCAGGTAACAAACAAGACGGGACTTAATGGTGATAGGAATTGAGTGTATTATCCAACATTCCAGTTTTTACCCAAATGACTTATTCCTCTCAGGAATACCCAATGATTGTCCCACCCACCTGGACGCATGCTCAAGAGGAATGAACTCACCTTTGATTTGCTCGGTATGTTAAGTTACACGTCCAAGTTGGTCAACCCGAACCCTACCATGGTTACCAATCAACGTCAGTTTCACAATCAATCAAGTTACTTACACAGTTTGCATCTATCACAAGATCACCTTATATTGCATACTAAGTACTCAGTTATCATAATAACATATAACAGGTGGATTGACTACCCACACGAGTCAAGTCGAGACCCACATATCTAGTTAACATTACAATCATGCCACAAATAGATTATCACAAACACACGTGTCCAATAACATAAATACCCTCACTGTTTCCCTGTCCCAAACAGTTTCCTGAACGACGAAGAATCCATTTTGGCGAAAGTTGATTCTTCGTCGAGTATGAATACGACGAAGAGTCCAGATGGTTCGTCTAATACAAGTAAACGAAGGACTAATCTTCGTTGTGTATATGTACGGTGAAGATTCATGAGAGTTCGTCGAGCACCACTCGACGAAGAACCCATTCTTCGTCGAGTTATATTCTTCGCCGGGAATCCTCCGCCGCCGCCCTCAACAGCGGTTACATTTCACTCAATTTCATAACCACAGTTAACAATTTTACTGGCATGATTATTGGATCAATCAACAGTTATTCTAGGACGTTCATTCAACCCTAATCGTTGTTTATCATCGGAACTAATAACCCCACAGTATTAACACCGAATTTCATACCCTTGTTATTGATTAATAACAGTAAAAAACACTAATAGATCAACCTAAATTTGTTTGTTTTCAACAGATATTATTGCTCGTGGTATGAATCAGGTTAATCTACAACTCTAGACCAACATGGTTTAAATCATTGTTGCATACATATTAACCAATTACACGTAGTTGAACACAATCAAACAAATAACTACACTCGTAATCATACTCACCGAGAGATGATTGATGCTAGGTACAAGAAATACGCTTCGAGATTCCCCAAACTGCCATCGCACGGAGGATATGAAGAGAGAACTTTAGGGTTTTGTATTTACGTCTATAGATTATGAGGGGTTATACACTTAAACTAATAGTCCGGCCCACTCTGGGCCACGAACCAATCTGGGCCGAAGTCTCAGTTCAGCGAAGTATCATCCGACGAAGGATCAACCTTCGTCGAAGGTTGATTGGGATGAAGACTCAATCTTCGTCGACTTAGGTTTGGGCGAAGTTTGGGCGAAGAACCCTAACCTTCGTCGACAAGGGTTTTCATTCCACATCAAACAATAATCAACACACATATAACAACCAAGCATTACACATAAAACATTAATCATTCAGATAAATTGCATGCAACACCACGTAAAACAAATTGTAAAACAGGATTGAGAACCAAGTGATGCGTATAGGAAAGACCTTGAAATCTCGGGTTGGCACACACATAATCCACATAAGCACATAGAGCACAGAAGCACATATTCAACTATATTTTGCACGTATTCACCTACATATATTGCACGTATTCACCTATCATTCAAGGTCGCGAAGCGTGTTCGAGAGTAGCGAGAGCGAGTAACATAGCATGTAGCGTAGAGTCTGCGATTTGTTAGCGTGTTGAGGTAAATGTGCAGTGCGTGTTGTGCGTGTTTATCAAGCGAACAACAGAAAAGAGTATAAATCTCCAAAATCAAAACACATAAACATATAAAACCACATAAAACACATAAAATCAGCGAGATCGTCCCGCAATCGTTGAAAATAGATTGTCCTGGGTGTTAGACATCGACTACCCAAAGTGTTTCGACTATTCTCAAGGACTTCGAATACAGGCTTTGGCCTAATAGACTGTGCTCTCTCACCGGCAGACGGTGAATGGCACGCATCCTTTTGGTTACTACGTGAACTGAGTCGTTGGAATCCATCGAGACTTTGGTGAGAGTTTTGTAAAACCAAAATAGAGAGCAGAACAGGTCATCAAGATTCGGGTTTCACCCCTAACTTAACGACTTTATTCCTGTTTGTGTGATAGAATCACGAGATAGAGAGAGAGAATCTCGGCGAAGTATGGATTTCACTCCTGGTTCAACGCAAATTCTCGTGTTTATAGTAAAATTGTGCGTCGAACGAGCGATCTATTCGAGAGTTTGATGGTTTTCTGTCGCAACCCCCGATCCCTGTTTCCCGGGAACGGGCAGACGCGATCTCAGAGTTGTGGTGGTATCAGTTTATTTAATCTTGCAGCGGAATTTTTCATCAGGACCGTAGTTAGGAAATGTTTATCAGAGTAAAACCACCTTCTTTTATATTAATAATAACATGGGCAAAACCCAAGTTTCTTATTACAATACATTATAGGGACAAACCCTATTTTATTGAATTTAAAACATCGTTTATTAGGTAACTTTTATAGCCACATTTTCCCAAGCCTTCAGTGCTCTCCAGCTGGCTTTCATTAATTGGTTGTTCACATTGTGTTACCTGTAATGCGTTTTAAAAACATTTGTCAGTCGGAAATACTGGTGAGTGAATCCCAGTTTAATCAAGAAACATTTTTATTAATTAAAACAGTATTGAGAGCGATCACATTGTTTATTTCTACACAATTACTCATTTAGTATTTGCCACTCGACCGGATCTATGGCTATGGTCAAATTACCCATTGGCTAACTCGTCGTCCAATGGTAATGCACTGTCATTCAGACTTACTACTACTCGTAGTAAATTTTGTATACAAAACCCCATAATACCGGCAGTAATTGAAGAACTACAAAGACTCAATCACCGCTTAATCACATTGTAAATAATTAAGGTTTTGTAAAACATTCCAAAAACATTAGCAAAAAAAGAGGATAAACTCACATTGCTATCTTAGGTTTCAGTTGAGGGTTTCCTGGATATAATCTATAATTTATACAATTGTACATTGGTTAGTATCATAACCCTTTGAAAATATTAATGATACCCTCCCCGAGACGGCATTCCAACAACTACGTCGGGCAGAACCACGACAGTTGTTACGGAACCCTAAATCAATCGGGCAGCGTAACTATTACGAAACTGGGGCTATAATACTTACAACGGAGCAGAACCTCGCTAATTAGGGGTATAATACCCAAATATTATGCCTAATACTTTCAGAATTCGAGATTGAGATTTGTGAATGAGCGACGGAAACTGAAAACTGATGCCTGCTATTTATAGTTGTGATATCAGACTTCCAGGCGGCCCGCGTAAGGTAAGGCTAAGCCTTACGCGGCCCGCGTCAACACCAGTCAACATAATAGCTTAGCTGAGTCAGCTAGTAGACTCGACACGATATCGACATGTGTCGGCATTGTGACAACCCGCACTAAACCAGGTATCCGTACAACTTAATTAATGATTAATTACTACTTGATTACTGTGCTTGCTTGAACTAGCTGATAAACTGCTACCTGCATACTGATACATGCACTTACTTGCATCATACTTTATTTGCTGTCACTACATTAATTACATACTGAACCCTAGTGACAAACATGATGCACAAAAAGCACAGTAGCACTAAACGGATACACGGCAAACATGCTGATATGACCAGCATCAGGCAGACACTGCCTCTAAGGCCTGTTAAGAGCCTCAAATATTTTGGCTACACTGGTAGTGAGTGTAGGGATATAAGGGTTGTGTTACCGCGTCTCTAGGGATAAGATACACTGATTCGGATGTGCCAAAAACGTACTTTAAGTACCAAACACAGCACTTTAATAATTAATCCAGCTTCTAGCTGACTAGTAAAGTGCCAGAAAATGAGAAAATAACACTAGACACTTTCTAAAGTGTCGGGAAAACAAGTTGTGTCACTAAAAATGTTAATAACGACACTTTAAAGCTTTTGTAACACTTTAACGGATTTCTATCCAACCGGACACCCGGACTTTACCCGGAACATGAAAATACTACTATTTTCACTAATTATATTTTTTCTGAACCAGTTAGGGTCTCTGATTACCCTAACACCCGTCATAACGCATAACATACAACTAACTAAGTTAAATACTTAGTTAACCTAATTAACTAAACTATTTACCCTAACTACTTGGTTACAATCGAACTACCCCCCCCCCCATGTCCCTAACCGGCCCCATAACCATGGGGAAACACCATGGTACACTCTTGATTATTTTATTGCTTATTGTATAGTATCTAGAGAACATTGTAACCATTGGATAACCATCTCATAATTGCCTATAAGTAAACACTAAACACCCTTGAACATTATCACAATCAAACCCACACTAAAACTCTCTCCCTCTTTCTTTGTGGCTCACGGCCGAACCCACCACACACATACATCATACTTTCGGTTCTAGTTCACTCCATTCCAAGATCATTCAAGCTTCACGGGTTACATATTAGGAGTCTTGGTGCACTCGGAACACGAAGGACCTCTACTGTTAGCTTTTATCCACCCACTTTTCGCCAAGATTCTTCCCTAGCCTTGAGCTAGAGGTATATCATTTAAAACTTGTTTTTACACTCATCTAAAGTGGTTAAAAGAACTTTCGTCGGTTAAATATCGTAAACATGCGTTTTGAAACTTTAAAGTCTAGTAAAAACTATAAAAGTGGTGGTTAATAGCATATAACTTGTGTAAAAGTTGTAGTATTTGAGATTTGTGTTTATCTAGACCCGATCTATGATGTGGTAGCTCGGATCTCCGTTTAACCCGACTTTGTAAGATCATGTATCTTCACACAAGCTCGTTTTTGACTAAATACAAGGGTTAAAGGTGAAACTCTACCACACAAGATACATGAACTTGTGTAAAAATATTTTACTTGTGTAAAAGTGATTTAACCGGTACAATGGTGTTTAAAACTAGCGGATCTACGTATCCGCAAGTGGTATTTTTGAAAGACCACACTTTAAAGAAATCATGTTTTTCTAAAGATGGATCTTACACTAATAAATATGATTTTATAAACCACAAGTGTGTAGACACTTGTGAAATGAAAAGATCCGACAAATAACTATTTTTGGGAAAAATGACTAGAAGTTGTAAAGACGGATTTCTCTAAACACGGGGTTTCTACAAGATTAAAGTTACTTTATATAAAGATCTACATATATAAAGGGTGTTTACACTATAGATTCGGAAAAACTACAAGTTCATGCGATTATGCAAATTTACATACTTGTCGACTAGTTTGTTGTGTCGGAAATTGTTTGATTGAGTAAAGAAGATTGTTGAATTGATTTGTTAAAAGAAAATGATACGCTTGAAAGCGTGGCCACCTCCAGTTACAGAGGAAACTCTGGCGAAATTTTCTAAAAACCTAACACTTAGGCTTATTTACACAACAAGTGTTAGAACTATTTTGGACATATTTTCGAAACATAAATTTCGCCAGCACTATATTTTACTACATATCCGGAGGTGGGATTTTCACAAGGATTAACGTGATAAATATATTTGTCACAACACCGTTTATGATTATTTTGTGAAATACATAAATATTATTTTAGAGTAAAAATAATATTTACAAGCGTTAATGATTCCAAAACTTTACGAACGCTTCCACAAACATATAAGTTACACCGGTAATTACATTACCACAAGATTGATAAAACGTAACTTACGCACATGTATTGTATCCCCCATCCTTGGGAAGGAGAATAACTACCAAGTGTATACGGAACATAAACACGAAATAGTTGTCTAACTATTTCCCAAAGACATAAACTATAAAGCTAAGGCACGGCCGTCCGTCTAATAGAATTAGCACTTGTAGGTCGTTGCACAGCTTACTGTATTGGAGACACTTGGTAGAGACGCGCATTCACTGTGAGTTCATGTCCCCCTTTTCTCTAACTGTTTTCAGTTTACTTAACCGCGGGGGTGAAATACATGTTACTTTGTTTACAAGTACTTTATACACGGTATGAATTACGTAAGGAGGTTTAGATCATGTGAATGGGTAGTTAGAACACCGAGGGACTCGAGCGGTAGATCTATCTGGGTGTAGCGAGCCCAGCTCCCGGTCCAACAGAACAGGCCTCTCGGAGGACTAACAGAACGGACCTGGAGTGACTTGGTACCCAACGCAAAAATCGGCTAGGGTTGTGTCTTTCCTACTTGCATTTCATAACATGCTAATGGCCTTGCAAACCATTGGTGATCACAAGTCCTCTTACACTGCTACATACCAGGAAACTTTTATACTTACAAGTGTTTTACTTACTCACTTGCACATGAACTCGCTCAACATTATTGTTGATTTTTCAACTCACATGTATTTCAGGAAATTAAACGGATCTGGCACGGTATGGAACGTTTTCTGCTGCACTTGTCATGAAGTCATCAGGGTTCAGGGGATGTGTCTCTTTCCTGGACAAGACACAATCCTTAAACCACGTTTATGTTATGTTAAAAGTTGTAATGTTGTTGAACAAGGTTATGGTTGTTGGTTAAAACAATGGTACTGTATTTTGGTTTTCAAAACTTAATAGATGACTTGCATGGTTTTTAAATTCATATAGCTTGTTATGATTAAGCTATGGTATTAAGAAGTCACACCAAAATTAACCACGCTTCCGCAAAGCCAGGGTGTGACAGGCATCTGGTGTCTCCGCGTTTCATGAGTTATCGCGGCCCGCGTCAAAGTAGGCCTAAGGATTACGCGGCCCGCTTGAACTAAAGAAGTCAGCGAAGTCAATTCCAGCATTGATACCGCCCGCGTAATATGTTGGGGTGGGTCTACGCGGCCCGCCTCGACTCCGTTTTTCTTAATTTTAATTTATTTTATATGTTATAACATAATTTGAGCTCGGTTTTCACATACGGGGTGTAATATAAGACATATTAGAGTATTTTAAGATATACTAGGGTGTCGGAAATATTACAAGGATGTTGGTTTTACCGAGGGTTGTTACATTCTCCCCACCTTAATTTAGAGCTCGTCCTCGAGATCTACTGAAACAAATGCGGGTATTTCCTTTGCATTTCTGACTCAAGCTCCCATGTATACTCTGGTCCTCTTTTGGAGTCCCACTTCACTTTGACTAGAACTAATCTCTTATGCTTGAGATTCTTGACTTTCCTGTCTTCAATCTGTAGAGGTCTTTCTACAAACTTGAGTTGTTCATTTACCTCTATATCCTTAAGAGGCACTATTAGTGATTCATCAGCTAAACATTTCTTAAGATTAGATACATGAAACACATCATGTATTCCTGCCATTTCCTCTGGCAATCGTAGCTGATAGGCTACAGGTCCTACTCTTCTAATAATCTTGAAAGGTCCAACATACCTGGGACTTAACTTTCCTCTTTTGATGAATCTTACTACTCCTTTCCAAGGAGAGACTTTCAACAATACTTTATCTCCTACCTGAAACTCCAATGGCTTACGTCTGTTATTGGCATAACTATTTTGTCTATCACGTGCTGCATTCAGTCGTTCCTTGACTTGAATAATCTTGTCGGTTGTTTCTTGCACTATCTCAGGTCCAGATAGTTGCTTTTCCCCAATTTCTGCCCAACAGACTGGGGTTCGGCACTTTCATCCATAAAGTGCTTCGAATGGTGCAGCATTGATACTTGTGTGATAACTATTATTATAAGAAAATTCTATTAAGGGTAAGTGATCGTCCCAATTACCTCCAAAGTCAATTACACAAGCTCTAAGCATGTCCTCCATTGTCTGAATTGCCCTTTCACTTTGTCCATCCGTTTGAGGATGATAAGCTGTACTTAGTTTTAACTTAGTTCCCATTGCCTTCTGGAAACTTGACCAAAAATGAGATGTAAATCGACTATCTCTATCAGAAACAATAGATAAAGGAATGCCATGTAAAGAAACAATTTCATTTACATACAATTTAGATAATTGTTCCATACTAATTGTTTCTTTCATTGGTAGAAAATGAGCTGATTTAGTTAGTCTATCTACAATCACCTAGATTGTATCATTTCCTTTCTTAGTTTTGGGTAATTTAGTAACAAAATCCATTGTTATCAATTCCCATTTCCAAACTGGCATTTCTAATTGCTGTAACAAACCTGAGGGTTTCTGATGTTCAGCTTTAACTTGTGAGCAAGTTAAACATTTAGAAACATAAACTGCTATATCCTTTTTCATTCCTATCCACCAGAAATTTTTCCTTAAATCCTGGTACATTTTATCGCTTCCTGGATGCATTGTATACTTAGATTTATGGGCTTCTTCTAATATACGATTACGCAGGTTTCCTAATTTAGGTATCCACATTCTCTTCTTATGAAATCTCCAAATTCCATCTGTTCCTTGTTCCAATTCTTTTAGCATACCTTTTAATTTTTCAGAATCATCCTTGATTACTGATTCTTGTGCTTCTCTTATTTGCTCATTTAAATCTATTTGCAGATTTAATTTAAGAGAACGTACCCTTCTTGGCTTTTCTTGATACTTTCGGCTTAAAGCATCTGCCACTACATTTGCTTTTCCTTCATGATACTGGATATCACAATCATAGTCACTAAGAAATTCCATCCAACGTCTTTGTCTCATATTCAATTCCTTTTGCTTGAAAATATACCTTAAACTTTTATGATCAGTGAATATGGTAAATTTACTACCATAAAGGTAATGTCTCCAAATCTTAAGAGCAAAAATTATAGCTCCTAATTCCAAATCATGGGTTGGATAATTCTCTTCATGATTTTTAAGTTGTCTAGATGCGTAAGCTATAACCTTTTGTCTTTGCATCAACACACATCCATAACCTAATTTAGAAGTATCACAATAGACTACAAAGTCTTCAGTTCCTTCTGGTAATGCTAATATGGGTGCATGAGTTAATCTTTGCTTAAGGATTCTAAAAGCTTCTTCTTGTTTTATTCCCCATTCAAACTTAACAGATTTACAGGTTAGCTTAGTTAAGGGAATGGCTATTCTAGAAAAATCTTGAATAAACCTTCTACAATAACCGGCTAATCCTAAGAAACTTCTAACCTCAGTTGGTGACTCAGGGGTTTTCCATCTCGTAATTGCTTCAATCTTTGTTGTATCTACATGAATTCCTTCATGGTTGACTAAGTGTCCAAGGAATTGTACCTGTTCTAACCAAAATTCGCACTTATTGAATTTAGCATAAAGTTTTTCCTTTCTTAACAAACTTAAAAGAGCGTGCAAATGTTTTGCGTGATCCTCTTTATTCATAGAGTAAATTAAAATATCATCTATGAAAACAATTATGAATTTATCCAAATATGGCTTACATACTCGGTTCATCATGTCCATAAATGCAGCTGGGGCATTGGTTAAACCAAATGGCATGACAGTAAATTCATAATGTCCATACCTTGTTCTAAAAGCGGTTTTAGGAATGTCCTCTTCCTGTACCTTTAATTGATGATATCCTGACCTTAAATCGATTTTAGAGAAAAATCGAGCTCCTTGCAGCTGATCAAACAAATCATCGATTCTCGGTAATGGGTACCGATTCTTAATCGTGACTTTGTTTAATTCACGGTAGTCAATGCACATACGCATTGATCCGTCCTTCTTTTTAACAAACAGTATCGGCGCTCCCCATGGCGATGAACTTGGCTGTATGAATCCTTTCTCTAACAATTCATCTAATTGTTTCTTTAATTCCTGCATTTCGGCGGGTGCCAAACGGTAGGGTGCTTTGGAAATTGGTGATGTTCCTGTTAGTAGGTGAATTCTGAATTCAACTTCTCTGTCGGGTGGTTGTCCTGGTAATTCTTCTGGAAAGACATCTGAAAACTGAGATACTACTGGAATATCTTTTAGTTCTTTCCCTTTAGTGTTAGTGATTATAGAAATCAAATACACTATAGAACCTTTTCTTATAAAACTTGCAGTTTTCATCACAGATATGAATTTTGTGGATCTAGAGGGCTTATCTCCTTTAATTGTGATCTTTTTACCTTTTGGTGAATTTATTTGAATTAACTTTTGATCACATAAAATACAGGCTTTATTGGCTATTAACCAATCCATTCCTAAGACAACATCAAATCCTACCAGATTCATGGGATAAAGATTTGCAATAAATTTCTGATTTGAAATTTCTATACTTGCTCCCTGCAAGATTTCAGAAATTCTAATGGTTTCTCCATTGGCTGTTTCTACTAGACATTCTTGGGGTAGTTTAGTTAATGACTTATTTAGAAATTTGCAAAATGATGTATTAATAAAACTTTGGTTTGCACCAGAGTCAAATAATACTTTAGCAAAAACATCATTAACTAAAAACGTACCAGCTATGACATCTGGAATCATCCTGGCTTCATCTGCAGTTAGCACAAATGCTCTAGCATTTTTAATATTCTTGTTGTCTGCAGTTGGGGCTAATTTTGGGCAATTCAGCTTGATATGACCTTGTTCTCCGCAATTGTAACATACCCTGCTGTTAGCTTTCTTCCTGCAATTTTCTTCCTTGTGTCCCAATATTTTGCAAAAGTTACAATATATGGAGCATCTTCTTGAATGCTTTCTTTTACAATTCCTACAGTAGGGTGCAGAGGTAGAACCTACATTTCTTCCACGACTAGAATTTCCAGAACGAAATTCTTGTGTAAGCTCCTGAGTTAGGCTCCTTCTTTGATCCTCTTCTCGGGTACGAACTAATTCATCTGTCAAGGTATTGGCTAGTTCTACAGCTTCTTCTATGGTTTGAGGTCTAGCTGCCTTGACTACATGTCTTATCTCTCCGATTAATCCCCAAATATACCGGGAAATTAACACTGGTTCTGGTGAAGCAAGAGTTGGCACTATTCTAGCATATTCGAAGAATAACTTAGTGTATCCCTTACTATCCACACCAGTCATCCTAAGGTTTAGGAATTTGTTTGCTATCTGTTCTTTCTCATTGGGTGGGCAGAATTTCCTTTCTGCCTTGTTCTTAAATTCTTCCCATTCCATATTATAGGTTTGATCACTTCCTCTTGTCTGGAGGATAGTGTTCCACCATTCTAGTGCTGCATTTTTAAATAGATTAGAAGCAAACAGTATCTTATCTTCTTCAGCACACTTACTTATCCTTAATACTGCCTCAGTCTTCTCTATCCAGCGTAAGGTTGCAATGGCCCCTTCATTGCCCGAGAATTCCATTGGTTTACAAGACCAGAATTCTTTATAAGAACAACCATAAGGCATGGTTCTTATTCTCTTGGGAATAGGCATTTGAAGTACAGGTCCATTGTTCACGCTGTGTTCTGGTTCACTTGGTCGCTTACTGCTATGCTTACTTTTTTTATCAGCATCTTTAACAGTTTGAAGAATAAATGGCATTGCATCTATAATTCCCTGTGCTACAATGTGTTGGATAGCACTATTATCCATTTGGTTCCCATTGTTATTGTTGTTTGGATTTTCATTAACCACGTTAATGTTACTCTGGTTATCATTATTCAGATTTCCTTGATTTTCTTCATCGGCCATCTGAATTTTAAACATTTATCCCATATTAATATCACAAGTTAATAAGTAATATCACAATTCACATGACACGCAACCTAGCCAAAAACGTAGATCATTGCTACTATGCTCTTTTCATATACTATTATGCGTCTATTACACACTAGTACAGAAATAAAATTACAATACCAACAGAAAGAAAATTACACTAATAGTACTATGCATCCGTACACACATAATTTTATTTTATTATATTATTATTACTACCACTTCCTCCATTCACATTCATGGATATGGATTTATCCAAAAATCCATATTGCGCTCATCGTATTTCCATACGAGACACTCTCCCACCTGACGCATTCTCTCACTGCTTTCTAAGATTTCCTCCCCGAAAGTCCTAAGTTCTTGGACGTTTTCTGCACTCATTGGGGGTGCAGGTTCTCGGACTGGGTTTGAAATCTGGGGTACGGGTTCTTGATATAGGGGTGACAGTTCCTGAAATTGGTAAGGATCCTCTAATATTTCCCTAATATAATCATCTTGATAATAGGGATCTAAAGGGTCCATACCTGGGTAAACTTCTATGTTCTGTATGGGTGGATAATCCTGGATAGGATAACGTTGCACAAAATCCCTATTGTTGTCCCACCAGGGATCGTAATTTGGGTCTAGAGGGTTTGGTACAGGCACTCTAGGGATTTCTTCTGGATTAAAGTCGTGCATCTCCACTTGGTTTTCCTGGTTTTCTATTTCCATAGGTTGTTCTGGGTTTTGTGGTTGTGGGGCTACTAGTTGTTCCAGACTTGGGTCAGCAGCAGTCGTAGCTAGAATATGGAAATTAGCTAGGCTTCTATTTAGCATATCTTGAGTATGGGCATCTGTCTCTCGCTTAATAGCTGCTAAAGCCCTTTGCTGTTGCAATTTTCGCATTCTCTTCCTACGAGCAAAAGCTTCTTTACTGTAGGTCCCTCGGAGGTTGAGGTTAAACCTTATCCTTGTTATGTTTAACACACTAGCAAGTGCGGAATCCAAGCTAGAATGCAAACCGGTAGTTTATATGAGAACACAAGCTACAAAGAGAAAGGTAGACACACAAGATATCAAAGTTTTCTCTTGTATTTCAGTGGACACGGTTACAGCCCTTGACCAAACTGAAAATACGCTCTCTACAAGACTAAGCTCACTCACCCATCTGAAGTGAACACATTACATGAGTATATATATCCATCACAGGTCGTCTGGTCGAAGGATCAGATAGTCAGATCGAAAGATCATCTATCGAACTGAAAACTATCGAAGGATCCACATGTACCTCGAAGGATGATATCCTTCGAGGTCCATCTATATCCATCGAAGGTTTATCCTTCGAGCTCATCGAAGGATATAAACAATCCTTCTATGACTCATCCTTCGACACAGACAACTTACAACCATGTTCTAACTGTTTGGTCAAGTCAAACCAGGAGGATGGTTGACTTGGTCAAACTTACATCAAAACACCTATTAACAAACATAAGACGTATACAAGACTAACAAAAGACATCGTTTTATATCATAACAAAATACAGACAAAGTACAGACACAAGTGCACCAACAAACTCCCCCTTGGCTGTAGCTTTGTCTCGATCTTCGTGTCTTCAAGTCTCTGACGTCCTTTCAACCGTTAAGTGATGCGTTGACCATGCACTTCCCGCATTCACAAGTAGGTTGAAGCAATACAAGGCCATCTTCTGAAACTTCATTGCTTGTTCACGATCCCTAACCAAGTAGTTGATCTCGTGATCCTTAAGAATAATAACATCCGACCTGGACATGTTAGTAATCCACATTGGATCTATCATTCGAAAGTTCTCCTGACTGTCTCGGAATAAGATCACCGCTTCTCCTGTATCTGCATCATAAACCCAGCAACGAAAGTTACCCAGAAAATCTGTCTTCATTTTCAACAACGGTATTTTCTTCATCAACTTCGGAGGATCATAAACCAATCGATAACGAGCAGTATTTGTCTCTGGATCAAGCGTGAACCTGATATGTTCGTATCGAGGAAACTGTGGCTTGTATAGCGGATCCTTCCAACCTTTTCTTCGTTCCAACCTGATCTTCTTGGCGAACAGATCCACCATCTTGTCTTCGACTCGATTAATAACCCTCAGCTGACTCAAAACTGCAACATCATAATAAGGAAGTGAAAGAATGCTGAGAAGAGTCCTGAAGTACTGAAGGCCGCATTCTCGCTTCACAACCATGCAGTGAAGCTCCTTGATGAACATCCAGCTGATAATACGACCCCGAGCCGGATTCCTTTCCAGAATCATGTAGTTGGCCTGAACCAACGGAGGGAGCGGAGGAGGATTCCTAGCTAGGAAATCCGCTCGCCATTCGCTCACGGTCTTCTCACGGCTTTCTTGAACTGTAGGAGAATCTGAAGAAAGATTAGTAAATTCTGTTGTCTTTGCCGCCACAAACTCATCATCAAGCGTATCAAACTCCACATTATCTTGACCAACATAAACAGGACGTTCCGGATCTGAACCGATGAAGATTTCTTCAATCGTAGAGAAATCGGTTTCGTCCGGAACTAACGGAGTAGCATCGATCGTTGTCAAATCAACTTCATCCAAATCCGTCAGAGCTAATACACATTCATCAGACATCTCTGTAACGTGTTCTCCCTCTTCTAATAGTTCACCCGTCACTGGATGATACTGTTGAACAATTGAGGATTCAGGGAGATCGGTAAACGCTTCTGGTTCAAGACTAACATGTTCAAACCCTGCCGAAGCTTCCAACGTTTCAGTCTGCTCAGACGGACCAGTAGTAGCTGTTGGAGGAGCAGTAGGAGCATCTTGAGACGTACTAGACCCACCTGCAGCACCGGATGCAGTTGCACCGGAACCTGTGGCAGCTGGTTGATCAGGATTTGCTGCATCATCGTCCTTGTCATCGCCACGCTTTGAGGAAACGATGCCCAATGCTTTGCACCTTTCATTCCAAAGCGTAACTACTTTGTGATCAAATTTCTTGAAGTTTGCTTGAATAGGCTTGAAGGCTTCTATTAATCGATCATCACGATTTTTATAGCGATCTGACAGCTCTTCATGCTTCTGCTTTAACGCTTTTGCCTCATGTTCTAACACAGTGCTATGCCCCTTCATTATCTCAACTTCCTTATCACGAGCCCTGTTTGTTTCTTTCAGTCTTTCAATCTCTAGAGCTTGTTCTTTTATCTTAAGATTCTGTGCACTAACGATTGAGACTAGCGTGTTGTGTGCCTCCACATCCTGTGTTCGCTGTATACGATACTCTTCAATCTTTCTAGTATGCCGACCGACTAAGTTACCCAATTCACTGACTTGTTCGATCAGGAAGTGAATTTTCTCAGCTTCAGACAAACCAGACAATGTTTCTGCTAGAGTCGGTCGTGAGGGCTCAGGTCCTGAGAAACCAGACTGACCAGGTGGACCGGAAGTACCTGTTGGACCAGTAATAACAAGAGGAGGACGTGAGTGTGTACCTGAGACAGGAGTTGCAGGCGGCTGTTGATCAACAGTCGCCGTGCGTGTCCCAGAAGACGTCTGCGGAGATGAGACCAGCTCCAGCATCTCTGATGTAGTTAATGGATCACTGACAGGTGGTAGCTGATGCTCCGGAGGCGTTGAATGCTGGATCGAATCAGGTATAGTGACATCACCAGCAGTTTCACCTGTTGACCCTGATCCGCCTTTTGATTTCTTTGAAGTACGAGTACCCTCTCTTCTTGCTTGCCTCTTCTTTCTAAGTAAACCAGGAGCAGCAGGAATATAATCATCATCTTTGTCAGATTCTGCGGCACTAACCGGTTTCTCAATACGTTCAAAACCACGAAAATTCCCGCGCTGATCATAAGCCTTTTGCATCCCTGGTGGAGGAGGATTATCATCCTCAGAAGACGAATCATCATTACCAGAACCTCCTTCAACATCAGAAGACGAACTGCTTTTATCCACCAACTTCCTCGGCTCGTCCACCTTACTTTTACCTTTGTCTGTCGCATCATCGCCTGACCGACTTGCAGGAACATTACCACGAACATCTGATTCGATGAACACTCCTTGAACTTCTTCTGCAGCAACATTCACATCAACTTCAACATGTGTTGCAACACTGGAACTGCCAGCAGACTTCTTGCTCGATGCTTTAATTCCGTGCTTAGCCCCGAGTTGTGTGTTGGCCAACGCGATTAACTTGGGCTCTTCGTCATCAGAATCACTTGCATCTCGACGCCACTTGTGATTCTGTGGAGCCTCGTAGGCCAGATCATCGAGGTGACCAATAAGCTTTCTGACTGGATCGGATTCCTTATACTTAGACATAGACTTGAAGATCAGCAATGTACGCTCGTTCATCGGATTGACTGGTAGAACATCTGCTTCAACCTTGGGAAGGTTCGGAATCTGATCATCTATCATCATTTGCAAGAATCTTGGATATAACCAAAACTTGGTTGACGTCCGTTGATTTGCTGACGGAAGTGGCCTGCGGGCATTCTCTTTCAGATTGTCAAAGATGTAACGTGATATGTTGAACGGCTTGTTCAGAATTAAGGCCGTAAACAATCCCGTCAATTCAATAGGCGACAAATCGTATCCAGACCGTTTGTTGCTCAGACAGTGAATAAGAATATGCAATAAAAACTTGTATCGTAACGGCATGAACCCTTTGCTTATCTGATTTGCTAGCACATTATCGCTGTAACGTAGCCTCATCAATAAACCATGCTGACACTGTAAATCAATAGAAGTCGAATCTTCTGGTTGATCTCCCAATTGCAAACGCGCTCTGATGGTGTTCTCGGTGATCACCACGGGTTTCTCAGTCACGAATCCTCTCACCACTTCTTGGTTATTCACTGTTTCAACCACAGCAGAATTCCAGAATTCCTTGATCTGGGACTGGTAAGCGGTGTGTTGTGTAGTAATGGCATAGTTGATTCGTGTCCGGTGAAGATACTGCATTATCCCATTGAATTCCGGACTAACTTTGTCTTCCGGTTGCAGATACGCGGCCATGTTGTGTCTTGGCTCCGACATAGATTCAACCTCAGACTTTTCTTTCTTAGTTGGTTTTGCCCGTTCTTTCTTCTCTTTCGGTGCCATTGCTGTTCATGAAAACAGGAACACGTAATGAGAAAACAGTCATAACAGTCAACAAGGATTTCACACTTAGAAAGATTTCAGTTTCTTGAAAAATTACTAAGTGTTGTTTCCTCGAAGGATTCCATTCAGACATCGAAGGATGACCAATTGATCGAAAGATGTTATTTTCCTCGAAAGATGAAAGGCCTTATCGAAGGATCAACTTACGAAAGATCATTAATTTTGAAAAAATATCTTGGTCAATCGAAAGATCTGATCAACCGAAGGATGATCCTTCGAAAAGTTTAGTATCCTTCGAGTCTCAGTTCGAAGGATATTTTGCAGTCCATCCTTCAAGGTTAAGAAACATCATCTTTCGAGATCGAAGGATGTTTTCCGGTGACACTGTTCATCGGCGTTTTTCCGGTGACGTTTTAAGTGTGTTTCAAATCATTTAAAGCATAAATATTATACCACTCAAAAACATCAACATCAAAACCATTAAAGAACATCCACATCAAAACCAAACCCGGACACTAATCCTAACCCGAATACTAATCCATACACATGAACCGATCAACCCAAGAATACCCAAGACCCTCTAAGACCATTAAAATCCAACACAAACTCTGTAATACAAACATCAGACAAGATAAAACTTATGATCATCAAAACCTACCACTAACATACATACAACACATTCACATTACATAAAATCACATGATCAGATGAGGTGTTCATGTTGTTGTTTGTTAAGTGAAAAAGGATTATCCTACCGAGATTGTAGTTAAAATCGTGATACCCTAACTTTTTGTTTCAATTTTGGCAGAGTTTCGGTAGGATCAGAGGTTTTTGAAATAGTGAAGTTTGAGCTGTTATGTTGAAATGAAGAAGAAGACCCCTTTTATACTCTGACCTCGAAATACGAACCGCCTCGAAGGATCGTTATCCTTTCGAAAGATGAAAAGGTGCTTCGAAAGATGGGACTTTGGGTCGAAGGATCCAGATCTGGATCGAAAGATACCAGATATTTGTGGAACCCTCAACAACCTCGAAAGACGATCCTCGAAGGATATATTTCGACCTGATTCATCTTTCGAAAAGTCTGATCAGCTTGAAGGATCCAATTGGTCAAATCCTTCGTTAACCAATTCATCTTTCGAGCATCAAGATTGACTTTCATTGACCATCTGATCTTTCGAGGGCCATTGCTTCCTCGAAGGATCAGATTTTCACCAACACTTTGGATTTTGGGAATTTGCAATTCAAACCCTTCAAATTCTTAAAAGTTTTCAGAAACGACCGTTTTGAAAAATTGTCCGTTATGAAGTTCTGCAAAGGTCAGTTTTATGAAGTATCTCGGCTTGCCAGGTATCTGATCGAGTACCAACATCGGTTAATCAAAAATAAGATTAAATTGAAAATGTTTTTGGATTTTGATAAAATAAAAGACAACAATTTTAATATCCTTTGAATGTTATCAAACGACATCACCGCTAATGTCGTGCTGATATGCCCCAAACGACAAAACTGTTTAAAAAAGACAATAAAAGTTAAGCATTAAAGTTAAGCAGTAAATAAATATGTACAAACACAACAATATTTTTGCGAGTTTCTGGCGAAGAGAATCATATCAGTTTGCGGTCTTTTGTCAAAACACATTTCCTTTTAATATTCTTTTACAGAAGTGGATAAGTATTCTACCACAATTACCGATATTGTTATCCACTTAAACTCAGCGATCAAGTGTAATCATAATACATTGAGATACATTTAAGGTATGATTTATACTTACCGACCGGTGTTCATCCACTCACGACACATTCCCGTATCAAGGTATGCACGAGAGTTCATCTTACTGGGGAGTATACCATTTATCATCCGTTTTTAACGTATATAAAATGTGAACGAGCCACTTATTTGAGTTGAAAACAAGCCCTATGTGATAGAATCACTTATTGATGAGGAACTTGATTTTCATATGCATGAGGGCACAGGAGCAAGTCTGTGAACAGGTCAGTACTTCCGTACAGCAGAGAGACGAACTTGACTCCCGGATAAATGTGATATTTTATCACTTATTTGAATGGACATGTGATTGTTTATCACTTATTGAGGTCGAATGCAATATGTACACGTATGTATGGTATCATGGAAGATTTAGACCTGCGTCCCCGTTGTTTTTTTTTTTTTTCGGTAAAAGATACAACCATGATACCCAGATGATAAACAGCATAAACCCCGAATATCTCAGAACCTCGGCAATCTATCAAACGAAATTTCGGTACCAAGACCATATGCCAATGAGCGGTTCCCACGCGGTTTTCAGTTCGTTATGTTTATATCTCCTGCATACTTTAAAATGATCGTGAGTCTACCGGTACATCATTAGTAGAGCTACTTATCTTTTTCTTTTCTTTTGATTTCTAGAAACATGTTTCGACCGACCTCTGATGTAATATCATTTTCTCTTATATTGCCAAGAAACTCATTTTTGTTTTTCTATTGTTTTTGTGTTTTTCTGAATTTTCTCCCCCTTAAGTGCAGAAAGTAAATAAAGTAAAGACATGTTTTTGTATTTTTGCGGTTTTTCAATGTTTTTGTATTTTCCTTGAAACTTTCTCCCCCTAAAATTCAAAAATAAAGAAAGTAAAGTCACAATTTTTTTTTTTTTTAAATATTTACAAAAACGATTTTCCGATGTCAGTTACTCTTGCTTCACCTTTATGCCGTTTACCAAAAGTAAATAATCGAATCTTGATTTATCAAATGCTTTGGTAAAAAGGTCGGCACGTTGGTGATCGGTATGAATGTGAACCACATCGATAAGTCTCTTTTCAAAGCAATCACGTATGAAGTGATATTTAATATCGATGTGCTTCGTTTTTTAGTGCTGTACAGGATTTCTAGTGATCTGTAGAGCAGCTTCATTATCAACATAAATAGGAGTAGTTAGAAATTCAAAACCGTAGTCCCGCATCTGTTGTTGGATCCATAGAACCTGGGAGCAGCAACTAGACGCAGCAATGTATTCCGCTTCACATGTAGACGTAGCCACACATGTCTGCTTCTTGCACTGCCAAGTGACTAGGCGATTGCCTAAGAACTGACATCCTGCTGTAGTTGATTTTCCATCTTTCTTGCAGCCGCCGAAATCAGAATCACTGTAAGCCTTGAGATCGAAGTTATCATCCTTAGGGTACCATAACCCGGTGTCAGGGAAACCCTTCAGATAACGAAAAATCCTTTTGACAGCAGCATAGTGAGAGACCTTCGGATTCGCTTGGTATCTGGCGAGAAGACACGTTGGATACATAATGTCGGGTCTTGATGCGGTGAGATACATTAAAGATCCAATCATAGCACGATAAAGTGAAGAGTCCACAGCTTCCCCTTTTTCATCCGGAGTAATCCCGTGATTCTGCGGAAGAGGAGTAGAAATTGGCTTCGAATCGGACATCTGGAACCGGCTCAAGATGTCTCCGACGTACTTGGTTTGATGGATAAAAATTCCAGATTCGGACTGATTAACTTGCAAACCCAAGAAGAACGTCATTTCACCCATCGCACTCATCTCGAATCGATCTTGCATCACCTTCTCAAATTCCTTGCATAAATTATCATCGGTAGAACCAAAGATAATGTCATCGACGTATACCTGTACCAACAGAAGATCTTCACCTTTTTCTTTGATGAAGAGGGTACAATCGATCAAACCCCGTCTAAACCCGTTGTTCAGCAGGTAGGTAGACAGTGTCTCATACCAGGCTCGAGGTGCTTGATGAAGACCATATAACGCTTTGTTAAGTAGTAAAACTCTGTCAGGATGTAATGGATCTTCAAACCCCGGTGGTTGCTCGACATATACTTCCTCTTCGACTACTCCGTGAAGAAATGCACTTTTAACATCCATCTGGTACACCTTGAATTTCTTGAAGGATGCGTAGGCTAGAAAGATTCTAATAGCCTCCAGACGTGCAACAGGTGCATACACTTCATTGTAGTCAATACCTTCTATCTGACTGAAGCCTTGAACAACTAACCTTGCTTTGTTTCGGACAACAATCCCACGGTCGTCCTTCTTGCACTTAAACACCCAACGAGTTCCGATCTTCTTGTAGTTGTCGGGCCTATCAACCAATTTCCATACGCCCAACTTCTCGAACTGCTGAAGTTCTTCTTGCATGGCTTCCACCCAGGAATCATCTTTCAATGCCTCCTTCCAAGATCTAGGCTCTTCTTGGCTAACATAGCAGGCGAAAGACCAATCATTTTGTTGTCCCGATTCTCGTATCTCAGTATACAAGCCAGCATTTTCGTTATTTCTGATTTGATTCCTTGTCCTTACACCACTGAGAACATCACCTATAATATTCTGCTGAGGATGAATGTTATGAATTCGGGTTTCAGGAACTAGAGGAATTTCAACATTGGTCCTCAAGTTATTGATATTTAAATTCCTGATATCATTCTGAAGCTGTTGAGTTGTAGAAGATGATGCATTTTCTTCTTGGACAATTGGCGCAGACACTGGATCCGTTGCTTCTGAAGTACCTTGAACCGGACCCCGTGCTTCACCATCATTTGCATCAACATACTCCTCATCTTCCGACGACAAATTATAGTCGACAGCATCATTAAACACCTCATTTGAAACGAGATTGTTGACAGAAGAAGATGCTTGTGAGTCAACAATGATTGGGCGAGCTAACTGAGAGCCAGTCGCATTCTCGCTTTCAGACAACATTTGAGCAATTGCATTGTCATCATCAAATGTCGGCAGATTGAATGAGTCGAAAAGACCATCATAATCGAACATCCATGGATCTCCAGAAGGCTTCGGTGGATTAGAATATCTTTGAACTCTTACTTCACCCCACTCTTCAATCTTCTTGGTAGTTAGGTTCCATACTCGCAGATTAGGAGTAGCATACCCAAGGAAGTAACCTTCGATAGCTTTGGCACCAAACTTCCCGTCAGGCTCAATCATGGTACATGGTGCACCAAAAGGTTCTAGATATTCCAAGTCAGGAGTCTTCTTGTGTAGGAGTTCGAAGCACGTTTTGCCATGTCTTTTCACTGTGAGAACCCTGTTTAACGTGTAGCAAGCCGAGGCAACAGCTTCAGTCCAGAATCGAACTGGAAGCTGAGACTCAACCAACATGGTTCTTGCAGTCTCAATTAAGGTTCTGTTCTTTCTTTCAGCGACTCCGTTTTGTTGTGGCGTGTACCGAGAGCTGTATTCATGAAGGATTCCTTTTGCAGCGCAAAATTCATCCATAACCCTGTTTTTGAACTCGGTTCCGTTGTCGCTTCGAATTCGCCTCACCTTTAGATTATAAAGATTTTCTAACAAGGTGATCAAATTCTTTAGAATTTCTGGAGTCTCGCTCTTGTGGACCATGAAATCAACCCATGAAAATCTTGAATAGTCATCAGTGACTACCAAGCAGAAAACTTCCCCGTGCACACTCTTGTGTTTGACTGGGCCGAAAAGATCCATATGCAGACGTTCGAGTGGCATGTTTACAGTGTTAACCTTCTTCAATGGATGTGATTTCTTGATCTGCTTCCCTTTCTGACACGGCACACAGACATCTTGAAGTTGAAAATTTTTCACATTGACACCTCTCACCAGATTGTTTTTGACAAGGTGATTCATTTTTCTGAGGTGAATATGACCCATCCGTCTGTGCCAAGAGATCGTCTCCTTTTCAGTGGCTTTTGAAATAAAGCAAGTAACTTGATTGGACTTGGTTATTGCTTGGCTCATATCGAGAACATACAAATCATTAACTCTTGGTGCTGATAAGAGAATCCATTCTTCGGGAATCTTGAATCCTGGCTTCAGCACATAACAACCGACATCATCAAAATGCACGGTGAACTTCTTGTCGCAGATCTGAGAAACACTCAGGAGATTGTGATCCAGCTGTTGCACATAATTGATTTTGTCGAAACTCACAACTCCATTTGAGATCATTCCCTCGCCGGTGATATACCCTCCTTTGTCTCCAGCAAACGCAACATATCCTCCTCTTATACTTCGCACATCAAAAAGAAGACGATAGTCGCCCGTCATGTGCCTGGAAGCCCCACTATCAACAATCCAATGACTATTAATAGTTCCTCCTGGAGCCGCCTGCACACGCAATTAACTTATCAGTTTGAGAGGGGGACCCAAGCCTTTGTGGACTTGGGTCGTCCTTGATCATCAAGGAAAGTGATTTCAATCACTTGATGATTAGGAAAAAGAACCTGTGGTGCTCCCCCTGAATGAATTACCTGTTTTTGCTTCCAAGCTGTTTGTCCTTTACCAGTATTTGAATTTATTGTTTTAGCATTTACTGGTTTTACAGTTTCAGATTTTGCTTGTACAGGTTTTTCTTCTTTGACCTCTGATTTTAAGGCCTTTTCAATTACCTTTTGATTCTTTTGCTTTAACTTCTTTTCCCTTTCTTTCAAGACACGTGGGTCTTGTTTCGGGGAAACTGATCGTTTTCGGTAATCGATTTCTTGGGGAGCACTCATTTTTTACTTCAGCTTTTGCACGTGTGGACAATATCTTACAATATGCCCAACTGTCCCACATTCAAAACATGTTCTCCGCTCTACAAACTTCGGAGAAACACGTTGATGACCAGACGGAGAACCAGACCATGAACTTTGTGATCTAGACGTGCTTGGACCTAAATCACATCTGTTGGTGTGTTGGGTGTAATTATTCTGATCATTTCGTTTTAAAATTCTAACTTGTTTTACAAAATCAACGTTAGATTTATCCTGAAATGTTTCAAGTTTGTCTGAACCCGTGGATCCAACAAAGTTCATTTTCGGTTCTCGTTTCTTAACAGGAGCTCTTTTGTTTTGCACCTTTTGTTGTTGAACCTTAGGTTGCTCAACCTTTGATTGTTGAATTTTAGGTTGTGCAGCCTTAGGTTGAGTAGCCTTAGACTGTTCAACTTTAGGTTGTTGAACCTTTGGTTGTTCAGTCTTAGGCTGCTGAACTTTAGGTGCTTGAACATTCTTGTTCTGAGCCTTCTTTCCCTGTACCTTACCCTTTCCGAAGTTGACTTGTTGTTTTCGCTCAATTGGTAGTTTTTGGTTTCCGTATTGTTTTCTAATTTGTTCACACGGAATTGGATCACATTAAGTGACGGTAACTTTGCCATTTTTGTTCCCCAAAAACTTATCAGTGCATCCTTCAAAAATTTGCTCAATTAAATCTTGATTTACATTTTTAATTGGAAAATCTTTGTTAGAGTAGATTTTGCTATCTCCTTTGAGCGTGTACAACAAGTTATTCCCTTCACAGCTAGATACAAGGGACTCCATTGCTTTTGACATTTCAGTCTTACTCGGTTTCACTGGTGGATCACACAGGATGTGATTCTCGATTGGAATATCTGTTGTAACCGAGTTAGACTGTTGTTTAACAATTACTTCAGATTCATCATCCGAAGAATCAACATCCTCAACAATGGGAGGACTCTGTTCCTTAACACACGATGAATCTGTCACATTCTCAGATTCAGATTCAGATTCTGATTGACCCGAGGATGATGTACCAGTTGTGAACCCGAGGCCTGCTGCAAAATCATCTAGATCGAGTGGCACAGTAGGTTCAAAACGGGGCATATCCTCGTCATCAGGCAATTTGGAGTAATTGTGATTCATTGGGGGAGGACATGATTTGAATCCAATACATCTTGCATCCCCCTTTTTCTTTTGAACGTCAATGATGTGATCCAATACATAGCGGGAATTGGAATAGCTTTCCAGTTTCTGCTTAATTGTCTCACATTCACATCGAGCTGTTGCCAACTCTACCATTTGCTTTTCAATTGTGTCAATAAGATTATTGTTAGCATGTTGTTTCCGTAAAACAGCCTTTTGTAATTCTGAAACATCATGTCTTAATGACGCAATTGTTGCTTTAAATTCCTTTTCATTTCTGGTTAAAAACAAGTTAGCTTCAGTTGCTTTAGAAAGATCTACAATCAATTCTTGATTGTGTTTGTATGTGACTTCAAACTGACTTTCCTTTTCAGCATATTTTAAACACTTTGCACATTCAATAGGAACAGAAATAGAGTCAGAATTAGTATCACATACCTGAGAAGTTTGACCTTCTACGTGAGCCATAAAGGCTGTATGAAAAGAAAAAGATCCATCTTCAGAGAAGAACTGAGCAAGCTTCTCGGAAGTTCCAGCAGATTTCTGGCATAGAATAGATCTCCTCTTGCATAATGCTTCAGCTTCAGCCAAAAACTCATCAACTTCCAAATCTAAAGCATCACTTGATAAATCACCAGCATCAAGTGATTCCCCATCCATGCTCCCACTATAACCCGAACTATCTTCATCTTCTGAAGATTCACCAGCAGACACGGGTTCTACTACCTTCTCAATCACTTTAGTATAACATGCTGTTCCACCATTTCCTCCTTCTCCAAGCTGAAGGTTCCAGTTGCAGATTTCATCAGCTTGAACAACCAATCCTCTGTGGGGATTAGTGTTTGTGGATCCAAATGCATTTCCTCCAACGGGAACTATTGATCTGTCAGAATTGTTGTTCGGTTGCTGTTGTGGCTGTCCTTGATTCCTGAAGGGATTCTGATTTCCTTGCTTAGGTGGCTTCTGACACTCCCGCTTGAAGTGACCCTTTTCACCACAATTGAAGCAAGTGACAGCATTCTTATCAAAACCATACTTGGTGTTGTTGTTGCTATTCAAGTTGGTTCTCCCCGTCCTTTCCATAAACTCCTTTGCTCTTCGAATTGCACTAGCAAGAGCCCATTTGATATCCATCATTTCAAACTCTTCTCTATCCACTTGCTGATAATCTTCATTTGTTAGATTGATATTCCCAATCTGACCTGCGACCAACCCACAATAAGCACTAACCAAGGTATTCAACATCTCCATATGCTCCTTGGCTATTTCGACACTGACTTTGGAAAAGTTGGAAGTGTCCAATCTGACTGTGTTCGGATTGGAAGTGGCTTGAAAGTTTGAAGAGCTTCCATAAAACCCTTGCTGTTGCGGTTGTTGCTGCTGAGCTCTGCTTGGGTCTAAGAAAGGCGGTGGTGTGAATTGCGGAGCCGGTTGCACATCCTGTTGTAGAGAAGAAGAATCTGGTCTTGAATACATCGTGTATGCTGAAGGATCAAACTGATTTGTTGTGGAAGGCCCGGTGTTTGAGATGAAGGCGGTTTGAAGCTTCGCATGTTGAGAGACTGGTTTTTCTCCACTGATACCTCCTGCAATCCCATAGTACATCTCTGGATTTTGAGGAGTTAGTGTTCTTTTTGCCTTAAGCTTTTCTTCTACATCCTTGTTCTCTAATTTTTGAATTAACTCATAAACGGTGATTGTGTCTAGAACACCATTTTCTTTGAGAATTTCAAGATAACTGCTCCACTTTGCTGGTAAACTATCAGCGAATCTCTTCACCATTTCTTGTGGAGTGGCAGTGACTCTAAAAGCAAACATCTCGCTCAACAAGTGATGGAACCTTGTAGATAACTCTGCCAAAGTCTCATTCTCCATACACGTGAAACCTTCAAACTCCTTCTTCAGTAATTCTTGCTTGATCTTTCTAGATTGAGCATTTCCTTCACATCGTAACGTGAGCATATCCCACAAGCTTTTAGTAGTCGTGCAGTAAACAAACTGGTGGTAAATGTCTCTGTGAAGAGCTTGTGTGAGAATCATGAATGCTTTCTTTTCTAACTCAAATTTCTTCTTATCATCTTCAGACATAGTGCTGTAAGTTTGTGGATTAGATCCTGCAACTTCCAAATCATTGTCAAATGCCGTGAAGAAGCACATCCATAGATCTTGACCTTGCCCCTGAACATAAGTTCTCAGCCTTTCCTTCCACCATCCCCAATCATTGATGTGATTTAGCTTTGGTGGTTTTGTGCTTGTACCAGTTTCACTGTCGTTTTGCATCATTGCTTGAATGCTGCTGCTTTGATTTGTGACCAATGCCCATTGATTTGCAGTTATCATTGCAGCTTGAGGTGGGGCAATAGCCTGCATCCATGCAGTTTTGTTGAAATCTGACCCAGATTGCGTAGCTGATGATTGCGTAGCTGATGATTGTGGAGTCAAAGTTGTTTGAGTCCACGCGGTTGGATCCCACTGACCGTTTGTTCCCATTTTGTAAAGAAAATTAATATATTAAGTGAAAATTGATTTAAAATTTGAAAAACAAGTTTTCCCTTTTTAATTTTCACAAACTATGTTAATATCTCGAATGATAACAACCAGCCGAAAGATCCTTGATCGAAAGACCTGAAAAACACAAACTTGTTAAACTTAAACAGACTAGGATCGAAGGAACAGAATTTGTTCGAAGGATCAACAGTGTTCGAAAGATCACTGTTGAGTTTCGAACAATGATTTCGAAAGACACTCCAAACGAAGGATCCTTGTCTTTCGAATAAGACCTGTAGATCGACAGATATATCCTTCGAAAAGATTCCTTGGATCGAAGGATAAGTCACAGACTTCGAAGGATGTTCGAAGGATGATTATCTATCGAACCTCCTTTGATCGAAAGATGATCTTTCGACTTCGAAGGATATCCTTCGATCTGCACTGACACAGTTGACAAAAGTTGACAGGTTGGTGAAAAGGTGATTGGTTGGTAGAAAGCTTTCGGCAGAAGGTATGTTCAGACCATACTTTCTGCCAACCCAGATTTGACCAATAAAATATTGCCCAAAAAGAAGGTTCTTATCCAGAAACCGGTCACCGGAGTAAGCCGGAATTTTGTCCGGAAATGACCAAACCTTTTAAAAACAAGTTTTTAAGTTACCCAACCCGTCCTTTTACACACCCGGTTAGTTTAGAACACGTTTTTATATCTAGAAATGCAAGAAAAACACTAAAAACGGGTGCTAAACCATGTGAGTTTTTATCCAAACACTCCAAAGTCTTGTATAAACTCGGTTTTTAACAAGGAAAAGAGCCACGGCTCTGATACCACTTGTAGGTCCCTCGGAGGTTGAGGTTAAACCTTATCCTTGTTATGTTTAACACACTAGCAAGTGCGGAATCCAAGCTAGAATGCAAACCGGTAGTTTATATGAGAACACAAGCTACAAAGTGAAAGGTAGACACACAAGATATCAAAGTTTTCTCTTGTATTTCAGTGGACACGGTTACAGCCCTTGACCAAACTGAAAATACGCTCTCTACAAGACTAAGCTCACTCACCCATCTGAAGTGAACACATTACATGAGTATATATATCCATCACAGGTCGTCTGGTCGAAGGATCAGATAGTCAGATCGAAAGATCATCTATCGAACTGAAAACTATCGAAGGATCCACATGTACCTCGAAGGATGATATCCTTCGAGGTCCATCTATATCCATCGAAGGTTTATCCTTCGAGCTCATCGAAGGATATAAACAATCCTTCGATGACTCATCCTTCGACACAGACAACTTACAACCATGTTCTAACTGTTTGGTCAAGTCAAACCAGGAGGATGGTTGACTTGGTCAAACTTACATCAAAACACCTATTAACAAACATAAGACGTATACAAGACTAACAAAAGACATCGTTTTATATCATAACAAAATACAGACAAAGTACAGACACAAGTGCACCAACATTTACTGAACCATCCTCGTTTCTTATTAGGAAATGGTTCTTCAGATTGAGCTCTAAAAGCAAATATTCCGTCTTCCTGATCAGCAGTATACCCAGAGAGGGCAGGCTGTGATGATGTACCTTCACTCCTAGGTGAATCAGATAACTGACGATTCATATCTGATGGTTCTTGATCACTCATACTGAAAACTAACAAATAGTCAAATAACACATAACACATAATTACAGTTATGCAGGTATTTCCGTAATTTATTTCCTAACATAAAATTTAAAATTTAAGTGTCAGCAGAACACTTCTTTGGCTCAGACCAGTGGCTAGGCTCTGATACCACCTTCTGTCGCAACCCCCGATCCTTGTTTCCCGGGAACGGGCAGACGCGATCTCAGAGTTGTGGTGGTATCAGTTTATTTAATCTTGCAGCGGAATTTTTCATCAGGACCGTGGTTAGGAAATGTTTATCAGAGTAAAACCACCTTCTTTTATATTAATAATAACATGGGCAAAACCCAAGTTTCTTATTACAATACATTATAGGGACAAACCCTATTTTATTGAATTTAAAACATCGTTTATTAGGTAACTTTTATAGCCACATTTTTCCCAAGCCTTCAGTGCTCTCCAGCTGGCTTTCATTAATTAGCTGTTCACATTGTGTTACCTGTAATGCATTTTAAAAACATTTGTCAGTCGGAAATACTGGTAAGTGAATCCCAGTTTAATCAAGAAACATTTTTATTAATTAAAACAGTATTGAGAGCGATCACATTGTTTATTTCTACACAATTACTCATTTAGTATTTGTCACTCGACCGGATCTATGGCTATGGTCAAATTACCCATTGGCTAACTCGTCGTCCAATGGTAATGCACTGTCATTCAGACTTACTACTACTCGTAGTAAATTTTGTATACAAAACCCCATAATACCGGCAGTAATTGAAGAACTACAAAGAGTCAATCACCGCTTAATCACATTGTAAATAATTAAGGTTTTGTAAAACATTCCAAAAACATTAACAAAAAAAAGGATAAACTCACATTGCTATCTTAGGTTTCACTTGAGGGTTTCCTGGATATAATCTATAATTTATACAACTGTACATTGGTTAGTATCATAACCCTTTGAAAATATTAATGATACCCTCCCCGAGACGGCATTCCAACAACTACGTCGGGCAGAACCACGACAGTTGTTACGGAACCCTAAATCAATCGGGCAGCGTAACTATTACGAAACTGGGGCTATAATACTTACAACGAAGCAGAACCTCGCTAATTAGGGGTATAATACCCAAATATTATGCCTAATACTTTCAGAATTCGAGATTGAGATTTGTGAATGAGCGACGGAAACTGAAAACTGATGCCTGCTATTTATAGTTGTGATATCAGACTTCCAGGCGGCCCGCGTAAGGTAAGGCTAAGCCTTACGCGGCCCGCGTCAACACCAGTCAACATAATAGCTTAGCTGGGTCAACTAGTAGACTCGACACGATATTGACATGTGTCGGCATCTGGTGTCTCCGCGTTTCATGAGTTATCGCGGCCCGCGTCAAAGTAAGCCTAAGGATTACGCGGCCCGCTTGAACTAAAGAAGTCAGCGAAGTCAATTCCAGCATTGATACCGCCCGCGTAATATGTTGGGGTGGGTCTACGCGGCCCGCCTCGACTCCGTTTTTCTTAATTTTAATTTATTTTATAAGTTATAACATAATTTGGGCTCGGTTTTCACATACGGGGTGTAATATAAGACATATTAGAGTATTTTAAGATATACTAGGGTGTCGGAAATATTACAAGGATGTTGGTTTTACCGAGGGTTGTTACATTTTCACACCTAATCTTGATCCAATCACTCATTTGTTTTCGAAAATCGTGTGTGTCGTGTCCGCCTTAGGAAAGGCGTTAGTGCGTTTCCACTCTTAGGAAAGACCGGCTTTGCGCGAAGCTGTAGTATGCGGTGTTCACGCAAGGATGAGTTCGAGAGAAATAACAGAAATAGGCTTGTGCAGAACCCCTACCGGGTTGCACAAGGCGGTCTGTTGGTACTTAGACTATAGACTAGGTCATTTCTATGACATCGACCCGGACTAGGTCGAGTCTTGCCTAATTCCCTATAGTTATGGCTCTGATACCAATCTGTCACACCCCAACCGATGGCGGAAACATCGGGGTGAGGCACTGAGCGAAACAGATTGTCCAGGAGAATCCATGACAACTAAAATTACCAAATATTTAAGGTCATATCCCATACCATAACATATCAAGTAAAACAGTTGTTACAGACATAGTTTTCAAAGACAGTAACATTGTTCCGACAACTTATAAATTTATTCAGTTTGTTTCTAGACTCCCCTAGCTTGGTTCCACGGAAGCAAGACATAGCATAGCATCCTAAACACCTGTCACATACGTTAAAATAGGCCAATACATATGGTGTAAAGGTGAGCATACAAGTTTAATAGTATAATAGTATAATAGCAGCGAAAGCGATTACGCATAACCAGTATGTAACACCTAGAAATGTGAAGCATGTGAGCTATCGACAATGAAATATGCACAGACATGACTGCGAGTTGTAGAATGCGCAACACATATCACCACTGTGACACGTGAAGAAATACCCTTAACAACCCCTGTCCATGACAGGTGCTGAGCCCAACCTATAGTACTATCGTTGCTAAGGTGTCAGGAAGCAATCACTGTGTAAACATAACATATAAGCATTCATCGAATAATACGTATAACATGCAGAGCGGTTAGCGTATAAAAGTGTTTGCGTTATGTGTAGATGTGATTTGATATAAGTAACGTATGTAACACCCAAAAGTGCGTTAAGCAAAAGGGATCGAGTATACTCACAGATCGTGTTTAGTAAATAAACACAGTCTTGGATTGAAGGGAGCGCTTGAGAAAGTTAGCCTGATCACAGTACAACAGTATATAAGCGTTGAACAGCGTGTAAAACAGTGCGTCGAGTGGAACGAGTGACGAACAGTGATTTGATCGGATGACCATTCGGATGGATGGTCATCCGGACGGATGACTATTCGGTCGAACTGCCGTTCGATGGAATGAATGTGCTTGTGAAATGTTTGAACTTTGAAGTTTTCGTTGTAGCATTTTGAAAAGTGAGAAACATCATTATATGTCCAGCTATCCGGTCGGATGGTCATCCGGACGGATGGCCGTTCGATCGGATGGTGATTCGTTTGAGTGGAAGGTTACAAAGAACTAAGTCTCCTGTCCGGATAGTCATTCGATCGGATGGTGAATCGGTTGTCTCTACGACTGTGATCCGTTCTCAAACCGACACTTCACTAGAGAATGAATAGAAGGCCCGAACGAGCTCAGATTCTACCGGTTTTGAGTGAAAAGTTGAGAATGTTGAGGAGATGTGGAAATCAGTTGGAAAATGTTTAGATTTAGGTGAAATCAGTGTTTAAACATTGTAGAAATCCTTCAGATCCGAACCGTTCTTGGTGGAATGAGGTCACACTTCAAGGTTCATAAGAACTCCATGATGACATCATCCTAGGACAGCCCGAATCAGAAGATTTCATGGTGGAATTGTGAGATTTGATGGTTAAGATGATGAGAAAGTGTGTGCAGATGATAGAAGTACAAGATTTGGAGTGAAAACTTACAAGAATCGCGAGGAATCGAGAGAAAAGTGGCCGAGAATGCGCTGGGTCGGATGGAGCTGTCATATCAATGAACAGTTGATATGACAGGTGAGGTATTTATAGGTGAAGAGGAGAAAGGCGGTGGAGGTTAACGGGTCGGAGGGCCTTTCGATCGGATGGTCATCCGGTCGGATGTCCATTCGATTGAATGGTCCTTCGATCGGAGGGCCTTTGCGAGTTGGTTTTCCGACTTTTATTTCGTGCGTTGAGCGTTGCGTTGCGTTGCGTTTAATCGAGTTGCGAGCAAGCGATGCGATAGTATTAAACATTAGTTACACATATAACATAACTACTAATTATCCCAGAAAGTAAACTTGCGTTTCCAGTTCGCGATGAGATTGCGCTGCGGTAGAGTTGCGATTGCGTTTGCGATTAACACCTTTTAACATGAATAAACATGCACAAGTAACACATAATAGCACACACACATAGAACAATACCAATAACTGTGATTCGAGTTGCGTTTATCGTATTGTTACTTCACATAATACAAATCGTTAATCAAAATAGCGTAAACTAAAGCGTCGATTATCGAGGTTCGAGTGTACAAGCAATAATCAAGCAAGAAATGTCAGATCTGATTAGCAATCTTTTCTTCCTTTGACTTTGACTTGTACTTTGACTTCAAAAAGTCGGGTTGTTACATCAGGGACTATAGTGTTAATTCTGTAACAGTTGTTATACCGTTATAAACGGTTAAGTCTGGTAATAACGAATCAGCTTGGTTTTGGGTCTTCTTTCTCTCTATTGTTTCTCTCTCTAAAATTGAGCTCCAACAGTTACTAAAGAGGGTTAACTTGACCCTAATAAATTGGCTAATTGAGCCATATGGTTTGATGACAAAAATCGTCTTTGATTGCCATGTTAACTGATTTTCCTACACTATGTTTATGTGGTGTCTAATTAATTCACTAGCTTTTTGTAAACCTAAAACCTAGAGATTGGTGATCTTTCTCATATATTCTGTTAAACCTAATCTAAGTTTTGTTTAGTTATTTTATTAGATTAAACAAATCCATATTCAGTTTTAAATTAATTTAGTTATTTTTTATATAAATAATTAAACGAAACGTGTAATACGAACCACATAATTATCGTGGATTCGATATCCTACTTACCCTAGCTATATAGATTATTTAGATGTTTGCATGACCCCAACGACATGTCAACACGTGCCTAATAGCCTTAGTTATATTACCAATCTCATCAATGTTATTACCAAAAAAGAACTCTACAAATTCCCTAACATAAATTCGGTACTAAAATGGGGAATATTGGAAAAAAGGTACCGATGTTGGTTAGTATTGAAACCGAAAACTCTAAAAATAAATACATGCATCGATACTGATGTTTAAAAAAAAGTTGCTCGATCGGTGTCAGTTTAATACGATATCGGTATTCAGTAAAAAAAGTTCATCCCTATCCCCATTCCTATCTATCTAACATAGCTCTCGTGAGCTAGTTAAAAGAAAGTACTTTTTTTTTACTTAAATACAAATACTAATATGGGTAAGTAAGGTCGTATCCACAGAGAATTTGTGGTCACAGTAAAAAGATTTAACTAATGAACTACTTTTATCTAAATTGGGGGTCTGTTTGATTGTTTGGGAAAAACATAAATTGTTAAGAAAAGTGTTATCAGAATGAGAAGAAATAACCCCCACCCGGAATTCTAGTTACCATTTTAACACCAAAAACCAGTTTATTGATTCAAACACCACATAGACATTTCCTTGGAATTAATGATTTTGATTAACGGTTAGGAAAAGTTTTTAATAATAACTATAACAATCCGTTAAATTATACCAATTACCCACCAATTTACGAACCCGCTAACGATGTAAGGAAATCACCAATACGCTCGATAAACGAAAAATAATTAAAATATAATAAATGTTTACCAAATCAGCACAAGTGATGAAGAATACCGGTTACAAAAATCCAAAAAACAGAGTTTAATGTGAAACACCTAGAAATCGTTCATCCGGGGAAACTCACAAACGAATTAGCCGCGCATGGTTGTCATCACAGCTTCAATTATCAATTCAGAATGAACTTGCATGAAGAAATCAAAAGATTGAGGTGTCAGGACTCTCAAAATTGCCTATGCTGAGCTTTGGGATCATCCAAATCGGTTGAAAACGGAATGGGATGTCTCTATTGTGAATTAGGTCAAAAAGCAAAATTTCCCAAGTCGGCACACTCCCGCGCATCGCGGGAGAGCCTTCAGGTCCATTCGTGAGGCGCATGGCTAATCCTAATAGGGCCCACAAAGTTGTCGCTCAGGCGAGTCACGCCATCCTTCGCCTGCTACCCGCATGGTGCAGGGGAGACACTATTGCAGAATTCATGCTACAACTCTCGGGGTGATCCGTCGAACCCGTTTTCCTCCTTGTATGTTCCTTTTACCTTGTTTAGCACCCGTTAAGCCTATAAAACTCGACACAACATAGTACAACATAAAAATACGAAACGACGCTTTTAAACGACTAAAACATGTATATAGTTATACAATTACAATGTGTTTTCACAAACACATCACTAACCGATACCACTTGGGTATAGATAAAGAATAACACCAAAACAAAATTTTCAAGTAATTTAGGTTGATGTCCTTTCGTTGATCTGATTTGATTGGTTTTCAATCAAATTGTTTGATTATGTGGTATTTGATTTTTATTAACTATTCTATTTCTATTATTTAACTACCTTAACATATGAATTATTGACTAATAAATGGATTTTTCTTCACGTGCATTGCAACTGAAAGCGATGTAAAGTATCTCCCGCTTTTCAAATCGGACTAGACCCGTCAGTCTGGTTATTGAAAACCGAAGACTTGAAGTCATCGGTTTATTATATAAAATGAACCGGCTGGTTTTGTGATAGATAAAGAAGCAAAAGCCCTGAGATGATTGATGAACTGTTGTCATTCTTTTCTTTTATTTTAATTAAATTATAGTTTGATTAAAAATCAAAAGTGGCAATATTTAATATCTAGTATGCATGTCAATTTCCATAGTACAACTTATAACAGAACCTTACTTGAACACTGCTCCTTTGATATATAAAGACACCATTGGTATATACTTTAACTAATTATTCAAGCATTCATACTACTCTTCATCTACCATGTTAACCTTCATGTAAGATTAAATATTTATTTATTTATATTTAATCTAGTAGCCATCATTATCATTTATATAATATAGATCAAAATATATTAATAACCTATTAATAATTAGTTGGTAATTGTTGATGGACCATATTACCCTTATTAACTAATTGGGTTTCCTCTTGGGTGTATACATAAGGAGATTATTAGAGAGGTTAAAGGTTAGACACACTTAGTGAATCAACCAACCCTAATAACATCACAATTCGTGCCTCTCTCTCCCTAACCGAAATCGACCCTACTTTCGGTTTCATCACCATCATCACTTTACACCCTAAGGAGGAACCAGATAAAACTGACAACTATGTCGAACTCCGTGGCTGCGTCTCTGACTGGATTCTCTACTGATGCAATCAAAGGTATGTTATTTCATGTTTTCCATTATGTTTAAACCAGAACTGATCAACATGTGGTATCAGAGCTTATGTTGATAAATCAGTTCTGATTTTGTATCCATTATTCTGGGATGAAAAATCTGGAAAACGAAATTTTAAAGCCTTAAAAGTTCTCGGCTGTTTTCGAGTCCTTGTTGCCGAAATCCCTGTTTTCGGAAGTTGATGTTTAATGAATTTGACTCGAAATCATAATGGGTAAAACTAATATTCGAAATCTGATAACAGAACTATTAAAATCTAGATTTCGAAACCCAGAATTATGTTTTTTTATTTTTTAGGGTTCATCATAAAGTTCTAAGAAACCTCGAAAAATTCCCTAAGATTTGGAATATAATTTGGATTAGTGGGTGTTTTTCATGATTTTGATCTTAATTTTATCTATTAAAATTTCGAAAACTGTTAATAGATATCAGTTATTATTTTCGAAATCATTTGATAAGTTTAGATCAAAAATAAAATAGGAAATACTATCCCAAAATCCCTCAAATTTCGAGTTTCAGTTATTATCACATTAGACAGCCTTATCAGTGGATTCGAAATCATAATCGCACAAGTCCCTTTAGTCGCACAAGATCAGATCACAAAAAAAAAAAATGATCTGATCGCACAAGATTTGTGGATCGCACAAGACTTGTGGATCGCACAAGACTTGTGGATCGCACAAGGCCTTACTGATCGCACAAATTTGTATTGGGCCTTACTGATCGCACAAATTATTTGGGCCTCACTGATCGCACAAGTCATTATTGATCGCATAAGTCCTTACTGATCGCACAAATTTGTTTTGGGCCTCATTGATCGCACAAGACTTGGGCCTTATTGATCGCATAAGACTTGTGCATTACTAATCGCACAAGACTCGAAACCTCATTATTTTTTTAAGCTGTTTAATGTGGTTTGCTATTAAATACTTGGTTTTGTTTATACTTAATTAATTAATAAGGATCAAATAATGTTTTACAAAACCAAACTAGCTTAACTTGAATGAGCTTCTGATGTATCATTTCTGGCCAAAGCTGATTTAATACATTTATTTATTGTTCAAGTATTATAAAAAGCTATGTTGAGTATGCATTACACACGTGAAATGTCTTAATTCTGGCCAAAGCTGATTTAATTCATTTATGTTTAGCATACTTGACAAGTGCAAAATTAAAGTGATTGTCTCATTTCTGGCCAAAGCTGATTTGTCACGATTACTTTGCACACATACTTAAATGATTACACTTCTGGCCAAAGCTGATTTGTCTTTGTTTAAGTAGAATTTTACTAAGTCTATTATTTTGATGTTAGTAATAGACATATCACAATCTCTTCACATAATGATCCTTATATTAATGATCCTTAATTAATTTTATGATCATTTCGTCTGTATTATTCTTAGTACCCATAATTTTACTCACTATAATTTACTTCTACATATATCTCATCCACTTTAATTCCTAAACCTAAAATGTTTGCTTTGTTTAAAGTTTCTATTAGAATTAGCTCTTAAATTAAATCCTTGATTATTTCTTAAGACACGATAATCCTATTGCTCTCTTCTGATAAAGATTATAAAGAAGAAAATTAGAGCATGATGATTAGGACAAATCGAACATGATGTCTCTTATGATAATCAAGAACTCTCTAACATAATGCTATCACTAAAGTTATTTCAGATTAAGTCTTTCCTAAGGCTAATCTCTTATATATGGAATAATCACTAGAACTCCTAAGATGCATGCCTTCTTTTAAAATTCTAAACTATAAAGTTAAGTGGTATATGTGAATACATAATAATGTACAATACCATGACCCATAAAGTTAAGGGCTTACGCATGGAAATAAGTACATTTTCCAGTACATTACATATTAAGATTTTCACTTGTAAAATTTGATGCCTTATAAATCAACTATAACACTCAAAAATACCAAAGTAAAATGAGTGTGTTGATAAGCAACATATGTACAAAGAAATAAATGTTTGAAGCTGGAAAATAAGTTGTTACTCACCTTACAACCACTTAAAACCTTAAAAGAGGATTGTTCTAAGGTCCATAGACAAATTACAAGTGTTAATTCCACCTCTAAGGTTCTTCAAGGGAAAATCTCACTGCATAATTACGTCATTAGACTAGACATAAGCAACGAGACTATCCATTATTCTAAAGAACAGTTGGATGAATTAATTAGATAGTCACTTATTAAAGATATTTAAGTCTACTAATTATAATATTCCTATTAACACATGATTAGTTGACTCTAGTTTTTAAACGTTTCCTTACCAGAAGTTAACAAATAACTAACATGAGAGTTAGTAACAAAATTAAATGTTAAGGCTATAAGAACAATAATAAGCAGTCTTCTAATAACGTTTTTCGATACCGTACATATATTCTGAGTATTAATCAGAATATAGTATCATAATTAAGCAATGTTATGAAGGTTGTGAGGTTTGCATAGTCAACATAAAGTCACACTTATCTTAAACTCTCATCTTATTTGTTCTAAATATCTGGATTGAAACATTATTAAGATAAAACTAGATGATACCTTACACTTTCACAACTTTTGTCATCATGCAAATGAAAAATTTGACAAAAGGAAAATGAGAGTTACAAATTTCATCCATTATAACCAAAATTCATGAGAAATCATGACATGGTTAATGAGGATGATTTCTTATCTAATCTCATTCTAAGTGATTTTAAATCATGACGTTATAGGCCTAAATATTACTTGGCTTAAGGAATAAGTATAGGTCCATCATAAGTCATTCATTGACATTCGTGGAACTTATTCCAAATGGAATATTCATACATAATTCATTTATCATTTAAAAGACTATCAACTTGTATCTAAATTTTGTCGCATATGGCCCACGTTCTTAGAAGAAATCTATTCATGTATATACTTAATAAGATTTCTATTAAATATGTCCCTAACTTTCTTATTATATTTGGACATTAAAGAAATCAAATAAAGTCTAACGTATATGTGATAGGTTCCCACATCACGTAGCTCATTGAAACTTCTCTTGTAGCATTCTAGAGATATTAAAGATCAGTGGGGGCATTAAGTGTCTTAATAATAACTTGCAATAGTTGCAAGAGGTGGGGAGTGAAAACTTTATATTACTTCAATCTACACCTCTTGTACAAGACACTGCTCCATTATGACACTGTTCTATCATAACTTATCTCCTTAAATCTAATGCTACTCTTACAAAAGTTTCATTGTTGCTTAATTGTGGGCACACTTAGATTTCTTACCTGAACTAACATAATCCTCAACAAGAGAAACTACAACGACTAATGTCATTAACTCGTTTCTCTATTAGAATTTGTTGGTCGTTACATATTGACCCTAAGCATGCTGAGTTCCTAAAGTTTTCTAAGGTCAGTGGGAGCAGTCAAAGTCCTTATCATGATTTGCAAGGAATACAAGAGGCGGGGGGAAGAGTGTCATTAAATTTCACTCCAAATTTAACTCCGATTACACCTCTTGTACACCATACTGCACCAACTCTTACAAACTTAGAATCCTGAAAATGATAGCAACCTAATCAAGAGCTAATCCATAAAACTGAAACTTCTAACAAACCCAATAATCAACTCAGGAGGTCATCTAGGTTTAAAAGCCTACTAATTTTGATGATTACATAACCTCCGTAACTAAAGTTGAAACGGATTTTGGAAAAATTTACCGATCCTATCTCTTCTAATTAAGCCATTAGTATCAATCAATCATCTGGAAGGAATAAAACTGTTTTCTAGTAAAACTGATTTTATATGTTCATATAACGTTTGGGATTTGATTGAATTACTTAAGAGTGTTCATAACTAAACCAAATCCTAATATATAAACGTTAAGACACTAAGAAGCATGATTGATTGTCAAAGGTTATACTTAGGAAGAGATAAATTATCAAAGATTTCTTTTAGGATCATCACTGTTCTAGTAGCTTATAATAGTTTTGAGCTACAATAGATGAACATTAAAATAACTTTCCCTAACAACTGGCTGACATATTTACATGTTCATAAAACAACCTGAAAGTTCTAAACTTAAAGTTAAAGAACAGTTTGTCTATAAGCCAATAAAATCCATGTATGGTTTAATGCAAACATCATAATGTGATGAAATCTTAACGCAATTATTTTCATCAACAACCAAGTGGAATAATGTACCTACCTCAAGATGAGTGGGAGCAACTAAGAAAAACTTGTCTATATAGATGATATTCTTTTGACAAGTAGATGTTACATAAGTCAAAGCATTGTTAACACAAACTTTGATATAATAGATCTCAGAGATATCTCTTACATAATAGATATCATAAAATGTTGAGATAGACCAAATGGGACATTACTTCCGTTCCATAAGTTTAACATTAAATTGGTCCTTACATATGTAACAAACAATAGCCCCGCTTGCGGTCTGCTCATATAATGTAATATATGTGTGGGCGCTCGGGGGGGCAAAAGCAAAAGTGCACTAATTTTTAACGTTATTTTACTAATTTCGTGAAAATAACGTTAAAAAGAGGGGATCGTTAATCAGGCATCATGTGGTGGCGTTGATAGCCGAAAGACAAGGGGGTACATGCACCAATTGGCGTTTGTCTCAATTGCTGAGTGTTATGTGCCTTATGTCCAAGGCTTGATGCAAAACCACAATCGAGCCGGGGGTCTCATTGGAAGCAGCCTCTCTATTCCTACGGGGTAGAGGTAAGGCTGTCTACATCCCACCCTCCTCAGACCCTACCTTAGCTTTGCTATAGGTGGGATATACTGAGTACGATGATGATGATGATGATGATATGTAACAAACAATACTGCTCTCCTTTAGAGGATAATAGGATAAATGAGATTATTTCTTACGCTTCGTTAATTGGAAGCCTTATGTAAGTTCAAGTCTATACTCGTTTAGATATTACTCACATTGCAACACACTAAATATGTCTAGATTAATATGTGAAGCATTTAATAGAGTATTACAATATCTTTAAAGGAAACGAGAGGCTATAATTTAAAGAAGAAGTGAGAACTCAAACCGGTTGATTACTTTAACTTTGTGATATTCAAAGATGACAAAATGTAATTTCGGGTATATCTTTATGTCAGCAGACAAAACCTATCTCATGGAGGAGTCATAATGTACTGATATCAACAACCTAAGTTATAACGACATAATATAGTCACTGAATGTTGTTGGAAATTTATCAGTGGACTCATGACTTTATTAACTCCATATAATTAATATATTGAAGACTTGTTGTGATAAAGTCAGCTACCATGTCTCCTTGAACAGTAACAGTTCGAGAGGTGCTGCATTAAATTTCGATACGCAATTAATTATTCGTTTATGAACGAATTGAGGAAACTAAATCTTTGTATCGAATGCATTCATGATATGCTTAAGGATCCTATAACTAAAAGTCTATCACCCATAACCATTATGTAAGCGCTTATAATAATCACGGGTTTATTGATGACTATGTACAACTACATATCGTACTATAAATGATTAACTTTTAATATTCCTCATCAGTTTGATTTTGTATGTCTCTAACATATGTTCTGCCGGTGTAATGACATATAGACAAATATAAATACAAATCAAACGCTAAAGGGTTTGTTAGTATTTTGATCATAACTGCTAGGTTTTAAATTGAGGCTGTAGTATGACTAATGGGGGTCCTGAGTCGCATAATGATTCAACGGCTGTATTTCTCTGCTACGGTTCTTGGTTTAAAGCTAAAATGAGTATTAACTTCTGATCAGACTAATCTAATACTCATGATAAATGATTATTCGGCTAAGTGGGAGAATGTAAGATTAAATATTTATTTATTTATATTTAATCTAGTAGCCATCATTATCATTTATATAATATAGATCAAAATATATTAATAACCTATTAATAATTAGTTGGTAATTGTTGATGGACCATATTACCCTTATTAACTAATTGGGTTTCCTCTTGGGTGTATATATAAGGAGATTATTAGAGAGGTTAAAGGTTAGACACACTTAGTGAATCAACCAACCCTAATAACATCACAATTCGTGCCTCTCTCTCCCTAACCGAAATCGACCCTACTTTCGGTTTCATCACCATCATCACTTTACACCCTAAGGAGGAACCAGATAAAACTGAAAACTATGTCGAACTCCGTGGCTGCGTCTCTGACTGGATTCTCTACTGATGCAATCAAAGGTATGTTATTTCATGTTTTCCATTATGTTTAAACCAGAACTGATCAACACTTCAGTATCCCCTTCTTCTCTATGCTCCTCCTCCTCTTCGTCTCCACCACCACCACTGCACAACCATACAACGCCACTGATCGCTTCTTCCTCGACTGCGGTTCATCCGCCTCCTCAGCCGCTTCTGACCCAAGATGGGATGGTGATCAAAATTCCAAATTCGTGCCTTCCAACATCATCACCACTTCGTTTCCTTCCACTCCCTTTCCACCAGATTCTTCTGTATCCAGAACACTCCCTTATACCTCTGCCCGAATTTTTAACGCTTCTTCTTCGTTCACTTACACATTTCCAGTGTCCCAAGGACCCAAATTCCTCCGCCTGCATTTCTATCCTGCCACCTACTCCAACCTCAAACCGGAACGGTTTTTCTTTTCGGTATCATCCAATGGCTTCTCCCTGTTAACCAACTTTAGTGCTTTCCTAGCCACCTCCTATTTGAAAAGGAAGAGCGTTGTCAAAGAATTCATCATAAAAGAATTCATCATCAATGTAACAGATGCACAAATCCTAAACGTTACCTTTACACCCTCACCCAACTCATATGCCTTCATCAATGGTATTGAAATCCTTTCAATGTCGGAAACTCTATACTCTAGCAGTGGTGGCTTGAAATACGTCGGTGCAGATACAGGACCTGCATTTAACAGCAAAGTGGCGCTTGAAAATACTTACAGGTTAAACGTGGGTGGGGGAAATATACGGGGTACTGAAGATACTGGTATGTACCGGTCATGGGAACAAGATATTAACTACATATACAGAGAAATTGGGAAGACACCTAATTATGATCCAAAGGAGCAGATTATGTATACCAACAAGACACCAAGTTATACTGCACCTGAGCAAGTTTATCGAAGCCAAAGGAGTATGGGCATACTGTCTGACAAGTACAATCTGACTTGGATACTTCCCGTTGATTCTGGGTTTTATTACATGCTCAGGCTCCACTTTTGCAACATTATACCTCAATACACAAAAGAAGGTCAGGTGATTTTCAAGATCTTTATTAATAATCAAACTGCTGACGAGGAAATTGATCTATTCCAGTTAACCCAAGGTAGTGGTTATCCTGTAATCAAAGATTACATTGTGTTTGTCAATGACCCGGATCGCAGCAGAGGCAAGCAAGATTTGTGGGTCGCACTGCATCCAAGTCCCAATTCTAACAAATATCTTGATGCTTATTTGAACGGTTTGGAAGTCTTCAAGCTAAGCATGGATAGAAGTCTTGCTAGCCCAAACCCGGAACTTAACTTTACAGCCCCACCAACCGGGCCGACAACTCCTGTAAATAGGAACAAGAAGAAACCTCCATATGCCGCGATAATTGGAGGTATTGGAGGAGCGTTAGTCTTGTTGTCTATCTTAGTTCTCATAGTTTTCCAGAAACGAAGCGATCCAAACGCAATGATGCCACTGACAACAAGTCATCATACGGCCCAGCGTATAGTGAATCAAAGTCTTCATATTCAACACTGCCTTCAGATCGATGCCGTCGCTTCTCACTTACAGAAGTGAGAGCAGCTACGAAGGACTTTAATGACGAATTTGTCATTGGCATTGGAGGGTTTGGCAAGGTGTACAAAGGGTATATAGACAACGTTGCAACCTCTGTTGCAATCAAACGGCTCAATGAATCATCCAACCAAGGAGTTCAAGAATTCCATGCGGAAATAGGGTTCCTGTCTAAACTACGCCATGTCCAATTAGTGTCCCTGATAGGATACTGTAACGATGAGGGAGAGATGATACTGGTTTATGATTACGTGGCTAACGGGACTCTACGGGACCATCTGTACAACACAAACAAGCCTCCTCTGCCATGGAAAATACGTCTCGAGATTTGCATCGGTGCAGCAAAAGGGCTGAATTATCTCCACATGTGTTCAAAACGTTTAATAATTCATCGGGATGTCAAGTCCACAAATATCTTACTGGATGAAAAGTGGGTTGCTAAGGTATCTGATTTTGGTCTGTCAAAGCTAGGCCCTAGAGACCAGCACGTTAGCACGGTCGTGAAGGGTAGTTTCAGGTATCTGGATCCCCAATATTACAGAAGCCGAAAACTCACGGAGAAATCTGATGTGTACTCATTTGGAGTTGTTTTGCTTGAAGTGTTGTGTGCAAGACCTGTTATTAATCCCAAGCTGCCCAGAGAAGAAGTGAATTTGGCAGAGTGGGGAAAATCTTGTTACCAGAAGGGGACCCTGAACAAAATAATAGATCCAAATGTAAGCAGTGTGATTGCACCAGAGTGTTTAAAGAAGTTTGGAGAGGTGGCAGTTAGTTGCTTGAAAGATGAAAGAAATGAAAGGCCGTCAATGGAAGAAGTAGTTTGGGGACTAGAGCTTGCATTGGAGCTACAAAAAGCTGCTGATAAAACGGTTGGTGAAGCCGTGTCTGAAAACAAAGAACTTCTCTTTCCGACGCAAGGATATACAACAACAGACGATGATGTGTTCACAGGATCAAGCACGATAAGAAATGGCATGTCATCGTTTAGTACCACCAAAGAAGAGTTCAAGTCAGAAACAGTTTTCTCTGAGATTCAGAAGCCCGCTGGAAGATGATGTGGAAGCTGGGATTTTAGAGCCAAATCAACAAGTCTTTATCATATAAATTTTAATTTTGAGTATTTGATGATTAATTTTAGAAGAATAGTATGTAATTTGCATTAATCGTTTCCTTTACATATTGATGTATAATAGCATTATGTAATGAATAGACTTCATACAATCTGTAACGAAGTCAACAAGTCAAAGTTGGTATGATAAAGATGAATTATTAAAGTGATAAAGGTATAAACATCAAGATAAAGATAAAGTGATAAAGGTAGTTAAAATCGTGTGTGAAAGTAAAGTTGCATATATAAAGGTATTTGCAGATAAGAGTTTGAATGATTTGGCTTTTAAACCATTATAATTAAGTGAATCTGTTACTATCCGTCGTGATTCACGACCAACACTTAGGCCATGTGTTATGGGTGTGGGATAGTGGCCAACTATTGATTAGTCCTTTTGCACTATTGGCTAGTAGAAAATTTTAGAAGACTTTTCATGTCAATCAGCCTATCCTTTTAGTTTTAACAACCACTATGATTTATACCAAAAAAGCTACTGATATTTCCCAGACCCACAAGGAAAGCTATCAAGCATTATGCCACTGTTCACATTCACTTTGCCACTCTTTTCTTTGCTCCTCCACTTCTCCACCACCACCACCACTACCGAACCACCATACAACGCCACTGACTATTACCTCTTTGACTGTGGTTCCTCCTCCACCACCACCAATTCGGACCGGATAGGTGAGAGTGATGAAAGTTCCACTGTTGTACCCTCCACCATCTCCACCACCTCATTTTCATCCACCCCCCTTCACCGAGAACCTTCATTCCCCCAAACGCCTTACGCCACTGCCCGAATCTTTAACGCCTCTTCATTCACATACACATTTCCGGTGTCCCAAGGCCCCAAATTCCTCCGCCTATATTTCTACCCTGCCACTTACTCTGACCTCAAACCAGAACAATCTTTCTTCTCGGTATCATCCAACGGCTACTCTCTCTTAACCAACTTCAGTGCTTTCCTAACCGCCTCCTTTCTGGAAAAGACCAGCTTTAGCAAAGAATTCATCATCTACGTAAAACATGCACAGATCCTAAACGTTACCTTTACACCCTCACCCTACTCATATGCCTTCATCAACGGTATTGAAATCGTTTCAATGCCTGAAGATCTCTACTTTAACTCTAAGAACCTGAAATATGTTGGGATAGCTAATGGACCCGTTATCGCTAACAACATGGCTCTTGAAAATATTTACCGGTTAAACGTGGGTGGTGGATATATAACTGGTACTGAAGATACCGGTATGTACCGGTCATGGGAACAAGATATTAGCTACATATACGGACGCATTGGGTTGACACCTGTTTATGATCCAAAGGAACCGATTATGTATACCACTGAGACACCGAAGTATACTGCACCTGAGCTAGTTTATCAAACCCAAAGGAGTATGGGCAATCAGTCTGACAGGTACAATTTGACTTGGATACTTCCACTTGATTCTGGGTTTTATTACAATATCAGGCTCCATTTCTGCAACATTATACCACAATACAATAAAAGTAGTCAGGTGATTTTCAAAATCTTCATTAATAATCAAACAGCTGATGATGAAATTGATCTGTTCCAATTAACACAAGGTAGCGGTTATCCTGTAATCAAAGATTACATTGTGTTTGTCAAAGAGCTGAATCATAGCAGAGGCAAGCAAGATTTGTGGATCGCAATGCATCCTAATCCCAATTCTAAACTATATTTAGATGCTTATTTGAATGGTTTGGAAACCTTCAAGTTGAGCATGAATAGTAGTCTTGCTAGCCCAAACCCAGAACTTAGTAGTGGATACCCACAGCCAAGGCCTGTGTCTCCCATAGTTCCAAAGAAAACTATGTCATATGCCCCTATAATTGGAGGTGTTGGGGGAGGATTAGTCTTGTTGACTGTTTTAGTTCTTGTTTTCCTTCGATTACGAGTCAAACACTTCGGCAAGCCATTAAACTCTACTAGACCTGGTCATTCACCATTACCATCAGGTAGATGTCGTCGTTTTTCACTGAAGGAAATGAAAGTTGCTACCTGTGAATTTGATGCCAAATGTGTTATAGGCAGAGGAGGGTTTGGTACGGTGTACAAAGGGTGCATTGATGAGGGTAAAACCATTGTTGCAATCAAACGGCTCAACTCATCATCCAAACAAGGTATTCGAGAATTCAGAGCAGAAATTGGGTTTCTGTCCAAACTACGCCATGTCCAACTAGTGTCCCTGATTGGATACTGTGATAATGAGGGTGAGATGATACTGGTCTATGATTACATGCCCAACGGAACTCTACAGGAACATCTATACATGACTAACAACCCTCCTTTGTCATGGAAAAGACGTCTTCATATTTGCATTGGTGCAGCCAAAGGGTTGCAGTATCTCCACAGAGGTACGAACCGTGCGATAATCCATCGTGATGTCAAGTCCACAAATATCTTGCTAGATGAAAATTGGGTTGCTAAGTTGTCTGACTTCGGATTGTCAAAGAAAGGCCCTAAAGACCAAACACAAGACCATGTTACCACAATGGTGAAGGGTACCATCGGGTATCTGGATCCTGAATATTATCGAAAGAAACAACTCACTGAAAAATCTGATGTGTACTCCTTTGGGGTCGTTTTGCTTGAAGTGTTGTGTGCAAGACCTGTTATCAATCGAAGGCTACCTGATGAAGAAGTGAATCTGGCAGAACTGGGAAAGTCTTGTTATCGAAAGGGGACCCTGCATCAGATAATTGATCCAAACCTAAATAGTGAGATCGCCCCTAAGTGCTTAATGAAGTTTGGAGAGGTAGCATATAGTTGCTTGAAAGAAGAAGGAACTGCGCGCCCAGCTATGGAAGATGTGATTTGGGGACTAGAGTTTGCATTGCAACTGCAAGAATATGCTGAGAAAATGGGGGGAATGGTTGGCGAGGCAATGTTCGAATATCAACAGCTTCCATTCATCATGCAAGAAGAGCCAGCCACAACCGATGAACATGCATTACTGGGTTCAACTGAAATGACAATAAGACATGACACATCATCGACCGACACTTTCACCGGGATATCGCAGCCAACGGGAGGCTAATATAACTTTTGAGGCTTAGACTTCAACATCACAGAAATCCAGACTTTCACAAAGAAGGCTAATACAAATGGAATGTGATAGATTCAAAAGAGCATTATATTCTGCATTATCATTACAAGTTACCAAAACAAGTCTCAATTGTAGGATTTCTTAAGTTAAGAAGCAAGAATGTTCTGTTAAATTGTAATGCACTTATAATAATAAATAATTTCAAACTGTAAAACATAAGTAGTAAATAATATATAAAAGAATGATGTATATAATCAACATAAGATTCTTTTTATAATGGCTTCACCAAATAAAACATTATTTATAAGTTTACTATAAAAAGGTGAATGTATGGTCTATTATTTGTTGGTCGATTTTGGTGTGGAGGCCCGATCAAGGGAGGGCGGCCGGCCCTAGCCTTGGGTCGGTCCTTATGTCTTTATTTGGCAGTTAAATTAGGGTTTTAATTTAGTCGTCCTTAATTATGTCTATGTAGTCTTAGGCCTAACTTGGGGATTAAGTTTCCTAACCCTAGGTTAGTCACTATAGAATGATTGCTTTGTGCTTGTAATGCCTTGTAACACCCATATAATAAAAGAAACCCTGGTTGCAGCACATTGGACGTATGTTAGCCGACCGAACCACTTTAAATCTTCATTGTTTTTTTAGTGCTTCCATGTGTGTTCAAGCCTAACATTATTATTTACAAAGATCCACACCCAACAACTAAGTTAGTTTCCTATGATGTTAACCGCTCTACATATGTTATCGAAGTTGATGGGCTCATACATTCCAGGTAAGGTTTGAAATATAAGCTACTAAAATGGCCATGCATGTGGAAGAAATGACAATTAAAAGACTTAAAAAGTCATGCTTTGATATTAGGACATGACTTATTGGCCATGCTCTATTTCTTCATTAGACACTAACACTCTACAAGAACCATGATGTTTTTAAAACTAACTGACACTTCAAAAGCAGGTTTCATTTGGATAGTGTGATTCGGTGTCACCTATTTTTGGCTTGGACATTCTACAAACACATAACTTATACACATATTTAACAAACAAATTATGATTACAGCAAAAATTTGTAACAAGCAAGAGCATTCAATTGTTATGGGATGATCAGAAGAAACAAATACAATGCCACTCCTATGACACATGACATGGAATACCTAGGGTGCTTACACACTAAACCCCCAAATAATATCCAATTCATGCAATAAGTAGTCGGGTGTTCATCGAATCGAATATCGAATTTTTCAATGTAACACCCCGAAAATTTTCGTCCAACTAAGTGACGACACGTGTCCCGAATCTCCAACTAATCCCGACTATTTGGAAGGAGAGGGACCCACATTAAATACGTTGACTAAAACGTGTCCCGAATCTCCAACTAATCCCGGCTATGTGGAAGGGGAGGGACCAATATTTCATATATTATAAATTCGAAGTTGAGGGGCTAAATTTGCCAAAAAGACATTCTTTTATTTTTGGAGATCCCTTGCGGACCGTGTGAACTAACCCTTGCGGTCCGCAAGGATGTTTAAATATTTAATGTGTGCCTGGTCCCCTTGCGGACCGTATGGCATACCCCTTGCAGTCCGCATGGGGTTCGCTGACAGCAGCCTTGCTGCAAATCTTTTGTAATGCCCCGAACCTTAATGTACTAGTTATAAAAATGTGAAAAAATTAGTTTATATTTCATATATTGTTAAACGAGTAAGTAACGAGTAGAATAGTAGTGTGAAATATGAACTATCTTAATGAGCTTTGGCTATTATTAGAGAACGTTTAATATTAATAATAAAATATATTATATTTGACCTTACTCTGTTTTTAATGAAATTTAGGTTAAAACGTAGATAAAAATGAGCTCGCCTCAATGACATGTGTTGTTTTATAAACGTTATACTTTAAAGGTTATAAGAGATAAACGAGTTAAGCTGCTGAATTAATTATTAATTATAATATATATATATATAGAGTGCGGTTAACATACTTCACGGCTTATCATACTTCACGTAGGCGACAATGGTAACCGTCAAATCTGGGCTATAATCACGCATGGAACATATAATCACGCATGGGAACAGATAATAACGCATGGGATCAGTTATTTAGTGATAATCACGCATAGGATGGATAATCACGCACGTTATGTTGACGAAAAAAATAATCACGCATGTTATGTATTTGGTCGCGTACGTTAATGTATGTTAAGTCGTGAAGTACATTATACTTTCTATATATATATATACATATATATAGGAACAGGATCAGGAGAGAACGCCTCAAAGTGTGAGAACAGTGAGAACGATTCTCAGCCACAAGATCTTAGTGATTTGTGGCTGAGATTGATGCGGTGCCATTTTTGTAAATAATAGGGGGAAACTAGCAGGAGGGGTAAAATAGGAAGATCCAAACAAATGTGCACATGCTAATCACATGCCATTTTCCCCTATCATATTTAAACGACAATAACTTTTTTATACGTGATTATTTTTTGAAAAAAATTACACCATAAAACTCAGCGTTTTTTTATCTTTCCAACGAGTATACTATTGATATACTTTTCGAAAAAAATTAACTGGGTTTTATGGAGTCTTTCTGAACTGGGTGTTTTATGCCGTTTTAGACTATTTATTTTCATGGCGTTTTTCTGAACTAGATGTTTTTATGGCGTTTTAACTAGATATTTTCATAGCGTTTTTCTAAACTTAGTGTTTTATGGCGTTTTCAACTGAGTTTTTTCATGGCGTTTTTCTAAACTAGGTGTATTATGATTTTTCTCAGCTAAAAAAATATTAATTTAGGCGGTTAGACACATAAACCGCCCAAAATGGTTTTTATGGGTTTTAAATTATAGCTCAACAAAATAGTTTTTTTTTCCATGGTTTTTATGGCGTTTTAAATTAAAGCTCAAAGAATGGTTTTCTTGAGCTTTTGTAAATTATAGCTCAAAAAAATAGCTTTTTTTTCCAAAATGGTTTTTATGGCGTTTTAAATTATGGCTCAAAAAATGGTTTTTTTTTTTGAGCTGTTGTAAATTATAGCTCAAAAATAGCTTTTTTTCCCAAAATGGTTTTTATGGCGTTTTAAATTATAGCTCAAAATAATGGTTTTTTTAGTTGTAAATTATAGCTCAAAAAAATAGTTTTTTTATGGCGTTTTAACTGGGTATTTTAATGGCGTTTTTCTGAATTAGGTGTTTTTATGGCGTTTTATTTGAACACCCAGTTCATGTGAGTGGGTTTTTTAACAATATTACCCCTTAGTGTAATTTAACATCAATGCCACTTGTCACCACCAAAATCGTTCTCACGTTCTCATACTTTTCACCGTTCTCTTTAAATCCTGACCATATATATATATGTATATATATAGGGGAAGGATCCACTAAAAAGTGAATTTTGCCTAAGTAACCTAAGAAGGATTGTGATGATGACATGTGGCACTCCTAATAAGTAAGAATGAAGGGCATTTTGGTCCTTATAAATAGGAGTAAAAATGACATGTGTCACCCCTTTTGTTTTCTAAAAATACAACAAAAAAATCTAGTATAAAAAAATTTAGATCAAAAAATCTAGTACAAAAAAATATAGCATAAAAAATGTAGTACAAAAAATATAGCACAAAAAAATCTAGTACAAAAAATATAACACAAAAAAATTTAGCAAAAAATGTAGTACAAAAAAATTCAGCACAAAAAATTGAGAAAAAAAAAATTTAAGACAAAAAAATTCAGCACAAAAAATTTAGCACAAAAATATAGTACAAAAATCCAGCACAAAAAAATGTTATACAACATAGAAATACAACACATTTTAGTGGGTTTTTTTAGTCTTCATATTTTATATAGCAATGGTACTCAAATTAAAGATAAAAAGACGCTCGATTTTACGGTGAAATTTTTATGAAAAAATAATGTCGTATAAAAAAGTTATGAACGTTTAAAAAACGGGGGTGGAATATGCATGTGCCTTGCATGTGGAGAGAGAAAGTCCATAAATATAATTTTCCCAAGATACTCTTGCACTTCTCCTTTCTCCTACACTTTAATCTTAACCATTAATTTGAAAAATGAATGGTTAAGATTCCTTCTCTTCCTACTTAGACAAAATAAACTTTTTATTTGATCTCACCCCTATATATATATATATATATATATATATAGGGGATGGTTCATTGGGGAACACTAAAAAAGTGGGGAACCGGGGAACACTTTTAAAAATTATACTTAACATGTTAAAAATTATTTTTTTCTAAATTTTTTTCGGCGCTTTTTCTTACAAGTAGAAGTAGAAACATTTTTAATAAAAAAAAATCAAAAACTATAAATATAAAAAAATGTTTAAAAACAGTTATAGCTTATAAAATTAACTTAACATGTTAAAAATAAATTTTTTTTTTAAATTTCAGCGCTTTTCTTTATAAAAATGAGTATAAACTATTTGAATAAAAAATATTTTTTTGTAAAAAAAAATTTTAGCCTTTTTTTAATATTTTTAGTTTTTGGTTTTTTTTATTAAAAATGCTTCTACAAGTATATATAAGGAGAAACGTCGAAAAAGATTTTTAAAAAAATTATTTTTAACATGTTAAGTTAAATTTTTAAGAGTGTTCCCCGGTTCCCCACTTTTTTAGTGTTCCCCAATGAACCCCACACTGCTTGATTCAATTCTTTCGTTTGTTTAATACAGATATATATATATATATATATATATATATCTGTATTAAACAAACGAAAGAATTGAATCAAGCAAGCAGGCAGGTCACTTACATCCCACATCGATGAATTTGTATAAACCACCGTCCACTCATGTGTATATATAGGAGGCTTAGTATATTCTTTAGGTATTAGTTTGTTTGACGTGAACGCTCTATTTTAGAGAATCCTGAGTACGCAGTACCCCTTTGGGTGTTGTTAGTAGTTGTTTTTGGAGCACGAGTAAGAGCAGGAGTAGGGAAACTCTACATCAACGTGCCGTAGATAGTTTTAAGGACCTTGAGCATAACCCGATCGTATTAGCGGTCGTTAAGCAATTGTTAATCAGGTGAGTCATCATACTGATCTTTTAAACTGTGATAGTATACTCGCCCATAACCGGTAATAATGAGAATGCTGTAGTATGCATGTGTAAGTAGGGGTATATGGGAACCTATTATGCTTAATGAGGTGTGTCACTCTGGGAAGGGTAATAATGTATTGTACCCACAGGCACTTCGCGATTATAATGTCCAGCGACACACGCTCATACCAATGTGACGGTCGTAAAGGGTCACAACTGGAGGACCAGTATGTCCCTTGTATAGTGGTTTGTGATAAGTCAAATGTGGCCTATAAGGTTCAATGAGGCCTAACCTCACTATAATGTGGTCACATGCCCATATTGTGTATACATATAATGTAAACTGTGGTCTGTCTTTAGAAAATTGTATAGTATGAGCTCACCAGTATATAGTTGACGTCGTTTTGAGTATACTTATCTCAGGTGAGGAAAGCTATAGGAACTAGTTGACCGTTGTGGAGTTTAGAAGATCAAGGAGTTCTTAGTTTCTAAAAGTTTGTAAATAACTAAAGTGTTGTAGTGTATCAATTGTACATAATCACCCGGGTTACGAGTGAGGGTGTTCAAGTTGGTATCAGAGCCCGAGGTTTTAGCGAATTAGGTATTATAGGAATGCCTAAGGGGCTGTTTGGTAGCCTCTTAATCCATTCAGAGGCTGTCTCTTAATGAAATCATTTGTGGCCCTTATGTCTGAATGAATAAGAGGTAACCTTATGTCTGACTGGATAAGAGGTAACATCTGAATGGTAAACCATCACATGTCACATTCTTCTACATTATCTTTGTTAAACTCTTAAATGATTTCATTAAGAGGTAGCCTCTTAATGTCATTCGGATGCTACCAAACAGCCCCTAAGCTTTACCCAATAGTTCTCTAAAGGTTAATAGCACACTCATACTAGGCCAAATAACACGTTATTAGGAAAAGTGTTTGCATAGTCAATTAAGTGATGCTAGAAGTAGTAAACATAAAAGTTGTGCCTTTTTATGTGCTATATATATACGTTTGTGTGATATATATAATTGTTATATTATAATGATCTATCATACATACCAGTAACTATGTATAATTATATTCCTATAGGAAGGAGACAATGTCTGAACATAGAGATGAACAAGGGTCTAGAAATGAACAGAAGAACAGAAGGAGAGAGGAAGGTTCTCATAGGACTCAAACTCCCTCTCACAGTGTCAGATCCCGGGCTAGTATAAGCATGCATCTAAATCCTGAGGATATCCACAATATAGCAGTGGAAGTGGCTAAGGTAATAACGAATGCACAAATTGGTAATGTTAACCAATCAGGAGAACGACCTGAAAAAGAGCTTAGTTGCCTCCACGCCAGTACAAAGGGAAAGAATGGGCGAAAAGAAAAAGATTATTGTAACCATGCCACTAGAAGGAAAAGGTGAATATTCCAAATCAAAGGAATGCACTTATAAGCACTTCATGTCCTGTAAACCTCAGTCCTTCGACGGAAGAAAGGGAGCACTAGAAGCTCAAGACTGGCTCAACAGAATGAAGTCAGTATTAGACATATGTGAGCACTAGCAGAGTTGGGAAGGATTCCGAAAGTGGTAGCTTTATAAGGAAGGAACATTATGGTTGAAGACGTCTCTTGCCTGTTGTGTGGAAACGAGGATGAAATGGTTGATCATCTCTTCACTAGTTTTCTGATTGTTTCGGTTGTTTGGAACCACATCAGTTCGTGGTGTAGGGTGCCGAGTACTATTAGGATTTAGATCACACACACATGATCAATAAACGAAAGCAATAAGAAAAAATAGACATGAGATTTACGTGGTTCGGTCACAATGTGTAACCTACGTCCACTGGGGTAACTAGGGTTTGTATTTTATTGTGTGATAATGATTACAAGTACAAGTGATATATTTATAGGTTAGAATTAGGGTTAGTCCCTTTCTAAACAAGTAACTAAACATCTGGACCTAAAATACTTAAAGCCCATTAGGGTTAGGGCTGGCTGAACCCTTTCCCTTCTTCTCTCTAATTCTTGGCTAGCATTAATGGGTTGGGCTGAAGACAACATCTCCAGCAATCTCCCACTTGGTGTCTTCGGACCTCGAACTACACCGTCTCTTCTGTACTTCTGTAAATGAAAATCCCCCTTGATCTTCAAAACTCCCTAGTTACCCCACCTTCTCAACATTATTCCTGAAGGCCAGCTGAAGCTATGCATAGCTTCAGCTTATCCAGCACCACAACCTTGGTAAACATATCTGCTGGATTCTTAGCACCAGGGACATTCTTCAAACTGATTGATCCTTCACTGATCAATCCTCTGACAAAATGATACCTCCTCCCTATGTGCTTCGTCTTCCCATGATAAACGGGATTCTTTGCAAGTTTCACTGCACTTTCATTGTCACAATACAGTGAGTAAACAGCTTGCTTTTTTCCTAACTCTTTCAGAAAAGCTTTCTACCATATTAGTTCTTTATTGGCCTCAGCTACTACCATGTATTCAGCTTCTGTAGTAGATAAAGCCACACTTTTCTGAAGTCTGGACATCCACTCACTGTTGTTCCTCCCACTGTAAAGACATATCCTGTAGTGCTTTTAAATGTCTCTTTACAGCCACTCAGGTCAGCATCTGTATAACCCTTGAGAACCACATAATTTCCTTTAAAACACAGCCCCATCTTTGACGTACCTTTCAAATAACGAAGCACCCATTTAACTGCTTCCCAGTGTTCTCTTCCTGGATTTGACATAAAGCGACTGACAACTCCAACTGCGTGTGCTATGTCAGATCTCGTGCATACCATAGCATACATTAGACTTCCTACAGCAGATGCATATGGAACTCTAGCCATGTCAACTTTTTGGTCTTCTGTTCTGGGACATTGATCTTTAGTAAGCTTGAGGTGACTTCCTAAAGGCGTGTTTCTAGGCTTGGTCTTCTCACTGTTCATACCAAATCTCTCTAACACTTTCCCGATGTACTTCTCCTGGGATAGTGTCACTAAGCCATCTTTCTTGCTTCTGGTTATACTCATCCCGAGTATTTGTCTGGCTGGACCCAAATCCTTCATCTCGAATTCTTTGGACATTTGCTTCTTTAACCTGCTTATTTCTTTCATATCAGAACCTGCAATTAACATATCGTCAACGTAAAGTAACAATATGATATAAGAGTTGCTGAACTTCTTCAAATAGCAACAATGGTCCATCTGACATCTCTCGTATCCTGACCTCTCCATGAAGTTATCAAATTTCATGTATAACTGTCTAGGTGCCTGTTTAAGACCATACAAACTCTTCTTCAATTTGCAGACCCAATTCTCTTTCCCAACAACCTTGAATCCCTCAAGTTGTGCCATATAAATGTCTTCATTTAGGTCACCGTGTATAAAAGCTGTTTTCACATCTAACTGCTCTAGATGCAACTTTTCAGCAGCTACAATACTAAGAACCAACCTGATGGTAGTCATCTTCACCACCGGAGAGAAAATCTCATCATAATCAACTTTCTTCTTCTGCTGAAACCCCTTGACTACTAAACGGGCTTTGTACCGTTTAGAACCATCGTGTTCTTCTTTGACCCTGAAGACCCATTTATTTTCTAAAGCTCTTTTATCTGGCAGAAGCTTTACTAAGACCCAAGTCTTGTTTTTATCTAAAGAGCTCATCTCATCCTTCATTCCACGCTCCCACCGGAGAAAATCTTTCATCTTGACTGCCTCTGGTTCACCGTTTTCTGTCAAGAGAATATAATTAAATGAGGGATTATATTTATTAGGCGGTTTACTAACTCTGGTCGATCTCCTGACCCAATTTTCTGACGGGTCAGGCTGCTGTGGAGGTTGTTCTTCTTCATGCTTTGAGCTCCCACTGTCAGAGACTTCTCTTGTCTCATTATATCCACCTTCAAACTCTGGTCCTGTGTCATCTTCAGAGTCTAATTCTGGTTCTATAACTGGTTCATTCTTTTGACCATCAGTGTCAAACTCAACCAGTTCTTTCTGAACCTTTGACTTCTCCGAATTCCTGTCTTTGTACAGCTCTGCTTCATTGAATTCGGCATGTTTGCTTCTGACTAGCTTCCTGCATTCATGATCCCAAAGCCTATAGCCATTTTATCAGACTCATATCCAACGAGCATGTACTTCTTTGCTTTGGCATCTAACTTGTCACCTTCAAGATCAATATCATAAGCACTACACCCGAAGATTCTCAGGTGATCATACTCAACTACTTTTCCCTTCCATTCTTCCTGAGGAATCTTGAATCCCAACGGTACTGAAAGCCCACGATTGATAAGATAAGCCGCAGTGTTAACCGCATCAGCCCAGAACATTTTTGGGAGCCCTGCATTCAATCTCATACTCCTGGCTCTCTCACATAGTGTTCTGTTCATCCTCTCTGCAACCCCATTTTGTTGCGGAGTTCCTGGAACTGTGTTTATCATCCCAATCCCTCTCTTAGCATAATAATCTGTAAATTCTTTGCTGATATATTCACCTCCGTTGTCAGACTTCAAACATTTCACCTTCAAATCAGTTTCAAGTTCAACAGCAGATTTTCATTTCTTAAATTTATCAAAAACTTCAGATTATGTTTAAGAAAGTAAACCCATACCTTGCTGTTGAATCGTCTATGAAGGTTACATAATAGCGAGATCCTCCAGGTGAAGCAACTGATGTCGGCCCGTACACGTCTGAGTGAATCAACTCTAATTTCTGAGCTTTTGGTGCTCTCCCTGTCTTCACAAAAGTCACCTTCTTTTTTCTTGCCAAGGATGCACGATTCACAAAACTCAGACTCAACCTGTAACATTCCCATTTTTACCATATAAGAATTTAGGGTTGTTTAAATTTATTAACCGTTAGTAACTAGTTTATTTTTAATATAAATATTCAACCCAAATAGTTTTAAACAATACTTTATATAATTGGTTGAAGTATTATAATAATTAATTGGCCTGTATATGGGTGACATTTCTAATAAAATAAAAGTCTATAAAAACATATATTATTATACAGGTATATTACGGGTAAGTCGACTGTTAGAAATATAAAGTACCTAGAAGAGCTTAGAGACCGTTTAATAACTAAATTATAAAAATACATTGTATTTTGAACCTACTCCGTTTTTAATGAAACTTGGTTCAAAATGTCGACAAAAATATTCTCGTTCTAATAACATATTTATTATTTTATAAAACGTTATATTTTAGAAGTTATACGCGCCAAATTAAGTGAAGCAGTTGAATTAATAAAATAAATATAATAATAATCAAAACATTTCGTATGAAATGTAAGAATAAAATAAATGTAACATTTGAGTTGAAATTAGATATACATGGAATCAAGATATTTAGGAAGAAATAAAATAATAAATAAATTGTATGAAACTCTTTAATATATGTGGACAGGTGTGTGTGTGCATTCTAGAGATACATGAGAATTTGTATAGTACGTGTCCCTCAAAGAAATTTGCTTATTTATCAAGTTTTAGAAACTACAACTATAAATAGAAGAGGATGTCTTTTCCAATATTTCACTTCAGTTTCTCTTAGTCTCAATATCTAGCTATCGCCTGCCTTCTTTAAATTCTATTATTTTTATTTTATTTTCAATAATAATGCCCTATTTCGTTTTAAGTGTTTTGACTCCCGATCACCGCTACCCTTTCCGATTGATCTGAGCCTCATAACTTATGTCAGGGCTCTGCCCGACTAAGTTGTTGGGATTCGGTCTCGGGACATCGGGATAAGGTTGAATTAGGGGTATTATACTTACCACGGGTGCATTATATATTTTAAAATAGCTCAAAAGTTAAACCCAATATTCTACCAGGAGTTTTTCTAGTTAAATCCTAAAGTTACAAAGTGGGTCTATTCTCTTTTCACCGTTTTATTCCCTTTTTATCCCAAACCATAACCACTCTCACCAAAACTATTATTTATTATTATATTTTGTTCACAAGGAAACCTTAGTTAAGACCCCTAAGTAATCCTACATAAACCCTAAAGTTTTCAGAACAATCAGAATCAGGATCAGGGCCCCTAAAACTCAAGGGGGGCATTTCCCATTCGATATTATCATCACAGTTTGTTGTCTAAATCGAAATTTCAATTTCCGTCGACTCAGCTAGACTACCAAGACACGTGGCAACCCTATGCTAAAACTGACCCCGTCGCGCCACGCGACAGGAACAAGAGAACCTCTCGCGACACGCGAGAGGGAGAAATTTCAAGTATAAATACAGGGGCTTGGGACTTGATTCCTGGCTTCAGTTCGACGTAAAAATTCAATACATACGTTGAGATATAGTCCGTTTACTACCAAACACACACTAGTTCGAATTCTGCTACGATACCGGGTATTAACTCGATCCCTGCTACGATTCAATATCCGATCGATTAAAACTATCCGACCGGATGTTTAAGCGCTATCCTTTGGCATTAGTCATGATTCCGATAGGATGTTTGAGTACCACCCGAACTCGGGGAATACTCTGTCATTCGTTGTGAATCCGATGGATGTTTAAGTGATTGCACTTTGTCATTCGTTGTGAGGGTTGTAATCTCGTGAATTATCGTAATTGCTGTATTAAGTTACCTACCAAGTTCGTGTGCACTAGGTTACAAGACTAATCAATAGGCTAATCTCCGCCTATATAAATCTGCAATATCAAGGCTTATCTGTAGACTAAACTTTGACCGTATGAATCTGCATGCTTATAAAGTGAGTCATTCTCTTTTTATCAAATTACTTTCAAAATCATGTTTATTTTCAAAGTTATAATTACAGGGATTAAGTTTATGTAATCACCAAATTACAGCCAGTATGTGGGGTTTTGTATACATTACTTATTTCCCGTCACCATTGGACAACGAGTTAGCCAATGGGTGATCTGACCATAGTCACAGAAACGAGTCGAGTTACAAATACTGTGGGTAGTTGGTTGATATCTGAAACATTGTAATCTCCCTTAATACTGTAAATTATAACAAACAGGTCGTTTTACTAAAAAGGATGATTCACCAGTATTTTCTGCTGACAAAACCTTTTTAAAACGCGTTTCAGGTAATTACAGTAGATTGGAGTAAGAGATGGATACGGCACTGAAAGGCTTCAAGAAGTGGCTTATTTTATTAATTAAATCAAATTAAGAAATATTGTTTTATGTAAATTGGGTTTATCCCTTATTAAAGCTACCTTTGTAAAACATGGGTTTATCCCATCTATTTAATAAATAAAATCCGGTGTTTTCTAAACTCTGATATTTTTCCTAACTCACGGTCCTGATGAAATTTCCGCTGCAATATTTTTTTAAAATAATCACCGGTACCACTGGGCTGTTCGCGACTCCCGATTCCGTCCAGGGTGGGTCGAGGGTCGTGACAGAAGGTGGTATCAGAGCCACTACTTTAAGCCAATAAGTGTTGTGATAATAATACCTAAGTTTATATAAAAGAGTTAGGAGATTGCTATTAACTGGTAGCACACAGGATAGTATTTAGACTTGAACTTAAGAAAAGATGCCTTAGTATAAGCTTCGAGATAAGCTAAAATACTTGTGTAAATAAAATGTGATGGATTTTGGTATGCCATAAGAATGACGATTAGAACATTGCAGGCAATAGCACTTAATTGCTATTAATTCTTGTTTAGTGATATTACTTGATCTAGAATAAGATATGTTACGGGAATACAAATTTCCCTAATTCTGGATAAAAGCCCTAATAAGAGAGGCACTTTTAAAAATCTTGAAAATATACTATTTATGGGAAATAGAAAAATTTCTCCGGCAAGTCTGGGTATGGTGTAGCAGACTCTTCAGCTTGTCCGGATATACTGAGGTTACCTCTCCGGCGCGAACCGGATAAGACGGGGTATATAATATGTCAAACAAGTGACAAGATTTCCCTAAATAGTATCATGACCTGATATCCGACTTGTTTTTGGAAATATGAATCTGTTAAATACATTGACCTTATGAAGGGTATGTATATTACAGCATGTGAAATATGTGATTATATAGATATGTATATCTATAAGAAATTCCAAAAGTCAAGTAGGAATAAAGCACAAGCATATGTGTCCACAATAATTCTAGATTTCTTTATCAAGAATCTCTTGCATATAAATTCCGATATCAAACATTATTTCGTTTGATCATCTACCTCATAACTCGAGCGACAATAATAACAATGGAAACCCATTAAGTTGGGACACCATCAAAAGTATAAGAATTTCCAATGCGTTACCATAAACTATTAACGCAAGTAAGAAATATGTAAAGTTGTGCTAGCGCACAAGAAAACACATGAAACTTAAATTATACGTCCACAGACGTTGAAGTATATCACACACGACTTCCAAGGCAAGACCTTTGGAAAATATAAATTGGGCACGATGAGACCAATGCTAATTCCGTCAGTAGAAGAACTATTAATCAAAAAGAAGCACTTTGCCACATGATCCTACAACCGACATGAATCTCGCTGAGGTACGTTGTAACAAGATTTCACAACCATCGGTGCACAGTCTAATCAGAGTCATAATTATTATCACTGCAAAAGGAGTCACATACCTTTGCAAATTCCCTATTTCATTTTATTCGACATTCCCTGGTAATGTCACTTAACAACAGTTATCACACGAAATTCCAGATAGAAGTTCTTATATTTCTTTCGTTGAAATTCTGACTTCTGCATATAATAAGTTGACTTTCGTGTTTCTACTTCTCCTAATGATCATCATATCATAAGGATTTCTTTCATAGTAGCGAATATTGATCTATTTCATTTCTTGGTAAATCCACACGTTACACATGCTCTATTTGTTGCGCATGTGGTTCGTTTGATTTATGAAGACCACTGGAGGGCTTCATTTCGATTTGTTATTTTATCCAAACTCAAATATCATTCCGCTTTTTGCACTATGAACCGCTTTATTGCAAAACGGTGACTATTTGATATCGAGTCAATAAATTCTTGTTAAACCATTGAGGTGAAGAATTTCTGTTTTTATATATGTGGGTATAAAATTTTATTTGAGGTATACTCTCATTTAAATTTATGTTTAAGTTATTTATTATTAATAATTTTATTATTAGTAATAATATATTAATAATAATAGTGATAGTATTATTTTTAGGTACTAAGATTATTGTCAAGGGCAGGTATTGGATAGCCTATCCTTAGTTAGGCATGGACTGATCACCTATGCTTAAACAAGGCAGCACTAACCAATATCCAACCATGATAATGACTAGTTAATGTATATAAATTAAGTCATCATACTTATTTAGTAAATTTTAATTATATATAAAAATATTTTACTTTGTACTGTAAGGAGAAGACATATTTTCATAAAACAATACAAGAATTAGAGGGACGAATAGAATTATATAAATAATTGTCTATCACATGTTTTGTGGTAACTATGTACCGTAACGCTCTGGCAAAAAAATGACCATATAAGAATAATATGGTAGTCATCAACTACGTTGGGTTAGGAGAACATTATAATATATAAGAATAGTCCCCGTTTTCACTTATTTACAACATTTGTAAATACATTCACAATGTTATATGGTTCCAAAATGAAAATAAGTAATCACATAAGAATCGACCCATTAAGTGTTATATATTTACAAAATATTTTACAAATACTTTTGTACAATAAATATTTTTACACCTTTATTTACAACTTTCATTTAACGTTATAAATAATAGTGATTTCTTTTACAAAATAATAATACAAAAATATTTTGTAATATAATAACTTCATTGCGGTGTTTTGTAATATATATTACATAGTAAATATAAGTTATTTTACATAGTATAGTAAAATACTAAAATAATATTTATTTAAAAAGTGGTGACCATTTACATATAGTAAAAATGCGTAACAAATAATATATATTACATAGTATTTATATTTGATATATAAGATACGGTTCAGACAGGGATACAAATAATATATATTACATTTGCTTTACAAATATAATATAATGATTGGTCATGCCAAAACAACTTGTTCTTATTATATTTCGATCTCTAGGACATAGTATGAAAAATATGATCACTAATAGTGTACTATCACATTGTTTCACAATTAAAACAACTTGGAACTCTAAACAATAATACGATAACTCTATTGTCTTTTGGTGTATTTTTGCAATTCACTAATCCCAGCACATTGATTTTCTCATATCAGAAATCAATATTTGACAAATCATTTTTCATGCTTTTATTTCATTTTGAACCTGTCAATTCTAAGTCTTCCTCAGTTGCCAATCAAAGTAAGCTTTCTTTTGAAAAAAAAAATTATTAATTCTAAAATTCCTTCACATTCATTTTTAAAAATATTTATTGATCATATATCTTTTGGTTTGAACCTAGTCACCTTGAAAATTATATCATTTCATCTCATTCATTTGTCATCGATTTCTTGAACTAATTCAGTTGAACCATTGAGTCATACTTATTATACAACTTGTATTCACAAAATTTGATATTCTGATTTTGTGTCATCTACCTTAATATTGTTTTTATTGACTAAAATATGACATACGTCTGAAAGAAATATCGTAACCCAAATCTCGAGGACGAGATTTAAAACAAGGTGGGGAGAATGTAACATTCCCATTTTTACCATATAAGAATTTAGGGTTGTTTAAATTTATTAACCGTTAGTAACTAGTTTATTTTTAATATAAATATTCAACCCAAATAGTTTTAAACACTATTTTATATGATTGGTTGAAGTATTATAATAATTAATTGGCCTGTATATGGGTGACATTTCTAATAAAATAAAAGTCTATAAAAACTTATATTATTATACAGGTATAATACGGGTAAGTCGACTGTTAGAAATATAAAGTACCTAGAAGAGCTTAGAGACCGTTTAATAACTAAATTATAAAAATACATTGTATTTTGAACCTACTCCGTTTTTAATGAAACTTGGTTCAAAATGTAGACAAAAATATTCTCGTTCTAATAACATATTTATTATTTTATAAAACGTTATATTTTAGAAGTTATACACGCCAAATTAAGTGAAGCAGTTGAATTAATAAAATAAATATAATAATAATCAAAACATTTCGTATGAAATGTAAGAATAAAATAAATGTAACATTTGAGTTGAAATTAGATATACATGGAATCAAGATATTTAGGAAGAAATAAAATAATAAATAAATTGTATGAAACTCTTTAATATATGTGGACAGGTGTGTGTGCATTCTAGAGATACATGAGAATTTGTATAGTACGTGTCCCTCAAAGAACTTTGCTTATTTATCAAGTTTTAGAAACTACAACTAAAAATAGAAGAGGATGTCTTTTCCAATATTTCACCTCAGTTTCTCTTAGTCTCAATATCTAGCTATCGCCTGCCTTCTTTAAATTCTATTATTTTTATTTTATTTTCAATAATAATGCCCTATTTCGTTTTAAGTGTTTTGACTCCCGATCACCGCTACCCTTTCCGATTGATCTGAGCCTCATAACTTATGTCAGGGCTCTGCCCGACTAAGTTGTTGGGATTCGGTCTCGAGACATCGGGATAAGGTTGAATTAGGGGTATTATACTTACCACGAGTGCATTATATATTTTAAAATAGCTCAGAAGTTATACCCAATATTCTACCAGGAGGTTTTCTAGTTAAACCCTAAAGTTACAAAGTGGGTCTATTCTCTTTTCAGCGTTTTATTCCCTTTTTATCCAAAACCATAACCACTCTCACCAAAACTATTATTTATTATTATATTTTGTTCACAAGGAAACCTTAGTTAAGACCCCTAAGTAATCCTACATAAACCCTAAAGTTTTCAGAACAATCAGAATCAGGATCAGGGCCCCTAAAACTCAAGGGGGGCATTTCCCATTCGATATTATCATCATAGTTTGTTGTCTAAATCGAAATTTCAATTTCCGTCGACTCAGCTAGACTACCAAGACACGTGGCAACCCTATGCTAAAACCGACCCCGTCGCGCCACGCGACAGGAACAAGAGAACCTCTCGCGACACGCGAGAGGGACAAATTTCAAGTATAAATACAGGGGCTTGGGACTTGATTCCTGGCTTCAGTTCGACGTAAAAATTCAATACATACGTTGAGATATAGTCCGTTTACTACCAAACACACACTAGTTCGAATTCTGCTACGATACCGGGTATTAACTCGATCGCTGCTACGATTCAATGTCCGATCGATTAAAACTATCCGACCGGATGTTTAAGCGGTATCCTTTAGCATTAGTCGTGATTCCGACAGGATGTTTGAGTACCACCCGAACTCGGGGAATACTCTGTCATTCGTTGTGAATCCGATGGATGTTTAAGTGATTGCACTTTGTCATTCGTTGTGAGGGTTTTAATCTCGTGAATTATCGTAATTGCTGTATTAAGTTACCTACCAAGTTCGTGTGCACTAGGTTACAAGACTAATCAATAGGCTAATCTCCGCCTATATAAATCTGCAATATCAAGGCTTATCTGTAGACTAAACTTTGACCGTATGAATCTGCATGCTTATAAAGTGAGTCATTCTCTTTTTATCAAATTACTTTCAAAATCATGTTTATTTTCAAAGTTATAATTACAGGGATTAAGTTTATGTAATCACCAAATTACAGCCAGTATGTGGGGTTTTGTATACATTACTTATTTCCCGTCACCATTGGACAACGAGTTAGCCAATGGGTGATCTGACCATAGTCACAGAAACGAGTCGAGTGACAAATACTGTGGGTAGTTGGTTGATATCTGAAACATTGTAATCTCCCTTAATACTGTAAATTATAACTAACATGTCGTTTTACTAAAAAGGATGATTCACCAGTATTTCCTGCTGACAAAACCTTTTTAAAACGCGTTTCAGGTAATTACAGTAGATTGGAGTAAGAGATGGATACGGCACTGAAAGGCTTCAAGAAGTGGCTTATTTTATTAATTAAATCAAATTAAGAAATATTGTTTTATGTAAATTGGGTTTATCCCTTATTAAAGCTACCTTTGTAAAACATGGGTTTATCCCATCTATTTAATAAATAAAATCCGGTGTTTTCTAAACTCTGATATTTTTCCTAACTCACGGTCCTGATGAAATTTCCGCTGCAATATTTTTTTAAAATAATCACCGGTACCACTGGGCTGTTCGCGGCTCCCGATTCCGTCCAGGGTGGGTCGAGGGTCGTGACACAACCTGTTTCAGTTCTGGAAGCTTTCCCTTGGTAACGAGCATCTTCATCCCCTTTTCACTCATGTGGCCGAGTCGTTGATGCCATAACTTTGATAGACTCGGCCCATCAGATACTACATTAACCCCATCGGTTGGCACCTCAACCATGTATAAAGTACCCCTATTATTTCCTCTATAAATAACCATACTGCCCTTAACAACTTTCCATTGTCCTCTACCGAAGTGGACATCATATCCCTGATCATCAAGCTGACCAATGGATATCAACATCCTCTTCAAACCAGGAATGACCCGAACATTCTTCAAGGTCCAAAATGGTTCCCAGTGGTGTTTTAAGTCTATATCTCCAACTCCTGTAATATCAAGACTGTGATTATTAGCCAAACGAACTTTACCAAAGTTACCTGTTCGTAGATTCTTCATCTTCTTTGTGCTAGAAGTAGCATGAAACGATGTTCCTGAATCCATAATCCAATCTTCAACAGTATTTTCGACACAGCAAATAAGGGCATCCTCTGAATCTGAGGCTGTGGTAGCAATCACCTCCTTTTTGTCTCTATGAGGTTTAGTATACTGACTTCTAAAGTGCCCATGCTCATCACAGTTCCAGCACTGTATGTCTTTTCTTGGTTTTGCTGGTCTTGACTTGCTTCTTCGTTTTGACTTTGATCTTCCTCTATTTTCACCTCTATCATTACTTCTCCCTCTCCCCTCGGTACTGAGCAACGAACTTGTCTCTCCAGAATTCCTCCTTCTTGAGTCCTCATTCAATATCAAGTCACGAACTTTAGCAAAAGTGAGGGTCTCAACTGCCCCAGTGACTGCAGTAATAGTTCCTGACCAGCTGTCAGGTAATGAGGACAAGAGCAGGCATGCTTGCAGTTCATCATCTATCTTGAATTTTACTGAATTCAAACGAGACAAGTGAGAATTAAACAAATTAATATGCTCAATAACAGAACTTCCCTCTTTTATGCGGGTGTTGACTAACTCCCGTATCAGAAACACCTTGTTGGCAGGAGACGGCTTCTCATACATATTTGACAAAGCCTCTATGATTCCTCGTGCTGAGGTTTGTTCATAAATATTGTAGCCAACATTCATAGAAAGAGTGAGCCTGATAGTTGACATAGCCTTTTTGTCAATGGCTGTCCACTTATCCGTTACAGGTGTAGGAGGAGGCTCTAAGGCTGCATCCAGATCCTTCTGTATCAGCAAATCCTTGATTTGCATCTTCCACCATCCGAAATTCTTCCCATCAAACTTCTCAATTCTGACTTTTCCATCATCAGACATCTTTACTGAATAACAGAAACTAACCAGAGAACGTGAGAGAATAAACTGAAAAAAACAACCCTGAAATCTGACCTCGAAAAACGTGCAGAAAAACCCAAAAAAACCCAGCAGCGAAAATCGGTACAGAAATCCTTCTGTTTTGAGCGGCGGCGGCGGCTGGAAACCCTAATCTGGTTAGCGGCGGCGGCAGTTCTGTGGTTCCGGCAAGATGGTAGGCGGCGGCTGGCAAAACCCTAATCTGGGTTTGGTGGCGGCGGCGGTACCCGGTTGCCCTGGAGCGAAGCTGCGAAACTGCAGCGGGTCGGTGTGTGTCGGCGGTGGAAACCCTAGTGGCGGCTAGGTGGCGGCGGCGAAACCCTAATTAGGGTTTGCGGCGGCGGTCGGAGGCAGGAGGTGGTAGGTGGCTGGTGTGTGTTCTTGATCAAGAGCCCCGGCGGATTTAGATCACACACACACGATCAATAAACGAAAGCAATAATAAAAAATAGACAGGAGATTTACGTGGTTCGGTCACAGTGTGTAACCTACATCCACGGGGGCAACTAGGGTTTGTATTTTATTGAGTGATAATGATTACAAGTACAAGAGATATATTTATAGGCTAGAATTACGGTTAGTCCCTTGGAAAACAAGTAACTAAACATCTGGACCTAAAATACTTAAAGCCCATTAGGGTTAGGGCCGGCCAAACCCTTTCCCTTCTTCTCTCTAATTCTTGGCTAGCCTTAATGGGCTGGGCTGAAGACAACATCTCCAACAAGTATAGTAGCTTTTTCATTTAGAGACTTAATGGAATTTCACAATTACTTGGGATTGAAAGATCAAGAGAAGGAGGTGTTGCATGGTATGATGATTATAGGATGTTGGGGCATTTGGTAAGTGAGGAACGAGTTGAAGTTTTCTGGAGTTTAGGTGAGGATAGAAAAGATCATCGCCGAAGTAAAGTCGATGCGGGTATTTGTGGTTCTGTAATAGATCTAAATATAAAGTATTCTTGTGGGATAACTGGTGTAAATTTGTAATTATGTAAGCGCTTGCATTGTTTGTTTGGTCCCTGGGTTTCGGGTATGGTTTTTTTTTTTATGAAATTCACAGTTCAAAAAAAATGACTGATATTAAAGAGCTTATTCCTATTTCCATTGAACACAAGCTATCTAGGTTCCCAAAGCAATAAATACTATTGAAGGCATAAGACGTATATTCATTTGGGGGGAGGGGTGCAAATAATAATTAGATTCGATGGGCGGGTTGGGGTTGGGAGAAGATGGTCATTTCCAAAAGGGAGGCTAGTAACAACTTTTCCTTTGTTGTACAAGTTGGCTGTAGAAAACATGTGTGGGTCTTGCAAAGTTATAAGAGAATGGGAGAGGATGTTGTGTGGGACACTGGGACTGCAGATGGAAAACCCATCCTAGGAATGCGGTTGAATGGATGGAATTTATGGGATGTCTTGAAGCCATAAGGGTGATAAGTCCATAGCTGAATGACGACACGTGGGTATGGGGATGAGATTCTGATGCCTTTTTCTCAGTTAAAAAACGGTGTGATCATCTCTCGAAGCACACAACGTTCCACACATGGTGGACTCGGGTATGAAATGGTGTAGCTGGGCAGTTCCTAAAGTAATCATATTGGTGTGGAGAAGTGTCCAAAGCAGGATACCGACACGAGTGGAGTTGAGTAAAAGAGGTATTCAAACCGGAGATGATATGTGCCCATGTTGTGGATATTTGCCGGAAACACTACGGACCATCTTTTGGTACAATGTACGATGGCAAAGTCCCTTTGGTGGCCGGACAGTTGGGGTGTGGCTGAAAATACTACAATTGCACTCATTTATAACAACCAGTTGCTTAAAAGTGTAGACGAGCTAAAGATACCGAAGAAGAAAAAGAAAGCGACTAGATGTATTGTGATGGCCATGCTATGAAAAATATGGACTTGCAGAAACAAAAAAGTATTCAAGGGAGTTAACACTACAATTAACAAGATGTTAGAAGAGATAAAGGAAACTACATTGTTGTGGATTAAAAACACAGCAAAGCAAGGGAGAGTCACTTATGAGAATTGGTGCAAAAATGGATTGGTAGAAATTTCTGTAATGTGAATTTTGTAAGTTGTATAGCTTTGGCTTGTGTGATTTTATGAAGTTCCCTTTAAAAAAAAAAAAAAAAAAAAAAAACTAGGTTCCCAAAGTTGGTTAAGGTGCCACATTTACTGAACCACCAACTACCATGAGCAGCATTTGTCATCATGAGCTGGTACGATGGTTGTTTCATTAATTCCCTCCACATATTTAAGGATATCATGCTGGTCTGTGCTTTCCATATTTATATCAATTTCTCCTTTAAAAAAAGAGTAAAGTCCTATTTGAGTTCCTGTGGTTTGTACAGTTTAACCATTTGAATCCAAAAACCAAAACTGTCTTGATTTGAGTCCTTGTGGTCTCTAATTTTAACCATTTGAGTCCATGTGGTCTCTAATTTTAACCATTTGAATCCAAAAACCAAATGTTTCTGATTTGGATGTTGTTTACTTTTGGATTCAAATGGTTAAAATTAGAAACCATAGGGACTCAAATCAAGACAGTTTTGGTTTTTGGATTCAAATAGTTAAACTGCACAAACCATAAGGACTCAAATAGGACTTTACTCTTTAAAAAAACATATTTAAGGATATATAGATCGAGGGGAAGGTTCAAATGAAAACCACTAGTTATTGTGAAAACTCGAAAACTAATTAAAAAAAGCCAAAAAAAACATACAAATTTTTTTTTTTTTTTTTTTTTTGCAAACCAATTTTCGCAGGTTTTATTATATAAAAAAAAATTTGTGTAGTGCACATGTGTAATCACATGTGTAGTATTTACACATGTGCACTACACAAAAAAATTTTTTTTTTTTTTTTGAAAAAAGTTTTTTTTTATACATAAAAAGCAGCGATTTTTATAAAAAAATTTTGAAAAAAAAAAAAAAATTTGTGTTTTTTAGGTTTTTTTTTAGTTAGTTTTCGAGTTTTCACAATAAAAGTGGTTTTCATTTGAACCATCCCCTATAGATCGATCCATTAACAATTAGTTCTTCATATTTAATAATCAACAACAAGCAAGCACCATCCTAAACAAACCAAAATGTTCAATGGAAGAAGCTTCATCTTATCACTATCATTCATCCTCATGATCACGATCATCAAAGACACTCACGGATCCACTGAGGCATGCAACTATGGTACAACTGCAGAGTGCCCGGTTTTCAACGAAGAAGAGCAAGAGTTTCTGATGGATACACAAGAACATAGGCTGGTTCTGGAGACTGCATATTCGGATGGTCTCATTTCTAATGGCGGCAATGGTAAGCGTATTACTTATAAGAGTCTAAACCGTGGAAAGCCAGTAGCTTGTGGCACAACGGGTGGTTGCTCCGGAAAACGGGTAAATGATGTCGGTAGGAGATGCAATAAAGGCAATTATTCATGCAGATGATCCGGAGGGAGTGTTGTTCTTATTTTAGTTCTTCTGGATTCCTGTGTACTAGTATTGTTCTTGTGATCCTTAGTCTTGCTGCCACTTAATTGTTGTGATGCTTTGTCTTACAAAATACACGTGCTTGTTGTCATTTGAAATAATCTTTTGTGGTTACGCTTATTTGTAAGTTATATTGCATATAAAGTTATACATTGTTCTTGTGTTTGAAGAGTCTGGAGATGGAGACTCTTGATCATTTTATAGAGGGGTTCAGATGTATTAAATAATTATTAGGGGATACATCAGTTTTGAAGTATTTTATAGAGGAGTAATATTGATTTGGTATAAAATAAAAATATTAATTAGTTACTTCTGTTAGGAATTAATGTTGGTATGGAAAAAAATACATCTGATTAATGTGTAAAGTTCCATATTATTACATCGTTTACACAATGATTCATTCATTTACACGCTTTTAACAAACACCTCTTTTTCCATTTTTATAGTCCTTTCTAGTCTTCTCTTCACTACTTGCAAATATATTTTTTACCGAAGAAAAGCGACCTTTCTGTCGTAACCCGATAACAAAAAAAGCAAAAGAAAAAAAATGTAACCGGCTGATAACAATATCTACTCGTGATGTTTGAAGAGGGTGGAACGAGTGCTAACATTTTCTCTATCCCAGAGAGATAAAAGAGGCTACACTGAGACCCATGGCTCTAATTATAAGGTGTTGTAAGCCAGGTAATGTACCTAAAAGAATCAAACCAACAAGAAGATAGATGACACTAGCTAATGGTAACAACCAATAGCAACAATATACGTGGTGAAAGCAATGCAAGTATAAAAGCATCGACATGCACTCCTAAAAAGTCTCTAATCCAAGACAGATCTAAGACAAAACTATAGTAAAAGGTAAGTCAAACTAAAGTAAAGGAAGAACTGAAATGTAGGAAAAAACTAGGGTCCTATGCAATCTACAACAAAATCTATACGCTCCCCAAGAACTACATAATCTATATCCTACGTCTCTCAGAGTTCCTCAATCATGTCTTCGGAGAGGTGCAAGTGTAGCAAATCATGTCTAATCCAACAATTAGGTTATAAAGATGTTGATTGTGGTTTGCAACTCATTATTATTATTATTATTATTATTATTATTATTATTATTATTATTATTATTTTGTTATGTTATGTTATCAATAGAAAAAGCCATGTCAGTAACACAACCGACTACACCAGTTTTGCTGGAACCGTGGAATCGAAAGAAACAATCAAAAAAACGAGCACTTGAACAGGTAATTGCAGGGTAATGCTTCTAAGATCAGATTTATCAGTTTGGTCGTTGGGCAGTGGAATGAGCAGGTACTTACTCACCAATTTGACGCCCATTAGTCTCTGTCATCTACTTCATTAATACAACCGCATTACCCATAATACCATTATATCATATACATTAATCTAGCTAGTAGATATAATTCCTAATCACAAAACTAAGTATAAATTCATGTTTTTTTTTTCTTTGAATTCTGGGACTAAAATAAGTGCTTAATAAGATGGGAAAAAAATTCAAAAAAAAAAAATCTCTCCATCACTTCTTACATTAAGGGTATTTTATATATTAAGACTCATTTGTACAATAACTTAACCCTCAATATATAAGATTTTTTTTTAATGATAACACTTGTTTCTACTCTATTACACCAACAATTCAACATTATTAACCCTTGTCCAAGATTGAACTTGATACCTCTCTTCTAAAAAGCATATCTCTACCAAGTGGGATCACCACATCGGCAAGTATACAACACTTGCATGTATTAAAAACTGGACTGCAATGACTACTATTAAAGAACTTAATTAATCATATTTCCATTGAACACAAGCTAGGTTAATGCGCCACAATTACTGAACCACTAACCACACCACCAGCAACCTTTATCATCAACTGGTAAGATGGACGTTAATTTCCCTCCACATATTTAAGGATAGATCGATCCATTAACAAGTTTTTCTTATTTTATAGTCAACCCCAAGCAAGCACCACCCTAATTAAACAAACCAAAATGTTCAATGGAAGAAGCTTCACTAATACCATCTTATCACTATCATTCATCCTCATGATCACGATCATCAAAGACACTCACGGATATCCACTGAGGCATGCAACTATGGTACAACTGCAGAGTGCAGCCCGGTTTTCAACGAAGAAGAGCAAGAGTTTCTGATGGATCCACAAGAGCATAGGCTGATTCTGGAGACTGCATATTCAGACGGTCTCAATTCTAATGGCGGCAATGGTAAGAGTATTGTTTATAAGGGTCTAAATCCTGGTAAGCAAGCTTGTGGCACAACGGGTTGCTCCGGAGAACGGGTAGTTGATGTCGGTAGGAGATGCCAAAAAAGCAATTATTCATGCAGATGATCCGGAGGAGAGAGTGTTGTTCTTATTTTAATCCTTCTGGATTCTTTCTTGTGTACTAGTATTGTTGTTCTTGTGATCTTTAGTCTTGCTGCCACTTAATTGGTGTGATGCTTTGTCTTACAAAGTACACCTACTTGTTGTTATTTAAAATAATCTTTTGTGGTTACACTTATTTGTAAGTTATATTGCAAATAAAGTTATACGTTTTGTGCCATCCCTTTATAGTCTAGTGGCATCTTGGGGTGGGATAAGACTTTGGGACCAATAGGTCCTGGGTTCGATTCCCACAAGGGGATTTTTCCCATATTTATAGGGTTTTCTCCTGAATTGGTGTGTAGGCATTATGCCTAGTGGAGATGGATATGATCGGGTGGTTCCGCTGGTGGCACGATGATACTTTAGTGGTCCGTCAGTGATCCAAATTTGTCGTTAAAAAAAAAAAAGTTATACGTTTTGTTCCTGTTTTTGAAGAGGTGGAGATGGAGAATCTTGATCATTTAAGAGGGGTTCAGATATTATTAAACAATTATTAGGGGATATACTAGTTTTAAACTATTATTAAATTAAATAATATTAACCGGTTAAAAATACAAATATTAGTTACTTTTGTGAGGAATTAGTGTAAGTATGAAAAAAAAAAAAAAAATTTGATTAAAGTGTAAAATTCCATATTATTAAATCGTTTACACAATGATTCATTCAACTACACGCGGTTAACAAATACCTCTTTTTTTATTTTTATCAAAAATAATCCTTTGTAGGATGATCTCTTTTTTTTTAAATTTACATGTTACTCATTCCTAAATTACATCAAATTATTTCTAAACTATACTTTGTTTGGGATTAAAACCAAAACCTCCCACTAAGAGACAAAAACCTCTACCAAGTAAGCTAGCCTCACATTAGCTCTAGGATGATCTCTTACTTGCAAATATATTTTTTACCTAAAAAAAACTCGTAACCCGATAACAAACAAAAAAAAAACAAACGTAACTCAATAACAAAAACTACCCATAGGATCTGAAGATGGTGGACCGAGAGCTAACATTTCCTCTATCCTAGAGAACTAAAGAGGCTACATGTAACCACTAAGACTCATAGCTCTAAAAACCCATATTTTTACTAGCTTATAAGGTGTTTTAAACAGGTAATGTTGTCAAAAGAATCAAACCAACAAGAAGATAGATAATAAGGGGGTAGGGGCGCCCATCACTCTCCACACACTTATCACTCACTACAACATTCAATCAATTTCCGTCATGTCATCAAGCTTTATTCCATCACTAGTGATGGATTTTAGTGGAAATAATCATCACTCACCACACACTCATCTCCATCATTAAAATCATTCACAAAACAACTTAAAATAAAACGTGTGATGTACACAACGCGTTATCATGACCACGGGTGATGATAACGGGCTCCGCCCCCTCTAATAATAATAATAATAATAATAATAATAATAATAATAATAACTACCAATAGCAACAAATTGTACGCATTGTACGTTAAGGCAAATTGTACGTTAACCAACCCTTATATATATATAGAGGATCCTGTACATTAATCCAGAAGTGTGAGAAGTGTATTATAACACTATATAACACCATATAAACACCGTATAACACGATGTAACACCATATAACGCCATATAACACTATGTAATACTATATAACCCTATATAACAAATATAACACTATATTTTGTCTGATAGCATGTCTATGATAGATGTATAGTGTTGTATAGTGTTATATAGTGTTATATAGTGTTACATAGTGTTATATGGTGTTGTATGGTGTTACATAGTGTTATACGGTGTTTATATGGTGTTATATAGTGTTATATATAGTGTTATAATACACTTCTTACACTTCTCACACTTCTGAATTAATGTACACTATCCCTACCCTATATATATATAGGGTCGGGATTTAGAGAAAACGGTAGAAAGTGTGAGAACGGTGAGAACGCTTATGGATCGTCCGATTAAAACAATCTATGGACTAGATTGGCGCGGTGGCATTTTCGTAAATAACATCAATTTTATTACGTGGGCGCGCCTCATTAAGGGTAAAAAGGTCTTTACACTTCTATACCAAAACGCCATACTGATGAATAAAACGTCATTACAGACCAAAACACATCCCTATATAAACAAAAACATCCCAGACATAAACACACCCCCCCAGAATCTGAAACGACATATTTTCTATTATATACCATTCATCTTACAAACGCCAAAATCCCCAAAACATCAAACAAACTACTAAAAAAACGCCATATTTTCTACTATATACCATTCATCTTAGAAAACGCCAAAACACTCAAAAATCAAAGATTCCAAAAAAAATCGACAATTCTTTCAGATACACTATTTCCTCAGTAAAACGCCAAAAATGCCAAATACCGTTTCTTGTATATTCAAATATTGTTCTACGCCAAAATTTCGGATAATGCAATCTTCCCTGAGGTGCTGGGACTCAAATAACATTTTGCTACATGAGATTGACAAATCATAAACAAAAATGTGCTGGTGTCAGACTTATGTCATTTTCTGTGTTTTGTTCTTGATAAATATTATAATGGCAAGAAAAGAGGAATGACACTGATGAGTTGTTTGAAGATAAATATTCAAACAAAAATCTTATGTCATTTTGTCTTTCCAAACGGCCACAAAAACACAAGCATGGCTAAGCCAAACCACCAGCGAACATGATTCAAAGAAGAAAGAGACTGATGACAGTGAAGATTTGGAAGATGAATTGCTTCTATTTTTATTTTTTTTATTTTATTTTTCTGTTGTTTGTTATGTATTTTTCAACTGAGAAAATAAAAAAAAATACATTATACTAATAAAACGCCAAACAGTGATAATGCATGTGAAACGCCATAAAAATGCAGTAAAAACGCCAAAAACTCCCAAACTATAATGAAAGCAGTTTGCAGAAGTATTAATTAATAACAGCTAAAAAATGGAAAAAAAAACGCCAAAAACTACTTAAAGCCATTCAAAAACGCCAAACTTGGGAGATGGAAAGTCTATGACCCTAAAAACTCATAAAAAGCTGAACAAAAAAACAGTAAAAATACACAGTAACTGAAAAGACGGCTACTTTATTAATATCATTTATTATAAATAAAATCCCGCCTAAACTACGCGTCAAAAACATCCTATAAGAGAGACGTCTCTGCACAATCAAATGATCACAAAACCAAAAACAAACACCATATTTCCTAGAAAACATTTACTTTAAAACGCCAAAAATATAGTTAAAAAAGCCACAGATGCAGAACCTCGATTCTTCTATTTGAGTATTGATCTGAATGAAGTTTCACTGAATGGATTTTTCTCTGAGTTGGGTATCTCTATAATCTTTTGCTGAATGAGATGGACAAATATTCAAGAAAAAAAGAAGTAAAAGACCCTTTTACTCCTTAATGAATACGGGCGTTATGTAGGAAATTAAGGATCTACATAAGGTATTCAAAACAGGTTCAAAACGCCAAAAAGGTGAAACCAGAAGAGGCTGATGACAGTGAAGATTTGGAAGAGAAATTAGATTATAGTTTTTATTTTATTTTTTTCAATTTCTATTGTTTGTTATCTAATTCTCTGATTTTATTATCTAATTCTCTACTAACAAAAAAAATTTAATATAAAACGCCAAAAACACCAAAACGCCTGATAGTGTGAAAACTGAGAGAACGGGTGCTAGCAAAGCACGATTTTGCTATAAAACGCCAAAAACGCCAAACAAGGTATTACTGGAAAAATCAACACTAATTCACAGATGAAATTGAACGAAACAGTAATTGCTAAACAGTAAAATGAAGACACGGTAACATTATTGCCAAACATTTATTATATTAAAAGCCACAACATTGAAAACTGAATTTATTTATCTTTTCAAAACGCCATAATTGTCTGTCACATTATAGACCTGTATCCTACTTGATATAATAAACATCAAGAAAATTACTGATGTTTTTTACATCAAGAAAAACTCAGCATAAAAACGCCAAAATATACTTAAAACGCCAAAAAATTTACTATGATCCTGATCTACAAACAATAAAACACCGCGTATTTATTAAACGCCAAAAAAATGGAAACGGAATGTGACACGCATTTAAAAAAATAAATATGAAAGGACAAAAAAGCCCCTCCGCCCTTCTCTATGTCGCGTGACACGTGTTTAGCCAGGATGCGTTCTCACCGTTCTCACACTTTTGAGCATTTTCTCCTGATCTCGTTTCTATATATATATATATAGGGGAGGGATAGAAAGAAAACCCATATTAGGTAAGAAAACTAAGAAACCTAAATGAATGGACCACATTTTGCCACGTGTTACACCTTTTTGCAAACTGTATTACGTGTAACAACTAGAGGCTGCCATGTGTTACGTGTAACAGCTTTTGCAGACTTTCAGCTTTTACTGAAAAAGTAAAAGTTGTTACGTAACACGTGGCAGCCTCTGGTTATTGCACGTAACATGTCTGCAAAAAGGTGTAACACGTGGCAAAAGGAAGTCTATTCATTTTGGTTTCTTAGTTTTCTTAACTAATATGATATTTCTTTCTATAATTTCCCTATATATATATATATACACACACACTAAGTGAAAGTGTAAAATACAATATCCCTTAACGTACAATACGTACGATATTGTGAAATCGCACGTTATAAAAAAGCATGTTGGAAATCTCATGTTGGTATTTTTGATGAAATCGCATGTTGGTTTTTTTTTGTAGAAATTTTCGCATGTTGGTATATAAAGCAATTTCGCATGTTGGTTTTTCAGCACAAATCGCATGTTCAAAAGTGAATTCGCACCAGATCGGACGGCTGAGATAATCGCGTACATATTGTACGATAAGATCCATTATACGTTAACCTAACCCTATATACTAGAATCTTTGAATCAAACTATTTAATTAATTTACTATGTTTTAAATATTCTATTTCCCCTCAATTAATTAGCAAAATTCTTTGCTCTCACATTTATACAGTTCAATTTAGGGCATGTTTGGATGGGCTTCTCAAAACAACTTATTGGCTTATTGACTTATCAAGAAGCTAATAAGTTGTTTTTGTGTTTGGATAGACTAAAAGGACTTTTGGAAATAGCTTTTTGCAAAGAAGGAAAATCAGATTTTGAAAAGCCAAGATTTCATGACTTTTGGATCAAAAAGTGACTTTTCAAAAATGAATTTACTAAATTACCCTTTCTTTACCCCCTTATATTTAAAAGAATGCCCATTTTAGTCATTTTACACCAATAAGCTAATCCAAACACTTTTTTTAAAAACTCTTTTTCAAAAAGTCATTTTCCCAAAAGTCCTTTTCCAAAAGTCATTTTTAACTCTAATAAGCCCATCCAAACATGCCCTTAATCTTCTTCTCATTGGTCATCAGTCTACTTTTATTGCTTTTGATTGGTTATCACTTATCAATCAACCATACATCTCTATATGTCTCTTGTCATATTCTGAACAGCTCCACCACCACCGGCTACCATAGGATGCAGTGGCTAAGATGGTAGGGGGAGGTAGAGTTATTTTTAAAGAGAGAAGATAGAGAGTGATGGTGCTAGGAGATGTAGTGAATGGTCGGGATGGTTGTCGTTATGACTACGGCCGTTATGTGTTGATGTTTGTCGAAGGCGGAGGGTTTGGGTTTTTAGAGAGATAAAGTAGGTTGTGGTGGTGATTGGCGGTGGTCAGAGGTGGTGACGGTGTTACGCGACGATGACGGAAGATGATGGTGGTGGCCGTCTTTTTTTCAGACCTTGATATCGCCTTTGTGTCGGAGGTGGCGGAAGATAGACAGATGGTGGGGGTAGGTTTAGTTGAGGGAAGGAGATGTAGAAAAAGACCCATTTGATACTCAAGAACGTTTCTTAATTCAAATTAATTAAAAAATCAAAAGTTTTAATACAGACATCAAGTACTTTTATATTGTTTTAAATGAGTTTTTGTACTTTCTACAATACCATTACATGGTTTTGTAAGTTTACTGTATGGTTTGCTTTCTTTTATACTATTTTAACTTTTCTTTGTTTGAACATATGTTTTAGTTTTACATTGTTTTTTTTTTTTTTGGAACGACGGAATAATCAACAAACGGACGACCGTCTACTACCACGCAGGTAGCACCCAGACCCCACAGTCCCGGCAGAAATGGGTGTGTGGCCTTAGGGAACCCCCAAGAAAATTTCCCGGCCTCCACCAGATGATGGAAGTTGCACCTCCACCTAGAGCGGGCACTCTAGGCAAGTATGCACGGTAATAGAAAACTTGGGCGGACGCTCGGATTCGAACCCGCGCCAATGGCACAAATCCGAACCTTCATCGCGGTCCTGGCCACTGGGCTAGAGCCAGTGGTTTAGTTTTACATTGTTTAAACATATACATAGGCATGAAGTACTTTTATATTTTCTTTTGTTTGAACATATTTTGTTTTAGTTTTACTTAGTTTAAATTTCATTTATATATAATTAGTTTTATTTTCTATATATATTTATACATATTATTCTATTTATTTATTACTTTAGTTTTGTTATTATTTCAAATTAGTTATTCTTTTTCACAATAATGTTTTACATTTGATCTTAATTTGGCGAGTTAACATTCCTCAACGCGTGCATGGTTTACCGTTACTACGTTCTTTTTTTTTTTTTTTGTTCGGTTTAACGGTCCCTTCGAAACACGCGGGTCCTATAAAAGTTTTATTAATTTACCACTTTTATATTTTCTTTTGTTTGAACATATTTTGTTTTAGTTTTACTTAGTTTAAATTTCATTTATATATAATTAGTTTTATTTTCTATATATATTTATACATATTATTCTATTTATTTATTACTTTAGTTTTGTTATTATTTCAAATTAGTTATTCTTTTTCACAATAATGTTTTACATTTGATCTTAATTTGGCGAGTTAACATTCCTCAACGCGTGCATGGTTTACCGTTACTACGTTCTTTTTTTTTTGTTCGGTTTAACGGTCCCTTCGAAACACGCGGGTCCTATAAAAGTTTTATTAATTTACCATGTTTTAAATATTTTAGGGTTTAAATGAAAAAAAAAAATAGATACTATTTGATTTAAAACTCCAAATTCACGGATGTTACAACGTAGGCCTTTTACTAACACCGACTTGGGCCATAGTTGGGTCTATTTGGGTTGGGCCAAATGTGTTCATACTTCATAACATGTTGCCAGACAAACAATGTCTATGAGTAGCACAAAAACTTGACCTTAAATGTTAACCCAAGATCTATCAAACTATAAGTAGTAATGTTTGTTCGATTTCATTATCATTTTCGTAAAAGGTTACCATAAACTATAATTCACAGTAAAAACTATATATCTTTTTAGATCAAATCATTTTGGCTATTCTATTCAGACAATTTTAAAATTTCATCCTCAACTTTTTTGTTTTGTTTTTATGCCAGCTAACTAATGTAATATTGTTATATAAAAGTGGTGGTGACAATTCAGTCCACATCCATATAATTTATTGTCATATTTTGATAATTGACTCATTCAACTTGATATTTTTCATGCCCGTTGATTACAACTGAAAGCGATGCAAAGTATTACATTTAAACCTTTTTTCCGTTAAAAAAAAAAAAAAAAAACTCTAATAGGAGGAAGCATGTCTTTGTTTCACAAATTATATTAACTAGATGGAGCAGCCGCCGCGATGCGGCGGGATTACATAGCAATCCCACACATGCCTTCTTTAACACCATCTCACACATGCCTTCTTTAGCACCATCTCTAGATCATTGTGTAACCGTTATCTATCCAACTTGCACCCCATGAGAGATACAGTGTCTAGCTTCATGTTGAAATTGGAAGCCAAATTCAGCTTCAAATTAAAAAATAGACATATTTTTTTATCTCATATTCGAGGCACTCAAAAAACAATCAATCATAAATATGGCACATCTATATGGCAACATATGCAATTCAAAATAGAAAAGCAAAGGTTTAAACATCTATAGCTAGGGCTGTAAACGAACCGAACGTTCAGCGAACAGTTCGTGAACCGTTCGGTGGGAAGTTCGTTTATGTTCGTTCGTTTAATAAACGAACGAACATGAACAAGAAATTTCGTTCGATTAGTTAAATGAACGAACATGAACAGAGGTCTCGTTCGTTCGATTGTGTTCGTGAACGTTCGGTAAGGTGTTCGTGAACGTGTTCATGAACATTCGTTGATTTGCGTTCGTTTATGTTCGTATATTTATGTTTTAATTGAAGATCTTTGTACTTTCTTATATTTTATTTGTACTTTTTATATTATTAAACTTTTATTTATTTTATTACTTTAACAATTAAACAAGGAAACCCACTTTCACCTTGTTTATGCATCATTTCCCTTTCATTTCTCATTATTTACATCGGTGAATACGGTCGACCTTCGTTCCACAATAAGAGATTCAAGTTCGAGTGCTACTCTCTGGGCCATCTATCTTTATCCTTCGTCGCGTTCGCCAAATTTATTTGTGTTCGTGAACCGTTCGCGAACACACTCATTTCCTTAACAAACGAACACGAACATAAAATCTCGTTCGGTAAGTGTTCATGAACCGTTCGTGAACACATTTATTTCCTTAACGAACGAACACGAACAAGGCTTTGTTCGTGTTCGTTCGGTTCGTTTACAGCCCTATCTATAGCTGTTTTTTTTAACAGCAAAATAAACTTTTATTTCCAAATGGCAAGCAAGTAGGTAAACCATAACCATTACATCAGTTACTGGGAATAAGCACACTTACAAAACTTCTGTCACCAGCTCAAATTCCATAGGAAGGACAGATGCTTAATATCCTCTATGACCCTTCTTGGCAATGATGACTTACCCTTGTACACCACTCTATATCTTTCTTTCCACAAAGCGCACATTGAGATACAAAAGATAGCGATAATAACACGTTTCTTTTCTCTATCAAGCAGCCATGATTTCGGGCTCTGCAAAACCTGTCTCACACCAATGAATGAAACCGACGGAATACCAGCCCACTTCACAACCTAATTCCATATCACTGATGGTACAGAACCTACTAATACGTGATCTACGTCTTCCGAAACTAAGCCACAAAAAGGACATACATTGTGGACTATGATGTCCCTTTTATTCAGCCCCGGCCTATTTGGCAGCGCATTTGACGCAACCTTCCAACACAAAATACTTGCTTTTTTTTTTTGAACCATAGATACCCATTTAAAGCTTAGCGAATTTTCGGGAAAAGTCTTCTCCTTGATAATAGATCTCGCTAAAAGTGTTGTCAGCATGCCATACCCACCTGTCTCTTACAGTTGAAATAACATGCTGATCCAATATACGCTCTATTTCCATCAGCTTTATACCCTCCATTGGCAAGTTTGACCTACTGATCCAATATACGTTCTATTTCCATCAGCTTTATACTCTCCATTGGCAAGTTTGGTGCAGGTTTCCAGCACCACATCTTTTGCACTGAATCATTGATGCCTCCCCGTTAGACGGCCAAATAACACGATAACTCACCCAACAACTTCTGTTCCCTTTAATACTGAATTAACCTGGAAAAACATCCTTTAATACTCCCACAAAAAACGGATATCACGCTCAACCATCTCACACAGTTAAAAATCTAAAATCCATTATTTGCACATGTAGTTTAATTAACTAAACATTTAAATTTACTTAGTGAAAAATTAAGCATCAAACAGAAGACTTGGTCTTCACTATCTATTAATCAAACACATGAAATACATAATCAAAGTAAATAAGAAAGGAAAGCAAAATTACTTAAACTTTAATGGACTTACTACTTAACACATAACCTATACAATTAGCAGCCGAACATCGCTAAGCCGCAATTATAATTTTTTTTATTAAACCTGACATAATCAATCGCCTTTCATCAATCAACAACACTACAGGTGATAGAACAAAGTTTTAAAATGAGTTTCATTATAAATCACCAAGTGCTTGATAAAGATCTTGATCACTCATATCTTGTAGAACTTGATCCTGTCAACAGAGTTGCAAGTTCTATCATCATATATCCAAATACCACCACATCAATCCCAAAATTTCAAGGAAACATAAACTTCATCTCAAACCAACGTATTGAATATAGAAACTAATTTTTAAAGACAATATCATTAACTATTAAGTATCAACTTCATTTTCAATCCATAGAACCTAATTCATGGATAGAGGAATAGATTTCTCCAGCAACAAACAAACAATATTCCAATAATTAAGCCTAAAAACATCATATATATAATACAAAATCACAAAAATAAATTCATAAAATCATAATTACTCACACAAATTATCATAATATTATTCTACAAATCACAAAGATCTAAACTACCTTTAGAGACAGTGTTCTGAATAACGGTATGATCATTAACACCTTCTTCTTCCTCGATCAACGACTCCATAAACTCTGGTTTATCAAGTGAGAGGGAGACTTTGGAGAGGAGGAACCACTGGAGGAGAGAGAAGATGATTCCGACGACTTTGCAAGTAGTCAATCTATCCATTGAAGGGACATGCAACCATAGATCTAGTAAAAGAAACACCGTAAAATAACCAAAACTTACCAAAAACATGAAATTAAGAATCGAATTCAGAAGCGATACTGACCGGATAATCGATTGATGGAAGTAATAGCTTGCGCCGGAACCCTAATCGCCGCCTTGTCTCCGCCCCTGCCCTCTTTCCCTCTCTCTCATATCGTTTTGATCTCAAAGACAAAGGATGGCTATCTCAGTTCGCCGATGCTGTCGGCAGTATGGCTTCTAGAACCCACAGCCGGCGGATCTGGTTTCAAGTGACGGAGGAAAACGATGAAGACCGTCTTCTGCGTTGTAAGCCGCTGCCCTCCGTCGGTCGTCCACCGTGCCTACCACCTCTCTCCTTTCCTCTGTCTAGATGATTATCTCTCAAGAACCTGCGTAAAAAGTGGTATGAAGAAGCCAAATAGCAACTGATATGTGTTGAAGGGGAAATCAAAGAAGACACAGTTGAGTGGCAGAAACGAAAAGTTGAAAACATTACTGGCGCAAGTAGGCGATGTCAATTGATATATATAATAATAATATCAAGCAGGCAGACAGGCCTTTTAATGTGACCACTGCTGCTGCTATGATTTATTATTTTTATAAAACCACCAGTGGTAGTTAATACTCTTACTCCAATTATTCAAACAATCATACTACTACTCTTCAACCACCATGTTAACCTCCAGTTTACCCTTCTTTTCTCTGCTCCTCCTCTTGTTCTCCACCACCACTGCACAACCATACAACGCCACCGATCGCTTCTTCCTCGCCTGCGGTTCACCCAGCACCACCACTACTGACCGCAGATGGGACGGTGATCAGAATTCCAAATTCGTCCCTTCCAACACCACCACCACCTCCTTTTCAGCCACCCCTTTACATCTGGATCCTTCAGTACCCTCAACCCCTTATTCTCATGCTAGAATTTTTAACACTTCTTCATTCACTTACACGTTTCCGGTCTCCGAAGGCCCCAAATTCCTCCGCCTATATTTCTATCCTGCCACTTACACCAACCTCAAACCAGAACAATCTTTCTTCTCAGTCTCATCCAATGGATTCTCTTTGTTAACCAACTTCAGTGCTTTCCTAACCGCCTCCTATCTGGAAACGACCAGCTTTATCAAAGAATTCATGATCTATGTAACAGATACACAAAGCCTAAGCGTTACCTTTACACCCTCACTCAACTCATATGCCTTCATCAATGGTATAGAAATCGTTTCAACGCCAGAAACTCTGTACTTTAGCGTTGATGGCTTGAAATACGTCGGTCAAACTACAGGACCTGTAACTGACAGCAAAATGGCACTTGAGAATATTTACAGGTTAAACATGGGTGGAGGACATATATCGGGTACTGATGATACCGGTATGTACCGGCCATGGGAACAAGATAATAGCTACATATACGGAGCAGCAATCGGGTTGACACCTGTTTATGATCCAAAGGAGCAGATTATGTATACCAACGAGACACCGAGTTATACGGCACCTGAGCTAGTTTATCGAACCCAAAGGAGTATGGGCAATCTGTCTGACAAGTACAATCTGACTTGGATACTTCCCGTTGATTCTGGGTTTTATTACAATCTCAGGCTCCATTTTTGCAACATTATACCTCAATACACAAAACCAGGTCAGGTGATTTTCAAAATCTTCATTAATAATCAAACTGCTGACGAGGAAATTGATCTGTTCCACTTAACACAAGGTAGCGGCTATCCTCTATTCAAGGATTACGTGGTGTTTGTCAGTGACTTGGGTCGCAGCAGAGGCAAGCAAGATCTGTGGATCGCGATGCATCCTAATCGCAATTCTGAACTATATCTTGATGCTTATTTGAACGGGTTGGAAGTCTTCAAGCTAAGCATGGACAGAAGTCTTGCTAGCCCAAACCCGGAACTTAGCTCTACAACCGCACCGACTGGGCAGACGACGCCTGTAAAAAGGAACAAGAAGAAACCTCCATATGCCGCGATAATCGGAGGTATTGGAGGAGCGTTAGTCTTGTTGTCGATCTTAGTTCTCATAGTTTTCCAGAAACGAAAGCGAGTCAAACACTATGGTGCTGCCGACGACAGATCATCATACGGCCCAGCATATAGTGAATCAAAGTCTTCACATTCAACACTGCCATCAGATCGTTGCCGCCGTTTTTCACTTACAGAAGTGAGATCCGCTACGGGTGAATTTAACGATGATTTCGTCATAGGCAACGGAGGGTTTGGTAAGGTGTACAAAGGTTACATTGATAACGCTTCAACTGTCGTTGCAATCAAACGGCTCAATGAATCATCCAATCAAGGTTTTCAAGAATTCCATACGGAAATAGGGATGTTGTCTAAACTACGCCATGTCCAATTAGTGTCCCTGATTGGATACTGTGAAGATGCGGGAGAGATGATACTTGTCTATGATTACATGGCTCATGGGACTCTACGTGAACACTTGTACAAGACAAACAAGCCTCCTTTGCCATGGAAAAGACGTCTTCAGATCTGCATTGGTGCAGCCAAAGGGTTGCATTATCTCCACACGGGTGCAAAACGTTCAATAATTCATAGGGACGTCAAGTCCACAAATATCTTACTGGATGAAAATTGGGTTGCTAAGGTATCGGATTTCGGTTTGTCAAAGCTTGGCCCTAGTGACCAAGCACAAAACCATGTTAGCACCGTAGTGAAGGGTAGTGTCGGGTATGTGGATCCCGAATACTACAAAAGCCAACAACTTACAGACAAATCTGACGTGTACTCATTTGGAGTTGTTCTCCTTGAAGTGCTGTGTGCAAGACCGGTTATGATTATCGGGCTGCCGAAAGAACAAGTGAGTTTGGCAGAGTGGGGGAAACTTTGTTACAGGAAGGGGACACTGGAGAAGATAATTGATCCAAAAGTAAGGAGTGTGATTGCACCCGAGTGTTTACGGCAGTTTGGTGATGTGGCAATTAGATGCTTGAAAGAGCAACGAAGTGAAAGGCCAGCAATGGATGACGTAGTTTGGGGACTAGAGTTTGCATTGGAGCTACAAGAAGCTGCTGATAAAACAGTCGGTGAACGCGTGTCTGAAAATCAAGAATTTCCCTTTCTTATGCAAGGAGAGACAACAACAGACGATGATGTGTTCACAGGATCAGGCGCGATAAGAAATGGCACATCGTCGATTAGTAGCAGTGATGAAGGGTTTAAGTCGGAAACAGTTTTCTCTGAGATTCTGAAGCCAGCTGGTAGATGATATTAAGTTGAGATTTCCTTTAAGATATTATCATTTTAAGTTTTGACTTTGATTTGTATTAGTAGTAAATAAGTTATATGTAATTTGCATCATTTCTTTCCTTTACATATTGATGTATCATATAAATAAACTTAAGACGATTGTAATACCGATGATTCTATGTCCCTAAACTTCAAACACTAAACGTGCATTATGTTTTCTAGTAATTAACATGTTATCTGCTTGGATTACCACTAATTGTTGTCAAGTAAGAGATTTATAATAACATTCATATCTACAAAACCGCTCACAACTTGCAAATGAACTAAGGTAGAAGCCATTGTCTGACTGTATCAAGATGTATGTTCATATGTTGTGGTGTAACAGATGAAAATATGCAATAAAGATAGGAAACACCGAAGGGATTTTAAAACACGCCTACCTTCATTCTCGTCAAATTTCACAACATTTGTTCTTTACAGGAAAAAATGAAAAGTCAAAACAGGGGTTTGAAAATTAGGCAAGTTGGCAGCATTTTTAATAAGAGGGAAGAAAGGGTGTGTTTACACTTGAAAGCGACATGCGTTCATATAAAACACAAAAAGTCAAATTTGGCATGCCATATATGGACATTATCAAACTACGATTATTACGGATTATTAGAAAAAATATATGATTAAGACAATATATAGTGATCAAGGTGGTTATCAACTTATCATATGAATTTAACAGGTAAAGAGTGTTATACTTTTAATGATTTGCTTGCTAAAGCATTAAAATTAAAGATACCGTGTGAACGTCACGCAATGTCATATAGCATATGCTACAAGTTTATAAACTAAATTTAAGTAACTTAAAAGATAAAAAATAAACTTTCGTTTTGCTCTCTATGATTTGGTCGTTTTAAAGGTTTGCCCCAATCCTTTAAAAATAGACATTTTCCTCCAATAGTTTACTACGTTTTTTTCTATTTTGCTCCATGGTCTTAACACAGTTAAATCATACAATTAAAGGTTGGGGTATTTCGGGAATCTTATACATAAGTACTTAATTATTTATAAATTCCTTAAATATGTTTTATCTTTTTATTAATTGATATTAAATTAAATATATAAAACATATCTCTCTATATAATTAAAACTCATCTCTCTCTCTACCAGATATGACCACCATCTCCAGCCACCATCACCTGCCAAGCACTGTCACACCACCACCACCCCACCATCGGCGACCACCATCGGCCCGCTATCACCATCCTCCATTATCATCCCTGTATTTCATATCCAAACATTCACCACCATAAAAACACATCCCCCACGGCCCCACCAGAGACCACCCACCTGTTTTGCTCATATCCAAATGACGGTTCAAGCACCACCAACCTACCCTAGTCACCTGGTAGTTCAAGTACCAAACGCCGGCGATTACGTTTTAGGTGGTGTTTGTTTTTTGTCAGAAGTACTTCACAACCTCTTATGTCTGCACCACGCAGACCACGCACAGACGTTTAAGTTTGCAGCGTGTTTGTTTTTTGGAAGAGCTTTCACTAAAAAACCTCTTCTAGAGGTCTTCCCCACGCGGATGTGGTCTTGCCTCTTCAAAACTCTTCAAGCTTCACTTCTCCACTTCTCAACCTGCACATCTTCAAACCTCAAAACCCTAGCCACTCCGCCGCACCTCCGCTACCCCCTCCACCTCCGCCGCACCTCCGCTACCCCCTCCACCTCCGTCGTTCACCCATATCCACCTCTGCCGTCGCGTTTTCCCCTCAACTGCTGCCATCGTTCACCCATCTCCACCTCTGCCATCTCCGTCGACAAACTCCTCAGGTAAGTTTTTTTCAGAATTGAAGTTATTTTTTGTTTCAGATTATAAGTTATATGTTTCTTTCCAGATTATAAGTTATATGTTTTTTCGGATTATATGTGGTTTAGGTTTAATTTCAAGGTTATTTGTTTGCATTTTTTCAGATTATATGTTTTTTTTTTTTCAGATTATATGCTAAAATTTGGTGCTAGTTTACTTAATTTTGGTGTTAGTTTGCAGAATTTTGATGTTATTTTACTAAATTTTGGTGTTACTTTGCTGAATTTTTGGTGTTACTTTGCTAAATTTTGGTGTTAGCTTGCTGAATTTTGGTATTAGTTTGCTGATTTTTTATTGTTATTCATGCCTATTATTTGAGTAGTTTGCAGAAGTTAAAAAACAAACAGTCTTCTTCTTGCAGACTGTAGAGGTTTGGTCCACCTCTTCTGGTTCAGATGTCTGCAGATGTGGTCCGCAGACCGCAGACATTTTACCTCTGAAAAACAAACAGCACCTTAGGGGTTTCATGAAGAAACCAGACGATGGCGACGGTTAAAGCTCAACTCGAGCAGATCAGAGAAGTGTTGATGCTAGTGGGGGTGGTATCCACCTGTTTCTCTCAGATTTGTGCTTAAATATAATTGGGATTAAATCGGATTGAGATTTTTATGTGTAATTTTCAGTTTTATGTATACATATACACATTTTTATAGGTTAATATTTTAAGTAGACAGGTTTTAACCCTTCCTCAACTAATTTTTGTAAGTATACAAGATTAATTGCTGGAATTCACATGGTTTGGTTGGAAACTGCCAAAATTTACAGGTTTTGGCCGGAATCGTCAATTTTTGGATGGCTAACTAGGGTCGACTAGGTCAATTTTAGGCCGGCTGACTACGGCCGACTAGGTCAAAATTGACAGGTTTTGCCATTAGAATGAGTGCAATCAGAGTTCGTTTGAGTCAACTCCCCACTATTCCTTATATTTTTAGCGTTCCCCAATGAACCTCACAAACTAATCAGAAAATAGATATAGATATATACAACTATACAAGCAACTTAGCACGTAATTTGTATGATACACGTGTATTTCATTATGTGTGAACTTTATATTGACAAGTGAGATTGATATTGGCTAGTAGCAAAACTTATAAGACTTTTTAAGTCAACGAGCCAAACATTTGGCTTTTCAGTTCCAACGGTAACTGCTATTAATATTCCCACCAACAAGGAAACCTATCAACCATTATGCTCACCTTCACTTTTCCCATTTTTTCTTTGCTCCTCCTCTCCTCCTCCTCCTCCACTGCCACCTCGGCCCAACCATACAACGCCACCGACTATTACCTCTTTGATTGTGGTTCCTCCACCACCACCACCAATTCGGACCGGATATGGGATAGTGATGAACGTTCCACTGTTGTACCCTCCACCATCTCCACCACCTCATATTCATCCACCCCCCTTCACCGAGATCCTTCGGTCCCCCAAACACCTTATTCCACCGCCCGAATCTTTAACACTTCTTCGTTCACATACACATTTCCGGTGTCCCAAGGCCCCAAATTCCTCCGCCTATATTTCTACCCTGCCATTTACTCTGACCTCAAACCAGAACAATCTTTCTTCTCGGTATCATCCAATGGCTACTCTCTCTTAACCAACTTCAGTGCTTTCCTAACCGCCTCCTTTCTAGCAAAGACGCGCTCCAATGCACGAGTCGACAGACCCCTGGTTCCTGACTTTGTCAAAGAATTCATCATCTACGTAAAAGATGCACAAATCCTAAACGTTACCTTTACACCCTCACCCAACTCGTACGCCTTCATCAACGGTATTGAAATCGTTTCAATGCCAGAAGATCTCTACAAGTCTAAGAAACTGAAATCTGTTGGGGTAACTAACGGACCCGTTATTGACAACAAAATGGCACTTGAAAATATCTACAGGTTAAACATGGGTGGGGGACATGTATCGGGTAATGGAGATACTGGTATGTACCGGTCATGGGGTCCTGATAATAACTACATATACTCAGCAGCAATTGGGTTGACACCTGTTTATGATCAGCTGAAGCCGATTATGTATACAACGGAGACACCGAATTATACTGCACCCGAGCTAGTTTATCGAACCCAAAGGAGTATGGGCAATCAGTCTGACAAGTATAATCTGACTTGGATACTTCCCGTTGATTCCGGTTTTTATTACCATCTCAGGCTCCATTTTTGCAACGTTATACCACAATACAATAAATGTGGTCAGGTGATTTTCATGATCTTCATTAATAATCAAACCGCTGATGACGAAATTGATCTATTTTACTTAACTCGTGGTAGTGGTTATCCTGTATATAAGGATTACGTTGTGTTTGTCAACGACCCGGATGGCAGCGGAAGCAAACAAGATTTGTGGCTCGCGATGCATCCGAATCCCCAATCTCAACTATATAATGATGCGTTTTTAAACGGTTTGGAAGTATTCAAGTTGAGCATGGATGGTAGTCTTGCTAGCCCAAACCCCGAACTATATAGTGCTGCTTATCTAAATGTTTCTCTCGTAATACAGAACACAAAGAAAACTAAGTTATATGCCCTCATAATTGGAGGTGTCGGGGGAGGGTTAGTTGTGTTGACGGTTTTCGTTCTTGTGGTTTTCTTGCGAACACGAGTCAAACACTCTGGTAAGGTTGGTGACAAGTCGTTAGCATCTAGTAACTCTTACTATCCGTCATTACCGTTAGATAGATGTCGTTGTTTTTCACTTGCGGAAGTGAAAGTTGCTACCTGCGAATTTGATGCCAAATGTGTTATAGGCAGAGGAGGGTTTGGTACAGTGTACAAAGGGTATATTGACAACGCAAAAACCATTGTTGCAATCAAACGGCTCGACTCTTCATCCAAACAAGGTTTTCGTGAATTCATAACGGAAATAGAGTTTCTATCCAAACTACGACATGTACAACTAGTGTCCCTGATTGGATATTGTGATGATGAGGGCGAGATGATACTGGTCTATGATTACATGCCTAACGGAACTCTACAGGAACATCTTTACAAGAAATACAACCCTCCTTTGTCGTGGAAAAGACGTCTTCATATTTGCATTGGTGCAGCAAAAGGGTTGCAGTATCTCCACACTGGAGCAAACCGTGCGATAATTCATCGGGATGTGAAGTCCTCAAATATCTTACTAGATGAAAATTGGGTTGCAAAGTTGTCTGACTTCGGGTTGTCAAAGCTAGGCCCTAAAGACCAAACAAAAAACCATGTTAGCACAGTGGTGAAGGGTACCATCGGGTATGTGGATCCCGAATATTATCGGAGGAGACAACTCACTGTCAAATCTGATGTGTACTCCTTTGGAGTCATTTTGCTTGAAGTGTTGTGTGCAAGACCTGTTATCGATCTAGGGCTGCCTGATGAACAAGTGAATCTGGCGGAATTGGGAAGGTCTTGTTATCGAAAGGGGACCCTGCATGAGATAATTGATCGAAACCTGAGTGGTGAGATTGCCCCCAAGTGCTTAACGAAGTTTGGAGAGGTAGCCTGTAGTTGCCTGAATGAAGAAAGATTTGCACGCCCAGCTATGGACGATGTGGTTTGGGGACTAGAGTTGGCATTGCAACTGCAAGAAGATGATGAGAAAACGGGTGAAATGGTTTAGTGAGGCCATGTTAGAAAATCAACAGCTTTCATCCATCATGCAAGCAGAGATGGCCATAGCCGATGAATATGTGTTATTGGGTTCAACTGGAGTGGCAATAAGACATGACACGTCGATGACCAAATTTTCATTGAGATGTTGCAGCCAACAGGAAGCTAATATAATTTTGTAGGCTCAGACTCCAGTGTCACAGACAAGCAATATTTCATAAGAGATATGTAGTGAAGGTCACATGTTTTGGTTTTATTTTGTGTTTCAAGAGTTGTGTAATTAAATTATGTGTCTCTTGTATCACTCCTTTTATGTACAAATTGATATATAATACCAATAATAAAAGGAATATAACAGTTATCAGATCACGTGTGCTGTATCGATGTACCTATGATTTTAATACACAGAAGAAGAGCCTATAAACCTTATGAGAAATGGGGTGTTTGGATTAGCTTTTTTTTTGCTTATGGGCTGGGATTACTGGAATTTAAAAGGTTGATTATCTTTTTTTCCCGGCTTATGAATTTATCAACTTGAGCTTATAGGCTTAAATAAGTCATAAGCTCAAGTTGGTAAGCTCACAGCACAAGCCCGAAAAATGGGCTTAGGTTTTTCAAAATTTCTATAAGCCGGAAAATAAGCTAATTAATCCAGACACCCGACGACCATGTTATCTACTTATCTTTATTTTCCAGTAAAGATACTAACTAGCAGTTCTTTACCGACTTTCTAATCTATAAGCCCTCTAGGCACTAACAATTAAAAAAAACAAAGCAAGTGGTTTGCAAGTCAACTAAAGCTGAGTAAATCAAGATATATCTGAAGCCGTTGTTAATGGTATCAATATATGCAGCACATGCACTATGTGGGGATGTTAAGTACGAAAAGAATATGATATACAGATAGTAATACAAAAAAAAATAAGATGGATTTATAAGGGGGGTAGGGGTGCTCATCACTCACCACACACTCATCACTCACAACATCCAATCAATTTCCGTCATGTCATCGAGCATTATTCCATCACTAGTGATGGATTTTAGTGGAAATGCTCATCACTTACCACACACTCATCTCCATCATCAAAATCATTCACAAAACAACTTGAATATACAACGCGTTATCATCACCACGCGTGATGATAACGGGTGGCAGCGGTGTTTCCTTATGTTCCACGCGTTGTATTTAGCCCATAATGGGGCGCCCCGTCCCCCCTAAGAACCATACCTTAAAAGGTAATATTCTGCAAAATCAACAAAAGTACAGTTTATCTTTAATTAAGCTGTGGTTTATATGCTTCTTTTATTAATTTATGAGTTCAATTGAGAGTTATAAGTCACCAAAACAAGCCTCGGGCCATCAATAGCATCTTAAATGTCGGATTTCGGAGATGTAACAATTAACAACTCTAGAAGCATGTTCAGTTAAAGTATAAAGAACTTGTACTAGTAAATAATTTCAACTGGAATACTGTATGTAGTCTGGTAATCTTAAACAGAATGAGGTAGTGTCATCAAAATAAACATTCTTTTGAGTTTACTTTAAACAAAATGAGCGAATAGTCATCATTATTACTAAAGAACTCCCCAAACAACTTGACATTGTTACAAGTAACCAGGTAGTTTCTTATGATCTTAACCACTCAATAAATATTGTCAAAGTTGGTGGGCTCATACATTCAAGAGAATGAAATGAGAAAGACGGCGTTCAAAATCCAAGCCACTAAAATCGCCATATACAAACACATAAAATAAAAAGAGACCGAGAGGCGACAACAGAATGAAACTACCAGCTTAATTATGATTAAAACTGCTTATGTGATACGCTAAGTAGCTTCGATCACCACACTTCGCAAACAAACTACCATTAAAGTGGAAAGTTATAAGGACACAAACTCTGCAAGAACAGATGATACTAAACACATCAACTTATCGTATTGCTATGTGATAATCAGAAGAAACAAATACAACTGTTACTCATCTAGTCATCTATGAGATCCTTATAGCAATAATTCTGTGAGACAATTCATCGAACACCTAGAGTGCATACACTACGCCACCAAAGATATCCAATAAATGCAATAAGAAGAAAATGGATCGTCAGATGAACATCATTAACGAAAGAGGAACATAACAGCACATAAATTAGCATTAAAGAAATAATACAGTCGTTAAAACTACGGTGATGTAGCGATAATACCTATGTATAACTGTATGATTCAACAACAAAATGTGTAAAAACAGAATAAATCACTAGATTGCGTACCTTTGAGAAACAAGGTTTACATGAAGGATTTGCCAAAATCAGATATTTAGTGTCTTCTTAAAATCGGTAGTTTGGGGGCAAATTTGAGTTTGGGAGGGTTGTGTTATGAAACCGGCGGTTTTCCCCGGAATTGGTGGTGGACGACTCAGGTTACTCTCGGAGTACTCTGTTTGTCCGGTGAGTGCCCCGAGATTGTTTGGGATTGATTTATTGGACGTTCAAAAAGAATGTAAATGGAGCGCAAAACGGTGGATTTCGGTTAGGTACGGTAGCCTCGTTCGAAAGAGTAACCAAAATAGATATGGCTTAAGAGAATATCAACATCTATTTTGTCGGAATCGGTTCAGCTCACCTCATTGGACGTTATCAATTCGATTCGTCACGTAAGAAACAAAAAAAAACAACTTTTATTAAAACATGGATAAAAATTAGTACGTCGCAACGGTATATTTGAATTTTTATATTATATTATTAAAATAATGAAAAAGGATAAACCTTGTAATTTTATATAGAAAAACTAAACCGTGAGACGACCTTAATGACATGTATTTTTGTGTTTCGATCACTTGTACATTATTATTCATAGCCGGTATTGAGTAAATCTAGGGGGGGGGTATTCCACGGACCTCCCATCCGCCGAGGTGATCACACCTCGCAGACCGCCACCCTGCAAGCCTGAGTCTGGGGGTAAATCCACTACCGTAGGGGCATTTGGGAACGAGCACGCCGGAGTCGGACTCGAACCCGCCACCTCCGGGTTAATAAGTGGGCAGGTGGCCACTGGGCTGACACCCAGTGGTTATATTGAGTAAATCTATATTAAGACATAGATAAAAATAAGCATGTCGTAACGGAACACTCGAAACAAAATATGTTCTAAAGTAATTATAATAATAGAATAATTTTAAAATTTATATAAATATTAGAATGTGAGGGTGAACAACACAAATATGTTATACTTTTTTCGACGACAGAACCATGAATCAGAAACTCTCTTAGTGATTAAAATTTTATATAAATATTAGAATGTGAGGGCGAACAACACGAAATATGCTATACCTTTTTCAACGACAGAACCATCGAATCACGAAACTCTCGTAGTGATGGCGGCAATGAGAAAATGTATCTTTCAACATTTGTACCAACAACAAAAGGTTGTAATTGTTGCTTCAGGAGTTAGTAGTAGGATGCCCGCGCGATGCGGCAGGAGCGACACATCGCATTGCGATATTCGTTTTTGTAGGTCCTTATCATTCGTAGATCGTTATGAGATTGACTAATCAACCAAGGGTGCAGAATCCCCTTGATAGATCACACGAATAGAAACAACTAGTAAGATGAAGAACACACAAAATACTTCAAACTGATCTTCTGTGATTACCGAACACGAATGTTTACAATCACTCAAGATCTCACACCACTCGAACTCACAGCCTTTCTTTGTGTTTTCTCTAACTCTGTAACTGCCCTCTCAAAATGTCTAAGATGTCTAATCTAAACCCTAAAGCATAAGGCCGTTTATATAACACAATCATGCAAGCTAGGCTAGGCCCACGTACATAATAAACACAAATTCGAAATTTTCTAATACAAGACATAAACTCGGACTAACTTGACAAACTCAGAATTCACATGTTGTTTATAAACTCGGACTTGATATCTTCACAAATTTGGACTTCTCACATAGCTTCACAAACTCGAACAGACTTGATAAACTCAGAATCCTCTTGAATCTTCACAACTTCGGAATCCACTTGAAGTTACAAACTTGAAACTTCAATGTCTTCAATTAAACCCGAAACCCAAGTCTTCAATGTTATCCAAGTCTTGTTTAAGATATCCAAAGACCAATACAAAGTTGTTGTCACATAATATGCACCAACAGTTTTTGGTAGTTTTCTCATTCATATAATATTTATTGTAGCATTATTGTGACAGATATGCATCAAAAGCGAAGTAATCGGGTAATCCGTTTCATTGTGTTGTGCATGGTTCGGTCAGTTCGATTATTATCCTTAGCCGAAGCCGAAACCAAAGTCAACCAATCGGTTTTCGATTAATCATTTCGGTTTATTCGGCTAGATTGATGGTTTTCTGTTTGCTTCATTTAATTTCAATTAATATCAAAAGTCAAAATTGGGCTAAAACTTTTTCTTAGAAATATATGAATTGAGGTATAAATGTAAGACCCTGAATCATACATGACAAAAGTCGCAACGGAAACACGTACCATAAAATTTCTTTCATTATAAATACCTCAACTTATTTAAAGTTTAACTTTAACACAGCTATTTTTCATAAATCCGTCATACTCTTATTTAATAGTTAAAAACATAGCTTATGTTTACTACATTATGTACATCAACGTTTTCGTACAATCTCTCTAGTGACTCGATCTTCGAACTCCAATCCTTGGATATCCTCATGACTGGTACTACCTGCGCTCACCACATAAAATTCACAACATTAGTACGCATTATAAACATACAAGGTTTGTTCACGTTTACTTCTCGTTTCGTTAACTCTTTACATCCCAGCTTTCCCATCCTGATCATATGATCCGTAGTGAGGCTTCTTTGGTATTCCTGCGTTACACTTACTCACCAAGCACGCAATTATTACCGTTAGTGCTCAATTTCATTAGATGCATACGTACATACTTTCATACAAACCGATACATACGTTTACGGTCACAAATAGCAACTTTTCTACATACATACGTACGTACCTACGTACGTGCATACCTAAATACATCCATTCCTACCTACATACATACATACCTACATTCATACATACATACATACATACATACATACATACATCCACACATACATACTTATTACATGCCTTCACACAAATCTACATACGTGCATACCTTCGTACATACTCACTTGCGTACATACGTTCTACCTACATACACACCTACATACATACATTTAAACGCATAAGACATACATACGTATATACCTTTCTTACATCTTTACATACATGCATACTCTCGTACATATCTTTATACATACATAAATACACATCCGCATACATACATACATTCCTACGCCTTCACATATATACATACTATCACACGTATCTTCCTATATGCATAAATACGCATCTACGTACACGTACAACATCTTGCATACCTCTTACATACTAATACGTTAATTACATGAAACCTTAACTTGGATTTATAGCCCATATTCATCTAAGGATCAATCAAAATCATGTTTAGAAAGTCCGCCGTAGTCCACGGATAACAAACCGAAGCCTACGATACATAAATCGACTTAAATAACAATTTTCAGACTTTTGGACTTAGGGAGGTCGTCGGCGACGGCCCGTAGTTTTTCCCGTAGCCAAAACCCCGTAGACAGGAAGATAACCCGTCGGAGAAAAACTGATTTTCCCTAACCCGTCGGCGACGGCCTCCTTGCCCGTCGGCGACGGCCTCTCTAAAGTGCATTTTTTCTGCAGTTTCGTTTCATCGTCCGAACGCACTAAAACGCGCATAACTTTCGAACCGCTTACCCGTTTAACCTCCCGTTTCTTCCTACATGCTTGTAAATTCACATTCTATCATATAAACTTAAAATCCCACATCCGGATTAAGGAAATTCTTATCTTACGCCCTATCGACTTATTGTCATTTCCTAATTATTTGACCCGTTATGGGTATTTGCGCATTAATTGATCTAAGACTAACAAAACCATACTTCCCACTTCCATACTTGTCCAAAACATTACACTAATCGTATAACTTGTTTATAAACCACTTATTAAGATCGTTTGCCCAAAATACCCATCAAGGGCATTTTGGTCAACTTTAAATCCCATCCTTTACAACGTAAGACTACGACACATATTTGACCTCAACCATCATGTTTAGATAATTAAAACACCAAATAACTTAATCGAACATAAGAAGTGATTACAGAAATCACTTACCTTACGCATCCGCGCTCGTATCCGATTCCTTGCCTCTTCTTGACCCGTTATCCTTTCTCGCTTGAGTCCGTCTGAACATGATTCCTATACTTTCATGTCACCCATCACATTCTCGTTAGTATACACAATTGTACGCGTTAACGATCATATTAACCACATATTTCACATTTGACTTTCTTTAGTCACAACTAACAAGCATAAAGCATATAATCAAATTCATATCCTTTCCAATTCATGAACTTCATCATATAATCATGGATAACGCATATTAACATAACATGTACCATACGACTTCCTACAATCCTACCTTTACGACAACGAGTCAAATCATGTAACTTATACTTAGTTGACTTTTGAGAGTCAACTATTAACCATACTTAACTATCGACTTATCACCATATACTTGTAACATCATAATCGACTATACGGACGATACTATTATCATACGTTTGGTGTGCGTACCACCTTCTAAGCATAACGTACAACTGATTTATGCATGAATCTTCTAAGCTCATATATAATTCATCAAATCCTACTACTAATCAACATATAACATTCACACATAAACATCAAACATATCTCCACCACCTTTCTCTCAATTCAACTCACAAGAATTCATCATATCCATCATAATTCATCAACAATCAACAAGAATTGAACATGGATGATCATTAAAGTCATCATCCTTACCAAAACAAGTGGGTTTCACCTCTAAACATCAAATTAACACAAACCGTACATAACCTATGTTCTTTATGATGATTCTAACACTTATACATGATCAATTTCACCTTAACTTACGGATTAGAACATAACCCACTTCACACATGATCACCAATCTTTGATTTAAGACATACCTTACGATCCCCTTGTGAAGGTGATCACTAATTCATACTCGGTTGTGAATTTGGGCCTTGATTCATTCTTCAAATTGAAGCTTTTGATGAACTAGGGTTTGGGGCTCTTGAGAGCCCTGATCGATCCATCCAGAACACACACGAAGGTGTGTGTGTGTGTGTGTGTGTGTGATCTTTTTCTTTTAATAACTCAACTTTCATTTGTTCCACTTTAGCCCCTCGGGTTTACCTTTAAAACATAACTGACACTACCCTCCTCATTTAATACTTTTGACCATACCCTTAACTAGGTTAAATAGCCTAGTTATTTATTTCATGACATGTCACCTAAGAACATACGCCAAATATTAACATTCAGATTTTGGGGCGTTACAATAAATAAATGAAATAGAGATATAACATATGAAATATTGTGACGCCCGTTTCATCGGAAGGTCAAAATGTAATATACTTAAGAGTAAATTACAAAAATCGTCCTTTATGTATGCTACTTATTGCAAACTATGTCCTTTATCTTCAATATATACAAGAAACGTACTCGATGTTTGCAAACCTTTGCAAGTTATGTCCTTTAGCCTTAACTCAATTATTTTTTATGGTTAAATCTGACCTAGTGTACCCCACATAAGGGTATTTTAGTCATTTACTAAAAAAAGTATTTTAATAATTCTAATAAATTAAAACAAAATTAATTATATATTATATAATATATATAACTCTCTCTCTCTCTCTCTCTCTCTCTAAAACATATATAATCTCTCTAAAACACAGACCTACCCTCGCCACCACCTCCGGCTACTTGTCACCACCACCTCCCGCCACTTGCCACCTCCTACTCCTGCACAATCAATTTTCAACATCAATGCAAATGCATCCCAAACTTATCAATTATCTCACCTAAAATCTATACAATCGCAAAAACAGTTATTAATTCCATACAACTGGAAGCTAAAACATCGATCTGAATTCAAAATCAACTAAACAAAACATCGCACGGAACAATACACTCATCATATCCGATATCGTCATCGTCATCGTCATCGATCTCCACCACCACATCCACACACCACCTGTTATCACCAATCAAACCAAACACCCACATCTACCCCCACCACCGTCACCGGAAAGAAAGAAAATAAGAAACATGAGGGGATCCAAAAGAACCTGAGATGAACAACAGGGGGACATGATCTTACCAGAGTTTTGTTGTTTACCGTCGCACCACCGCCGTCGTGCTCGCCGCTGCCGTCGTCTCCCTCTCTATCTCTCACCTGCCACCACAGCCACACACCATTTGTCCCTTTATTTGGTCTGCTGATACCCAAAATTTACAGATGGTGAATCGCCAAAGGACGGAGGAGATCTGAACCGGAGGACGGAGGAGCTCTGAACCGGAGGACGGCGGCTAGGGTTCCGATCCGAGAGAGAGAAAGAAAGAGAGGAGGGGTGGGTGTGGGAGTTCTTGGTCGCCGGAGTTTGGCGGTGGTGTTTCACCGGAGAAGAAGACCAGTTGGTGTGGTGGTAGGTGGGTGGTGGGGGTTGTGGTTGTGACAGGGTAGTCATAGAGAGAGAGAAGATGGTTGGGGTTTGTTTATATATATGTGTGTTGTCTGTGTATATATTTATAAATATAAATATAAATATAAATATAAATATACATGTAGAATATTGTTTTTAAACATTAATATTTTATTTAGGGTAAAATGACTAAAATACCCTTATGTGAGGTCCACTTAGTCAAATTTAACCATGAAAACTAACTGGGTTTAGGTTAAAGGACATAACTTGCAAGGGTTTGCAAACATCGAGTATGTTTCTTGTATATATTGAAGATAAAGGACACAGTTTGCAATAACTAGCATACATAAAGGACGATTTTTGTAATTTACTCTATACTTAAACCTTCATACCGTAATACAAAAAAAATTAACCAAAATTGCCCCATGTTTAATACAATCGAACACAAAACATAGGATTTGTAAAAGGGACATTAACCTAGTTAAAACATACCAAAATACACGTTATGGTTTACACAAGAAAAACATAAGTATTTAAAACGACATATACAACCCAAAAGTAATTGTTTTGACCTATTATCATCAAACTTGAACCGGAAGCGCATAGAGGGCGATGCGGTGTATTCATTCCAAGCGCACGATTATCATGATTGCAATTTCCCTATCAAACACAACACAAAAGCATTTATAAGTATAACTCATTGAACATAAAACTTTCATTTAATCTTTATGCCCTTGTTTGACCCGTTATCATGGTCTTGGTTTTTGCACCATGTTTCTTACTTACATTCCATGCTTTCAATAATCTCACCAACTACGCATTCTTAGTGTTTCATTCTTTTATTGACAAGTTCATGATTCATCCCACCCGTTCTTATGGGTCCATACTTTAACCATTTCATTCTACTTGACACTTTACAATGAGTCATTTGTAATCAAGTTCATTCTATACTATCAAACTATTTCTTCATTGTTCATCATATCATATTATCATACTTAAAGTAATACCAATAAGCTAATAGTATCAATTTGAAACTAATTTAATGAACTACATTAAGATGAAGCGAAGTTCATATGAACTTACCTTTACTTGGCGATGCTTGCGATCCGGATTAGCCCGTACTTTCTTCCTTCACTCCTATAAGTTACACATTCAACATTCTTTTAATCTCACGCTTTTATCTCACATTTACATTAACATAGTGAGTTACTAACTCATCATTTCACTAATCCAATTCATTTTTCATCATATGCATATGAGATCATCAACATCACATAATAGATAATACTCAAGCAATTCATCAAACACATGGTGTGCATACCATTAATAAAGCATAAAGTACAAGTATCATATGCACATCCTCACTAGTTCATGTCAATATCATCAAATTCAACAAATCTCATACAACATTTATTCCAAATCAATTTCATCTAACAATTACTCACTATAAGCAACTTCATACTTAACCATTACACTAAATTGCACATAATTCATCATTATACTTCACAATACTCCTACATCAAGTGGGTTCTTACTTTCAATCATCAATTCAACCGATTTCAAGCATAATTCATGTTCTATAGTGTAATCCTAACTCACAATTACACGAATTTTCATATGAACTCATGATCGGGTCGAAACCTACCTTCTACAAATCATCAATTTAAAAAATTCGACTTACCACTTTGATAAACAAGCTTAGATGACTAGAAATTTGAGTTCATGCATTAGTTTGGCTTTGATTTCCCTTCTAATCTTGTTGATTTCTGATCACAAAGGTTTTCCCTTGTTCGATCCCCAGCACACACACAGATTATGTGTGTTTGTTGTTTTATTTGTTTTAATTAAACTTTCATTCAATTATACAAATTCAGTCATTCTAGTTCTAGTTGTTGTTTATTAGTACACAATCTTTCATTCTTTCTATGCTAACATCACATTTCTTTAACTTAGTTAGTCAACTAAGGTTATGATACTACATACTTAGAACATTTAAGGTAAAATAAATAAATTACGCATTTTTGGGGTGTTACAAATATATGAACTGGAGATATAAAAGCTAGAAATATATGAAAATATGAATGATTCATTTCGGTTCAGCTAATTTTGGTTAAACAAAACTACAAAAAAAAGTTGATAACCAGTTTTTGGTTAATTCGGTTTTCAGTTAATTCAGTTTTCAGTTAATTCGGTTTTTAGTTAACTCAGTTTTCAGTTAATTCAGTTTTTGGTTGATTTCGGTTTGGTTTCGTATGTTTTCGATTTGGTTTAAGTTAATGATTTAAATATTGCTCACCAATAACCAGTTTTGGTTAATAACAGATAGGTGCACGCGCGATGCAGCGGGAAACACGGACATTGCCACGGTGTGCATTGTTCAGTTGGTTAGATTATTATCCTTAACCGAAATAGAGGTCATCGGTTAGTCTATTTTATTAACCAATCCGTTTTCAGTTAGTCGGTTTGGTTTATTCAGTTAGATTGACGGTTTTTTTGTTTAATTCATTAATTTCGGTTAATAGCCAAAACCTAACTTGGGCAAAAAATTGATTAGAAATACATGAAATTTAGGTATATATGCATGAAATGGATGTATAGGTACATGAACTGAAAGGTATAAATACATAAAATGGGGTATAAATATGAAATACATGAACTGAAGGTATAAAAGCTAGAAATATATGAAAATATAAATGGTTAGGTTCAGTTAATTTTGGTTAACTTAGAGTATAACAAAATCGATAACCGTTTTTTGTTAATTCGGGTTTCGGTCAATCAGTTTTCAGTTAAATTAACTTTTGGTTGATTTCAATGGTGGTGGTGGTGTGTGTGTGTGCGCGTGTGGTGTATCTCCGATGATGGTGGTGATGTCACAGGTGGTGGCGATGGTGGACTTAGGCGGTGGCGATGGTGAACTTAGGCGGCAGCGCTGGTGGTGTTTGTAGATCCGGCTTGGTGGGGGTCACATCAATGGTGGTGGACTTGTGTTGGTGTTGTTATGAGTTTAGAGAGAGGGTTGTGGTGTAGCTCCGATGATGGTGGTAGTGGTGATGTCACAGGCGGTGTGGTGAACTTGCGCAGTGGTTGTTTTATTTTTAGAGACAGAGAATTTAAAGAGGATGAAATAAGTTGATATGTTATTTTTTGGGTTTTATTTGTTAAAAAATATTCAAATAAAAACATGAAATGACCATAATACCCTCATGTGACTAGATTAAACTGAAAATTTTAACTTAATACGAAAGAACAAAAGGTGTAATGAGTTTTCCAAATAAATGACCGTGGTTGTAATTATTGAAGTTAAGGAGCATCAATTCGAATCCGATACAAATATAAAGGACGAAAAGTGTAATTAACTCAAATAAAAAGCCATTATGTTGAAAAAAAGATATAATTGTCATATTGTGCCTTGCATATGTTTCTTTTCATATAACCGACTCTTCACAATTCCACTCAATCACTCACTTTGATTGATAATCTCATCTACTCAAACTTTCAAGTCCAATAATAATGGGCATCTATTAGTCAGACCCAAATATTTCATGACGAAATGTAGTTTACGGTTAACCGACTCATAACTGACTCATTCTAACAATTATAATCGATTAAACAAAACCGATCCGTTTTGGTTATGCTTATTTGTTAAACAATATCTCGGCCATTTTAACCATAAGTGGCCCGTACGCATTCCTAATTTCTACTTTTGTCATACAAAGTAAAACATCCCTAGTAAAACGTAACGCCCCAAGAATCGAATTTGAATATAATGGAATGTTTTCTTGTTCTATCGCATGAAATAAAAATAACTAAGTTATTTGACTTAGTCAAAATTATAAGACCAATAGTAGAGAATAAAGTTTTGTGGCAAGAAAAAAGAATGGCATACACGAGGGACTAAACTTGTAACACCCCAAAATCTAAATGTATTCATGAATATGATTATGATAAGATAAAAGTGCATGTCAATAAAGATTTAGCCATAATATATAATACTCAATACTTGAGGGGCCAAATATGGGCAATTAGAAAGTGAAATTTATAAACTTAAATCAAAACACACATCAGACATATAAGTGTGTGTGTGCGACATCAAGAACAAGAAAGAAGAAAAAGCCCTAAATATCACAAAATCTGCCAAATTGGAAGGGAAATTGAGGGTTAAATGGATGCACGAACTAAGATTTATAATCATTTAAGTGTTTTTAACACCAAGTAAGTTGAATTTTATGTTTTGGTGATGTTTGATAAAGTGGGTTATGTGTAATTCGTGAATGTATTATGAAATTGAACATGAATGTTAGTTAATATCAATGTGTGGAAGTTGTTATATGTTAAATTTCGGTTGTATTGATGAGTTGGGATAAAACCCACTTGGAATTTGTAGGAAGAGGAAGTTTAGTGAAGTTTTGTGATAAATTGTGTCATGTTGATGTTTAAGTAGTGTTGTAGAAAATATTTAGTTGGATAATTTGATATAAAACATATGATATATGGTTATGAAAATGATTTGTGAAAGATTATGTTAATCCATAAACGAATTAGGAAGAATGTGCTATAACTACTTGTACATTATGTTTTATTGATGGTACGCACACTATGTGTTTGATGAAATGCATAGGTGAGATTATTAGAAGAGATTTAATGAAACAGAATCTGTCTAGAAAGTTACAGCCGAATTTAATCGGCTATAACCGGGTCAAATCTTGTCAAAAACTACTGATGTTTATTGAGTTTGTTATGAACTTCCAAGAAAACCTTTCAAACCCAACTGGAATTGCATTTTTTGACGAAAATTGAACGTTTTATGAATTTTTCTGTATCGAAGGTTCAGATTGCGTTTTCTGGCAGAATTTGCAACCTATTACGAATGTCATAACTCAATTTAGGAATTGAGTTATGATCTCAAATTTTTACTGTAGGTAACTTCAGAAGGTCATGAAAATCTCCAACTGGAATTATGTCAATCGGATAATCGAGAATTTTTAAATTAATTTTTCCGTGGGCTGTAGTCAGAAAGTGACGAATCTGATTGCTGCTTAGTAAATGATTTTCTACAATTTTTTGTAGAGGGTTAGACTACAAGGATAACCCCTCCGAGGGGCACGTCACATAAAAAGATCGTAATTTTTGCAAGCTGGTAAGTACAATAAACGGACGTCCCAAAATAGCCTATTTTCAGTGAATTGAGCTATGCATGTTAGTGAATGATTGACTAATGAAAGTAATGCAACTAAGAATTTGAAATGATTATGGATATGGATGAACATGCAAATTAACAAGTTATGAAAATGATGGCATGAAAGAATAGGAATTTACATTGGCAAGGACTCAAGCACGAATGACTAATGAGTCAAAGGAAGGCAAGAAGACGAGCTCGAACATGGACGCATAAGGTAAGTGAATTCCGGAACCTCACTTCTTAATACATAATTAAAGTCTATTGTATGAAGGTTAGGAGTCATGTAGTATGTTGCTTATAGTAAATGGGAAAGAATGTTGTAGTATGTTGCTTATAGTTCAAAAGCAACGGAAAGTGCATGGTGAATTCAAATCGGTCAAAACACGGAAAGTAATTTAATGTTATGTAATAGTTAATTTGATTTTATGATTAAGAAATTAGAAGGATATAGGACTTGAATATGGATAATTTACGTCATGGAAATATGAAAACAAGAAAAAAGAAGTTCGGAGGCCTAACGGTTGTTTACAAAAGTAAATAGAAAACATAAGTTGCTGAACTGGGCTCTACCGTAGCTTACAGTAGCCACCGTAAGCTACGGTAGGTGGTGATGCCACTACTTCCAACGTAAGACAGTCAACCCACACCGTAGAGAAATTCCCAGCCACCGTAAGTTACGGTGGATACCGTAGGTTACGGTGGGGGTTCAACCAGCAAAGTTGTTTCTTCGTTTTTCTTCGATTTCAGACCCCGTGAACCCGTTCCAAGCCCCGTTATACACCCATATGGTACCTCAATCTTACCAAATGATTTTTGTGAAGTATAGATGAGTATTAAATTCATCTTTAGGATTCAGAAATATAACCGAAAGTCATTAAAAACAATTATAAGGTATGAGTAAAAATGAGGCGTGTAAGCTAGTATGCGTGGGTACAAAATAAGTATATGGGCATGTACGTATAGATTTAATTGCCTTTCAATAGATGGAACTTATAAGTAAGCATGTATAGAAATGAGTGTGCACGTAAGTTGTTGTTTACAAGACTTATATGTATGGTAGTATGTAACTAAGACTTGTTCACTTAAACATGTAAGAATGTAAACTGTAAGTAAGAGTTTGTAAAGAGTGGTAATTGTATGAAGTAAAATTTATTATACATGAATGGTTTGGATTAGATAAGATGTATGCGCATTACTGAACCATGGGTATTTGAACGTGTGAACTCTCCTATGAAACTTGTAAGTACTTATGGGGTTGATATACATCAGTATTAACGATGTTAACCGAGTTGCTTTTGAGGTTGAAATGAAGTGTAGGTACATTATTGTTGACTCACTAAAGATTAGATACCAATATGAAATGCTGGAATTTAGAAGGATAAATGAATGGAATGCATATGAGAATAGAACGAGATGAGACCCCATAATTATGAATCTTAGAAATATATTTATATATATGTAAGGTGTACTAATGATGCGAATGTATATGGTGAGCACAAGTTGCACGGAATTATGAATTATCAGCATGAATGACAAGTGATTTAAAGATCGAGTTAGAGATGCATGGATTGTACGGAATGTGTGATCATTTAATTTGTATTAGTACGTTATATTTGATTTACAAAATGAAGGATAAATGATGTAACTCTTCTAAAGAAGTTGTTTTAAATGATTAAAAAGTATGAAAGGATATTTAATAAGAAAGAAATTTTACGGTACGTATTTCGGCTGCGTTTTTTTGATTAAAACGTATTAGGGTCTTACATAAAACCAACCTAACAATGTGTTTTGAATAATTATATGTATAAGCACTTCGATTAATTTTGGTCATGCCAAAACATAAACAAAAATAAATAAATAAAAAACTGAACCATAATATTTCGGTTACTCAGTTTAACCAGAACATCGGTTAATTCGGTTTGGTTTTTTTTTTTTTCGAACGGCAAATTTGGATCACTGACAGACCATTGGAGTATCATCGTGCCATCAACGGAACCACCCAATCATATCTATCTCGACTAGGCATAATGCTTATACACCAATTTAATAGGAAACCCAATAAATATGTGACAACCCCCTTGTGGGAATCGAACTCATGACCTATTGGTCCCAAAGACTTATCACACCTCTAAGATGCGCTATAAAGCCATAGGCTAATTCGGTTTGGTTGATCTGGTTATTTACTTGCTCCTACTCTAGTCTATACTCATACATTAGGGACCGAAAACGAAGAAACACAACAATTTAGGGGCAATCCAAAACCTTATTTTAGGTTTAATAACAACACTTTACACTTCCATGTTTCACAGCACCTCAAGATGAGCAGCAGACCGCGAACCGGACCGCCGAAACACGCAAACAAGTACGCCTGGAAACCCAACGCCGGCGTCAAAATCAACGAAACCGAAGTCGGAGGGAGGTTCAGGCCGTTATCAGATATCACCGGAGTCTGCCCTAAGTGTAAAGATCAGATTGAATGGAAACGCAAATACGGCAAATATAAACCCCTCACTGAACCCGCCAAATGGTATTAATAATAACAATTGTTCTGTTTTAATTTCAGTTATGTGTTTAGATTAGATTATGAACTGTTTTTAATGATTTTGTTGCAGTCAGAAATGTACTAAACGTGCTGTTCGTCAGGCGTATCATAATCTTTGCAATGGTTAGTGCTTAATTTAATGAATAACGTTTTTTTATTACTGTTTTTTCAAAAAAAAAAAAAAAAATTGTATCTAATTATTGTACTATAAATTGCAGCTTGTGCCAAGGAGCATAATGTGTGTGCTAAATGTTCGTGCCATGTTGACCGAATTGTTGGAAGGTTTGACGATTTATTGTGTTATCTCGATGTCTAATTAAAAAGTAAACCTTGTTTAAAGTTGTATGTAGTTCTGTAAACGAACAGGGTTCGGTGGAAAGTTTGTTTACATTTGCTCGTTTAGTAAATGAACGAACATCAACAAGAATATTCGTTTGATTAATTAAATGAATGAACACAAACAACTAGGGCTCTGTCCGGTTCGGTTTGGTTACGGCTCTAGTTGTATATGTGTGTAGATAGCATAGCACAAATTTTACCAAGGGTCCAGGGGGTTTATAAATGAATCTTGTAATGTGCTAATGTTCAGTTGAGGCAAACTATAAATACTAAAAATTGGTTATAATGAAAAAATGATGAAGTTGATAGAATCAATGGTAGGAGCCCGAGTGTCTATTTTTCAAGATCAATGTCGTTGCTAGTCGGAATGATGACGAACACAATATTGTTTTTTGAAAGGGCTGACGAAAGTAATTTTGGATGATGGCCTGAGCTTGTGAATGATGACTGATCTGTAGAAATTTATTTTTGCAGAGATATTACTGAAGTAGAGGCTGAGCAGAAAATGCTTCAAGCGGTTTGTTCTGACCTTATAAGTTTGTTAATGGTTGTGTTGATCATCTTTAGTGGTGCTTTTAATATTGATAAATTATTGTTTTTTTTAGGCTATTAGTAATGCCCGAGAGAGAGACAAGAGATCCTTGCTCCGCGCGGTAAGTGCCGTTCGTTATTTCTCTTACAGTTTTATGTATCATTTACTAGAGTAAGCAAAAGTCTTATAATTCTAATGATGGGAAAGAAAAGTTAAGAATAAAGTAGTGTTAAATACTCTCTCAATTTGACTGTCCTGGTAATATTATACACAAAATATTGTTTCTTCTCATCGTTAGAAACTATATGTAATAAAGTTACTAGCTGGTTTTAGCAGATTAGAAATTAGAATATGAAGGAGCTGAAGCTACAAAGAAAACTATATCTTCACAAGGGGCTCCTTTCGTTAGATGGGATATACTTGAAGTAGTTAAATATACAAAGTATCAGTAATGAATAATGATAGAACAGATGAAACTTGTGAACTATCAATACTTATAAAGATAAAAAAAAATAAACTATCAATACTAGTTGATAAAATTTCTTAAAGATTTTTCTTATTATGTGGTTCAGCTGTGTAAAAAAGGATATACCAGATACAATATCCTGGAAGTGGTAGATTGTTTAAATTCATCTTAATAATGATACAACAGAGGAATCTTGTCATCTATCAATACTAGCTAACAAAATGAATTTGTTTTACGTATTTGAGAAATAGTCCAGTCTTGTAAAAAAGGGTTTTTGTTTGGCTCAGTGACTTGCTAGGCACATTCTTCTGAAATCAAAAGCTAATATCAAGCCCTAGCCCATAGTTGTTAATGGCTAATAGCGACAAATAGCGATAGGGTACCTATATGCTACATATCGAATAGCTATAAATAGCGGGCGCTATCTTATAAATAGCAATACACTTGAAAAGAATTTGTATGTATATTATATCAAGATACCCTGGTATATATGCTATTTTACATGTATATTTAACAATAACCTAAAATTCAGCTATTTTATAGCTATATTTAATCGCTATTTATATTTAAAAAATAAAAATAATAACTAAATCCCGCTGTTTATGGCTACATACCTTGTAGCGACCTTCGACCTCTACGCTATGCTATTCGCTATAGCGACCACTATTGAAAACTATGCCCTAGCCTCTAGCAATTTTGGTGATCTTTCCTACATCTGGTTTCCACCTTCTGCTCCTCTGTGTTTCAACCTCCATTGTTAGTGTTCTATACTGTCCGCCAATGGATTCATTCTCCTCTGTGTTTCCTTAATTAGATAATTATTGAAACACTAAATATTAACAAATGTTTTTTTTTTCTAACAATTTGGACAGTTTCCCGTTCGACCCAACCAAAACTGACTTGTCTAAAAGTACTCATGTTGTTTTGAACTGTTACTGAACCTGCCTGACCAATATATTTTGCCACCCTTGACTGGTTATGATGATAATGAACTAATATCCAAAAATATTACAATGTAGAGGAGTTTTTGACCATAATAAGAAGCTATTCTGTCATGTGGATAAAAGGCTAAATGTTGTTGATTCTTGTTATGCTACAGATGAACAAAGGAAAATCTCAAACAAAAGAAAAGGAACAAGACCAAGACCCAACTGATGGTCAACACAAGGCTGGTGATTTGTTTAAAGCTGGATCACTGGAAGCATACGCAGGCACAGCCAGAGACGATGAAGATGAGGATGCAAGTGATGACGAGGCCCAAGTAGTCAGCTGAAAATGTTCTTAGTATGAATTTGAATCTGGTTTTTGATTAATCGCTATTTTGCATTCAGTGAACATGTATTGGTAGTGATAGCGTGGTGTTTTGAGTTTGTCTTTGTTTTGCGTGCGTGTATGCCTAATATAATGAAAAGCTCCATTTTTGTCCTCTTTGTCAGGGCGATTTACTAATCTTGTTTCGGCTTGAGTACTCAATTTTAGATTCTTGTTAAAAGTATTAATTGATGGCATTTAAAGTTGATTACAGCAGAGTTTTCTTTTCTGTAAGTTCTAAGTTGAAATGATGTGTGATAATTATCTAACCCAGTTTTTGGGTTAAATAATGAGACTATGAGAGTATTGATAAATGATACATGCACGCCACGGTACCCGTAATTGTATAGCCTGTCGATTAACAACGCCATTGTGTTGCTTTTTTCTTTGATGTGTAACACCTATGGAGACGCCCATGTCACACAAATTCTACAATCGAATGGAGCTAACACTCGATGTATAAGGATGTATGATCAATGTCACCACAGCTGAACCCTTCTACCATCTTCATTTGTAAAGATGCAACATAGCTCTAGCTAAGATGAGCAACAACAATGAAGATGTTATCACTTTGAGATAATAAACTCAAAGCAAGTATCCAATTGTTGGCTCTCGCGCTACTTAAACAAGCTATATTTGAAGGAATAATAGATTATTAGATTGAAAATATTAAATGCTTTAAGTTGTGTGCTTTCTCTGGTTTTTGTTGCTGTATTGCACTGGTCCAGCATTAATCAGTGACCTGTGTGTCCGATTTCGTGTATGTGTTCTTCGTTTGTAGGTTAAATACCTGGTTTTTTCTTCCTTACTACCATGAGTGTCATTGCGAGTTTCTTTTCTCATCTTTAGATCAAAATCAAACAAATGTTGTACCTAAATCTCAGTCAAAACCTTAGCTTGTAAATTCTTTTGGTCTCTAAGGTTCGAGACACCTTGGGGATACACAAGGCGACTTTTATGAGAAACAATAGACTGAAAGGAAAACTGATCATCGGTCTCAAAGGTTCGAGAACACCAACATTAAAAAATAGCAGAAGTACAAAAAATGTCTAAAAAATCAAGAAACATCTATTAATATTGATGTTCCAAAGTGAGATTACAAAAATACAGCCTTGAATGAATTCAATTCTAGCAAGTCAAAAATGGTTAAAAGAATGAAATGTACGAATCATACATTGGTTTTTATGTTATCTAGTTTCTACTCGTCATGTAAACCGAGAGAGCCTCGTGCCATCTGACACTATTTCTGTATCTGTATAAATGCATCTTGACAAATAAGAATGACAAAAGTATCGAATAATAATTGAACAAACACCATCTACGGAAGCAGGTTGTTGGTGAAGAATAATCTACAAATCTTGAGCGCAGATCCGTTCTACAAATCATGAAGAAACGATAAATGTTAGCACACGAGCAGCAAATGAAAGAACATATGATATCAAACTATCTAAGTAATTATATCGTATCATACTCCTATCTCATGAGCATTGTAAGTATCGACTTAGCATATAGTTTACTTAAAATATTTGTTTTAAAATACAATCTTGTGAACTCAGTCAATTAAATATCAACATACTTTCCAAAATGTTCCAAGTTGAAACATGTACTGACAATTTTTATGTGCTGTCATTATTATGCACACAACTTTTGCAACCGGATGAATCTTACAAGTGGTGATGTGGCGCCATGTGACCTTTTGCTGACATGGCAACAAATTTAAAAGTATAAATTTAAAAATATTTCTAGTAAACTATACGGTGCACCTGTACCAAAGAACATGAAAGCAGTCTAGATTAGAAAGAAATTGTACAAATGCGAACAAGCATGATCACATGTTATGATTGACTATATACAAAGGGAACCCAAAATTCTTGACTAGTAATAACATTGGATGAAAGTGATTCGATTGACTTCAAAGTACATATGAGGTGGTTATTATCTAGTTTTGGCTATCATGATGTTTATATTGATGATTACTTTAATACAAATAAAAAACTTTAGCATAAGAAGAAAGGCTTCTTACTCAGATATTCATATGCGAGTATCATGGATGTTCCCCATGCTGACATGCTAAAAAACCTCGGACCGATTCCTTTATAAAAACCTTTCCAGCCATCTTCTGCAATCAATGTTTTGACAACTTGGCGTGTAGAGGGTCGCTTGTCATGTTCCATTACCTTGTACACACAATATTAATTAGCTCTAATCCTTTAATTTAAAAAATGATTAAAACTGTGACAATATAGCTTACGAAACATATTTAAAACATTAACTGAGTTCTAAAAGATCTTTAAAAAGGAAAGAAAAGTGGTTGCAGATCAGCCCAAAGTCCCAAACCGACCCATTTCAGTATGCACTAAATTTACCCGTCTAATCTACAACATACACCACACACAAACTACATCATTTGATTGGGCCCATGGTTCTAGAATGATGTATTTGTCAAATATCTGAAATACCCTTTGATGACCAAAACAGTAAGAGAACCTTCTAGAACACAAATCAATATCCTCAACAGTATGACGACAAAGACAAATACATGATTGTAACTATAAAAGTTACAAAAGAAGAAAATACTGAAATTTTCTGGAGACATCCTAAATGGAAAGTAATCCATGGGACTTAGAGAGAACACAATTCCCTTTTTTTAACACAAATTTTATATTCTTTGTCATGGAAATATGGAATCATATAGCAATAGTTTGATTAACAATATTTAATGAAAATATAAGATGAACCTGTAGTCGGGTCTTTATAGTGTCAAGTGGAGTTGTAATTAAGGATGCTGCAGCTGCAGCAGATATTCCTCCAGCACCTTGAACCATAACTATTGTCCCCTGGCTAGGAATAGATCCATCGCCGTCATTTCCATGACCTAACATACTACATAAAACATGCGCGTTTATATAATGCTAGAAATTACAAACTGAAAAAAAAATAAAATAAAAAAAGAACAAAAGCTCTTCACCTCCATATAACGCGTTGACTGGAACCATAGCTGGCCCACCAAACAGCACTAGACGGAGAATACGTCATGACAGACAGACCGAATCCCCTGTAAAGCCCTCGGATACCATCTTGTTTCAGAACTTTACGGGCAACATCCAGGCCACCATTATAGCTAGCGTGGCCCGAATATCCTTGAACCATCAACCTTTGACTAATCTGTTGACTTTCAACATTTAGAAATTCCACACATACACATAAGATTTTAACATTATAATTGAACAAACAACCAAACAAAGAAGCCATACCACATCAATCGGAACAAAGACACCTTGAGAGCAAAGTGAAGCCGCCATTCCAGCAAGCCCATTAGCAATAGCAGCTTTCGTAGGCTCAGAAAGCTTAAACGGCTCAACAATATTAAAAGCCGCCACTTTCGTAGTCTCCAACGCCGTCATAAATATAACTCGTGCAGGAATCGCCCCTGTGATGACCGTCCCAAACCCTCGGTACAACCCAGGGATACCTTCTGCTTTCAACAACCCTCTAATAACCGCATACGCACTCTTCTCCACAGAATCTTTCGTTGTAACCTGCATACGAGTCTTTACAACGGATATAGGGTACAATCCAACCGTAAGCCCGGTGAATATCCCGGCTCCGGTAACATAAAACTTAGTTTTATCAAGCCTGCATAATAAGGAATTATTTTGAGCTTGTATAATCAACTAATCGGTTAATCACAAGAATGGCAACAAGAGATCATAATATTACAAAAAAGCAAAATAACAATTAAGATATTAATTCAATAAAGCTTACTTGTCCCAATTGATTTCGGTTTGAGCAAAATATCCTGTTTCGGAACGAGCAGTATCCATTATGTTGATCAAATGGTGGGAGATTAATAAGTATTTGGAAGAATTGAAGACGAATGAAACCCTAACAATGGCCTGAAAAGATATATATATTTTTTTTCTTCTGATAACGAACAAGGAGGTGGCTGTTAGGGTTTCTTAAAAATAAAATCGAATGAATTAAAAGAAATCAAACAAAATCAAATCGGCGGGTTTTAAGATATGGAGAGAAAAAGAGGGAGAAGAAAATGGTCCAAAAGAAGAGGAGCATGTGAAATATAGGGGGAGGGTGGAGGCAAAAATCAACTGTCAAAAGCGTTTGGCGATAGTTTTGTTTATCGGTCCATATGCTGCGGCTCCGAAATTTTTTGTGGCTTTGACCGGTGGCTGGTCAAAGGGATGACAAAATGCTGGGGTGGGGAATATGAGAGGAGAATAAAGATACTCTTAGTTTTATAATCTTTTTTTAGGGTAACTATTTAGAATAGTAACCAAGTTTTAAAATTGTTCCAATTAGGTCACTCAAGTTTTAAAAGTGTTTCAATCAGGTCACTCAACATTCATTCTTCATTAAAATTAAGTTTTTTCATCCATTTCATAAGTAACCGTGGTGATGTAGATTTTTGTTTCTTTTTCACTTTTATTTGATGCTAACGTCGAGTGATGACGTGGATTGTAACTTGTTTTTTTTTTTTAATTTTTAATGTAATTAAATGGTTTTTAGTTTTAATAAATATAATTTCATATATTAAAATAATTGAACCCCAACATCTTATGATCCATTTTTTTCTTGACACGTGGAAAAAAGACATGGCTCGATTTGAATGTTAAGTTATCTAATTGTGACAAAAACGACACCAGTGACCTAATTAGAACACTTTTAAAACTTGGTTACTATTCTATGAATTTTTTTCTGTTTTTTATCGTCAGCTACTACTTGACATTCGTTGTGCAACCATAAAAGCGTAAGCACAACTCTTTGGTAGAACGAAAACTCAATGGGGCTCGGAATTTGAACTGACAACCTCGCACAAAGCCTAGCTCAAATCGTTCATTGTCTTAATCCACCAAAAGTAGGGATGGCAATGGGTCGGGTTCGGGTCGGGTATTGGTAATCTCATACCTATACCCGGTTGTAAAATTGTGTCTCATACCCGACCCAATACCCGTCGGGTATTTGTCGGGTAATTACCCGTCGGGCACCGGGTATACCCGCGGGTATCGGGTATACCCATTAGTTTGTTAAAAGATATACATTGGGATTTACAAATACATTTTTTACTATTATAATTATTATATAATTTTATTTATGCAACAACTATTATAAATTAAAAATATACATTACATACATATAAGTTTTATCATAAATTAATAATAACTTTATAATATTTATACACTTATATGTATACACTTCAAAACATACAAAATATAAATAGTATTATCAAATACATATGCTAAAAGAAAATTTATTTTTTCACGTTATGAAAATACTAAAATAATCCACTAATAGATAAGGGTTAATGGAAAATTAAAATATAAATTAAAAACTTCGAGTATATGATCGGGTAAACGGGTATGTGGTTTCAGGTAATCGGATCTGGTATCACCAAATCCCATACCCGCGAAAATTTTTAAAACTAATCCCATACCCGGCCCAATACCCGTCGGGTATCGGGTATACCCGTCCCATTTGTGTCGGGTTTCGGGTATACTCGTCAGGCTTGGGTATTTTTGCATCCCTAACCAAAAGTGACACAAGTGGAGATCAAACTTGGGTCTCCACTAGAGAAACCAAGCCTCCTACCACTAGGTCACAAGTGGTGGATTTGTAATCTTTTATACCTAAATATTATTTCTAACCTTCTTTTTTTATTGACAAACTCGCGTATCAACTAAATTCACATGTACATGATGGCGACTTGTTGGATGATTTGGAATGAACGAAATAAAAAGATCTTTTAGAACACGAAGCCTCAAGTCGTGGAGATTCTCGCGGGTGTTAAGACTTTATCCTTTTTTTTGGCTTAAACATCGTTCTAGGTTTAAGGATATTGTTTGGAATGAATGAGGAAATTACCCTTTGTACATGATGTAATTTTGTGGCGGTCCTTGTTTTGAGGACTTGTCTGTTTTAATGAAGTTTTCTGTTAAAAAAAAAACTAAATTCACATGTAAAATATTAAACCACCTACCCTACTAATAAGAATTTGAAATCACTTAAATATTGGGAACAAACATATTATCAATAGGCCACTAGATCATGGGTAGATAGTCTTTCTTATACAAAGAGTTCTTACTTCTATATTGAGTTGAAGCCTTTTAACATATGCTCATCAATGAATTAATAAAATATGTATATAACTTGTGTTCAGCATGTTAATTGTTTACGATATGTCAATCCGGGACTCGGTTACATAAATATGATAAATAGTTCATATTACATGATTCAAGTGTGTTCTTGTATTATGGTAAAAGGTTTTTTTTTTTTTTTTTTTTTAATGCATATTATGGTTAAAGTTTTTACCCAACATGTGAACCGTTCGTTTAAGAATCTTTTAAACCCATGTGGGGATATACTTATTCCTATTTTATCATGTAACCATCATACACATCAAACATTTCTACACGACTCTACTTTGTTGACCCTTGCCCACCAAGCTATCCATCGATTATAAAAGTTATTAATATCATTATTCAAAATTGGTTCTTTAAAGAGAGCGATTGATATATTTTTAAATCATCGAAATTTATGTCATAGAAGAACATATATTCTGCAATGATTTACAATATGGTTAACATAATCTATATCTATACTATATAATAAAAGAAACCACTTTTGGGACACTTGTCATCATATTAGACCATCTCTTAAAGATAATTGTAATATTAGTTTAATCTCTTCTAATTAATTATATATAAACCTTCTACTAAATATTATTTAGTTTAATATCTTATATTATAGATAATCCTCCTACTAAATATCATTAGTTTAATATCTTATGGATAATTATTAGAGTTAATTGCCAAAATCGTCCCTCAGGTTTGGGCATGTTTGCCATTTTCGTCCAAAATGATTTTTTTGTACCAAATAGCCCCCCACGTTTGTAAATTTTTGCCATTTTCATCCAAATGCCTAACTGGGTTAGAAACAATCGTTTGATGAGGGGTTTTTTTTTTAAATTTTACAAGTACAGGGCCTGAAATGTAATTTCTTTTTAAACCTAAAACCATTACCCTCTGTTTTCTCTGTCTACAACCTTCAAAACAAACCATCAACTACCACTCACACCGTTACTCACATCCACCGTGTAATGCTCATAAATAGATATAAAACTAAGATGTATCGACCAGTACCCATCACTATATGCCCTTCAACGAAACCTTTTATGTATCGACCTGTACGTAACGAAATAAATTAAACTGAACATATTAGCTGAACTCATATTACAGTTGGGTAGATCATAAACAAAAAAAAAAAAGCTAAATGGGTTTAAACTGTCATCACACTGCAGCTAAATGAAGTGGTTACCGGTTTCAACCTTTCACGTTTTTGGGATACACGCATACCTCAGACAGAAAATAAACAAGGAAATTCGAAGTAACTAACAGAAACCATGAATCAAATGGAAATTCCAATAATACTAAGACTACCTAGGACATGATTATATTCGGTTTCATAAATTTGTAAAATTAGCACATGATGATATTCTGTTTACAAAATATAATGGAGAGGGATAAGAGGAAACAGAGGAAGTAAACATGAAACTAAGAACACTTAGAATGTGATATTCACGTGTTTCTTATCAATAAGCAAAAAGGATAAATATGTTAAAAATAGGCATATGACTGTAATACTCCAGAGCATATAAGTATAATTCGTCAAAACGGAAGTTAAAGATACCATAATAGGCCTATGTATAATTCTACAATTTGTTTTACATGTAAATTTTTACTTTTATAAAGTTAGAGTTTAAAAAGAAATTACATTTCATGCCCTTTACTTGTGAAATTTCAAAAAAAAAAAATCTCATCAAACGGTTATTATAGATATAACTTTTTATTATTTAATATATAAAATTATATTTATTCAACCCGTATAATAAATGAGGTTTTTAAATATATATTGTTTTATTATTTAGTATATAAAATTTATTTATTCAACCCCGTGTAATACACGGGGTTATAACCTAGTTCAATATAATTGAAATCCAAATTTGATTTTTTAATATTTTATTTAAATTTCTTTTGACATGAGAATTAATTTAAATTCTAAATCCTTTTCGCAAATTTCAATTTTAATAAAAAGTTCCACGTACCAAACGCATCCTTCAAGAGATCATATTTTCCATTATTAAAACATTCAAAAGTTTTATTAATGATTCCTAAATCACAATAAATGTGTGTTTTATTTTTGTATTTAAACCCTTGCAAAATATTACAATTACTTCTGTATCCAAACCAAACTTCAAGAGAAATCTACATGGACACAAAAGAGCAGTAACTGTTGTCTACTTTCATTTCTGTTCTAAAATGGGAATACATCCTCAATACAATTCTAGTAAGTAAAAAATGGTTAAAAGACTAACATACATGTGCTTTTACAGTGATCTGGTTCTAGTCATGTAATAAACCAAGAGAGGCTTGTGCCGGTCTACACCATTTATGTATTTGTATACACGCGCATCTTAGATGAGTAAGAATTACAAAAGTATCTGGCCTCAACTGAATAATCACGGTAGCTGGAGTATGAATCACATCTCTTATTCAATGGCGGACTAATCTACGAATCTCGAGCACATATCCGCTCTACATAGACCATACAAAACCATTAAGCAATGGTAAACAAATGTTAGCAAACAGACACCACATGAAAGAACATGCAACATAAAAACTAAGAGTTGTGTCACGGTCCAGTTCGGCTAGTTTTCACAAATTTTAGGCCGAACCGCTAACTATGGTTTTGGGAAGCGACAAACCTAACCAGTTGGGTTGAGTGGGGGTTTCGACAGCTTTAGCGGTTTGCCGTTCAGTTTTGACAGTTTGAACCACTCTTTTCTTTCTTTCAAAACTGATGATTTGCTTTAGTTTTTTTTAAACAATAAAAAAGGTGTCATTAATATAATGCATATACACAACTGCATATTCTAAAGAAAGTTATATATAAAAGGTTAAACAGGCAGATACATAGCTGGTTCTAACGGCTAATCTATAAACCGCCAGTCAATTTTTTTAAACCATCAAAACCGAAGCGTGAACCGAATCATACAAATCTCAAACCAGCTGACTTGCTTTGGTTTGGACGATCCAGTCAGTTTCAATAGTTTATGAAGTATGAACACACCCTTAGAACAAAAAAGTGTAGAAATGCCGAAAAAATATGAGCTCAAGTTACGATTGAGTTATTGACTACATACACGAAGGAGAATCCAAATTTCTTTTTCAGGAAATAACATTGTATACAAGTGATATTGAATAATTTCAAAGTGTACATGGGAGGTTTTTATCAAAGTTTTGGTATGATGCTTATGTTAATAATTACATGAACATGCAATGAAAATGCAGAGCATAAGAAGGAAGATTTCATACTCAAATATTCGTATGCGAGTATCATGGATGTTCCCCATGCCGACGTGCTAAAAAATCTTGGACCAATCCCTCTATAGAAACCTTTCCAGCCATCTTCTGCAATTAATGCTTTAATAACTTGTCGCGTAGAGGGTCGATTTTCATGTTTCATTACCTTATACCAAAACAAATAGGAAGAACAAACTTAAAAAAAAATATTCGTAACAATTACTTTGCAAAGAAACGGATTATAATATAAGAATCATGATTGTACCTGTAATCGAGTTTTTATAGTGTCCAGTGGAGTTGTGATGAAAGACGATGCGGCACCAGCAAAAATTCCTCCGGCACCTTGAACTAGAATTACCGTTCCTTGGCTAGGAACTGATCCATTGCCGTCACTTCCATGACCTAACAGACTACATAAAAGTTAAAACACTCGTGTACTTATAGTGCTGGAAATACAAACTGAAAAACATAACAGAAAAGAAAAGAAAAGAAGACTCCTCACTTCCATATAACGCGCTGACTGGAACCATAGCTGGCCCACCAAACCGCACTAGACGGAGAATACGTCATGACCGACAAACCGAATCCTCTGTAAAGCCCTCTGATACCATCTTGTTTCAGAACTTTACGGGCAACATCCAGGCCACCATTATAGCTTGCATGGCCTGAATATCCTTGAACCATCAATCTTTGACTAATCTGTTGACCATGACCATTTAGAATATACACACATACACATAGATCTAACATTATACTTGAAGAGACAAATAAGGTATACCACATCAACAGGAACAAAGACAAATTGAGCACAAAGAGATGATGTCAATCCAGCAATTCCATTAGCAATAGCAGCCTTTGAAGGATCTGAAATATTGAATGGTTCGAGCATTTTGAAAGCAGCCACCTTTGTTGTCTCTAATGCGCTGAGTAATACGATTCTAACAGGAATTGCTCCTGTGATGACGGTGGCGAAACCCCTGTAAAAACCTGGGATGCCTTCGGTTTTTAGTAAGCCTCTGATAACAGCATATGCATTCTTCTCTACGGAGTCTTTTGTTGCAACCTGCAGCCTCGTCTTTACGACAGATATAGGGTAGAGTCCAACTGTAAGCGCGCTGAATATCCCAGCTCCTACCACATAAAACTTAGTTTTATCAAGCCTGCAAAAGTTTGAAAGAAAAATTTAAGAGCTCAAAACAATCAAAATTGAATAAAAAGAAACTGCAATTATTGTTTTTGTTTGGTTCCAGTTTATTGCAGTAAGCATTGAAGGGGTGCCCGGTTCCTTGTATGCAAATAAGTAGATGGATCTATACAACAGATATGAAATCTACTTGATTTTCTCCTACCAAAAACTTATGCAGTCTGCACAGCTAGTTTTTTAACTTTTTTTTTTGGTCTTAGAGCACTAGATTAGCAAGTCCACAAGATTTGATTTTTGCGAGTTTTTTGGATGAATCAGTGTCTAGTGCTTTGCACTGTGCTGGCTAGTCCACCTTAGGCTGTGCCCTGTATGTACAGTGTACCGGAGTGCCACCCAAGGGGCTTGATTCGTCCAAGTCAACACAAGGTGGCAACACAGTAACGCCTGAAAGGGCAATAATCGGCGCCGGTGGGGCATTACAGGGGCACAGAGGGGCAGAGGTGGAGGTGTGAAGGTGAGCAATGAGCTGGCGGGAGCGGTGAATGTGGCTCCAATGTGAGTGGTGGGTAACGCCTTGGACGTTCTTCGCTACACACAACCATACATTGGATGGAAACATTGAGTTCCAAAAGGCTCTATTTTTGTGGTTTTTGTTGCTAAAGTCTTAGTAAAAGGTATGAAATTAGTAAATAAACAAACAAACTAACGGCATCATCTAACCAAAATCCATTTCATTTCTCTGTTTCCCTACGCAACCGTTCAACTGATGTTCTAACTCTAATTCTCAGGTCAATGCCTGCTGTTACCAAAGAATTCATCAAATTTCTTAGTCAATTTCATCCAGAATCTAATCTAATGGTAAATGGTAATCAAATCATCTGAAGTTTGAAACAATTAATCTCAGTGAAACATGCAGTTAAAACCCTATCTGCTTCATCACAAAATTCAAACATATAATTCATATTGAATGTCAAAAGCTTTGCCCTAGGTTCCTACAAATTACAATCTCAATGATACTGCTGGACGGTAGATACAATAAAAGAGTGGTCAAACAAGGAAGGAGAAAATTGCTTACTTATCCCAGTTAACTTCGGTTTGAGCGAAGGATCCTGCACCAGAACGAGCAGTCTCCATGACTCGATCGAATCCTTACAATTGGAAGAATTCAAGGTGTAAGCCCTAAAAACACGTTTCTCGATGTGTTTGAGTAGGGTTTTATGATGTCCAGAAGGATGGGAAATGGGAAGGGGTAACCGAAAATCAACTGTCGATGAGTCCGAATCAAGTAGGTGGATGTGGGTGGATCAGATCCAGCGTCTCCGCATCTCTATGTATATATTATTTCTGCTCTTAAAATATCAAACACGTGTTAATAATCCTTTGCTTAAATAAATAGAATGTTTTTTTAAAAACCGGTTCAAAGTGACCGGTTTAACTGGTTAAATCGTCCGGTACACACGGTTGAACCGTTTGATACATACAGTTAAATCGTTTCTGAGGCAAATTCGGTACGGTATAAAAACCGGATTTTAAAACATTGCTTAAATATATTGTTTTAATTATTATAGTATATAAACATTTTATAAGAACCTAACCACAACTCAAACTCAAAAAACATGTTAGACATATGAACTTGAATCTCGTTTGACCTAAATTTTCTTATTTATTAGAAATTCGTATGTCAAAACTCTTAATTTACATTTTTGGAAAACAAAATGTATATAAACACAAGTATATTTTAGTTATAAAACTAGTTTTTTACTGTCGCCGCGTTGCGGCGAACGTCATTTGTTGTTTAGTCTGTGTTTACATGTATTTTGAAATCACTACGAGCGCGTTGCGAACGGAAACCGCTGACAAGAATAAAAAGAAAATATAGAAAAAAACACTAAAAGATAACCAAAAGAAAATCAACAAAAAAAGTTGTATGGTAATAATGTTGTTCGTATGAAACCTGTGGTCAGAGATGAGCAAATGATACTGGGTACCGGTACTGAATTTCCCGAACCGAAAGATCTTAAGTACCAATTCGGTACGAATTTTTGCGTTCCTGGTACCGGTTCACTACCGTTTTTTACCTTTATATACCGGTACCGTAACTGGTATTTTCAGTACCAGTACCGATTCGGTATTGGTTGGCACCGAACTCATCCCTACCCCTGAAACTAAAAAAAGAAAATCATTAAAAGTTGAAGAAAATCAACACAAAAAGTTGCATGACACCGTTGTTGTTCGTACGACACCCGTGATCGTACGACACCCGTGATCAGGGATGAGCAAATGGTACCGGGTAGCAGTACCGAATTTCCCGAACTAAAAGATTTTCAAAATCAATTCGATGCCGACATTTGGTGTTTTCTGTACCAGGTTGGTGTCGGTTTTTACCTTCATGTACCGATAACCGTACTGGTATTTTCAATACCAGTACCGGTTGACACAAGCTTATCTAACTTAAAAAGTAAAGAAGATAATAAAATTATTAAAAAAACTATATATATATATATATATTATTACAATCTTTTCTACTTTTCAAAACATTCACTTATTAATTATAGGAGAATTTGTGTCAATTTCTTTTTTAATTTTAGATTTTAGCAAAAAATATCCAATCTAATAATTAATTTATGACATAAAACACATATTAAAAATATAAATGGGTTAAACGGGTCAAATTACGAACCCAACCTTGTTTAGCTCAACCGGGGTTTGCAGGTCAAAACCTGAAACCGACCTGAACCCGTTTATACTAAACCCAAACTCATGAATTTCGTTATAGGTTTTCGTCGTGTCAGAAATCACACCCCTACCTAAATAGTATTGGCTATCATTTACGGATTACAAGTACACAATAAAAGGAACGCAGTGAAAAAAGTTTTTAGATCCGTCACTGGTATGTGTTAATACTATTGGCTATCATTTACGGATCACCTTACTTTCTAAAATCAAGTTTGAAATTTTTATGTTAAGTTGAAGCATAGAAATGTTACGTTAACAGTTTATTTTCAAGGTCTCTTTGTTTCATGAAGATCATGTGTTAGATGAAATGCCTGAATGAAAAAAAGACAGATTTTTTTTTTTTTTTTTTTTGTGTTTATTGGTATTGTTTTGTATTCATTGTTCAGATCACAATTGTGAGTAAATATTATTGCTTGAGTGATTTCTATTCAATATTACACCCCTATAAATAGTTACAATACATAGACTATATACGGAAACAAGCCAATCTACATCAATACAATTGATTACAAATAGCTGGTGATTCTCAATTATGGGTTGGCGATAATTGTGATCCACAATTATCGGTTAACACGCCCCCGCAGTCTGAGCCGTAGGAGACCGAAGGCATAGGCTGGAACGGAATTTTTGGAATAAGTGCTTCGGGAGGCCTTTCGTGAATATGTCTGCATATTGATAGTCGGCAGGGACGTGAAGAACTTTGATGTTGCCAAGACGAACTTTTTCTCGGACGAAGTGAATATCTAGTTCAATGTGTTTGGTTCGTTGGTGTTGAACTGGATTGTCGGATAAGTAGACTGCCGATATGTTGTCACAATAAACGATGGACGCGTGGCGAACAGGAACATGTAATTCGAGCAAGAGATTGCGAACCCAGCTAAGTTCAGCAACGGTATTCGCCACGCCTCTGTATTCAGCTTCTGCACTTGACCTGGAGATCGTGGATTGTCGTTTTGAAGACCAGGAAATCAAGTTGGATCCCATATAGACGCAGTAGCCAGAAGTGGAACGTCTAGAGTCAGGGCATCCTCCCCAATCGGCATCAGAGTAAGCAGTTAGGGCGGTGGAGGAGGACGGAGAAAGCAATAGGCCATGATGTAAGGTGCCCTTGACATAACGAAGGATCCTCTTCAGAAACTGATAATGGGGTTCTCTAGGAGCATGCATGAAGAGACACACCTGTTGAACAGCATAGGCTATATCGGGTCTGGTGATGGTGAGATATTGAAGGGCCCCGGCTAAGCTCCTGTATAACGAACCATCGGAAAAGGTAGAACCACTGTCGGCGCTTAATTTAGATCCAACTTCGGCAGGTGTGCTGGCTGGTTTGCAATTGGACATGTTGGCACGGGATAGGATGTCGGCTGCATAAGTACTTTGTGATAAAAACAACCCATTTGCCTGTTTTGTGACAGCGATTCCTAAAAAATGGTGCAAGGTGCCCAAGTCAGTCATCTTAAATTCAGCGGTGAGGGATTTAATGATGTTCTGGAGTAAACCGTCACTGGAAGCGGTTAAGATAATGTCGTCCACGTAAAGCAAGAGGTAAGCCATTTGGTCGCCATGATGGTAAATGAATAAAGATGTATCACAAACACTGCTCCTGAATCCGCACCTGTGTAAATAACCCGCAAAACGTTGATACCAAGCTCGTGGAGCTTGTTTGAGACCGTATAAAGATTTGTTTAGCCGACAAACGTATTTGGGGTGAGTGGAGGAGGTGAATCCAGGAGGTTGAAACATGTATACGATTTCCTTGAGGTGGCCATGTAGAAACGCATTCTTGACATCAAGTTGGTGTGTAGGCCATCCTCGGGACATAGCAAGGCTCAGAACAGTGCGAATGGTGGTGGGTTTGACCACCGGGCTAAATGTCTCATCACAATCGACCCCCACTGTTTGGCTTTTCCCATTGACAACTAAACGTGCCTTATGGCGTTCGAGGGAGCCATCAGCGTGGAACTTGTGCTTAAAAAGCCACATGCATCGGATGACAGGGACATCAGGTGGTCGGGGAACAAGTTCCCACGTGTTGTTGGCCAATAGCGCTTCATATTCGTCGGTCATGGCAATGTTCCAGTTTGGGTCGGATAGAGCGGTGAGGTGGGATTTAGGGAGGGGAGACATGGTGGGAGATGTACGGGTGTTAAGGTTGAAGGTTTGTTTTGGTTTGAAGATTCCCGAGCGGGAACGAGTTTGCATGGGATGGGATGGTTGAGGAGACGCGTGTGGTTGGTCAGGTTGGGGCGTTTGGTGTGGGTTCAGGGAGGGAGGAGGAGTTGGGCTGTGGGTGTGGGCCATGTGGTTTGGGCCGGTTGTTGTAGGAGGGTGTTGGGCCGAGGAGTGTGAAGGGGAGGCCGGCTGTTGTTGTGGGATAGGGTGGTCGGGTGTAGGAGTGAAGAAAGAGTGTGGGTTAAAAAGTGAAGGGTTGGGATCAAGGAACTCGTGAGTGGGTGGGGTGGTTTGTAGGTTGGCCATGGGGAAGGCGTCTTCGTCGAAGGTGACGTGTCGAGAAAAGATGGTCTTGCCAGAGGCAAGGTCAAGACAGCGGTAACCGCGGTAGTTGGCTGGGTAGCCAAGGAAAAGGCATGTGGCAGACCGATGAGTGAGTTTGTTTAGGCGTGTAGCGGAGGAATTAGGGTAACAAAGGCATCCGAAGACGCGAAGGTGGTCGTACGACGGTTGTCTAAGGTATAGGAGAGATAAGGGGGTACGGTTTTGGTGTAGTTTGGTGGGTAGGATGTTGTGGAGGTAGGATGCGGTGTGAAGAGCCTCAACCCAAAAAGTGGAGGGTAAGGAGGCATGAGTGAGGAGAGTAAACATGATTTCATTCAAACGACGAATCATGCGCTCGGCTTTGCCATTTTGTTGGGATGTGTGTGGGCAAGAAAAACGAAGTTGGATACCGTTTTGGGAAGTGAAGTTATGGAAGTTTGTATTGTCAAATTCGCCGCCCATATCACATTGGATGGCTTGAATGGGTAGGCGGAATTGAGTTGTGACAAATTGGTGAAAATGCGTTATTTTGGTGAAGGTTTCGGATTTAAACCGAAGAGGATAGACCCACGTATATTGTGTAAAGTCATCGATTATTACCAAATAGTATTTATATCCAGCGTGACTTAACAACGGTGATGTCCATAAATCACAATGTAGTAAAGAAAACGGTCGTAAAGTATTAGTAGTAGAATCGGAAAACGGTAATCGTTTGTGTTTCGACAGTTGACAAGCATGGCAAAGAGACGAGCTCTTGGCTTTATTACAAGAGATAAATTTATTCAAACGAAGAAAATCCATGGCAGGTTGACCCGGGTGTCCAAGTCGATTATGCCAAAACGGAGATTCTTGGGTAGATGCAAAACAAGCGGTGGCGGAAACATTTGGGGTAAGCGGGTACAGGTCACTTGAACTGTTGTGACGACTCAGGATCGTGCCATCCTTGAAATCCTTCACAGAAAAACCATAGGGGTCAAATTCGATAGAAGTGTTATTGTCAATATTGAATTGACGGACAGAGATTAGATTTTTGACAATATTAGGGTTAAAAAGGATGTTTTTAAGGTATAATGGTTTGGACGCAAAATTGAGGGTTGAGTGTCCCGAGCCCAAAACAGGAACTTTATTGCCATTACCAACAATTATTGACGCTATGGGTGCAAACGTGGAAAAATTGTCAATATTATTTTTATCAAGGGAAATGTGAGAAGAAGCACCTGTGTCGAAGTTCCACTGAGTATTAGCGTCACCCGAATCCATTGAGAGGGCATGAACTGCTTCAGCAAGCTGTGTAGGCTCTAGGGGATCGACTGCTGCCAGATTTGCCTGCGCCGATCGACGATTGCGACCCCGGTTACTGTTATAGGACTGAGAAGTCTCCTGTGGTTGCCAAGGCTGAGCCCAAGAGTTTGTAGGATAGGGGCAAGGGGGTGGGGTCCAGTAGGGAGGAGCCCAAAATGGTGGGTAATATGGCTGTTGAGTAGGTGGGTTTGGGTAAGATGGGGGCTGAGGATAGGACCGATTGTAATGGTGCTGGGGGGGGCCACGAGAGTTGGGGCCACGATTGTTGGGCTGGTGGTTTGTACGGGAGTTGGGGCGATTGTTGTTACGGTTGTTAGGGCCACGGTAGGTGTTATGGGTCGGGTTAGGGTTCTGGTTTTGGTATGGTGGTTCGGGTGGTTCGGATGGGGTGGAAGAGGGTATGGCAGCCGCAAGGGCAGGAGATTTGGTGACAGCATCACGGGTTTTAAGTCGACCAGACTCGGAGATGAGTTGGTCGATAGCGTCTTCCCAAGTCGGTAGCGAGTTATTTAGGATGGATGCGATGGTATCGTATTCCTTAGGAAGACCTTTAACGAGATGAAGGACCCGTTGCTGGTCATTCATTGGAAAGTCTAAGGCAGAAAGTTGGTCGGTTAAGTCACGTATCTTTTGACAATACGCATCGAGGCTGGGCATAGAGGCGAGGGTAAGATTTGCGAGTTCATGTTGGAGTGCTTGGGAACGGGGGCCTTTGTTGTTTTCAAACAGCCGTTTGACCCGCTGCCAAGCCTCAAGGGCAGTGGATTTATCGGTTAAAACCCGGACGACAAGCTCATCCGAAAGGGTTCCATAGATCCATTGCAATACGATGGAATCTATGTTCTCCCAAGAAGCAAGGTCAGGAGAGTCTTTGGCGGGCGGCGGCGTACCGTCGATGTGACAGAGTACGTTATATCCTTTAGCATGAAGCATAAAGAGACGTACCCATGAAGCATACGAAACCTTGGTTCCGTCTAACACGCGGACTTTGTGTTGAATATTGGAAACAGTGTAAACAGGGTGAAGAGGTTTGTGGGTGGTGTTGTTATTGGCGGCTGTAGAGTCTGCAGGAGGTGGTTGGTTATCCATGGGGACAAGGCTGCAAAGGAAAGAAGAAAGGGAAAAAAAAAAGAATAAAGGTAGGTGTGAAGGATTCTGATCGAAATCAGTGAAGGGAGGAGGATTGTTCGAGAACAACCTAGAAGGGTGATACCATGTGAGTAAATATTATTGCTTGAGTGATTTCTATTCAATATTACACCCCTATAAATAGTTACAATACATAGACTATATACGGAAACAAGCCAATCTACATCAATACAATTGATTACAAATAGCTGGTGATTCTCAATTATGGGTTGGCGATAATTGTGATCCACAATTATCGGTTAACAACAATGTCATGTCTTGCAACGAATTCAACTCCACTTGCTTCTTCTCAGTATCACTGTATATATTATTTCTCTTATTTAATTGAATTTCGTGTCATCTTTTTCTGGACTTCAACCTCTGTTCAAATGCAGGGGCATGTTCATTTTATTGATATTACCAAGTTAAGCGCTTCGAGTTATAAGATAATGCTTAATCGATCAAGAAAAGGTAAAATAGGGATATCCTATAGTCTGAACTGCACAAAAGATATATGCTTCAAAATATCATATTTAAGTAAGAAACTTTGGAATATCAGCTTTAATGTGAGAAATTTCATAGAAGCACAGAAACAGATATACTTCAAAATATCATATTTAAGTAAAAAAAACTTTGGGAATATCAGTTTTAAAGTGAGAAATTTCATAGGTGCGCACAAACAGATATACTTCAAAATATCACAGTAGATCTAAGAAAAACTTGGCCTAACACTTTGAGATCTGAATTACATAATTTGTTTGTTGTTTGTTTATGCGCAGGATTAAGGCTATGGACTTTTAGCGAGAGAGACAAACTTGTCTTATTTTTGTTTAAGTGGATTAGTTTTTCCTATACATTTAGTGGCCTTTGCTTACGCCCCGCTTACGATATGCGCATATAATGTATATATGTGTGGGCCATCGGGGGGCAAAAGTGAAAGTGCACTAATTTTAACGTATTTTACTAATTTCGTAAAAATAATGTTAAAAGCTGAGGACGGTTAATCATGCATCATAAGGTGGCGTTGATAGCTGAAAGACAAAAGGGTACATGCACTAATCGGTCTTTGTCCCGATTGCTGAGTGTTATGTGCCTTATGTCCAAGACTTGATGCAAAACAACTATCGAGCCGGGGGTCTCACTGGAAGCAGCCTCTCTATTCCTACGGGGTAGAGGTAAGGCTGTCTACATCTTACCCTCCTCAGACCCTACCTTTGCTTTGCTATTAGTGGGATTTACTGAGTATGATGATGATGATTAGTGGCCTTTGCTTGTTACATTCTCCTTGTCTCACTAATATTTCTACATGTTACTATTACATTTTTTCCCCATTTTTATTAGTAATTTGCTAAGGTTGAAGAAGTGGCAGGGTATGTGCATTGGCTGCTAATTTGTTGCATATTGTTACTAAAGGTGTGAAATATGCGGGTTGGGTAACGTTCGAGGCATATTTTGGGTCGGCTGAATAATGCAGATTTGTTTTATCTACCACAATGGTTGTGATTACTTACATTTATTCTACCTTTACAAGACTTGTTGTTAGGGTTACTCTTGTTATTTGTCCATTTACAAATGCTAAGATGATTTGTATCCTAATTTTTGTTGTTAATGGTGGATTTTCTTATGCAGGCGCTTACGTTCTTTTAGAAACATGATGAGTTCATGCTCAAGGACCGTTACCACAACTGTCATGTTGCCACACCATTCGGTAAGCATATGCTCAGGTATGCAACGAGTCGCCCCTCATCTTAAGTAAAGGGTTTTCATGCTAAAACTAAGGGCATATATGTCAATCTGAATTAGGCCTCTCAACTCTCACCATCTGATTCTGATCTAAGGCATTGTTAATACTTCTGTGTAGTGCGGCATGTAATGTAACATTTTTTGAATGAGTTCCTGACTTCCTGTTAGCTGGTTATCTTTTCATGTAAGTTTTGTTAGATCCCAGTTAGTTTAAATAAGTTTATTAATGTCGGTTTCGAGCTGAATGAATGAGGAGAGTTTATAACACTGAAATACGGAAAAGGCCCCAAATTTTCATTTCGCTTTAGGCCTCAAAAAGGTTGAGCTGACCGACCTAGGAATGCTAGATACGGTTCAACCCAACAAGAAGACCCGACCAACCAGATTAGATGTAGCAACATAATACTCAAATTTAGAACTTCTCTTGGTAACTTTTGTTGAGTTAACTCGTATTCCATAAAATATACAAGTACAGTAGTCTCATGAAATAAGTACAATCTTTTGTGTTCTTTCAAAGAATTTTTGACACTTTATGAACCTTGATTCAACTCTGTGTCATGTGTATGTGTATCATTCTTTTAGCTTCAAAACTCAAACTACTAACCAAGTGCAAGACAAGTAATGCTAAATTTAAAAGAATATGAACATAACCAAAGAAACCAATAATGTTAGCAGACCGACTCGGGTTTCATGACCAGAATTTGGTAAGAATGGGTATGATTCCGGTGGAGGCAGCATGCATTCTTCACCATTGAAGTAGACCTTTCTCGGGAATGCCCATCCTTGCTTGAAAGTGAATGTGTTTTGGTCTTTTTGTAGTAGCACTTCCGACTGTACATTTCCTGTTGGACCAGCTTCCATTAGTAAGTCATTGAAGAACTTCATGCCGTAGAACATACCCGTATCGTCTGCACAATCAAAATTACAAAATTATCCTTTAGTATCTAGATATGTATCTTAGTACTAGTCAATAGAGACAATGTTGTTATGTTCAAATTAGTACCCAAGATCATAAAGTGTATCAAGCATCACTTACTTATGGACCCATATGGAACGAGTGGCTTGTAGTCAAAGCTAAAAACTTGAGTAACATTATTTAGATTAGGATGTTGAACCACGAGCGTCCACTGCGTGTAGTTCATCCTATAGTTGAAGTTCGTTATTGCCACCTTCGCTCGCCAGTAGTCTTTGTAATTTTGCTTTACGTGCCAGTGAACCCTCACGGGACACATATGCCGAGTGCATTGAAGCAACGGCGAATTATCTTTTCTCGGTGTATTTACTCCAACAACACTTAGAAGCTTAGAGTCACTCCTATAATCATCACCAAAACCATTAGTCATTTCTTTTCCAAAAGCTATAAAAACTAAAAACCAAGTTTATGTTTAAAAAATTATCATCTTACTTGACACATTTGTTCTTGTTCTCGCAACCACACGCGCAATTAGGACAAGGCGTGATTGTTTCATTGTAGAAGGACGAGAAAGACACACAACAACTCGGGTGTTTTGAAGCCAAAAATTGTGAATACGTACATGTCACATTCCATGTCACTGTACACATAAGTCGCTCATGAGTCTGACCTAGAGTCAAAGTCAAACTATAGTGTTTTAAAAGAAGTAAATCTTACTTAATGCCTGAGTTTTCCTTCGACGATCCGGAGTGAGAAAAGTAGTTGAAGGAACAACCTTCGCCGGTCCACATGTATACCCCGGTCCAGGGCCTAAAAGAGTGAAATTCTTCGGTAGTTTGACCGTCTTGTTTGTTGTCCCGGCCATCCCAACGCTGACCTGGAAGGCCGAGACTGAAGTGGAGGGGTCTTGACCCCATGCGGCCACGACCCCACCTTTGCAACAGTTGGAAAATTGTTGGTTGTAAGGGACACCAGGTAGCAAGTCCACAACTGTTGGGTTCTTCTTACAACAATGTGGCACATTGGCTTTGAACTTTGAACAGTCTCCTTGTTCTGTGGCCTGAGCCCCAACCATGGACCATATCACTTCTTTCTTAGCCCATGTCCATCCGAGAGTCCACCCTGGAGTCTGGATGTGGCGGTACATCTGAAAATTGTTCATCGTTACCGTTGCCTGTAGACAAACATCATGAAAACATCATTAATCCTTAAGAGAAAAAATCAAGAAACATTGAGAATCTTAGTTTTGGGAAAATCACCAAAATGGCCGTTTTAACCAATGAGTTTGACCAAATAGCCTTGATTTTTTTTAATTTTTTTTTACAAAAATATCATTTAACTTTTCTTAATTTTAGTTAAGAAATCTTTCAAGCCAACCAAAAGCTTTCACATGGCACACTTGCGCCCAGGCAACACATTTTGACCTGACGAAGCATATTTCCATCTGGCGCAAGAGAATAGATTGATGCGCCAGATGGAAATTTGTTGCGCTAACATTGAAATCTGTAGTGTCAACTGTCAAGGGACACTTGTCCAACACTAGCTGATTAAAATTTTTCAAAGATCAAGACTATTTTGTCAAACTCACCAGTCAAGATGATCATTTTGGTGATTTTACTCCTAATTTCTTACCACATAACCATCTGCAGTCCAAGACATGATATCCCATTTGACTGTTATGTTTCCAGTTGGATCTAGAGGATCAAAAGCAGCTGCAAAACAATAAAACAGTAAAAAAAAAATCACATTCTTGTAGCTCAACAGATTTTAAAACATGTATTACCTGACAAAGAACATATCACAAGAAAGACACAAGTCAAGGTGAAGATCTTCATCTCGACGTTTCGTGTTTGTTGAACTCAAAACACAAACACGATCGACCAAAGATTCAGCCTCCGCGGTTGAGCAAGTCACAGCATTATTCTGTTGGAGGTGGAGGGTGTTATAGACCTTGTAGATGGCTTACCTACTGGTTGTTAGAGTTTGAAAAATGATTATATATATTTGTATTATTTATTATATACACACACAACACAGGTACATAAAGAAATAGACATTCATTGGTCTGTTGGGATATCTGTTTCTTGAAGCAACGACTTTATGTGATGAGGTGAAAGCAAAGAAATGAGAAAAATGGGCGGGAGCTATTATTCCCAACGGCCACATGTTCCGTTACGAATGTGACATTCAAACATTACTTGATTTTGACTGGTCCTTTCGTCTATTTTAAGTTTGATTTGGACATATGGACATGTGATAAATGGGGATATGTTTCTGGTTTTTGTAAGTTTACGGGATATAGTCATTATATTATATTTAAAGTGATGATGACATGCTAACTTTATGTCATGTTATTATATTATTTCCGGTTTTTAAAATATTTAAGTGTGCTTCAAGGTTTCTAACTTGTGTTCTCTCGGGTGCTCGGTGAGCTGGCTCCTAAGATTTAATGAAGCAACGTGTGTAGATTGATAATTGATAGTGCTCGTTGAGGCGATGATCTGGACGAATTAGCGAATGTTGCTAGGATCTCGGTATATGAGAATCACTACTAGAAAATAAGTCGATCTCTATTGAGACATATGACACACTGGTTTTATAACATGCGAAAGTGTTTCATATTTTCTTAAAATCTGAATGATTTATGACACATTTTTATATGTCATCATTTAAGTGTCATAATAATAAAAAAACACACTACACCATAAAAACATACGTGTCATTTTGTATATGTCATTAACTTTCATCATCCCCAAATGATTTCCCCTCCTTCACCTTCAAAATTATTTATTTCCCACTAGTTTCCAAACACTAAATTGCATCTTTTTTTAGAAGGGCAGAAACTTTAATAGAAAAAAAAATACCAATAAAGTTTACAAAAAAGGGAAAATTACATGACAAGCAAACGATTTTGAAGCCACACTACCCAATTAACATTACATTTCCTATTCCTATTACCATATCACAAAAACAAATAGGGAATTATCGAATAAAAATAAGCCACTCCAATCTATCGTTTTACACAAAAATAACTTCATTCCGACTTTTCGAAAACGTTGACCAAGTCGTAAGAATTACTCACTCCATGTATGAGTTTGTGTTTCTTGTTCGCGATCTGCAAAGAATCCAACCATAACGTAATTCCCACCGGATGATAATCCAAAGATAAAGAAATATCAAGCCATTTACAAATATTCTTCTATGCTCTAACCGCCACACCACATTCTGCAAGAATATATGGTCAGCCGACTCCTCTACCATGGAACAAACTGGGAAGCCAATTATCCTTATATTATCCTTATTATATTAAAAATGAAACGAATTGAACAGTAAACTTTACATTGAATTAAAAATAAAAATCAAACATTATCCTTATATTAAAAATGAAAAGAATCAAATTTATCAAACCGGGTCTATTTTCGGTACCGAATCGGTATCGACTATTGACATTTTCGGTATCGGTTCGTCACCAGTATTCAGCGGTTTTTACCCTCAAATACCGGCACTGTACCGGTACCGACCGGCACCGAATCGTACTGGTACCGAACTGTACCGTACCAGGTATATTCGGTACCGATACCCACTTTTAGGGATTTTCGGTACCGGTTGGTACCGAGCTCATCAAATCCTGTAGCAACGCAAGTAATTGCACCGGTTTAGATTACTGGTATCAAATTTACCAAATCGGGTATATTTTCGGTACTGAATCAGTATCGACTTTTGACATTTTCGGTATCGGTTCGGCACCGGTATTCATCGGTTTTTACCCTCAAATACCGGTACCGTACCAGTACCTACCGGGACCGAACCGTACCGTACCAGGTATAATCGGTACCGGTACCCACTTTTGGGGATTTTCGGTAACGATATTTTCGGTACCGGTTGGTACCGAGCTCATCAAATCCTGTAGTAACGCAAGTAATTGCACCGCGTAGATTACTTTTCATACACACTGTAAGTAAACTGTATTTCGTTTGATTGAGGTTTTATATACACAACTTATTTTGTTTTCTTTTTTGTCTTTTCCTATAATGAATGAATTGTAGCATGTAAAATTAACTTGGATATTTAGATTATTGATGAGCAAATCATATCAAATCCTGTAATCAAACCGGTATCGTATAGGTACCAAATTTACTATACCAATCATTTTCGGTACCAATTTGGTACCCACCTTTTGGCGTTTTCAGAATCGTTACTTTCGGTTCGACACCGGTCTAGCACCATACCTGTATTTACTGATTTTTAACTTCAAATACCATACCATACCATACCATATCGTATCGTACCGAACATTTTCGGTGCAGGTACCTAATTTCGATGATTTTTCGGATCAGTACCGTAATAACTAAACTGAAAACAACTGAATTTTAACATATTTTAACATGTTAGCACCGTAATAACTAAACTGAAAACAACTGAATTTCCAACGTGTAGGACGTGTGGGGTCCTATTATTATATATTAGTTTATTTAAAATCGTTTTTTTTTTTGACAGAGTGACTATCGTTACCACGTCATTGTTATTTATGTTTTGATTTTCGGTATCTGATTACCGTTGCCGATACGCGTTTTGCAGACATTAGGTCCCCGCCGCAACGCGCGGGCGGAAAATCAACTAGTTTAATAAAATTCTCCAACCTAGAATATTTACCTTTATAGGAATATAATGATTCCATCTCGTAACAGAAATCCCTTCTGGAAGCACCATAGAATCAATATGATTTCAAATAGATTTGGCCGTAAATGTCTCATCTGAAAGTTACAGTACAAATAAACTTAAAACTTAACTAAACATACGAATTGCATGAAAAGAAGAAAAGGAGGCGGTGACATTTTTGTAATTATCAGTAACTATCAAAATTATTCGACAAGAGTAATTTTGATCTTTTGTAGAGTAATTTTGTAAAATGTTCATGTAGAGTAATTTTGGTCTTATAGGGTAATTATCAAAATTACACTACCCCACCCTAGGGGTGTGAATTTCTGACACGACCTGAAAACCCGACACGAACCTAACACGAAATTCGCGGGTTTAGGTTTAGTCTAAACGGGTTTGGGTCATTTTCAGGTTGAACCCGCGAACCTGTTTAGGTTAACGGGTCGGGTTCGGGTCAACCTGGTCGGGTTGGCGGGTTGACCCGTTTAACATATTTATACTATATTATATTTTTTTACAATATATTTTATGTCATAAATTAAATGGTGTGTGTACTTTATACCATGATTATAAATTCATAAGAGAAATTAACATAGATTTTATAATTTAAGTAAATTTTAAGTAAATTTTAATTTTAATATATTAATTTTAGAAAAAAAAAATTAAAAATTCGGGTTGAACGGGTCGTGTTCGGGTTAACCCATGAAACTTTGGGTCGTGTTCGGGTTCATATGTATGATATGATTTTCGGGTTCAGGTCGGGTTCGGGTTTGTGTAAAATATTCGAGTTCGGGTCAGGTTGAACCCGTCAACCCGCGAACACGACCCGTTTAACACCCCTACCCCACCCCAAAAAACTATAGAGTAATTTTGATCTTTTGTAGAGTCATTTTGGTCTTGTAGGGTAATTATCAAATCCACTTATCTCTCTCACAAGAGAGAACCAACGAATTTAGCTCATGTAATAATGAATTGAGTTGTTCCGATTCAAGACCACCTCGGATTAGACGACGCCACACAAAGGTTGAAGTTGCATTGGACCATGTAGAACTAACCACACAATCGTTGTCTACCTCTAGATGGTATAGGCGAGGAAATTTATCTCGAAGAACCATATCCCCTATCCGCAGATCGTTCCAAAATCCCGTGTCAAAACCACTAGCCACCTTTTTTAACGTGCGCCATGGAATTATGTCTTTGTCATTAGAGTTGAACACGCTTTCAAAATTCCGAACCAAACCCCTTTAGTGGGCCCGTTTAAAATACCATCTTCCACCCCAGCCAATTCCCCATAAGAAGATTTCAAAACTCGAACCCAAAGACCATTGGGCCTATTAACAAAACACCATCTCCATTTTTTTAAGAGAGCTAGGTTGAAGCTTTTCAAACTTATAATACCCAGCCCTCCTTTTTCTTCATACGCTAAAGCAAGATCCCTTTTGACCCAAGGAATCTTTCTCTTATCTCCAGAACCCAAAAAAAAAAAAAATCTTTGCTTGAATGGATTCCAAATATTTAGCAATCCTTTCGGGCATCAAGAACAATGGCAAGTAAAAGATCCCCAATTCCCCTAGCACTAATTTAATTAAGGTGAATCTTCCTCCAATGCATAATATGTTAGTTCTCCAACGAGACAATTTTAAGTTAAACTTATCGAAAATATGATGTCAACTATTGAATAAAGACATATTACTACTCACTGGTAACCAAGATAAATAAAAGGTAATTTACCTGGTTTACATCCTGTGAAAGACACTAATTGGGAAACTTCTTCACTCGACACTCCTACGCCGAAGACAACCTTCGGCCTTGAAAATAGGCCAATACACTATTATTTTGTTTACTTTCCACGTTGTTGTTATGACATTGTGTTAATTTTACTTAAAATCGTTGATTTTCATGATGTGTACCATGTATATAATTTGAAATCTGGTATTTGTTTCATGGAATTGTAGTTGGAATTAAGGTGCAGGTCACCCAACGCCTTGTCCGGATCCAATATCGGGTCCTGCTGAGGACGGGAAGGGGGTTCAGGATTGAACTCTATTTTAGCCATCGAGCATGAGACCGGGGGGGGGGGGGGGGGGTTGCATGGGTGTACATAGGATGCCTAACTATTAAGTTATGTATAACAATGTAAAAGGGTTATTTTGGCCACTGATCATTTTTTGGGTTTTTGAAGTTAATGATTAGGATGACCCTTGTATTGTTATCTAACTGTTATGTATGTATGGTCACTAGGATGATATTAAACTATTGTGTATGAATGGTGTCTTTAATGTTGATATTTAAGTGTTAATGAGCCTTATTAAACTGTGTTTTATTTGAATTTATTAAATTAGTTTTAAGATAAAATGACTTTGCATTTGACTGCACCGTGTTTAGGATCACTATTACTTTGACTTTGACTGCTACTTGATGTGTTTAGGATCCATATTACTTTGATGTGTTAAGGATCAATTGTAGCATTTGATTAACTGTGTTTGGGTGTCAATATCATGTTAAACAATTGGCTTAGGTTCAAATGAATTTGATAATGACTTTGATGTGCTTAGGATCAAATGACTTTCTATAACAACCTTCCTAAAATATTTAGAACGTCCATATATGTTCTAAAATACACCCCTTATACTAGAAATAGGCCCAAAATACCCTAAAATTAACAAAAATCAATTAAAAACAAGAATTGAGGGCGCGAAGCCTTTGGCTAACTCCGTCGCGGGCCGCGACAGCTGGCCACCCGCCCGCACCCCCTGCTGCCACGTGTCAAGTGGCGTGTCGAGGCTATTGGTCCGACTCAGCAAGCCTAGGCCCTACACACCCTAGCTCGCGGGCCGCGAAGACCCTTGTGGTCTCTTTTGCGGGGCGCGAGGAAGCCGAGATCAGATCCTATAAATTGGGAACATCGGCATTCATTTTCCGTTGCTCAAATCTCAAGCTCTCTCTCCCTCTCTCTCTCTCAATTCTGAATAATAGAATTAATCTCCGGGTATTATACCCACTAAAATAGCGAAGCTCTGCCTCGATGTAAGTATCATAACCCCCGGTTACGTATTAGGTACGCTGCCCGATTGATCTAGTACTCCGTAACGCCTGTCGAGGCTCTGCCCGACGTAGTCGTTGGAGTTCTGTCTCGGGGAGGGTATAACTAATGTAAATTGGGTTATTATACTAACCCGTGTGCATTGTTTAATTAATAGATTATAACCAGGAATTCACAAAGGAAATACCTAAAGTAGCAATGTGAGTAATCCTTCTTTTTGTAAACCTTTTTGTGAGTGATTCCTCTTTTCACAAATTGTTTTTACAAAAACTCAATTGTTTTAATTTATGTTTAACAGTGATTGAGTATTTGTATTCTACAATTATCGTCGGTATGTTGGGGTTTTGTATACAAACTTTGTTACTACACTGTGAGTAGTAACATTACCACCAGTCAGGATTGACAGTACCGTGTGTGGTAATTAAAGTAGATGGAAACAAATGTAATTGCTGGATTGCCCTCAATGTTGTACAATGATAAAACTTGTTTTGATTAAACTGGGATTCACTCGCTAGTATTTCTTGCTGATAAAATGTTTTTAAACGCGTTTCAAGTAACAAAATGTGAAAGCCAAATAGAAGCCAGCTGTACAGCATTGAAGGCTTGGAAAAGTGGCTATAAAAGTTACCTAAATAAAGAAGTTTTATTTCAATAAATTAGGGTTTATCCCTATAAACATGTTGTAATGGAAACTCGGGTTTTACCCAATATATTTATTATTATAAAATGTGGTGTTTTACTGTGATAAACACCTTGGATGTGCTTAGGGTCAAATGACACTGAGTATAATTTAAGTTGATGGTATTGTTTGTTTGAGATGTGTGTTTGGTGTGCTTAGGATCAAATGACATCAGTGTACATAGATTTCACCATGTAATATTTGCTGCACATAAGCCTTTTTCTGGTTTATAGGATAATTTAAGTTGATGGTATTATTTGTTTGATAAGGGCGTAAGGAGCATAGGATTAGTCTATTGTATGCAACATTTTTTTTTTGATAAGGGTGTACATAGGATGCCTAACTATATTAGTTATGTATAACAGTGTAAAAGGGTTATTTTGGCCACTGATCATTTTTTGAGTTTTTGAAGTGAATGATCAGGATGACCCTTGTATTGTTATCTAACTGTTATGTATGTATGGTCATTAGGATGATAGTAAACTATTGTGTATAAATGGTGGTCTTTAATGTTAATATTTAAGTGTTAATGAGCCTTATTAAATTGTGTTTCATTTGAATTTATTAAACCAGTTTTAGGATAAAATGACTTTGGCTTTGACTGTTTGATGTGTACAAAATACAACATATAAATTACATCAAATGAGACATAAAACTAACCCTTTTTTAGTACTAACGTTGGAAAAACTATGCTTTTGTCTTCCTTTTGTATTTTCAGGGTTAAATGAGCTTAAATGAACAAAAGAAGCAAAAATGCAGCCAAATCTAACAATAATACAAGAAAATGAATAAACGTGGCATGCCCGACCCCTCGACAGCATCTCCCCAAGCAAAAACAAGAGAACAGAAGGCTGAACACTCCCCGTGCTCACTGAGCACGGGGGCGTGCCCAAGTGTCTGCAGAAAAGATAAAGCTGTAGAAGCTTCTATCACCCACCACGGGGGCGTGCCAGCGGACACGGGACCGTGGTCAACGCAAAGATTCCCAGAATCTAGGCAAATCTTGATAGTACAGATACGCTTCTGCACACGGGGTCATGCCCAGCGGACACGGGGGCGTGGTCAACTAATGCAGACAAACTGCAATTAATGAAAAAAAAGAAGATGGGTGGACACGGGGCCGTGCCCAATGGACACGGGGCCGTGTCCGGGCTTCTATGTAGGCTATAAATAGGGGTGCTTGGCTCACTTGCAAACCATCCATTGGCAAACCACCTCTCTCACACTTCACCCACCCACCATTACCATCACAACCCACATCCACCACCATCATCCATCATCCATCATCCATCATAGAGTGTGTGAGTAGTCTCGGGATCCAAGATTGATCGTAAGAGTTCTTGACAATCAAAGGCCATGTTTGCCTAAGTCTCTTACATCACTTGGTGAAGACAAGTGCTTAGTGTAATACTTTTTATTTTTAATCTTTTCGCACTTTTTATTTGGTTATGTATTAATGACTTTAATAACTAGTTTCTTATGTTGAAGGTGAATCTTCCTTATCATTTGTCCGTGGTGTCTTGGCATTATTTTACTATCTATATAAAATAAAAGATTTTCACCATTCATATCTCCAAGGTCTATATGGAGATATGTTGGCTACCTGGTCGGGGGTTAAGGGAATGGTTTGGTAAGTGTATTGCCTTGTTCAGTGTATAGATCCTGCAAGAACCTGGGTCAACTTTAGTAGGACATCCTTCAATACCCACTGGTATTGGATGGCGGGGGGTCCGAACTCCTTGATCCCCTCATATGTAAACTACTATTAAAACTTTAACCCGGCAATTTAGGATGTATCCCTGCTGACTCAAACTACTTAGCCGAGGGTAACGTCACCTTCAAAAGAGGGGCCTACCACAATATGCATTAATAACTTAATTAATTATCTTTCAATAATCCAACCCTTTAGGATTGTATTCTTGCTGACTCAAACTACTGGGTTGAGGGTAACGTCACCTTCAAAAGAGGGGCCTACTACTATAACTAAGATAATCTCTTAAAAAGTTCAAAAGTGCGGAAATAATCAAAGGTTACACTAAATGCGAGTCGGATCCAAGTGATTCATCTTGTCTTTCTGTTTTATTTTTATTTTTATTTTTCAGCATTTTTAGTTTTTTTTTTATTTTCTTGTTTAAAAACCTTTTTCTAAACTTTTGATTTGATTAGACGTTGAGGATAAACCGGTATTAAAAGCTCTTGTGTCCTTAGACGATCTCGGTATCTTACCAACACTATACTACGCTCACGATGGGTGTACTTGCCCATATGTGTGTTTGGTGTTAGTAAATATCGTGTTTTATAAATTTAAAACTTGACTAATGTGTAAAAAGGGCTAAAAATATACATAAAATATATAACTACCACACACGCATCAAGTTTTTGGCGCCGTTGTCGGGGACACAAGGATTTTAAGAAAGTTAGGAATCAATGGCCTAATCGTTTTTTTTTATTTTTATGTTTTTTTAGGATTTTTCTTAGATTTTCAGCTTCTGCAGAACTCAGCACGGGCCGTGCCCGCTGAACACGCCCCGTGCCCAAGCTTTGGTACTGGCAATCCTATTTTAAGTCAGACAGTAGCTGAACATGGGGTCGTGCCCACTAAACACGCCACGTGCCCAAGTATCAGTTACTGAAAACAGAACCGTAAGATCCCGACGGTTGGTAATTTCTGACACAAACATGAGTGATAATAATTTTTTTTTTACTATCGGCCCTCTTATGGTACGTGGTGTCAAATATGTGGTGGCAATCATAAGGATTTAGAATGTTATTTTCTGTTTTATTTTTATTTTTATTTTTCAGCATTTTTAGTTTTTTTTATTTTCTTGTTTAAAAACCTTTTTCTAAACTTTTGATTTTATTAGACGTTGAGGATAAACCGGTATTAAAAGCTCTTGTGTCCTTGGACGACCTTGGTATCTTACCAACACTATACTACGCTTACGATGGGTGCACTTGCCCATATGTGTGTTTGGTGTTAGTAAATATCGTGTTTTATAAATTTAAAACTTGACTAATGTGTAAAAAGGGCTAAAATATACATAAAATATATAACCACCACACACGCATCACTGTTACAACACTGTGTTTAGGATCACAATTACTTTGACTTTGACTGCTACTTGACTGTGTTTAGGATCCATATTACTTTGATGTGTTAAGGATCAATTGTAGCATTTGATTAACTGTGTTTGGGTGTCAATATCATGTTAAACAGTTGGCCTAGGTTCAAAGGAATTTGATAATGACTTTGCTGTGCTTAGGATCAAATGAATTTGATGTGCTTAGGATCAAATGACTTTCACTGCTGCACATTAGGATTAATTGAAGCATTTGACTTTGACTTTGATGTGCTTAGGATTAAATGACACTAAGTGATGCACATTAGGTATTGTATGCACAGTAAAGGCTTTCATCATGAAATGTTGGCTACTGCACATCTGTGTACATGGATTCCACCATGAGATGTTTGCACATTAGGATCGATTGAAACATTTGACTTTGACTTGGATGTGCTTAGGGTCAAATGACACTGAGTATAATTTAAGTTGATAGTATTGTTTGTTTGAGATGTTTGTTTGATGTGCTTAGGATCAAATGACATCAGTGTACATAGATTTCACCATGTGATGTTTGCTGCACATAAGCCTTTTTCTGGTTTATAGGATAATTTAAGTTGATGGTATTATTTGTTTGATAAGGGCGCAGGGTGCATAGGATTAGTCTATTGTATGCAACATTTTTTTGATAAGGGTGCAAGGAGCATATGATTAGTCTACTTCAAGTTCGATAAGTCAAACCCAATGCAATTTCTAAAGGTCAAACCTAATTCAATTTCAAAAAGTCAAAATCAACCTAAATTCAAATTTAGATTCAGTTGTTAATTGGTTGTTGTTATTAGTAACATCATTAGGAATTATATTAGGGGATTAATTGCCATCTGTCTTTAATTATTAGATTTGGGAATTACTTTTGAAATTGGAGGGAATATATTGGGTATAGCTGTAGGGACTGAAATGGTAAGTAAACATTGTAGGGTATTTTAGTCTTTTCACATAAATTCAAACGACCATTTAACACCAGGGACTTGATTGGGAGCAATTAACAACCACAGGGACTGGACTGTTGAATTTTCTCAAATAAGGGCTGAACCTGTGATTGGGTGTAAATGTCGCACCCCAACCGATGGCGGAAACATCGGGGTGCGAGCACTAGGCGTTCAGATTGCTCATGAGATTTCCATAACACTATTATGACAATAGAGATTAATTGATTTCATGCATAAATTTGTCTAAATCAAAATCCAACATCAGACATCGAACACAGAACATAACAAAGATTGTTCAAATTGTTCAAAAGTTTCTAAGTTCACTAGGCGACGTTTCTAGGCATTCCCCTAGCTTGATTTCCATGATCCATCTCAACCTATCAACCTGCAACATGTATTAAAATATCAATACAAAAGTATTGGCGAGTATACGAGTTTGATAATAGAATAATAGATTAAAACAACTCATATCCGTAGTGCAAACAATAAAATAGTTTCAGCCGTGCTAGTGTCACAGTCCACGTAGTGTTAGCCCAAGTATCCCGATGCTTTAATGTTTACCAAAGACTCAAGGTAAACTAGAATCCTCCTAACAATACCCCCCGAGAATAATGGGAGAGGTGCATCTCCTATAGCGCTACTATTGTTAAGGCGGAACTACACATTCTGGATTAAACGTCACATAGCACAAAGAATTAAGAATCAAGAATTACAAGTTTCACATAGGATAGAGTATAAGTTTCAAAGTTTCAAGTTTAAGTTTCGTAGAATACATGTTACACCCCAAAAGTTTAAAAGAAAAGGGGATAGAGTATACTCACAGTGATTGCTTAACAGTCACAAATGTTATTGGATCAAAGGGAGCTCTTTTTAGACTTAGCCTGATTAGAGTACAATAGGATAAGAGTCGAGCAGAGTAACGAAAGTTGGATAAAGTGCTAAACTAGTCACAGGATCGGATGGCTATCCGATCCGATGGTCAGCCGGTCGAGTGACTCAGGTGTGTTGTGTGAGGTGACAATGGCTGCCCGATCGGATGGCCATCCGATCGGGTTGCCACTCGTTCGGGTGAGATTCATATGTGAGGGACTAGGGTGGCTGTTCCGATCGGATGGCTGTCCGATCGGATTGCCACTTGACCCAAATGTTAAGTGCCCTAGTTTCTTCAATCGGGTGGCCTCTCGTTCGGACGGCTGTCCGCTCGGACCACCACTTGATCTAAGTTTCCAATATTTTAAGTAAGTTCCTGTGTATTAAAGTTTCAAGGTAAAAGAGCAAGTGTCCCCCGATAGCGTGGCTGTCCGATCGGACGGCTGTTCAATCGGGTTACCGCTCGATCGGACGACCCTTGTTCTTGTTTAACTTGCTCGTAAGATCTCCAAATTTCCAGATTAACGGTGATGGCACGACACGTATCGAGACAATGGTAAATTCATTAGCACAAGGCCGTCCTGATCGGGTGGGAATCACCCCTGTCCAATCAGTCGCCTGTCAACAAAATTATGTCGGAATCCATTTCATGTTCGTCTTCTCCGGTATGACTCAGATCCAAGCCGACTTTAGACTATGCATCAAGTCCACAGCCTGTTTAGATCCGGATCCTACTAGACGAAGGCAAAAGTTGATGAAAAACAATCCAAGTTTTATATGAAAAGTGTGGATTTAGCTTAGATTTAGTGTAAACACGCATGAATCATCTTAGATCTGAGCTAGATCTTGCTTAGAATGACGTCACATGTCAGTTTGTACAAACCTACATGATGACATCACCCTCAAGAACTCAGATCCGAGAGAATTCACGGTGAGAAGTGTGATTTCAAGTGAGAATCACGTAGAGAATGATGTGTAGAGCAAGAAAGTACAAGAATCTAGTCAAAAACATACCGAAATCAGTAAGAATATGAAGAAAATGAAGAGTGCGTGTGCCTGGTCAAACAGAGCTGTCACATCACTCAAAATGGTGATGTGACAGGCCTATTTATAGTGAGGAAGGGAGTTAAGGCGGTGCAAGATGGATAGGATGGTCACCCGTTCGGGTGGTCATCCGTTCGGGTGGTCATCCGATCGGACGGTCATTCGATCGGACGGCCGCTCTGGCCAATCCATCTTTTCCGCGTTCTTGTTTTTGATTCGTTTTACGCGTTAGGTTAGGCGTTGCGTTGCATAGTTTATGCAAAGTATCTAGATTACGTTACAAACCAAAAGTTTCCAGGTTTTTCATAGATTCCGCCAGTGCCAAGGCTCCAGTTTCTCGTTCAACCAAGAATCAAGTTTCATGAGTCTAAGAAGTTGAGCACCAATTTAAGTCTCAAGGGTCAAGAATCATCGTTTCTCAGGTATCAAGAATCAAGAGTCCAAGTATCAAGTATCAAGAATCAAGTGTCTAGATTAAGTATCAAGAGTTAAGTATCTAGATTATGTATCAAGTCTCATAGTTTAAGTGTCAAGAATCAAGCTTCTAGAATAAAGAATCAAGCATCATAGTGTCAAGCATCAAGTATCAACAAGATTTATACCAAAGTGTCAAACATCAACCCACAAAACTACAGGGACCAAAATTTATAACTAATTAGAAGTTCAGGGACTGTTCTTGCCAAGTGTCTAAAGTTTAGGGACGCTGGGCGTTACAGTCTCCCCTTCTTTAGGAGATTTCGTCCCCGAAATCTTAGAAGAAAACTGCTCGAAGAGATGCGGGTACTTGGCCTTCATATCACTTTTCAACTCCCAAGTGAATTCGGCACCACGCTTTCCTTCCCATCGAACCTTGACAATGGGAATTTTGCTGCGCCTTAGACGCTTGACAGTTTGATCCATGATTTCGACCGGTTTCTCCACAAACTGAACGACTTCGTTTATTTGCAAGTCTTCAAGAGGAACCTGCAGTCCCTCGTCGGCTAGGCATTTTCATAAGTTAGATACGTGGAACACTGGGTGCACGTTGCTTAGCTCTTGGGGTAAGTCGAGTTTGTATGCTACCTTGCCAATCCTTTCAAGTATCACAAAAGGACCCACATAGCGAGGAGCAAGCTTGCCCTTCTTCCCAAAATGAACTACTCCCTTCCAGGGCGATACCTTGAGTAGAACTCGGTCACCAAGTGCAAATTCCAGAGGCTTCCGCCTATTATCAGCATAGCTCTTTTGTCTGCTCCTAGCCTTGATCAAGTTATCACGGACATGAAGAATCTTATCCGTTGTCTCTTGAACAATCTCGGGGCCAGTGAACTGTTTTTCCCCAACCTCATACCAGCTGAGAGGGGATCGACATTTTCGCCCATACAAAGCTTCGAAAGGAGCCATCTGAATACTAGAATGGTAGCTATTGTTGTACGAGAATTCTATCAATGGTAAATGTACATCCCAGTTACCACCAAAGTCGATGACACAAGAACGGAGCATATCCTCTAGGGTTTGAATAGTGCGTTCGGTCTGTCCATCCGTCTGAGGATGAAAGGCCGTGCTAAGATTCAAGTGTGAACCCATAGCGGACTGAAACGTTTGCCAAAGACACGAAGTAAAACGACCATCACGGTCCGAGATTATGTCAAGGGGTATGCCATGACGACATATAATCTCATCCGTATAGACCCGAGCAAGTTTCTCCACTCTGTAATCTTCACGTATAGGAAGAAAGTGAACGGATTTGGTCAAACGATCAATGATCACCCAGATACTATCGTGACCTTTAGAGGTGCGGGGTAGTTTAGTAATAAAGTCCATAGCAATACTATCCCATTTCCAAACTGGGATTCTGGGTTGTTCTAAGAGTCCAGAGGGACGCTGGTGTTCAGCCTTTACCTTTGAACAAGTAAGGCACTTGGACACATATACAGCAATGTCCCTCTTCATGCCAGGCCACCAATAAGTCGTACGCAGATCCTGGTACATCTTATCGGCACCTGGATGGATAGAGTAACGGGATTTGTGAGCCTCGGTCATAATGAGTTCACGAAGGTCGTCGCGATCTGGCACTCAGATGCGATTTAGATAATACTGCAGACCATCAGATTTAGTTTCGAGCTGGTCCATCCTAGCGCCGTGAATTTCTTCTTCTAAACTTCCTTCGTTTGCTGATGAATACTGAGCTTCACGAATACAAGTCTGCAGATCACTAGAGATACGAATAGCCTTGAAATGGGTCATACGACTAAGGGCGTCGGCTACTACATTCGCCTTGCCAGGATGATAGCGAATTTCGCAATCATAGTCGTTGAGCAACTCCACCCAACGTCTCTGTCGCATGTTCAGCTCTTTTTGGTCAAAGATATGTTGAAGGCTCCTATGGTCGGTGAAGACCACACACTTTGTACCATAAAGGTAGTGTCGCCAGATCTTTAATGCAAAAATAACCGCACCAAGCTCCAGATCGTGAGTAGTGTAGTTTTTCTCATGTACTTTGAGCTGACGAGAAGCATAAGCAATAACCTTGTCTCGCTGCATGAGCACACAGCCCAATCCACGGTTTGAGGCATCGCAATATACCACAAAATCGTCATTGCCATCAGGTAGGGTTAGCACAGGAGCATTACACAGAAGGTTCTTAAGAGTAAAAAAGGATTCCTCTTGTTCGGGACCCCAAACAAAAGGTTTCTCCTTTTGGGTTAGCATAGTGAGAGGAACAGCGATTTTAGAGAAGTCTGCGATGAACCGGCGGTAACAACCCGCCAATCCTAGGAAGGAGCGAATCTCAGACACGGATTTAGGCGTACACCAATTCTTTACTGCTCGATTTTTGAAGGATCAACATGAATACCCTGCCTACTAACAATATGACCAAGAAACTGCACTTCATCAATCCATAACTCACACTTAGAAAATTTAGCATACAGGCGTTCACCACGTAAAAGTTCAAGCATTAGATGTAGATGGCGAGCATGATCAGCTTTAGACTTAGAATAAATAAGAATATCATCAATAAAGACTATAACAAAACGATCCAAATAAGGTTTACAAACACGGTTCATAAGGTCCATGAACACTGCAGGTGCGTTGGTCAAGCCAAAAGGCATGACTACGAACTCGTAGTGTCCATATCGAGTACGAAACGCTGTTTTAGGAATGTCATCTTCGAGGACACGCAGTTGATGATATCCAGAACATAGGTCAATCTTTGAGAAACACGACGCGCCTTGTAGTTGGTCAAACAAATCATCAATACGAGGTAACGGATAACGATTCTTTACGGTAAGCTTATTCAGTTCACGATAGTCGATACACATACGGAAGGAACCATCCTTCTTCTTGACGAATAAAACGGGAGCACCCCACGGGGAGGTACTTGGGCGAATAAAACCCTTATCGAGCAATTCTTGTAGCTGACTGGATAATCTTGCATCTCAGAAGGTGCAAGACGGTAAGGAGCCCTGACGACAGGAGTCGCACCAGGTACGAGATCAATACGAAAATCAACGGATCTGGGAGGAGGAAGACCGGGTAGATCCTCAGGAAAGACATCAGGAAATTCGCACACAACTGGAACTTCGCTTATGTTCTTCCCCTTGCCCTTTTGTTCCACTACGTGGGCCAAGAAGGCAGGGTTCTGTTTATGTAAACTTTTGCTCGCTTGTGTGCATGACATCAGCCTTAGTCCTTTCGAAGGTCGGTCCCCATAGACATGTAAAAGATCACCAGACGGAAGAGGGAGATGGACAAACTTTTCGTGACACACAATTTCGGCATGGTTCTTACGCAACCAATCCATACCGATAATGACATCAAAACTACCCAAACGCATTGGGATAAGATCAATAGAGAATACGTGATCATTAAGAATCAAGGAACAATCACGCACAATAGAATTTACAAGAATCGGCTTACCATTAGCGACTTCCACAGAGAATGACTCAGGTAACTTGGAGCGTGTATAGTTTATCAAAGACTCAAATTCCACGGACACAAAGCTTCTATCGGCACCAGTATCAAATAGAATCAAAGCATAAAGGTTATTAATAAGGAACATACCATTGACAACATCATTGTCATTGCGAGCCTGATTCACATTTAGATTGAACACTCGTCCACGAGCGGCTGGCTGCTAGTCCGGGTTCAGCTGAGGACACTGGTTACGGAGGTGGGTAGTATCTCCACACTTGTAGCATGCACGAACAGAGTTGACTGGCCTTGGGTTCTGCAGAGGTGCTGGTGGCGTTGGTAGAGTTGCCTGAGCTGGGGCTTGTTGAGCTTGCGGGGCTGGGTTAGCTTGACGACAGTAGGGAGTCGTGTGACCATAGCGGTTACAGTTGGTGCACAGACGACATGCTGACGCAGTAGGATGATGTTAGTTTCAAGTCGCACACTTGGGATGAGGCCCAGTGTATTGCTTCTTCACTTCAGGAGCAGCAGGGTTAGCAGCAGCAGCAGCAGGCTTAGTAGCAGGGGTAATAGCATTACATCCCGAACCCTGAGCTTTTCGTTTCTTGTTCTTGCTGCCACTTGGCTACTGAGTGACTTGATTTACAGACTTTCAAGGGGCAGGGGTAGCAAACTGTTTATCACACACACGATTGTTGTTGAGACTTGCTGCGAGACGGTAGACTTCCTCAATAGTTTCTAGCTGAGCTGCTTCGATGGAATCGCACATAGCGGGCGGTAGACCATTGATGTACTTGGTTATCATCCGCTTCGGAGTCGAGACCAGGTGGGGAATGATGAAACTTAAATGCTTGAACCGGGTAGTATACGCCATGTTGTCATCACCAACTTGCTTCAAATGCCAGAATTCTTCTTCAAGCTTGAGCTGCTCATGGGGAGGACAGAACTCGAGCATCATGAGTTCTCGCACCTAGGCCCATGGTAAAGCATAGGTTGCCTCATTTGTATGGATGTTTCTTTCATTGGACCACCATTCCAAAGCCCTACCCTGAAACACTCCAGTTGCACTCCTGGTTTTCAAATGTTCGGGGCATTCACTGTTGATGAAGGTGACCTCTATACTGTCAAACCACTCAAGCATAGCTGTCACCCCATCACTGCCCGTAAACGGCTTGGGATTGCAGGAGACGAAGTGTTTGTAGTTGAACTTGGTAGCTGTCGGCTTCTCTACTTTAGAGTCCACAGAGGATGGAGGAGTGGTAGATCCTTGGAGTTCAGAAACATTCTTTGGCACGACTCGAGCGATCTGGTCGGCCATGAATGACATCATCTTTTTCTGGGACTTCTCCCTTGATTTCCTTAGGTTGTCAGAGAGTCTTCGAGCAGACATCTACGAGTTCCAACATAAGGATTGTATAAGCCTAGGTTACGAAGTCCCATGATAAAGATTCACTCATGATAGGTCAAAGGATTTAGATACGAGATAGACTAACACCACAAACGCACGACCTTCACATGGCACGTTGTACGAAGTTTGGTCAACATGTCAGAAATGCTTATATATAGGAAGTACCAGCGGCGTATCCACCATGCTTCGGGCACATCGCCTCCCCTCGTACTCGGTGTCATACTACGTGTCGCAATACTCAACATACCCATCATCATCATCATCATATATTCACATAAATTAATAGATTACCGTAGATTACTCAAACAAATCACATAGGATACTCAAAACAGATCAGCATAGAATACTCAAGTAGATTAACGTAGATCATTTCATAGATTGGCATAGATTATATCGATAGGTTATCATAGCTTGCTTAAGTAAATAGTTTAACATAGACTAACCAAGTAGATGATCATAGATTAAACCAATAGACCAAGATGGATCAACATAGATTAGCACAAAATAGTTTAACTTGCTAGATTATCATAGATTAATACAATAGATCAACCATAGATTATGCTAGAACTTCTCCTAAATCACATAGTCCGCTCACAGATTGCATAGGCTTTCCATAGATTACATAGACATTTCGCACTGGTCTGCAAACACTAATCTCGTATAGCACTTGGTACGAAAGTTGGTAACATGCCGGAAGCACTTATATATAGGAAGTACCAGCGGCGTATCCACCATGTTTCGGACATGCCACTTCCGTCTCGTACTTCCATGTCATCTTAGTGTTTCACACCCAAAAACAACACCTCAAATTAAGTTTACCATATAGATTACACATAAAACTTTGTAAATTTAGTTCATTCTGAGATTAGAATTAACGTTTTAGATTGCGGACAACGTGCATATTTATGTAAAAGTATTTCAAAACAAACGATGAATTAAGTCCAAAACCTCATAGATAAAACCACATTCATAAAAACAAGAAAGGCTTTTTAAAACATAGGATTGTTCCGAGTAGAGGAACGACGACTAACCAAAGTGATTAGAACCCCTTTCAAATTGAGGTAATGTGTCGTGACTTACTTAGACAAATACGTCATCGATGTTAGGCCTACGATATTCGTCCTTTTAGTCATTTCACGTATTCAATTGATCGGAAGTCACGAGACTTTGGCGAGACCTAAAAATCAAGGAGTGGGACTAGTTATCAAGATCTGAGTTTCACCTCTAGCTTGACAACATCGCGCCCTAAATAGCGTTGGTGCTTATCCGCAGACAAGACCTACTAGAATAGTATGGAGATTCCCATCAAGGTTTGGATGTCACTCCTATCTTGAGAGCAAATCTCGTGCCAGATATAAACACCGTGTAACGGTGTTTTCAAGTATAAAGTGTACATTATGTTAGCCTTAGGAAAGGCATGTAAGTTTAGCAGGAATATATGCTGCTAGGAAGTAGATACGGTAGAATGCATAAGTCTTAAACATCAAATAAGAGTCAAAGTTCCTAGAACTATAGACTAGGGCAAGTATTCCTACTTATCCTAATTCCCTATAGTTATGGCTCTGATACCAATCTGTCACACCCCAACCGATGGTGGAAACATCGGGGTGCGAGCACTAGGCGTTCAGATTGCTCATGAGATTTCCATAACACTATTATGACAATAGAGATTAATTGATTTCATGCATAAATTTGTCTAAATCAAAATCCAACATCAGACATCGAACACAGAACATAACAAAGATTGTTCAAATTGTTCAAAAGTTTCTAAGTTCACTAGGCGACGTTTCTAGGCATTCCCCTAGCTTGATTTCCATGATCCATCTCAACCTATTAACCTGCAACATGTATTAAAATATCAATACAAAAGTATTGGTGAGTATACGAGTTTGATAATAGAATAATAGATTAAAACAACTCATATCCGTAGTGCAAACAATAAAATAGTTTCAGCCGTGCTAGTGTCGCAGTCCACGTAGTGTTAGCCCAAGTATCCCGATGCTTTAATGTTTACCAAAGACTCAAGGTAAACTAGAATCCTCCTAACAATACCCCCCGAGAATAATGGGAGAGGTGCATCTCCTATAGCGCTACTATTGTTAAGCCGGAACTACACATTCTGGATTAAATGTCACATAGCACAAAGAATCAAGAATCACAAGTTTCACATAGGATAGAGTATAAGTTTCAAAGTTTCAAGTTTAAGTTTCATAGAATACATGTTACACCCCAAAAGTTTAAAGGAAAACGGGATAGAGTATACTCACAGTGATTGCTTAACAGTCGCAAATGTTATTGGATCAAAGGGAGCTCTTTTTAGACTTAGCCTGATTAGAGTACAATAGGATAAAAGTCGAGCAGAGTAACGAAAGTTGGATAAAGTGCTAAACTAGTCACAGGATCAGATGGCTGTCCGATCGGATGGTCAGCCGATCGAGTGACTCAGGTGTGTTGTGTGAGGTGACAATGGCTGCCCGATCGGATGGCCATCCGATCGGGTTGCCACTCGTTCGGGTGAGATTCATATGCGAGGGACTAGGGTGGCTGTTCCGATCGGATGGCTGTCCGATCGGATTGCCACTTGACCCAAATGTTAAGTGTCCTAGTTTCTTCAATCGGGTGGCCTCTCGTTCAGACGGCTGTCCGCTCGGACCGCCAGTTGATCTAAGTTTCCAATATTTTAAGTAAGTTCCTATGTATTAAAGTTTCAAGGTAAAAGAGCAAGTGTCCCCCGATAGGGTGGCTGTCCGATCGGACGGCTATTCGATCGGGTTACCGCTCGATCGAACGACCCTTGTTCTTGTTTAACTTGCTCGTAAGATCTTCAAGTTTCCAGATTAACGGTGATGGATCAAGAAAATGGTAAATTCATTAGCACAAGGCCGTCCTGATCGGGTGGGAATCACCCCTGTCCAATTAGTCGCCTGTCAACGAAATTATGTCGGAATCCGTCTCATGTTCGTCTTCTCCGGTATGACTCAGATCTAAGCCGACTTTAGACTATGCATCAAGTCCATAGCCTATTTAGATCCGGATCCTACTAGACTAAGGCAAAAGTTGATGAAAAGATGAAAAACAATCCAAGTTTTATATGAAAAGTGTGGATTTAGCTTAGATTTAGTGTAAACACGCATGAATCATCTTAGATCTGAGTTAGATCTAGCTTAGAATGACGTCACATGTCAGTTTGTACAAACCTACATGATGACATCACCCCCAAGAACTCAGATCCGAGAGATTTCACGGTGAGAAGTGTGATTTCAAGTGAGAATCACGTAGAGAATGATTTGTAGAGCAAGAAAGTACAAGAATCTAGTCTAAAACGTACCGAAATCAGCAAGAATATGAAGAAAATGAAGAGTGCGTGTGCCTGGTCGAACAGAGCTGTCACATCACTCAAAATGGTGATGTGACAGGCCTATTTATAGTGAGGAAGGGAGTTAAGGCGGTGCAAGATGGATAGGATGGTCACCCGTTCGGGTGGTCATCCGATCGCATGGTCATCCGTTCGGGTGGTCATCCGATCGGACGGCCACTCTGGCCAATCCATCTTTTCCGCGTTCTTGTTTTTTATTTGTTTTACGTGTTAGGTTAGGCGTTGCGTTGCATAGTTTATGCAAAGTATCTAGATTACGTTACAAACCAAAAGTTTCTAGGTTTTTCATAGATTCCGCCAGTGCCAAGGCTCCAGTTTCTCGTTCAACCAAGAATCAAGTTTCACGAGTCTAAGAAGCCGAGCACCAATTTAAGTCTCAAGGGTCAAGAATCATCGCTTCTCAAGTATCAAGAATCAAGAGTCCAAGTATCAGAATCTAAGTATCAAGTATCAAGAATCAAGTATCTACATTAAGTATCAAGAGTCAAGTATCTAGATTATGTATCAAGTCTCATAGTTTAAGTGTCAAGAATCAAGCTTCTAGAATAAAGAATCAAGCATCATATGGTCAAGCATCAAGTATCAACAAGATTTATACCAAAGTGTCAAACATCAACCCACAAAACTACAGGGACCAAAATTTACAACTAATTAGAAGTTCAGGGACTGTTCTTGCCAAGTGTCTAAAGTTTAGGGACGTTGGGCGTTACAGTAAACCCTTAATATTATTCTTGTTACAAATTCTCCTAACTTTATATTTTCCAAAGGAAAGAGATTTACCATTTTGTTTTATAAAAGTTGAGGGTTGGGTGGTTTTTAAAGGATCAACCGCTCAAGACCACCTCCTTCGAACTAGTGTGGAGTCCGATTTTTTTATACACCCCTTCAAACAAGTGCCATATGTACCTATCAAACAGAAGGGTCGTGATTGTTCATTTTATGTTTGAATCTATCATCCTTTTCTGATCTATCACACATGTTGAGGGGTCTTTTCATGAATCATCGTGTCTATTTTATGTCATGTTTTGAACCAACCACACAACGCTTCGCACTTTACTAGGAAGCCAAACAATCGTGTATGTTGGTTCAAACATTCTTGTATATAGCGTTAAAAAGGAAGAGGTGGCTCACAAAAAGACACATTATGCTCATCGACAAGGATCTCAATCACGACACGCACCCAAATAGGCGTGCACCCTTTTGAGCCACCAAATCTCCCTTATTGTTAAAGGTAATTAGCTTAGGCACCTATCATTTTAAGGTTTTATTATTTTTCAATCAAGGACCTCAAATTAACACTTACCGCCAAGGGCCTTCTGGTCCAATGGCATGGGGATGATGGTTAAGGCTTGAGATATCTGGAGGTCTCAAGTTCGAAACAGTACTCAAGGGGGCTTTCCCACAGTGGTGGGTTTCATCCTTGATGCTGTTCTTTGGTGAGTCAGGCCTGGAGCGTTAAAATCAGTATAGACGGTTTACATTCCATCTCATGAAAGCTTACTCAGGTATTGAGGTTAGTTCTCTCTTATGGTCCAAGACTGTAGCCGAAGAAAATAGTTGTATAGTCCCTTCCAACACTGGTAGTGGGGTGACAGTTTTGTTTCCATAAGCTTGTTTAAAGAGAAGTATTCTTTTTGTTTGTTAACTCCGTGTCATGAATATATTCCCGATGGAGGATTTCTTAAATCTAGCAAGCAATCCACAACTTCTTTAAGTTTCTACCATACTGGAGACTCTTCATTCCAATCGTACTATAAGGTGTCATCAACGTTTGAAAGATTCTAATATAATAAAGCGAAAGACTTCCAAGTGGCAACACTTTATCGTTATCTTATCTTTGGGGACAAGAACTGTGGCAACCGGATGCTATTAATATGGAAGTCTGAAAACTCTGAGTAATGTGTTATGGAGTTTGAATATTTAAGTTTCAAACTTGGGATATATATCTGCTCTAAACTAAAATTGGAATTGCTAAATGTCAATCAAGTTGTTATTGTGAATTATTTTATGTAAATGTTCATATGTGAGATATAGAGGTATTCAAGATCGGATTATCCGGTTTTCCTAAATGATCCCCCACCCTATATATATTCTCGATTTCTCTATGTTACTCTTCCACCTTTTCTTTTATTTTTTGTACCCCTTTATTTATTTGTATTTAGTTGTGCTTGTTTATCTGAGGTTTGTTTTGTAGCCGAGAGTCTCTCTGGAAGCAACATTTCTATCTCTATGGACATTGGTGGACCTACCCACAATTGTGGGTGGGCGGCCGCACCCATTGAGAAAAAGTTTTTAGTGCTAATTTTCGTCGAAAATCCCAACCGCACCCCTTGGATTTTTTTCAACCGCACCCCTTGAAAAATTTCAACCGAACCCCATAGAAAAAAATATTATGATTTTATAAAAAAAATAAACACTGATTATTATTAATATATAAGTATATAACACAATTTATATAATTATTCTTTAACCACTTATTCATTTACTTAACCCAATCTACAATATGATTTTATTAACCCAACTACCCTAGCCCAAACCCAACCCAAAGATTTTGAACTAAATAACATAAACCAAACCAACCTACCCATGACCCATTCGAATTCAAAATCCCACTCCAAAAAATAGGCCCAACGACTACAGTCTACAGTGACTCACGACCTGACGAGTTTTTTGGCTGGAAAATTCAAAATTCCGGCCGTCCCGAACATTATATACCGGAATTCCGACTTAGAACGGGTATCCTTTCTTTATAGATTGTTTTTTTTTGGTTATTTTATGTGGTGATTAGGAGAAAATATATATGTATAAGGGTTTGATCTTTTTATGTTTTTTGATGTTTTTCTAGTTGTTCTAGACTTGTAGTTCATGATTTTGTTGTTTTATTTTAAGCTTTGTTTGTTTAAATGATTACTAATCAACATTTAAAACTAGGGCTTGAATGTTTGAAAATTATGGACTATGGTATTGGTTGAACATGATTGTTTATTTTGTTTAAGTGTTTAATGTTGTTTTATAAACTTATAGAGTGAATTATATGTGATAAGAACCACGAGTAGGGAAGTTATGACGCGATTTCACAAGAGGAAAAGGGTTGAACCACTTTTTTGTCGGATTCTTCAAATTAAAGACCAAGCTATGTTTTAGATAAGTTTTTTTTTTTGTTATTTTATTTAATGATTAGGAGAAATAGAAGTAGTGTGTTGAAAATATAAAAAAATATATCATTCTTTTCACTTTTATATTACTAATATGTTACAAATATCTTTTATTTTTTACATGTTACTAGACTGCTATGTTACTGGACTGCTCGTTGGGGACTGCGGACTGGACTACCTGTTGGGCTAACTGGATTGATGATGCTATTCGTTGGGCTGGGCTAGAACTGGACTGTTGTTGTATTCGTGGGCTGCAGTATATCTTATCTCATTTTCCAAAGATCATAATCAACACCAGTCGCTCTTCGGTCATTCTTACCAAGATTTCGAGAATCATCTCTCTGGGTTTTTTCCTTCTCTCTCTTAGGGTTTGATTGGTCTTGTTGTTCTTGTGATCTTGTGTTAAGATCATCGTTCGTAGTATAGATTAGAGAGTGCACATCATCGTGTTGATGATCTGCGTGTGAGAAGTGTTAGAGAGTTCCCTGATTTCTTGTTTAGTTGTTTCATTGTTCGTTGAGTTTTGTGATTAATAAAGTGTTGAGTTTAGATCCATGTATTTTGATATGGTATCAGAGCCATAAGGGCTCTTTGGAGTTTTCGTTTCCGCTGCTGATTCTAGGGTTTAGATCTATCTCAGATCTGTGTGGATCTGGGTGTGATAAGGAGATCTAAGGTTCGGTTGATCGGCTGGTTCGTGTTCTCCTATATGGAGGTCTTGGAGTTCAAGAAGATTGAAACCCTAAGTTTTAGGGTTTGGTTCTGGAAGGCTTGAACATCTTGAAGACGATTTGTGTTGGTCTCTGTAGTCTTTTCTGATTTACAGGGCAAACCAACCAGATCCGGCTGCTGCTTCTTCGTGTCAGTCTCTTGTAGCCCTAAGTGAAGGCTGTAGGACTGATAGCTTGGAGTTAAACGGCTCAGGTGTATTCTTTCCTTGTTCTTTCTATTTTATAGCATTTATTTGCATTTTAGGCATCTTGTTGCCGGAGTAGTTGGGCCGGTTTGTTCATTGGGACATAGGGTGGGACATCCCCTGTTGCATTGTTTGTGCTGTTTACTCGATTGGTGATTTGATTCTTGAATATTCATTGATTTGTGTTGATTACTTGTTTTGTGATTTGATTCTTGAATATTCATTAGCTGTGTTCTCGTTATCTAGTTTATCTAGGTCACAGTACTTGTGCAAAGGCTTGGGTAAGCACCTTTAGAGCGATGAACTTACCATCTGGTCCCTGGCACTTGTTTACTGTTTAGGGTTTTGGTGTGATTGTTTGATTATTTACCTGTTAATTGGTTGTTTGAGTTGACATGGCTGATTTCATTAATGTGTTAGGTGAAACCTTGATTAGTAAGCTTGAACCTGATAATCTGTTGTATTTACATCCGAGTGATTATGCAAATCTAAGTGTAATTAGCGTTAAACTAAAAGGAACGGAAAATTACACAGTTTGGGCTAATGCTATGACACTTGCATTAAGAGTAAAAAATAAACTAGGGTTTATTGATGGATCTGTAGTTAAGCTAGAAACAAATGATATGTTAACTACTCAATGGGAAAGATGTAATTCGGTTGTACTTACTTGGATTTTAAATTTTGTTTCAGAAAAGTTATATCTTGGTCATGTGTATTCTAAAAATGCATCTGAGGTTTAGAAAGGGTTAAAAGAAACATATGACAAAGTTGATGGGTCTGTTGTGTTCGACTTATATCAGAAAATTAATTGTTTTTCTCAAAATGGTTTGTCTGTGGTTGAATATTATCACAAGTTAAACATTATGTGGAAACAGTTAGATCAAATTTTATAAATACTTGTCTGTACATGTAATGCTTCTAAACAGTATAATGATTTTAGTCACTTAATCAAGTTAATGCAGTTTTTGATGGGTGTTGACAGTGTTTGTCAGTCTGTTAGAACTAATTTGTTGATTAAAGATCCTCTTCCCACTGTGAAAGAAGCTTTTTCTATTATATCCAGGGAGGAATCTCACAGAAATTCAAATGCCAGTTTGTCAAAAGAACAAAATGTTGGTTTTTTTTTCAAGACTAATTCTTTTGTTGATAATAGAAAGAAACCTAATAAGAGTTTAAATCAAAACTTTAGATGTTCACATTGTAACAAAATTGAACATAATGTTGACAAATGTTTTGAGATTATTGGGTATCCTCCTTGAATGAAGAATAAGTTTGGTCAAGGGAAGAAATAAATTGTTAGTAATAATGTTGTTTGTGATTCATCTGAAGTTGATAAGAATATTGTTTCTAGTTTAACTGCTGATCAGGTGTCAAAGTTGTTGAGTTTATTGAATCAAAAATCTGGTGATGGTTCGGTTAGCTGTAATATGCCAGGTAGGTGGTCTAGTTTGTATGGTTTTGCTAGTACTGTTAAAAATAGATATTGTTTTGCAAGTTTAAGAGATTCTTTAAAATATATAAGTTGGATATGTGATTCTGGTGCTAATCAGCATATGGTAATGAGTGATAGATGTTTAACAAATCAATTAGATATTTCTGAATATAATGTGAAAGTTAATCATCCAAATGGTACGAGTGCTTTGGTTACAAAAATAGGGGATATTAAATTGAATTATAGGATCACTCTTTATGATGTGTTTGTAGTACCAGATTACTATGTAAATCTGATTTATGTGTATAAACTTGCGAAAGATAGCAAAGTTTCCTTGTTGTTTGATGAAAATGCATGTTATCTCCAGGATCGTTAACAAAGAAAATCCTGGTGACTGGTAGTCAACATGATGGTTTGTATTTTTGTGGTGAGTCATCTGTGAATACTTGTTTTAGCTGTAATAGTGTTGATTTAACTAGTTTGTGGCATGCTAGACTTGGACATCCATCTGAAATTGTTTTAAAAGTCTTGAAGGACGATTTAAAATTAAAACAATTTTATAAAACCATTCCTTGTGAAACATGTCATAAATCTAAACAACATAGAGATCCCTTTCCATTGAGTGACCATAAAAGTAAACAATTAGGTGAAATTATTCATATGGATGTCTGGGGCCTTATAGAGTTAAAAGCAGGGAAGGGTACAAGTATTTTTTTAACTGTTTTCGATGATTATACTCGGTCTTCTTGGGTCTATATGTTAAGATATAAAGATGAAGTGTTTGAAAATATCAAATGTTTTGTTGAGATGATTAAAACTTAGTTTGAAAAGTCTGTAAAAATAATAAGAACCGGTAATGGGACTGAGTTTACTAATAACATGTTAAAGGTTTTTTTTACTAACAAGGGAATAATACATCAAACGACTTATGTTCATACCCATCAACAAAATGGCATTGTTGAGAGAAAACACATGCATTTGTTGAATGTTGCAAGAGCTTTGTTATTTCAAAGTAGTGTCCCTTTAAAGTTTTGGGCAGATTGTATTCTAACTGTTGTGTACTTAATCAACATGACTCATTCTTCTGTGCTTAATGGTAAAACTCCTTATGAACTTATTTTTGGTTTCAAACCCTCTTTAGATCACCTTAGAGTGTTTGGGTCACTTTGTTTTAATACTATACTTAATAATTCAGATAAATTTTCAAGTCATGCTAATAAATGTGTTTTTATTGGTTATTCAAATGAAAAAAAGGGATATAAATTATGGGATTTGGAACATAAAATTGTGTTTTATTCCAGAGATGTTAGATTTTACGAACTATATTTCCTTATAAAGAAAATAAAAATTTAAACTCGTTTGATGTTGGTTTACCTGAAAATATTAATACTTTGAATTTTTTTTATTTACATGAACAAAGTGAATCTCAATACTCTGAGGAAATAGGTAGTCCCAATGATGAGAAGGGGGCTGATCAACCTAAAGATACTAGTGATCATGGGCCTTAGCAATCTCGTAAGGTTTCTAAGGCTGCTATAGGAATGGCTGATCGTCAGCAACCTAGTAGGTCTGAACCTGAACTAGATAGGGCTGAGCATGAGCATTTAGATGTTGAAGGTGATAACCTGTCCGAGGGAATTCATATACCTGATGTTCCTACTAGTGTTAGACGATCCACTAGGATTTCTTTATTACCTAAAAAACTTGATGATTTTATAATTGAAGGGAAGGTCAAGTATGGGTTAGAAAAAGTGGTGAGCTACTCTAATTTGACAAAGGAAAATTTTTGTTTTACTGCCTTATTAAATAAATCTATAGAACCTAAGTTTTATTATGAGGCATGTAAAGATGCAAATTGGGTAAGTGCTATGAATGATGAAATTGAAGCACTAAATAGAAATAAAACTTGGGATATTGTAGAACTCCCACATGGTAGAAAACCAATTGGCTGTAAATGAATTTATAAAATCAAGTATAAATCATCAGGGGAAATTGAGAGGTATAAAGCTAGACTAGTTGCCAAAGGGCATAGTCAAAGAGAGGGTGTAGACTTTGATGAAACATTTTCACCTGTGGTAAAAATGATAACTGTTATGAGTGTTCTAACTATAGCGGTACATAATAGTTGGAATGTTTATCAACTTGATATAAATAATGCGTTTTTATACAGAGGCCTTGTTTAAGATGTTTATATGAGGTTGCCGGAAGGTTATTTTGACAAAAATGATACTCGTGTTTGTAAATTAAATAAGTCTTTGTATGGACTTAAGCAAGCCCCAAGAATGTGGAATGCTAAACTTGTTGGTGTTTTGATTGACTTAGGGTTTGTATAAAGTAAATGTGATTATTCTATGTTTATTAAGTCTGTGAATTCTGTGTTTTTTGTCTTGCTTGTCTATGTAGATGATATCCTTATAACTGGCAATAATGAATTGGAAATTGAAAATGTGAAAAAGTATGTACAGTCCAAGTTTATGATTAAGGATTTAGGTACTTTGAAGTATTTCTTAGGGATTGAGGTCTTAACTACAAATGGTGGGTTATGTCTTTCGCAAAGGAAGTACTGTTTGGAACTTCTTGCTGAGTATGGTATGACAGGGTGTAAACCTGTTAATAATCCGATTGAGCAAAATCATGTAATAACTGTTTTGTGTGATAAAGAAAGAGAAAATTTAGTAAATATCACTGGTTATCAACAATTAATAGGAAGACTTATATATTTAACTCATACTCGTCTAGACATTACTTATGATGTACATGTTTTGAGCCAATTCATGCATAAACCTACCAAAGCTCATTTGCTATTGGCAATGAGAGTGTTAAGATATCTTAAAAATGCTCCCGGTAACGGTATATTTTTCAGAAAACATTCACATCTTAATCTGACTGCATATGCAGATTCAGATTGAGGTAAGTGTGTTGTGTCTAGGAAGTCTGTCTCGGGATATTGTGTGTTTCTTGGTACCTCTTTAGTCGCTTGGAAAAGTAAAAAGTAGTCGACAGTGTCTCGGTCTACAGTTGAAGCTGAATACCGAGCTATGTTTACTGCGACATGTGAATTGGTTTGGCTTGTTAACCTGTTGAGTGAGTTACATGTTAGTGTAGAATTGCTAGTTTCTTTGTTTTGTGATAACACTGCTGCATTATCAATTGCAGCTAATCCTGTCTTTCATGACAGAACTAAACATTTTGAAATCGACTTGTTTTTTCTTAGAGAAAAAGTACAAAATGGTTTCGTTAAAACTGTTGGTGTAAAAACTGAAATGCAAGTTGCGGATATTTTTACAAAAGGATTGTTAATAGAGCAACATAATACTATATGTAAGAGGTTAAACATGCTAGATGTTTTTGGTAATAAAAGTGAGGGGGGTGTTGAAAATATAAAAAAATATATCATTCTTTTCACTTTTATATTACTAATATGTTACAAATATCTTTTATTTTTTTTTTACATGTTACTGGACTGCTATGTTACTGGACTGCTCGTCGGGGAGTGCGGATTGGACTACTTGTTGGGCTAACTGGACTGATGATGCTATTCGTTAGGCTGGGCTGGAACTGGACTGTTGCTGTATTCGTGGGCTGTAGGGGCTGTAGTATATCTTATCTCATTTGCCAGAGATCATAATCAACATTAGTCGCTCTTCAGTCACTCTTACCAAGATTTCGAGAATCATCTCTCTAGGTTTTTTTCCTTCTCTCTCTTAGGGTTTGCTTGGTCTCGTTGTTCTTGTGATCTTGTGTTAAGATCATCGTTCGTAGTATAGATTAGATAGTGCAGATCATCGTGTTGATGATCTGCGTGTGAGAAGTGTTAGAGAGTTCCCTGATTTCTTGTTTAGTTGTTTTATTGTTCATTGAGTTTTGTGATTAATAAAGTGTTGAGTTTAGATCCATGTATTTTGACATAGTGGGTTTGAACTTTAATGGTTTTTTGTTGTTACTTTACTTACTTATGATGGTTTTTTATGATGTTTACTATTTTACTTGAAACTTTGGTTGTTAATGTGATAGGAAGTTAGGAAATAGGTTTGATTGTTTGAAAATTGAAATTGACCCAACCCGACCTGATCCAACCCGCTCTGAAACTTTGTTTGTTTATGTTTACTTGTTTTACATGACCCGACCAGCTATGAACCTAATTTTTATATAGTTAGGGGCATAAAATCTTTAAAAATTTTCCGCATCCCCAGAAAAAAATTCCTGGGTCTGCCACTGTCTATGAATAGAGGTAAGGTTTGCTTACGTTTCACCATTCTCAGACCTTACCAGTAGTTTTGCAGCTTTGCTATTTGAAGGATTTAATGAATTTGGTTGTTGTTGTTATCTCTAAAATAGTGAGGAGTAACCTTACCATCACATACCATGTCCAATAATAAAAAATAAAAAGGAAGGCATGGCAGCAAGGTAACATGTTAAATGCGCAACATACATTCGTAAATCAAAGTTGAGCGAGTTTTTGGTGAATAGAAAAGCTTGAGGGACTTAAACAAGACATTTCCTACATATACAAAAACCAAATGGTGAATAGTGTCAGACAGCTGCATGACACTCTTCCATTGGACCAACACGTTTATTGTTTTATATCAATTTTAAATTATGTTTTTGCTCCCAGCTCAAAATAAAATTACGTTTTTGCCCGCAGCTCAAAATGAAATTACGTTTTTTGTCCCCATCTCAAAATTACGATCTTGCCCTCAATTCAAAATTACGACTTTGCCTGGCACTCTCCCATTGGACCAACCAGTTTATTATTTTATATCCATTCTAAAATCACGTTTTTGTCCCTCTCTAAAATTACGGTTTTGCCCCCAACTCAAAATAAAATTACGCTTTTTTCCACAGCTCAAAATTACGATTTTTCCCTCCATTCAAAATAAAATTGTGGTTTTGCCCTCAGCTCAGAATTACCTTTTCGCCCCCAGTTCAAAATAAAATTTTGTTTTTGCCCCCTATTAAAAATTACGATTTTGCCCTCTTTTCAAAAATGTGATTTTTCCCCGTTTAAAAATTGTAATTTCGCCCTCAATTCAAAATTACGTTTTTCCACAGTTCAAAATAAAATTATGTTTTTGCCCCCAACTCAAAATTACGATTTTCCCTCGGTTCAAAATAAAATTGTGCTTTTGCCTCAAGATTAAAATTATGATTGTGCCCTTAGTTCAAATTTATATTACGTTTTTACCCCCAAGTTAAAAATTACGAATTTGCCCATGTGAAAATTTACAATTTTGCCACAGGTTCAAATTTACAGTACTGCCATTACTTTAGCTTTTGTCAAATTACGATTTTACCCCAGTAAAAAAATACAACTTTCTCTCAGTTAAAAATTACAATATTGCCATTGTTTTAGTTTTTTTTTTATCAAAACTATAAAAGTGTTTTGTTTTAATTGGTTGACTCGATTTAATTGTTTTTCGTGTCAATGAGCTGACTAACACTCGCTCATTATTCGGTTATCGCCCCACAACGCGGGCGGGGCACTAGTTTGTTACTATGATGTGAAGTTTTCTCTTACTGCTGGAATGAAAAATGACCAATTTAGCCTTTTTAAATAAGAAGCCGTGACGAATATACTCGTTGATAATGCCCATTATCACGTTAACCTTCAAACAAGATAACAAATCAATAGGCTGAAGCACCTGGTTTTCATTTTCTACAACATGTATTTTTCTAGAGAAAAAAAAAAGACCAAACGTCATCTTTACTTGGTGAATATGCGGATGATGATTTAGAATATTTCAACTTAAAATCATAATTATCCAGAAGAATAAAAATAAAAATAAAAGTTATTTTTTAGAATTTAGCTCGTATTTCAATAAACAAGTAAACAAACCGAACCATACGAGGCATTATTCATTTTCATTCATTAAACTTATATACGGGACAAATGGACGGTTCACGATTCATTTTCATTCATAAACTTATATGGGACAAACGGACGGTTCATGGGCACATAACCAAACAAAATTTCGTGTTCGTATTCATTCATTAAGAAAATGATTTGGTTCGTGTTCGCTCGTTAATTTCATAAATGAAAAAAAGGGATATAAATAAACACAATTGGACATAATAAATGAACATAAAAAAACACAAATGAACATAAGTATGTATAATTTTAAATATAAAAATTAACATTCTTGATCTAAATATGTTAAACTTAATCACCAAATGTAAGGTTAATAAACTAAAAAGAAGTTTCGAGATAATAATCATAAACATAGTTATTCAAAAATAAATGTAAGGTTAATAAACTAAAAATTAAAAGATATAAGAATTTTAAATATTTGGGCAATAAACTAAAAGAAAAACGTAAGGTGAATTAAAATTTAAAATTATAAGAACTTTAAATATTTGGGTAATAAACTAAAAAATAGAAAATATAAATATGAAAAAAAACAATAATAACAAAACATAAACAAACGAATATGAACGAACGTAAACGAACATTAACGAACCCTAATTAATGAAAATAAACGAATAGTTTATCAAACGCTCACAAACACATGTTCATGTTTGTTCCTTGAATCAATCGAACGAGATTTCATGTTCATATCCATTACATTACATTACACTTTAAATTACATTACATTACATTACATTACAGTACACTATTACATTACATTACATTACATTACACTATTATTAATAAAAGAACCTAATAAATAGTTCTTTTAATATTTTAACAATACATAATTTTTTTAATACTTTTATTATTTTAATACTAGATTGAGGTTCCTGTAAAAAAGACCAAAAGTATTAGAAGAGTAAGAAATAATCTCAGCCATTAGATCTTTGGTTGAGATCAACAGGGACCAAATTGTAAAATATGTTTTATTTTTTAGACTGATTTGAAAATTGTAGGGGTAATATAGTCTTTTATATCCACTTGAAATAGGAAACTGTAAATCAATTCCCTATAATTTCAAATCCTCTTTCTTCTTTCCAGATCTGTGAATTTGAATCCTCCTTCTTCTCCAGATCAAAGATCTCGAATCATAATCATCATCAATCCATCTCGAATCATCATCATCATCATCAGTTTACATCTCGAATCAGCATCATCATCATCGATACAGCAGCATCGACATCTCTGAATCAGACCTGCTGGACACCACCGACCAACCATCGTAAGCCACCCACCTGCTCCGATCAGTTCCCACCAAGAACCACTCAAGGTGTCACACCTCCGCCACCGGTCCGACCACCCTCCATCGTGTTGTTGCTGTTTCAGACGCCCACCATTACGGGGTTGTAGTGTTATACAGAGTTATAATAGGGTAATATGGTGTTATATTATTCATAGTGTGTTATATTGATTTGTAGTGTTATATCTTTTTTTTTGTTATGTACTTATTACAGTGTTTTGAACTGTTGAATGATGTTTTGCAGTGTTTTTAATAGTGTTATATACGTATTGAATGGTGTTATATACTTTTTGAATGATGTTATATAAGTATTGAATGGTGTTATATACATATTGAATGGTGATTTGCAGTGTTATTCGTAGTGTTTTTATAAAGATCTTTAAAATGGTGTTATATAATTATTGAATGGTGTTATATATCTGCTGAATGGTGGTTGCAGTGTTATTTGTAGTGTTTTTATAGAGATCTTTAAAAAAAAATCATGTTCCTATAAATAAGGTAATGGTTATGGAATGTTTTGAATTAATTGAATCAATGATAAAATTGCTTGTTTACCCTTTTGAATTAATTTAGATTGATCACACATGTCATCTCCACAATATTTCTCACACTTTTAACCTTTCTACAATAACCTTACCCTTTAATACTATAATAATAATTATTTTCTTTGTAATTTTACTTAACTTTAATATTTTTTTATCACGGGTTGGGAAAAACTTGGTGTCAACCGGTATCGAACCGGTAATGGCATAAAAAATACTAGTACGGTCATGTTCTGTATCGATACATGAAGGTAAAAACCGGCACCAACCTGGTACAAAAAACGCCAAAAGTCGGTACTGAATTGATATTGAAAATCTTTTAGTTCGGGAAATTCGGTATTGCTACTCGGTACCATTCGCTCATCCCTGATCATGGGTACCGGACGAACAACAACGGTATCGTACAACTTTTTTTTTGTTGATTTTCAACTTTTAATGATTTCTTTTTTTGAGTTTCAAGGGTAGGGATGAGCTCGGTGCCAACCGATACCGAATCGGTACTGGTACCGAAAATACCGGTTACGATACCGGTATATGAAGGTAAAAACGGTAGGGAACCGGTACCAGGAACGCCAAAAGTCGGTACCTAATTGATACTTAAGATCTTTCGGTTCGGGAAATTCGGTACGGATACCCAATACCATTTGCTCATATCTGACCGCTGGTTTCATGCAAACATCATTACCATACAAGTTTTTTGGTTGATTTTCTTTCGGTTATCTTTTAGTGTTTTTTTCTACATTTTCTTTTTATTCTTGTCAGTTGTTCCATGCGCAACACGCTCGTAGTGATTTCAAAACATATGTGAACACAGATTAAATGACAAAAGAAGTTCGCCGCAACGCGACGACAGAGATAAAACTAGTTCATTTAGTAAACGAACTTTCCATTAAATGGTTTGCGAACGATTCATTGAATGTTCGGTTCGTTTACAACCTTTTGACGATATATGATTGAGATCTCTCTCGTTCACTCTAAACTATCCATGATTTTTTTGTTCGGTTTATTTACTTTATAACCCTTATAACATTAGCAATACGGTTTGTCAACCCCCAAAGCTTACGACGTGGAAGAGAAAAGTCAACGTGGAAAAGAGAGGGTGAGGAAATAGAGGGTGTGGCCTCACAAAAGAAGGGATGCGGTCCGTGAGGGCCGATGGATCACGATGTTTTTGCCGGAACTTGTTTACATGGTTATTTGAGATCAGTGACGGATCCAAGAGTTATTTTCTGTGGGTGCGAATGAGGGATTCAACCATATTTTCAAAGGGTTTGATCAGATTTTTTGCCTAAAAGATCCAATAGTTTTTTTTAAAGGATGTACCCGTCTACCCACACATCAACATGGGTCCGGCCGTTTCCGAGATTCCAACGTTGCTGGCCCTCTTGTTCTTCAAACCAAAAGGGGACCACAAGGTAAAAGGTCTGAGTTAAAAAAAAGAACAAAAAAATAATAATAATAAAAACACACACAAATAGATGAATGTATATATAATCGAATATATATCTATTCTTTATCTTTCAACTTTGAAATCTCACAATTTAAGTTTTCTTTTTGGAGTTAATAAATCACACCCTCTTTATGGGTTGTACATGGTTATACATTCTGTATAGAATAATCTAACATGACAAATATTAAGTCGTATAATGATTTACGATTGGTACAGATGGAGAAAATATTTATTCATGTAACATTTTATACGGGTCCGTATAATCATCCAGAAGCAAGGGTGTGAGCGTTTCCTTTTTTATCCAAGTTATGAGGGGATAAACAAAAGTAAATGAAAAGTCATATAAAGACATTATTATATTGTGTTCAAAATGTCACAAACCCAAATCTGTTGGCTTGAAATCAACTTCACATAGTCAAAACCATTGACCATCTCTATAAAGAATATAAATATCAAGATACATTCCCATATACTCTCATTCTAACATTTCCAAATTAATCCCGACCTGATCAATCCATTCTACAAAGACATCTTAACTTTGAAGTTCAACAAGTAGCCAAAACTATTCGAAAATGCCGCGTTGGGTGAGACCTGAGGTAAACATACGATATAATCAGTAGTTTTATCAGTTTCAGAAAAACTTCCACACAATGTTGTGCACTACTACAAATATAAGCGTTGATGACCGATATTTTTTACCAAAAAAATTAATCGCAAAATTAGCGACAAATTTATGGCCGTCTGTAATTCGTTGCTAGTAAGTTATTTTTGCCCTTTGTAACGGGTTTATGACAGTTTCGACTGTAACAAGTAACAAATGTTGTAGTAGTGATTCTTAATCTTTGTGTTATATATAACGTGCACGTTTGATGTAGGTTTATCCACTTATGGCTGCGATGACGTTTGTGACAAGCATGTGTGTTTTCCAGCTTACTAGAAATGTTTTCATGAACCCTGATGTGAGGTGATATTACTTAACGATTTTCATTAAACAATTTGAATATATTTTTTTTAAATTAAAATAGATTTGTGACTTTTTCTTATTTGTTTTTCTTTTTCTTATTTGTTTTGAGGATTTGTTGATTAATTATTGTAAGATATTACAGGGTGAACAAGGAACATCGTACCACGGCTGTGCTTGAAAATCACGACGAGGGTGAAAAATACGCTGAACATGGTCTTCGGAAATTTTTACGTACGCGACCACCGGAGGTTATGCCTACGGTCAACTCCTTCTTCTCGGACACCAAATAGACATGGATACAACTTGCTTTTGAACTGCATGCATGCATATTGTTATGTTAATGTCACCCATGTATTTTTAGTATTTGGTCTACTTTTATGAGATTTTGCCTTGTGTGATGGTGTTGTGAGGTGTAAACATGATAAATAAATAAACTTGAATAATTTGTATGTTTTGGAATCAACGTATTTTTTTTCAAAATCACACGTCCCATTTGATATATAAATTGGAGCAAATCTGTGACAAAAATCCGTAGCAACAGTTATGCAGAAAAATTGAAAATTGCGGCAAAATAAATTCCCGTCTCCCATAGAAAAAAACATCTCACTTCGCAGTCATAGCGACACTTAGGTGGTGTTTGTTTTTTTGGCCAGAAGCACTTCTGGCCACTTATGTCTGCGCCACGCAGAGGTTTGGAGTCCGCAGCTTGTTTGTTTTCTCGCAGACCTTTCATTAAAAAAGGTCTGCGAGACCTCTTCACCACACAGACATTCACCCATGTCTTCTTGAAACCTCTTCTTGGCAGACCTCTTCTTCCACACCTCCACCCCCACATCCCTGCCACCACCCTGCCCGTAGAGAGAGAGACCGTAGAGAGAGAGAAAGAAGAGAGAGAGATCGGTGAGAGAGATACCGTAGAGAGAGAGAGAGTGAGAGAGATACCATAGAGAGAGAGAGAGATCGGCGGTGGTGGTGGTTGAACGACGAAATCGAACCAAAAACCCCCAAATCGAACCCAGATCGGAGATCGGTGGTGGTGGTTGAACGACGAAGGCGGTGGTGGTGGTTGAACGACGAAAATGATGGCGGTAGTGAGATGGCAGAGGTGGTGCGGTGGTGGTGGTTGAAAGACGAAGGCGGTGGTGGTGGTTGAACGACGAAGGCGGTGGTGGTGGTTGAACGACGAAGATGATGGCGGTGGTGTGATGGCGGAGGTGGTGCGGTGGTGGTGGTGCTATGGGCGGTGGTGGTCTGCAGATTGTAGAGAGAGAGTAGAGAGAGTTAAGGCAGAAGTGTGTGTTGTGTGTGTGAAAAGTGATTTTGTAGAAGAAAAAAAAACAAATCATCTTCTCCTTGCAGACTGCAGACATTTGGTCCACCTCTTCTCCTGCAGATGTGGTCCGCAGACTGCAGACCTTTTCCCGCAGAAAAAACAAACATCACCTTAACCTTGTCGCTAAGAGGTCACAAACATGATTCCTAGCAATGGTGACTAACTGCACATAATACGAGACGGACCAAACCTTTGGCAAAGAGGTGTTTGCAACGGTTATGGCCATTGCAAGTACAGGGGATGGTTACGACACAAACCACGTTTATCCTAAAAACTGTGATAGCAGATCAGAGCGCTTAAAAAGTTAAACTACCACATACTAAAACAACACATACATGAAAATAACACTTTGGAATTATATTAGCACGTGTAAATTAAACATTATAATTGATTTTAACACATATGTGAATTATATCAGTACTTTTCTTTGTCGCAGCACATTGAAAACAAAATGGGGATCTAAAAAAAGAACTAACTGCTCGCTGGCATAATTATAGAGAATTTAATATAATTGATATTTTGCTTATTATTTCGCCAATTATTTATAATTGGTTGGGTAACACATGACACTTTCTAAATGATTCCTATACTTGGTTGGGTGGCACATTACATAATATAATTCCTGACTATGATTGCAAAGTTGGCATGGCACCAAACATTCAAAGTCGTTATTGCCGAAGAAATTTGTAACGTCCGCCACTCCACCCACTGGTTTTTTGGTCAACTAAATTTATCCACTTATAACAAGAAAAATAACCTCGACGATACGATAATATAATTAAACGGGTCTAGAGGTATTAAGCATCGTAAACATCAATATTTATATACTATTTAAAGTTATAAAGTAGGGTAAATTACACTTTTCGTCCTTTATGTTTGTATCGAATTGCAATGTATAGTCTTTAACTTCAATAATTACAGTCACCGTCCTCTATTTGACAAACTCATTACATCTTTGGTCCTTTGACTCTAACCTAGTTAAAATTTTTAGTTAAATCCAGTCATGTGACTTGCACATGAGGGTAAGTTAGTAATTTTAATGGTATAAAGCATGAAAAATGTAATTTTATACATAAAAAACACACAGACATAAACCATATCACTCTCACTCTAGGCCTTCTTATCCAAAAGCCCCCTCTCTCTCTCTAAAAAGTTCTAAAACCTAAACGCTTCATCACCGTCACTCAGGTTTTAACTCAATCCCTAACGCTTCAAAATCATGGTTCACGTCACCAGCTCCGTCATCGTACGCATGCAACAAACCTTCGTATGTAAGACCCTTGTCGCCATCTATAAAGTCGTCGTATGTACGGAATGCCTCGTCGAGAATAGCGGTGATCTGTTCGTCACTGAATTTGACCCTAGGGTTTACAGCGACAACTAGGGCTGACATTTCATCCCTGTTGAGAACCCCGTCTCTGTTGAAATCAAATTGGTTAAATATTTTTCGAACCTTCTCCGATCTGGTCCCTTTGTTCACTATTTTAGTGAATAAAGTTAACGAATTTGGGCGAAATTGAGCGAAATTGGATGGATTCAAATGGGTTTAAGATGAAATTGAGGAACAGAACCATAACCCAGAATTAGATTGATAATTAGGGTTGTGATTAGGTGCAGATCTGTAAGTCGCCCATCCCCCATGTGTATGAGGGCATATCTGTTAATCGCTACACATTTGACTCCCACCTTCAAATTCGTTGACTAATACGAAGAACAAATGAGTGGTCGCTGGAGTGGTGTTGTTTGTATGTGCGTGGTGGTGGTTGGATCAGTTGCCAGAGTCATGGTGGTCGGAGTTGTGGTGGTGAGGCATGACCAGGGGATTAAAGAGAGGGTGTGTTGAGAGAGAGTGAGTGTGTGTGGGGTTTATAAGGCAAATGACATTTTTGCCCTCACATGGGGTGCACGTGGCCCCACTTATCGTTTAAAGTTAACCAAGTTAGTGTTAAAGGACGAAAGGTATAATGAGTTTTTCAAATAAAGGATTGTGACTGTAAATATTAAAGTTAAAGGTTATCCATTGCAATCCGATACAAACATAAATGACGAAAAATGTAATTTACCCTATAAAGCATAAAATTAAGTCTAACATAAAAACCCATATATTGAGATTTTAATATAATCCTATATCCTTTGATGCTTTCTAATCCTCGATCTAAACCACTTTTAGACATGGTGAGCAGAGAACTGATTTACGAATCAAAACCAGATTAACCAACAACCTAACTGAACTGTAATAACGAACCAAACTAAAACCCGAACGATTGGTTTTGTATATATATATATAACATGCAGGACTATCATTGGAGATGATGAAGATTGTGATTAGAAATTTAAAATTCTAGTGTTTTTAGTTAAGAACTTGTTGGATTTAAATCCTCAAGTAACTAGAAGTTATCAAGCAATGACTTATCACAACTTCAAACAACATACACACATCCAAACTCCCCCCTTAGCCTCTCTAACACAAGTCTCAAGTTCGAAAGCAACTTTCACTGATTTTATGTCTTTAACTCACTTGAAGACCACCTGCCCAACACAATCTATGTTTTACCTCTTATCCTATTGGCTAAGAGGGTATTTGTAGGTCCCATGAGTTTTCAAGTAACATATTCTCATAGTCACCTAAAAAAAAACTCGTATTTCCAACATCTCATTTTAACCAACTTATAATGTGATTAACAATTATCTAATTCTGATTATTTAAGTCACGGTATCTTAATTATTGTGTTCACAGCTCGAAGATAAACAGCTTCTAGTGTTTATGTAAAGTGAAACAAATTCTAATCATCCAATCACTTAAGAGGTCAAATGACCATTTAAAGAAGCTGTAACAAAAGCTGAACTAATCATCTAGTGTTCGATTGCATATGAAAAACAACTTATTGACTTTTCCAACTCCTTGTCTCCTTTTTCAAAAGCCTTAAAACCTCATTTTCAACCCATTACCCAAAGATCATTTACTAAAAACTTATTTTCCAAAAAGTTATAAGTCAATAAATTGTTTTATAAGCAATCCCTAACAACCCCTTAATACTCTAGTCCCTTTGTATTCTTATGATCGCACGTGGTTCGTGCGGTGCCTGCTTTTGTTTATTGAATTCGATATCATAGCGTTGTCATATATAATTACACTATGTTTTTATCAACTCTAGCTGTTCCATTTAAAAAAAATAAGTAACTTGTTGAGTTGTAATTGTAAAGCTCAAAAAGACAAGCCCATATGTCTTATGTTTTTCAAGTCTAAAATTCAATGCCCAAGTTCATCATACGGATCACTTTTATACGAAAAACATCAAAGCCCAAGTTCATCATACGGATCATTTTCATACGAAAAACATCAAAGCCCAATTCATTATTATATAACAAATAGTCGATCGACCGGAACTAGAGGTGCACAAAACGGTTTTTTTAACCCAAACTGGTTTGGAACCGTTTTTTACTTTAACCGGTTTCAAGTAAAATCGGTTTCAGTTTGAAACCGGTTCGGTTTCTCCATGCTTTGGTTGGTTTTTACTATTGATTTGGAAGGCCGGTTTCGATTCTATCAGTTTACTATCGGTTTTGGTTTTGGTTTGTAAACCAGTTCTAGCGTGCTAAAAAAAATTTAAGACAAATTTTCTTTTTAATAAAAAATTAACCTTAAATTAATTTTTAGAATTATTATTAAAGTACCTGTAGAACCTAATTTGTACAATATAAAACAAGGTTTTTTCAAACCATTTTGTGTAAAAAAAAACTAAAAACTAGGTCGGCTCGATTTTGACTCAAGGGAGGGGAACCGGTGTGGAACTACGGTTTGGATTGCAAACTGAACCGTTTTGGCTTGTACTGGTTCGGGTCGGTTTGTCCGGTTGCAGTTCCCGAACCGTTTTTTTGTTCATCTCTAACCAGAATCCAATGCAAAAACCGATTAATCAAAAATTGATCGATGAATATATTACAATAACCAACCATTTCGACTTCGATTCGATGTAGGCTGAAGACCAAACCAAACCGAATCACCGTATGTACATCCAGCTTATCATACTTTCAAATGACAATTAAGTTACTCTAAATCAGATTGCTAAAACTCATCTTTATGCATGTTACTTTATTTTATTTCAAGTTTATTTTTTTTTTTTAATTTTGTTTCACGCTGTATTAACATAACTTTTTAATAAAACCACCACCACAACTTAATAATACAAAATAGTGTATATGATAATAATTTGCTACGATATTTCATTATTGTAAATAAACTATTATATTTCATTATTGTAAAAAAATATTATATTATCTATCTACTATAATAAAAGAAACTAAGTTTTGGACATTAGTCATTCATAGAAGGTATCCTCAAATTTATATTTTTCTTATATTAACTAAATAAATAAATAATAAATTAATATTAAATCTTATCATACTTTAATAAAATATTATCATCAAATCTAAATTGTTAATTTAATATATTTTTAAAACAAATACTTCTCTTTCCTGCTTATATTATATTAAATATATAAATAATAAAATAATATTAAATGTTATCCTAATTTATTAAAAATATAATTTTTTTATTAATTGGTATACAAAATTATATTTATTCAACTCGTGTAAAACGCCGGATTTTTAAAAATATAACTTTTTTATTATTTACTATAAAAAGTTACATTTATATAACACGTGTAATAGACGAAGTTTTTAAAAATATAAATTTTTATCATTTGCTATGTAAAATTAGATTTATTTAACACGTGTAATACACGAGGTTTTTAAGGATACAATTTTTATATTATTTGGTAGATTTTTCAACCCAACTATACACGGGTTTTTTAAAGATACGGCGTTTTTAGTATTTAATAGACAAAATTACATTTATTTAATATGTGTAATACACATGGTTTTTAAAGATATAACTCTTTTTTAGATCTATTCAACACGTGTAACATACAGAGTTTTTAAGGATGTAATATTTTTATTATTTGGTAGATTTATTCAACCCGATTATACACGGGTTTTTTTTTAAAGATACGGCGTTTTTAGTATTTGGTATACAAAATTACATTTATTTAATCCGTGTAATACACATAGTTTTTAAAGATATAACTATTTTTTATTATTTGTACGTTTTTAGTATTTAGTATACAAAATTACATTTATTTAATCCGTGTAATACGCATGATTTTTAAAGATATGACTATTTTTTTATTATTTGATATATAAAATTACATTTGTTTAACCCGTACAATATACGGGGTTTATAAAGATATAACTGTTTATTATTTAATATATAAAATTACATTTATTCAACCCGTGTAATACACGGGGTTCTAACCTAGTAGTTCATAATTCAAACTTTTTTGTTATAATATTTTATCATTTTTATTATTAAAATAAGAGGTTTACAATGTGTAGATATTAGTAGGGGCGGCAATTCTTGGCACGACCCGTCAACCTCGACCCGGATCCGACACGAAAAAAACAGGTTTAGGTCGACTAACACGACCTGTTTAAAAAACAGGTCGGGTTCGGGTTGACGCGTATTAAAAACGGGTTGGGTTCGGGTTAACCCATTAACCCGTTTAACTATTTAGAAAATAAATCTTTTATGTATTTTTTTTGTTTTTTCCGTTTCTATTTTACATTTTTAGTTATAATAATGTTAATTTTTACAAATTATATATATATATATAGGAGCGCTAAAATGAAAACCACCTCCAATTGTAAGAACCGCGTGAACCACTTTCTAGCCATTAGATCAAGAAGATGGATGGATGAGATTAAAAGTATTTAAAAATAATATTAAGTATTTTTTGTCTTATTATGTCTTTAATATTTTAATCTAAAAGGGTATTTTAGGAAAATTACTCTATTTTATCTTTTTGTATTTATTGTTTTTTATTACTTTTTTGTATTATTATATTAGTTTTTTATTTTTTAAACATAGTTTTTTATTAAGCATTTTCAAATTCAGATTTATTTACAGATTTTTACGTTTAACGTTTTACGTTTTTACGCCCGGCTTTTTCCCGCCTCGTTTTTTGACGCGCCGTTTTTACCCCCGGCTTTTTCACGCGTCGTTTTTTCAACGCGCCGTTTTTACGTTAACGTTATTTACGTTTTACGCGCCGGTTTTTTACGTTTTACGCGCCGGTTTTTTACGTTAACGTTGTTTTACGTTTTACGCTCCGGTTTTTTACGTTAATGTTTTTTACGTTTTTACGTTTTACGCGCCGGTTTTTTACGTTAACGTTTTTTACGTTAACATTTTTAAATTCAGGTTTTTTACGTTTTAGAAAAAACTTTTTACGTTTTTACGTTTTTACGTTTTACCTAAAACTTTTTACGTTTTACGTAAAACTTTTTACGTTTTACGTAAAACTTTTTACGTTTTACGTTTTTACGTTTTACGTTAAAAAGTTTACGGTTTACGTCAAAAAAGTTTACGGTTTAATTTTTTTTTTTACAAAAACTTTTTTACGCAAAACTGAACGCACCCAGAAATCGTAAACTCGGTGAAGCGTCTCATATATATTGTTATCATCCTCGACTAGGGGGAAAAAATAAAAAACCCAACAACATCAAATCAAAGTGTATCTCGAAAAAAAACGGGGTTTGGCTCAGATTATCCGATAATCAAAAAGGCTGCAAAAGTGGGGTTGCAGGTTTAAAAAACCTACCCTCCGCCGTCCTTGCCGCGCCATCGTCATAAAAATCTACGTTTTTTTTTTTTTTTTTGCATCATCGCCGCCCCAATCGACCATATCAAAACAGATCAAACCCACATATCAAAAATTTCCACAAAACAGATCAAACCCACATATCAAAAATCAAAGTTCATCAAAAATCAAACTTCAAATCAAAGTTCATCAAAAAATCACTAGAAAAAGCAAAATCACCACAACGTTCATCAAACCCACATATCAAAAATCAAAGTTCATCAAAAAAGCACCAGATTCAAACCACAAGATTCAAACCCAACAAAAACCCAGATTCAAACCCAACAACATATTCAAACAGACTCAAACCCAACAAAAACACTTACCAACAAACCATCAAGAAAGTCAAAACCACAAGATTCAAACCCAGATTGAACGGAATCAACAGAATCAAAAAGCAACAAATTCACCCACCCCCTTCACCCCATCATTCGCCGCCACCACCGCCGTCGACACACCGCCACCACCGCCGTCGACACATCAACCGGAGACACCAAAGGGGGGTGTCTGGCCGGTTAACCGGCGCCGTCGGCTTTCCGACTCTCTCTATGCTCGGTCTCTCTCTCCTCCTCTCTTTCTGGTTCCCGCTGTTAGGAACGTCATCAAAGGGGGGTCTCTGGCCGGTTAACCGGCATCGTACATATGAAGAGGGGAGGTGAGGGGGTGGCTGTTGCTGGTGGTTGTCGACGGAACGGAGAAGAAAGGAGGTGTGGGTGTCTCTTGTCTGTACCGAAAACAACAATCTTCGTTGGAGATCAGATGAAAAATTGGTGATTTCTTCATGTGAAGAAAGAGAAATGTGAGAGAGTTTCTTCATGTGAAGAAAGAGAATGAGGAAAAGTTATAAAGATAGACATTTAAAAGAGTCAGAGGACAGAGATGAAATGACACATAGAGTAAATGACCAAACTACCCTTTAGGGTGGCAAAATCTGATTGGTGGAGAGTAGTTCTCACGGTTCTTACAACTGGAGGTGGTTCTCATTTTAGCGGCCCCCTATATATATATATATATATATATATGGTGGGGTTCTAGAGTGAACACTAATGTATTTGCGAACTGAGTGAACAAATCTTGACCATTGATTTACACATGTGGATGGCTAGGATTTCATCATCAAATCGTAATATACACTAGTGTATTTTTTTCATCAAATCCTGGCCATTGATCTACACACATGTATGGCCAGGATTAGTTCGCTCAGTTCGCAAACTACACTAGTGTTCACTCTTGAACCTAATCCTATATATATATAGCACACTCATACTCATCATTAAATATGTTATCGATAACCCGCTTAAAACCCAACAACTCGTTTATAAATCGTCAACTTATAAGTCATTTAAAAATATGGGTTGAACGGGTCGGGTTCGGGTTGACCCGAATTTATATGGGTCGGGTTAGGGTTGAAATCTTTGACCCGAATAATAATATGGGTCGGGTTCGGTTGAACATTTCAACCCATCAACCTACCAACCTGTAACCGACAACCCATCAACCCGACACGATTGATGTAAGGACCTTCAAAATTGTCCATAAACGACCCGTAAGTGAAAACCCGGACCCTTGAAACCCTAATGTACATGAATAACCAAGAAAACAAGAAAATTGGGTTTCACGCGGGCCGCGTAAAAGTTAAGCTCTGCTTACGCGGGCCGCGTCAACTTAAAAGTTGACCGGATAAGCGTCCAGGCCACGTGTCATACGCGTGGCAACCCAACTCGTGACACCCTAGCCCTACACGTAGACTAGGGGCCCTTGCGGGCCGCGTAAGATGCAAGAGGAGGTTTACGCCGGCCGCGTAAAACTCAAAAACTTGCTATAAGTAGCCTGTGTATGGGGCTTTCATCTGTGCTCGAAATCTCACTCTCAAAACGTCCCAATTCTGCTAAAAACGAGTTTTACGGTGTCGCGACGCTGCTACGATACAGGGTACTAACTCGAACACTGCTACGATTCAATGTCCGATCGATTGAAACCAATCCGATGGATGTTTAAGTGTTGCCCGTATTTGGGCTATACTTTGTCATTCGTCGTGAGGGTTTTGATTTCGTGAGTTATCGTAAATGTTGTATTAAGTTACTGACCTAGTTTCGTATGCATTATTGTTTAAATTAGGTTATCAGGCTTATCAGTAGGCTAAACTCTGCCCGTCTAAACTTGCAATGTGAGTCATTCTCTTTTTATCAAAGTGCTTTATAAAACCCTAAATGTTTTCCAGTTATAATTACAGTGATTAAGTCTTTGTAATCTTCAATTACTGCCGGTATGTAGGGTTTTGTATACATTACTTGATACCCGTCACCATTGGACAACGGGTTAGCCAATGGGTGATCTGACCATAGTCACAGATACTGTCGAGTGACAAATACCGATTTGGGGTAATTGGTAGATAAAAACAATATAATCACCCTTAATACTGTATATTATAACAATGTGTCGTTTTGTGCAACTTGAATGACTCGCCAGTATTTCTCTGCTGATAAAACCTTTTTAAAACATGTTTCAGGTGATCTGCTGTGATCCAGGAAAAAGTGCCATGTAGCACTACAAGCTTGAGGAAGTGGCTCAATAAAATAAAGAAACATGTTTTTGTAAAAACAGGGATTTCCCAGTGAAATCACCTTTATTGTAAATTATGGGTGTTATCCTCAAAATTGTGAAATAAAATAAATTGGGTATTTTCAAGTTTTAAAAGATCCTGTTAAAATTCCGCTGCCAATATAATAATTACCACGGGTTTCTGTCCCGCGGCTCCTGAAACGGGTAAAACCGGGCCGGGGGCCGTGACAGAAAAAGGTGGTATCAGAGCCATTGATTTAAGCCAGTTAAGTATTTAGAAATACTTAATTTTTCTGATTGCCATTCTGTGATTATGTGAAAATTCAATTTACAAAATTTTAACTTAGAATTTTGTGTGTTTCTTCATATGCTAACAGCATGAATGAGTTGTCTGAAGCTCTTCAGAATATCACTATCCATTCTGCTGACATGGAAGTTTTCGAGGGCTTTTCCGGTTATTGGGCCGACACTGAGGAACCAATGGTATTCCAAGCCCAACCTCAGGAGAAACCAAAACCGAAAAAGAGAAGAAGACTCGTAGGCTGGAGGCATGTGCGTAGGAAGAAACCAACAACACAGAAAACTATAAAGACTGAGGATCCAAAGGATAAAGGCAAAGGAAAGGAGATCGGGGAAAGTTCAAGGCAAGGACAGGAAATGCCATCATGGGAGGAGCTGGATCGTAAACTAGCACTTAGTGACCTCATCGGACCTGCCGATGAAAACCTTATCAATTACCCAGCTGAAGTACTACTTTCAGAAAATTTAGAACCTACTATCCCAGATCCTATTATCCACCCCCGACCTCTACCAGGAGAGCTAGAAGAATGGTGGACAACTGACTGGCAATTTCATAACCTTTTGAATAACCCTAATACCTTTTCCCCCCAGTTTGACCCTGAGCCTCCACTACACCCATCAATGAGCACCGAGAACTTGGCTGAACTTCGCCACTATGGCAAGGAGCTGGTGGACGCAGGAAATAGAATCCGAGATGTGGGGGAGAGGATATCATGGAAATACGACGAAAGGGAACGTCGTTTCTGAAGTGCCAGCTGACGGGATCGTATATGGTTGTGCGGATGTGCGGATGTGTGTTTAATAATAATATAATAATAAACATTAACAAAAATATAATCGTGTAAAATAACTTAGAATAAAACTTTTGTAATATAACAGGTGTGTAATGATGCATATTAATATATAAAAAGATGAAGTCGCAAAGTCGACAATTTTGGCTATACGTGTGACGTGATTTTTGTGCGATTGTTTTGCATTTAGTCATTATTTATTTTATGCTAATAACTTATATATATTAATTACCAGATGGAACACGCTGATAATGACCCAGTTAACGAGATTAATCAATCTGAGCAAAACAATGAAGATCATTTTCTTAATAGGCAAGACATAGAAAACATCGTCGCTCAAGGAATAGCCAATGCTATTCCGGTAATCGTCGCTGCGGTTAAAAGTCCTGTTGAGCCTTCACAAGCTCACCCTAGTAAACGCACGCGCGACGATGAATTCAGTAATAGTGTTAACGGAGGCGGCGACAACGACAACTTGATTCAAGCCCCGATACTTAAGAGAATGAAAGCTGCAACGCCTGGTTGCACTTACAAGAAATTTCTTTCTTGTAAACCTGTCGAGTTCGCAGGCAATGAAGGGGCAACTGCTGCACTGCGTTGGTTGGAGAAAACTGAGGCAGTAATTAAAATAAGTAAATGTGCCGAGGAGGATAGAGTTATGTATGCTTCTCACCTTTTCAAGGAAGAAGCATTAGAATGGTGGAATACGGTATTACAACCTAAGGGAAGTGACATGGCCTATGCCATGAGTTGGGAAGAATTTAAGCATCTGATGGAAAGAAAATTCTACCCAGAATATGAAAAAGAACAAATGGCGAATAAATTCTTGAGCCACCGAATGGTGGATGTTGATTGCCGAGGGTATACTTCGAAGTTTTTCGAATATGCTCGAATTGTGCCTACTCTGGCTTCGCCAGAACCGGTACTTATTTCTCGCTACATTTGGGGTTTAATTAGCGAGATTCGTGATATTGTCAAAGCTGCGAGACCCCGCACGATCGATGATGCGGTGGAATTAGCCAACACTTTGACTGACGGACTGGTGCGTATGCGAGAAGAAAACAGAAAGAAGGAAGTGGCCCAAAAGATTACCCAAGGACTTCGTGTGGGTAATAATAGCAACTTCAAGAGAAAGGGAACTGGATCATCTTCCACTCCGCCGTTCTGCAAAAACTGTAAGAAGAAACATTTTGGAAAATGCAATGAAACCTGCAACTTCTGCAAAGCTATAGGACATCGTGAAGAAGATTGTAGAAAGAAAAAAAAGATATGCTATAACTGTGGAGAAGCTGGACATTTCAAACCAGAATGCCCTAAATTGGTCAAACCAGCAGATAACAAGGCTAGAACTGCTGAAGGGATTAACAAGAAGAACGCAAGAGCCTTCCAACTGACCACGCAGGAAGCCGAACTGATTCCTGACGTAATAGCTGGTACGTTCTTAGTTCACAATGTTTATGCGAAAGTATTATTCGACTCTGGTGCAAACCAAAGTTTTATAAATACTTCATTCTGCCAAGCTCTTAAGTTACCCTTAACGAAACTTAGGCAAGTTTTACAGTAGAAACGGCAAACGGGAACTCTGTTAACATAGATACGGTTGTGCAAAAAGAAAATGTAGAACTTTCAGGTCATAAATTTTCTGCAAACCTATTACCCATGAATTTAGCTAGATTCGATGTCGTATTAGGAATGGATTGGTTAGTAGCCAACCATGCTCGAATCCTCTGTGATAAGAACTCCATAGAAATCCGTGCACCCACAGGAGAAGTAATTAGGATTACAGGGGATAAGCCGCGTAAACCAATGAAGTTCATTTCAGTAATGAAAATTGCTAGTTATGAACGAAAGCAAGGAATAGTGTATATGATTTCAGTAATCATTAGCACTAAGGGTAAAGAACTTAAGGAAATTCCTGTAGTATCAGAATACCCGGATGTATTCCCAGAAGAACTACCAGGATTACCACCAGATAGCGAGGTAGAATTTAGAATTCATCTAATTCCAGGAACTACACCAATAGCCAAGGCACCTTATCGGTTAGCACCCACCGAAATGCTAGAATTGAAAAAGCAGTTAGATGAATTGCTTAGTAAAGGATTTATACAACCTAGTTCATCCCCTTGAGGAGCACCAGTGTTGTTCGTAAAGAAGAAAGATGGTTCGATGCGAATGTGTATCGATTATAGGGAATTGAATAAGGTTACAATCAAGAATCGATACCCTTTGCCTAGGATTGATGATCTTTTTGATCAACTTCAGGGGGCTAGATATTTTTCTAAGATAGATTTACGCTCCGGATGTCACAACCCCCGATCCCTGATCCCCGGGAACGGGCGGACGTGATCACAGAGTTTGGTGGTATCAGTTTTTATTTAGTCTCGCAGCGGAATTTACATCAAGATCGTAGTTAGGAAATATTTATCAGAGTAAAACCACCATTCTTGATATTAATAAACACATGGGCAAAACCCAAGTTTCTTATTACAATACATGTATAGGGACAAACCCTATTTTATTGAATTTAAAACATCGTTTATTAGGTAACTTTTATAGCCACATTTTCCCAAGCCTTCAGTGCTCTCCAGCTGGCTTTCATTAATTGGCTGTTCACATTGTGTTACCTGTAACGCGTTTTAAAAACATTTGTCAGTCGGAAATACTGGTGAGTGAATCCCAGTTTAATCAAGAAAACATTTTATCAATTAAAACAGTATTGAGAGCGATCACATTGTTTATTTCTACACAATTACTCATTCAGTATTTGCCACTCGACCGGATCTATGGCTATGGTCAAATTACCCATTGGCTAACTCGTCGTCCAATGGTAATACACTGTCATTCAGACTTACTACTACTCGTAGTAAATTTTGTATACAAAACCCCATAATACCGGCAGTAATTGAAGAACTACAAAGACTCAATCACCGCTTAATTTCATAGTAAAACATTTAAGGTTTGGTAAAACATTACCAAAAACATTAACAAAAAGAGGATAAACTCACATTGCTGTCTTAGGCTTTTCGTAAGGATTTCCTGGCTATAATCTATAATTTATACAAACGTACATTGATTAGTACCATAACCCTTTTTAAATTATTAATTATACCCTCCCCGAGACGGCATTCCAACAACTACGTCGGGCAGAACCACGACAGTTGTTACGGAACCCTAAATCAATCGGGCAGCGTAACTGTTATGAAACCGGGGTTATAATACTTACAATGGAGCAGAACCTCGCTATATAGGGGTATAGTACCCGACTATAATGCTTAATATTTTCAGAATTTGAGATTTAGAAGTGTGAATGAGCGACGAAAAACGAAGTCTGATGGCCTTCTTATATAGTCGTGTAATCTGGTCTCCACGCGGCCCGCTTTCGATAAGGCTAACCCTCAGGCGGCCCGCGTCCACCTATAGCTTTGACCAGTCAGCTAGTAGACTTGACACGATGTCGACACGTGTCGACCTCTGGTGCAATCGCGTGTTATGAGTCCGCGCGGCCCGCATTGATGTAAGCTTAAGTTGAATCGGCCCGCATGAACTTAAAGAATCAGCGGAGTCAAACTCTGGTCCTAATTCGGCCCGCTTGATATGTTAGGGTGGGTCTAGGCGGCCCGCCTCAACTTATATTTTACATTTTTATTTTATTTTTATACATTATAATATAATTCGGGCTCGGTTTTCACATACGGGGTGTGATATAAGACATATTAAGACATTTTATAATATATCAGAGAGTCGGAAATATTATAAGGGTATTGATTTTACCGAGGGTTGTTACATTCTCCCCACCTTGTTTAGAGCTCATCCTCGAGTTCTACTGAAACAAGTGCGGATATTTCTTCTTCATTTCTGACTCGAGTTCCCATGTGTACTCAGGTCCTCTTTTGGATTCCCACTTCACTTTGACTAGAACTAGTCTTTTATGTTTGAGATTCTTGATTTTCCTGTCTTCAATTTGTAGAGGTCTTTCTACAAACTTGAGTTGTTCATTTACCTCTATATCTTTAAGAGGCACTATCAATGATTCATCAGCTAGACACTTTTTAAGATTTGATACATGAAACACATCATGTATTCCTGCCATTTCCTCTGGCAGTTGTAGCTGATAGGCTACAGGTCCTATTCTTTTAATAATCTTAAAAGGTCCAACATACCTGGGACTTAGCTTTCCCCGTTTGATGAATCTTACCACTCCTTTCCAAGGAGAGACTTTCAACAACACTCTATCTCCCACTTTAAATTCCAAAGGTTTGCATCGGTTATCAGCATAACTCTTTTGTCGATCACGTGCTGCTTTCAGTCGTTCCTTGACTTGAATAATCTTATCAGTTGTTTCCTGCACTATTTCAGGTCCAGATAGTTGCTTTTCCCCAATTTCTGCCCAACAGACTGGGGTTCGACACTTTCGTCCATAAAGTGCTTCGAATGGTGCAGCATTGATACTTGTGTGATAACTGTTATTATAAGAAAATTCTATTAAAGGTAAGTGATCGTCCCAATTACCTCCAAAGTCAATTACACAAGCTCTAAGCATATCTTCCATTGTCTGAATTGTTCTTTCACTTTGTCCATCTGTTTGTGGGTGATAAGCCGTACTTAGTTTTATCTTGGTTCCCATTGCTTTTTGGAAACTTGACCAAAAATGAGATGTAAATCGACTATCTCTGTCAGAAACAATTGATAAAGGAATGCCATGTAAAGAAACAATTTCATTTACATACAATTTAGATAATTGTTCCATACTAATTGTTTCCTTCATTGGTAAGAAATGAGCTGACTTGGTTAATCTATCTACAATCACCCAGATTGTATCATTTCCTTTCCTTGTTTTGGGTAATTTAGTAACAAAATCCATTGTTATTAATTCCCATTTCCACACCGGCATTTCTAATTGCTGTAACAAACCTGAAGGTTTCTGATGTTCAGCTTTAACTTGTGAGCAAGTTAAACATTTAGAAACATAAATTGCTATGTCCTTCTTCATTCCTATCCACCAGAAATTTTTCCTTAAATCCTGGTACATTTTATTACTTCCTGGATGCATCGTATATTTAGACTTATAAGCTTCTTCTAATATATGATTACGCAGGTTTCCTAATTTAGGTATCCACATTCTCTTTTTATGGAATCTCCAAATTCCATCTGTTCCTTGTTTCAATTCTTTTAGCATACCTTTTAATTTTTCAGAATCATCCTTAATTACTGATTCTTGTGCTTCTCTTATCTGATCATTTAAATCTACTTGCAGATTTAATTTAAGAGAACGTACCCTTTTTGGCTTTTCATGTTACTTTCGACTTAAAGCATCTGCCACTACATTTGCTTTTCCTTCATGATACTGGATATTACAATCATAGTCACTAAGAAATTCCATCCAGCGTCTTTGTCTCATATTCAACTCCTTCTGTCCGAAAACATACCTTAAACTCTTATGATCAGTGAATATGGTAAACTTACTACCATAAAGGTAATGTCTCCAAATCTTAAGAGCAAAAATTATAGCTCCTAATTCTAAATCATGGGTTGAATAATTCTCTTCATGATTCTTAACTTGTCTAGATGCATAAGCTATAACCTTTTGACGTTGCATCAACACACATCCATAACCTAATCTAGAAGCATCACAATAGACTACGAAGTCTTCAGTTCCTTCTGGTAATGCTAGTATAGGGGTATGGGTTAATCTTTGCTTAAGAATTCTAAAGGCTTCTTCTTGTTTTATTCCCCATTCAAACTTAACAGATTTACAAGTTAACTTAGTTAAAGGAATGGCTATTCTAGAGAAATCTTTAATAAATCTTCTATAATAACCGGCCAATCCTAAGAAACTTCTAACCTCGGTTGGTGATTCAGGGGTTTTCCATTTCATAATCGCCTCGATTTTTGTTGGATCTACATGAATTCCTTCATGATTGACTAAGTGTCCAAGGAATTGTACATGTTCTAACCAAAATTCGCACTTTGAAAACTTAGCATAAAGTTTTTCCTTTCTTAACAGACTTAAAAGTGCGTGCAAATGTCTTGCATGATCTTCTTTATTCTTAGAATAAATTAGAATATCATCTATAAAAACAATTATGAATTTATCCAAATATGGCTTACATATTCGGTTTATCATGTCCATAAATGCAGCTGGGGCATTGGTTAAACCAAATGGCATGACAGTGAATTCATAATGACCATACCTTGTCCTAAAAGCAGTTTTAGGAATATCCTCTTCCTGTACTTTTAATTGATGATATCCTGACCTTAAATCGATTTTAGAGAAAAATCGAGCTCCTTGCAGTTGATCAAACAAATCATCGATTCTTGGTAATGGGTACCGATTCTTAATCGTGACTTTGTTTAATTCACGGTAGTCAATGCACATACGCATTGATCCGTCTTTCTTTTTAACAAACAATATCGGCGCTCCCCATGGCGACGAACTTGGCTGTATGAATCCTTTTTCCAATAATTCATCTAATTGTTTCTTTAATTCTTGCATTTCTGCAAGTGCCAAACGGTAAGGTGCTTTGGCAATCGGTGACGTTCCTGGTAGCAGGTGAATTCGGAATTCAACTTCTCTATCCGGAGGTAGTCCTGGTAATTCTTCTAGAAAGATATCTGAAAACTGAGATACTACTGGAATATCTTCTAGTTCTTTTCCTTTAGTGTTAGTGATTATAGAAATCAAATACACTACAGAACCTTTTCTTATACAACTTGCAGTTTTCATCATAGATATGAATTTTGTGGATTTAGAGAACTTATCTCCTTTAATTGTGATCTTTTTACCTTTTGGTGAATTTATTTGGATTAACTTTTGATCACATAAAATACTAGCTTTATTGGCAATTAACCAGTCCATTCCTAAAATAACATCGAATCCTACCAGATTCATGGGATAAAGATTTGCAATAAATTTCTGATTTAAAATTTCTATGCTTGCTCCCTGCAAGATTTCAAAAATCCTAATGGTTTCTCCATTGGCTGTCTCTACTACACATTCATGTGGTAGTTTAGTTAATGACTGATTTAAAATTTTGCAAAACGATGTATTAATAAAACTTTGGTTTGCACCAGAGTCAAATAATACTTTAGCAAAGACATCATTAACTAAAAACGTACCAGCTATGACATCTGGAATCATTTTGGCTTCTTCTGCAGTTAGAACAAATGCTCTAGCATTTTTAGTATTCTTGTTGTCTGTGGCTGGAGCTAATTTTGGGCAATTCAGCTTGATATGACCTGTTTCTCCGCAATTGTAGCATACCCTGCTATTAGCTTTCTTTCTGCAGTTTTCTTCCTTGTGTCTCGACATTTTGCAAAAGTTACAGTATATAGAACATCTCCCAGAATGTTTTCTTTTGCAGTACCTACAGTAAGGTGAAGAGGTAGAACCTATATTTTTCCCACGGTTAGAATTTCCAGAACGAAATTCTTGAGTCAATTTCTGGGTTAGGCTCCTTCTTTGATCCTCTTCTCGGGTACGGACTAATTCATCAGTCAAGGTATTGGCTAGTTCTACAGCTTCCTCTATGGTTTGTGGTCTAGCTGCCTTAACTACATGTCTAATTTCCCCAATTAATCCCCAAATGTAACGGGAGATTAACACTGGTTCTGGTGATGCAAGAGTTGGCACTATCCTAGCATATTCAAAGAATAACTTAGTGTACCCTTTGCTATCTACACCAGTCATTCTAAGATTTAGGAATTTGTTTGCTATCTGTTCTTTCTCATTGGGTGGGCAGAATTTCCTTTCTAACTTGTCCTTAAACTCTTCCCATTCCATATTATAGGTTCTATCACTTCCTTTTGTTTGGATGATAGTATTCCACCATTCTAGTGCTGCATTCTTAAACAGATTAGAAGCAAACAGTATTCTATCTTCTTCAGCACACTTACTAATCCTTAAGACTGCCTCAGTCTTCTCTATCCAGCGTAAAGTTGTAATGGCCCCTTCATTGCCCGAGAATTCCATTGGTTTATAAGACCAGAATTCTTTATAAGAACAACCATAAGACATGGTTCTTCTTCTTTTGGGAATAGGCATTTGAAGTACCAATCCATTGTTCACACTGTTTTCTGGTTCAACAGGTCGTTTACTGCCATGCTTACTTTTATTATCAGCATCCTTAACAGTTTGAAGTATAAATGGCATAGCATCTATAATTCCCTGTGCCACTATATGTTGGATAGCACTATTGTCCATTTGATTTCCATTGTTATTGTTGTTTGGATTCTCATTATTCAGATTATCGTCATTCTGAATATTATCATTCTGGATTTCCGGGTTATTATCCAAATTGACTTGATTTTCTTGGTCGGCCATCTGAATTTTTAAACATTTATCCCATATTAATATCACAAATAATATATTAATATAAGTAAATCACATGACACGCAGTTTTGTCAAAAGCGTAGATCATTGCTACTTTACTCTTTTCATATACTTATGCGTCTATTACACACTAGTACAGAAATAAGGATTACAATACCAACAGAATTAAAATAGTAATATGCATCCGTACACACATATTTTTTTTATTATATTATTATTATTACTACCGCTTCCTTCCTTCTAACATTCACGGATATGGATTTATCCAAAAATCCATATTGCGTTCATCGTATTTCCATACGAGACGCTCTCCCACCTGACGCATCCTCTCACTGCTCTCTAAAATTTCCTCCCCGAAAGTCCTAAGTTCTTGAACGTTTTCTGCACTCATTGGGGGTGCAGGTTCTCGGACTGGGTTTGGAATCTGGGGTACGGGTTCCTGATATGGGGGTGATAATTCCTGAAATTGGTAAGGATCCTCTAATATTTCCCTAATGTAATCATCTTGGTAATAGGGATCTAAAGGGTCCATACCTGGGTAAACTTCTATGTTCTGTATAGGTGGATAGTCCTGGACAGGGTAACGTTGCACAAAGTCCCTATTATCGTCCCACCAGGGGTCGTAATTCGGGTCTAATGGGTTTGGTGCAGGCACCCTATGGATTTCTTCTGGATTAAAGTCGTGCATTTCCACCTGGTTTTCCTGATTTTCTATTTCCATGGGTTGTTCTGGGTTTTGTGGTTGTGGGGCTACCAGTTGTTCCAGACCTGGGTCAGCAGCAGTCGTAGCTAAGATATGGAAATTAGCTAATCTTCTATTTAACATATCTTGAGTATGAGCATCTGTCTCTCGCTTAATAGCTGCTAAAGTCCTTTGCTGTTGCAATTTTCTCATCCTCTTCCTACGAGCAAAAGCTTCTTTACTAAACCATCCTCGTTTCTTAGTAGGAAATGGTTCTTCAGATTGAGCTCTAAAGGCAAATATTCCATCTTCCTGATCAGCAATATACCCAGAAAGGGCAGGCTGGGATGATGTACCTTCACTCCTAGGTGAATCAAATAACTGACGATTCACATCAGATGGTCCTTGATCACTCATACTGAAAACTAACAAATAGTCAAATAACACATAACAAATATGTATTTCTTAATTTATTTCCTAACACAAATTTTATAATTTAAGTGTCAGCAGAACACTTCTTTGGCTCAGACCAGTGGCTAGGCTCTGATACCACCTTCTGTCACAACCCCCGATCCCTGATCCCCGGGAACGGGCGGACGTGATCACTGAGTTTGGTGGTATCAGTTTTTATTTAGTCTTGCAGTGGAATTTACATCAGGATCGTAGTTAGGAAATATTTATCAGAGTAAAACCACCATTCTTGATATTAATAAACACATGGGCAAAACCCAAGTTTCTTATTACAATACATGTATAGGGACAAACCCTATTTTATTGAATTTAAAACATCGTTTATTAGGTAACTTTTATAGCCACATTTTCCCAAGCCTTCAGTGCTCTCCAGCTGGCTTTCATTAATTGGCTGTTCACATTGTGTTACCTGTAACGCGTTTTAAAAACATTTGTCATTCGGAAATACTGGTGAGTGAATCCCAGTTTAATCAAGAAAACATTTTATCAATTAAAACAGTATTGAGAGCGATCACATTATTTATTTCTACACAATTACTCATTCAGTATTTGCCACTCGACCGGATCTATGGCTATGGTCAAATTACCCATTGGCTAACTCGTCGTCCAATGGTAATGCACTGTCATTCAGACTTACTACTACTCGTAGTAAATTTTGTATACAAAACCCCATAATACCGGCAGTAATTGAAGAACTACAAAGACTCAATCACCGCTTAATTTCATAGTAAAACATTTAAGGTTTGGTAAAACATTACCAAAAACATTAACAAAAAGAGGATAAACTCACATTGCTGTCTTAGGCTTTTCGTAAGGATTTCCTGGCTATAATCTATAATTTATACAGACGTACATTGATTAGTACCATAACCCTTTTTAAATTATTAATTATACCCTCCCTGAGACGGCATTCCAACAACTATGTAACAACTGCGCTTGTAATCACTATGAACAGTTCTGTTATCAATAAAACAATGTTATTTGATCCCAATGTCTGTTTTGTTATGTTGTACATTTTTCATGTTTTGACTTTTATGTAATTTCAAACTCTACATCACTTTCTGGAGAGTTATACGCAAACTAGTGCGTAAACGTACTCAGTTTAATGCGAGAAATACTCCGGAACATCAACATATACTCAACATACCTTAAATAACCTTTACATAACTTATAAATAAGTTTTGAAGGCTTTGGTATGGCAAAAACAAGTTAATTCGCTTACAGGGACTAAATATGACAAACTGCGAAAGTATGTCAATTTGAACTGTAACGAACATTCCGGAACATGACCATAAGTTAAACACACCTTAAATATCCTTTACATAGCTTAGAAATAGGCTTTGAGGGGTTTAGTGTGCTAAAATAAACTTTTGGGACATTCAGGGACTAAAAGTGTCAAAAAGTGCACAAGTTTGCATTTTCGCGCATAACTTACGTTCTGAATACATCTGGACATCCAAAAATTTATGAAAGCATGACTACATTTTATTTTAGTGTTCGCCTTAAGAAAAATCCATTCGTTTCGTCATTTGGATCGTTTTTCGCGCTTATGCGCATTCCGTCGTAATTAAGCGAACATCGCGTTCGTACGGCCAAACGAACCGACATCCGAGATATTTTTGAACATGTTTTGAGTTCCCTATACTTTAACTTCATTTTAGAGCCTTGAAATGAGGTTAACGGGGTTCAAACGCATCGAAAATCGCTTAAAAGGGCTGCAGGGACTAAACCTGTCACTTTTGAAACAATTCTGAATCAGATAGGCACTAGCGTAGCGCGAGCCCTAAGGCTCTACCCGTAGCGCTACGCTAGTGAGTGTTCTGACCAGATTCTATGTTTTAAACACAAGTTGCAAGTGATTGATCCTTAACCACATGTTTTAAGTGATGTGTCACTAAGTTAAGGAGCATATGTGGTTCCATAACTTCCCGACAAGTGTTCGGACGAGATCATTTCCCCTTTTCCAAGAAACGATCTCAACGGTGGACCGAAAACTATAAATACCCCATCACCCCTTTGTTCATAATCACTAGAAATTTGAATTTGAGAAACTCTAAGTTGAAACATTAGTTTCATACCTGAGATTTTCGAATCAAGTTTAGCATTCGGGGACCCTTCGTAAGTATTCTTTCGTTCTTTTCCTTATTTTACTGCTTTTCGAGTCAGAAAGTCAAACTTTGTTTGACTTTCAGCGTTGACCAGTAATGGTCAATGCGAAGTTCGTTAGAACTTCGCAACGTGATTGTAATCACGATGGTCATAGTCCCTTGGGACTATGCCTACTGATTACCACGTTGTCTAGGGTCGTAGGGTAGGCGATCTAATAAATCGCCTATACCTTCGAACCCGACCCAGTTTGGTCGATCATTAGGATCCGACCAAATACATTAGGTGACCATAGTGTAGGGAATAACCTTCCGAGGTTATACCTTATGGTCACGACGTTTAAGTAGTTGTATGATAGGTAGTTTATATGCCTTAGGTAAATTACCAGAATACCCTTTTCATACATAATTGGTAATTAAGCATATGTAACCTAAACTTTTGTCATGTAACTGATTATGTAACATGTTTAGGCATATAATACCTGTCATAGGACTAGTTAGGCGGTCCGAACGCGTTTCACGCGCACGACACGTTAAAGTAGCATAAGCTTCCTAAACGGGTCGTAATGGGTCGTAAACAATTATGTTAAGTTTCATTTAGCATGTAGGCTTTGTTAAACCAAATGACACGAGTCTCTACACTCGTTTGGTTTACGAAACCTCATTCTATCCAGTCTTCCGATTTAGGTCCGGTTTATTAATGTAGTTACCTATATTAGGTGCCGTTTGATATTCCGAGATCTATAGCATTACTTGGTGGTTATCTTTTGACAACTGAGCAATCTCAAGTGAGTACATAGACCCCTCTTTTACTGTTTTCCAAACTGTTTTGGGGTGGAACACATGTGCCTACTTGTTACTTTCATGCTTTCCTGTTTTTCACATCATATACCGACTATGTTTGTTAGTACATTATAGTACATGATTTCATTACATTCCATGCTATGTATGTCCATTGTGTGCATACTTAGTACATTGTTTTACATTACTTTTCTGCTATGTATGTTGACTGATAACATGCTAAGCACATTGATTTACATGACTTTTCTGCTATGTATGTTGACTGATAGCATGCTAGCACATTGATTTACAAGACTTTTCTGCTTTGTATGTTAACTTAGCATACTTAGTACATTGTTTTCATATGACATGTATACAACTACTATGACATTTGGTTTGCACAAACGGGTCTTTATAACGTTCATTAACATTTGCTACGCCGCTCGGGAGTAAGTAGTGGTACCATAGGACTTGACAAATCCCATTCCTGACATCCCGGGTTTGTTTGGATGTAAGGAATGACTGAATCCGAATACAATTCTTTTGATAACCTTGACTGAAAGGGTTATCCGACTGTCTCAAGGCTTGAATGTATGCGTTAACTTACCACATAAATGTTTGTATCAATGTATCATGCATCACTTTGCAAAACATAACTTTTTGATATATTCAAAATACTTTGTTTTGTACATTTTTACTTATGGTTTAAGTAGTCTTATTTTACTTACCATACATAACATTTGTTACACAATTACTTGACTACTATTGGACATGGATATTTGACATAGACATTTGACATGGATATTTGACATAGACATTTGACATGGTTTACATCTTGACATATTATTCAATACATTTGACAATTGGTTTAAACATAGACTTCTTACATTGGTTGGTTTGGTTTGATTAAGTGATTAAGTTAACGATGCGTGTGTAATATGATACAAGCATGGTGGATACGCCGCTGGTACTTCCTATATATAAGTGTTTGTATGGTATTACATGGCGTAACGTTATTTGAATCATTTCAATATTGAGACATAGAACATTTTAAATAAATAACATATTTTTCACAAGACATTGATTTACAAACAACTTATCTTGTACAAACATATTTTTACATGGTTATTTATTTAACCTGACATTTACTTATACATATCATCTGATCTTATTGTTTTCAAATGATTTACATGACAAAGCAAATTACAAGGTTCATGACTAAACATTTTCTCAAACATAAGTCATGAATCTTATTTTTCACAAACCTATGTATCTCACAGGCATTTTTATGCTGACGTACCTATTTTCACATGTGTTTTCAGGAGCTTTTCCGTAGGATGTTGATCATGATACTAGGGCGGACCTGTGCCTTAGAGACTTTAAAAGAAGATAGACTATGTTTAATTATGTTCTGAACTCTTAATTTACTGTTTTGAGACAATGTGACACCCTTGTTTAATAAATAAATAAAACTTTGTATGCCATGGTTATGAGACAATTAATTCTGTCGCAACACGCCCCGATGTTTCCGCCGCGATTTGTTGTTTTACGTGGTCGGGGTGTGACAGAAGAGTTGGTATCAGAGCCAATGGTTATAGGGAATTAGGTTATTAGTAATGCTTTGACCTAGACTATAACTTTTCTAGGAACCTAACACAAGCTATCTTGTGTTTAGATTTTAAAACATGTACATCACCTATCCTTAGGTGATTAACAAAACAAGGAACTAAAATTTTTTTTCTCCGAAACGATTTTTGAAAAACAATCATCTGTTTTTGAATAAATTTTTACAAGGTTTTGAACCCTCAAATTGTAAGGTTTTGAACCCTCTGTTATATGGTTTTGAACCCTTTTCAGTATTGGTTTTTGGCCTTGTGCCTTCTAATTTTCAAAAATCCCGTCAAACGTTTTGGGTTTTAAATAATGTGAACATGTGCAAACTGGAAGGGTGAATGCCTGTATTCTGATTTTTCTGTCTAGGCAAGCACTTCGTATACATCTCAACCAGACGCGAGACCAGTTGTGCTTACCTGGGAATTCTTGGGATGAGTGTTCACTTATAGGCGAGCGTGTCTTCATTATACATTATTTTTGATCCATTTACTTTGATTAGTCACAGTGAGTCGTTTGTTTGCTTTGTGATACGGACGAATGACCACCATCTATGCTGTTTGCAATTCTTGTTTTTATCATCTCATTCTTTTCATCCAATCATCTCACTCGTTTCTTTTCATGTTTTCCTCTTTTAGAATGCCTCCTCGACGCGAGAACCAGATAGCTACTGCCGAGCTGGCAGAAATTATTGCGCAGCAGATGGCTGCTCAGTTTCCAAATCTCTTTGCTCAATGGCAACAAGCCAACAACAACAACAATGGTCCGTGCAAATACAAGGATTTTAACTCAGCTAAGCCACTCAAGTTTAGTGGTTCTGAGGGAGCGACTGGGCTTCTTCAGTGGTTTGAGAGCATAGAGAATACTTTTCGCCACGTGCAGTGTCTCGAAAATCGCAAAGTCGAGTTTGCTTCGAGCGTATTTCAGAAGAGGGCTTTGACATGGTGGAACGGGGTTATGAGGGACCAAGGTGCAGAAGTTGCTCTCGCACAGACATGGGCTGAACTTAGAGCCCTTATGATGAGGGAATTCTGTCCTCGTCATGAGCAGCGAGCCTTGGAGAAAGAGTTTGATAATTTGAAGCAAGATAGTGGAGAGCACAGGGCATATACTGACAGGTTTGAGGAGTTGAGTCTGCTTTGCCCGACTATGGTTACCCCACTCGACAAGGCTATCGAGAGATACATCGACGGCCTACCTGACTCGGTACAAGACATCCTTACTGGTAGTAACCCTGCCACTCTCCGTCAGGCGATCGAGTTATCAGCGACACTGACTGAGTCGCAGGTGCGTAAGGGAAAGCTGCATAAGAAGGGTGACAAGGGTAAGAAGCAGGCATCTGACAAAGGGGATGGTAAGAAAGGTGAAAACAAGAATGGGAAGAATTCTGGTTCTTCAAAGAATGCTAGGAAGCGAAAGGCTTCCCAAAACTTTGCCGTTACTGCACAGGCTCAAGCTGCACCAAATCAGCCTGCGCAGCCAATAGCCAAGAAACCTTATTTTGGCAATGCACCTTTGTGCAACAGGTGTAATGGCCATCATCAACCGCACCTCCAGTGTCGTCAGTGCACCAACTGCGGAAGATCTGGTCATCTTGCTGTGAACTGCCGCATTCCTGTCAATCAGAACCAGGCAGTTCAAAATCAGGCCCAACAGGTTGCTCAGCCTCTTGCTCAGCAACAAGGTCAAGCTGCACGACCTCATTTTCCTCCTGGTTCGTGCTATAATTGTGGGGATCTGACCCACTACAGGAACCGGTGCCCAAGGCTAGCCAACCAGAACCAGAACCAGAATCCGGCTCCGGCTCGAGGCCGAGTCTTTAACATGAATGCCCAAGAGGCGCAGGCGGATGATAATGTGGTGAACGGTACGTTCTTTATTAATAATCAGCCTGCATCTGTTCTTTTCGATTCCGGTGCCGATAAGAGTTTCGTGTCTTTATCTTTTGAGCAAATGCTTCGAGTGTCTAGAACGAAACTAGGCAAATCTTTGACAGTAGAGGTTGCTAATGGTGAACCCATTATTCTTGATTCTGTTCTTCACAACTGCCAGTTGAATCTTAACGACCATCTTTTTCCTATTGACCTCGCGCCTATGCAACTTGGAAGCTTCGACATTATTGTGGGAATGGATTGGTTATCCAAGCATCACGCAGAGATAGTTTGTTCTAAGAAGATTGTTCGTGTGCCGCTTTCGACAGGCGAGATCCTGCAGGTTCAAGGTGAGAAGCCTATCGGTGGTCTCAGACTCATGTCTTGTTTTAAAGCTCGGAAGTATCTGCAGAAGAACTATGTGGCTTTCTTAGCACATGTTACAGAAGATAAAGGCAAGGGTAAGTCTATTTCAGATATTCCTGTCATTCGGGATTATTCTGAAGTGTTCCCTGAAGATTTACCTGGTCTACCTCCAGCACGCCAAGTCGAGTTCCGCATTGATCTCATACCTGGTGCAAATCCCGTTGCCAGAGCTCCATATCGTCTTGCACCGTCTGAGATGCAAGAGTTGTCCAAGCAGCTTCAGGAGCTCTCTGACAAAGGTTTTATACGTCCTAGTTTTTCACCTTGGGGTGCTCCCGTTCTCTTTGTTAAGAAGAAGGATGGATCCTTTAGGATGTGTATCGATTATCGTGAGCTTAACAAGCTTACCATCAAGAATCGATATCCCCTACCTCGCATCGACGACCTCTTTGATCAGTTACAAGGCGCTTCTTATTTTTCGAAGATTGATCTGCGATCTGGATATCATCAACTTCGGGTGCAAGAAGAAGACATTCCGAAGACAGCATTCCGTACTCGTTATGGACATTACGAGTTCACAGTCATGCCATTCGGTTTGACTAATGCTCCTGCTGTTTTCATGGACTTAATGAATAGGGTCTGCAAACCTTATTTGGATCAGTTCGTCATTGTTTTTATCGATGACATCTTGATTTACTCTAAGACGCAAGCTGATCACGAGCAGCATCTTCGTCTTACTCTGGAACTCCTGAAGAAAGAGCAACTTTTCGCCAAATTCTCCAAGTGCGAATTTTGGCTTAAAGAAGTTCAATTTTTGGGACACATTATCAACGAACAAGGTATTCATGTAGATCCCTCCAAGATCAGTGCGATTAAGGATTGGGATACGCCTACTACTCCTACTGAAGTTCGTTCTTTTCTTGGTCTAGCGGGTTATTATCGCCGCTTCATTGAAAACTTCTCTAAGATTGCAGTTCCTCTAACTACTCTAACTCAGAAGAAAATGCCCTTTTATTGGGGATTCAAACAAGAGGAAGCTTTTCAACACCTGAAGCAGAAGCTTTGCGATGCGCCTGTCCTATCATTGCCTGAGGGTGATGATGATTTTGTTGTGTATTGTGATGCATCGAAATTGGGTCTTGGCTGTGTTCTTATGCAAAGGAACAAAGTCATAGCCTATGCATCAAGACAATTGAAGATACATGAGAAGAACTACACCACTCACGATCTTGAGTTGGGTGCAGTAGTCTTTGCTCTAAAGATCTGGAGACACTATTTGTACGGAACAAAATGTGTGGTTTTCACAGACCACAAAAGTCTTCAGCATATCTTCAACCAGAAAGAACTCAACATGAGACAGCGACGTTGGGTTGAGCTCTTAAACGACTATGACTGCGAAATTCGCTACCATCCTGGTAAGGCGAATGTCGTAGCTGATGCATTGAGTCGTAAGGAACGTACTAAGCTTCATTGTGTACGTGTTCAATCTGTTATTCAAGCTCGATCCGATATTCAAGCACGCATTGCTCAAGCTCAACAATCTTGTGTTTCACAAGGTTTGATGGATAAGGAATTTCCCTATCACATAACACCTGCTCTGGAACTGAAGGACAATGGATCATATTACTTCATGGACCGTTTGTGGGTCCCAAGCCAGGATGATCTTCGTACCTTGCTTATGGATGAGGCCCATAAGTCTCGTTATTCTATTCATCCGGGCTCAGATAAGATGTATAAGGATCTTCGTATTCACTATTGGTGGCCTGGTATGAAGAAAGACATTGCCTTATACGTATCAAAATGCCTTACTTGTCTTAAGGTTAAGGCTGAACATCAGCGTCCTTCGGGTTTATTGGAGCAACCAGAGATCCCAGTTTGGAAATGGGAAAACATTACTATGGATCTTGTTACCAAACTCCCGCGCACAAAGAAAGGTCATGATGCCATCTGGGTAGTCGTTGATCGTCTCACAAAGTCAGCGCATTTCTTGCCAATCCGCGAGGATTTTCCTACTGACAGACTTGCTCAAATCTATGTAAATGAAATTGTGGCTCGACATGGTGTTCCTTTGAACATCATTTCTGACAGAGATGCTCGTTTCACTTCTCACTTTTGGAGAACCATGCAATCTGCTATGGGGACCCAACTTAATCTGAGCACAGCTTATCATCCGCAAACGGATGGTCAATCTGAGAGAACAATCCAGACTCTGGAGGATATGCTAAGAGCTTGTGTGATCGATTTTGGTGGTAGCTGGGATTCACATCTTAAATTGATTGAATTCTCCTACAACAACAGTTATCACACTAGCATCAAAATGGCTCCTTTCGAAGCTCTCTATGGTCGAAAATGTCGTTCACCAGTCTGCTGGAATGAGATTGGCGAGGCTCAACTTACTGGACCTTCCCTCATTTTAGAGACAACTGACAAGGTCAAGAAAGTTCGTGATAACCTTCAGGCAGCTAGAAACCGTCAGAAGATTTACGCGGACCCAAAACGCAAAGCCTTTGAATTTCAAGTCGGTGATCGAGTATTACTTAAGGTCTCACCTTGGAAAGGTGTGATCAGATTTGGAAAGAAAGGAAAACTTGCACCTAGATACGTTGGACCATTCAGGATCGTCGAAAGAATCGGAAAGGTAGCCTACAGACTTGAGTTACCTCCTGAACTTGGAAATGTTCATCCAACTTTTCACGTGTCCAATCTCAAGAAGTGTACAGCTGATGAGAACTACTCCATACCGCTTGACGAAATTCGTGTTGGCAAAACTCTGAAATTTGTTGAGAAACCAGTGGAAATCATGGAACGTGAAGTCAAGTGGCTTAAACGCAAGCGCATTCCTTTGGTCAAAGTTCGCTGGGAAGCTAAACGTGGACCCGAGTTTACTTGGGAACGCGAAGATCAAATGAAAGCGAAATATCCACATCTTTTTCCACGAGTTTCCTCTAAATAAATTTCGGGATGAAATTTCCACAAGTAGGGGAGACTGTAACAACTGCGCTTGTAATCACTATGAACAGTTCTGTTATCAATAAAACAATGTTATTTGATCCCAATGTCTGTTTTGTTATGTTGTACATTTTTCATGTTTTGACTTTTATGTAATTTCAAACTCTACATCACTTTCTGGAGAGTTATACGCAAACTAGTGCGTAAACGTACTCAGTTTAATGCGAGAAATACTCCGGAACATCAACATATACTCAACATACCTTAAATAACCTTTACATAACTTAGAAATAAGTTTTGAAGGCTTTGGTATGGCAAAAACAAGTTAATTCGCTTACAGGGACTAAATATGACAAACTGCGAAAGTATGTCAATTTGAACTGTAACGAACATTCCGGAACATGACCATAAGTTAAACACACCTTAAATATCCTTTACATAGCTTAGAAATAGGCTTTGAGGGGTTTAGTGTGCTAAAATAAACTTTTGGGACATTCAGGGACTAAAAGTGTCAAAAAGTGCACAAGTTTGCATTTTCGCGCATAACTTACGTTCTGAATACATCTGGACATCCAAAAATTTATGAAAGCATGACTACATTTTATTTTAGTGTTCGCCTTAAGAAAAATCCATTCGTTTCGTCATTTGGATCGTTTTTCGCGCTTATGCGCATTCCGTCGTAATTAAGCGAACATCGCGTTCGTACGGCCAAACGAACCGACATCCGAGATATTTTTGAACATGTTTTGAGTTCCCTATACTTTAACTTCATTTTAGAGCCTTGAAATGAGGTTAACGGGGTTCAAACGCATCGAAAATCGCTTAAAAGGGCTGCAGGGACTAAACCTGTCACTTTTGAAACAATTCTGAATCAGATAGGCACTAGCGTAGCGCGAGCCCTAAGGCTCTACCCGTAGCGCTACGCTAGTGAGTGTTCTGACCAGATTCTATGTTTTAAACACAAGTTGCAAGTGATTGATCCTTAACCACATGTTTTAAGTGATGTGTCACTAAGTTAAGGAGCATATGTGGTTCCATAACTTCCCGACAAGTGTTCGGACGAGATCATTTCCCCTTTTCCAAGAAACGATCTCAACGGTGGACCGAAAACTATAAATACCCCATCACCCCTTTGTTCATAATCACTAGAAATTTGAATTTGAGAAACTCTAAGTTGAAACATTAGTTTCATACCTGAGATTTTCGAATCAAGTTTAGCATTCGGGGACCCTTCGTAAGTATTCTTTCGTTCTTTTCCTTATTTTACTGCTTTTCGAGTCAGAAAGTCAAACTTTGTTTGACTTTCAGCGTTGACCAGTAATGGTCAATGCGAAGTTCGTTAGAACTTCGCAACGTGATTGTAATCACGATGGTCATAGTCCCTTGGGACTATGCCTACTGATTACCACGTTGTCTAGGGTCGTAGGGTAGGCGATCTAATAAATCGCCTATACCTTCGAACCCGACCCAGTTTGGTCGATCATTAGGATCCGACCAAATACATTAGGTGACCATAGTGTAGGGAATAACCTTCCGAGGTTATACCTTATGGTCACGACGTTTAAGTAGTTGTATGATAGGTAGTTTATATGCCTTAGGTAAATTACCAGAATACCCTTTTCATACATAATTGGTAATTAAGCATATGTAACCTAAACTTTTGTCATGTAACTGATTATGTAACATGTTTAGGCATATAATACCTGTCATAGGACTAGTTAGGCGGTCCGAACGCGTTTCACGCGCACGACACGTTAAAGTAGCATAAGCTTCCTAAACGGGTCGTAATGGGTCGTAAACAATTATGTTAAGTTTCATTTAGCATGTAGGCTTTGTTAAACCAAATGACACGAGTCTCTACACTCGTTTGGTTTACGAAACCTCATTCTATCCAGTCTTCCGATTTAGGTCCGGTTTATTAATGTAGTTACCTATATTAGGTGCCGTTTGATATTCCGAGATCTATAGCATTACTTGGTGGTTATCTTTTGACAACTGAGCAATCTCAAGTGAGTACATAGACCCCTCTTTTACTGTTTTCCAAACTGTTTTGGGGTGGAACACATGTGCCTACTTGTTACTTTCATGCTTTCCTGTTTTTCACATCATATACCGACTATGTTTGTTAGTACATTATAGTACATGATTTCATTACATTCCATGCTATGTATGTCCATTGTGTGCATACTTAGTACATTGTTTTACATTACTTTTCTGCTATGTATGTTGACTGATAACATGCTAAGCACATTGATTTACATGACTTTTCTGCTATGTATGTTGACTGATAGCATGCTAGCACATTGATTTACAAGACTTTTCTGCTTTGTATGTTAACTTAGCATACTTAGTACATTGTTTTCATATGATATGTATACAACTACTATGACATTTGGTTTGCACAAACGGGTCTTTATAACGTTCATTAACATTTGCTACGCCGCTCGGGAGTAAGTAGTGGTACCATAGGACTTGACAAATCCCATTCCTGACATCCCGGGTTTGTTTGGATGTAAGGAATGACTGAATCCGAATACAATTCTTTTGATAACCTTGACTGAAAGGGTTATCCGACTGTCTCAAGGCTTGAATGTATGCGTTAACTTACCACATAAATGTTTGTATCAATGTATCATGCATCACTTTGCAAAACATAACTTTTTGATATATTCAAAATACTTTGTTTTGTACATTTTTACTTATGGTTTAAGTAGTCTTATTTTACTTACCATACATAACATTTGTTACACAATTACTTGACTACTATTGGACATGGATATTTGACATAGACATTTGACATGGATATTTGACATAGACATTTGACATGGTTTACATCTTGACATATTATTCAATACATTTGACAATTGGTTTAAACATAGACTTCTTACATTGGTTGGTTTGGTTTGATTAAGTGATTAAGTTAACGATGCGTGTGTAATATGATACAAGCATGGTGGATACGCCGCTGGTACTTCCTATATATAAGTGTTTGTATGGTATTACATGGCGTAACGTTATTTGAATCATTTCAATATTGAGACATAGAACATTTTAAATAAATAACATATTTTTCACAAGACATTGATTTACAAACAACTTATCTTGTACAAACATATTTTTACATGGTTATTTATTTAACCTGACATTTACTTATACATATCATCTGATCTTATTGTTTTCAAATGATTTACATGACAAAGCAAATTACAAGGTTCATGACTAAACATTTTCTCAAACATAAGTCATGAATCTTATTTTTCACAAACCTATGTATCTCACAGGCATTTTTATGCTGACGTACCTATTTTCACATGTGTTTTCAGGAGCTTTTCCGTAGGATGTTGATCATGATACTAGGGCGGACCTGTGCCTTAGGGACTTTAAAAGAAGATAGACTATGTTTAATTATGTTCTGAACTCTTAATTTACTGTTTTGAGACAATGTGACACCCTTGTTTAATAAATAAATAAAACTTTGTATGCCATGGTTATGAGACAATTAATTCTGTCGCAACACGCCCCGATGTTTCCGCCGCGATTTGTTGTTTTACGTGGTCGGGGTGTGACAAACTACGTCGGGCAGAACCACGACAGTTGTTACGGAACCCTAAATCAATCGGGCAGCGTAACTGTTATGAAACCAGGGTTATAATACTTACAATGGAGCAGAACCTCGCTAAATAGGGGTATAGTACCCGACTATAATGCTTAATATTTTCAGAATTTGAGATTTAGAAGTGTGAATGAGCGACGAAAAACGAAGTCTGATGGCCTTCTTATATAGTCGTGTAATCTGGTCTCCACGCGGCCCGCTTTCGATAAGGCTAACCCTCAGGCGGCCCGCGTCCACCTATAGCTTTGACCAGTCAGCTAGTAGACTTGACACGATGTCGACCTCTGGTGCAATCGCGTGTTATGAGTCCGCGCGGCCCGCATTGATGTAAGCTTAAGTTGAATCGGCCCGTATGAACTTAAAGAATCAGCGGAGTCAAACTCTGGTCCTAATTCGGCCCGCTTGATATGTTGGGGTGGGTCTAGGCGGCCCGCCTCAACTTATATTTTACATTTTTATTTTATTTTTATACATTATAATATAATTTGGGCTCGGTTTTCACATACGGGGTGTGATATAAGACATATTAAGACATTTTATAATATATCAGATAGTCGGAAATATTATAAGGGTATTGATTTTACCGAGGGTTGTTACACCGGATATCATCAGTTGAAGGAACAAGAAGAAGACATACCTAAAACTGCTTTCAGAACTAGGTATGGTCACTACGAGTTTACAGTTGTTAGGATCGGAGGCTCTCACAATTGTGTTTGTTTGTATGATTTGAACAGTGAATGAATATGAAACAATGTAAAGTGCAGCGGAAATGAATAACAAACTTTGTAAACACAATCAAAGGAGAAAATAGTTTGATAAACATTTGCTTTTCATAGAGTCGAAAGATTACAATTCAAAGCAAAAGATTACATTGCAAGCTTACAAACTAAGCTCCCCCTCAGCCTGATACTACAGTGGTTGGTTGCACAAGATGAAAGGATTGAATTGAGGAGAAGAACTCACTCAAAACGATCAAATGTAACAGTACAGAGTACTGTTCCATTTATAGACAATCCAAACTACTGAGGCATCTCAGCTGACGTCACCATGAAAGCGACGTCTAACAACCTAACAACCTGTATCTACTGTTCTTATACAAACACTGCTAAACCTAACCACTGACTATACATAAAACAGATGATATACTAAACTACCGCTCTCTCTTTATGTCAGTGCTTTCCTCAAGGTTGATCAGTCCTTGATTGGGCAGTGCTTTGTCATCAGTAGATTGTACCAGCAGTGTTTTCTTCTCAGCAGTTTTCTGGCTTCATCAGTAGTTAGAAGAACAGCAGCAGTTGTATCCGGGCAGTGGATGTAAGACCATCAGATGTTATAATCACTTTCAAGGGAGAAGACTTAGTGTAAACTGCTGCTTATTGTGAATCCACTGTCATGATCCGGTTTTGGCTTTCATTATCTGTTCCTCTGGCAGGGTTCAATCCCAACAATCTCCCCCTGGAACAGATAATGCCAAAACCCTTCATTATTTTGGATCTTTATTCCTCATCAGAAGTTCCTTAGCTTGTCTTTTAAATTCTGCTTCAAAGTCTTTGGAACTTGAGTCATCCTCATCCCTGCACAGTGAAAGTTCAAGGAGATCCTGCAAATCTTCAACACCAAGGCCTAGTGCTTCTTTCCTTGATATGTACTTCACTTCGCCATTGGATCTGACCAGAGTCAATACATGGGTCTTTTGATCAGAGAGCCACTTTAGTATTTTTGAACCCAATGGGTTTCTTGGGAGAGATTTATTTTCTGATGAGCTTTGAGATTTTGGCCTAGAGAAAAATTGTATAGCAGTATCCTGAACTTCAGACATTCTTTTGAAAGCTTCTTCTATGACTTCATTTGCTGCAGCTACATCTTCTGCAACTTCTTTGTCAATTTGCTCTTGTGTCTTTTGTTAATCAAGTTCACTGTCTGAGATATCTGCTGAAATGTTTGGTGATGCAGGTTTGGTTAGTACCCTTTTAAAAAGGTTTTGAAGGCTCATCGAACTATCTTCTTTTAGACCCATTTTCTTGATGGCTTCTGTGAAGTACTCAGCTTCCTTTTCTTTTTCTTCTTCACTAGTCAGCAGTTTTCCTTTCTCTTGGTTTATCACAAGACTCGGGTCAACTGTTGATGTGATCGGTGTTTTAAGAGCATCCAGCTGTTGTTCTATCTTGTTGTAGTCTGGCTTTTTAGAAATGCCTGAGACTGTTATCTTTCTTTTCTTCAGCCGTTCATAAGCTTCATCGGTATACTGCTTTGTCCATTTTGCTATGGCTTCAGCAGTATCCACCTTAGCATCTATCAGTTCCTGCTTTTTCTTTTTGTATTCAGAAGTAAGATCAGCAATTAGCTTTTTGTACTTATTCCAATTTGGAGCTGTCTTCTTCTTACTTGGATCATTTTTAATCCTTTCAATCCTGTTAGCTTCATGCTTTAAAGCAATTATTGGCCATTCTTCAAACTGTTTTTCTTCAGCTGAATAGAATTTTTCTTTCATTATATATGCAAGATACTCTTTTCTTATTGCTTTTCGTTGATCTGCCTTTTCTTTGCTCAGTTCTTGTGCAAAGTCTTCCATTAGCTTGACCTTTGTGAGCAAGAGTATCATTCTTTCTGCAATGGCTTCATCACCTTCATCTTTGCATTCAAGTTTAGCTCTAATCCTTGCCTGCCTTGCTTTTAATTCGAGATATTCATCCATGTTTTCTGGGATTATGAAGCCAATGAGGGAAGGGAATCTTCTTTTTGAAGGATCTTCCTCGGTGTAAAATTGTCTGATCTCATTTTTCACAGCATCTAGTTCCAGTGGATATTTTGCGGCAACAGGATCATATTTTTCATCAGTGACTTGAGTTGTTTCTCTTTTTCTTTTGTGAAGCTTTACTGATGAAGAGGACTTTGGTTGTGATGTAGGAATGATAAGAGCAGTGGTGGATGGTTGACTAACAGCTGTTGAAACAAATGGTGTTTCAACATCTGTTGTCATTACAACTACTGATGTTTCAGTAGATGTCTTCTGCTTTTGAGCAGGGGTTGAAGGTGGTGAGGTAATTTTTGATGGTGGTGATGGTGGTGGTGAATCACCAGGTATGAAAATCCTTCTCCTTTTTATTGTAGGAGAGGCTGATGATGTCTTGGGTGGATCAATGGTTTGAGATTGAATGACAGTGGTTTGTGATTGACTAACAGCTGTTGAAACAACTGGTGCTTCAACCGTTGTTGTCATTACAACAGATGTTGTAACATCTGTTGTCTTCTGTTTTAGGTTTTATGACAGGAGGTAATGGTGGTAGGGCAGTGATTTTGGTGGTGTGTGGTGAAGTTGTGTGTGTTGATGAGATGACAGCTGTTTGGCTACTGCTAGCGGTTTTTGTAACTACTGCTGTATCAGCTGTTTGGATGGAAGTTTGAGATTTTAAATATTTTGAGGGTTTAGATGGTTGTTTTCCTTGTTCTGATTCAACATGCAGGCCAACTTCAATTCCCTTTTTCTTCAACTGTTTGATATTCTCCCCCTTTTTGGCATTATCTGCAAGGGGGTTATCCATGAAAAGGATGGTAGAGGGAACTTTTCCAGAAGTGCTTTGGAGATGAGCCTTGATAGCTTTGATGTCTGCTTGAGTATCTTTAAATCTCGACTCCACCATGTTTGTCAGCATTTTCACATGTATTTCATGTTGCTGATCAGCCATCTGTTTTTGTTTTTCAAGTAAGGGCTGGAAAATATTCCACAGCTCATTTGCAGCAGGTGCAGGTTGTGCAGATGCTTGAGCTGGAGCAGCAGTGGATTGTGCTTTTTGAGCTTTTAGCAGCTGCTGCACCATATCCTTTATCTCAGCAACTGATGTTTCAAGTTTTTCAACTCTGCCCGTCAATTCCTGATACTTTGAATCATCACCCACTTTAATGGGATCATCTGAATCCCCACCAGCAGTGGTTGTACCAATGTGCGACTTAGGAACTGAGTCCCAAAAATCACCCATTGATGCCCCTTGTTCTTGGTACTGGGGACTTCTTTCTTCAGCACTTGATAATCCTTTGATGGTACCAGTGGTTAAAACAAACTCACTGGTGGTTATCGAAGGTGCTATAGAAGAAATTGCCTTCAAGGGAGACTTATTAATGAAACAACTGTCCATATGTAGATCTGTTGATCCAACATTTGTAGTTGCTGCTCCACTTGAACTACTGACAGGAGTTACTTGTAACTCCTGCAGTGTAACCTCCTCAGTTGTTGCTGGGAAAGCAGAGGTATAAGCATCAGACCCAGTCACTTGTTGGAGTGTACTCTCTTTGATGAGTGATTGAGAGGAACTGGTTTGTGTCTGAGCTATAACAACTGCATGCAACAAAGGTAGCATGGATTGTGGTAGTATGATTGGTGAGGGTATAGGAGTTGAAAGAGACATGTCCTTGGGATCAGGACTGAGGAAGATGGATCCGATTGGGTCCAGAGCTTCATATTGTGGGGTCCCTGTGTTTACAACCTGATCCTTTTGTGAGGATACAGGAGGAGTTTGAGGCAATGGTGGAGATCTTTCTACCAACTGCTGTGAGGAAGTAGCAGCAGTGGTTTGTAGTGACATTTGTTTTGTCAGTGGCAGTTGCTCTGGGATCTCATCTTCCAGAGTTGCCTTTGTTTTGGGTTTGGTGGGTTTTCTGGATGTTTTCTTTTTGGTCTTTTTGGTAGTGGCAGGTGTGGGTTTCAAAGCAGTGGTAGTGCTGCTATGATCACCTGGAGCAGTGGGCTCAGCAGTAGATGTCTGAGGAGCAGTGGTAACTGCTAAATTCTGCTCAGACACCTCTGCTTTTGTTTTATTGGTGCCAACATTCTAGTGAATGTTTCAGGTGTTAAACTTTTTATTTGAAAATAAACACCTTGTTTGAGCAAATTTTCATTTTCTTTTTCAAATTTTTGTTTAAAATAGTAGCTTAGAAATCTTGGAAAAAGTAAAAATGCTTTGCTATCAACGTTTTTTACCAAGTCATTGAAGATTTCCTGGGAATAATTGTAATTTTTATTATTTAAGATAGCATAACCCAGACATTGAATCTTCAATGGTATTTCGTTAAACGTTGTTGTTTTATTTGAAACACACATCAAGAGTGTGTGAAATAAAAACCAAGGTGCAGACGGGAAGTAACCTTTTTGTAAGGTATCCACCTTTGATTGTTCTGCATATCCCCTTTTTTATGAAATCAGTTTTCATCTTGGCTTTATCAAAGGAAGTTTTACCTTTCTGATCATCGAGTTTGAAGACTTCGGAGATTGATTGCGGTGTAATTTGAATCGCTTTACCCTGTATCGAGGAGTTGATGGCAATGACTTTATCGTCTTGTTTTTCAAGCGTCGCCTTTTTCCAGAACTCTCTTTGTGTTTGTTGGTAAATGGGAGCATCTGCTATTAACAAAGTTTTGTACTTTGATTCAGATAATGTGTCAATGATGGAATCAAAGGTGTGGTTGTTTGAGGGTTTTGTAAGTAGACCCAAATAGTTGTGAGGGGATTTGTATGGTATTTCAATGGATTCAGTGGCCGTTTGATCGACCTTTTTGGAAGATGATGGTGATTTTGGTTTTGATTTTGATTTCGTCATTGTGAAGAGAGAGAAGAAGAACAGAGAATGATTTGGGATGGAGGGTTGAAAACTGCTTTGAGAAGAGAATTTTAGAATTCAATTCGACAGTGTAAAACCCTGTTTGGGGGTTTTGATCAGGGTTTTATTAAAAAAAATGATCGCTGATGTGGCAGCGGTTATTAAGATCTGATGGCTAAAAACTGACCACGTGTCAACCTCTGATGATATGGATGAAGAATGGAAGACAGTTGTTTTGAGAGCCACTGATGTACCAAGCATCAGTAGTTACAACGGTAATAATGTGACAATAGTGGATGATTTTTACTATCAGTGGATAGTATATCAGTGGATAAGACACTGATTTTGAACATCAGTGCTTACCAAGAAATTGAAGGATCAGTGACTGACTTTTAGCAGTGGACAGTATATAGGAAACATATGTTTGAGCAAAAACAGTGGTTAGGGGTAAGATAATGGTAATGATTTGAAAGTCAATTATGTCAGCAACTGTTTTGAGAATTTTCATTCAAGGTTTTGCCACATGTCAATTACACATTTTGACGCTTATACAAATTTCTGACAGTGGTTAAGTACCCCAGATGATGTAAACTTTTTACCAAAGCAACTCATTCTTGTTATAATATTCGTATTAAAACATGAGTGCCCAAGTATTTTAAGATCTGTTGACAATCAATCTTTTGCATAGTGTAAGAACAACCTTGAGTTTGACATGACCTTGACAAATATACCATTTCCTTTTGATCTATTTTGAGGATAATATCACCACCAAAAATAAGGTCATATATCCTCACAGGAGATTGAAATTTTTACTATAAAAAACCAGTAAAAAGTTCAAAATATATCATTCCCAAAAAAATAAAGAATAATATATCCTGCTTTATTTGAGAAAACCCTTTAAAAAAAATTAAAGGATTTTCTGAAAACAACAACAAAAGGATCTGGTATTAATTTTCCACTGAAACTCTTAATCATATCAACCCCAAGCTTATGAAAATGGTCAGTGGTTTGACAACAGTGGTATGAAATATTAAATGCATTTTGACCACTGTTTGGTACCATCTTCTTGTCGATTGATTGACAACAGAAATGAGGACATTTGTCTAGTCCTGTTGAAAGTTTATTCTTCTACGAATACTATTGTTACTTGAACCTTTCCCTGAACCAATGGTTGCACATAGTTACCTAATGACCATTATTACCCCAAACTTTGACTCGTAAGTGTTTTATGTTTATACTCTTTTCTTCTGACTTCAAAAGTTTTGAGAAAAACACACTTCTGAGCTTTTATGATTATCTTCTTCCCTTTTTACCCTTCCCATTTATAAGTAATGAAATACTTACTGGGAGGTCTTTATTGAAGGAATACTTAATCCAGAATCATTTTGCATTAATGCTTTATGAGGTTTAGCCATATTTGTACAAATGTTTGACCAATCTCACATTACATATGATACGGACTATCTTGACCCCTGTTTTCTTAATGTATTTCAACAAAGTTGATTTGTTCCTTATAAGGATCTCAACCTGTTTTCAACACACAAGATCTAATGACTAGAGTTTTAATTTCCCTCTTTATACGTTAGCAAAAACTCTAATGTTTTATGAACATAGGCTTTTGTTAATCTGAGGTTCATACTTTAGCATCTAATATAGTGACATCACACGTTTCATAACAATAGTTGAAATCAATTTTGAAAATAAGAGCTAATCCCATAGTTTAACATATATGTTTTCAGATCTAAAACTATGAGTGTCTTGTGCATGATATCACTTGTAGTGTGAAACTTGTGTGTCTTATGACATCTTGGTTGTTTTACAGAATATTTGAATAGCAACTTTAAGCGTTATCACTCGTTACTCTGTTTTTCAACAAAGTACAACCAACCTTAGTATCAACGAATTTTGAGCCGAACTGTTATGTCAAATTGATTGTTAGATCGAATTTTGACTGTCCAAGATCTGATACCAATTGTTAGGATCGGAGGCTCTCACAATTGTGTTTGTTTGTATGATTTGAACAATGAATGAATATGAAACAATGTAAAGTGCAGCGGAAATGAATAACAAACTTTGTAAACACAATCAAAGGAGAAAATAGTTTGATAAACATTTGCTTTTCATAGAGTCGAAAGATTACAATTCAAAGCAAAAGATTACATTGCAAGCTTACAAACTAAGCTCCCCCTCAGCCTGATACTACAGTGGTTGGTTGCACAAGATGAAAGGATTGAATTGAGGAGAAGAACTCACTCAAAACGATCAAATGTAACAGTACAGAGTACTGTTCCATTTATAGACAATCCAAACTACTGAGGCATCTCAGCTGACGTCACCATGAAAGCGACGTCTAACAACCTAACAACCTGTATCTACTGTTCTTATACAAACACTGCTAAACCTAACCACTGACTATACATAAAACAGATGATATACTAAACTACCGCTCTCTCTTTATGTCAGTGCTTTCCTCAAGGTTGATCAGTCCTTGATTGGGCAGTGCTTTGTCATCAGTAGATTGTACCAGCAGTGTTTTCTTCTCAGCAGTTTTCTGGCTTCATCAGTAGTTAGAAGAACAGCAGCAGTTGTATCCGGGCAGTGGATGTAAGACCATCAGATGTTATAATCACTTTCAAGGGAGAAGACTTAGTGTAAACTGCTGCTTATTGTGAATCCACTGTCATGATCCGGTTTTGGCTTTCATTATCTGTTCCTCTGGCAGGGTTCAATCCCAACAACAGTCATGCCCTTTGGATTAACAAATGCTCCGGCACCATTCATGGACATGATGAATAGGATCTGTAAACCGTACTTGGATAAATTTGTAATTGTCTTTATCGACGATATACTCATTTATTCCAAAAGTCAGGACGAGTATTGTGAGCACCTACATGTACTCTTAACTTTGTTAAGAAAAGAGAAACTTTATGCCAAATTCTCGAAGTGTGAATTTTGGCTACAAGAGGTACAATTCTTAGGACACATGGTGAATCATGAAGGTATTCACGTAGATCCCTCCAAAATAGAAGCGATCACCAAATGGAAGGTCCCGCAATCAGCTATGGAAGTTAGAAGTTTTCTAGGATTAGCTGGGTATTATAGACGCTTCATTAAGGATTTTTCTAAGATAGTTGTGCCATTAACTAAGCTAACCTGTAAGGCAGTGAAGTTTGAATGGGGATCTAAACAAGAAGAGGCTTTTAAGATTTTAAAACAAAGGTTAACAAACACCCTAATTCTTGCCTTACCCAAAGGAATAGAAGATTTTGAAGTTTATTGTGATGCTTCTAAGCTAGGATTAGGATGTGTGTTAATGCAACGCAAAAAGGTAATTGCGTATGCCTCAAGGCAATTGAAAAAGCACGAAGAAAACTATACGACACATGATTTAGAATGTGGAGCAATAATTTTTTCCCTTAAGATATGGAGGCACCATCTGTATGGAAGTAAGTTTACTGTTTATACAGATCATAAGAGTTTAAGATATATATTTGGGCAAAAAGAATTAAACATGAGGCAAAGAAGATGGATGGAAATTCTAAGTGACTACGACTGTGATATTCAATATCACGAAGGAAAGGCAAATGTAGTTGCAGATGCCTTAAGTCGTAAGTATCATGAAAAGCAAAAGCGAGTTCGTGCTCTTAGATTAAGTTTACAATTAGACTTAGTGGAACAACTGAAGAATGTTCAAGAAACATCAATCAAGGATGATGCTGAAGGAATGAAAGGAAGAATAAAAGAATTAGAGCAAGGAAGTGATGGAATTTGGAAATTCCACAAGAAAAGGATTTGGGTACCTAAACAAGGAGACTTAAGAAGTAAGATTCTAGAAGAAGCTCATAAATCTAGGTATACCATGCATCCTGGTAATAATAAGATGTACCAAGATTTAAGGAATAACTTCTGGTGGATAGGAATGAAGAAGGACATAGCTAAATACGTTTCTAAGTGCCTAACTTGTTCACAAGTTAAGGCAGAACACCAGAAACCCTCAGGTCTACTACAACAATTAGAAATGCCTGTGTGGAAATGGGAACTAATAACAATGGACTTTGTTACTAAGTTACCCAAAACCAGAAAGGGTAATGACGCGATTTGGGTAATTGTGGATCGATTAACCAAATCAGCTCATTTTCTACCCATGAAGGAAACCTTTAGCATGGAAAGATTAGCAAAGTTATAAGTAGACAAGGTAGTATCCTTACATGGAGTCCCACTTTCCATTGTATCAGATAGGGATAGTCGTTTCACTTCACATTTCTGGACAAGTTTCCAAGAAGCCATGGGGACGCGGTTAAATTTAAGTACAGCTTACCATCCCCAAACAGACGAACAAAGTGAAAGGACGATCCAAACCCTGGAAGACATGCTTAGAGCATGTGTTATAGATTTTGGGGGAAACTGGGACAACCATTTGCCTTTAATTGAATTCTCCTATAACAATAGTTATCATTCAAGTATTGAAGTTGCCCCGTTCGAAGCACTATATGGACGCAAGTGTAGAACTCCAGTTTGCTGGGCAGAAATAGGAGAAAGCCAGTTATCAGGTCCTGAAATCGTACAAGAAACCACCGACAAAATCACTCAAATCAAGGAAAGACTAAAAACGGCTCGAGATCGTCAGAAGAGTTATGCAGACAATAGACGCAAGCCGCTAGAATTCCAAGTTGGAGACAAGGTACTCTTGAAAGTTTCTCCTTGGAAAGGGGTAGTTTGATTCGGTAAGAAGGGAAAACTAAGTCCAAGGTACGTAGGACCATTCCCAGTAATCCAGAAAATAGGACCAGACGCCTATCGCTTACAACTACCAGAAGAGCTAGCAGGGGTACATGACGTATTTCATGTATCTAACCTCAAGAAATGTTTATCGGACGAATCACTAGTAGTCCCTCTTCAAGACATACAAGTGAATGAAAAGTTGAAGTTCGTAGAAAAAACGCTCCAAATAGAAGACAGGAAGATTAAGTTTCTCAAACATAAAAGATTGGTACTTGTCAAAGTCAAGTGGGATTCGAAAAGAGGACCCGAATACACCTGGGAGTTGGAATCGGAAATGAAGCGAAAGTATCCTCACTTATTTCAGTAAATCTCGAGGACGAGATCTTAAATAAGGTGGGGAGGATGTAAGGACCTTCAAAATTGTCCATAAACGACCCGTAAGTGAAAACCCGGACCCTTGAAACCCTAATGTACATGAAAAACCAAGAAAACAAGAAAATTGGGTTTCACGCGGGCCGCGTAAAAGTTAAGCTCTGCTTACGCGGGCCGCGTCAACTTAAAAGTTGACCGGATAAGCGTCCAGGCCACGTGTCGTACGCGTGGCAACCCTACTCGTGACACCCCAGCCCTACACGTAGACTAGGGGCCCTCGCGGGCCGCGTAAGATGCAAGAGGAGGTTTACGCGGGCCGCATAAAACTCAAAAACTTGCTATAAGTAGCCTGTGCATGGGGCTTTCATCTGTGCTCGAAATCTCACTCTCAAAACCTCCCAATTCTGCTAAAATCGAGTTTTACGGTGTCGCGACACTGCTACGATACAGGGTACTAACTCGATCACTGCTACGATTCAATGTCCGATCGATTGAAACCAATCCGATGGATGTTTAAGTGCTGCCCGTATTTGGGCTATACTTTGTCATTCGTCGTGAGGGTTTTGATTTCGTGAGTTATCGTAAATGTTGTATTAAGTTACTGACCTAGTTTCGTATGCATTGTTGTTTAAATTAGGTTATCAGGCTTATCAGTAGGCTAAACTCTGCCCGTCTAAACTTGCAATGTGAGTCATTCTCTTTTTATCAAAGTGCTTTATAAAACCCTAAATGTTTTCCAGTTATAATTACAGGGATTAAGTCTTTGTAATCTTCAATTACTGCCGGTATGTGGGGTTTTGTATACATTACTTGATACCCGTCACCATTGGATAACGGGTTAGCCAATGGGTGATCTGACCATAATCACAGATACTGTCGAGTGACAAATACCGATTTAGGGTAATTGGTAGATAGAAACAATATAATCACCCTTAATACTGTATATTATAACAATGTGTCGTTTTGTGCAACTTGAATGACTCGCCAGTATTTCTCTGCTGATAAAACCTTTTTAAAACATGTTTCAGGTGATCTGTTGTGATCCAGGAAAAAGTGTCATGTAGCACTACAAGCTTGAGGAAGTGGCTCAATAAAATAAAGAAACATGTTTTTGTAAAAACAGGGATTTCCCAGTGAAATCACCTTTATTGTAAATTATGGGTGTTATCCCCAAAATTGTGAAATAAAATAAATTGGGTATTTTCAAGTTTTAAAAGATCCTGTTAAAATTCCGCTGCCAATATAATAATTACCATGGGTTTCTGTCCCGCGGCTCCTGAAATGGGTAAAACCGGGACGGGGGCCATGACAATTGACACCCCTTTTCATAACTCACAACCCCTGACCCCACCCTGGACGGGATAAGTAAGCAGATACAAGTGGTACCGCGGTTTATTAAAAATATCACAGCGGAATTTTTCATCAGGACCAGGTGTCCGGAAGAATATCAGAGTTTTAAAAAACACCGTAGTTTTCATTTTATATATTTTGGGATGAACCCCATATTTGTGTATTAACCCAATCCAAACTTTAATGATAATCACAAGATCAAAACCTCAACGTAGTTAACAAAGTATAGCCTTATTTAGGCAACACTTTTGTCACACCCCAACCGATGGCGGAATCATCAGGGCGCGACACTGAGCGAAACAGATTGTTCAAGAGAAATTCCATAACAACTACATTACCAGATAGTTAATATTATGTCCCATACCATAACCCATCAAGCAATTTAAGTCATTACAGACAGGGATATCTCAAAAACAAATAACATGTTCCGACAACTCAGATTTAAATAAATTGTTCGTTTGTTTCTAGACTCTTCCTAACTCGATTCAACATAGCAAGCATCCTAGCAGATAGCATCCTAAACACCTGCCACATACGTTAAAGTAAAGGTCAATACACATAGTGTAAAGGTGAGCATACAAGTTTGATAATAGCATAATAGAGTTCGAAAGTTGTTTACGCATAACCAGCATGTAACATGTACAAAGTGAAGGCAAGTAGGTTATCGACAGAGAAATATGCACAGACGTGACTGCGAGTTGTAGAATGCGCAACACATATCCCCACTGGGACACGTGAAGTAAAGCTCTTAACAACCCCTGTCCACGACAGGTGCTGAGTCCAAACTATAGTACTATCGTTGCTAAGGTGTCAGGCAACAATCACTGTGTTAACATAACATACAAGCATTCATCGAATAACACGTAGCATGCAATAACGGTCAGCGTATAAATAGTGTTTGCGTTGTGTGTAGATTGTGATTTAGAATAAGCAACGTATGTAACACCTAAAAGTGCGTAAAGCAAAAAGGGATCGAGTATACTCACAGATTGTGTTTAACGAGTAAACACTCTCTTGGATTGAAGGGAGTGCTGGGAGAGATTAGCCTGAACAGTTAACGATAGCATAAACGATAAGCGGCGCGTAAAATGGTGCAAAAATACCAGGTGTCAGATGGCAATCCGATCGGATGCCCACTCGATCGGATGTCAATCCGTTCGGATGGTCATCCGATCGGATGGCCATTCGATTGGATTGACACCTTGTTTGGTAAGGATGTGTTTGTGTATAATGGCTTTGAAGTTTTCGTTGTAGCATTTTGAAAACAGAGAAGTATCTCTACCCTTCAGGTCGATCGATCGAACGACGGTTCGATCGGGTAGCGATTCGATTGGTTGGACACTTAGTGTAACACCCCAAAAACGGGTTTGGTAATCAAACCACGTTAATAGTGACGACGGGTAAAATACCGTTAGTGGTAAAAAAAATTAACCCGGTAAATATTAGGTTTTAAATAAATAAACTTGATGTTAAGTTAAAGGGAGATAAATACTTTGAGAAAACAGAGTATATAGAAGGCCCGAGTTAACAGGACTTAAAATATAACGGGTTATAACTTCCCGAACCTATTAAGTTAACCAGGGATAATTAACCTAGTTACTAGTATGTGCCTAAGTGATAAATGGTAAGTTGTAGTTTCAATTGATCAAGATAAAACATGAGGGACTAATATTTGCCAAGTGGGGAAACTTGTTTTAATTAAAAACAAGTAATAACACACAACACACACTAAGAGTGTGTGTGTGTGTGTACGTGATCGACCAGGAGACCAAAAGAAAAGGGGATGAACCCTAGTTCAACAAATCCCCAAATTGAAGAGTAATTCTTAACCCAAATCGAAGCACAAATACAAATAAACGATCACCAAGTCAAGGGGATCGTAAGGTATGTCGAATTTCTAACATTCATGAAGTTGTGAAAATTAGTTAACTTTGCATGATGCGATCTATGTACGAATCATAGAAGTTATGGCTGAATTTGAGATGTATGATTGCTTAGGAACAAACCCTAAGCGAAGATTTAGAACAAATTGCTATGATTTGGATGTATGGTTGAATTACCACACCTAGCTAAGTGAGTTTTATTGTTATGATGAATTTGATGATAAGACTATGTTTAGAATCATCATGCATGATAATGAATGGAAGGTATTTGATTAAACCATGAAATTGGGTACATGATCATACTTTCATGAAAGGGGTTTAGTATATTATGATGAAATTAGTGATTTGGGTTCATATAAATAGGTGTTTGGAATCATGATGTCTACTAATTAATATGTAGAACTTGATTATATTGATGTTCGGATGAATGTCTAATGCTATTATAAAATGGACATGTAGATGGAAACCTTTAGTTCTTGCTTAACAAATGAATAATTAACTTTGATAATCAAGAGCTAAGTTAAATTGGTGTTAATAATAGCATGAACTTAGATTTGAAAAGTAGTTAAAACGGTGGCGTAAGAATAATGCCTATCGGATACTTGACAAAGTGCTTAAATGAATTGTCGGGGTTTATGATATAATCACTTATGTTAATAGGCAGTTTGACCTTTAAAAGTCAAACTGACCAAAATGAAATCAAATGGTGAATTTTGATGTAAAACCCGTAAGATGTAATAGTCATAATTAATGATGACTAATCTAACCGTCTTACGAATTATGATGATAGTTTGACGCTTGACAAGCTAGGTGGAGGCTTGGAAAGTAAGCGGGTCAAACGAAGCAAGTATGAAGGAAAAGCGTAATTCGGATGCAAGGTAAGTATATCTTACACTAGTCATATATTTCGGAATATCCTTTTGTCGTGTTACGAAAAAGATAATTATGACGTAAGCCATAGTAGGCCAAAAAGTGTTAAGAAATGGAATTATAAGTAAAGTGCCCGCACGGTGTAAATCGGAGCGAGTCATATATACGAGGTGGTAATAAATGGCATCTCGCTAATATAATCGGTCAATTTGGCCAAACGGGTCAAAAGGTGTAGACATCACCTTTTGACAATATCGCCTAATGATTTTTGTCGAGTTATATGCTTACAGGAATAGATATCCAATGGGTACTCGCATCTTTCTTAATTAGCGATTTCAAAGCAAGGTATTAAAATCGGGTTAAAAAGTTGATCTGAGCCAGGTATGTATAATAGATCAACTCATCATTTAGAACTTGAAGTTCTATGAGAGTTAGGTAAAGTAAAAAGGGAAATTCGGTTACCTTAAAAGGTAAACCGAAGGATTTAAATTATAGACAGAGTGTTTTGAAAACAAGATTTGGTTAAAAAAAAGAGATTTTGGGCGTGCATGGCTTAAGCAAGCCCTTCGTCATAAAAGAAGAGTTAAAAATGACCAAAACGCCCTTGTAAGTGAAATTAAGCAAGCAACCCTTAGAAGTCGCTTGAAAACGAGTTTTATAATCAAGTCAATACTTTGAATAAGTATGAAAAGCGAAAGATGTAAAATATTGGTCGAATGACTCTATAAAGAGTCTTTGCCGTAAAATAATAATTTGAAGGGTAAAATTTGTAATATATAAATCACCACATTGAATCCACCAAAAATATAGTTGTGGTGGGAGGTCATTTGATAAGAAATGTGGACATATGTATTTAGAAACGAATGAAAGCGATTGGTGCTTAAAATATGCTTAAATACCCTTAACGGGTCAAAATAAGCATATGAGTGAAAATGGGATTAAGAAGGTATATGAACCTGTAATTGGAACCTAATATGTTAAACATCATTGAATTTAATAGGTTTATGAGAAATAAGGGTCAACCAAACTTGTTTGTTTGATAAAAATCGAACGGGTCAAAATTTGGTAAAAAGGGTAATAAGCCTAAGACTTAAAAGTCTTAAATTTTGTTAATCCGGATGTTGGATTTTAAATCCATATGATGGATAATCAAATTACAAACACGTAGGAAGAAACGGTAGGTCAAACGGACAAGCGGATTGAAAGATACGAAAGTTTTCGTGTCAAAAACGGCAAAATGAAAGAATATGATACAGGGGCCACCGTAACTTACGGTGCCCACCGTAAGTTACGGTGGGGCTGAAACCTTTACGCCAGTTCTCTACTGACTTACGGTGGAAACATATCAAAACAGGGGCTACCGTAAATTACGGTATCCACCGTAATTTACGGTGGACCCTGTACAAAAATATATTTTAATCAGTTTTGTTTCCCGGACTCGTTTAGATACGTTTTAAACCCCGTATGACTAAAGCATTTCATGTTTATGAAATGTAGGTACTCTTTGGATGCCGGAAGACGATCAAGCTCAACGAAGAACCGAACACGATAAAGATACATGCTTCCGCATATTGCATCGTCATAAATTTTAAACGACGAATCTGATCACGTTATGTCGAATAACTTTTGATTTGCGAAAATTTTTAATAAATCCATATTTTTATAGTATGTGTAGTCTTAACTACACATCTAATTGTTGGTATTTACATGTAAAACCGTTAAATAGAAACTAGGGTGTTACACTTAGTGACAACAAGTTCACAGCAGGATTGTCACTCGATCGGATAGCAATCCGATCGGGTGGCAATCCGTTGGTTATTGAACATGTTGAAAACTGTTTAAGAGTTGAAGTTCCAAAAGTCACATGGTCGGATGGTCGTTCGATCGGATGGCAATCCGATCGGACGGCAATCCGTTCGACGTTCAGAACTCTTTGAAAGGTTGAAATAATGTTTAAGTGTGGGACCAAGTGCAAGCCGATCGGATGGCTGTCCGATCGGATGGCAATCCAATCGGACGGCAATCCGACCCAACGACCTGATCGTTCTTGACACTTGTTTGTTTTGATAGTTTTGCAGTTTTGATTGAGACGGTGTGATAACGTGCTAAACAATAGAAACCCCATCTTGAATCAAGTGACCCGATCGAACAGGAATCACCCTAGTCCGACCAGTCAACGATTCGAGGTGATCTTTCATGTTTAACCCGAAATCGGTAGTCTCTCGGATAGAAATCAGATCCTAGACCGACACATCACTAAGAAAGAGTAGAAGATCAGTACGAGCTCCGATTCTATCGGTTTTGAGTGCATTGTATAACAACCTTAAAGAAAGCCGACACCCTCGAACTATTTTCCGACACCCTAATATATTTTAAAATATCCCAATATGTCCCAAAATACACACCATACGTGAAAACGGACCCCGAATACCTTAAACATTATTAAATTTAATTAAAAATAATGTTTTTGGGTTTGTCGCGGGCCGCGTAGACCTCTTAAAGGTCTTACGCGGGCCACTAGAGATCAGAGATGTGGCGCAGCCCGGTGATGACACGTGTCATCATCGTGGCGAGTCTAGTTGCTAACCCGGACAAGCTACGCGTTGACCAGGGTTTGACGCGGGCAGCGTAGACCCTTGTCTACATTTACGCGGGCAGCGTAAAAGTTGAAGTGAAGCCCTATAAGTAGCAGGCCTCAGATCTTCAGTCGACTCGCTCAAATCTTTCTTTCTAAACGTAAATTTCTGATAATAGGCATTATACTCGGGTCTAATACCCCCTAAATAGAGAAGTTCTGCTCCGTTGTAAGTATTATAACCCCTGGATACGTATTAGATACGTTGCCCGATTGATCTAGGGTTCCGTAACGGCTGTCGTGGTTCTGCCCGACGTAGTCGTTGGAATGTCGTCTCGGGGAGGGTATTACTAATGTTAAGATGAGTTATTATACTAACGCGTGTGCATTTGTGTAAATTATAGATTGTCACCAGGAAACCCTAAAGGATAATCTAAGACAACAATGTGAGTAATCTTTCTTTTTGTGTAAACCTTTTTGTGAGTAATCCTCTTTTTGTAAACCTTTTTGTTAACTGTTTTTACAAAACCTCACACGATTAATTATATATTAAGCAGTTATTGAGTATTTGTAAGAATACAATTATCATGAGTATGTTGGGGTTTTGTATACAAAATTTGTTACCACCTGGTCAAGGAGTAACATTTCCACAAGTCAGGTCTAACAGTACCATGGATGTTAATTGATATAACTTGGAAACAAATGTAATTGCGATATCGCCCTCAATACTGTACAATGGTTTTTATTAAAACTTGATTAAACTGGGATTCACTCACCAGTATTTCCCACTGACAAATGTTTTTAAAACGCGTTTCAGGTAACAAACTGTGAAAGCCAAATAGAAGCCAGCTGGACAGCACTGAAGGCTTGGAAAAGTGGCAATAAAGTTACCTAAAATAAAATAGATGTTTTTATTTAATAAAATAGGATTTATTCCTATGAAAGTGTGTGTAATGAAAACTTGGGTTTTATCCCATGTGTTTAATGTTATGAAAAGTTGGTATTTTACTCTGATTCAATATTTCCTAACTACGGTCCTGATGAAAAATTCCGCTGCCAAATTAGACAAACACGCGATACCACCGAAACTGGCTCGCGGCCGCTCGTTCCCGGGGATTAGGGATCGGGGGTTGCGACAGAAGGTGGTATCAGAGCTAAGCCACTGATTCAGCCACAGAAGTGTTCCGCTGACATCAAAATTTAATCTGTTAGGAAATAAATTACGGAACTACGTGTATAATTGTATTTTATTGTTATGTGTTATCTGACTATTTGTTAGTTTACAGTATGAGCGACCAAGGACCATCTGACGCGTATCGTCAATTGTCTGGTTCACCTAGAAGCGAAGGCACCTCCTCTTCTCAGACTGCCCTCTCAGGGTACTCCGCTGATACGGAAGAAGGAATCTTTGTGTTTAAGGCTCAGTCCGAGGAGCCATTTCCTCATAAAAAGAGGGGATGGTTCAGTCGAGGGGCACACGAACGTAGAAAGCGTATGAAAAAGTTACAAGAACAGAGAGTACTAGCAGCAGCTAAAAGAGAAACTGATGCCTATGCCCAGGATATGATTAATAGGGGTATAGCCAACATCCATATTTTAGTAACCACTGCAGCTGACCCTAATCTGGAGCAAATAATAGCACCCCAACCACAACTACCAATCCCTGACCAACCCATGGAGATAGAAAACCCTGAAAATAAAGTAGAAATGCATGAATTCAATCCAGAAGAAATCCCTAGGGTACCAGCACCAAACCCCCTAGACCCAAATTACGACCCCTGGTGGGACGATAATAGGGACTATGTGCAACGTTACCCGATGCATGAAGACATGCCAAACATAGGAGCCTACCCAGGTTTGGATCCTTTAGATCCCTATTACCATGATGAATACATTAGGGAGATTTTAGAAGATCCTTACCGATTCCAGGCACCTACACCCCCATACCAGGAACCCGCACCCCAGATTCCGAACCCAGTCCTAGAACCTGCACCCCCAATGAGTGCAGACAATGTACAAGAACTTAGGACATTTGGTGAGGAAATTCTAGAAAGTAGTGAAAGAATGCGACAGGTAGGAGAGCGACTCGTCTGGAAGTACGACGAGCGCAATATGGATTTCTGGATGAATCCATATCCGTGATGTGATGGAGGAGACGGTAGTAGTAATAATAATAATAAAATAAAAATAAAATATGTGTGTACGGATGCCTACTACTATTAGTGTAATTTTATTTCAGTTGGTATTGTAATTTTTATTTCAGTACTGGTGTGGAATAGATGCATAATATATGAATAGAGTAAGTCGCAATGATCGACGCTTTTGACCAAAGTGCGTGTCATGTGATTGACTATATTAAATATTATTTTGTGATATTAATACGGGGTAACTGTTTAAAATTCAGATGGCTGACGAAGGAAATCAAGAAAATCTGAATAATGATAACCAGAGTAACATTAACTTGGTTAATGAGAATCCAAGCATCAATAACAATGGAAACCAAGTGGATAATAGTGCTATCCAACACATAGTAGCACAAGGAATTATAGATGCAATGCCATTTATTATTCAAACGGTTCAAGAAGCAAATAATAAAAGTAAACACAGCAGTAAGCGACCAATTGAACCAGAACACAGCGTAAACAATGGACTCGTACTTCAAGCGCCCATTCCCAAAAGAAGAAGAACCATGCCTTATGGTTGTTCTTACAAAGAATTCTGGTCCTGCAAACCAATAGAATTCTCGGGCAATGAAGGACCCATTGCAGATCTACGCTGGATAGAAAAGACTGAGGCAGTTTTAAAAATAAGCAAGTGTGCTGAAGAAGATAAGATAATGTTTGCTTCTAACTTGTTTAAGAACTCAGCCTTAGAATGGTGGAATACTATCCTCCAATCAAGAGGAAGCGATAGGGTATACAATATGGAATGGGAGGAATTTAAAAATATAGTAGAAATAAAATTATGTCCTCCCAATGAAAAGGAACAGATAGCTAACAAGTTTCTGAACCTTAGGATGACCGGGGTAGATAGTAAGGGGTATACTACTACATTCTTTGAATATGCTAGAATAGTACCAACCCTTGCATCACCTAAACCGGTATTAATCTCCCATTACATTTGGGGATTAATCGGAGAGATTAGACATGTAGTCAAGGAAGCTAGACCCCAAACTATAGAAGAAGCTGTAGAACTAGCAAATACATTGACAGATGAATTAATCCGTACTAGGGAAGAAGACCAGAGGAGAAACCTAACCCAAAGGCTTACTCAAGAATTCCATTCTGGGAATTTCAACCGTAGGAATATAGGTTCTACCTCTGCACCATTATGCAAGGTTTGCAAGAAAAAGCATTCGGGAAAATGCTCCACTCTTTGCAATTTCTGCAAGATGCCAGGACACAAGGAAGAAGATTGCAGGAGAAAATCCAGTAATGGATTGTGCTTCAACTGTGGAGAAAAAGGTCACATCAAGCCGAATTGTCCGAAATTGGCTCCAGCTGTGAACAACAGGAACACTAAAAAAGCGAGAGCATTGTTCTAACTGCAGATGAAGCCAAGATGATTCCAGACGTGATAGCTGGTACGTTTTTAGTTAATGATGTTTTTGCTAAAGTATTATTTGACTCTGGTGCAAACCAAAGTTTTATTAATACTTCATTTTGCAAACTTCTCAATCAACCATTAACTAAACTCTCACAAGAATGTCTAGTCGAGACAGCAAATGGAGAAACAGTTAGGATTTCTGAAATCTTGCAGGGAGCAAGAATAGAATTTTTAAACCAAAAGTTTATGGCAAATCTTTATCCTATGAATCTGGCAGGATTTGATGTCGTTTTAGGAATGGATTGGTTAATAACTAATAAAGCTAATATTTTATGTGATCAAAAGTCAATTCAAGTAAATTCACCAAAGGGTGAAAAGATCACAATTAAAGGTAATAAGCCATCTAGATCCACGAAATTTATCTCTGTGATGAAAACTGCAAGTTATATAAGAGAAGGATCTATAGTGTATTTGATTTCCATAATCACTAACACTAAAGGAAAAGAATTAAAAGACATTCCAGTAGTGTCTCAGTTTTCAGATGTATTTCCAGAAGAATTACCAGGACTACCGCCAGACAGAGAAGTCGAATTCAGAATCCATCTGCTACCAGGAACAGCACCAATTGCCAAAGCACCCTACCGTTTGGCACCAGCCGAAATGCAGGAACTAAAGAAACAGTTAGATGAATTATTAAAGAAGGGATTTATACAGCCAAGCTCGTCGCCATGGGGAGCACCTATTTTATTCGTTAAAAAGAAGGACGGATCAATGCGTATGTGCATTGACTACCGTGAATTAAACAAGGTCACGATTAAGAACCGGTATCCATTACCGAGAATCGATGATCTGTTCGACCAATTGCAAGGAGCTCGATTTTTCTCTAAAATCGATTTAAGGTCAGGATATCATCAATTAAAGATACAGGAAGAGGATATTCCTAAGACCGCCTTTAGAACAAGGTATGGTCATTATGAATTTACTGTCATGCCATTTGGTTTAACCAATACCCCAGCCGCATTTATGGACATGATGAACCGAATATGTAAGCCATATTTGGATAAATTCATAATTGTCTTCATAGATGATATTCTAATTTACTCTAAGAGTAAAGAGGATCATGCAACGCATTTGCACGCACTTCTAAGTCTATTAAGAAAGGAAAAGCTTTATGCTAAATTTTCCAAGTGCGAGTTTTGGTTAGAACAGGTACAATTTCTTGGACACTTAGTCAATCATGAAGGAATTCATGTGGATCCAACAAAAATTGAGGCGATTACCAAATGGAAAACCCTTGAGTCACCAACCGAGGTTAGAAGTTTCTTAGGATTGGTCGGTTATTATAGAAGATTTATTCAAGATTTCTCTAGAATAGCCATTCCTTTAACTAAGTTAACCTGTAAATCCATTAAGTTTGAATGGGGACCAAAACAAGAAGAAGCATTTAGAATTCTTAAGCAAAGATTAACCCATACACCCATACTGGCATTACCTGAAGGAACTGAAGACTTTGTAGTCTATTGTGACGCTTCCAAATTAGGTTATGGATGTGTGTTAATGCAACGTCAAAAGGTTATAGCATATGCATCTAGGCAACTTAAGAATCATGAAGAGAATTACTCAACCCATGATCTAGAGTTAGGAGCTATAATCTTTGCCCTTAAGATCTGGAGACATTACCTTTATGGTAGTAAGTTTACCATATTCACTGATCATAAAAGTTTAAGGTATGTTTTCGGACAAAAGGAGTTGAATATGAGACAAAGGCGCTGGATGGAGATGCTTAGTGATTATGATTGTGATATCCAGTATCATGAAGGAAAGGCAAATGTAGTGGCCGATGCTTTAAGCCGAAAGTATCATGAAAAGCCAAAAAAGGTACGTTCTCTTAAATTAAATCTACAAGTAGATTTAAATGATCAAATTAGAAAAGCACAAGAATTAGTAATCAAGGACGATACTGAAAAACTAAAAGGAATGATTAAAGAATTAGAACAAGGAACAGATGGAATTTGGAGATTTCATAAGAAGAGAATGTGGATACCTAAATTCGGAAATCTACATCATCGTATATTAGAAGAAGCCCATAAGTCCAAATATACGATGCATCCAAGAAATGATAAAATGTATCAGGATTTAAGAAAGAATTTTTGGTGGATAGGAATGAAAAAGACATAGCAACCTATGTTTCTAAATCTTTAACTTGTTCACAAGTTAAAGCTGAACACCAGAAACCCTCAGGTTTGTTACAACAACTAGAAATGCCAGTGTGGAAATGGGAATTGATAACAATGGATTTTGTTACCAAATTACCCAAAACAAAGAAAGGTAATGATACAATCTGGGTGATTGTAGATAGGCTAACTAAGTCAGCCCATTTCCTACCAATGAAGGAAACTTTCAGTATAGAACAGCTAGCTAAATTATATGTAAATGAAATAGTTTCATTACATGGAATTCCTTTATCAATTGTTTCTGATAGGGATAGTCGTTTTACCTCTCATTTTTTTGTCAAGTTTCCAAAAAGCTATGGGAACCAAGTTGAATCTAAGCACAGCTTATCATCCTCAAACTGACGGACAAAGCGAAAGAACAATTCAGACGATGGAAGACAGGCTTAGAGCTTGTGTAATTGATTTTGGAGGTAATTGGGACGATCACTTACCTTTAATAGAATTTTCTTATAATAATAGTTATCACACAAGTATCAATGTTGCACCATTCGAAGCACTTTATGGACGAAAATGCCGAACCCCGGTCTGTTGGGCAGAAATTGGGGAAAAGCAACTATCTGGACCTGAGATAGTACAAGAAACAACTGACAAGATCATTCAAGTTAAGGAACGAGTGAAAGCAGCACGTGATCGACAGAAAAGCTATGCTGATAACCGCCGCAAACCCTTAGAATTTCAAGTAGGAGATAAAGTATTGTTAAAAGTCTCTCCTTAGAAAGGAGTAGTAAGATTCATCAAAAGAGGAAAGCTAAGTCCCAGGTATATTGGACCTTTCGAGATTATTAGAAGAATAGGACCTGTAGCCTATCGGCTACAACTGCCAGAGGAAATGGCAGGAATACATGATGTATTTCATGTATCTAATCTCAAAAAGTGTTTAGCTAATGAATCACTAGTAGTACCTCTTAAGGACATAGAGGTAAATGAATAGCTCAAGTTTGTAGAAAGACCTCAACAGATTGAAGACAGGAAAGTCAAGAACCTCAAACATAAGAGATTAGTTCTGGTCAAAGTGAAGTGGGACTCCAAAAGAGGACCTGATATACATGGGAGCTGGAATCAGAAATGCAAATGAAATATCCACACCTATTCCAGTAGATCTCGAGGACGAGCTCTAAAACAAGATGGGAAGGATATAACAACCTTAAAGAAAACCGACACCCTCGAACTATTTTCCGACACCCTAATATATTTTAAAATATCCCAATATGTCCCAAAATATACCCCATACGTGAAAATGGGCCCCGAATACCTTAAACATTATTAAATTTAATTAAAAATAATGTTTTTGGGTTTGTCGCGGGCCGCGTAGACCTCTTAAAGGTCTTACGCGGGCCACTGGAGATCAGAGATGTGGCGGAGCCCAGAGATGACACGTGTCATCATCATGGCGAGTCTAGTTGCTAACCAGGACAAGCTACGAGTTGACCAGGGTTTGACGCGGGCCGCGTAGACCCTTGTCTACAATTACGCGGGTCGCGTAAAAGTTGAAGTGAAGCCCTATAAGTAGCAGGCCTCAGATCTTCAGTCGACTCGCTCAAATCTTTCTTTCTAAACGTAAGTTTCTGATAATAGGCATTATACTCGGGTCTAATACCCCCTAAATAGCGAAGTTCTGCTCCGTTGTAAGTATTATAACCCCTGGATATGTATTAGATACGCTGCCCGATTGATCTAGGGTTCCGTAACGGCTGTCGTGGTTCTGCCCGACGTAGTCGTTGGAATGCCGTCTCGGGGAGGGTATTACTAATGTTAAAATGGGTTATTATACTAACGCGTGTGCATTTGTGTAAATTATAGATTGTCACCAGAAAACCATAAAGGATAATCTAAGACAACAATGTGAGTAATCCTTCTTTTTGTGTAAACCTTTTTGTGAGTAATCCTATTTTTGTAAACCTTTTTGTTAACTGTTTTTACAAAACCTCACACGATTAATTATATATTAAGCAGTTATTGAGTATTTGTAAGAATACAATTATCATGAGTATGTTGGGGTTTTGTATACAAAATTTGTTACCACCTGGTCAAGGAGTAACATTTCCACAAGTCAGGTCTAACAGTACCATGGATGTTAATTGATATAACTTGTAAACAAATGTAATTGCGAGATCGCCCTCAATACTGTACAATGGTTTTTATTAAAACTTGATTAAACTGGGATTCACTCACCAGTATTTCCCACTGACAAATGTTTTTAAAACGCGTTTCAGGTAACAAACTGTGAAAGCCAAATAGAAGCCAGCTGGACAGCACTGAAGGGTTGGAAAAGTGGCAATAAAGTTACCTAAAATAAAATAGATGTTTTTATTAAATAAAATATGATTTATTCCTATGAAAGTGTGTGTAATGAAAACTTGGGTTTTATCCCATGTGTTTAATGTTATGAAAAGGTGGTATTTTACTCTGATTCAATATTTCCTAACTACGGTCCTGATGAAAAATTCCGCTGCCAAATTAAACAAACACGCGATACCACCGAAACTGGCTCGCGGCCACCTGTTCCTGGGGATTAGGGATCGGGGGTTGCGACACATTGAGTGTAAAAGAGTTGAAAGAAAGTTGGAAAACCATCTTTCAATCCTTTTAATCATGCTTTTGTGTAGATCTATGCGAAAACATTGTTTAATCTTGTGGAAATCCTTCAGATCTGTGTTGTTCATGGTGGATTGAGACCAACCCTTGAAGTTCATAAGAACTCCATGATGACATCACCCTAGAACATTCCAAATCCATTGATTTCACGGTTAAAAGTTAAGATTCAAAGGTGAAAAAGATGAAGGAATGCGTGTAGATCATAGAAGTACAAGATTTAGATTGAAAACTTACAAGAATCGCGAGAAATCGAGAGAAATGAGTGCTTGAGCGTGCTGGTCGAGTGAGAGAGCTGTCACATCACAAATGATGTGACAGGTGGGTATTTATAGGGTTTCCAAAATAGGAAAGTGTGCACGGATCGGATGGGTCACCGATCGGATCGCGACTCGATCGGATGACAATCCGATCAGATGGCAATCCGATCGGATGGCCACTCGGTCGGGTGGCCACTCGATCCTGGTGCCCGGCGTGTTGAGTTTTGTAGTTTCGATTTGCGTGTTGAGCGTTGCGATGCGTTTCGAACGAGCGATGCGATAGATTTACCCATTAGTTACACGAATAACCTAACTACTATATCTAACATACAATCACTATAAATAATTTGCGTTTAGCGTTTGCGATTCGATTGCGATAGAGTTGCGATTGCGTTTCGATTAATCACCACGAGCATAAACATAATTAAACATGCACAAGAAACACATAAATAGCATACACACGTAAAACAATATCCAGAACGCATAATTCGGGTTGCGAATGCGATTGCGATACGATAAGCGATAAAGCGATAAACATGCGATAAATAGCGGTTAAACCTCGATTGGTATCATGTACTCCACATAATACAACTAATGCGATAAAATAAATAGATTAACTACAAGTCAAAGAAGTCAAAACAGGAGTTGAGCAAAGAGTGACAGATCGCAATTAGCAATCTTTTCTTCCTTTGACTTCAATCTTGACTTTGACTTTGAATTTCGAAACACGGGGTGTTACAACTTTGACATCCGTTGATTTGGTTTCGGATCAATCGGACAGGGTATCGTACCAGTGATTAGGGTTGGCACGCTGTCTACGGAACAGAGTTTCTAGGGTTAGGTGTATTAGGTATTACGAAAGTAATTCAAGAGAGAAAGAAAAGAAATGAGTAGTCTGAGCTGTCCAATTCTCGTCCAATTTATAGCTGGAATTCAAGTCCGTCGCGTCACGCGACCATCTTTTCTTTCACCGTCGCGTCGCGTCATGCATTCGAATTTGCCCTTAAACCACCTTCAATTTGCTGAATTTTGTGATGGTTGGAGAAGAAGGTATCACCCTTTTCTCCTGCTTCTTACAAGCGACACACACACTTGTGTGTGTGTGTTGTGTTTTCTATTTCTTTTTATATATTATCTTTTCCTTCTTACAAGTTTGGCCCCTTCACATTTAATCATTTATTTTAAATGTCTAAATCTTTAATTAATTTGAAGTTCTAGCTTGCATCCTAACTAGGTTCATTCCCCTAGTTAACATTAATAGTAGAGTTAATTACACAAATGGGTCATGTGGTTTATACCTAATTTCGCCTTTGGGTACTAACTTTTTTTAATAGGTTTAGGTTTTATTGTTTCAATTTTGTAACACATTTGGGTACTAACACCAAAATTAGTTAATTAATGACTAAAATACCCTTACATTTTTTTAAGTTTATCAATGTAACACATTTGGGTACTAAGACCTAATTTTATTTAAGTTTAAATCAATTTTACAAAATCTATTTATTTTTTTTATTTTCATCTTTTTATTATATCTCTTAATTAACATAAAATCAATTTATTTTTTTTATTTTCATATTTTTATTAAATTTCTTATTTAACATAAAATCTACTTGTTACACCAGTATTTTTTTAAATAGATTTTTAAATAAAATCTACTAGCTATATAGTTTTATGTAAATTAAATTTCTTACTTGTTTTAAATAATGTAAACCTTACTCTTTTTCAATTTTGGATAGATATGATTGATAATAATAAATATCTTTCATGTAAAAAAAATTTAAGCCATTTTTAACTCGTTTTTTTTGTTCATTTACATTTTACTATTTTAGAAAAATATTTAATTTATATGAAACTTTCATCAAATATTTTACTTTCATCCTTAACATTTTTTAGTTATTATTTTTTAAATTTCTTATGCATCAAATATATCCTTTCATCTTTATCATTTTTAAGTTATCATTTTTTCAAGGGTGCTACTTTCTACACCCCTCTATTTACTTTTTTCACCCCCTCCTCTCACATACTTACAGATGGGGCCTGCGTGGGACCGACAGTTTTCCTCTCACAAGGGAGGGTATAATCAGGAAAGGAGGGTGCGTATAGAATGAGCCTTTTTCAATTTCTTAGACCATGTTGCCGACCACCAACCCTACCCTATCTCTTTACCTGTTCAGCACTTCAGCTGTTCTCCACCAAGTTGCCGACCACCAGTACCATACCACCTTTCACCACCCCCATCCTACTTTTATCTCTCTCTATATACTCTCTACTTTTTATCTCTCTAAGGCCATGTGTAGTCATGGGACCTTCGAATCAAAACACCTTCGGGTTCCACCCATAGAGATTCGGGTCCCATGATAGCGGTTGGTTCAAAAGATTTATGAACGTAGAATTTTGTTGATTGTAGTCGACAAAACCGGAGCCGAAAGGGTTGGGTCGAGTGGGAACCGGCGACACGGGGCGAGTAGGATTACCACTTTGGTTTGGGTCCGCACTTGATCGGGGAGGAATGAAGCCACGATTGAATGGATGCATTGTATAAAATATAAGATTTTCTAAAAAAAAGTGGAAGAGATAAAGGGTTGGGTTGAGTGTGTATGGTAAAAAATTAGGAAAGGAGGTATTTATTAAGAAAGTTTTGGAAAAAAATTGAATTTTTTTTTTTTTTTTAAAGGAATTGACCGTTGTAAACGGTCAAAAAATACAAAATTCAATTTGATAGCGCCGTTACTCACATCGCGCGGCTTCAAAAATTTGCAAACATGGCGCCGCTTGTTTTGGTGTTCATGGCGCCATACCGGCGCTATGTGGGCATACCGCCCACCCATGCCGCCCACTACGCAAAGCCTTACACATAGTCTAAATACTCTCTGCTTCCCTTCTTCCCGCTCTCCCTCTCAACCACTGCCCCCGCCTGCTGACATCCCTCACCCCCACCGCACCAGTGCCACTTGACCCCCCCCACTACCACCACCCCACCATCAGCATCGTCTTCGTCTGAAACCCTAGGCCTAAAATCGTTGTTGGAATCAATTATAAGCAAACCCTGGAGAAGAAAATAGACATTTGTATTGTACGTTTAAGCTGCTCTGCACACATGTCGTTTGTTTCAATCAAAACAGAACTAGGAAATTATTGTTATTTTAACATAGACGAAGATTGTGGTACGTACAAGAAAGGTTTGACACGTTGTGGTGGAATTTTGTGGGAAATGGAATCGATCAATCCATGAATTCAATCAAACCAATTCTCATCTTTTGACCCTTTCTGTTTGGTGTTTTTCTAATTTACCAGGAGTTTTTTTAAATTAAAGAAAACTTCAATTTCAATTTAATATGTGAGTATGACTTTTATAGATTTTGACGAAATAAAAAAAAAACTGTGTTTTCAATTGTTAGAGTATTCAAGTGGAAAGACTTGTAATTTAACCCATTTTAACCATATTTACGAATTGAGTAAATTACAAGCTTTCTCTTTTATGTTTACAACAAATTCTAGGCGTTCTAATTTAGCGTAAAAGTTGACAAGTTTTGTACTTAATGTTTCAAAATCTTGCACGTTATGTTCTTTAGGCCAGATCCAGTTAGATTTTTTTATTAATCTGGTCATGTGCCTTGCACATGAAGACATTGTTGTCTTTTCATATCTTCAGGGACTATTGTGTAAAACAATGTATGTTTAAGGACTAGTTTATAATAAATTGAAAAATTAAAGAAATATAATGTGTTTATCTATATATCTCTACCCCTCTATCTCTCTGTCTCTCTCTACTGAACAACAACCACCACAAGCCACCACCACTGACCACCCTCCACCATTTTCAAATCATCATAACATCACTGATGTAGGGGTGTTCATCGAATCGAATATCGAATTTTTGAATTATTCGAATCGAATTATTCGAATAATTTTTATTTTCCCTTGAATTCGTATTCGATTCGAATTCGATTAAAACCTACCGAATTCGATTCGTATTCGAATAAAAAACCCAATTCGTATTCGATTAAAAATTCGAATTCGAATCGAATTCGAATAAATTCGATTTAATTCAGATTCTTTAAAAACGTGTAAAAAACTTTCAAAATGAAACATAAATTTTAAAGCAGCTATAAAGCACGATATCACCTTAAAAAGTTTTAAATAAAGTACCACAAGTCTAAAATTCAAAACGAGAAGTCGGGAATAACCACTCCACGTTACAAGTTAATATTTTTACGCTTAGAAATCTATTGATAGATTTGTTACTTAGGTTTTAGTAATATGCCATGTAGTGTTTGGGAAAAAAATTTTAAAATAATTTATAGTACAGTCTAATAAAAGTTATATATGTATTATATATAAAAATAATAAAATAAAAATGTATAATTTTTATTCGAATTTCGAATCGAATCGAATTTGAAATTATAAATTCGTATTCGATTTACTTGACTCGAATTGAATCGAATTCGAATTCGAATTCTTATAATCGAAACGAATTCTTCATAATCGAATCGAATTTAAACGAATTTCGAATTTTTCGAATTCGAAACGAATTCTGCACACCCCTAAACTGATGAACACAAGCCATCATCATCCCCAACGCCCAACCAACAGATGAACACACACACTCGCAGCTGATATCGGCGGTTTGTGATGGTTTCCGGTCGATCTCCGGCTGTCAAACAATAGCATACACCATCTAGAACGGGATCATGAACCAACATTCGAACCCAAGGGACTTGTGGTGGTGTTCCCTGGCTACCCGTATAAACCCAAAAGTGATCTCGTGGACGCCCCAAGCATCATATCCTAAGATATAAATAATATGTAAACGTTACAAATGTAAGATTGTGTGTTCAAATTCTTGCAGGTGTAAGGTAAATATGGAACTAATGCGTTTAAAAATTTGGCGTTAAAAAAATAACATGTAATTACATGACTAAACGATACATATTCTTTCTATTGATATATATGTTATATAGTTACTCATTCAAACCCACATTGTTTAAAACCATTGCGTGTGAGTAGGAATGTCCTTCTAACTACTCGTTACCTTCTATCAATGTGCTCACGTGACTCATCTAATAAATCTTTTGCAATTTGAGAACAATTCTTTTGAACATAGCCGAGTCAAGTAGTTACCAAACAGGGGCGAAGTACAGAAGGGGCGGGAGGGGGCGCCCGACCCCCGAACCTTTTGCTCAGTATTATTATATATATAGTTTTCGTATAGAAATTTTTTGGTATATACGTTTTCGACCCTCCGGTTCTATAGAAATTTTTGGGTATATATGTTTTCGATCCCCCGTCATTCGGGTCAAGCTTCGTCACTAGTTACTAAATATTACTCAAAAATCAAAAGATCTAATTTACATCACCTTAATTCTACATCGTGTATAAAAAGTTTACAATATTTTGAGTCTTCTTAAATAAACTCTATTGTGACAATTTATAAAATATAAAAAAAAAATGTGGGAATAGAAAAACATCCTTTCAGCTAATTAAAGCTGTTTTTTAATCATTTTTCTCAACTAGAAACAGAATATCCCTCCATCTTCCCCTCCCCTTTGGATTTCCATTTTCTCCCCTATAAATTAACACATCCATTAATAATTAAATAATAATTTTGAAGTTCACAATAATATAATACTCTTGTACCGTCCTCCATCAGTTTCATCTCAAATTCATCAATGGAGTTACATAGAACAATTTCATTCTTCTTGTTCTTAGCTCCATTGTTGTTCATATCGATCCCTGCTGCTGCTGCTGCTTGCTCCAACGGAACATGCAAGGTACGTCCGTTAATTACTCACTCTGAATAATAATAATAATAATTAATACCAGAAATGTATTTTGTATATGCTATACTTATGATGATGTTGGGTTACATTTGTAACAATATTATAAATATTCTTTTATTGATCTTCAACAACAACTGAACTGAAAGTTTGAATGATTATGAATTGAAGTTAGGGGATGATTGTGAAGCGGACCCAGATTGCGAGACCGGACTTTATTGCTTCTCTTGTCCTCAACAATATTCAGGCTCTAAATGTGTTCGATCAACTGCTACGCCTGTGTTTAATCTGCTGGTCAGTTTATTAATCCACGCTTTAATTTTTTTATACATTTCCTTAGTATGAATGTGAAGTGGTTGTTGTGGAATTGAATAGAGTTTATTGAGTGGTTGAGTGTGAAACCGAAATGTTGATTTTGATAGTTTCTGGCAATTAGCATATCGTTTGAACGTAGCCGTGGATGATTGAAAGTTGAATAAACTGATGGTTGTGTTTAAAACATGTCGGTAACTACAAGGATAACTATGGTTGAGTTTTTTTATTTTGTACTTTGTAATGCTAAGTCAAAATTTTGCTACTGTTTTGGAAACTAAATGAATTTTTTTAACGGATTTTGATAAGTTTGTTTTGACAAAAAATTATTAATAAAACAAATTGATCATCTTATCACCTGTGTAACGGGTTAAATAAAAAAATATTAAATAGGTAGTAATGAAGATTTTGAAATTATAAAATAAAATTTTGAGATAAAATGTGATTGAAATTAAGAAATAAATATAAAGGGGTGAAATTAGAGAAGTTGAGAAACAATTTTGGGTACATAAAATTATGATACGTAATGCAACAAGTTAATAATTAAGTATAGATGTTATGAGACCCTCCGTAGTGGGGCGTGATTTTTTAAAAAAATTGAAAAAAAACGCCCTAAAACGCCCCCACCCCCCATTACACGGGGCGTTATTAGGCGTTATTTTGGAAAGAAAATCGAATTGGCGTTTTAATTAAAACGCTTTGCTACATTTGCTTGAGCCAATCAAAAGTCTCCAATATTGTGATCCACCCAAAAGTCCCTGACAATCACTTTTGTATACCCAATGATATTTGAGACAGCCTCATGTACCTGACAACTTTTTGAGCTACCCACTTTTCGTTTGTTTGTTTTTTTTCATTAAAAATAATATGGGGGTTATTGGCATAATGCCCCACTACGCCACTTTTGCTATAATGCCCCATCGCTGACTAGGACGCCACGTGTCGGATAATGCCCCATGGTGGGGGCATTATAACCCACTACCACTACACATGGTCTGAGTTTTTAAAATAAAACCTTAATTTTTTTTTTCATTTAAAGCAATACTCATACAAAACATGAATCAATATAATGGTGCTTCATGCTCTGCTTTTACTGTGGAATTAAATGTGATGTTATGAGTTTGGAATCTTCTGTTACGTGTTGTTGTTGGAGACTTTAGAAACCACAAACTGCATGTATGATGGCATGATTGGCATCATCACCGATTAACAATAATATTAAACCACAACTCAAAGTTACTATAGCGTTTTCACAGTGACGCAACTCAAGTTTTAAGTGCTTATTTTTATATATATATGTGTTGGTATAAAATCAAGTTGGTTTACGTTTTGAAGTAAATTATTTCTTAAATGAGTCCGATTAAATATAATAGGTTTCGTTCGTATTTTTATGTACGTTTTCAGTTGATCTATGTTTGACTTAAATTTTGATATCGTTTTGGTTGTACTACCACTTTATATTTTTAGTTTTCTCTTTCGATTGGTAACGATACCATAATTAGGTATGCTATTCCGGTTACTATGTTGAGTTTCGGTAGCATAAAAACCAAATGATAACAACCAAATTTCTCCGCGAAACGCTGGGATCAACCCCTAGTTTGAAATTATAGTGAACAAGTGGGTTTGATCACTCTTTAAAGTTCTTTAACAAACCCCACTTGGCCAACATAGCCTAAAAAGGTGCTTTCAGGGCTGGGCTGGGCTAAAGTAATGAACTTACTTTTAACTCTTTTTTGCTTGTATATAGCCTCAAAAGTCAAAACTAACCAACTTTTTTTTCCTTTTTTTTATTTGAATGTTTGAACCAGAACAATTCTCTACCATTCAACAAATACTCCTTCTTGACAACACATAACGCCTTTGCAATCGACGATGGGACCCCGCGAGTTGCCCCAACGAATCAAGAAGATAGCGTCACTCAACAACTAAATGTACGTTTCTTAATCAAATCATTTCATTTTTTATAAGTTTATAGGTCCAAATTTTTTAAAAAAAGTAGAAAGAGATCACCAACACATTACTTCTTGTTATCATGTTATATAGAACGGGGTTCGTGCTTTGATGCTTGACACATACGACTACGAAGATACCGTATGGTTGTGTCATTCTTTTGGTGGAGAATGTCATGATTTAACTAAGTTTGTAAGTGTACTATGCTCCCATGCCATTTGTTGTTCTTATATATTATTATGCAATTAGCCAATTATTATGAATTTTTGGCATTTTTTCGCTACTTGATGAAATGTGTTCACGTAATAGGTACCAGCCATCGATACTTTGAAGGAAGTCGAAGCTTTCTTATCAGCAAATCCTAATGAAATAGTGACAATCATCCTTGAAGACTATGTACAAGCACCTAATGGTCTGACTAATGTTTTTACAAATGCGGGGTTGAAGAAATACTGGTTTCCAGTGACAAGTATGCCAAAAGGCGGCCAAGATTGGCCATTAGTGCGCGACATGGTGGCTAACAACCAAAGATTACTTGTTTTTGGTTCAGTTAGATCCAAGGAACAAAGTGAAGGAATCGCGTACCAGTGGAACTACATGGTCGAAAACCAATGTTAGTTTCTTTTCGCTTTTCATTAACTAGATCCTAAATAAATAAAGATCATACTATAAGGCTTATGTATGATGGTTGGTGACGACTGTTGCGAGTTTCCATGTCACAGCTAATGTTTTTAAACCCAAACCACTAATGGATGAGTCGTATTTTTTTTTTGGTTGAATTGGCAAACCGCTAGGCTGGGCCGACCCGGATTTTATGGGCTGGGCTGGGCCACCTTGGCTTTGCAAGATGGGTTGGGCCTTGTCAGATTTAGAGGCCAGGTCGGGCCAAACCCGGTTCAAAACGTTTCATGGCTCAAACTACAATTGCAATAACCGAATTATCTACTAAAATTATTGTGATTTATATGTAAATACTTATATTTAAAATGATTCTGACAATCTAGTTGGCTCAGTAGTGAAAACAAAAACCTGTATATTTTTATGAGTAAGGTTATTGTACAAATGAGTCTTAACATGAGAAGTGAAGGAGAATTTTTTTATTTTTTTTTATTTTTTTCCCATCTTATCAAGCATGTATTTTAGTCCCAAAATCTAAAAAAAATCATGTATTTACGTAATTTCTCTAGACTAATTACATAATTACTCTATTGAAGGAAATGAGTTAAGTTCCTGTACAAATAAATAAACGTACGAATTGGGGGAAAAAGCAAAAAGTGGCGGTGGCATTTTGGTAATTATCAGCAACTTCAAAATTACTCTAGTAGAGTAATTTTGAGCTTCTATAGAGTAATTTTGTAAATGTTCATGTAGAGTAATTTTGGTCGTGTAGGGTAATTATAAAAATTGTAGGGTAATTATCAAAATTACACTAAACCCCCCCCCCCCCCCCCCCCCCAACTAAAAGCTAAAAACTAAACCATAAAGCTAAACCCTATAACTAAATGCTAACACCCCACCCCCCAAAAACCTAAAAAAACCTAACCCCCCCCCCCCCCCCCACCCCCAACTAAAAGCTAAAAACTAAACCATAAAGCTAAACCCCATAACTAAATGCTAACAAAATTACTCTACAAGACATTTTCCAAAATTACTCTACAGAAGTCAAAATTACTCTACTAGAGTAATTTGATAATTACCCTACATTTCCCAAAATTACTCTACAGATGCTCAAAATTAATCTAATTTTGAAGTTTCTGATAATTACCAGATTGCCACCGCCACTTTTTGCTTTTTCCCCCAATTCGTACGTTCCGTACGTTAATTTTATTTTTATTTGATCCTTTACCTAGAGGAAATACATGAATTTGTTCTTGTTTTTTTACATTTTGCAACTAAACATCATGTTTAAGTAGATGAAAAAAATTCAAAAAAAAAAAAATCTTCCTTCAGGCCCATTTGTATATGATCTTTACACATTTCTTTTTATATTTTAAAAATTTATTGTTTCTATCTATGTTCAATTTAATTATATTATACTTATTTTATTTTTTTAAATTATTAGTACAGAATCTGGTTCTTGAGACCGGTCCGACAAGGTAGAGTGGCTAGTCCGGTTTTCAAATCATTGGTCACAATAGTCACTCAAATGTATTTTGTGTTGATTGTAGATGGGGACGGTGGGATGAAGGCAGGCGAGTGTCCAAACAGGGGAGAGTCATCTTCAATGAACGATACAACCAAATCACTCGTGTTAGTAAACTACTTCCCTACACTTCCTATAAAGGTATTGGCATGTGGTCAAAACAATGAGGGCCTCTTGAACATGACCAAGACTTGCTTCAGTGATTCTGCCAACCGTTGGGCCAACTTCCTTGCTGTTAATTTTTACAAGGTACTAAACCAAATCTTTTTCTAACTGTTTGTTCTGTTTGTTTGATGAGATGTTGTTTGGTTCTTAGAGAAGCGCAGGCGGAGGGACATTCCAGGCCGTCGATTTGCTAAACGGAGAGCGTTTGTGCGGATGCAACGACGTACATTCTTGCGCCGTAAGTTAATTCTTTGATTTAAAATTTGAATTTGGTTCAATTTACTTGTTAATGTTGAATAATATTGCAGCCTGGAGGAGGAAGCTGCACCCCCTAAAGCTTCAGTTTTGGGACCAACATGACATGGGCACAAAATATTATTTAAAAGCTATAGTTTTGTTTAGTAAGTAATGTGATGCGTGTTACCCAAATGAAATAAGAAAAGAAGAAATGTATTTTTGTCAACATATTTTCATACGATATAAAAATCTTATTGACATTTACCAAGCCCTACAAAACAATTAAAGTGTAGAATCTAATTCTGATTGTTCGAATAATGAAATAGTTTTTTCTAATTTTATATAGATTCCATTTAAAATTTGACTCTAATTCAAAAGAATCTCAATTCAACTTGAATCGATTTAACGCCTATTTTAGAATCAGAGTTCGAGTTCATTTGATACTTTATATTTTTATATTTAATAAAAAAAAAATTTAACTGCCATTTTTGTCCCTGTGGTTTGGTTACTTTGGCCATTTCAGTCCATTTCTCAAAAATGCGCCATTTTCGTCCCCCACGTTCTGGAAAGGTGTCATTTCAGTCCAAAAATCATAACCCAGTTAAGTCAGTTTGTTAATAAGGACTGATTGTGTAAATTTGTAACATAAGGGACCATTTAAGTAAAATGTATAAATATTTGAAAAATGGACTGAAATGGCACCACCGCCACACCAGTTCCCACCACCGCCACCACAGCCACTGCCACCACCACCACCACCACTCCGCTGCCACCACAGCCACCACGCCACCACAGCCACCACGCCACCACCCCCACTGCCGCCGCCTGCAACTCACCGGAAAAACGGCACCCCCCATCGTCGCCTTCTCTCTCTCTCTCTCTCTCTCTCTCTCTCTCTCTCTCTCTCTCGTCAGACCATCATCTTCTGATGATGATGATGATGAAGATCGCGATGATGATGATGATGAAGGTCGATGATGATCGATGATGATGATAACAGATGATGATCGATGATGATGAATAATGATACGAAGATAATGAGTTGGAGGTTTGGACGTGATGAATGAGGTGAGCAGAAGAAGATGACCGGTGTTACAGGATGAATGGGTGGCTGCCGGAGAAGATGACCGGAGGAGAGTTGCAGGTTCCGGTGAAGGGTTCCGGAGAAGATGAATGAAAGACGGAGATAATGGACGGGCTGTGGTGGTCGTTCAGCGATAACAGAGACGAAGGTGGCAGCGGTCGATGTTGCAGGTTTACGGTGTCGGAGAAGATGAAGGTTGATGTCGTTGGTCACCGAAGTACAAGACCTGGTGTTGCAGGTTGTGAGAGATACGGTGACCGGAGAAGAGAAAGATGGTCGGAGTAGATGGTGTCGGTTCGTAACAGTTGAACAGAGATGGTTAAGGTTTTACGGTGGTCGGAGGAGATCCGTCGGAGTGATTGAAGAAGACGGGCGGTGATGAAGATGAAGATGGTGGCGGTGGTGGTGGCAGTGGCTGTGGTGGCGGTGGTGGCTGTGGTGGCGGTGGTGGTGGTGGTGGCAGCGGAGTGGTGGTGGTGGCAGGGCTAGTGGTGGTGGTGTTCAAATTTACACAATCAGTCCTTTATGTTACAAATTTACACAATCAGTCCTTATTAACAAACTGTCTTAACTGGGTTATGATTTTTGGACTGAAATGGCACCTTTCCAGAACGTGGGGGACGAAAATGGCGCATTTTTGAGAAATGGACTGAAATGGCCAAAGTGACCAAACCACAGGGACGAAAATGGCAGTTAACTCTATATTATTAGTATGGGTTAGGTTCCTGTATAAAAAGAATTATCGTAAATGTACGAAGTGAACGAAAAAAAAGGGTGATGGCACATAATTATAAGTACGTCCACGTCTTTTTTCCATGCGATACATTACTCTAATCAATGTTTTAAAAACTGGTTTTTTATTTATTGCGGGTTAGGCTTTGAAATGGTTTAACCGGTTGAATCGGGTTGTAACGGGGAGTTCAACTGGCTTACTAGTCACTATAATTCCATAAAATACAAATTCAATAACAATGAAATATTGGGATGGAAGGCATTGGGTTAATTACCAACAATAGAAGGTCGGTGTTACCTTAATATCGTATTTTATTATATTATAATTCAAAAAAATCAAATTTTAAGATAATGCAAACCGGTTCACTGGTTTGAACCGGTAGAACCGGATTTACCGGTGGTACATAAACCATACCGTATTTAGGTTTTGTCGGCTTTTATCGTACCGGTCTCGTGTCCAGTATCCGGTATAACCGGCCGGTTCATACCGGTATTTAAAACGTTGACTCTAATTACTATGTTTGAGTTGGATCAAAATATAGTTACATGATTACATTAGTTATATAAGTATCTAGAGTAATTATATAATTATTCTTGAGTAATTATAAAACTACTCTAGTGTAATTTTTTGTTTGAGTTGGATGAGAATATATCTATATAATGACGCTAGTTACATAATTACTCTAGTACAATTATGTAAAAATATTTACTTGAAGATAATTGCTACTTTTAAATTATTATGGTATAGAGTTATATAATTACTCGACAGTCGACACTCACAAACCATACCTTTTAAGCAGTTTATATGAAAACCGAACAATACTTTTTTAAGCAGTTTATATGAAAACCGTCTCAAAAATATATATGTAGAGTAATTTTATAATCACACTATATATAATTACTCTAGATACTTGTACATAAACCGTCTCAAAAATAAGTTATTGTTATAAAGTTCTAATTTTAAAATCTAGCTTAATTATTATTTTATATATACTGGTCTTGAGTTGTTTTCAACAGCGATTTCGTGGATGGTTTGTCACAAATATTATCATAATCAATATCGGGATGGTTATTTATGTAAATCTACTTCTTAATCTAGAATCTAGAAACTTAAATTGACGCCCGAATTAGAGATTAACCTGATATTTCACATAATCTCTCTAAATTCTTATCATGAGTACAGGCAAAAAGTGGAACATGAGGTGCCCAAGAAAGTACCAATAACTATCGAATCATTCGATGGAGTGGTTGAAGAAATCTTACTAGGTCAAATATTACAAAGGTACAAAATATCAAGTTATAAGGAGTACTTGCTTAAGTGGAAGAACTTAGTTCGATACTAAACCAAATTGGTAAGTCATAGAAACTTTGTGAGAGCATGGGAACAAGATCAAGAAATATAATGACAAAGCATGCCACAAGTTTAGGTGGGGGAATGTAACAACTCCCGGGAAATTAATTATTATGCTCGAGATTTCAAAGATTCATACTTAAGAAGAATATAAAAGAAATTATCCCTTGTTCCTTACTCCTTAGTCTCTTTGCTAGGAAGGTTAGAAATGTAGTTTGTACTTTGTAGAGCCATGTATATACCATCTAGACCATTGGTTTAAAGCGATCCCAATAGTTATTATTCATAGGCCAACGATCAGATGTCTTTAATTGCCACGTTCAAAGCAACTTCTAAAGATGTTTTTGTGAAGTGCTCTTAAAGCAATAAAAGTTTTCTTGTTTGATATCACATGTGTTCCTTTCTAGTCACTTGTATCACCAAAGATTAAATTTTTTCCTATTTGAGTTTAATGTCATTTTGGTTCATATGGTTTAAGCCATTTTGACAGTTTAGTCCAAATGTTTCATTTTTGGCCTGTGGATCTAAAAAGGTTTCACCGTTGCCATTTTGGTCAACTGGGTTAACTTCATCCATTATTTCTCTTAACGAGAAAGACAATTCAGTCATTTTATATGGCCGAATTGCCCTTCTAGTTAACAGAATTACATTTAAAATGACCGAATTGCCCTTCTCGTTAACAGAAATAATAGATGAAGTTAACCCAGTGGACTAAAATGGCAACGGTGAAACCTTTTTGGACCCACAGGCGAAAAATAAAATCTTTGGACTAAACTGGCAAAATGACCCAAACCACAGGGACTAAAATGGCATTTAACTTTTTCTATTTAGTATAGACCGAGTGTTAAATGGTTTACTTAGGGCATGTTTGGCTAAGCTTATTATAGTTAAAAAGGACTTTTGAAAAAGGACTTTTAGGAAAAGGACTTTTTGAAAAGGAGTTTTTAAAAAAAGTGTTTGGATTAGCTTATTGATGTAAAATGACTAAAATTGTCATTCTTTTAGATATAATGGGGTAAAGAAGGGGTATATTGGTAATTTGTAGTTTGAAAAGTTAAAAGCTGGTCAAGAAGTCACAATATGGTGACTTCTTGAAACCTCTTTTTTCTTCTTTGCAAAAGTCATTTCTAAAAGGACTTTTGGCTTAGCTAAACACAAAAACAACTTATTGACTTTTTGATAAGTCAATAAGCCAATAAGTTGTTTTGAAAAGCTTAGCCAAACATGCCCTTATCCATATAAGCTGGGGCGCAACTATTAAGGAGCCGGGGGACTTTTCGATCAGTAGTGTAATATTTGTGGTTTTCGTATAGAAATTTTTGGGTGTATACGTTTTCGACTCCCTGGTTCTATAGAAATTTTTTGATATATACGTTTTCGACCCTCCGTGACTCCGTCGGAAATCTCAAGCTTCGCCACTGCATATAAGTCAATGAGGTGACACTCATATACATTTAAAAGAAAAGCCAAATCAGCAAAAAGCTCCCTTGTGAGACATTACATGTCCTATATATGCCTTTCTAGCAACGTAAAGAATTTTAAAGCATGAAACCAAAAAGTGATAAATCCAAACGTTTTAGGCAAGATGGCTCAATAGTACAAGCAATTATTTTAGGCCCCTAAATTTTCAGGGCCCAAACAAACTGTAAAAAGAAAATAATAAAAAGTAAAAAAATGAACTGTAATCCATACTCTAACTAGTGTGTAACTCCCGCGTTGCGGGTGCGTGGATCGTAAAACTGTGTCACACAGTAAGAAAACGACGACGAAAACTGTGAAAAATAGTAAAACAAAAACGTGATTTTTTTACGGTCATGTGATGTAAAGACAAAAACAAACTTATACCACAACCTAATGTAAATGTAAAAAACTCAAATTTATTTGGAGAAAACTTTAACTTTGATCACAAAAAAGGCAAAACTTAAATGACAAAAAATATAATATATAAACCCAAAGGGCTGAAAATAAATAATAAAAATACTTTGGCTACAAAATAAAAACATCTAAAGACAAAAAAATAAATAAATAAATAAATAAAAAATAAATTCATTGTTCCTAATATCCTACTTGAATTGTATATATATAGTAACTAGTTGGTGCCCTGCCCGCGTTGCGGGGTGATGGCCGAATAATTCTCAACCAATTGAAAAAACAGTACTATAGTTTTGTTAGAAAGGAAAACTAAAATGATGACAAGAGCGTAATTTTTAGCGGGGTAAAATCGTAAATTTTAGCTAGGGGAAAACCATAATTTTATTTTGAACTAGGGAAAAAACGTAATTTTGAATTGAGGGTGAAAGCGTAATTTTGAACCGAGGGGAAAATCGTAATTTTTAGCTGGGGGCAGAAGCATAATTTTAGTTTGAACTGGGGGCAAGAACGTAATTTTAACTGGGGGAGAAAACGTAATTTTTAAGTATGTGTAAAATAATAAGCTGGTGTAAAAGCGTAATTTTGAGACAGGGAAAAAACATATTTTTATTTTGAGCTGGGGCGAAAATGTAATTTGGGCGGAGGGTAAAATCGTAATATTTGAACCGAGGGAAAATTCGTAGGTTTTAGCTGGGGGCAACAGGGTAATTACTTTTTTAACTTGGGGCGAAAACATAATTTTAAACTGGAGGCAAAAACGTAAATTTAAAGTGGATAAAAAATAATAAACTGGTTGATCAGTAGTGTATTACCGGCAGCCCATTTTAACCAATGGCAGAGAAACACTATTCCCTGCCTTGGTAAATGTAGTTGTAGGAAATAAGTTGAAAATATATGTGAAATATATTAATTTTTGTGTTTTTAGATAAAAATGTGAAGAGATAAAGCAATGATTGAAGATTTATCTACGGGGTTTCTATAACGGTATCCGGGGTGGTCTCGGCAACATCCTTCGGCAAGGTGTTTGTCGATCGGTAACACCACCGCCACCTCCTCTTGTCGCGCGGTTGTCTCAAAAATCGGTGAATGTTTGCAGAGGGGTAAAGGGAACGTTGGTGCATTTTTTTGACCGTTGGAGCATTTATTTGTGCAATTTTTTGAGCGGTAATATTACTGGTATTATTAGAAAATAAAAAAATGTTTTTTTATAAATCTATATAAACCACACACATTTTAAACAAATTCACACTAACCTACGACCTCAATACTCCAAATCTATTCTATTTTTTATAAAAATGGTGGAAGAAATACCTATTATATTCCTACCCGATAGCAGTGATTCATCCGATAATAGCATAAGTATTTTTCTAAAAACTCAATGACGAAGCCGAACTACAAGATACGGGCACATATAGTAAGAAACGTTATGTTCGTCGTGGTCGTGAGAGTGGCCACGAAATCCTTATGGCGGATTATTTTGTCGAGAAACCGAAACATAACGAAGAAATTTTCCGTCATCGGTTACGTATGTCAAAAAGTTTGTTTCTAAAAATTGTGAGCGACGTGGAAGCGAATAACTCGTGGTTTTAAGAGGGGGTGTAGATGCGAGAATGAAGAAGAGTTTTACCCCGTTACAAAAAGTTACATCGGCTATTAAACAACTTGCAACCGCTAACATTCCAGACGAGAACGACGAGTATTTACATATGGCCGAAAGGACTTCCCGTGAGTGTCTACAATATTTCTGCGAAACGATATGTAAAATATACGCTCCCGAGTTGTTACGTAGACCAACAAGCCACGACATGACGCTTTTGTACCAAGCTAACGAGGATAAACATCATCTTCCTGGTAGGTGGCTAGCCTTGACTGCACAAATTTCGTATGGAGAATGTGTCCCTGAAGGGGCATGGTCCCAAAAAGCCGCGCAAACCGTTCAGGTCGCGCGCTGGACCATACTCCTTACTCACAAAGCTGATCAATCTCCAGACCCGCGCGAGATGCTCAAGCAACCATGACGTCGCGCGAGGTCCAAACAAGAGAGTACATCACATTTTACACTTAGAGTTCTGAATAAGAGCCTCAACCCCTACAACCATGCGCAGACTAATTACGCGTCCAGCAAGAGTCGTGCAGGAGTTGGGGCGCGAGGCCACTTCAAAAAGTACAGAAGGTACAAGTGGCAGAAAGTTAAACCAACCAGCATCCTTCAGGCTGTGCTCTATCGTGCTCCACGATCGTCTGACGTGCAGGAGACAGAGAGTACACAAGGACGCCTACGTGGCACCAATCAGGGGGCGGCGACACCTGCCCCACGACCTCCATTTACCTGCTGATGGCAGAGGGACAACAAGGCCGACAACAGGGACACGTGGCTCCAATCATGTTGCGCCAGCTCCTGGGATCCTCTAGAAGACAATAACGGTCGACACGAGTGAGACGAAGAGGATATTCCCTCTTGTCGTCTTCCGGCCCAAGGCCCATCAGCTCATCTCCTCTTACACCTCTCCGGCTATAAATAGAGACCTCCATGCACAGGTTAACCATTCCATTCTCTCCACTCTCACTCTTAACACACACTTATTTCTTCAAAGCAGATACTTATTCTCATGACGGAGCCTGGTTAAGAGGGAAACCCCCATATTCCCCTCTTAACGAGCTAACGGTGTTCTGTTTTGCAGGAAGATTGGATCAAATCGGAGCTCAGGAAAGTTAAAGAAGATTAACCATCATGGTAGGAACATAAACCAAACTAATTAACCCTAAAATTAGTTACGTGTTTCTTCATTGGCGCCCACCGATTTTCACAATCATTTCATCTTCTTTTTTCTGAGTTTTAGAGTGTTTTCAGTCCTTGATCATGGATGGTCAAGGTATTCCGGATTTCGGTTTTGGTGCTAACTCTCATGCGGCCCAGGGCGAAGACAACTCGCACGTCCGAGCCCTCCACATCGAAGAAATAGCAGAAGCCGAAGATACAAACGTTGGGGGGACCTCGTGCGAGTGTCAATCGCACCAATCAAACGACTACCCCAACGAGTAATACCGCTGGTCCGTTCAATACGGCACCATCAAGCGTATCGGCGTTGTTAGGCTTGCCAGAAGGCGAAACTATGGCCTCTTGGTATGCCAAACAACAGGCCACTCTGAATGCTGTGTATCAATCACTAAGTGCGCAGCAAGCAATCTTACAAGCAGAACCTTCGTTAGTGACACCCCCGGGACCTACAAGGGGGGCGCACCAAACTCCGCCACAACAAAATGTTCAAGGGCAGTTCAGACCTCCTCCTGCCAGAAGACCGAGCATGCATGTCACGCGCGACACGCATGAGGAGACTGATAGTTATTATGATCATCCGTCATACGCACAAAGACGTCCGTTGCATAGCCTGCTAGGGCCGCGCAACATCAACGATGAATGGCAAAACACAGATCCGGATGATCCCACGTGGCAAGAGGACGAAGGCTCATCTGTTTTCAACCGCCTGCAAAGAAATCACGGGTCTTACAAACCAAGGCAACGCGCGGCATACAACGAAGAGGCAGAACGTAATTTTAGTCTTGTCTATAGACCAGCAAAAGTGGCGGAGCACTCGAAATTTATCAGGAGCATCGCTCTAGCCCCGCTAGAGAAAGTAAAACTACCACAAACAGTGGGGAAATTTAACGGTCTCACTGACCCAGATGACCATGTTCGAGTATTCACAAGTGTTGGTGTTTTAGGAAAATGGACCATGCCGATGTGGTGCCATCTGTTTATCCAGACTTTCACAGGGGCTGCTCGCGCCTGGTTCGACAGCCTCCCGTCTGGAAGAATCACGTCATGGGTCGACTTCAGGACTGAATTTATAAACCATTTCAGCCAACAAAGACGTTATCAATGTGATACGTCTGAAGTAACAGACATCTGGTGCATAGAAAACGAGGGATTAGAAAACTTTATCACGCGCTTCAACAAAGAGTGCTTAGAGATCGGTGGTATAAACGAACAACTAATGCGCGCTCACTTCAAGAAAGCCATTCACTGTGATAGCCTCATCAGGACTATCACAGGAAAGGACGGTATGCCCAAAGAGCGCAGACCGAAGAATCATTGGCTGGAGCCAAAAGTTCTTACACCAAAGATCGTTTTTCAAGGGCAAATCCGCGCGACTATGGCAAGCGCAGTAAGAGCAGAAACCTCGGATGGAAGTCAGGACAATCCGGCGGTTATGAAGAACGACCGCGCTACAAAGAAGACGCACGAGAAACACTTGACAAGATCGGATACCGAAAGGCCGTCAAGAACGAGAATCGTGAAAAACATTGGACTCCGCTCAATAAAACACCCAAGGAGGTGCTCATGATGGAGAACCATGACTTCAAAGCGCCCAAGCCAATGTCAAACAAAAAAGGCCAGGACCCAAATCTTTACTGCGATTTCCACAAAGACACGGGTCATTTAACTGACGATTGCATTAGTATGAGGCTTGAAATCGAGAAAGCGCTGAAGAGCAGAAAGTTAAGCCATCTGGTAAAGAATGTGCGTAAAGAAACACGCCAGATTCAGCGCAACGATGATGGAAACCAAAAGAAGGTCAGGCGCCTGGAAACACACATGGTTAACGGACCAAGATACAGCGCACGAGATAAAGGCAAGCGCCCATTTGAACCTGCATGGCAGGAGCAACAGATAATGTTTCTGGTAGTACGCGGGGGACCGCGCGCCACGCGCCCTTCGTCATTACCGGTATCATCGGTCATTACAAAACAGAGTACATATTCATTGACCCGAGAAGTACAACTGATATCATCTACGAGCAATGCTTCAATCAGTTTGATGACGAAGATAAAGCGAGTCTCGAGCCGGTTGATTATCCTCTATCAGGATTCTGCAATGAAATGGTCTTCCCACTAGGCCAAATCAGCTTCCTCGTCACGCTTTCTGACGGGAAGCACTCAAGAACCACAAATGTTAATTTCATGGTGATGCCAGTCAAATCACGGCATAATGTTTTAATTGGAAGAGAAACCTAAGGTGAGCTAAACATGGTAACCTCCACACCCCACTCCGCCATCGGGTTCCCGACCGAGACGGGGGTGGCTATTATCTATGCAAATAAGGAAGTGATGTTAGCAGAAGATGCGCGCCCAGCCAAAGCGGCGAAAATCTCAACAACCGAACCAGAAAAGTGGGTTTTAAACAGAAAATACCAAGAGCAAACGGTGACGATAGGCCACACAATCTCACCAAACATCAGAACGCACCTCAAACAGCTTTTATTCAGGAATATGGACATTTTCGCCTGGATGCCGGCAGATATGACCGGTGTCCCGCGCGACGTCACTGAACACTATTTGAACACTTATCCCTTAGTCGAGCCAAAAGTTCAAAGAAGGCGTAGCCTGGGAGCGGATAAGACCAAAGCCATGAATGAGCAAGTCTATGAATTGCTAAAAGCAGGTATACCCAGAGAGGTGCGGTACCAAAGTTGGGTTGCAAACCCTGTTCTGGTGGAGAAGTCTAATGGAGGATGGAGAATGTGTGTCGATTATACTGATCTCAACAAGGCGTGCCCTAAGGATTGTTATTCATTGCCTGAGATCGACAAAAAGAGAGACTCTCTCGCGCCATACAGGTGGAAGTGTTTCTTAGATTGCTACAAAGGGTATCACCAAGTCCAAATGGCGCTGGAAGATGAAGACAAGACAGCTTTTCGTACCGACATCGGAATCTTCTGTTACACAAAGATGCCATTCGGTCTCAAAAACGCTGGCGCAACCTATCACCGCCTGATGGATACGATATTTGCTGACGACATCGGTAAACATATCGAGGTTTACATTGACGATCTGGTGATTAAAAGTCCCGAGGAGGACCAGATGTTGAAGGACATTGAGAAGACGTTTAACTCTTTGAGAAGACGTTTAACTCTTTGAGAAGCGTGAACATGAAGCTGAATCCAGCAAAGTGTTCTTTTGGTATGGAGGAGGGCAAGTTTTTAGGCTTCGTGGTTACAAACGGTGGTTTTAAGGTTAACCCCGAAAAAGTTCAAGCCATCGAGCGGATGCCGTCACCACGAACAATCAAGGAAATGCAAAGATTGGCCGGCCGCCTAGCCGCGCTTAATCGATTTCTGTCAAACCACACTGCAAAATCGTACCCTTTTATCAGTACTCTGTGCAACTGCGTGAAAAACAAGAGTTTAAATGGACACCGGAAGCAGAAGTTGCCTTCCAGCAAATGAAAGAGTGTTTGATCAAGCTCCCTACACTAACCTCGCCGTTTGAGAAATAACCACTCATTCTGTACTTGTCTTCTTTGGACAAGGCGGTTGGGTCGGTATTGTTGGTAGAAAGGGATGGAGTTCAGACTCCAATCTACTACGTTAGTAGGGTGATCACAGATCCAGAAACTCGTTATTCAACCATGGAAAAGTTAGTGCTAGCGCTACTACACGCCTCCAGGAGGCTGCGCAGATACTTCACAGGGCACATAATCACTGTACTCACTAACTTCCATATCGGCACAATCCTACAAAAGCCAGAGACGTCAGGGCGCTTAGAAAAATGGGCAATCGAACTGGGGGGGCCACAACATTCTGTATAGGCCGCGCCCAGCCATTAAAGGCCAAGTGTTAGCATATTTCATCACTGATGTCCCAGAAGACAAAATCAAAGATTGTGAAGTTGTTGATACCCCTATCAAAGACACATCAGATGGGTTATGGTTGTTATACACTGACGGAGCCTCGAACGAGGACGGCGCTGGAGCTGGATTGCGCCTTGTTAGCCCAGAGAAGCATGAGTTCACCTATGCCATCAAGTTGGATTTCAAAAGTACCAACAACGAGGCAGAATATAAAGCGTTTCTGGCAGGCTTGCGCCTAGCCGTAAAAAAATGGGAGCTCAAAACCTACAAGCGCATGTCGACTCACTCCTGATCGCCAGTCAAATTAACGGATTGTATGATGCAAAAGGTGAAGTTATGGCTTTGTATTTAGAACAAGCGAAAGAGTTGCTTCAACAATTCTAGTCATACAAAGTAGTTCACATCAATCGGTCAGAGAACAAACCAGCAGACGCTTTGAGCAAGCTCGCTTCAACATCTTTTCAACATCTCGCCAAAGATGTAAGAATTGAAGTCTTAAAAAACCCGTCGGTTTTGTTGCGTCAAGTGAATGTGATCGAGTTAGGGCAACCATCTTGGATGACCCCTATCATCCAGTATTTGCAAGAAGGAATACTCCCTGAAAACAAAGCAGAGGCAAGGAAGATACAGAACAAAGCATTGTTCTACGATATGAATGGTGGAATCTTGTATCGAAGATCCTTCTTAGGGCCACTCTTGCGCTGTGTGGACCCCCAGGATGCAAGTTACCTGATCAGGGAGATTCATGAGGGCATTTGCGGCATCCATGCGGGCCCGCGCATGGTTGTTATGAAGATAATGAACGCTGGTTACTACTGGCCAGGGATGCATGTTGATGCCCTGAAAGAGCTGCGCAAATGCGACTCATGTCAAAGACACGCTCAGAAAACCCTGCTCCCAAAAAACGATCTTATCCCTGTGTCCACTGCCTGGCCCTTCCAGCAGTGGGGGATCGATATGGTGGGACCTTTCTCTGAAGCTCCTGGAGCTGTGAAATTCATAATTGTCGCTGTTGATTATTTCACCAAAGGGGTGGAAGCCAAGGCACTCACTTCAACTACTGCAATGACGGTGCGCAAGTTCATATGGGAGCACATCATTTGCAGATTTGGCCTCCCACGAAAGATCATAACTGATAACGGCACCAATTTTGCTTCAGAGGATCTTCAGGAATGGATGAAAGAGCTGAATATTGAGCACACTTTCTCTTCCGTTGCGCACCCTCAGGACAACGGCCAAATAGAAAGTGTCAACAAAAGTATCATCGAAGGGATAAAGGCCCGTTTGGGCACGAAGAGAAGAGGCTGGGTAGATGAGCTCCCGAGTATCCTGTGGGCTCATCGAACCATGCCGAAAACAAGCATTGGCGAAACCCCCTTTAGCCTTGTCTACGGCTCAGAGGCAGTTATCCCAGCTGAAATTGGCCTCCCCTCGCCGCGCTTGACAGCGGTCAACAAAATCGACAACGAGGCGGAGCGTCGTCTAGACTTGGACCTACTCGAAGAGAGGCGTGAAATAGCACGAATCAAAGAGGCCAAGTACAAGACACAGTCAGAGAGGTACTACAATGCTAGAGTGCGCATTTGTACCTTTACTCCAGGAGAGTACGTTTTCAGAGATAATGAAGCTTCAAATGTTGAACGCCCCGGTAAACTAGCACCCAAGTGGGAAGGCCCATACTTAATACATGAGGTGCTAGGAAAAGGGGCATACAAGCTGCGCACCCTGGATGGACACATCATCCCGCGCACATGGAACGCGCAAAAATTGCGCAAATGCTACATGTGAACACCCTTGGCCATGCGCCTTTTATCTACTTATGTTGGCCACGCGCCTATTTAATTACTTATGTCGGCTATACGCCCTTCTATTCTGATGATGTATATTGGCCACGCGCCTATTTCGAACTTATTGAATGAAAGCATTGACTATGCCTTTTGTTTTTATCATCATGACTTCCACGTTACAAATGCATGTTAAACTTTTGATTAGCACGGAAACACTTCAGTAAATTACGAGCTCTTTAGTTATGCCTCCAAGGTCCTCCGCGATCATAGCGCGAGACCGGGCAGAAACACTCAATACTAGCCACACTTACATTTATTCGAGCTAATTTAACCAAAGTTTCTAACAACAATGCAATAATTGTAACTTGACAAATAGAAAACAAACATAATGTCATTACAAAAGGCGCACCGGCACAATGATTACAGCAAAAGTAGCAAAAATATCATAAGCTCGATTCCAAAAAGCGCGGCTGCGCAAAGATTACACAAAGTTAAAAATATATTACAAGGCATCAGCCTACAAACACTACCTATTCATTATTACCATCACCATCATCTCCACCACCATCTCCATCGCCATTGCCATCGCCTTCACCATTATCACCGACTGGTTCTTCCTTATCAGATAACTCCACAGTCTGTGGAGGGCCTAAGATAGTATTTAAGCGCGAACACCAGTCATTGTGTTGCAAGGCTTTAGTGACCAAATCCATCACAGGCAAAGTTAGATGGTCGTAAAATTCTTCAGCGCGAGCCAGCGCAGCATCAGCCTGATCTGACACTGAACAATGGCTGATGTCGAATTCTTGCCCAAAAACTTCTTCAGCATGTTGCGCACACTCAAGATAACCTCCACGGTGCCCAACCGCACGCGAGGCATCTATGAGCTCAGCAACAGCGGCATCCATCTCGGAGGCATTCAGAATGGAGTTAGCCATCTACAAGAAAGACAACGAATAAGAGCAAGACAACAAAAATAAAGCCTAAGTTAAGAGAGGGGAATCCTACCAGAGCTACCCCTCTACTGCGCATCCATTCAGCCTCGGAGACCAGCGTATCCACGATTGCTTGAGCTTCGGCGTAGTTGTTCTGAGCAAAGTTAAGAGCGGAGGTGCTAATATCTCGCGCCTCTTGGGCAATAGCAGCCTTCACCCTCTCCGCCTCCAGATCTATCTCTAACGATTCATTCTTGTCCGTTTGCGCATGCAATCGACGCTTCAGCTCAGCAATTTCTACATCCTTAGCACTTAAGTCTTTCTCCCTACTGGCCACCTACGGCCTTAACTCAGCCTGGGAAAGACAAAATAATGACTTAGTAATATTGTGACAAGTAAAAACCATCATAAAGCAAAGAAGGCTAAAGTTGCTGAACCTCAACGCGCTCTTTCTCAGCTTCAACATCCTCAACCTTCTTTGACAATGTGGCATTTTGAGCCTCGAGGTCAATAATCTTGGAGCGAGCAGCGTACATGCGCTGGTTATCTCTTTTACATGCCTCCTTCCATTCAGCGCGCTCCTTGGATAAAAGTTCCTCAGCAGCTTGCAGTTTACTCCTTAAGCACTCGCGGCCCCACTCTTCAGATTTTTTATCAGATTCAAACTTGGCTTTCTCATCAGCAAAATCATCTTTCAACTTTTCAAAATCTTTAGCCTGCCTTAACAAGCGCTCACGATACTTCTCCCAGTCCCCACGCTCTCTAACCATTGTCCGCCACTCACGCACGATTTGGTGGTTAGCAGAGCGGGTATTGGCTTCGCCGACAACATAGGCATGATACAACGCGTCATGGGTTCGCGCCCTTTGACGGTTAACCTCTCCGGGAGGGAAGGAATTCAAAAACCAATCGCGACACGGACTAAACTCCAAAAAAGTGTCTTTCTGCTTTAAACCCCAGGGAGGATGGTGAGGAGCATCACCGCGCGCCTCCTCAGTATAAGTCTTGTAATAAATATCCCCCAAGGTATCCTTAGAACCTATCGGGGGATGAGGCATCGAGCTTTAACTCCCTGCACCACCAGCAGCAGCAGTAGTTTCCTTATGCGCAGGCCCGGTCGGCTTAACAACCTCGGGGCCTTTTCCCCGAGTAATCTCTTTCTTCTTTCCATGAAGGGGTTGGTCAAGCCCCGTAATCCGTACGACCTCCGGACCCTGCGCCTTCTCTTGTGCAGTAACAGCAGTGGCCTCGGTCTCCTTTGGCTTTTCGCCTTCAAGCTTCTCAGCAACCTTCTCTTTCTCTTTCTCCTTCTCTTTTTCTTTGCCTTTCTCTTTTTCTGCCTCTTTTTTTTCTCTTTTGCCTTCTCTTTTTTCTCAACCTCTAGTTCAGCAGACTTAAGAGGCTTGATCACAAACTTGGGTTTCTTTGGCGCCGGTTCTTTGGGATCCTTAATCTCAACACCCTTAGCCTTCTCGGGGGTTTTCTTCTTGGCCTCTGCAGAAACCAAGTGTTAAAAAGAGGTTCAATTAAAGTAGGCATGAAGCTGTAACACTAACCTGGAAAAAATTTGTAGAGAGAGCGCAGACCGCTTTGTTTCCCTATCACAGGGACGTCCCTGGTCTTCTGCGCCACCTGCGCGCTCACAGCAGGCTCCTCTCTACTTCTTTTCCTGCTCACCAGCTTGGCAGCAGGATCTTCATCACGTTCTTCCTCTTCCTCTTCTTCATCTAGTGGGATTGAAGAGGGAGTAGCGCCGGCATCTGGGTTCCTAGACCCCGCACTCCCCGAGCTTTTAGAACCAGCCGCGCCGGTCTTCTTCTCGCCTATACGCGATAGACCCTCGAGTGAGTCACTTACAGTTATGAAATCCTCCAAGTTACTCTGACGAAATCGTAGAATACCTTTATCAGAAACACCGGCAGTCGCGCGGCTACTCCCGCCCTTCTTGCTGGTCGTTTCAACATCAATGGTAGTCACTTGCTTCTTCTTCTTGGGCGGTTTCTTCTTCTTCTTCTTCTCCTCCGGATCAATGCCAAGGTCTCGCAACACACCTGCAAAGATGTTAGACCAGGAACTTAACTCCCCGTTTGAAGACCCTACAGACTCCTCGCTGGAAAGATAAAGAATCTCTTTCCCAGCGGAAGTCACTGCACGCAAGGGTCTGGGATTGGGAAGATGCGCACCTTCAGTTGCAGTGGGAGGATTGGCGAAAACTCCAGCTGGTGGATACAGAAAATGACCTTTAATGCGATCATACCAATATTGCTCCCCAGGTTCCAGCCGGGCACCCCCATGGACCCACCGAATGTGGGGAAAGCAGCTTGGTAGAGGTGTGCTTCTGCATTCAAACTGAACAATTAAGTGCAACTGAATAAAAAAAAAGTAGTCAAAGAGAGAGCTAACCTCTATCTTGAAACTTCAAAACTGGAATTTCATTGCTCTCCGCCGGCCACTGGTCGCTCATCTGCGCCGAAACAAGGACGTTTTCACCAAAGTTCCGGTTTGGCGTCGCAGTAAGTTTTAAGTACCAATTAACTCCCTTTGGAATCGGCATCTCCTCTTTCTCGATGGTGTCCGGCGCACGGAAGATCATGGCAATGGGGATAACCTCTTCTCTTATGATGAAAATTTTTTGTTTCCAATCATGGAAACTCTTCGGAGGGTTTAGTAGAATCTTCTTGGCAGAGCCCCAATTACCAAAAGAATATAACCCTATGTTCCTGGCACAGGCGTTGTATAGGGTGTTTCTTGTTGAGACATTCTTGGGGTTCTATTTTTTAATGATATTGAGAATGTCTCGTGGTTTCATATTCTGGTTCGTCAGTTGCTCCAATGTCCTCTCCTCTTCTAGAGTCAGCATCATTAGGGACGGATGACCCTCTGGATACAGAAAAGGTTCGTGGTTATGCTGAGCATGTCCAACCGTTAGATCCCAATATCGTGACCTCTTTCTGTATGTTCCGATCAGATGGAACTCGCAACCGATTTTCCTGCTCCCGGTCCGTCTCACCGTGGCTGTTGACTTGTGGTGGCCAGCACAATCAGACATTAGCCAAATTTTAACGGCTGCCTACTTGTCGTAGATCGTGCGTTTGGTGACTATGACGTACCCATTTTGCCGTCCTATGGCTCTACACCCCTCCACCAATGCATCCATGCTATCGAATTTATAACGAAACAATTATAGGTAAGATTTTATTCATGTATATGGCCCGTATAAGGTTATGCGGGCCATATACAACGGTTATTATTTTTTTATTCACTCGTATAGTCAATATACAAGCACTGTTTATTGCTTGTATACGGGCCGTAAAACGGTATACGGCCTGTACACAAGTAACCTATATATATATATATATATATATATATATATATATATATATATATAAGTGGAATTGAAGAAATCATACTCGGTATGTGTTCGAAGATTAAGTTTACTTTGCTTTTGCTTCGTGTTTATTTACTGGTCGTTTGTTTGACTTCAAACGTATAAACAGTAATATCAAACGTTTGGCAAATAAACGTATAAATAAATGTTACACCTAATCGGTTGTAAACTCACTAGCTTCTTAGTTAACGTTTGGACCCTCAGGCGGTCCACCATTACCGGGAGTACATCCAAAACTACTGGGAGGAGATTCAAAACTACCGGGAGGAGGTTGCAAACTACCGGGCAGTGGTCCACCAGTAGCAGGAGGGTGTTGAAAACCAACGGGCGGCAGTGGATAATAACCAACATAATTAGGTTGAAAGGCATCCATACCCCAAGGATCCTGACTTGCATCAGACGCAAGGTTGAGATCGAACGGAACATTTACATCAAACACACTAGGATTGTTATTCTGATTGTTTTGATCACTCTCCTGATTTGACTCGTTAGCCAAGTCACTACCGAAAATGTTCCACCACGACATTGATAACGTAATATAATTTCAACACAGAGAAATATAGAAGAAACGAATAGAAGTTGAATGAAAATGAATAAGATTAGTGTCTTTATATAAACGTTTCTACGGAATATTACATCGTATCAAATGATTAACACGCGGATCGAGGAATCTAACGTCGAATCAAATAACTCGCACGAGTATCGAGAGATCTAACGTTTAATTCGGACGAAATTGGAAGTATACGGGTCGTATAACATTATACGGCCCGTATAAAGCGTCGTATACATTATATACGACCAGACAACAAGTGAGAATAAGATACTACCATGTGGGATTATTAACTCCCTTGTTTTATTTTATACGGTTCGTATACACCATGTGAGAATAAGATACTACCATGTGGGATTATTAACTCCCTTATTTTTAGATTGCTTGGTTGTACCATATTTACAGGTGTCATCACGTGACATTGTTACATTGTACTATATCTCCCACTTGTATAGTTCTATGATTAGTTACTTTATAAATTAGTTACTTTATTAGTTACTTTATAAATTAACACAGTAAGATATCTTGCACAAGATGGATTTTCTGTAGGATATAATATGAGATTGATAAGTGTCCTTTTCAATTTAAGGAGGGGAGGGTATTATGATTATTCTCTTTTCGTAAGATAATGTTTCTTTAAATAAAATTACATCGTATTAACGAGCATTTTATTCTCTTTAATTTGAGCAGAATATTTCTATAGTTTTCTTAATTTTTAAAAATAGTATTTTACAAGCTATAAAGTTACGTGATTATGTTCTAGTATGGAATTATGTACCGTATGTGCAAGCAGTAACAAATGTTGAATGTGACCCTACATCATAATTACGTACCATATGTAATAAGTGTAATGTCATGTGATTATGTATCAGTACGTAATCACGTTATTTTTGTTTTTTTATTGTATAATATTTTTTTAAGAAAGTATTATTACTTGATTAGATCTATAATATAAGTCGTTATACTATTACGTGATTATGTATCTGTAATATAAGTCGTTATGTGATTATAGATGTAGTGTTACATTGAGTTTTTGTTAGTGCTTTTGCATACATGGCACATAATATTACATTGAGCATTTGTTACTATTTTTGTACACATGGTACGTTATTATCTGGTACGTGATTTAGATTTTCATGAGTTACATTGACAATTGCACTGCTTACACATATGGTATGTGATTTAGCCTTTAGGTATTCATTTATTATGAATCAGTTCGTAATTACGTCCCGGAACATAATCACGTAATGTTACACAATCACGTAACTTTATAACTTGTAAAATAAAAAATTAAAAAAATAAGAAACCTATAGCAATAGCCTAATCAAATTAAAGAGAATGAAATGCTCGTATAGTTAATACGATGTAATGTTTTAAAAAATATCATCGTATGAAAAAGTTATAGTCATTTGAAAATCGTGAGGGAAGTGGGTTTATGAGTCACAAATATTAGATTTTTCTTTTTTCCCCATTTATTTCTCTTGTTTTTAGCTACCTGAATTTTGTGGTACAACAAAGGTTTGACACGTTGTGGTGGAATTTTTTGGGAAGTGGAATCGATCAATCCATGAATTCAATCAAACCAATTCTCATCTTTTGACCCTTTCTGTTTGGTGTTTTTCTAATTTACCAGGAGTTTTTTAAATTAAAGAAAACTTCAATTTCAATTTAATATGTGAGTATGACTTTTATAGATTTTGACGAAATAAAAAAAACTGTATTTTCAATTGTTTAGAGTATTGAAGTGGAAAGACTTGTAATTTAACTCATTTTAACCATATTTACGAATAGAATTGTTTAGAGTATTCAAGTGGAAAGACTTGTAATTTAACACATTTAAACCATATTTATGAATAGAGTAAATTACAGTTTTGTCCTTTATGTTTACACCAAATTGCAGGCGCTGTCCTTTAGCACAAAAGTTGACAAGTTTTGTAGTTAATGTTCCAAAATCTTGCACGTTATGTCCTTTAGCCCAAACCCTGTTAGATTTTTTGGTTAAACCTGGTCATCTGCTTTGCACATTAGCGCATTGTTGTAACAACCCGCATTATCGCGCTCGTTACTCTCGTTACGCCTAGCACCAGAGATTCGGATCATAATGTAAACTATATCGCTTACTACGCTACATCGCACTTCACAACGCATACGCTTACACCACTACATTGCATGAGTATCTAAACTACTCGCTCGTAACGCAAACTCAACGCAAATTCAAGACGCAGTTACTTACATTTGTGATATTATAGTATTAGTTTTATATATATATATAGTGTGAGGTTCATTGGGGAACACTAAAAAAGTGGAGAACAGTGGGGAACAGACTCAAACGAACTCTGATTGGACTCATTCCAGACGTGTTGGAACCGGCTCGTCGAACTCTAACTAGGATCTCTTAATCCTAAACCCTAAATCATAACCCCTAAACCCTAAATATATTAGGGTTTGGCTTTTAGGGTTTAGCTTTAGGGTTTAGATTTAGGGTTTAGCTTTAGGGTTTAGCTTTAGGGTTTAGCTTTAGGTTTAGCCTTAGGTTTAGCCTTTAGGGTTTAGCTTTTAGGGTTTATAGTGTAGATTTTACGGTTTAGCTTATGTTTTAGCCTTATTTTTTAGCTTTAGGGTTTAGAGTTTAGGAGTTAGGATTTAGGGTTTAGGGGTAAGAGATCTTAGTTAGGGTTCGACGAGCCGGTTCCAACGCCGCTGGAATGAGTCCAATCGGAGTTCGTTTGAGTCGGTTCCCCGTTGTTCCCCACTTTTTAGTGTTCCCCAATGAACCTTCCCATATATATATATATATATATATATATATATATATATATATATATATATAGTATTATTATCTACGTGAATCGAGGCACCAAAACGCAACGCAATACTTAATATCACTCACAAACTAATCAAAGTGGGAAACTAACAAACGCAACCTCAGCCGTCCGAATGGGCCATCCGCCCGGATGAGGCCCATCCGTCCGGATGGAGCCATGCGGGCACATACCATGCGCGCATCGCCTCAAACCTCGCTCTCACCTGTAAATAGGGGACTTGTGTCTTCACTTCAACCTTTTAAGCTCTCTCATCCACTCCCAAGCTTTCATACGCGAATCAAGGCCTTTTGTAAGTTTTTTTCCCTCAAATATTCTTCAATCTTCATTCCATTTCACTTCTACTCCATCTTCTGCATCAAGATCACACACGCACTTTAACTATTTCTCGAAATCACTGATTTTAGACCTCTCGAAGATGGTTTCCACTCACTTTGATTAGGCAAACTGTTGTGGAGCATCGTTCAATCGAGATTGGTTCAAGATCTAAAGGACTTTCTCATTTTTCAACTTAGTTATGGAACTTCTCGGCGATTTGTATAAAACGATGGTGGAATCAGGACTCAATCGGACTCTCGACTCATTCCATAGTCAAGAGCCGACTCGAAAACTAATTTCCATCAAAGAGATGGACCGTCTGACAGGCCGAACATGAATCTTCATCAAGAACAGAACATCCGATCGAATAGGCAAAGCCCATCCGTCCGAATGGACTGGGTTGGTGTTTTCCGTTGTTTGAATCGTCCAAAATATCCATCTCCGTTAAACAAAGCCGTTATCAAGAAAATTTTTATAAAAACTTCAACTCAGGCCATCAGTCTGAATGGACAATGTCCATCCGTCCGGATTAACTGACCCTGACGATATCCGCTGTTTGATTCCTGATATCACGATTTTTAAGCAAAACTTCAACAATTTTAATGGTTTACAAACAACCATGGTCCATCCGCCCGAATGGACGATGTCCATCCGCCCGGATAGACACGGTTGCCACACCAAATATTTTCCTTCTACTTTAAACATCGGTTACACAAAAACACCCCATCCATCTGAAAGGCTAAAGCCATCCGACCGAATGGACAAAAGCTCATCCGTCTGGATGGATTATACCCATCCGTCCGAATGGACTGTTGGACCCGAAACTCACTTTTACTCCACTCGACACTCCGACTTCGATCGTTTCAACACTTAAGAAGACTTATGCTTCTGTTTCTGTTCGCAGGCTAATTTGGCGCTCCCTTCAATCCAACCAGACCGTGTTTAACTGTTAAACCCGCACTGTGAGTATACTTGACCCCCTTTTCGCTTTAAACGCACCTTTTGGGGTGTAACATACGTTCATATATGAACACACTTATCAAAACACATTACATGCTATAGACTACTTATCACATGCGAATGACCTATATACATATTTACACGTGATGCTTGTTACGTATGTGCTAGGACATTTACTTGTGACGTTCCACCTTAGCTAGTATAGTACTATAGTTCGACTCACACCCGATGGGGTCTAGTTAAGAATAACTCGCACCGCTCCTTCGCAGCCATTTCGGGACTTAGCTGGAAGTATTTTTCTAGATAGTGTATATGTGGTGTGTATCTCGTTTATGTATGTGGAAATTCGCAACACTTTTACCTACTTTATTACTATATCAAACCTGTATACTCGCCAATACATTTTTGTATTGACATTATTTTAATGTATGTTGCAGGTTAATCGCAGGATATCTCGAATCAAGATTAGGCTACTCTAGAAACGCACCTAAAATCTAAGTTGTCGGATTTGTATTATTTGAGAGACATGAAATCTGTTATGACTTATGTGAAATGTTTGTTTGTTAGTATGGGATAATGCACTAGTTAAATATTATCACAATTAGTTATTATGGATTCTCTGGAGCAACCTGATTCGCTTAGTGCCACGACCCGATGATTCCGCCATCGGTTGGGGTGTGACAATTGTTGTCTTTTCATCTCTTCAGAGACTATTGTGTAAAACAATTTATGTTTAGGGACTAGTTTATAATAAATTGAAAAATCAAAGAAATATAATGTGTTTATCTATATCTCTCTACCTCTCTATCTCTCTGTCTCTCTCTACTGTAGATACAGTTGTGAGTTGACGAATCGCTGACGTGCATTTCTGTAACGTTGTGAAACTCTTCTTTTAACCTTCCATCGTAACCTTCTTGAAACCATTCAAAATAAATTGACAACTATATCCCCAATAATTTTTAAAAATAATTCTTTGCATAGACGAAATCTCGCTCTAAACATTCAACGATGTAATCATTCATTAGAACTGCATGAGCTCTTTCGCAATAATGTTGCACATATGTTTTCTTTGATCACCTAGTATCTTCAAGTTCTTTTGTTGCGGGGACCAATTTAGAAAGAAACTCAAGACTAGAATCGGTTAAGTAGGAAGAAGTGGGTGACTCGGGAAAAAAAAAATCATTATGTCTGTTTGAATGAAAAAAAGGTTGAGTAGTTAGTTTGGCTGTGAATGAATGGAGAAGGAATATATGTATCTATATATATATATACATACATATATTCCTTCTCCATTCATTCACAGCCAAACTAACTACTCACGTGATATATGGGGTTATGATCATATATATATATATATATTCCTTCCCACTCATTCACAGCCAAACTAACTACTCACGTGATATATAGGGTTATGATCACGTGATAATCACTAGGGTAATTGAGACCCTTAAGAACCATTTTGGACCACATTTTTTTTTTGAAAAATTGCAGCTTTTTTTAACTATACATATATGTAGATACATGTTTAAAATTAAAACATAAGTATTGTACATCTACGTTTGATAATGTACATATATGTACAAATTTGTATAAATGATTGTACATACATGTATATATAAGAAGATTACGGTTCTAAGTATGTTTCTTCTAGTGTACATATGTGTAAATACGTATTTAATGTTGAAAAATAAGCATCAGGCATGTATGTTTCATAGCAGATACGTGGTAGAAAAGCAGTGTTTAATCGTATTTAAGTTTATGTTTTTACGTGACTTTCGATTTCGAATGGCCTACTTTTAATTAGAATTGTGTTTTGCAGGTCTAACGGAGTTTAAGGAGCTTTTCGGGAGCTTTACGGAGCATCGGGGAGCGAACGAGATCAACCGGGTACGCGAAATGAAGAAAACGGAAACCAAGAGTTGGGCATAGCGTCTCGACGCCCAAATGGGCCGTCGACGACTCCCCTTGGTTGTTTGCGTCGGTCAGAAACTCACGTAGACAGCGTATTAAGGCGTCAGCAAAAAAAAAAAAAAGATCCAAGGGCTGTCGGCGACGCCCTATCAGGCCGTAGGCTAATCCATCCAGATTTTGCAAAACAATGAATTTCTCCCAAATGTTGTTTTGACCCGGTTTTGACCAAAGATTTGGGGTTTTTATGGGGGGTTATGAGTTTTTGAAGGTGGGAACATATCTTGGAGCCATCTTTCATCATCTCATTCACCTCTAACCTTCCTCTAACATCTCTAACCCCTAGCTCATCATCAATCACATTCCTAACCCTAATCCACCATCACCATCACCATCATTACCAACATTTCCACTATCATCTTCATCCATCCTCACTCATCATCCAAACCTTAAACCCAAACCTTCATCATTTCTCCAAGATTGAAGATCATGTTCAAGTTCAAGCTCCAATCATCCGTTGATCAAGTTCCGTTCACCATGAGCGGCTAATTCTCGCGGGTTTCACCCCGGTGTAGGTTTTTGTAAGTTTCTAGGGTTAATCATTGTTTGAGACTTGATTCGTGACAAGTTGTATTTTGATTTTGAAACCTTTGATAATAGTTATGTATTTGAATTGAATTTGTGAATTGTCGAATGATTATAAAATTTGACTTTGCGAAATGAATTTGTACACTTATGCCTTGTCTAGGTTAGGATTTACATGTTCTTGGTAACGAAGTGCATTGCGGTCCGTCATCTACGACGTTGATAGCTCTTGGCACCTAAGCCACGTGGCACTAATTCCGTTAATCACTTTTGCAATTGAATTGAATCTAAAACGTGTAGAAACCCTAGGTCTTCAATTACCAAACCGGGTGTGAACCTTGTTCCAAATTACTGTATTAATCAACCATCAAGTTTTCGTGTAACCAAAAGCATTCAAATTTTAGTAGTAATCAATTTAGTATCAAACTCATCGGTTTAATCCGACATCTCTTTTCAACCAACCAAATTAATCAATTTCAAAACAAGCTTCATAATAATTGTGACATTCTTAAAAATCAATCTCGTACATACACAAACCACAAACTCTTCGTGGTTCGACCCCGTACTAGCACTAACTCATAGTTAAGGGTAAATCGGGTATATAAATATTATCTTTGACAGGGGCGCGACACTTCGATCAATAACATATGTATATGTATAATTTAAAAATTGAAAATATACACATATGGATATATATACAAAATTAAAAATAAAAAAAACTTTTAATAACATGTGATTATGAATAAAAAAATGGCTGAGAGAAAATATGTGATACAGAATGGTTCTCACGGTTCTCAATTAGCATGTTTTCTTATGATCCCAACCCCCTCCTCTCTCTTTCTCTCTTTATATATATATATATATATAGAGAGAGAGAGGGGGATATAGATAGAGAAAGAGGAGGGGGTGGGGTTCTAGAGTGAACACTAGTGTATTTGTTAACTGAGTGAACAAATCCTAGCCATTGATTTACATCATCAAATCGTAAAATACACTAGTGTATTTTCATCATCAAATCTAGGCCATTAATTTACACTTATTTATACACTTGTGTATTGATAATCAAGGGCTAGGATTAGTTCACTAGTGTTCACTATCAAGAGGATTGTTCAAAAATGAATATAACCCTATATATATAGGGTTAGATTCATTTGAGAACCACCTTTATTGTGAGAACCATGAGAACCAATTTGAACACACCAAAAAAAACCTAAAAAAAACCTAACCCCCACCCCCACCCCCCAACCTAAATGTTAAAAGCTAAACTCCCCAAAAAAACCTAACCCCCCCACCCCCCACTCAAGCTAAAATGCTAAAAACTAAACCCCCAAAAAACCTAAAAAAAAAAACACATACACATTTTTTAAAATATTTTTTACATTAAAATCGCTACTTTTAGTAGCAAAAAAAAATTAAAAAAAATTGGTAACGAAATATAGCGATTTTTTTATAAAAAATAGTAAAAAAAACTTTTTTTTTTGTGTTTTTTTAGCTATTTTTAGGTATTTTTGGTTGTGTTCACATTAGTTCTCGCGGTTCTCGCAATAAAGGGTGGTTTCTAACGGATCCTTCTCCTATATATATATATATAAGGAAAAGATAGAATGGAAACCCAAGTTAGGGAGAAAATCCTAGAAACTCCTATGTAACAATATTTTTTTGAAAAAAATAACACATGTAATATACATGTTTTAAGGGTTTTGCACCAAAAAAACGTCGAGCCATCTAAAAAAAGTTTCTGTTTAACAGTGCGTAACACGTCTGTTACATATGTTACACAAAACTTGAAAAAATAATTTAAAAATCTCTTCTCGATGCTTTTTTTATTTTTATTTTTTTTGGCTCAAAAAGCTTAAAAACATGGTGTTAGCTTTTTCAAAAAAGAGAGAAATGCCCGGATAGTCCCTGTGGTTTCACCTTTTTTCAGCTATAGTCCCTATCTTTCTAAAACTACTTGAATAGTCCCTGTGGTTTACCGTTTTGTTCTCGGATAGTCCCTGGGTCTAACTTCAGTTACTTTTCTCTGTTAAGAGGGGTGTGAAATGACAAAAATACCCTTAATCATTAATAAAAAAAAGAGAGAAATGCCCGGATAGTCCCTGTGGTTTCACCTTTTTTCAGCTATAGTCCCTATCTTTCTAAAACTACTTGAATAGTCCCTGTGGTTTACCGTTTTGTTCTCGGATAGTCCCTGGGTCTAACTTCAGTTACTTTTCTCTGTTAAGAGGGGTGTGAAATGACAAAAATACCCTTTCAGTTTGTTTTTCACCTATAGTCCCTATCTTTATCACTCCCTTTTGTTTTTCACCTAACCTTTTACCCACCCCCACCCCTTTCCCTTTCCCCTTTTCTTCTCTCCGACCGAATCACCTATCACCGGTTTTCCCTCTCTCTCTCCCTACTCTTTCTCCCTGGTACCACCGTCACCTCCAAATTAAATAACCCACCCAACCCCTAGATCATTTGCCACCCAATTCCCCTCTTTATCCAAGTTGTCGCCGTCACCACCATCACGACCCAACCACCTGCAACCACAACCACTCACCTCTCATTTAATCCTATGCCATATGTATGGTCCTTTACATTTACAACAGTGCGTTAAATACAATCAATTCTTTTGTTGGCATCCTGTTATATGCCCATGTAGCATCTTCCATTCCACCACGTTTAGAATATATGTCTACGAGCACACAATACAAAAATGTATCTAATTTATATCTGGCTTTATCAAAATGGAGTGAAACTATTGATCTAAATCTTGAAGACCTAATCTAAAGCAAGCTTCAAGAACACTAGAAAAGGTATACATATTTGGTTTTATTCAAGACCCTCTCATATTTAGCAATAACTCCAAAGAGTTGTTTCCTGCTATTACTGCCAGAGATACATCAGAGCAAACCTGGATGACCGGAGAAGAAGACGGAAGCTATCGGTGTCACTTTCTTGCATTCTGCTTATGGTACAAGCGGAATCTGCCCAGCTGTTTAACGGAGAATGAGACGGAAGGCAACAGGCGACGTTAATGGTGATCAGTTTAACGGTGGCAGGTGGTGATGGTGGAAACTGGGATAGAGAAAATAAAGTGGTTAGTTGGAAAAGGCAGGGGTAGTTGTGACGATGGTGGTGGTGGTGGTGGTGGTCGGTGGTGATGGCTGCGGTGGAGGTGATGGTGGTACCAGGGAGAAAGAGTAGGGAGAGAGAGAAAGGGAAAACTGGTGATGGTGATTCGGTCGGAGAGAAGAAAAGGGGAAAGGGAAAGGGGTGGGGGTGGGTAAAAGGTTAGGTTTTTTTTATTAATGATTAAGGGTATTTTTGTCATTTCACACCCCTCTTAACAGAGAAAAGTAACTGAAGTTAGACCCAGGGACTATCCGAGAACAAAACGGTAAACCACAGGGACTATTCAAGTAGTTTTAGAAAGATAGGGACTATAGCTGAAAAAAGGTGAAACCACAGGGACTATCCGGGCATTTCTCTCTTCAAAAAATAAAATAAAATTGTTGCATATGAGTTTCTAGGGTTTTCTCTCTATACAGCATCTGTGTGTGAAAATGTGAATTTCTTAAAACATTGACAGTCAAATAACTACTGTCAAACGATAACATACACCATCTTGAACAGGATCGTGAACCAACATTCGAACCCGTGGGACTTGTCACCCGTATAAACCCAAAAGTGATCTCGTGTACGCCCCAAGCATCATATCCTAAGATATAAATAACATGTAAACATTTAAACGTTACAAATATGAGATTGTGGGTTCAAATTCTTGCATGTGTAAGGTAAATATGGAACTAATGTATTTAAAAAATTGGCGTTAGAAAATATTATGTAATTACATGACTAGACGATACATATTCTTTCTTATTGATATATATATATATATATATATATATACTAGTTTATAGACCCATGTATTACATGGGTTTGAGGATAGAAAATGAAAGTATTTAAAATAATCATGGAGTTGATCGAGTTCTTTGGGGAAACAAATGTGTTTTCTATTTATATAAACTTAAATGAGTTTTTTAAAATATATATTATTGTTGAGGATGGTTGCGTTTGAAGGACGTAACGATTATAAGTTTTAAATTATTTTTTATATTTCATATTATTTCTTGCATCACACATAATAAATATAAATTTTGATATAAATACATATAACACTAATATGAACTATACAAACAAAATTAAAGAAAATATAACTCTACTCATTTTAAATAATGCGCTTACGAAGTAAGAATTTTGTTTTTGAATACAAAATAATTAGTATATTTTATTTCAAATTAATATTTTTCTAATTTTAAAAAGTGTTATCAAAGTAGAAGATATAATGGAATTAGTTCATGATCTAAGATTATATATTAAACATATATTGTTTTTACATATGTTTAACATTTATGAAAACGATAATAACAAATTATAAACATGATGAGGTTTTAAATTTTTGGTTACGTCAAATAGTGATGGGTATATAAATTTTTGGTTATCCTATCTTCTTTTGATAATTATGTTTTTATTTACTAAAGTAAAGATATTATACTAAAGTATAGGTAATTAGATAACTTATATTAGTTATTAAGAATTAAGAATATTGAAGAGATATAATTATGAATATAAGATTATTTCTAATATATATTAAATTCAATCATTTAATAATCTTTATATTAATTTACTTATTATTTATTATATGGTTGAGGTAGCATTATAAATTGCCACATGGCATTTTAGTGAAATCCTTTTTATAAGAAAATGCCATATGGATTTAAGGTTACTCTTTTATTAGTATTAGATATATATATATAGTAAATTTCGATTTTGACCCCTATGGTTATATAATTTTTACCCTTTTAGCCCAAAAAAGAATTTTTTAACATCTGAGCTCCCAACGTCTTTTTTATAACCCTTTTGGCCCCTAACACTAACCCGATCCATTAAATGTTAGGGCCAAAAGGGTTAGAAAAAAAGACGTTAGGGGTTAAAAGGGTTAGAAAAAAAGACGTTGGGTGTTCAGATATTAAAAAATTCTTTTTTGGACTAAAAGGGTAGAAGTAATATAATCACAGGGGTTAAAATCGTAATTTACTCATATATATATATATATATATGTATGTATGTATGTATGTATGTATGTGTGTGTGTGTACGGGATCAGGAGAAAACGCCCAAAAGTGTGAGAACGGTGAGAACGCATCATGGGCCAACACGTGGCGCGAACATGATCAGGGTCTGAAGGGTTTTTTTGTCTTTTTAATATTCTTCTTTTTTCCGGATTTTCTCGTATGACATGCTGCTTCATCTTTGGCATGCAAGATAATTTTGGCGTTAACTAGAATCATTAATTACTTGGCGTTTTACTGTTTTCCCCGATTTCGTCTCGTTGAATTAATTCTTTTTGTGTCACATAGTTAATTTTTTTGGCGTTATGGCGTTTTACAGGTCTTTTTTTTGGCGTTCGGGGTCTTTGTTAATAATTGATTACCATAGATTCATATTTTATAAGATTACAATAATACGAAATCAAAATAAACTAATAGTCTTCTGTGGATGCGATTACATCGGAGATGCACCCATCGCTTTGTTCTTCACTTTCTTCAGATTCATCATCATCAAATTTTAGATTGGCGTATAACGCCATTAGCTCGTCTGTTCTTTGCCGCAGCCTATTCTTGAATATCATTACAACCCTGGATTTTGCATCGTTCGAAGGTGCTAAATCATAGAGTTGTTCAATGAGAAAAAGCCTCTCTGTCTTCAACATTTCCTCCATTGGCAATGAATATTGCACCCCGTGTTGATAAGTCACTTCAACCGTTCCTGCTTCTTCATACATCACCCAACTGCTAAGTGTTGGTAGAGGAGTATCGTCAATATCATCATCTTCTGCCAGAAATTTTCTCTTCAATCTTCTTATTACAGTTCGAGTTCTTTCATAATCGTTGGCCATTGGAACCCCAAGGGCCAAGATATCCATCTGAACCACTTTATCCATACCAAGTATGGCTTTGATTATCCTTACCTTCACCATTCTCCTATCAGAGAACTTTATGATGAATCGTCTCTCCTTCCCTTCAAACCTCCATGCAATAACCTTAGCCATTTTTTTAAGTTTTTGGCGTTTTGGACAATATGTGGCGTTTTAGTCAATGTTTTTGACGTGTTTGAGTTTGTGTTCTCATGGTCTACTTTTTATAATGACTTTTTTTCGCGCATGACAGGTAATTATGGCGTTTTGAAAAAGATAAATAAATTCAATTCCACAAGTATTTGGCTTTCAATATAATAAATGTTAGTAATTATGTTTCCGTCGTTTTATTTTACTGTTTGCAGTTACGGTGTTTTGTTTTCAGATTCATCTGTTTTTATGGTGTAACACGTCTAATCTTGACGGTTGTAATTATGGCGTTTTGTTTTCCAATGGCGTTTAGATAAAGATGAGACCTTTTGTTTTATTCTCTTTGCACATTGTTTTAAGCTTTTTTTAGATTTATTATAATAGTACTTATTTAAAGTAATTTTATTATAGTTTGGTAGTTTTTGGGACATTTTATGGCATGATGGCGTTTCACAAGCATTTGCACGTTTGACGTTTTATTATATTTTTTCATTATAGGATTAATGTATTTGTTGTTCTTAGCTGAAAATTACATAACAAACAATAGAAAAAAAAATTAAAAAAAAAAATAGAAGCAATTTATGATCTAAATTTTCAGTGTCATCAGTCTCTTTCTTCTTTTGAAACTACAAGAACTGTCACAAATAAATGGCGTTTTGGGTTTGGCGTGGTTTATTTTCTTTGTTCATGTGTTGAAGTGTCTTTGTGGATGTTGGAGACATAGATCGACTCTGTGTGGGTGGATGCTATCTGCTCATCGTATTCATTATAATCATCGAGGCCAAAGTAGCATTTACACTAGGATATGTCTCTTCTACTCATCCCAACCTTCTTCAAGAACAAAGAAGACAAAATGACATATGGGTGTTATCAGTCCCTCTTTCTTGAATTTTGTCCATCTCATTCAGCAAAATCTTACTCTCCTCACCTAACAAATCATTTAGCGAAACTTCATACAGAACATTACGGAGTATCAAAGAAAAGATGTTTGCCATCGTTGATTTCTCTCAACTTTTTGGCGTTTTATATTGAGTTGTCTTTTTTAGAAACCACTGTTTTTTTTGTGTTTTTTTGGTGTGATAAACGGAAGGTGGTGAGATGTTTCTATTTATAGGATTTTTTTGGCGCGTAGTTTAGCCGGGATAGTATTTTTATAACAATAAATGCAATTAACATTAATCCGGATGTAAGGCTTGGAGTTTATATATTATGGCGTTTCACATTTTGTGGCGTTTTTGTAGCCTGAGAGCGTAAATAAAACACAGAAAAAACTACGCAGTGATAAAATTGGCGTTTTATATTTCAAGGGCGTATTATGTGAGAAATGATGTTTTACCTTTTTTACCCTTAATGAAGCGCGTCCACGTAATAAAATTTAAGTTATTTACGAAAAGCCACCACGTCAATCTAGTACATAGATTGTTTTGATCGGACGATCCATAACCGTTCTCACCGTTCTCACACTTTCCATCGTTTTCTCTAAATCTTGACCCTATATATATATAGGGTGGGGTTCTAGAGTGAACTATATAATTACTCATTCAACCCCACATTGTTTAAAACCATTGCGTGTGAGTGAGAATGCTCGTTACCTTCTATCAATGTGCTCACGTAAGCCCATGGCTTTATAGCCTAGTGGCATCTTGGTGGTGGGATAAGGCTTTGGGACCAATAGGTCCTGGGTTCGATTCCCACAAAGGGGGGTTTTCCCATATTTATTGGGTTTCCTCCTGAATTGGTGTGGCATTATGCCTAGTGGAGATGGATATGATCGGGTGGTTCCTCTGGTGGCACGATGATACTCCAGTGGTCCGTCAGTGATCCAAATTTGCCGTTCAAAAAAAAAAAAAAAAAAAAAAAATGTGCTCACGTAACTCATCTAACAATTTGAGAACAATTCTTTTGAACATAGCCGAGTCAAGTAGTTAGTAAATATTACTAAAAAATCAAAAGATGTAATTAACATCACCTTAATTCTACATCGTGTATAAAACGTTTACAATTTTTTTGAGTCTTCTTAAATAAACTCTATTGTAACAATTTATAAAATATAAAAAATGTGGGAGTAAAAAATATCCTTTCAGCTAACTAAAGCTGTTTTTTAAATCATTTTTCTCAACTAGAAACAGAATATCCCTCCATCTTCCCCTACCCTTTGGATTTCCACTTTCTCCCCTATAAATTAACACATCCATTAATAATTAAATAATAATTTTGAAGTTCACAATAATATAATACTCTTGTACCGTCCTCCATCAGTTTCATCTCAAATTCATCAATGGAGTTACATAGAACAATTTCATTCTTCTTGTTCTTAGCTCCATTGTTGTTCATATCGATCGCTGCTGCTGCTGCTGCTTGCTCCAACGGAACATGCAAGGTACGTCCGTTAATTACTCACTCTGAATAATAATAATAATAATAATAATAATAATAATAATAATAATAATAATAATAATAATAATAATAATAATTAATACCAGAAATGTATTTTGTATATGTTATACTTATGATGATGTTGGGTTACAATTGTAACAATATTATAAATATTCTTTTATTGATCTTCAACAACAACAACAACAACAACAACTGAAAGTTTGAATGATTATGAATTGAAGTTAGGGGATGATTGTGAAGCGGACCCAGATTGCGAGACCGGACTTTATTGCTTCTCTTGTCCTCAACAATATTCAGGCTCTAAATGTGTTCGATCAACTGCTACGCCTGTGTTTAATCTGCTGGTCAGTTTAGTTTATTCATCCCCGCTTTTATTTTTTATACATTTGATATTTTGATTATTAGACCGGGGGTGTGGTTTACCGCTCCCGCTACCTCAGTATCAATGGCGCCCCTCCCCATTTCCTAGGCGCCAAAGAGGGGGGCGCTATGGAGGGGGCTCCATCCCAGTAACGAGAGCATGAGGTGTTTTTTTTTTTTTTTTTTGTATTAGTATGAACGTGAAGTGGTTGTTGTGGAATTGAATAGAGTTTATTGAGTGGTTGAGTGTGAAACTGAAATGTTGATTTTGATAGTTTCCGGCAATTAGCATATCGTTTGAACGTAGCCGTGGATGATTGAAAGTTGAATAAACGGATGGTTGAGTGTTTTTTTTTTTTTTTTTTTTTTTTTTTAAACATGACGTTAACTACAAGGATAACTATGGTTGAGTTAATGCTAAGTCAAAATTTTGCTACTGTTTTGGAAACTAAATGAATTTTTTAATCGGATTTTGATGAGTTTGTTTTTACAAAAGAAATCATTAACAAAACCAGTTGATCATCTTATCACCTGTGTAACGGGTTAAATAAAAAGAATATTAAATAGGTAGTAATGAAGATTTAGAGATTATAAAACGAAATTTTGAGATAAAATGTGATTGAAATTAAGAAATAAATATAAAGGGGTGAAATTAGAGAAGTTGAGAAACAATTTTAGGTTCATAGTGACACGTGACGCAACAAATTAATAATTAAGTACAGATGTTGTCAAAAAAACCTGGAATATTTTTTTTTTTCATTTAAAGCAATACTTATACAAAACATGAATCAATATAATGGTGCTTCATGCTCTGCTTTTACTCTGGAATTAAATGTGATGTTATGAGTTTGGAATCTTCTGTTACGTGTTGTTGTTGGAGACTTTAGAAACCACAAACTGCATGTATGATATCATGATTGGCAGCATCACCGATTAACAATGATATTAAAGCACAACTCAAAGTTACCGTAGTGTTCGTCACATCGGCGCTACAATAACTTTTGTTATTTTCTAATTTTTTATTTTTTTTTATACTTTAGCCTGATGACTTTCAGTTTTTACACATACACCACCCTATCTTTTTAAAAACTCTATTAAATGCCATTTTGACCATCTCAAGTTTTAAGAGCTTATTTTTATATATGTACGTGTTGGTATAAAATCAAGTTGGTTTACGTGTTGACGTAAATTATTTCTGAAATGAGTCCTGTTAAATATAATAGGTTCTGTTCTTATTTTTATGTACGTTTTCAGTTGATCTACGTTCGACGTAATTTTTGATATCGTTTTGGTTGTACTACCGCTTTATATTTTTAGTTTTCTCTTTCGGTTGGTAACGATACCATAATTAGGTAGCTATTCCGGTTACTATGTTGAGTTTCGGTAGCATAAAAACCAAATGATAACAACCAAATTTCTCCGCGAAACGCGGGGATCAACCCCTAGTCTGAAATTATAGTGAACAAGTGGGTTTGGTCACTCTTTAAAGTTCTTTAAGACTACTCGGTATGGTGACGAAGGGAAGCCGGCGACGGAGGGGGACGGAGGGGGGGCGGCGTGGGAGGACGGCGTCGCCGAGGGGGAGGCCCACATGTCTGGTCCGTCGCAAACGGCACAACTCGGACGGGGAGGACGGGACGGAGGGGGACGGAGGGGGGGCGGCGTGGGAGGACGGTGGTGACGTGGCGGCGCCGGGGGTGGAGACGGAACCATACCGAGCAGCTTAACAAACCCCACTTGGCCAACATAGCCTAAAAAGGTACTTTCAGGGCTGGGCTAAAGTAATGAACTTACTTTTAACTCTTTTTTGCTTGTATATATAGCCTCAAAAGTCAAAACTAACCAACTGTTTTTCCTTTTTTTGTTTGAATGTTTGAAACAGAACAATTCTCTACCATTCAACAAATACTCCTTCTTGACAACACATAACGCCTTTGCAATCGATGATGGAACCCCGCGAGTAACCCCAACGAATCAAGAAGATAGTGTCACTCAACAACTAAATGTACATTTCATTTTTTATAAGTTTATAGGTCCAAATTTTCTAACAAAAGTAGAAAGAGATCACCAACACATTACTTCTTGTTATCATGTTATATAGAACGGGGTTCGTGCTTTGATGCTTGACACATACGACTACGAAGATACCGTATGGTTGTGTCATTCTTTTGGTGGAGAATGTCATGATTTAACTAAGTTTGTAAGTGTACTATGCTCCCATGCCATTTGTTGTTCTTATTTATTATTATGCAATTAGCCATTATTATGAATTTTTGGCATTTTTCCGCTACTTGATGAAATGTGTTCACATAATAGGTACCAGCCATCGATACTTTGAAGGAAGTCGAAGCTTTCTTATCAGCAAATCCTAATGAAATAGTGACAATCATCCTTGAAGACTATGTACAAGCACCTAATGGTCTGACTAATGTTTTTACAAATGCGGGGTTGAAGAAATACTGGTTTCCAGTGACAAGTATGCCTAAAGGCGGCCAAGATTGGCCATTAGTGCGCGACATGGTGGCTAACAACCAAAGATTACTTGTTTTTGGCTCAGTTAAATCCAAGGAACAAAGTGAAGGCATCGCGTACCAGTGGAACTACATGGTGGAAAACCAATGTAAGTTTCAATTTTTACTTTTGTTTACTAGATTCCAAATAAAGACCATAAATATATAGAGTTTATGTATGATGGTTGGTGTTGACTGTAGTGAGTTTGCATGTCAAAACCAATGTTTTTAAACCTGGACCGCCAAAGGATGAAACTGCCAGATTTTTTTTTTTTTTTTTTTTTTTGTACTCGGCTGGGTCGAACCGGATCTTATGGGCTGGGTTGGGCCAACTTGATTTTGCAAGCCAGGTTGGGCTGAACCTGAGTCAAAAGATCTCATTGCTCAAACAACAATTGCAATTACCAAATCATCTTCTGTAATAATTGTGATCTATATGTGTAAATATTTTTATCTGAAATGACTAGCTTATAATTTAGTATTTCTACTTATAATTATCTTGTTCCTATCTATTATAATTTTTAGTTATTATTACAAAATATGGTTCTTGAGACCGGTCTGACAAGTAAAGTGGCCAATCTGGTTTTCAAAACATCAGTTAACATAATCACTTGATTTTTTTCTATTGTAGATGGGGACGGTGGGATGAAGGCAGGCGAGTGTCCAAACAGGGGAGAGTCATCTTCAATGAACGATACAACCAAATCACTCGTGTTAGTGAACTACTTCCGTACACTTCCTATAAAGGCATTGGCATGTGGTCAAAACAATGAGGGCCTCTTGGACATGACCAAGACTTGCTTTAGTGATTCCGCCAACCGTTGGGCCAACTTCCTTGCTGTTGATTTTTACAAGGTACTAAACCAAATCTTTTTCTAACTGTTTGTTCTGTTTGTTTGATGAGATGTTGTTTGGTTCTTAGAGAAGCGCAGGCGGAGGGACATTCCAGGCCGTCGATTTGCTAAACGGAGAGCGTTTGTGCGGATGCAACGACGTACATTCTTGCGCCGTAAGTTATTTCTTTGATTTAAAATTTGAATTTGGTTCAATTTACTTGTTAATGTTGAATAATATTGCAGCCTGGAGGAGGAAGCTGCACACCCTAAAGCTTCAGTTTTGGGACCAACATGACATGGGTATAAAAATATTATTTAAAAGCTATAGTTTTGTTTAGTAAGTAATGTGATGCGTGTTACCCAAATGAAATAAGAAAAGAAGAAATGTATTTTTGTCAACATATTTTAGTACGATATAAAAATCTTATTGACATTTACCAAGCCCTACAAAAAAAATTAAACTGGAGAATCTAATTCCGATTGTTCCAATAATGGAATAGTTTTTTCTAATTTTATATAGAGGATTAAGTTATTCTACAAATTCTCCTAATTGCGCGGCTCCATGTTTTGAGCTGTTAGCTGCTCGATCAGTTTGTATTCGTTTGGAGTAAACCTTCGCACAAATGCGTGAGCCGACGGGTCCTCACAAAGTTCGTGGTTATGTTCAATGTTCCCCCTTTTATCTCCCAGATTTCATACAGATGGTCTCGCACCACCAGCAGGTAAAACGGGCAACCGGTTTTTTTGCTTTCGGCTTTTCTAACAGTTGCTATAGTATGGTGCTCATCACCACGGTCACAATCAAGCCATACCCTCCCGGTCCTTCCCCCGATTTTCTTTGATCGACAGGTCACAATAATGAAACCATCCGTGTTTGCCATTTTTTGTGCCCATTTCTTTAGTTTATCTAGAGAGTTGAAAACCTGTAACATCGTTAGGTTACATTTTATATTTATTATTATTATAAAAGTTATAATAATAAGAATAATAATAAGAATACAAATTTCAATAATAATAACAATTAATAATAAGAATACTAATAATAACAATTAATAATAATAACAACAATAATAAAAATAATAATAACAATTTTAACAATAATAACAATAATAATAATAACAAATTATAACAATAACAACAACAACAACAATGATAATAATAATAATAATAATAATAATACAAATTTTAATAATAATAACAATTAATAATAATAAGAATATTAATAATAACAATTAATAATAATAAGAACAATAATAATAACAATTTTAAAAATAATAATAATTCAAATTTTAATAATAATAACAATTAATAATAATAATAATAAGAACACTAATAATAACAATTAATAATAATAATAACAATAATAATAATAACAACAATAATAATAACAATTTTAACAATAATAACAATAATAATAATAATTAATCTGTCTAACGTAACTAAATAAATTTGATACTGCTTTGTGAAGTACGGATTGCCAGGGATGGGGAGGTGCCTCACCACCATACCCACCATATGCTCCAACGTCCGGATAGTTTTGTTGAACGTAAGGACTGCTTGAGGAAATGAATTGCTGATGACCACCATCTCCTTGGTATCCATCAGGATAGTGTTGTTGCACGCAAGAATATTCACACCCGTACCCTTAATCCGGATACCTTTGTTGCGCCGGATTACTTGGTTCACCAGCATGGATGAGTCATCTACAGGGGATGTGTGTTCAAATCTAGAAATGGTCTGTTTTGTTTTCCTTGTACACTAGACACAACCTCATCTTGCTCGTTAGAATCGGGAACGCCATACTCCTCCAAAAAACGGTATTATCATTAGTAAATAATTAATTAAAACAGTTAAGCTAATAACCGTTACCGGAACATTTTCGGGCACCCATGACTTGCCAGAATACGGCCCAAAGACATAGTTGTCGTCCCAGTATGATGACATTATAGCACCTCACAAGTGATAAAAAGAAGAAGGCAAAGAAGAAGCTTGGTTCAAAGAAGCAGAACGTTGGGTGGTTGAAGAATGCCATGCACGTCACTATTTATTTCAAATATAGATGTCTCGTATAGCCATAGACGCCCCATATTACTTTATGTCGCATGTCAGACACAAAGTCAAATCAGTCCTCAAGACGCCATGTCTAGGCCGTGGCATCTTGCTCTATCGTATTGCTCCCTCGTATAAGCCTAGACGCCCTGTCTAATGTGACTCATTTAAGCTGGTACGAGGTTCAGTGGCTGGTCGGAGACAAAAACCCTAGATGTTTCGTATAGGTCTAGACGAGCCGTCTAGGCATATACGAGGCGTCTTAAAGGGTGTAGAAATAGACATTTAGGTGTGTGAATATGCACACCCTAATAGAAAAGTCAAATCAACAAAAAGCTCCCTTGTGAGTTGTGAGACATTACAAGTGCTATGCCTTTCTAGCAACGTAAAGAATTTTAAAGCATGAAACCAAAAAGTGATAAATCCAAACGTTTTAGGCAAGATGGCTCAATAGTACAAGCAATTAAACCAATTATTTTAGGCCCCTAAATTTTCTGGGCCCAAACAAACCGTAAAAAGAAAATAATAAATAGGATAAATTACACTTTTCGTCCTTTATGTTTATAGCTAGTTGCAATGGATGACCTTTACCTTTAATAATTACAGCCACAGTCCTTTATTCGGAGAACTCACTACACGTTTGGTCCTTTTCCACTAACCAAGTTAAAAATTTCAGTTAACTCTAGTCATGTGCATTGCACATAGGGCAATTTGGTCATTTTAAGCATTATTAATATATAGTATAATAAATAAAATAAAAAAACTTCAAAACAATTAATTATTTAGTTAATATATTTGTTTTATAATTTATAATACTATGTATTATTTATAGAAACCATCATCTGCTCTAAACCATCTCCATCTTCATCTCCTCCGTCACCACCATCCCACCACCACCCAACCCGTCGGAAACCACAATCACCACCACCAACTTCGCACACAACCACCACCATCTTTGCAACCAACACCGCCGGAACTACTTGGGAAGTAGGGTGCAACAAATGAAACCACTGATTCGCCGTCGCTGATTCGTACACCTCCGACCAGAATGGTGCCGATGACGTCTCTTCGCTAGGCTAAACTGTACAATCCGCTCACTCGAATTAAACCTATGTGACGAACTCCTCCACCGCCACTATCGCAGTCAACTCCGGCCAGGTTACCTTCGTTGAATCAGGCAACCACTTGAGGCAACTTTGATACCAATCAACTCGTATATAACTACTTAATGAAAGCCCTATGTTTTTGTTCCTAATCTGTAATCACAAAACTCCAATTTTTGAATTTAAATGGGGGAGATAATAGTGCTTTTGTTCCTAATCTGTAATCACAAAACATATTTCTTGCGTTTTGGGGGTTGTGTGGTTATAAGTCAACTTTTGTCAATGAGCTCCAGATGCACCGGATTGCTGGGTCTTCCTATGTATAGAACGAGACCAAAAGATACAAAAGGTATATGTCATTATTGAATATACTTGTTGAACACAGAACTCCAAATGCAGCAGGGTTGTGTGGTTATAAGTCAACTTCAATGAGGCCTTCTAAATGTGGCTTTGGTTTGATCATTGTGGAATAAGGTGCATATTCAACACAGAACTCCAGATGCATCAGGACTTTTGCAGATCTGTGAAGGGTTAGGGCGGTGGGTGTGACGTGGTGGTGGCCCGACTGGTGAACGGTGGCCGGATTGGTGGTGACGAGATTTGAGGCTGTGGTGGCGGATGTGGTGGTGGTGGCAGGATATGGTGGTTAGGTTTTAGGGTTAAGAAATTGGGGAAGATGAATGTATATGCAATTTCTCTAGTTTTATTTATGAAACATTTAAACAAAAACATGGATTGACCAGAATACCCTTAAGTCAATAAACTTAACTGAAAATTTTAACCAAGTTAGTGCTAAAGGACGAAAGACGTACTGAGTTTTCCAAATAAAGGACTGTGGCTGTAATTATTAAAGGTAAAGGTCATCCATTGCAACTAGCTATAAACATAAAGGACGAAAAGTGTAAAAAGAACTGTAATTCATACTCTAAGAGTATTTTCATTGGTGACCTTTATTTAGGTTGGTTGCCATTTGGCAAAATAATATTGGTTGTATTAAAATAAAAAAAAAAGAAATTGAAACCTACAACTTGGAGCAACCTAGGTCATGACCTAGAACCATGCTCAACTTCATCCACTTATCCAAACTTTATTGGTATACATTTTTTTGTTAATTACTATTTCACCCATCAATTTAGTTACTCAAATATTTTTTTTTTATAATTAAACATATAAGAAAAACAACATAAACAGTATTTCTTAAAATAATTTTCTGAAGATCCCAATATAAGTTTTATTAAAAACAGATTTTGTTTAAAAACACATTTTTAATATATATATATATAGGGTAAGGTTATTGTAAAAAAAGACCAAAAGTGTGAGAAATGTAAGAAAAAATCTCAACCATTAGATCTAAATTAATTGAAAAGGGTAAACAAGTAATTTTATCATTAATTCAATTAATTAAAAACTTCTCATAACCGCCAACTTAATTATAGGAAGTATATAACACCATTCAGCAAGTATATAACACCATTCAACAAGTATATAACACCATTCAACATTCAGCAAGTATATAACACCATTCAGCAAGTATATAACACCATTCAGCATTCAGCAAGTATATAACACCATTCAGTAAGTATATAACACCATTCAGCAAGTATATAACACCATTCAGCAAGTATATATAACACCATTCAGTAAGTATATAAACCATTCAGCAAGTATATAACACCATTCAGCAAGTATATAACACCATTCATTGACTAAACATCTGATCGAAACATATTTTTTTCTCTATATAAGTATAGCAATATGGTACTCATATTAAAGATAAAAAAACGCTCGTTATTATGGTGTAATTTTTTTTTTTTAAAAAGTTACGTATAAAAAGTTATTGACGTTTAAAAAAGACGGGGGAAGTTACATGTGCATTACCTAATTTGTAGTGGGTTTAAAAGACTATATAGCCCCTAGATATTTCAAATCAGTCCAAATTAATGAAAATATTTTACAATTTGGTCCCTATTGATCTCAACCATTAGATCAAAAGATCTAATAGCTGAGATTCTTTCTTACCCTTCTCACACTTTAGGCCTTTTTTACAGGATCCTCTACCTATATATATACATATATATATACATATATATATATATATATGTATATATGTATATATATATAGGATTATAGAGGAATGCTAAAATGAGAACCACCTCGAGTTGTAAGAACCATGAGAACTACACCGTAGGGGGCGCGGTGGACCAATTTTTTTTTTCATAAACGTAGATGCATGTATTATAACAACATTTGTAAAAAAAAATTCAAAAAAAATGTCGTGTGTGTAGTTTTGAGCACCATAAGTTTGTGTTTACGGGTACCGTAATACGGTACCCGTAAACACAAACTTGTGGTGCTCAAAACTACACACACGACATTTTTTTTTGAATTTTTTTTTTACAAATGTTGTTATAATACATGCATCTACGTTTATGAAAAAAAAAATTTGGTCCACCTCGCCCCGGATCAAGTAGTTCTCACGGTTCTTACAACTCGAGGTGGTTCTCATTTTAGCGGACACTTAGGATTATATATATATATATATATATATATTTAATAAAAGTTAGTTTAGGTTGGGTTGTTAAGACTAGAAGGTATGAGGAGGGTCATCCTCATGGGGATGGGCCGCCACGTAGGACGCCGCATCCCCATCCTTCATAGGATGACCCTCCAAGTAATAACAAGGGAGTGGAGGATGAGGCTACCCCACACCAATTATTTTATAATTGTTTAACATTTTTTTATTTGGTTAACTTTATAAAAACAATTCAAGAATTAAATAAAAATAAGACATAAAACAAGATAATTAAATTCAACAGAACATAAATAAAAATTACATAACCTAAAAAATAAAATTACGAATCCTAAAAAAAAACATTAAAGCGAAATAACCTACGAGGTCCATTTTTTCTTAACTTCCTCTTTCATTCTCCGGTAAACCTTGCGTTCATCCTCCGGAACCGAGTCGAGATCCAACCTCATAATCCTAAAATCCTCCGCTCGAGCATGGTTGGCCGACAAGTTTTTCTTATAACTATATTTTTCCGCCGTGAGCTCTTTGAACGAACGGAATTCGGATATTAACTCGTCCATTTTCGAACGCCCCCGGAAGACGTTTGGTTCGAGCCGCCCGCCATCGAAGCTTTTTTCTTTCCGGCCGCCGCTTTTTTTGCTTTGTCCCTTCCAGTGGGACGTTCCGACTCGTGAACGGCAAACTCCTCTTCGTCAAATTCCGGCTCGTCGTTTATGTCTATATGACAACGAGCGGTGGAGCCTTCCACACTATAACTTCCGAACTCGGAAGTTTTACTCCGTTTGGCAGTAGCGACCTCATTTGGAATAGGCTTCCATTTGTTTTCTTTCTTTAAAATTTTTCTTGCTCGGAGGTGTTGGAAAGGAGTCCGATTCTTATCATCCCATTTAGCCAAAGCAAGGTCGAGAATGTCGTCCTCGGAAGTCCCACTAGGAGGATTAGTGTAATATTGGTTATAAATACTGCTAAAGCGGTTGATGACTTTGATTATTTTCCGCCACTTGGAAGAGACGGAATCGAGATCGCGCATTGGGGCTTGCTCCATAATCGCGTTAAATTTCTCCGTTATTGACCTCCAAAACCTATCACCCGTTTGGTTGTTCCCTAAATTTTAAAAAAAGTTACCTTAGTAAAATAAAAATTAAATCTTTTTAAAATTAAAATTAAAAAAAAAAGTTTGGTTCATACCGACAACCGGGTTAGTTGACGATTTAACCCACACCATTGCTAGCTCCTCTATTTTTGTCCAAGGTCTCGCCTTTGGTTTCGAATCGGGGACGACTTCTTCTTAATTTTTTTGCGTACCGCCTTGAGCCGCCTTCCCCTTGTTTTTTTTTTTTTTTTGCGTCTTATAGTTTGTGGTGGCGAATCGGGGACGGCTTCTTCTTCGTCATCGTCAAGTCGAACCGGCGATGTTGGCGGTTGGGATTCGAATTGCGCTTGAGATTCAAACGAGTTGCGTAGCATCATTTGTTGGAGTGCTTGGAATTGTTGCATTTGTTGGACTTGAGACATTTGTTTGAACGCGTTGGGTGATTGTTGGAAATCTGAAAAGGTAAATTGCGACGCCCATGAAGGATCGATAGTTGGAGTGTAACCGGACGTCGAAAAAATGTTAGGGTGGTTCGGGTTCGGATTGTTCGGGTTGGGATTGTTTGGGTTGAAGGGATTCATGATTTTTTTTTATAAAAAGTTGGAGTTTTTTTTTTAAAAATGGATGAGAGAAGTGGGTAGATTTTGGTTGAATGTGGGTATTATTTAAAAAAAAGGAAGAGGGAGGTGAGTATTTAAAGTAAAAAAAAAAACTTTTTTTAATAATAAAGCCGTTGTAAACGGCTAGATTTTAAAAAGGGGGACCGTCGAGAGCGGCAACGGGGAGACGACAAGCAGGGGCGGCTCTTATGGTGTGCGGGGAGGACTTCCGCACAAGGCCCATGATTTCGAGGGGCACGGGATTTAAAAAAATCGATATATATATGTTATTAAAAAAAATTGTAAACACATACATATCAAATATAGAGGCTCATTATCAAATACCTTTTTATGCTTTATAATTGACCCAACTTAACATTAGGTTTATTGGGCCCAATCCAGTACTAATATGATTTAAAAATTAAAAAAAAAACAATTTTCATTATAGCATATGGGCACATTTTTCGAGCTCGAACAGGGTACGTGAATTCTTAGAGACGCCACTGACGACAAGGACGTCGACGGGCCAAGGGGGTGGTGTTCCGCCTCGGCGCCGGGCCTGGACGTGGCCAAGCCGTCCCCCATACCGTCTACCGTCTGGTCTAATGGAAATGAAAGGTTGGGTTGGGTTGGGTTGGGTAGATTGAAGAAAGAGAAACTATTTTTTTATTAAAGATTTGATTGAGTTAGGTTGTGAATGTGGATACTCTAATAAGCTGAAAATATATATTACTTTTTGTGAAGATATATTACTCCCGGCCGTATCACAAGTATAAAAGAGTCGCAAGAAAAAGCAATAAAATCGGCAAGTTAAGTTACTTTGAACAATTCCCAACCGTTGCACATCCTACTCCATTGATATCTCACGTGACATTCGTCCTCATTTCTTATATAACACACTCTCTCTCATTCACTCACTCTAACCATTAACTAACTAATCTCCCTCTTGAAGCATGGCTGCTGCTTCAACATTCCCTCTCAAAGATGACCTCGATATCGTCATACCCACCATTCGCAACCTCGATTTTCTCGAGATGTGGAGACCCTTCTTCCAACCCTATCATTTGATCATTGTTCAAGATGGTGATCCATCTAGGAACATCAAGGTCCCTGATGGCTTTCATTATGAGCTTTATAATCGCAACGATATTAACAAGATTTTGGGCCCCAAAGCTTCTTGTATCTCCTTCAAGGATTCCGCTTGTCGTTGCTTTGGGTACATGGTTTCTAAGAAGAAGTATATCTTCACCATTGATGATGATTGCTTTGTGAGTTCCTTTTTTTCTCTCTTTTTTCTTGAATTAGAGATCCATGTTTTATGGATATAGTAATATGGTTAAATGTGTCGTGTTGTGTTAAACAGGTCGTGTTTGACATGACTAGTAAACATTAATATGAAACGTGACACTTTTTTAACACTAACGCAAACATGTTTGATAAGATGGTTACACGGCACGATCCATTTAACATGATTACATCACGATTCACGACACATATAACACGAATAAATACAAGCAATTCAATACATGAATAACATGATATTCTTAACACGATTCACTAAACATGGTTAGAAAAATAATGAGACGTATATGATAAAAAAAATATTGAGTATAATATTTTTAATTGTGACGATTAGACATTTATAAAACTATAAAATTATGTTGTATTGATAAACCATTCGTAAGCGTGTGCGTAGACGTGTTACCCTATTTAACATGATAAGTTAACAATGTTATGCATGTCATCGATGGGTTAAGTGAGTTGAACCTATCTAGTCACGTTTTTTAATCATGTCATTAACGTGTCGACTAGCTAGTTAACAAGTTGTGTAATGAGTTACCAGTCCTAGTACAAAGTATAAGGTTTTGAAACTGCTTTTGTTTTGACAATGTTGATAGGTTGCAAAGGACCCAACCGGGAAGGACATAGATGCTCTTAGACAACACATCAACAACCTCCTTAACCCTTCAACTCCCTATTTCTTCAACACCCTTTACGACCCATTCTCCGATGGTGCAGATTTCGTTCGTGGCTACCCCTTTAGCCTCCGTGAAGGTGTTCCAACCGCAGTGTCTCACGGTCTTTGGCTCAACATCCCGGACTACGATGCACCAACACAGCTCGTCAAACCTCGGGAAAGGAACACAAGGTACATTGTTAAACTGCTACAAATCGAGTTTAATGGGTTCATATTTTTTTGTGCTTGATGCAGTCATGACACATTGGTTTGGGCTCTTTTTAGGTATGTTGATGCAGTCATGACACTCCCAAAGGGCATTCTCTTCCCTATGTGTGGAATGAACCTCGCGTTCGACCGAAGCCTCATTGGCCCAGCTATGTACTTCGGGCTCATGGGTGACGGTCAGCCCATTGGCCGTTACGACGACATGTGGGCTGGCTGGTGTGTCAAGGTGCTTACTAGACAACTCTATAAGCCTAACCAGACCTTTCAGTCGCTTCAATTTACTAAACTTGTGACGGTTTTGTAGGTAATATGTGACCATTTGGGGCTCGGGATCAAGACGGGGCTGCCCTACATTTGGCACAGCAAGGCAAGCAATCCATTTGTGAACCTCAAAAAAGAATACAAAGGCATATTTTGGCAAGAAGAGATTATACCGTTCTTCCAAGACGCCATTCTCCCGAAAGAGTGCATCACAGTGCAGGCTTGTTACAAAGAATTGTCAAAACAGGTCAAGGATAAGCTAGGGAAAATTGATCCGTACTTTGTTAAGCTCGCGGACGCCATGGTTACATGGATCGATGCTTGGGATGAGCTCAACCCACCGGCTAAGGTGGCTGGTAGCAAGTGAAGAGAGATGCACATATACACAAACGGTTATACAAATCATCTTGGACAAGAGGGAGAATAATAAGAAAGATGGTTTATATTATCGTTTTTGTTAATGTGACCTTCCGAAGACCCACTCGGACCAGATTGTATCGCCAAGCCCTGTGTGATTGCACCCACCTCGTTAATTAGCGTTTGTAGTATTATGAACTTTTTTTAGTAGTGAAAACACTTGGTATTTGAAACTAGAATGAAGCTTAATCAATCGCCTTTCAAAAACTAACAAACCTTCAAGATATAGATATTCTGATATAGAATGAAGCTTAATCGTTTTTGTTTATGTGGACTCTCCGAAGACCGACCTGGACCAGATTCTATCGACCAGTGGCAGATCTTGAACTTTTGGATAGGGGGCGAAAGTTTTAAAGAAAAAAAATCAAGGGGGCAGACTTGATATAGATAGAATTTTCGGTAAAATTAACACTGCTAAGCGAAAAAACAGTGGGCGGGGCCCACCCTGGCCCAAGCAAAGATCCGCCCATGCTATTGACCAAGCGTTGTGTGATTGCACCCAACTCGTTGATTAGTGATTGTAGTATTATGAACTTTTTGACTTGTGAAAAAACTTGAAACTAGAATGAAGCGTAATCGTGTTTGAAAAACCAACAAACTTTCAAAATTTATAAATTCTGATATAGAAGTTTCATCCATAAATAAAAAAAGGGCGTAGGGCTCCTGATCATTACTCTTTTCAGGAAATGGAAGTCGGATCATCTGTCTTTTGACGCTTCACCTGGGGCTCTTCGGCTTCTTGTTCATTATTGTTAAGGACACCATTGACTGCATCCGCACCCAATAAAGAGACGTGTTTGCTGGTAATGGTGCGACCGGCCCTAAGTTTTGGTCCCCAGTGTCTTTCCGGGTTCGGAAGAAAACGTGCAACCTTCTTGCTTTGAGCTTTGCTAAGTGATGCAACTGCTCGGGCAAAATTAGCCTACCGAAACATAAAAAAAGGTCATCAGAAAACAATAAAAACAGACCGGTTGAAAAAATTCAAACGAGGTGCAAGATACCTGAAGAACAGGTTCTTTGGCGAGGATCACACTTCCAGATTGATCAGGCGATTGCTCTTTCACAGGATGATTTTTAACCTTGATTAAAAAAAATTATAAATAACAAATGATAGGGCGTTAGAAACTGCATCTTTGAATGAATTGAAGATAAGTATAATTAAACTGTTGAAATAGGAAACGCGTACCCAACAACGCATGATATCCCAAATGACATCCATAGGAGCATCGGATTTTAATCCCAAAGGGTTTACATGAGTTCCAGAAATACGATATCCAGCATTGATCACAGCTGATCTGAATATTACTGCTGACGGGGACGTGCATTTAAGGGTCCCACATAGATTGTGCAAACTCAGAAAAAGAGGAACATCGGGCAATTCCTGAAGATTTTAGAGTTCACGTTAGTGATATTAACGTACAAGTATGGTTTAAAACGACATTTGGTTCATAAAATGAGTGGGCCCTACCTCGGAGATTGTTGTTAGAACAGCAGAAATCTTATCAAAGGCAGGATACCGATTCTTCATTGCTTTCACATCTGCTAGAATGGATGACACCCAATCTTGATCATGAATGGGATCGGACCAAATGGGCCCGCCCATGTTATATTTCTTGCCACAATCACTGCACTCTTGTGGGACCACAGGCCCGAACCCAGGAAGATATCTTACACTAGTATTCTTCACAAAAAGACGAGAATTAATAACAAATTTAAATAATTTACGAATTCAAGAATTTCTAAAGAGGCATACATACCTTAGAAACGGTCCTCCCAATTGGCTGAAGATGAAAGGAATCACAACCGACACATTGATAAACGTATGAGAGCTTAAGAGGTGTATTCTTCATTGCACTTGCTGAACTGCATTTTTTTCATAGTTCGTTAAAAAGATACAAATTGTCACGGTGATACGATTTGGTGATTAGGCCGTGGGGTATGGTGGGGCTTGGGTTGGGGCATTTGTTGACACGTGGAATGGGAGCCCCCCCACCGCCTAGTGACGTGTCCGCGGGGTATGGCGGGGCGTGGGTTGGGCTTGGGTTGGGTGCACCGCGTGGCAGATTGTTAAAAAAAATACAAAAAATTTATAAAATTCACACAACATTTATAAAAAAAAACCTACAACTTCATTAAAATTTTAAAAATTACATAATCCTAAAAATTACATAATTTCTAAAAATTACAAAATAACAAACCTAGAGCGTTAGATAAATTTCAAAAAGGGCGATCTTGTCGAACGCCTTTCGCTCTTTGCCTCGAAACTCTATGTTTGCCACCGCCACCCGGTCCTCGTGGCTTAACTCGCCGCTCGGAACGGCTTCGTAGTAAGCCTTGAAACGATCGAGCTTGGGTCGTAGCTCGCGCCATTTGTGTTGGCACGCGTTGAGGTTGTAGCGGTCGTTACCGACGTTATGTCGGTAGGTTGCGAATGCTTCCGACCAATATTTTGTTTGGCCCGGTGGCCGCCCCTTCATAGCGTCAACGACGCTTGTGACGAGAGCCAATTCTTCTTCATGAGTCCAAGATGCCATGTTCTTCGTGGGATGGGGGGGGGGGGGGGGACCAGTGGGTTAGCGGGTTCGAGAGAAGTGGGTAGCCGGTGGGGTTGGGTTCGTGGGATGGGGGGACCAGTGGGTTGGGGGTTACATTTTATAGGGGTTGTTGGGAGACCCGGGTGGCGGTTTGGTTTTCCCCCAAACCGTTTGAATTTAAAATTCAAAATTTGAAAAGGCCGCTATGACATGGCGGGTTGAGCGAATGGGTGGCAGCCAGCTAGCATGTCCATACCGCCCCACGCCCGGCTTGAAACCCAAGCCCCAAGGGCCACGCCCCAACCCAAGCCCACCCGGGGTGGTGGCTTGGGCGTTTTCCCCCAACCCACTCCCCAACCCAAGCCCCATACCCCATAGCCTTAGTAGCATGAAGGATACTTACGTGTAAACTCGAACAAATACGCGCACATAAAAATCCATCTGAACAGATAACACGGGGACAATGTATCTCTTGTACCGATTTGCATGACTCTGCACTCAAAGAAGTATCAATTGCTTTATAAAACCGAAACTACAAACATCGAAAGATTACAATAATACAATATACATGGGTGGGAGTTGGGTACAAAGTCCATTTTTCCTACAAAGTGTACAAAGTCATAAAACACCACAATTTCAGCTATAAAACACACTCAAAACCCAAGTGAAGATTACTAAAACGCCATATTTGTGGGTTTTGTGTTGTGTTTTGGATGATAAGTCTATGATTTTCGAATGACTAACATTAGTGTGTTTAATGATGATTATCATGTTGTGTTTTATATTCATAGTTCTATGATGGTGTGTTTGAAGTTTTTATGGACTGTTAGGGTTTGAATATTGTGTTTTAGTGATCTTCACTCTGTTATTTGTGGGTTTTGAGTGTGTTTTATGGCTGAAATTGTGGTGTTTTATGACTTTGTACACTTTGTAGGAAAAATGGACTTTGTAGCCGAACCCCACCCCAATATACATATACCATTTTAATTGTTATTTTATTTATTATTAAAATAATAAATATACAAGGTACCTCAATGCACGCAAGGACAATCCGCAAAGCCATTTCGTGACAGTATTTTCCTCTCAAAGGGTATGAACCGTATCTAGCTCATGATTTTAGCATTAGATGAGGGCATACATGTCTTTTAACAATCAGGTATTGTATAATACCACTCATGCAATATTCATAATTCTTCAAAAAGTAAAACAAATATAATATCTTACTTTGAATAACAGACTTCACCATTGCTTCCACATAAAACCGCCATATCTGTTGCTGTGCACATTAGCAACCCACCGTCTGCTATTGATTGAACTGCAGAGTCCAGGAACATAGAGGGTGAACCATATGGATCAAGATCAACCTAAAAATCAATGAATTACGATTATAATTACAATTATTACACTTATAATTAATTTGTAAGTTAATTATTGGTTATATAAACATATATCCATACCACATCGAATTCCTTAGGATGGGTTAGCATATACACTCGAGCATCAACGAGATTCGATTCCACTTTCTCACTCGCGACTGAGCCATTAAATTTTATGTTTCTTCTGCAAGCTTCAACAGATGCTGCACAAAACCAATAAATGATGTGAGTATAAAACGATTTATCAGAAAAAACAATAATAATTCAAGAAATGCACTAAAGTAACAATTTTAAATCTTTTAATTATGCTGGTATATATAGAAAATAATACACCATGACCCACCTTTATCATTGTCTAGTGCTACAACTTGTCCAATCCCTTCCACTTCGCGTGCGTATCTAAGAGCTCTTAATCCCGAAGCCGACAGAGCCTATTAATCCAAGGTTAATCTTACATTAAATAAGAGTACAATCCAAAGTAAGAAACCTCTTCTCTTACAAGTTTATAACAAATAAGTTACATATCATCATCATCATACTCGGTATATCCCACCAATAACGAATAAGTTACATATGAAAATATTAAAGAAAGAGAAAGAAAAAGGATGAGAACCTCAAGAACTCTTGGCGGTTTCAATTCTCCTTGGACTTTTCCCTCTAGCGGTTTTTGGGGTTGATCACCATTGGTACATGGTTCATCCTTGTGTATCTCTTTTGAAGTTTCACATTCACCGTTGGAGCTTCCATTAGAAACATGGGTTTCTGATGTTTTTGATGCTTTATTCATCTTTTTAGATAAAAATGCCTCATATTCTTCTTCCCGTTTTGAAATGAATGTCCTCAGTACCGCAATTGACATATCTCTATTGTTGACCTGATATTTGGATAATTGTTTGTTACGTTAGAACTGTTTCACCGTATTACGAAAAAAAAATTTGCAGCTAAAGACTATCGTTTTACTAGTTATGTAATCCAAAGATATTTCTTAAAATCTTATTTTGGTTTACAAGAAATAATATGAATAAAAAGATGCAGGTGGTAAATTAATATATGACGAATGCCAAAAGTGCCTATATATCCCCAAACTTTAACAAACTTATAATGTGATTAACAATTATCTAATTCTGATCATTCAAGTCACGGTATCTAATTATTGTGTTCACAACTCGAAGATAAAAAGCTTCTAGTGTTTTGTGTTTAAGTAAAGTGAAACAAATTCTAATCATCCAATCACTTAGACGTCAAAGGACCATTTTAAAGAAGCTGAACTAATCATCTAGTGTTCAATTCACATGTAAATCCTCGAATAATTAAAGTTGTCAAGCAATGACTTCAAACAACATACACACATCCAAACTCCGCCTTGAGCCTCTCTAACACAAGTCTCAAATTCAAATCCAACTTCCACTGATTCTCCGCCTTTAACTCACTTAAAGGTCGGCACAAGCTACGTTTTAACTTATCGTATTGGTTAACAAGGTATTTGTGGGTCCCATCCGTTTTCCAGTAACAGATTCTCATAGTCACCTAAAAGAAACTCTTATCTCCAACATCTCATTTTAATTTGGAATATTCCATTCCATACCATGTAATCATTTTAAATCAAATGCTTGTAAGTAATGAGCTTACACCAAATTTAAATCTTCCACCAGTTACAACCACAACAACAAAAAAAATCATGATACTTGAAATCATACATCCTTAAAAGGAGATAACTGCCATTAATCTACTACCAAATTCAGAAACCATGAAGCTACCAACAGAATTTTCATAGATTAATTTATACAAGCAAAATCAGTAACACTACTTAATTGATAAATTAGGTAAAAGGCAGGCAAACCTGGGCTTTATTATAAAAGACTTGGTTTTTCTTGTGCATTAAAATCTCAGCTTCACCTTCTTTGATAATGGTGTAATCATTCAGATCAAAAGGCTGCTGCGGGGTATTATTATTAATCTGCTGACTTGCTTCTTCCCCTGTTTTTGTCTCCTCATCGCTCCCCATTTATGCAGTGGTGGTGGTTGATACGGCGGCGGGAGAGAGGGGAAGGTGGTGATTTAACGACGGCCGGTGCTGTGCTGCTGATAACCGTAGGATCTTTGGAAAGGCTAGCGTTTGTGAAAGAAAAGAAGGGAAGTATTCAAGTTAAGCAGTTTATAAAGTTCAACTGAAAAACCCTATTACCTTTTTTTTTCCTCTTCTCAAAATACTAGAAGTGAAAACTAATTGAATCAGATGTTTATTTATATTTGTTTATTTAATAAACTAGATTTTCACCCGTGCCGCGCAATGCTGCGGCAATATCACGTTTGTGACTTCGTTACATGCGATACGATGATAACGTTAACGTGTAGTGCCCACGTGTGACGTGATGCGTTTTTAACTTTGTTTAGACACATTTTGTTAGAGACATTAATGTGGTTTGACATAGATAAAAAGAGTATAATATTTCGCACGTTGTGGTGTAAAGTCGTAAAAGTAATTTAAACAAAAAAATTGAAGTGTTGGATAAATTGAGGTGTGAAGTTATTAAGCAGAAATAAGTCAGAGGTCAATGTGTCACTTACCAACAGATTGATGTTGAATATGTAAAGTGTATAAATTTGAGGGTAAAAAAAGAAAACTTTAAGATCATGGTTCAACGACATGGTTTTAAGTTTATACTAGCTATTTAACCCGCGCGTTGCGGCGGGAGACTTGATAACTTAATCGATATTGACTCGGTCTGTTATGGGACTGGTAAGGTATCGATACGGTACGATTAATCGCTACAGCAACCGAATCAACACGTGTTCCATTCGTTAGTTTTTAAAATTTGATGTTGCTTTGTATTAAGGACAATATATTAAACAATTACAAAGTTATTTACTTACATAATTAAAAAAAAAAAACTCACAACTTATTGGTCTAGTGGTATGGTATTCGACTCACCAAAAAAGTAATACAACTTCAAATACTTGCAAGTATAAAGTTAGATAAAATTTTGGTGGCCAATGAGGTAGTGGTGGAGTGGTTGAGGAAAGATTTGGCGTTCCTTGTGACCCAGGTTCGACTCTCACTCTCCCCATTATTTTCCGCGGCATCCAGGTGAAGGGCGAATACGGGTGGCGACGGTTCGCCTTGGATGAGAGGCGAGGTTTTACCGATAATTTCACTGTCGTGCCCTCGGGCAGGTGGCGGTCGGGTTTCCGTGCGTCTGGGAGAGCCAAGGGGCTGGCGGCGGTTGAGTAGTCGACCTTAGCCACAACGCTCGATGTCACGGTGGTTGACACGTCGTTCTTTGTCGCTAAAAAAAAGATAAAATTTTAGTGTAAAAAAAGATATTGATAATATTATCTAGAAAAATATTAGTTAAACAAATAATACGAAAATATAAAATGGAAAACCTAAATATAAAATAAATATTCAAGTTAAATAATAACAAAATGTAATTCATGTTATAAATATATTTTATTATGTGGTTATCAACTACTTAAATAAATTGGCAACTTTGAGTGTCAGAGAGGGGAAACTCTGTCAAATTGATTTCGTGGTTTTGTAATTACATATCATCAATAGAAACCATTGTCAATTAGCTTGTTCTTGTTCAATCCACTCTTGTACTTGGATTCCTCACAAGATACGAGACACTACGCAATCAACGGTGAACCAGAATCGATCGATACACGCACTCACAAGAAGATGGGATAACCAAAAATTTATGCATCCATAACTGTTTGACGTAACTAAAAATTTAAAACTTCATCATGTTTATAATTTGTTATTAGCTTTTTCACAAATGTTAAATATATGTATGTATGTATGTATGTATGTATGTATGTATGTATGTATGTATGTATGTATGTATGTGTGTGTGTGTTTAATATATATATATATAATCTTAGATCATGAATTAATTACATTCCATTTTCTACTTGGATAACACTTTTTAAAATAAGAATATAGTAGTTTGAAATAAAATATACTAATTCATTTGTATTCAAAAGGTAAACGCATCATTTAAAATGAGGAATGTTATATTTTTCCTTTAATTTGTATGTAAAGTTCATATTAGGGTTATATGTATTCATATCAAAATTTATACTTATTATGTGTGATGCAAGAAATAATATGAAATATAAAAAAAATTCAAAATTTATAATCGTTATTTCCTTCATACGCAACCAACCTCAACAAAAATATATTTATTTATAAAAAACCTCATTCAAGTTAATATAAATTGAAAAAGCTTTTTTTTTCAAAGAACTCAATCAATTCCATAATCATTTTTAAGTCTTTCATTTTTTATCCTCAAACCCATGTAACATGGGTCTATAACCTAATAATATAATATGCAATAGCTTTTATTGCTAGTTATATACTTTAAATTATATTTAATGGTGCATTATCACATAATGAATGCTAATAAATGTTTTTTTTTAAATTATTAGATCATTTGTAAGAACATGCCTAATGAACATTATAGGGGTGTGAAATGGTTTAATAATGCCCCCACACCATCCTTCATAGGCATTATAGGGGCATGAAGAGGGAGAAACATTTCTAGAATAATTCCCACTAAGAAGAAAAAAACATGGAAAGTAATGAATAAAATGTCATTAAGAAGCCTTAACCATTACATTGGGTATTATAATGTTGATGTGGCGAAAAATGCCCCTTAAGGGGCATTAACCAATAACCATTACGGATGGTCTAATGTTTAATAAACTCCAAGGGGCAGTTTCCGACTTTCCGCACATCAACATCATAACACCCCTTTAAAAAATCTGTAATGTTTAACCCTCTTTCAATCATTAATTTCCATTATATTTTCTCTCTATTGAGTATTATACTAGAAATACCCCTCCCTCTTCATGCCCCTGTCACGCCCAAGGGCGGTGTTGAGAGTGTTATCAAGCTCCTTCACGCCACAATATTGCCCCATTACGCATTGCCTTATTAAAACACAAACTCACACACCCATTAGATACACTCTTAAACTTACTCCTAAATATAAATATGGTCTCTCAGGTTGGTGAACAACTGATATTTAAGAAAAATAAAAATACAAGTAAAATAATTTATACATAAAGGTGTGTATGATTGACTAATTAACCAACAACCACATAAACCGATTTTCAATAATACGGTCATCAATCACCTCATTATAATTAAATAATCCATGCCGAAATTGAATAGATGGGCCGATCATGCCAACAAATCATCAAACCGGGTCTGTGAGTAACTACTTTATAACCAACCGGCCCACAACTCTCTATTACTTGTTGGGCTTCCTCCATAGCTCCCAGCCACAAGTTCACGGGCTTGAACCTGGCCCGTGATAATCGAACAGCCCACCTAGCTATTCTTTCGTGTCTCTCAACTCTCTCTAACCCTTCACATGCTACTATGTTCAAGATTTCTTTCCCAACAATGTCCTCGAGCCTGACTCGATCTTCACCCGAGATCTCACCAATGTTGAAGATGGTATCAATTGAATCAAAGACCGCACTATAGTAATGTAATCCCTCAACAAAGCGGTCCACTAAGCCCGTTAAGTTGTGATCCGACTCTTGTTCAATTAACAGTACTAGTTTTGGTGACATCGAGCGTAACATTCTTAAGAACTCTGATATCTTTTTATTTTCGTTTGTTGGATCTTTGTCCCCGCTGACCTTGAAATGCGTGTCAACATGATCGTCATCTGCTAATAATACGTGAAGGTTTAGTATTGATACAAATGCCAACGCTTCACCGGGCCTTATGTCAAGCATGTCTTGTGTAAGGTCCATTAGTGTGACATTTAGAGGATTATATTGGAATATCATATCCAAGCTTTTAGCCTCTTTCATAAGTATGATGCCCAAATCATCTAGCAACTTCTTGTTAATGCTAACACAAGTGATCTTGACCTCGGGCGGGCCCATTGGGCCATGACAAAGCTTAGTTAGAAGTTGGGCCCATAGTTGTGGATCACCAGAACCCATGTCAATGATGTGGATGACACGGTCCCAAGACATAGCTTTAAACAAGGTTTGGGTCAACACAACATAGGAACATGTCATGTAAGGAAATGATTTGGAAAACATAGAGTGAGCCTCACGAGCCCAACCTAGGTTCGGGCTCGTGGGCTCTGAATGATTTAGGGCCTTATAAACCCTAGGCCAACGTCTAATTATCCTGTTTGCCAATGCAGCGGCAAACCTAACAGCCAACCGCTGCATGGAGTCACCTGTGACAGACGCCAACTGTGATATGCGCCGGAGACATGTGTCCGCACGGTGGATATTGCCACATGTTACATGGTTGGCACAAGTTAGCAAGAGTTGGATGAGTTTGACACTTCGTTCTTCGGGCCTAAACGAGTGTGAAGGATTAGAGGATGGTATGGTTAAAGAAAGGGTCACATCTGGTTTCAATGATGGAAATGATGAACTCATTGGTTTCATTGATGGGAGGATGGTTTTCAGAAACCAAAGAGTAAAATTCAAGACTTAAAGTGAATGATTGGCATCTAGTTCTAGGAAACATGTTACTTGTCTTAATCTTGATGGTGTATAAAACAAGACAGGTCAACTTTGTGGGTTATAATGAAAACTATAAACAAACACCAAGTGTTTGGGCGTGTATGTAGAGTTGGGCAAACAGGCCAAATTTACGACAAGTGCCGGGCAAAATGTGGAAGTGAGACAAGGGGAATGTGTGTTAAAGTTTGGCATTTTTGTTTGGATTGATTTAAGTTTAGGTTGTTTAGCTAATAAAACTATGGGAAAGTTTGAAAGAATCATGCCATTTCGTAACCTTGGTCCTTACCTAAAATGTTAAATGAGTAATGCCAAATCAAGATCATGTTGTCTAAGCAAATAATGGAATTACATATTCAAAGGGTGGAACAAACAATAATTGTGGCCAGTCGGCCTATATATTATACAAATCTTGAAAACAATTGTATTTTTTTATATAGTGTTATATCTATATGGCAATATTAGAAATTAGAAAATTTAATCAAAACAACTATATGGTAATATTAGAAGAGGGTTCGGTTCAATTAATAACCACCACGAGTTTTGAGAACCATGAGAACTCCTACTTCCTGCGCGAGTTAGGCCACTATTTTTACACAAACGTAGATGAAAATATAATATACACATCTGTAAAAACAAAAAACAAAAAAAATTTCGAGTCGGTAGTTACGTTTGATGTAAGTTTTGTTTATGCCTAATATAAATTTTGTCACGGTGATGAATTTTTTTTTACACCTGATGTAAATTTTTGCATGCGGCATTTTTTTATTTTTTTGCTATAACAAGTGATTTTTTTAAGATTTTTGAGAAAATTGTTTTTTGGAAAAACTTTTTGGAAAGACTAGTTCTTATGATTTTCACAACTCAAGGTGATTCTTATTTTACTCTTTTCCTTGTTAGAACATTTACCCAAAATAACTATGACTTGTGTGACTAAGAGAATGCATAAACATAAGGAGGCCAAACTACATTCAAGTATATTATTAACATGTTTTTCTTCCATTTTTCCAAGATTCATACTCAAAACATTGTTAAACAAAAATGAAATCTAAGTGTGAAATTGTGAAGATAACATTGGTCATCTTATAGACTTTTATCCTTTGTCTTCTAATATTACCTATATAGACAAGGTTGCCTTTATTGAGTTTGCCATAAGGACTGTATTTCCAAAAGCCTATCAAGTCTTCCCATTGTAACCTTACGTTTCAAGACTGATAGGGCGAAAAACACAAGTTGTTATGATGTAAAACGTGTAAATTTTACATGGTATCGGATTTCGAAAGTTTATGGTAAAACCTTAGTGTTATTGTACACAGTGTGGCTCGAAACCATCCCCATATTGGTTATAAAAGATGTGCAAGTGTCCATTTTCCTGGGACACACCATGTTATTATGACATGTAAAAGTGCAAAGTCCGTCGACTTCCCATAATGTGAGAAAGCTATGGATCATCATAAACTTTATGCAACGTTAGTGTTATGCTACTGTTATTGTCTCTTAGTGGGAGGTCTGGGTTCAATCAAGGAGTAAATTAAGATTTATTTGGTGTAATTTAGAAGTATGTAAGATTTGTCATTAAAAAAAATAGTGTTATTGTACATAGTATGGCTCGAAATTTATGCTGATGACTTGTGTTATGTACATGATTATATAAAACCTTTCTTTTATGATTCTTGCATCGCTACAAAACTAATTACTTTCACCGATGGATAAATTTGTGGGTAAAGATGAGTGCCAATAGTTATCTGTCGATGACATTGTGTCGGAAATTACGGCGTGGGATATCTGATATCTAGACGATATTACTACTGAAGAATCACTCACGGGGGCATTTAGCGATGAACTTTCTAACGAAGCGTGTTGCCATGACAGTTCCACCAACGGACTAGTGATAGAATGTGCAATAAAAACAAAAAAAAAATATTTTCATTTTCTGTAAATGTAAATATAAATAAAATGTACAAACAATAAAAAAAATGTACCGTAAACCAAAAATTAGTGAGAGCGCGTCTGTAATAAGCATCATCTCGCGGAAATCATTGATATCCACGATGGAGGGTATGTCATCATAATGTTGAAGTCAAGATTGACGCAAAGTCCCCACCATCCCTATGGTTTGTCTTTCTTGAGGTGTAAGTGAATGCATCCTTTACAACGCCATTAACCCAACATGTCATCATGTCGTTCCATGTTGCGTAGACTTTGTCCTCTATGTAGAGATGTCACCGATAATAACAATTTTCATATTTTAAAATATATACAGCCAAGAGACATTTTGTAATTAGAAAAACATTTTTTTAATATACATTACTTAAACAACTCAAATATTTTTTCAAAGAGTACATGGCTTTATAGGCTGGTCGCATCTTAGGGGTAAGATAACGCTTTGGGATCAATAGGTCCTGTGTTCGATTCCCATAAGGGGGTTTTCCT